>OU744340.1:124411891-125769399 GCA_916610165.2 Gymnosoma rotundatum | reverse complement strand
CCGTCTCACCAAAGTAACAAAGTAATTTTATGTGGATGACTGCATAAATTAGTAAAGAGGATAAGAACAAAATATCCAACCAAAAGTTAAAAAAAAAAACATAAAAAGGAAAGAAGAAAGAAGCCAAGTAAAATGTAATAATTTTTTTTATTTAATTAACATTAACACTCACATTTGAAAACCCTGTCATTAAGTAATACCAAAAATATTTTTTTGGAATAGGCTAAGACTACAAATGTGTGCATGAATTTATATTCATACTAAATATAAAAACCCTACTGATGTAGACGTATGTATGTAAGTACGTACGTAAATTTAAAAGTAAAATTTCAAAAACATTTGTGGCTTGTATGTGAGTAAAAGGATATAAGAAAACACATATGTATTTGTAATGAGATTTAATGTTAACAAAATGGTGTCAAATGTTAAAACAAAAGCCTTTGAACGCTTGAGTGGTGCCTTGAGAATCAAAAGAAGAAGATGACGATGACGTGTGACTATTTTAATAAATGAAGGTTTATTATGGTATTTTTGTTTGCCTTTGGCAGTAGACTCACAAAACACATTTCAAAAAACTAACAAAGATTATTTTAAAAACACATACGAATGAATGAGCTGCTTAATAAAAATTATTTGTTTTTCGTTGTTGTTACTGCTTATTGTTGTATTTTGTTCGTAATATGACAAAAGCCATAGATAATTTTGTTTATCTTTCGTATTGTTTTATTAGTTGTATTTTGTTTTGTTTAATAAGCAGCCCTAATTGTAGTTATTGTTTTCTCATAAAGAGGAAAGTATTGTGAAATGGTTATAAATTTGATTAAAAATTTGTAAAGTTGATGCCCCTTTGTTGTTGTTATATTTGTGAAACACATCCTTTTTATTAATTATTCGATGTGATCAAAAGATTTTATTATTTTCTAAAGCTGATATAGGCACTTTTAGTTGTTGTTGAAAAGGTTTAAGGATATTTGTTTAGTTGCCGCAAATTCTTACTGAGTATTGTACACTGGAAGAAACTGAGTAACTTTCTTTTTCAAACAAGTTTAAAATAAATCTGGCAAAAAAAACCGACTTCATAACTGATATCATCTGTCTGTTCAAAGGTACGGCCACATACATCTAATTATATTAACTATTAGGACACCCTTATATTCCATCTCTAAACTTTATACTTGACAAAGGCCACTCAGCACTACAGCTCCTTGTTAATTTTAATTGTCTGTCTTTAACTGTTCAACAGATCGGCCATATACTTCAAATTACATCAAATATAGGGGCACCCTTTAATTTTAAAATTTTATACTTCCTGTTCTAAACGACTTAGCAATCAGTTTCTTTAATTTCTAAATCCAAATTTTATACTTGTTGTTAAAGAGAAGATAGCAATACAGAATCTTTGTAAATTTTAGCAGCCTATTTACATCTGTTCGAAAGAATGGCAGTATACATCAAAATAAATGACCTATGGGGTCACCCTTTAATTTTTAATTTTGACTTTTAATACTTGTTACTATCACGGTCATAGCAATCGTCCTTCTGTCCAATATTCCAGCGTTTGTCTATAACAGTTCAAAAGATAGGCCCATATAGGTCAGTTTACGTCACCTAGAGAAACACCCATAAATTTTTAGATTTGTTTTCGTATTACTTGATACTCAGTTTTTATTTTTTATTTTAAAGTGGTGCGCTTTACGGTTCATAAAACACGTAAAAAACATGTATTTTAATTTTTGAGATTATGAATCGTCCTTTTAAATAAAGATACAATTTTTAAAATCGGTTTAGAAATGACTGAATTCTGCGGGCACAAACGTGAAAAAAGCAACATTGAGTCGAATTGATAACCTCCTTCTTGTTTGAAGTCGGTTAAAAATAAAGACTGTTTATATTCTAAACTAAATTGGATTCGCGGTACCTTTCAAGGCTTTTGACAAAAAAGTAGAAGTTGAAATAAAAACAAATAATACATTCTTGGAGGGAATACACATTCTTTGGAATATAAATTTTATAACATTTCCACTATTTCTGTCACATAAAACATTTTTTTTGGATATGATTCTTAAAAATTAAAATCGTGTTTAAAATATATGAATCTCCTAATAACGGGTCCGCCATCTAACATTTTTGTTCCACTAGTGCTTATATCGTGAATGTCTGATTTGACAGATAATAAGTTTTATGACTCCTCTGAACGAATATGGTTGTGTATACGCTTAAACAACGCTGGAAAATAATATTACTTTGAAAATCATGGTACGTTGCAGAATGTGTGCGAAAATTGCGTACGGATTTTGGAAGAAGAGAAGCATCGTCATCAAATTAAGAACCTATAAATGTATTCCCACCAAAAATGAAATGAACAGTTGCTATTTAAATTATCTGATTCGTTCAGGATTAAAAAAAGTCTTGTGTAACAAAATCGATTTTGACCACAATGACTGTGGCCAGCAGCAAAATTCCATAAGTTGTTATGGGTTTAAATTTATTTAACATTTAAATTAATAAAAACCTATGTATATTTTTTCTTAAAAATGTGGTATGATTACGACAAAAATGTTGCAAAAAGCTCACGCTTTGTATGCAGTTAGCGAGCAAATCTAACATTTCTGTGAAGTAGAGATTTAAAATGGTTTTTTTTCTGTAATTTTTTTCTTTCAAAATACATTTATTTTATAACTTTTGTTTGCATCGTAATAAAAAATATTTAAATGTCATTTAATATTTTCTAATTTAAAAATATAACAAATTATAATTAAAAAAAAAAAACACCACAATAAAATGGCTTAATATTTTTAAATTATTATGAATGAAAAACTCAAACAACACAATCAAGACCCCAGCTGTTATGACTTGTGCCAAAATTACTAAAATTCGTAGTCTTTGTTGTTGTTGTTCTTATTCATCCTTTAAAACTTTTTTACCAACAGATGATTAAATATTCCTGTTCATATAGATGTTCATTTGTATGTGTGTGTGTGTGTAAATAATAATGGATTTTTGTATCTTAAATTCTCTGAAGTTAATAAGACAAAATTCTATCTATAAGTTTAACAGTCATTAGAAAAATTTTTTAACAAAATTAGAAATTTCTCTTGATGGAAATATTTTTCTTTATTGTAATAACTCGTCTTAATATAACCTTTTTGTAAATATGTTTTTATTTTTGTAATTAGTTTTACTTATTTGAGCAAAATAAAATTAATTAACATTTGTTTTTGCAATTATAAATATTTTCCATTCCCAGCGTTTTTGCTAAAATCAAGAAGAAATGATTTTGTTGGCTGAGTAATATTGAAGAGATATTTAAGATAAATATTGAAGAAAAAAACTTTTTTGTTTGAATAAGTTATTTTTAATTTAATTTGAAAGCTCTTGTAATAACCCTAAAAGTATGCATTATTTTTTAGGACTAGAGTTATTTTAGTTCGAAGGACCAAAGAAGTGTCGATAAAAAAATGTTTTTTTTTGATTACCACTCTCTTAAAAAATAACCAAAAAAAAAAAATAATTAAATTTCCAAATTAAACGAAAATTCTTCCTAAATATTTCTGTGTCTACAAGGAAAAATTGCTTAAGTCGACTTAACCATTTATTTCAATATTTTAGTTTTTGAACGTTAAATAATATTTTCTTCAGTTAATAGATAGAGGAAAAAATAAAATAAGCTTCGCTTTAAGGGAAATAATTTTACAGAGATTTATTTTTAGAAGCGTTAAATTGTTCGACATCAAAATTTTTTTAAAAAAATATAAGCAGTTTTTCCTTATTGCCATAGATTTGAAGGCTTTATTAAGATACTATTCTTATGGAATCAAAAAATATCAGTCTTAAAAAGGCGTAACTGGAAAAAAGTACTTTTATAAAGTCAGTACATAAAAATAGATAAACTGAAGAAGAATAGAAAGTGGAATTTAAAACAAGAGATTATAAAAGGAATTTCTTGCTTGAAACTATTTGCTAGATTGCGATAAAATTTTGTTAAAGACGGCACCAATAATAATTCATTTAAATATTGCAGTTAAGGCCATTTTTTTACTCACGAAATCGGTCGACGCATTCGTGAGTTATGACTTTTCATCACAACATCTGATTTTGTCCATATAACGAAAAACAACAGCAAATACGTAGGCGGTATATATACTGTTCATGCGTAGCGAGGCACGCCGGTATTCGCTAGTTTTTTTATTTTATGGTTTCATTTCGTTAAGTTCGAAGGACCATATTTGCAAAATAAAAAATAATATCAGTTTTTGTCATAAACCAATAACTTATTAATATAAACATTTTTATTTAATATTTAAAACTTTTTCACCTATAAATTTTTTATCATTTAAAAAAATTTTTTTTATTTTTTGCATATTTTTTCTATAAAAGTTCAAACAAACAGATCTACATCTATTAATTATAGTCACTAAAATATTTCATGAGCCAATTAAAAGAACTATTTTCAACCAAGAAATTTTCATTTTTCTTCATAATGATTTTTGTGGTATGTGTTGGAGGTTGCTGGCAACGATGATGGCCTTAAGCAAACAAAAAAAAAAAAAAAAAATTGTTCTGCATAGTCTTCGGTTTAATATATTAACAACGACAAGTGGGTTACAACCCCACATATGTATATGTATGTATGTATTTAATATTCAAATATTTTACGATTATAGTTTCAAATATTTGTTTTTCGTATTTTCGTTTATAGTCAATAAGAAAAACCAAAAACACCAAATACAAAAATAAATATTTGCGGTCGTATAAATTAAAATATTTTTAATGAGCTGTAGCAAAATATACGAGTATTTTTATGTTTGTGTAAATTAACAATAATTTTAGTATCTTTTTCAATGTTTGTGTTGTTAGAAATTTTTTTTCTTAAGAATGCTGACTTGTTATCTTAAAAAATATGCTGTGGAATAGTATAAGGAAATTATTAGTTTAATATCTACAACAACAAAACTTTAAATCTTAAACACGATCATTTTACATCTGAAAAAAATTATGAAAATTTTTTTGAATGAGGTTTTCTGTTAATTTTAATTGAACCAGTTGATTCGAAGGACCATATTCGGGTGTTATAGCAATAATGGTTCGCCTACAGGTATTCACAACATAACTTTTTAGTATAAGTTTCATAATTCAGATAAGGTTCTTCGGTTTTTTAACTACATTTAAACGGTGGAGGTTGAGTGAGTTTTTTATTGTTTCTTTAAAAACGTAATACTCAGCTGAGACGCCTTAAATTAACATAGGGGGTTGATTATAACGATCGCTACGCCAGCGAGCTCTAGAAACAAAGGCAGCCTTATACAAGCCGTGGTACTGAATTACATATATGTCGTTATCTTTTGAACATTTAAACCTATATCGAGAGCGTATAGCTGAAATGGTCACTACGATGTACAAATTGGTCTATTAAAATTTAGATTTTTAGATCTTAAGCAAGAATTATTTTCTTGAATTTTCGATTTTAAATAAATTAAAAAAATTTTGGACAATTTCCTTTTTGCAATGAATATACTTTTGCTGAAGATGCACTTTTCTGTTATTGCGAATTTTTCGAAAAGATTTTAATTTTAATTTAAATTTCTTTGTGAAAAAAATTCAGTATTTTTGAAATTTGAAATATTTTTATGAAATTTAGTTTAGTTTCAATAACAGTTTGATGTTTAATGAAATTTCAATTTTTAGTTAAATTTTAATTTCACTTTGTGAATATCCAAAAAAAAAAAAAAATCGGAAAAATAAAGTAATACAAAAACAATGGGGCTTTTTTCATTTTTCCTTTAAGTGCCAATAGTATACCGATTTGACTGATTTTAATAGAAAAAGTTTAGATAAATATATCAGAAAAATAACTGCCAAAAAATCCAAAAGTTATTTCAAGTCCTCAGCGAAATGTTTTCAAGCGAACATGATGAAATGAAATTCGTCAGGTAAACATCGAGCAAAAGACTTATATTAACCATTCCTCCAGCGGTCAAACGTATAAAGACTCCAGTTAAAAAAAAAAGTATTTGCAATCTAATTTGTAAAGCAAGATATGGGTCATAACAACTAAACATTTTAATGCGTGCTCTATAAAGACTTACAATAATTAATTAGATTTTACTGCTCGAAGGACCAAATTACTAAAAATAGTGTCCATTTTTAAAGAGTAATAGTTTTGCTTTTATTTTACAATTTTAAACTATTATGCCTTTGAAAGACCAATTTTAATTGCATACGAATCGACTCATCAGCTGGATTGATTTTTTAATGAATTAATTAAAAACACTAATTTATGAAATATCTAAAAAGATGATTGCCTTGATTGCTTTAAGTTTTTAATAAAATATCTCGAATCTCAAGATCATATTAGCTGCAGCGTAGCTACAAGGACTCAAAGGTGCCATTGGAGGGAAAACTTTGGTAATTGTGTGTAAAATATTATTGCAAAATTTTCTAAAAATTAAGAGGGCTTACAATGGGTAGTTTTCTGTTTTATAATTAATTTCTAAGACCGAAGGACTACAAATTTATTTAGATATTAAACACTAAAAATCAATTTTTTTTTTTCAACGATCGAAATTTCGAATTGAATATCTTAAATTTTTAATGACTTAATTTAAATTTTTCTAACTAAAAATTCAAAACATAGCCTCACGTTATTAATAAAAATCCTTGCAACATTTAAATAGATAAAAGGTGTTGAAGAATAAAGTGCTTAGACAAAAGTGAACGAAATGAAGTGGAGTGGCTTTTGAAGTTAAGAAAAATTTTAAAGCAATTAAGAAATTCGATTCAAAATAAAATATAAAAAAGTAAGAAGTTTAAAAAAAGATCCTTTTTTAAAATAAAATACTAAATCTATAAATAGAAAAAAGCGAAATAAAAGTCTTAAAAAAATATAAATATTGCAACAAAAATAATAAAACAATGCAAATAAAGTTAAAAGCATTTAGGCATTAAATTTCTATTATTTACTGAAAGAAAATTAAATAAAAATTTTTTAAAGAATTTAAATTATAACTGTTTAAAAAGTTTCGAAAAAAAAACTTACCTTTCACTGGCGATGCTTGAATTGCGGGACATTGATTTAGGCGACATTTCAAAATCAGAATCGGAACGATATAAAAACGATTCACGACGTTGCGGTAGATTTTGTAAAACCAAACCGGCGCTGGGTGAGCCGCCTTCAAGCGGTGATCGTGCACTTTGGCCATTTTCTACATCGAAGCTGCAAATGTATAAAAAAAATTTAATATATATTAATTGAATGAAAACATGTAATTTTTATTTTTAAAAATATTTTGCGAAACTCTTAAACGCAAAGAGGATTGAACGGGGGAAACGGCTTTTGTAAACTTCCTTTATTTAATTCTTAAATTTATAACGTAAAGAATTTGTTGTTTCAAAACCATTTTTTAAGTTTTCTTATTTTTCTTTAAGTCTTTATTTGCTTCTTTCCGCTACTACTTCCATGTTGCTTAAAATTACTATTTAAGTTTTATTTTTACAAGACTAAATATTTTTTAACATGTAAGAATGTTCTAAAATATCTTTAACGAAACTTGACTTTCTTTGTGTAGGAAACAATAGCAGAATACGAAATAATATTATAGGTTTTCAACACTTCTTTCTTTATTTCTCCTACACTTTCTTGCACATTGTTTAATTTTCCTTAAGGAATTTTTAGTCTTTATGAATGCGAAGTGTTTTTAAAAATAGACAAACAAAAAACAACAAAAATAAACTTTATTGAAATTCCTGCTGTTTTGTTAATGAACGAAGCTTTTTATTTTATTTTATTTCGTTTCATTAAATTTTTTTCATTTAAAAAGACAAAGAGTCTATTTTAAAATTGTTTATTGAAGTATGTCTCTGTGAAATGTGAAAAGTTAATAAATAAAGAAAGGAATTTCGAGAGAAGAAAGCAAGCGGCAAGAGGTACACTAGTCAGTATATTATGTGGCTTTTCCGACTAAAAGTAATTACTATATTGTACAATGTACAATCTAAAGGTCATAAGACAAAGATTTCGATGGTCAAAACTTCGGTTTTATGCTGTTATTAACTTTTATCCTCTTCAAATATTTTTAACACACTCTATTGTTTAGATATTAAAATGCTGAAAAGTTTTAAATATTGAAAAAAAATTGTAATTTTTTTTTGGTTGACTTCAAAGGAGAGGGACATTCATTAAATTTTAAATAAAAACTTTAAAAGGATCAATTTGTAGGCAGATATTTTTTTACTTAAAAAATATTATAGTGATCATGTGATGATTAAGTTCCTTTGAAAAGTTTGCTTTTGGGATTGAAAAGATAATTTTATATTTGTCCAAATCATGTTTTTAAATTTAAATATTATGTTTTAGTACTTTTTCTGTAGCGACCACAGTTACACACCTTCTTTGCAAATTTTAAACGGGTCGATAAGGGTTCAAGAGATAAAGTCATGCACATTAAAATAAATTGTTTATGGACAAACGTGTGCTTAATAAGGACATCATTTTATTTTTTAAATTAAATATTTTTACCCGAATTTGCCTAAATTAAATGGGCCACAGAACTCAGTCATTTTTAAATAGATTTTGTATTTTTTTAAATTGAAAAGAGATGCCCACAAGTTGGCCCCAGTCAAAAAAGTACATAACTTTAAAATAAAAGGGTATCCCCTTCCAACCAACCAACACAGTTGGTATCACTGTAGCGCCCAATAACAGAAAGTAATAAAAATGCAAGCTAAAAAATTAAAGGGTGTCCCCATAGGTGAAGTAATTTCACTTCTGTGTACTCATCTTTCGAACCGTTTACTTGCATGTCAGCTATAACAAGTAAAAATATTAAAAATTATAACTTAAAGGGTGTCCCCATAGTTGTCGTAATTTGGTGTTTATGGCCTTATCATTTTAATCGTTATAGACAGCTGAAACTAAAGGGGAAAGTGTATTGAGATTTTAGTAATTCTAACGCCTTGTTCTTTACAACTGACGACTGTATATTTAACGGAAAATTTTTTAGTTGCGGCTGTGAAAATATTATTTTTCAAATATCGTTTCAACAGTAAATTTACAATATCTCAACTTTATTTTGGATGCTTGGCTTAATAACACTGAGTTCCTTGAATTTCAAAAACTCTTACGTTGATGCTTTAAAATTTAATATAATTTTGCTGTTTATTTCCTCCTTAATGCACACAACGAATTTAATAATTTTGCACACACGCACACCTGCAAGCTTACATTTTTAATTTTATTTTCTACAAATAAGTTTTAATAAAATCAAATACTAGCAATTTAAAACATATACTTGACTAATTTTTTAAAAGGATTTTGCATATTTAATGAAGGGATCATAAAATATCAATTTAGAAACTTATTTAAAAAATTTGACTGCGCCTAAAATTATACTTTATTATTTTTTAATTGATAAATCAAGCTATTGTTAGGTTATTTTTATTTTTAATCCACACAGAATATTTATGCTTTTAAAAGTTCCTTCAACTAGCACGTGTCGTTTAATGTTTTAATATGACGTAAGTATTAACTAAGCAAGAATATAAAGTTAAAAAAAAAAATCAATACATTATAGGACATACGCAAAAAAGTATTAAAAATAGCAGCTACTTAGCAAAAAAAAAGGGAAACAGACATTTTTTGTTCGAGAGTATAAAAATGTTGGTTTAAAAAAAATACTTTTTTTTAGGGAAAATCCGATAATTGAAAAGATTATATTTAAAAAAATATGATCAGTTTTTTAAAAGATACAGGAAAATTCAACTCAGATACTAGAAGATTTGATTTCTTTTCTGGATCTCTGTTACCTAAACTAAACAATTTAGATATAAAGTGAAATATTTACAGATTTTTGTCGATTAATAGGGATATTTGTTAGGAAGCTATTTTCTACTTTTATTATCTTAAAATTTTAGCATTAAAGGAATTTTTTAATAAAAAAGACTTTTTATGGAAAAAGTACGTTTTTAAAGAAAATTCCAAAGAAAAAATTCTGTTCTAAAAAGATTTTTTAATAAAAAAATTATTTTTGAAGAAAAAAAAAATAAAAAAAGTACTTTTTAAAGGGGAATTTTGAGATAAGATTTTGGTAAAGTACTTTTATCAACAGACTTTTTGTGAAAAAACTTATTTAAAATAAAGTAAAGAAACTTATTGGGAACAAATTATTTCTAAAAGAGACTTTTTGTGAAGAAAGTACAAAAGTACTTTTTTAAGAGAGAGTATTATCAAAAAATAACTTTTTAGGTTTTTTGTGAAAAAGTAATTTTTAAAACAGACTTTTTCACAAAAGTACTTTTTATAGATCCTATTTTATAATGGAAGTACTTTTGTAAAGACTATTTGGGAAAAAGAAGAAATTTATAAAAAATAAATTTTTGTAAAAAAAAAAAGAGAGGAGAAAATTTTTGTAAGACAAAGGGAGTATAAAAAGGGTCTTTTAAGGAAAGGGAACTTTTTGTATTTTTCTTTTAGTTGAAGGACTTTTTTTTTTGTTAAATTTTTCAAAGTGAGTTGATAGTAAAAAGATGAGAAGTTCAATAACTTCTCTGCGACTGAACAACTCTGCAAGAACGAAAGCTCCAGGTGATTCTTAGAAACTAGAGAATCTGGCTTTTTAGAGGTAGTTTGGAGGAGAATCATCTTCGGTTCATTACAGTTAGTAATATGACCTCCGAATAACCTCGCTTCATAAGGGCTGCCCCTCAACTTGAACTTACCTTTTTCTCTGAACTCTACGATAGGAAGAAAATTAAAAATCAACATAAAGCATAGAAATTTTTTTGCTGTGTATGTGATTAAAAAAAAAAAACTTTTCTCTAACTTTCTTGTAAGACATTTTAAATTGCCGTCTAAAAATATAGATTCCTTATTTGTTAATAAGTTTATAGTTAAGACTTTTAATGCCAAAGTATTACAATTTATAAAATATTTGTACGATTTAAAAAAACACACCTGTGATTTTACAGATAAAAAACTCCAATTAAGGATTAGCAATCAACTTTTGTGCCAGCATGTTCAGCAAGCTTTAGAAATGAAATAAAACAAAAACTACTAAAAAGTAGTTGAAAAAAAACGTACATGTTTAAATACGTTTTTCTACTGAAAAACAAAAATATAATTAATAACACTTTTATTATTATTTGCTGTCTGATTTTAGAAAATTTTTTTTAGAAAACTTTTTTTTTATTCTCACAGTTTGCGTTCCTTCTTTCTAAGAACAAAATGAGCTTAAGAATTTCGAAATGTTAATGCAGTAAGACAATACTTATATGCACTTGTGCAAATGACATTATTAATAGCATTAACACTAACAACCTACATTCACGCCACTCACACAAACAATAAATAATACTCTTTTCGCAAGTGCACATGTTGAGGCATTTGTATTTCATTCAATCATGATAAGAAAACTCTTGCAAAGTAGTAGATGTAGAACACAAGAGTATGTATGAATAGCTGTAAATTCAACAACATTCACATGTACTTACATATTTATGCTACGTGGCACATTTGCAATTAATTTGTAGTATAAAAGAATATAAGATATTGAAAATCTTTTAGCGATTAATACATTTATTTTAAATTTAAGCGGGTTTAAGACTTTAAGAAAATAAGTAAATATTTACATAGAAGGGACAGTTTTATACAACCTAAAGTTTCGCAAATACGCTTATTTACAAAAAAGTCACTATGTCACAAAAAGTTACTTTATCACAAAAAAATAATTTTATTACAAAAAAGTCTCTCTATCAAAAAGAATTCACTTTATCACAAAAACGCCACTGTCAGCAAAAAGTCACTATCACAAAAAAGTCACATCACAAAAAGTAATTTTATTACAAAAACCTCACTTTATTACGAAAAATTCACTTTATCACAAAAAAGTCATTTTATCACAAAAAAGTCACTTTATCACAAAAAAGTCACTTTATCACAAAACAGTCACTTTATCACAAAAAGTCACACAAAATAAGAAAAAGGCAATTATTAAAAAAAGGGGCCACTTTATCATAAAAAAGGAAATTTTTTGAAGTTATTTGCCAACAAAAATTTCATTTCTGACAATTTTTTTTTAAGTAGTCATGATATTTCTCGTTAAAGTGATTTAAAAAAAAATTTTGCTTTTGAAAAGAATAACTTTTTCTCGAAAATATGTCAATTTTTTTCATAAGAAGTTTTACACACAAAGTCATTTCTTTCTGCATCACAAGTCGCGGAAAAAAATCCATGAAAAGAAATTCCAGCAACTTTCATATGTCTGTTTACTGTGTATACGATAGTTGGAAACGAAATAATAATCAGAACATTTCTTTTTTTTACACAATTATCCTTTTTAACTTTTTACATTATTTTTATAATTACATTCTTTTAAATGCTATGAAAGACAAACATTTCTTATTGACTAAGATTAAAAGTAAAAGGACATGTATTACGAAGAGGTTTATGTGCATAAATTGTAAGAGATTATTTTCATTTTTACTTCCTTTCGTTTTTGAAGTATAAAAATACATGAAATCACACATGCATACGTACGTAAACGCACACATAAACTAATCCTTTTATATTTAAAGTTTATTATTGTTTTCCATTAAGTAAGATGAAGGAAATATCTTATATTTAAAAGCTTATTAAAGAAGCAAAAGGTTTTGTTTTCTGCACTTTGGTTTTGCATTTTCTTTTTAATATTTAATAAAGGATAATACTAAAGAATTGCTTCGTTTTTATGTTTTATTTAAAAAAAAAAAAAAAATAAATAAATTATATTATATTATTACTCTGAAGCTTAATTATTTATACTCCTCTCCTTAATGAATTTCAAGTGTTGTAACACAGACAGTTTGTTTAAGAAATCATTTGTGTACATAGAAATCATTTGTGTACGTAATAAGAATAGTAGTTTTATTTGCGTATTTATAATATTTATATACTTTTATGCTTCGCACAATAACTACGACAAATCTGTGAAAAGAAATTGATTTCAAAAGAAAAGTAATTAGAATATTTAATGGACAGGTAGGATATGATAACTCCTTATAAGAAATTTTTAAACCTTTATATTAAATATAAATTGTTAATTTATTTAAGAAAATTTTTTTGCATAAATTAGAAATGTGAATTGAGAATTTATTCATTTTACTAATTTACATATTTCATTGTAAGAAAAAACAAATTATAATAAATGAGTTTGCATAACAAACTTCAAACATTAATTAAATTTGAATTTTACAATTTGTAAAAAAGAAATGAAATAAAGTTTATAATTTTAATTTAAAATTTCGAACAAACTATTTTGTTTGCCTTTCATTGTTAAATTGACTTTAAAAGTGAATTGATAATCTCATGTGATGTTTGCCTTTTGTTATTATGTTAACTACTTTAGAATTCATGCATTTATATTGAATTATAATTACACGTACATATTTTGAAGCGTAATTGTTATACATTCCTATTAACTAAAGAATGTTTGTTCCTATAGAGACGTGAAAAATCATGTCCGCTAGAATAGAAAAGTGATTCGTGATTTTGTAAATAAAGTCGTTATATATAGTTACCTTCGATTTACGTCGTCTGTTTATTTATACATTCAATAAAACAACCAGTATAAAAAAGAGCTCCTCATAGAAGGCGTGGATTTGATGTACATGGCTCTGTCTTTAAACCATAATAGAAGTTTGCGTTTTTAATATTTCTATATATCCCTGACATTTTTCTCTACTCTGAATAAAAAGTAAACAAAAATTTTAAAGAGCGCTTACAAATCTAGCAAAATAATAACTCTTTTGAAGTTTAATTTCGTTTTCTAGTGATGTCTATTGGGCTCGCAAGCTTAAAGTAAAATTGTCGAGGGTAACCTCGCTATCTTGAAAAAATATTTAAAGAACTAAGTACGTAAGTTAGAACGCTTAATTTGCTGTAAATAAAGTATGAGATAAATAAATAAAGTAACCTTGCCAGATCTTTCTACATTAAAGTAATTTAGACGTTTTTACTCGCGTATAAATAGAAATCGCAGTTGAAAGTTGTATGACACAATTAACTTAAATGGCTAAGAGAAAGCCAAGCCTTTAAGTACTAATTAATAATCCTAAAATTCAACGTTATAACAAAATTACACATATTTAGCCGACAGTTGCTTAAAAACGGCTTTAATCGGTTTTGGTTTCTAGGTTTTATGGGTAAGAATAAAATTTGTGTTTTGATTGCAACTTTTTATGTTTTTTAGTCTTTAAATAATTTGGTCCTTAAAGTCGTCATTCGTTTATTTACACAGAAAATTTCATTTAAATGCATTAACTTAATAGAAAAGGAATAAAAACAAAAAGATACTTTGAAAAAATAAATATTTCTATACCACATTAGTGTTAATCGCTTAATTAAAAATTTACCATAAATTTTTTTTTAATATACATATTTAAGAAACACGAGAATACGAGAGTTTTTTGTTTGCCGCATTACTGCTGTGATGTGATGTTCTTATTTTATCCTTCAAACATTTTTATTTTTCTATAGAAAAATTTTGCTAAAGTAAATGAAAATTTATAATAAAAATTAAGTGTTTATACTCTTTAAAAACCACACACGTCATTTATTATTATTTTTGCAATCAAAAATTTTATTATTAAAATTTCTAGTTGTGCACCATAAATTTTTATTCAATTGCAATTGTTGACGTAACTAAATCTAATATTTATGTTATCAAAGCATAACATTTCGTTCAAAAGTTTTCTGTTTTTTTTTTGGTTAAAATATAAAAATGTGATTTTCAGATATTTTAGAGTAAGAGGAAACACAAGTTGCAGATGACAAAAAAAAAGAATGCAGTAAATTGTGATGCAAATTATGTAACAACAAAAATGAAATATTTTTTTAATCCTTTACTAGCAATTCAATTTAATGTATGTATGTACGTGTAAATTTGCATGTCAATACATAAATTGTGCATAATTTCCCAAGTTAATTATTGCAATTTTGTGGCAAATCTGTGTGGAACTATATTTAACGTACAAGTTTAGGTGTGAGTGAACGCAAATCACACTCATAGAGAAATAAATTTGAATTTTATTTTATATTGAACAGTTTTTTCACAAGGACTTTTTTTATTTTCACTAATGATGTATTTGTTACTTATATTTTCTAGAACCGGACGTTCTATATAAGCGTTTTGCTACTTTTTTTACCACTTCTCTGCGGCTTTGCATTTTCCACTTTTTGTGGTGAAGGGTATAAAAAAGATGTGGAAAAATTAGAGGCTAGCGTGGTGTTATGACCGTTGCCTCGAAGGACATGGACGGATCTTGCAGATTTTTCAGTTGCTAAATTTCCGAAACAATGTCTGATCGATTGGTGTATTTAAATTTTCTCTATCTCAATAAGAGAAGGGTCGGGAATTAATAAATAAACCCTTTTCCAAGGGCATGTAAATAGTAAAATTTTTAATCAAATTTTCCACAATTTTTTTTCAAGAAAATAGATAAATTCTAATTATACTCGTATGTTATTAGTTCACAATGATCATCCTAATTATTCTTGTTGTTAATGTTAATACAGAGGTCTGTATGTACAATAGTTTCCATATGTATTAGAAAATTTGTTGAGCAAATCTATGATTTTACTTTATGAATTGATGTTATTGAATAAATATTTGATTTTGCTTTTATAATTCACTTGATTTAATACAATTCATGGCATAATTATCAATAACACGAAAATGTCATTAAAACTGATGTAAATTAATTAGTAGAACATTAAATAAGTTTTTGCTATAAATTCTCTAATAAAATCCTTGAAATTAAATTGAATTGGAAGTTAAACATTTTAATTTAAAAATCAATCGTATTTTCTATACCCTTTGTGCATCGATCATATTTGAATACGAAAAGAAGAACGGAAAACATAAACTAAGAGCAAAATATTTTTATACATTTTTATATTATTAAATTTTAATCAAATTGTATTGTTCTAAATAATACATAAAAAGAAATTTTTAAAATCATTTAATTGTATAATATCACAGTAACCTTATGGCACATAACCATCATATGATGTAATTATATACTTTATAGTCATTTATTAAAATATTATAATTATAGCATTAGAATCCATAAACATAAGAAGCTTCCTTTTAAATATGAAAAAAAAGTATAATTATTTAAGCTCAAGGTTATTAATATGACAAAATATTACCATAGAACAATGAAAGCAGAAATTTTTTAATAACTTTTTATAATGATGATGTATAGAGTTCACATTGCTGACGTTTACAACAAAATAAAATTATAAAATAGAAAAAATTATTTATTTTTTTACTTAAAATTTCTTTTATTCACATAAACAAAAAAAAAAAAAAAACGAAGGAGAAACTGAAAAAAAAGAAAGCATTTTTAAAAATATATTTACGAAATTCGATTTTAAAACTTTAAACCAATAAACCAAAATGTTCGCTAGAAGTTCTACCTTAACAACATAATTCTGCTTAAAGTCTGTCATTTTGCTAACCATACACATGAAAATATTTAATAAACTGCCTAAGTAATTAAGTAAAAGCGTTTTAGTTGATGTTTAAATAGTTTAAAATAAAGAAATAGAAAGAGCTTGCCAGATCTCTCCCTATTAAGAGAATCTAGACGTTTTTACTCGCGTATATATAGAAATTGTATCGAATCGCTGTATGTCATTGTTAACTTAAACGACTAAGGGAAAGCTTCTGTGTGTGCTTAGTATTAAGTTTTATAGAGCTAAGTAAATAAATTGACATCAAATAGAAGAAATCTTCCAAACCTTTTCATATTAGTAGAATTTAGACGTTATTACTCGTAAATAAATAGAAATAGTATATCAACCACTTTTTCTATTTATTAACGAGGCGTGGCAGTATTAACCCACACGACTAAGTTAGACCTTGTAGGTGCTTAGACCAAAGTGTGTGTAAAGTCACGACGTTGTCAATAAAATTGTACAGAGCTGCGTAAAAAAGGAAATTAAAAGAACCAAACGACTAAATAAAAATTAATAATATAAAGTCTAGATATCAATCGAAAACTGTTTATATTCAAAATACGCCAGTTGAAAGAACAATTATAAAAATTAATTTTATGCATTCATCTCAATGATTTCTACTTTCAAGGAAACACGTCTTAAGAAAATAAAGATAAAATTGAACAAATCAGCAAAATATAAAAAATTAAATGAATTTTAAAGCGGATTTCAGTCTTCAAGTAATAAATGAACATTCTCCAGATGGATTCCTGTTGAAATGTTTTGTGTTGGCAAAACATTTAAGTCCTGGATCATGGCGAAATAATATTGGTGGTCCCCATGGCGAATTCAATTATTTTCGCCGTAAACGACAATGTCAAACACCATTTAAAAAAAAAATTATACACATTTTTTTCTTTATGAAGTTTGACGTTTAGGGTTTACGGCGAAATTAATGAATTCGCCATTGAGACCACCTGTATTATTTCGCCATTTGCGCGGTCTATGTAATGATATGGCAACCTCACAATGCCGTTTGAATTTTGCATAATAATTTTGGAAATAAAACTTAATTTGGAAAGATTGGCACCGCGTTTTTACTTTTCGCACGATCTGAAGTTGATACTCGTATATAACTCTTGATGTAACGAAGATTCGCGAGTTTTTATCAGAAGTAAAACAAGAGTCTATGTGAGATAATTTACAATGAAAGCAACGACAGAAAAATCGTCTATCACGGTTTAAACCACGGTTTTTTGGGATAAACATGCAATTAAAAAAAAAAAAAGAAATAATATAATAAATAATTGATAAAGAATATTAAAAATTAAAGGGTGGTCCACTGTTGGTTTGAAAAATTTCGCATTCAGTGCATTTTTCTTGTATTGCAGGTATTCTCACTACAGTTTGTTTACTATAAATCGACAAATATAAGTCTTTTTTTATATTTTGTTACACTGAATTATTTTAATAAAAAATATTGATATAAAAATTCATTAATAATATTTTTTGTTTTTCAAAAACGATTTCTTGTTTAACCTACAAGCTGTTTATTTTGTTGCCATGTAAAATCCAATTCAACGTCTCTATTGGTTCCCAATAATTTATAAAAATGAAATTGTTCAAATAATAATAAATATTATTTTCACATTAATTTTTTAATTCATTGCATATCAAGTGATTTGTTGTTCTTTTATGTTAATAAACACTGTACTTCGTTTTCATAAATATTTTTTTTTTGTAATCTTTGAATGATATTAATGTTATTTGCCATTTTCCTCATAAATGTTTTTTATTTACAATGTTACTGGTCCTTTTTCTGTACGAACAAACGAAAGAAATATTAATTTCCTACAAGAAGTTTGATGAATCATTTTCGCCACTAGTCAATAACTCATAATAAAATAAATAGTCCATAAAAAATTACAGAAAACAACCGACAACAACAGAACAAGATTATGAATTTATAATATAATGATATCTTAACATACAAGCAAACCACTTTAAAAAAAGGTTTTACTCGATTTGGCAATCTTGCAATCGTGCTGTTATAAAATATTTGGATTTAAAAGGAAGCCTTACAATAAGACATACAAAAAGAAAAAAAAAACAAAAAAAAAAACAAAAAAAAAAATAAGACAAAATCATAAAAATCCTTGTCATCCTTTTAAATCTAGAGAGGAATAAAAAATTAAACAACAAAACCCACAAACTGCCTTCATTTGAAATGACCTTTTCATTTATTATTTTTGTATTATTTACTCATATACAAAAAAAAAAAAAAAAAAAAAAAAAACAGAGAATAAAAATAAAAAGTGTATTAAATTGTAAAGAAAAGAAAATATTTGCCACACAATATAATACCAGTAATAAATTTTAAGTAACTATAACAACACATCCCTTAGTTATTCATTTGCTTCTCCTCTTAGTTACAATGGCACGGGGTTACAATAGCACGAGGCCTGATTTGACGGTTGAATAGCTAAATGTTTGATAGTATTTAGTAAAGATAAATCTAAATTTTTCTGATACAAAAGATACTACCAGCTGCTTATTCTTCGTGAAGCCAAGAGTACATAGGAACAGTTTTTTTTTAACCGTAGGAACACTGAGACTGCATATTTTTTGATTTTGCCGTAAGGCGAATCAATACTAAGCGAATTCATTAATTTTCGCCGTAAACGCTAAATGTCAATCACCATATTAAAAATTATACACATTTTTTCTATATGAAGTTTGAGATTGTTTCCGTGAAAATCAATAAATAAATTCGCTAATGCGACCACCTGGTATTGATACGCCTTGGTACTCTTTTTCAAATTTATCCGTTCGTTAAAATCCTAATTTTAGTTACAGATAAGTTATAATAACGGCTCGTGATACTAATCCCACGATCAAAAAAAAAAAAAAAATTGTCAAGATCATTAAAATGCGTATGTTTTGGCAGCTGCAAGAATTGTTGCCAGAAACATTTTGGTGTTAATAAACATGAAACCAGAAACATTTCTTGATTTTTCATTTATAAACAAAGTACAACTTTAGCAACATTATTTATTATTAATTTTGAGACTTTTGAAAAAATTTTGAAATGTTAAATAAAATTCCGTGCTTTTTAATGAAATTAGGATATTTTTCCAAACTTCTGTTTCAATAAAAAAAATAATGGGTTTCGGTGGATTCCGTTTTTTGCGAAACTGACTAATTGTTTACAATTTTTATTTTTATTTTTTCATTAAATCTTTTAAATGCATATGAATGGTTTCCAATAGCAACCCTTATGTAGAAAAATGAAAGAGAAAATAAAAATATTTACTCAATGGTTACTGTGTTTTTGTATTAAAAGTTTTTGAGTTTTTTATGGCTTTTTGCCTTATTGATTCAAAGGAGTTCTCATTTAATCAATTTGGCTTTAAGCATAAGACTCTTAGGTTTTCCAAAATTTGGGTAGAATCCACTGATGAGCTATATTTGATTTAAATTTTTTTATTAGCTTTAAAAAAGGTAAATATTATTTTTTGTAGTATATTGATTTGTCTCAAAAACTTCTTTACTTTTTAACCGACATCGGAAAAGGCTAAATTTTTTTGTGTTTGAGTCAGCAGAACTCAGTCATTTCTTTATCTGTCATTTCATTACAGAAAATATTTTTGTAATTTTTTTAGCCGTCTCTGTACGTCTAGATGTAGACAATAAACAGAAGTTGCCAAGAAACCAAAAAGTAATCAAATACATTAAGTTTGTAATAAAAAAGCGACTGAATAGTCTCAAAAAATACAAAAAATAAAAACATTGTTGAAACACTGTTCTTTGTAGAGTTTATAGGAAACGACAAGAAGAATATAAATTGTAAAAGGAAATATAAAATTTATTTTTATAATAAAAAAAACACAAACAAACCAATATTTTGTTTTACAAATCCATTTGAATTCTTTCCTTCGATTTTCTTTGTAAAAACCAGGAAGTCTGAACAATGTCCAAAGATGAAGAAATACGAAATGTCAAAGCGAGACGTAAGAATTTATTATATATAATACAAAGTTTTTTAAATGATAATGGTTTGTATGCTACGTCGGCTGCCTTAAAAAATGAGGCCAAATTATGCGATGAATATGAGTTGTGCGACAATATAGACTTGGAAAGTATTTTCTTGGAATATGCCAGCTATTATCAATTGAAATTTGGCAAATATCCAAGAGTGTTGAGAAGAAAACAGCAACAGCCAACCATTAAGCTAGAAACGGCAGCCAAAAGGAAAAAATCCAAACAGATAACGTCAGCAGAGAACGAAGAGTCATTAAAAGAAAAGGCTGCAGCAGCGGCAGCAGCGAAAGTTGATGTTAATGACCTGCAAGTAACAGTTACAAAAATGGCTACAAAATCCAATCCTGAACAGCAGCAACAAGAAGCGAAGGAAAGAGAAAATCACATTGAAGGCAATACAAGTGACAGGCAATCTTTGACCCGTTTGCAGGAAATACAACACGACTGTTCCTCAAAAAACACTGATTTACTATTAAGTGGCCAAGAATGGCAAAATCTAGCAGAACTAGTTAAATCCACTATTATTCGAGATGATTTCAAATTAAAGTGGACAGATATTTGTGGCAATAGCAAGGCAGTGGAGACTATTAAAGAGGCCGTGCTAATGCCTCTCAACCATCCCCATCTGTTTAGTGATGGCTTGAAACCTTGGCGTTCAGTGTTGTTACACGGACCTCCTGGCAGCGGTAAGACTCTGTTGGCCAAGGTCTTGTACTCAGAGACCAAGCATAAGGTTACCTTCTTTAATATAACCTCCAGCATAGTGGTGTCCAAATGGCGTGGAGAGTCTGAAAAGTTGCTAAAGGTTCTTTTTCATTTTGCCATAAAACAGGCACCTTCTATTATATTTTTGGATGAAATTGATGGTCTGACCTCCCAAAGAGATCGCACTGCTGATCATGAGTCATCCAAGCGTTTTAAAAACGAATTGCTGCAACTAATGGATGGCTTGGAACAGTCCACTATGGGCTTGTTTATATTAGCCAGCACAAATTTGCCCTGGGAAATTGACAAAGCCTTTTTGAGAAGATTCGAAAAGAAGGTTTTAGCAGAGCTGCCAAATGAAGTGGAAAGAGCCGTATTGATTGGAAAACTTTTGCCTTTAAATGTTAAATTAAATGCGCAGCAAATGTCATCATTGGTAAAGCTATCAGAGGGTTTTACAGGCGATGAAATTCGTTTGGCCTGCAAGGAATTGGCCATGCAAACAGTACGAAAAATATCTCAACTAAAGTTAAAGGGTGACATTGTTTTAGATGATGAATCGGTGGAAAGTGCTTTTAAACAGGTGAAGCCTTTAAGTTTGAATGTAATGGGGAAACACCTTAAGTGGCAGGCGGAAAATGGCTCTTAGTTTTAAAGAACCAAAGTGTGAAAAAGAAATTCCCAACGGCTTTTAGCGCCGTTATTTACTCACTGTACTTTTTTTTTATTAAAAAATGTATTTGTATTTTTTTCCTATAAAAAAAATAAAGATCTTGTGTCAAAAACTTTTTTTGGATAAAATTATTTTTTTTGAAAGAATCTTTTCAAAGTTTCGAGTACAGATGCATTTGATTACAACTAACAAGCAGACAATTATAAAACAACTTCGACACATTTCTGCAATTCACAATTTCTTTGTATTGTTGTATTGGTTGTATATGTATATTGTATGGAGATGTGTGATGAAAATCGACTTATTTCAAATTGTAGTTTTTGAAAGGTTTATATAAATTTAGTTTTATCTTTGCTTCAAAATTTTGTTTTTGGTTGTGTTTTGAAATCAATTGAGCTCGTCACAATCTTTTAAAACGATTAATGTCTATTAAATAGTTTTTCCTTTAGAACAACTATAAAATTATCCATCTAGATTTACGATTAACAAAAATTATAAACAAAAATTTTCAATAACTTCTTTAATAAAAAAAAATTTAAAAATTGTATCTAAATTTTTTTTTTATAAATTTTATGTACCTGCCCGTTGTACGTCTTCTAGCTCCGGCAATAGTCATGCGCGATATATGACGTCGTATACGGCCACTTAATCTACGCGGTTGACTTGACAACGAACGTACACTGTACTCTGTGGTCGTAGAGCTACGTCTACGATCGATGGGTATAATATCGGAACACATGGAAGTTGATATAATTGAAGCGGTAGAACGTCGTTTACCGCCTGTAAATGTACCACCACTCGACGAAGTTGTGGTGGCTGAAGAATCCGAACGCGAAAACAAAGAAGAACGTTTACTACGAGTGCCTGAAGTACCGGCAGCGTCTTGTATATTACTATAGAACTCCTCAGTTTCACGATCGTAAGAATCGTCTGCTTCGGTTTCGTTGTCAGCATCTACGTCTGCACGTCTGGAGCGCTCCTCTTCAATCTCCTCTTCATCCGAGTTAACTAAAGTATCCACACGCTTTAGATAACCATTTGAAGAACTACGTTTAATACTATTAGTTGCGTGTACGTGGTCACGTTCACGATCGTTCGATGATTTTGATCTAGCGGTGTAGAAATCACTAGCCGCTGTTTCGTAATCGGATGAAGCACGTGTTAGTTGATTTCTCGAACTTAACACAGAACGATAGTAGTTCGAAGAACTATTACTTTCAGGGGAGGTGGCTCTGGACGGACTGTGGGCTGTACCAGTAAAGGATCTTGGTTGTCTAACTAATCTACTTGATCTTGTTGAGGTGGGGGTATGCTCCGAATCGCTATCACCGCCACCCACACTACCGCTAAATGTTACTTCATGAGCTTTAATAGATTTAGATGATTTTCTACGAACTGTTGAACATTTGCAAGGCGCATTGTCATAAGAGCTAATTGGGGAGGTAGAGACAGTTGTTAAGGTGATAGTAGCAGGAGTAGAATTGATGGTTGATATTATATGTGATGATGTTTGCTGAAGAGTTTTTGGCACTATGATTTGTTCATTTAAATTTATTTGAGTAGTCGAAGGTGGGTCGCTGTTATCAATGTTTTCAGTATCTGCTGGCTGCTGTAGCTGATCGCTGTAAATTCTCCGTCTGCTCCAGGGAAACGCCCGTATAAATGCAAAGATTATAAACAGCGTTGCAATCATAGCCGTTGTAACATTTTCTTTAGCTTTTATATATTTAAATAAGAAACTTTCGTATTTAAGTTTATTACAAGTTTATATTTAACGCTTTAATTAAACTATTCTGTAAAGAAAATTATTTATTTTTTTTACATAAAATTAAAATAAAATATCTTGAACAATTAGATTTTACGGAATTTTCGAAAACAAGCAGTTGGTTTTGGCTGAACTTTAATGATTTTACTTTTTACCTTTTACTCAAAATTGTCGGCAATTATTAGTTTTAAAACGCAGAAAATAGAAAGCTTTTAAATTCTTTTGTAATATCCTGGGAACCGTTGGATCACTTAAACCATAAATATGATAACAAATCTGTTTTTTTTTTTTCATTAATTGATTTGGGGGTCATACTTGGTTCGAAGGGCCATCACCAATTTATTTTCTAATTCCTATTCGTGTTTCGTTCGTTTCAGGGTAAAATGTTAAATAATATAATAATTTACTTTTGCGAGTATTATAATTGTGGTTGATTCTTAAAATCTGATGTTTATATTCTATATTATCTGTATATATAAAATTAAATTCTTTCCAAAAGGCGCTACCGAGTGGACCGATGCGGATGCTGTTGAACTAGAATATTAATTTGCATTTCTTTATTTCTGAGCGCTTTCATAGTTACAGAAGAAGGTGGTTAAAGCCATGTTTATATATAGATGCGAACGCAAATATCTTTCGTATATATTAATTGAAAATAATAATAAATTTTCTTATTTTGTGTTTGATTTCAATATAAAAGTGCGAAAGAAACTTTTGCGGCCATTTAAAAAATTAGGCTCTAAAATATAGAATCTGAGTTCTACGCAATAATCAAGAAAAATTTCATGAAGAACTTAAAAAATAGAGCGCCTAAAAGTATGCATTAAAAACTTAAAATCTCTCTCTGAGAATGTTCAGGTTTATATCAGAGAATCTGAAGTTCAATTAAATATTTACGGAATAGATTTGAAGAATATAAGTTTTCCACAGATTAAAGGGATATTGCTATGAGTTAATCAGATCATTCTTGGCGATTTACTTTAAAAACTTTTTTCGGCCTTTCGAAATACCATTGAATGAATTTTTTAAAAATTATTTCTCTCTTTCTTTTTTCTTTAGCTGTTTAATTAAATAGCTAATGCCCTGAATGATGATAAAGGATGTCTAGTTTTTCCAGTTTTTTTATTTTATCAAAAAAAAAAAAAAAAAAAAAATTAGTAACCAAATTGGTAATCAATTTTTTTATCTTAATTAATTTAGAAATTAAGATATACGTGAAAGTTAGTAGGATTACATTTTTTTGTTAACGAACGTATGATTGCATATTAGCTATGTATAAATTTGTTGTAGAAACAAAAACCAAACCTTGAATTTTTATTTAGAATGAAATTTATTTAGAAAACACATTGCAAATTATCATCAACAATAAATGCAAAAAGAACTCGTCTTTTTGTAAATCATATTTTCCAACAACAATAACCTTATTCCCATCATTATCAGGCAAATAATTGTATGTTATCATTAATATTTTAACAATTCACACATTTTTCCATGAACTCTTAAACAAAAACTAAAATAATTCAATTAAAGGTTTAAATAATTTTAACACACAATAGAAGAAAACATAAATACCATACAATTATAACTTGAATTTAAATTGACCCACGCACACAGAGTAAAATTGAATTGAAATTAAAAAAAAACTGAAAACAACATTTCAATTAAATGTTGTAGTGGAGTTCAGTGAACAATAATATGCATTGTGTTCTGTAATATCAATAGAAACTTAATCACTTGTTTTAGAAAACAATTGAAATTGTATGAAACTAATTAATTTTCAGTGCATTTATTTACTATCTATTTGCGAAACAAAAATACCTAATTTGATCATACAAATGTAACACGATTTCCCAAAATATTTAAGAAAAGAATTGCTGGGTAAAATCTGTAAACAATAACATTTCATGTTAAATGATCGCCAAGCAAGCACGCAAGGGATCACGTACACAATTAACCACAAAAAAGGTGGTCTCAGCAAAGAGAGCAAAACACATCACAAACACATGCAGGCTCGCAACAAAAAATGTATTTCTCAAGAAATAATGAGACTTTGAATATTTAATAACAATCATATAATAGGTCTGTTTGTTTATTTTTTGGGTAAAGTTCATGAAAACGAGAGTCAGCATAATTTTCTCTCATAAACAGACAAAAATACTTAAAAGTGCGGGAACACAAAAACAAAATTTGAAACACAAAATATAAAAACTTAAAGTATTTTGATTGTTTTAGAAAGAAAAATTAATTTCAATAAATCAGCTACAAGAAATAATAATTGGTTTTTTTTTTGTTTTAAGGCTGTTTTACAAACTTAAATAAAATGCACAGAGAAAATGTTTTGGCTGTTTCGTGCAAGAAGAAGAAGATCTTTATTTCCTCAAAACCGCTCTCATTTATACAATTTGTAAGTAAGGGAACAATTTAAGTATAAATTGGGATCCCACGGGATCCCAAAATAGAGTAAAGTAACAGACCTATTATATATTTTTTTTCTATTTTAAGATGTTTTTAACTCTAATAGTCATGATAACTTTTTCAGCTATTCAATAACTTAATCCTTAAATATTTAATATTTTTGTATTTGTTAAAAAAAAAATAAAGCAAAAAGAAAATTTAATTTCATAAATTATTATAATTTTAAGGCAGACATTTTTTCGTTACAAAATCACCAAACATTCTCATTTAAAGCAGACTCTCTCTTTATGTGTGAGTAGAAATTAGAGAGGTAGATAATTCATTAATGACGGAACGAGCTCGTGATTGAAAATTTTTAAGAATTTGCATACATTTTTGTATAAAAATGCTCTAATTGTTATTTATTGTTAATGGGATCTATTAATTAAGAAATATATTCTAACAAGGTTTTCACTATAAAATATTATTTTTTTTGTTTTTTTTTTGCTTAACCTGAGTCCTATAACAGAGTTAATATAAATTATCAACTGACCTTCTGTTAGAGATCCTATCGTTTACACTATTAGAACTAAAACAAACTCTATCGCGAAGGAAATGGTCAAATGATTAGTGTTTGTGTATAAGTTTTTTATTCCTTTAAGATATTACAAATTCTCTTTGGAAATAGTGTAGGAGCTAATTAATTAACTTAATCTCTAGACGAAAACATGCAAAATAATACTTGTTTGATTAGCGAAATGTTTAACAAGTTGTAAAAAAAAACAAATTAACACATACTTTGAAATGAACTGAGAATGCAAAAATAAAGCAATTAAAGACAAATCACAAAAACTTATTTACAGTATCGCTGTTTAAATACAGATAACGTATTAATTGAGTCGTATATTGAGAAAGTGAGGCAAGTACATTTCTTAAAAAAATTAAGAGAATTGTACTTTTATTTAAAGTTAGAAATATTTTGAGAAAATAACATATTTAATTAAAAACTGAAAATCATATTCTTATTATACAACAAAATAAGAAATAGTAAATAAAAAACAAATTCTAAATAAAATTCAAATTTACGAAAAGATATAAAAAGGTTTATAAAAATATAACAAATGTGATCATTTTTGTGATTTAAAATAATATTTTAAGAAACATAGTATCCAGAGTTCAATCTCTCGTCATTGTTCTTTTATGGCAATATAATTTGAAGCATTATAAAAATTTCGCTCATTTTCAATAGTTAGAAGTGCAGCAAAAAGATTCTGTAAATTAAAACTTCTCTTCCGTTATGCATGTTATAATTTTCTAGGTACATGAGCCTTATTAGTAAAACAGTTATCAGTAAAAAATTTCAAATTTGTGACTTCTATAGTTTCCATAAGACTCGCTATTATTTATTTACTTTTAAAAAGAAAAATATAAAGCCTATTTAGCCATCGCATCGCTAGTAGCCAACTTCGAAAAATACTGAAAGATATTTATAATAGTGGAAGCAGCTATATTAAGTCGTTAAAATTGCAAAATTCTTTATATATTTTATTGTTATAAAATGAAAAAGAAAAATTTAATTTCCATAAATTAATCAAGCAAACTTACGCTCATACTTAATAAAAAAAATTATAGGTGTATTTAAAAATATTATTATTATGTTGGACTACATTATGATTCCACTAACAATAATATTATTATGGAATAATATGATTAAAGTACAACCATATAACCATACAGTTCAATCTTCCTTTGCGTGTACGTGTAAGCATCGTTAATTTATTATTGAAGTTTTCACAATCAAAACAAATTGTAAATTAATTAATTTTACAAATAAAGTTTTTTTTCGTGCTATTTTCTATTATCCTGATTAATTATTTAAATTACCGATATTGATTGTTGATAATAGAAAATAGCACAAAAAAATGATTTTATTTGGAAAATTAATTAATATAGTAAAACAATTCCCATTGTTTAATTTAATTTAATATTTGCAAATTGTAAATTGTTTGTGACCTTATCACATTGGCGCACATATTTAAATACTGCTAACAAAATCATTAATTTTCATTATTTGTAGACAAGTACAAATATAAAATAAATAAGCAATTGATCGTTCAATTGCTCGATCCCAACATTCTAACGCACATTCTGATGCTGATTCACAGACAATTTTGCTCTCACACCATCTGTTTTTTGTTTTAATTTAAATGCCAAATGTTGTGCGTTCTGTTGTGCCTGATTGATATATAAATGGTTCATCAAATTCTGGTTGCTCTTATTTTTGTTATTGTAATTGTTAATATTTTTCTACATTTACTGTTTAACATTATCAGTAATTGTGGCACCAATTATTAAAATTTTTTTTCAATCATTTAATTTGTTTTCTGTTGCCTTAATTTAAAAATTGTTGTTTTTGTTGTTGTAGTTATTTGATGTTACTGTTTGTTAAATGTGTTTTTAAGTTCAACAGAAAAATTGTCACGTGATTTATTATGAATTTAATATTTGTAGTGAAATTTTATTGTAAATATTTGACACTTGAAAAGCGCCTGAATTCGAGCAGAGAATCATGGTTTCGTAAACATCGCTTTGTACGTTTCTTTAAAACAAAGTAATTTTTAATCTGTGAAAGTAATTATTATAACAAATCTTTTAACAATTAATTCATTTGTGTTATCTACAATGTATCCTTCAAGATGACGTACAGCGCCTATTTGAAAAAGAAACTTTAACAATTGCTACTGTAAAACTTAACATTTTAATTTACAGGAATGTGTGATTCTGTTATTATTGGTTTTGCGCAACATTAACAGGTCTTGTGAAGTCGAATTTGAAATACTGGAATTGCTTGTACGTAATAACATCTCTTTAGATAAAAGTATAATTTTTTTAAAATAAACAATTTATCGAGTTTTTGTTCATAAAACGTTAAATTAAGAAAAAGGTATTTTTTAATGTCCCATTTAAATATAATCGCTATTGAGGGATGAGCAATAAATACATTTTTTCTTTACTTAAAATTTAATTGTATTTCTAGTTCTGATTAATGTAAGTTATATGCGCTTCTACTAAGAATTTAAAAAATGAGATTTACTAATTAAAATCTTTTTTTCTATTTGTAAAGGTACTTTTTCGGAAAAGTATTTTTTTAGTATGAAAAAGTACTTTGTAAAAAGTTAAATGTTTAGAAAAATGTGTTTTTTTTTAAACAAGTATATTTGGTTATATGTGAAAAGGTACTATTTTTAAAGTTTTTTTATGTGATTATTTGAAAAGACGTATTAAGGTAAATTAAATTTTTTTGATAGGCTAGTACTACAGCTTTTTTAAACCAAGAATTTATTTAGATTTTTAAAAAATGTTACTTAAAGAAAGTTCTTTGTGATGGTACTTTTTAAAAAGTTCTTTTAAAGTTGTTTTTTGTGATAGATGTTTTAAAAAAATATTTTTTTTAAGAAAAAAAAATCTCTTTAAATAGTAGTAGCAGTGTTTGCAAGAAGCAACTGTACGAAAAATTATCTTTAACCAATAATGATTCAATGATTTTATAAAATTCCTCTTCTTAAAAAGTCCTTTTTAAAAAAAGTATTTTTTAAGCTATGTTTGCCTAAAAGGGACTTCGTTTTAACAGAAATTGTTTTACTGCTATTTTAAAGAAAGTAATTTTTCTATAGACCTCTTTGTACGAATATTGAAGGTACTTTTGAAAATAGTACTTTTAGGTACTTTTTTAAAGTAGTACTTTTTACGAATTCAACAATACATTTCTGAATAGAAAAATCGGCAAAGCGATTATTAAAAAAGAATTCTTCGATATTACAAAAATTTTTTTTTTCCAATAAATTGCTTTTATAATTCGCTGCTAGATATTCTGATAAAGAATTTTATTGCTGAATAGACTGGTTAATAATTTAAGCAATTGCCTCAACATAATGCAGAAAACTTAACATAAAGAAATATTTTTTTTAACAAATCTTCTTTTTAATTTAACTTTTTACAATGACAAAAACATTTTTCTTATCTGCTTTTGATTCTTAAGTTGAGTTGTATCTCTGGTTCGTTTTTTTAAAGTATTTTTTGTTGCTTTTTTAATATTCAATAATGTTCGGTAAAACCTTGATATTTTATGGTTTTAGCATTGAAAATCAAGGTATAAAAATTGTTAGGAATAAAATTGCAATCTCAATTTTGTTATTACTGACGCTTTTATGTGTGTGTGTGTGTGTGTGTGTCTGTATGTGTGAGGGAGTGGTTTTGTATGTATAACCTCTTGTGAAATAAAAATGCCTGGATGAAATAGTTTCTTTTCTGTTGGATGGTGTACGCATACATCAAGGGGAAAACATATAAAAGATAAACTAAAAGTGAAATGAAAAACAAATGTTTTATCAGGTGAAATGCTATCATAAAATATATAGAGTTTTTAAACAGTATATACGCATGCAAATATTTACGCAATTGTTTTGTTATTTCTTTTTCCTTTTATGTAGAAAAAAAAGGAAATGAAAAATATTGTAGATATAAGAGAATTACTTTTTTCAAATAGATATTTATTTGATATTATGAAACATTTTTTATCATTTGCTGTAGCATGTTGCTGAAACTGATTTTAATTACTTTTGTCATATTCATACGTGTGTCAAAGTGAGCTGCATGACTTTTCTGTTTTTTTTTTTTTTTTTTTTTTTTTAAAGATATTAGATTTTTTCAAATCAGTAGAAAAATAATAATTTTTTGTGTGCTTAAACTTGAGATGATGTTAACGTTTAGAAATTAATTTCTAGGCCTACTGCCTTCTATGGGTTTCCTTGTATCACGAACTCTTTTATATTTTTAACTGATTCTACGAAGGAAGAGAAAACTGTCAATTAACCTGTATCTCTGAACTGATTTTGAATTTTTTTAACTGGGAGCTGATGCGTACAGATTCGTACAGTTTTATAATAATTATTTAGAAAATTATAAAGTAAATGGTGACCCCATAGACAAGAGAGATGATTTTACATGTCTATGAAACCGTAACAGACGACACCTTTAATATTTTAACAAAGTTAATATCACTTTAGCTCAAAGCATCAGAAAGTAATAAATTAATAAACTTTAATATTAAAGGGTGTTCCATAAGTAACATAATTTAAGCTATATGGCTCGATATTTTGAACCGTTGTAGTCAAACACTAGAAAAATAGACAGAATGTGTACCTCTTTATCTGTTATAACAGCAAATATTATTTTGAAATGAAAGGGTGTCCCATAGGTGTTGTTAATTGTTACATATTAAGAGCACATCTAAGAGTTAAAATCTCATCATGTTTTTAACGGATATAGGAAGTGTGTCCTCTATTGGAATAAAATAAAATTTAAATTTAATGGGTGTCCCCTTAGGTGATGTTGTTTGATATTTTTTTTTTAATTAAAACAGTGTGCACTACATAATATAAAAAAGCTTTAGCGGCTCATGCACATATTTGCACAAATTTGTACACAGTAAGACATAACATGGTTGTGTTATGGTCACAAGAACCATGTTATGTTCTCTGTAACCATTATTGATTGTGGTGAACAATAATCTTGATTAAATAATTCTTATTGGCCGTAATAATTTTTTAATCCTAAAAATGTAAATTTAAATTTCATAACAAAACTTACACTTAGTGATAAACACAGGTAAATTATGTATCGGACAAAAAGAGTTTGAAATCATTTTATTTTTATATTTTAATACAAACATGTATATAGACATGCATATATAATTTGGTTCATATGTACATGTTTGATTTCACAAATTTTTTCATATTCTCATATATAAAAGAAATTAATAATTCTGACCTTTTTATCACTTGCTTTGCATGAAAACAGCTCATGCGATAACCAGAAAATAACTTTAAGTCAAAAAACAGTTTAATTTTCTTACTTTCACAGTGCAATCATTTTTCAATTGAATAAAAATTAAATTAATGTTGATCACTTTACAGTTAATGACATTATCAATGACAACTGAATATATGACTGCCTGCCGTATGTATGTATGTATATAGTGGCAAGCTCTGTAATTTTGCGTAAAGCAAAAATAAGGCGAAATAAAATAAAATGAAGTGATTAAAATTATTATCTGTCTTTGCCATATTTATGTGTCATATACGATACGTTGGAAGTGGGTCATATTTTCATACTGATTTTTAACATTTTACTTTTATTTTTTGCAAAACATTAATATAATTTTAAAGAAAACCCATTAAGAGTATTTGCAAAAGCTAAAAGTATGCATCTGTAAGTAAGTTTCTTTAATAAATTAATAAATACCTTTGCAAACACTTTTGTTGCTAAAGTTTGATGTGAAATATTGTAATGCATTTATAACAGCAAAATAAATATATAAAAGTATAATTTACCCACAATGTACAATGTTCGTATATCCTGACTAATTTTATGCCTGCTGCAAGGACGCAATATCTTGCAACATTGTATAAATGTATTGCTACTTAACGTTAAACACACACACGAGGGGATGCAAAATATAAATTTAAACAAATTACCGAGAAGTAAATGCATAAAGTAAAAAGTTCATAAAATAATATTTGAAATAAATTGCAAATGTCTGAAAATTTATTAAGTTTTCAAGTAACTTTTTATAAATTTTTTAAAAGTAAAAAGATAAAAATATTTGTAAAGTTGTAGGAAGTTTAAAATTACAATTTAGTATTTTAAAAGCCTGGTTTTACATTAGTGGCACATTTAAAAGAAATTAATTTCTTTTAAATATTCTTTAATAGGAATGAACGGGTTTTGACAGTAAATGGTGTTGACTTCAATTAAACATTTTATGCATTTTTGGATTTTAATTTTGAGATCATAAAGCTGAAACCAACAGCAAATTTTATTGTTCTTTTCAAAATAGAGCAACGCTGCACTTATTTTGTATAATCTTTTAGCTCGGTGCTTTATTAAATGAGACCATATTTTCGTGATCGTTAATATTTTGTCTCCAGAAAAATCAAACTTTGGCAAAGACATAGCAACTGTTCTGAAAGTATGAAGAAAGACTTAGTCTGGGAGAATGCAATACATTATTTATGGATTTTAAATTAATGTTGGGGACTTACTGCTGATTTCACTATATGCGAACAAACGTTTCTTTCGCATACTTGAGATGGAAGCAAAATATAATAATTTGTTTTTATTTTCACTATAAATATGCCAAAGAAATGTTTGTTCGGATTTAGAGAAACCGGAAATTAGTTAATTCGTTGTCATTGATAACCTTTTGAATTTGAAGCTGTAAAACATTGATTAAGAGAATCAAAGTGAGAAAAAAATTATTTTTATTATTATTTTATGTTTCAATTTTTCACGTAGCGAAACAAGATTCTGCGACAATATATGAATGAGACTAAAAAAAGACTACGGCAAAACTAATACTAGACTATGAGACTACGACTAGGATATGAGTTGATTTAATGACACTATGAATAGATTCCGGCTAAACTATCACTAGACTATGACGAGACTATGACCATCATAAGACTGTAGTAGACTACGTTTAAATCATCGCTAGACTATGACGAGACTTTACCACCATGACAGGTTACTATTAATAGGCTACGATTAAATTGTGACAAATGACTATGACTAAACTATGCCGAGATTGTCATAGACTACAAAAAGACTACGAATAAACTATCAATGGACTATTACCAGGCAACGGCTAAACGACGTAGCGCTTTTATTAAGACAGCGACTACACTACAACAAAAAATCAGGAAAATTTCCCGATAATGTGTATGAAATAAAAAAATTTTCCCAGACCATTCCACTCAAAAATTAAATTTTTTAATTTTTTTAAGTGCGGTAACTGCAATTTAGGATATATTGATGTTAATATCGCTATTCGATTACAGTTTACTTTAAAACAGTGATTGGGAAAATTAAAGTGGGAAAAAAATTATTTTCATAATTATTTTATATTTAAATTTTTCATGTAACGAAGCAAGGCCCCGCGACTATGGTAAGACTAACAAAAGACTATGACAAAACTAAAACTGAACTATGACTAGGCTATAATTTGACTATGATGACACTATAAATAGACTACGGCTAAACTGTCACCAGACTATAACGAGACTACGACTATCATAGTCGACTACGACTATCATAGTCGACTACGACTATCATAGTCGACTACGTCTATAGTAGACTACGTCTAAATTATCACTAGGCTTTGAAGATAATTTACCATTATGAGAGTTTACTATTAATATGCTATGACTAAGCTATCATTACACTATGACAAAACTATGACGAGACTATGGGTTGACTATGAATATGCTACGGTTAAGCTATCACTAAAATAAGACGAGCTGTCTTTATTAATACAATGAAAAAACTACAACTAAGCTATCACTAGACTATGACGAGACTTTATCATGATGAAAGTTTACTATTAATAGGCTTTAATTAAACTATCATTAGATTATAACAAAACTATGACGAGACTATGAGCTGACTAAGCTATCACTAGAATATGACAAAACTATGGCAAGAATATGAGTTGTCTGTGGTACGACTAGGAAAAGACTACATCTTAGCTATCAGTAGGCTGTGAAGACACTATTACTTAATTGATTTTAATATGACATTTAATATACTACAACAAAGATATCAAAAGACTACCTAGATATCTTTGCTAGTATATAAATGGACCACAAATATCTTTCTCTGTCGTCTCACATAACAAACTCATATTTTCAATTGTCGAGACTACTATAAGAGTACAAAAATACTACGAATAAACTTTAACTGGATTATGGACGACTAAACGACGTAGCGCTTTTAATAAAACAGCTATTAGACTGTAACAAAAATATCACTAGAAAATCTAGATAATATTACTGGTATATAAAATAAAAATACTGCACTCCGGCCATTCTGCACTCAAATTTAATTTGTTGTAAATCGTTTTACGTATGACATGTTAAAAATGGTTAACTTTCATGTATAATGAAATGTTTTAATCGATGGAAGAAAATCATCAAATGATTTATTAAGCAAATATAAAATATTCAGACAGACCTTTCACATGTAATATAACATAGGAAAACATTCATAAGCTGATTTTGCTGAGTTAAAACAGTAAAAAACTCTGAAAACCAACCTGGTTTATTAATCTCATTGCTTTTAAAGTCTTCTAAAAGTCAATTTTAAAGCAAGAAAAAACAATTAAATTTAAATGATTTAAGCGAATTCATCAAACACGAAATTAAGAAATCTATTGAAAAAAATTCATAGAAATTATATTTTATGAATTAACATTGAGACTTAACTTAAGTAAAATGAATGAAATTTAGGTTGTATGGCAATTCAATTATAGTATACTAATGGATTAAAAGAAATATCTCTTAAATCTATTTTTTATTTTAAATAACTACATTTACAACTTTTCAGGATAATCATTTCCATTAAAATATTTTATTAATACATATAAATTATATTATGCTGACTGATATTTTTATTATAAATTTTGTATGATACTCACATTAATATTCTTTTTCATATCATAAAAAATTATTCATAAAAAATCTTTAATTCCACGAAAACATTTTTCTTTTTATTTTTCGTTATTTTAAGGGTTTTTCAGAACATTAAATTTTTTTTTGCAAAACGATGCACAAAAAAAATCTGTTATCATTGATGCATAAGAAACACAGGATTTATTGAAATCAGTTTTCCTTTTTTTACGAATATCAATATTATTGCTTTTTGTGCATTTTAATTAAAATTTTATTAATGTTTAATAAAAATGAATTCAAAATTTTCTGTGTTCTGTAGGGAAATATTGGAAATATTATTTAAATGACAGGTGGGTCTAAAAGCGACTGATGATAATCAAACACCATAAAAAATACATATAAAAATTTGATAGAACTGCCTAATATATATGTATGTGCACTCAAACACAGCCATAAAAATGTGAGAAGAAGCAAACGAAACAATATACTTGATGATACTTGACATGGTCATAGGCTAGAAAACAAGAGAAATTGGACAAAAAGTTCCTCTAGGAAAAATTGATCCTACCTCTGAAAAATGCAAGTTTTTTTAATTTTAAGGTCAAAGAATGATTATAAACTTAAAGGTGGACTCCAGAGATTTGAAAATGTAAATTAAGCCCCGCCCCTTTTTGTGGGCGGAGAAATATTATACTATTTGAAAAAAGAATAAAATTATTAAATGAAATGGATTACATACGCCTTAAAACTGTAGAAATTAACTTATATGGGCTGGGGGTAGTATCCCTCCAATCCCACTCACAAAAACAGCCCTGTGAAAAATTCTGGTTTTTCTTTTTTTTTTGCCTAAAAATTTTCATTCTTAAGCTTTACAGTGCGTAACAAATCCACCTCCCAAAAATATTTTTAAAAAGATATTTTTGTAATTTGTTTTTTATAATATTTTATTTATCTAAAAATAATTAATTTATTCATAGTAATAACTAATTTAACGGTAAATTTTATTTAAAATTATAACAATTAATTTATTTAAAACAACTTCTTCTTTGCAATAAAATGATAATAAGTGTCATGGTCCTTCTTCGTCTGATTCTTCAAAGACCTCTTCTTTTTTTTTCTACAGTGTAAAAGTAGAGATCGTAAATTTAATGGTGATATATAACATTTTTAGGATCGTGATGGTGAGCTTTTTCCTTTTTTTTTAAGTTTAACAAACAAAAAAAAAAAAAAATATTCTTTTCAAGTTTGAACGAAATTTTATCATACAAATTTAATACAAAATTTTTCTAAAAATTATTACGAGTAGCTGCTAATACAGTATTTCAATACCAAATCTTAATTGCCAAAAAAATATATTGCAAACCTCTCAAAATCATAAAAATTCAAGAAAAACGTATGCGATTTATCCAACTTTACTGGTTTTAACAGTGTCCCAAAACGACAAATCTCATGCAAAGGTCTTGAAAATACACTATACGATGCAGAATTTTATTATCTGTCAAGCTGCGTACTTAAATTTTTATATATTTTTAAATTAAATTTTGCCCTCATGTCCGGCCAGATCGGCAATATACCCATAATCTAAATTAGACTCGCATACTTGGACTGGGTTAAAAAGAGCATGACTCGTTTAGTGTGTACGAAATTTAAATAGGTGGTATCCCTAGATTGAATGTTAAGTCAGGAGTCAAAATTGTGTTTTGATTTAATTATCGTTAACCTTATTTTTTTGGCTTTCTAGGTTGACTTTAATTCAAAATTATAAAAAATTTTAAATCATAATTTTTTCATCATAAAAACTTGGCCTTGAAGAGGATAAAACAAAAGTTTTAGTCATAAAATAAAATTAATGATTATTGTTATAAAAAGTTTGATAGAACTGCCGTCATTTTAAATTGAATGAAAATCATTAATTTGTGTAAAAAAACCAGTAGAAAATCTTAAACCTTCTTATTCCAGTTTTTGTTTTTTAGAATTTAACAAACAATTTTCTCCTTAAAAGAAATATTTGTTTTTTTTTAAACTAACGATAAAAATCTCAAGCACTAGATGTAAAATGTGTTTTAACATTTTTATAGCTAATGACAACATAAAATCGAGTATACTTAAGTCATTTTAGCTACAACGAGCAGCACAAAGACAATACTTTAACTGTCATCTTCTTTCTATTCTTGGACAATATAAAAATTATCAAGTTATATACGTGCGTATGTACGTATGTGTTTGTTTTGTTAAAGTTTGAGTATTAATATGTCACCATTACTCACTAACATGTCAATATTATTGACATTAATTTGAACATTTAAACTTATACTTGTAATCGCAACGAGTGCTACAGCCATTTCCTACTTTTGCAGCCATAACTTAAAAAAGATTTTGAAGGGGAAATGGGTAAAGGGATAAACAATAGAAAGAAAACGCAGACATAGTGGAAAAAAGTTTACATATAGGAACTGTAAACTTTGACAAAGAAGTAGAACAATTGGATGACAGTTGGAATAAAATTTATTCTTTTTTTTAACAATAGTCAAAATCTTTTCAAAGAAATAACTAAAAGTAAAACTTTCGTTTATAATTCTTAATGCTGTGTATATAATTTTGTAATGATATTGACATTTACCCTCGTATTGTATACAGTGTAAAAAAAAAAAACACGTGGAAAATATCTTTGAATTTTATAACGCACACATTGTTTTATGGTGCTCGAAAACCAGCAAACACTATGAAACAAAAAAAAAAACAACCAGAAAATTTAAGACATAACGATTTTGGAAAATTCGAAAACTAAAATTGTGTTTTCTCTCGCTTGTAACAATACAGTATTTACTTTTTTCTATACAATAATAATCAATAATTATAATTGTATAATATTATAATTATATACAATAGTAACAATGTATGTTGTTATTATAATAAAAATATAATATTTATCATACATTGGAGAAATTAATTAGATGGACTAAATAATTGACGATTCCATTAGCATTAAATAATAAATAATGCTTAGCATTAACATTATTTTAACTAATGGTAATTCTTTTTATGAAAAGGTTTCATTGATAGTTAATCAAAAAAACAAAATCATTACCATTGACTAATGATTAAATGGTTTCAAATCATTATCATTAGTGAATGTATGTATTCCTTGTCTTTGTACACTTGTAGAGCAATTTTTTCAAATGACATTTAGATGAAAAATATTTCGTCAAATATATATGTTTTAACTTTCTCAGGAAAAAAAATAAAAATACAGTGAAAACTCTACTTGCGGACACCTCTACTGAGCGGACAATTTATTCAGTCCCTTCGATGTCCGAGTATGCATTCAAATTTGTTTCACTTACATATCAATACATAATAGAATATTTGATAACAGTGAATGCCGACCATTTCTAATCATCTCTCCCGTAGGCGGACACCTCTCCACAACGGACAAATCTGCTATGACGGTCGGTGTCCGCCCACAATTACAATTACAATTATTGTTGCTTCAGTTGTAATTAGTAATTAAACAATTTAATTAAATTATATTACCATTAGTAAACATAATTATAATTAAAATAAAATTATAAGCATTAAATGGTAGTTACCTTTTTTTCATTGCCATTATTTCAAGCAATGCCAATGAAATTTCAATGGTAATGAAAAAAATCCCAAGTATGATATTTATATATAATTTTAAACGAAAGTAATACTCATATTAATTAAAAATTTTAATAGAGCATATAAATCACAGTTATAACTATAATTGTTGTTTTTACTAATTATTATTATTATCTTATTGTTGTTATAATTACAAACAATAATAATTGGTACAATTTTTCTGAATTATAACTTTTTACATCTCGGACCAGCGCTCAGAATACGACCCCTACTCAAACTAGCTAAGCACCAGAACTAGGATATTAGGTTATAGGAAGGAGAATAGATGGAGTAGTGTTTGTGAATATTCGATTACAATTTTCTAACATTAAAAGTGACAGGAAAGAACTTTGTAGGAAAATGAAACGATTAAAAAAAGTTCTCTATTTAATGCACAGTACGATTCACCGTTTAAGAGAATCAACAGACTTGGATAACCTACTGTCACCTATGAGTATTTTTGCCCTTTCCTGTCCACACTCGAATCACTCACAAACAGACTTTGAAGCATCGTCCCATATATGAAAGTTGTATTCCATTTTTGGTCGCATGTAAATGGCATAAATAGTATGGAGCTCACATGCAGTGAATTATTTTTACACAGTTAAAAAAAAAAAACGTGGCACTCAAAAACTTCTTTTGAGACTTGAAAATGTGTTTAGTCTATCGTACATTGTACCGTATTTTTATTGTAATATCATAATACATTTTTTCTTTCAATTTCCGAAATTTAAAATTTTGAAATTGTTATTGTCGTTTTGCGTTATTGATTTAATGGCTTTTGATTTGAGGCTCTTAGGTTTTCTTTACTAAAATTGGGTAAAATCCACTGATGAGTTATACGTACAAGCAATAGTGAAATGGCCATATGGATATGCTTTCCCCACAGTAATAAATTTAATTTTGTTGTTTAAATAATAAATATCATGAAATATTTATATTTTTAAAGGATTCAAGCACGATTAAAGTAAATTAACATGAAAGAAAAATTATTTACAAATTCTTGCGAAAGTTTTTTTAAAGAATAGAAAAAGTTAGATGAACAGAAGAATGTAATGCAGCATTTTTTGGGTTACTACATCTATCGTCAGCATTCTTCTTCTATCTACTTTATGTTGTATACACTGTAAACATCATCTTCATATATATTTAACCAAATAATTTTGTGTGCTTATATTAGCAAAATAATGATAGCAGTATAAATATAAATATATAAATTTTATAATTGCATTAATGCACTTATGTAATAAAAATCACTATTATAGATTTCTTTAAATGCTGCATCTAGTTAAATTTTACACCTGGATTAATATTACGCACCAAATATGAATATAAAGGTCCAAACTAAAGCGGAAATCTTTGCTTGGCTACAAGTTCACTTCTATGTGAATGACTATTTGCTTCTGTATATAAATATGTATGTACTTTCACTTTAGAGTATTTTCAAATGAAGTAGTGACATTTTCTAGTTTTTGTCTATTTGGTTTTTTACTGTCTCGGTACTTTAAAAAAAGTTACTGCAAACATAAAAATAAAAAAAGAACAAATACTCATGACATGAAAAAGTTTGTTAAGTTTTTTTTGTTTGTTTGTCACATTGTCATACATAAAATGATACGACACATAATAAAATATCTTGGCATTTAGTAATATAACTTGTGTATATTTATTAGGGTGGCACGACAAAATAAACAAGTTGCCATTTTGTAAACTGTTTAGAAAGAGAAAAAAACGTTTTCGCATTTTCCTGTTTTTTAAATGTGTTTCTAGTTTTTATCACCATTTTTAAGACAAGGTATACGTGATCACAAATCAAGCTTGGTTTCTTGAAATCTCTTCCCTTAAGCTAGAAAAAAAAACATTTTTTTAGTTGACCCCGTACATAACCGTCTAATTTTTAAAGCTTGAGTTCTTTTATTAAATTTAAAATCAATATTTTTCTACTCCTTATTACCACTTTGCTTTTTTCTACATCAAAAAGTTTAAAATTTTGTCTCTGAGTGTTCACAAACATATGTACATACATATGTGTATTCATATGTTTCTATATCGTATAGATTCTTAATGTGATTGTGTGTATGTGCAAATATGTACGCAATAAATATTATAGTGTCATGTCATGACTGTAAATTTTTTTCTGCTGTAATTTTATAAAAGTAACAACAGAAATAAAAAACATCAGCAACAAACCATCATGGTCGTCATCGACGTCATTAAATAAAAAAATGTTTAAAAGTACGACTATTTGAGTGTGTGATAAATTAAAAAAAAAAAAAGAAAAAATGTGAGCCTTGAAGATGTGGCCTCAATAAAAAGAAAATAATAAATATAAAATCACAAATTCTTTAAGATTTAGGGTGATATTTTTCATATGTTATTAAAAAAAAAAAAAAAAATAGCAGCAGAAAGTTTGATCAGAGTATTGTTGTTATTGCAAATAAGAGCTAAAATGATTATTGATGCTTAATGCTTTGTTACTATTAAAAAAGTATAAGAGTAAAGAGTAAATAAAATATGGTTCGAAGGACCAAAATTTTCATACCTGCAAATATGATTTAAACAGTTAATTTTTAATAAATTCATTATTTATCAAAGTTAAATGAGTTTCTTTAATAATTTCTAAACTTTTTTTTTCAGACATAACGGAATATAATCTGATTATTTTACTAAGATCCTTAATTTAGAGTAACCTGATTAATTAGAGTAACCTGTTGACTGGCCAATTTATTTTTAAAGAAAATGTAAGGACATTTTAAATATGGTATATAAATGCTTTAAGTAATAAAAGCAACCTTCTAACAAAAAATATATAAATTCAAAAAAATTATTACATATTTTAAAAGCGGAAAAATAATTTTAGTCAATTATTTGGAAAATGTGATTAATTTAAATCGGATTTTTTATAAAATATAAGTTTTTCCAAAACTCCACCATTTTGTTAAATCTATATCTTGCCACACTCTCTAGAATCCTTGTATTAGAATTGCGATTTTTGGTTAATGCTTTAGGTAATGAGAACAAAATGCACTGGTTTAAATATATTTTTCGGAGACTTGCTTAAATCTATTACTTTTTATGCACATGTGTGTATATAAATTATTTACAATTACATGCTGAAAATTTCAAAATATCAAATGCAGGCCATTGCTGTAAAATAATACTGAACAATAAGTAGCGCTGCTTAAGTTTTTTTAAAGTGTTAATTTAATTCTCTCAATTGCTTTTTAAAACTGTGTGTTTAACACTTTTTAATAAATTGTATAATTGTATATTTACACAGTTTTTGTAGTTGCTACCCAGCAAACATGCAAGCTTGGTCCTGTAATACTAGAAAATTATTTACATGTTATAAATTTAAAAAATAAATAGCACATGCGAGGAACACAATTAAAACGAATGACGAATTTCGTCCAAAGCGACGAATACGGCTTCAAGAATTTGTTGTGTAAATTCGTCGTATGAAACAAAATAACGAAGAAAAAAAAAAGACAGCTGTTATAATTTTTGAAGTTGTTTACTTTTTGCAAGTTACTAAGGTGACCATTAAAAAAACAATATTTAAAAAGCTAAACATTTACAAAAACACAACTAAAAATATTTTTTATTTAACTAATAATATGCACACTTTTTTTAAATGCTACAAAATAAAAATACATAAATTTTTAAAGCACAATAAATTTTTTAATAAATTATTTCGAAACTAAAGTCAAACATGGTCACATTGTACTGATTTGTTCGCAGTTCGCTGGAGTAAGAAATAGAAATAATTCTATTGCAAAGTTTGGCGCGAATGACGAATATTTTCCGATGTCATGCTTGTGTTCATTTTCATATACCTAAATGTGTTTTATTTATTTTTTTATTTTTGACGACGAATATTTAACACCAAAAAAGCGTTGTTCGTCCCAGTTGTGTTCCTAGCAACAGTCTTATAAAAAGATATTTCAACGAAAGGAATATTTCTTTTTATATTTTTATAAACAATTTTGTAATATTTAAATTCTATTTTATTGCAGAAAAGGTTAATATTATTATTTAATTTTATAAATTTATTACCTTTACCCGGTATGCTTTGCTACCTCCAGTGAATTAAAAAAATTTTCAAGTAAATATATAATCGTAAGTATATTGTTATAAGATGGTTTTGAAGCCTTTACTACTTTCGTGATTATATCATGGAGATATTCTGTCATTAAATTTTTATTATATGTCTATTGTATTAAAGATATTTTTCATTAAATCAAAAAGTTTCGTCATTGCATTGATGACATTTTTTTTATTAAATCAAGAAGTGACGTCTTTGATTGATGAAATGTTTTCATTGAATAGAAAAGTTTCGTCATTGAATTAATGACATTTTTCATTCATTTGAAAAATCTATCAATCGTCGCATTAATGACATTCTTTCATTAAACCAAAAAGTTTCGTCATCACTTTGATGTCATTTTGTCATTAAATTGATATCGACTTTTTATTCCAGACTCTTGACAGAATTGTGATCCTTTGCATTGATGACAAAATAAGCAAATAATGACATGGTTGTCATCACAGCAATGACAAGTGTCACACGCTTAAAAACGAAAATATTTGTCATTGTATTGATGTTAAATTACATTAACGTTATGATGATTTTTCTATCAGTGTATATTTGTAAATACATATATACTTCAGACGTTATGTATTAAATGACTACATTGTATGTAGCGTATTCATCTTCGTCTTATACCTACAATCCTATAAAATATTTAGAGCAATTAATGATTGTTGGAGGGCCCGTTCGGAAAAGTTAACAGTTTAGCTTCCTATAATGTACAAACAAACCAAAGTCAATACAGACTAGAGCACTGGTCCGTTAATTTTATAGAAATTCTCATTTTATTTAAAACGTAAATATATGAAGTTTCATTGGTAAATATGTTTTGGGAATTTTAAGTTAACAATAATTTTAATTAACATTTAGCATTAATTATCTTTATGTAAATTTTATGATTTATTATATAAAAGCCAATGTGAGTTACAAAATACAAGTACACAAACAGATTGTAATAAAATTATAAAAATCTAATTAATATTTTTATATTGATCGTGAGTTTAAACATAAGTTAGCGATAATTAAAAATTTTTTATCAAGATCCAATAGAAAAATTAATTTAGAAAAATCTATATTTTTAAGATATAATTTTAAGTACAAACATTATAATTATGAACTGGATTTAATACTACAATAAAAAAAAAACAGTAATATTTTAATCATTTGACTTTATGTTAACTGGGTAAGGGAGTAAAAACCTTTTTCTGTATTTTATTTCTATGTACATATATATGTATGAGCTTCATGTTATTTATCGTTAAAAAGGATAGTGATACTTACTTGTGCTCACACCCATATGCACACACGAACACAAGAGAGTTATAAAAAACATTATATATAAATAACTTTGTAAAAGTATCTATTACAATTTTATTCTTTTTTTTTAATTTTTTTTCTATTAATAATTTTCTTTTAATGAATATTATGGTTGATCATTGTTGTCTATTATTAACAACAAAAACAAAACGCGATTGCATTTTTAAAGAGATGAAATTGTTTATTACAGTCTTTTAGCACGCTATGCTAATTTTCTACACGCAAACGTCATAGTTCACTTGTTTGCATTTTACAACTAAAACTAATAATAACAACAGCAAAGAAAATTACATTAAAACTATTTTTATACTATTGAAAACATGCACACACAGATTACATGATGATAAATGATTGCTGGGTAAGCAATGTTGAAAAAAAAAATTAAAATTATAAAAGAGAATAAGTTACAAGAGACCAGACCAATAATTATATCAAGTATAACTATTCAGTATTGAGATACTTTTTTTGACTTCAGCTCTTTAAGTTTGCAGGAAATTGAACTCTGTGTTTGAATGGGCTTTAAGTATAAAAATTTTATAATATTTAAAATTTTTTTCATCATTAGTGGAATTAATTTAGTATATTAATCAAATTAAAAATTTAACCTGGCTAAGTTCACGTAGGTAAATTTTAATTCCTAAATTTACTCATTGCTAAACTGACGTTTTCCAGAAAGCAAAAACAAACTTGTGTAACGAATAATAAAGAGAACGACAAAGAAAGATTTAGGTTGTGTGCGGATTTCATTTAACCGATTTATTGTTGATTGATCATAAATTATTCTTCGCATTTTGTTTGAGCTGGTTTTTTTTTAAGTGGTATAAGTCGATTTGTTAATATAGTAAGATATTTAAGGGTTTGTGTTTGAAGAAATTTAAAAATAATGGCCAACATTTATGAATTCGAGTGATGTATTGGAATTTGTGAAATTTTATTATGAAATAATAATCACAAAAATTATTTGAAAAAAATAACCGATTATCTTTGGCTCCACATTGACTTGTACCATTTTCAAAAATAACGTTTTAAAAGAAATAAAAACAGCAACAAATTTAAGTCCAAATTTTTTTAGATATTAAATTTAAGAAAAAAATTTTTATGTAAAAAGTAACCGTTAAAATGAAGAAAATTGTACAAACTTCGTCTTTAAATAAGAAAAAGATATTTTATGCTTAATTTTCTTTAGCATAATGAAGTATTTATGGTTAATAAGCGGTATATAAGGTAATAGATTGATACCGTTACATTCCTTTCTTGTTATGGTGCATGAAGTTTTATAAAGTGGTAAAATATTAATTTTGCGGAGGTTTCTTAGTCTTCTGATTTTTCCAATCAAAAAAATTGTTTTGAATGGAGCATTTTCTTCCACACTAATTAAAAAAATAAATTTGTAAGGTTCATTCTTTCTTTATTCATATTTTTTCTTTTTAATATTGCCTCAGGTAGAGATTTAGTTAAGACTAAGTCTTCTATTTTTTTTCCTATAAAATAAAAAATTAAGCTGTCTTTTTTTCGGCAGTGCATAATTGGTCTTTGTCGTTCGGAAGAAATTGATCAAAGTTGTTTTAATTAAAATTATTAGGAATGGACTTATTACACTTTCAACATAAATATATGTGCGTTAGAATTGAACAGCAAAACAGTTTTTGTTTATTTTATGTCAAGATAGAACTCTATTGAAATTTTGTTTGTAACTATGGCGAGAAGGTGTCTACAGCTCATTAAAATTATTGTATACTGTTTAGTTTTTTGCAAAAGTGGACTTATATCACTTTCAAAAACTTATTAAATTTGTTGACAAAAAATACAACCCAATGTAGAACCATACAAGAAATTCTAATTAATGAAGTAGTGATCCAGAAAATGATGTTTTAAATTCTTCTAGTGTCTAATTTTTCCTATTTTCGTTTAAAAATAACATAAAAATATTTCAATAATCTTTCTTGATTAATTAAACAAAACAACAAAAAAATATAAAATATGAGGACCTACTACTTATAACCTCCATCTTAGTAGTAAGGGACCAAAGTAACTTACGCTTCAGCAGATGGCGGCAGGCATCTTGAACAAAAAAAAAAAAAATAAATAAATAAATAAATGGAAAACATACTGAAGCTACTAAACGGTAGACGCGGTAGCTACTAAACGGTAGACTCGTACACCCTGGGGTGTATGAAAAATTAAAGCCGCTGCAAAATCTTTAAATTCTCTTTGTACGCGTTTTGAAATTTATTAATTTTATTATTTTAGTAAAATCATTCGGTCTATAAATTTTAGAGGCACAGGAATTTTTCATTTAATCTAATAAACCTCAACTATAGTATTGTAAAATAGTAATACACTTTTACTAATTGTTTAGAAACTACAGGATTATTTTGATTCCTTTTTCAAATCCCGAATTGTGTCCCACTAAATGAAATTTTTTTTATAATCTAATATATTCCGAAAAGTTAATTAAATTATTAACTTATTTCAAAATCTATTTTAGACATTACAAAATATATTTAAATGCGAACACTTCATTTATATTTGTTAAAAAAAAACTGCGAAAATGGTCTGCAAAGTAAAATAAAATATATATATATAAAATAAAAACTTTAAAAGTAAAACATATTTTTCTTCAAGAAAATCAATATTAAACAAAAATATCTAGTAAAATTTCCCAAAAAAAAGAACATCCTTTGACTCAAAAACAGAATGGAATTCCTAAGAAAAGTAAACGAAAAACACAAAAAAAAAAAAATTTATAAGATCAAAAGTTTCACAATATAAAAGTATTTCCTTTGAGTATAATTTTTTTTTGTTTGGAATTTAAATAAAATACATTAAGAGATGGAGAGAAAAAAACGGAAATGTAATATAAAATACTGATGCACACCAACCCTTCTAACAAATGAAAGAAGGAAAATGAACAAAACGTCGTTTAAGTTTTGAAAGAAACTTTTTTTTTTTTAAATGGAAAACAAGTAAAAAACAGTTTGACACAGACACGTATGCCATCTAAAGGAAAATATCATTTATTTCATAATTTTACAAAGCGTTTATTGCCAAAAAACAAAAATTTATATCCTTTTTTTTGTAGTTAAATTTTTATTCTCCTTAAAAGTGTGAACCAAAATAAACACAAAATTTTTCCAAATGAAAAATTTTAATGTTTTTTACTTACTAATTTTTTTAGGTGAATCATAGGTACAAAGGAAAAAATTATGTATAGAACAGCACATCATTCATTGGGCAACAATCACTTGTGGGTTATCTGCACCCCAACCCCGATATAGTTTTAAGTCTGTTAGTTATAAAATTATTTTTTAACATAAGGTTTTAACTACTTACTGCACAAATAGTGGATGTTTAAACACTTTCTCTCATCTTGTTACACCGTTTACTTGCTGCTGTATGTGCCAGATAAGAGTTTAAAAAAATTATGATAAATGAACTAATTTAATTCGGCTTACGTTGAAGATTTTTACTTTAATTTCTTCATTAGTTATGAAAGAAAAATCATTATTATTTTTTACTATAATCTTGTGTTGATTTTTAAAGCAAGCAGCAATTTCTTAGCCGCTACATCCATCATCAGCACTCCTTGCATATATCTGCCATGGCGTGTGTTCGTTGTAAATATTGTCTAACTATTCAATAGATTTGATAAATAAGGATATGAGGAATAACTAAACACCAATCAATTTTATTTTAATTAGACAAAATTAAAAAATAACGGATGCTCCATACAGCGCATGTTATTTTTAAATATATTTTAAAGTGTATGTGTCAAAAACTATAAATTTTCGTAGAGTGTATATCACAATCGTAAGAAAAAAAAAATAAATAAAAATGAAATGTGACTAAATAGGGTATTCCCATAGCAACACTGTTTTGACGTATATAGCTTCATTTTTCGAATGGTAATGACGAGAATTTGCCATAATATATGGGTTAATTTTTTGAGCCGGAATACACAGCCACCCACTGAAAGTACGGCCAGGAAAAACGCTTGTGTAAATAATGCCAAAAACATTTCTAAGAATCTTTCCCAGCTCTGGAGCTACTACTTCAGTCTAACGCAATTCCTTATAATGAAAAAAGTAAAATCGACAATTATCTGTTGAAGGCCAAATATCACTAATCTAAAGTTAAAACAGATTGAGTGGCTCGGGAGTGGCGAGCGGTGTTGTTGGTGTTGTTTGTGGCGAGTTCATAAACAATTCGAAAATGTCAGTATGCCTCAGTATTCTACCTATATAACAATTTAAATAATAACGAATATAAAAATTCTCGTTTACTGAAATCAAATAAACAGGAAAAATTTTGTGAATTTCTTTCCATTTTTTGAAGTTTTTTTTTTTCAAGAAATTCGAAATATTTCGTAGAAAACTTTTAACATTCCGATACATTGGAAATATTATTAAGCCTGCAAAGCAGTAAAGTAGAATATTAAGGAGTGTTTCGGAAGGATGACATGATATTCGTAAAAAAATTGTTATTTTTTTTAACTAGAATAATCAGATAGGCCCGCTACGAGTATAACAACAAGTGAAAAAAAACTAAAATAAAAGGGTGTCTCAATTGTACATAGGCCCCTTGTTTTCGAACCGCAATTGGCAAACAACTTTACTTTAAGTATTTTTATAAGAGTAAATAAAAAATTAAAAATTAATCTTAAATATAAAGGTTGTTCCTGTAGTAAAGTGATTTAAATGTATATTATAGGTTTTTAACCGTCTTAGGAATTCATTTATAGTTTACACAAGGTACGTACAAATATGTTCGCTTTTAAAATAAAATTTAAAAACTAGATCCCTAATAAATATTGCAACAATTTTAAGGCAAAACTTTTTATTTTCTAGACCATCCAAATAAAAAAAAGAAAAAAATTATTTCTTATTATTTCACAAGAAATGCTAAATGATGAATTAAAAATTAAAAGATCTAAAAAAATGATGTATTGGAGAATAAAAGTATTTTTAATATTTATTTTGGTATTTTTATGCCATTAGCTCAAGTTTTTAAAATTAAGTTATTAAATTATATTTATCTACTTTGTTAACAAAAAAAATTTTTATTTAAATTTGTTTTCTAAAATTTAAAAAAATATAAGTTGCTTTTGTCGACACAAAAGCCATGCATTTGTTTCTTTTAAATAAATTTCTAGCTTAATGGTTTTTATTTTCTAAAAAGCCTTGAAGCCAACTAATAGAAAATGAACGAAAGAAAGAAACAAAAATAATTAAGATTTTAATTAAATTCCGACAGAGAATTTAACAAATTTGTATAAAACAAAATACAAAGCAAATAACGTCACAGTTTAAGCAAAATGCTTTAATAAGTTGTGTTTTTAACATTAAAGCAACGACTTGAACAAAATATGTAAAAAAGAAAAAAAAAAAACAGTTTTTAGGTTCGCCGTGCAGCCGCCTGTTACAAATTGTTTACTTCTTTTAAAGAAAAAAAAAAAAAAAAAAAACAATCTCTATCACTGTCTCTTTTCCGCTCGCTTCTAGGGCCTGCTGCTGATGCCACTGAAACACACTTTTGCCAAAAATGTACTTTTTGCTTCCACAAAAAAAAAAAAAAAAAAAATCAATTTGTCTTTACAGCAATTTAAGCAAAAACCATTAAAAACTAAGTAGAGCCATCAAAATAACCAAAAACAATTATAATAAAGAAGATAACAACTCGTCTTAATGTTCATCATGCCGTTTAAGAAATATGTCAACAAGCTCTTTCATCTCTTTAAGTCTATTTGAGTCTGTGATACGTCAAAGAGAGGAAAATTACTGGAGTGAAGTTAATCAAATTTAATATACAATTCTAAAATCGTTCGTTTACTGTAAGACAGATTCTGGTGTAATTGATTTATTCTTGTGAACAAAAAATAGCAAAATTATTTATTTATTATATTTCGTCTTAAAAAATACGAACTAAAAAAGGTTTGGAATCTTTACGTATAATAAAACTGTAACGGGGTAATTTCTGTACATGAAATATTTTTTGAAAATTTTGAAATTGTTTGGAGTTGATATGGACTACAAAACACCATTTATGAAATTTTTGTTTATCTGCCTGTTTTCGTTCGCATCACGTAAAAACTGCTGGATGGCTTTGAATAAAATTTTGTGAGGAGGTCCCTTAGAACCTTGGTTCAAATATAGAATACCCTTTTCATAAATATAATTCATTTCGTAGGGGAAACAGAGATACAAATGTGATTGCACCCAATTTTACCGGTATAATGGTACTAAAACAGTTGTCAGAACATTTTATGGTTGTAACACTCTTTACAGAACTCTGTAGTGAATATTTAAAAACACATTTTTCGAAATTCGAATTTCAAGAAAAGTAAAATTATTCGCAGACAAAATCGTGGGCGCTGCTACTATTAAAATAAAGATGAAAACGGAAGCCTTTTTCATATTTCACACATGATTGTGTTCCGATTGACTAATTTTCTGGCGTAATTTGCTGAAAGTTTTTTGTTAACAAATATTTTAGAGTAAATAATCACTCTTTTTCTATTAACTTTAATCGTTTTTTGAAAATCGGTATTCTCGTTGTCAATATTTCCATTTATCGCTCACTGACAATATGAATTTGGTATTTTGTAAGGAAATGTGACGTCGATATTGCCTCCAATTGCCGTTGATATTGCCTTCTGTGATTTTAGTGTCGTGTGCAAACAAAAAAATTAAATAAACTATAAAAATAATAGAAATATATTTGAAAATGGACAAACTGAAGATTACCAACTCCAACCAATTTTAAAAATTAGTTGAAGAGTTAAAAAAATCCATCACTTTTCAAAAAGGCACTGTTCCTTCTAAACTTAAGGAACAGTGGAAAAAGTATTGCGTCTGCCCATCAAATACGAGGGCTGCTATATATATTTCTGGCCTGGCAACACTGAGTGCTGCCAAGTACAATCTGACATATCCATTGGAAAGTTTGTCATTTTTAAGCATAATCGTACTCAAAACGTTTTGACGTACGACCATTATTTGTGTTGTTTGCAGTGACTTGAAAAAATTAATATAGAAAAAAATGGAATTAACTCGTGAACATTTTCGTGCCATCATTTTTCACAACTTTCGACGTGGATTATCACGACAAGAGTGCATTGATGAACTTAAATCTTTGTATGGCAATGAAGCACCATCCTATAGCACTGTGAAAAATTGGTATAATGAATTCAATCGTGGCCGAAGCTCGCTCAAAGACGAATTCCGTGAAGGTCGTCCAAAAACGGCTGTTGTGCCAGAGAACATTGATGCCGTGCGTGAACTCATAATGCAAGATCGACATGCGACATACCGAGAGATAGAGACATCCTTGGACATTTCTTCCACCAGCATACATTCGATACTGCATGAACACCTGGCCGTAAAAAAGGTTTGTTCTCGTTGGATCCCGCACAATTTGAAAGTCGCTCAAAAAAAGGCTCGTGTCGATTGGTGCAAAGAAATGTTGCAAAAATACGATTGCGGTGCTTCAAAAGACGTTTATAAGATCGTCACAGGTGACGAATCATGGATCTATGCGTACGAGCCCGAAACGAAACAACAATCGACCGTGTGGGCCTTCAAAGACAAGCAAAATCCAACGAAAGTTGTTCGTGGAAGAAGTACTTCGAAGCAAATAGTCGCCTGTTTCTTCGGCAATACTGGTCATGTGGCGACTGTTCCGCTTGATCAACGTAGGACGGTCACTTCTGAGTGGTACACTACAATTTGTTTGCCTGAAGTCATCGGAGAAATTCGAAAAACCAACAAGAGAAGACGAATTATTGTTCACCATGACAATGCGAGCTCTCACACATCGGCTCAAACCAGAGCGTTTTTGGCCGGCCAAAACGTCGAATTAATGGGTCATCCGCCGTACAGCCCTGACTTGGCACCTAATGACTTCTTCTTGTTTCCACACATCAAGAAAAAAAATGCGTGGTCAACGATTTTCGTCGCCAGAAGAAGCTGTTGTGTTCAAAAACCATGTTTTAGAGGTGTCTCAATCGGAGTGGAAAAAGTGCTTCGACAACTGGTTTGTGCGCATGCAAAAGTGTATAAATCATGCTGGAGAATACTTTGAAAACAATAGAACCATTTTGGATTATAAATATTCGCATTTTCATTATTAGGCCAGAAATATATAGAGCGGCCCTCGTATGCAATTTAATGTTGTTAAACCAAAATATTTAATTTGCCCCAGCGCCAAATGGCTTTATAGAGCCCACTTTTGTAGCGGCAGCTGTATATAAAAAGTAAACCAAATGGAAATATTCGGGGGTTACCAGATTGTTGGCCGCGCTGTTATGATGGCGTTAAGCACCGGCTAGGGTTTGTCGTCTTAGGAAGGTACTTGCCAACACCTCTGATTGCTTCAGCAGCTACAAAAAAAGCATACCAGCTAACTAAAATATAAATCTAAATAAATTGATAAGGCCTGAGGTAAGTCTGCCAGTTCCCTGCCTGCACACACGACAATAACTCCACTGTCTGATGTTCTGCAAGAAACCTAAGCCCTCCCACTTGAGGCCTTGGAACCTCACCATAGCATCGTATTTAAATTAATTTTTGGATGATCCAAAATAAAAATAAATTAAACTAGTGTTAAAAACATTAATTGCATAATTATATTTTTATATAGTTTTGGTATTGTATTGCATACTTTAAGGATGTTAATAAAACTTCTATATTAAGATATTGAATTAGCACTCGTAGCCAACATGAGATTAGCAATAGAAACTGTTTAATATATCGTTTGTCTAATGCATAAGGCCTAACGCACATTATTGTTCTTTTACAGGAGAAGGTAGAAAAATGGAAACTGTAATTAATCAAATATAAATACTTGTAAGACTATTTTTTTTTTGATACTACTGCATTTAAATGTTGCCTCGAGGTGTAAACTGTGTAAAATGTACTGAAATCACGAAAGAAAACACCATTTCTTAAAAAATTTATCTTGGGAACTTTCTACATAAAACCAACGATATGTTGGCTTAATAACATTTAGGCAGACAACATGTGTCTCTCAAATGTCACTGAAAAAATGGAGTCTTAAAATGTGTCAGCTTAGTTTAGATATTCTTGTCCAATAAGTTTGGTCTTGTTATCGTACCAAACGAAAAAAGGCAAAATCTAAGAATTAATTTAAACTGTTTTTTCAAAGATGTAAATATAGTCAGTGATTTCTTGAAAAAGTGTCACATACAGAAACTAAATATTGTGACATTTATGTTGGCAGCTATTAGAACAAAAACTAAACACAACAAGAGATTCTAAAAATATTTGTCCGTTTAAGACATGATTATTTTGTTAAAAATTTGACATTAACAAAAATACAAAATTTTTTGCAGAACAGGAAATATTTCTTTCTTTCCCATTTCTCAACCGCTGAATATATTTTTTTATTTTTATTTTTTTTTGTGTTTCTAAAGACTTAAAAGTTCGCTTAACATTACCCTAGAGAAAACCAAACCCGTAAAGTATACAGAAGTTTTTCTGTTTGCTGTGTTTTACTATAGTTCAAAGATTTTAACAGAGAATTCTTTTTTTTAGTAGCAACAGAATAATAGTTGCTATAATTATGGACATCACAAAGTTGAAAGTTTAAAAGTAAAAGTAAAATGTCAAACCAAAAATAAATATTGACGCGTGTTACTTTCATGTGCTTTGCATGTGACGTTGGTAGAAACAAAAGGAAAAAAAAATATACAAGACTACAATGAGATAAAGTCAGAGTTAAACCATTAAGGAAAATTGTCATCGGCACGAGTCTTAAGAATATTGTTTACCAGTCATTTTTATTTTTTATTAAAAAATTGGAAAACAGTTTTTAAGGCCATAAAATATTGATCTCAAAAATTTGTTTATGTAATTTTTAAATAATAAATTCGAAACCTTCACATCCCAAAACAAAGAAAAAATTTATAAAATTTGCATCCCTTAAATATGCAACACATTTCTTTTTCTTTTAATCCTACAAAGTATGCAATAGAACTTTGCAATTTTACATTTCTCTATAATATTGGAAAAACTTAGTTATACTAAACTTTACTTAGTTTTTTTTTTTATATACATATAGTTTTGTTTTTATACCCTTCACCACAAAAAGTGGAAAGGCCCCATAAAGTATATATATTCTGAATTCTTTTGCATAGCAAAGTTGAAGTTGGTTAAACGATGGCCGTCTGTACGTCCGTGTTAGTGTTCAAGATGTTCTAGATGAGCTAAAGAAAATTTAAATACGCCAATCCAGAAAAATTAGTTTCAACAATTTTGTAATAAAAAATCAATAGGACATGGACCGAGTCCTTCGAGGCAGTAGACAAAACACCAAGCCTGTTTCTAATTTTTTTTTATATCATTTGGAACAATAAGGTAACTCTAATTACAAAAAATAAAAATATGAAACAATAGAGAATTAAAAGTAAGAAAAACACGTCAAGTGAAAAATTGGTGCTCGCTCATATTTTGCGAACTCTCTGAAATTTTCATTGAAAAGTACGATTATGGACCATAATTTTGAAGATATCAATAAGGGTATAATTTAAAAGCTTTTGGACAGAATTTTCAAGAAATACTAAAATAAAAAAAAAAAAAAAAATGCTTAACAAATTGTGAGCCGCTGACATTTTTATGTAAAATTATATTGAAGTTACTTCACTAAAATAGGTTTACATATATGGTAAGATAAGATTCGGCGTAGCCGAATAAAATAAAACTGTGACATTAAAATTGTATGTGTGGCATAAAGAATTGTTTAAGCTATTTTACATCTTTTTTTTGGCAGCCTACAAGTAGGCCTTATTTAGCATATGTTAGTAAATGCAACTATATATATATATATTTAACCTCAAGTTATTGTATTTAAGATTAACAAGCAATTAGTGTAAAAGTGCAGACAAGCAGCTTTACGTTTTCATTGAAGTTTAAAATATAATTATAGCGTTTATAAAAGCTTTAATTTTTATTTTTGCCCTAAAAATAGGCTTTTAAATATATAATAATAAGTATAATAAAAAAATCTCACAGTTGGAATCGCTTCGGCTTAGATAAGAACAATGTACTAATAATTGACTTAAAAATTTTGTTTTTTAAGCAAAAAGCAGCAAGTGGAAAAAGACAAATAAAAATCGTCTGCTCGAATACAACAGTTATGAGTTTTACGAATATCTAGCACACAAAATACACGCACGCATACTAATTTTATAAAAGTGATGAAAATAAAATTAAAACGTAGAACATTGGCTTGTCAATGCCCTCAGGGTTTTAAATATTAAAGATACACCACATCCCTACAATAGATTTTACAGTCAAAGGAATATTTTTAAATATAAAACGTGTAAAATGTATTTTAAATAAATAATTTATGTTTGTTTGCTTTTTTATGGTATTTCCTTTAAGGAAGTTTTAATGATGATGCAAGGAAAATGTAGGTAAAATATTGGAATAATTGTAGCTTTAATTTCTGATGAAAATATTTATTAAAATACTTTGCTGTAGATTGAGTTTTCAAATTTGGTTCTGCAGAACGTGCAAGAAAAAAATAATTTTTAACGAAAATTTATTTAAAAAAAATCCTACGCTATGAGCCGACGCACCCAAATGCAATTTTTTATTTCTGCAATAAAAAATTGCGCAAAACTAAATGTGATAAAAAATTGCACAAATTAAAAATTGCAAAAACTAGTATAGTTTAAACGAACGATTTTGAGTAAGCAAATCTAACGTAAGTATATGGGTTGATACTAACACTTCTACTGAAGGACATTGATAACGCTATTATTGTTCAGAAAAATATTCAGTAAACTCTTCGACGATTCATCAATTACTCCGCTCCTTCAAAGATCTGAGAAGCTCATACTGCAAACTTAAGATCGAATACTCCTCTACTATTAGCATGTGCAATTTCATTTTAAAACTTTTTAACACCACAGTGCAAATGCGTTATAGATCAATAGTAACCCATTTATTTTGACTCAAGTTAAGTAACATAATCTTGCCTGATATGTGGTTGCATGAATATGTTTTTTTTTCACATAACGTAAATTGGTCACTTGTAGTCAAACCTGAATCAGTGCGTAAGGCGTCGTCTTTCTGTTGAAAATGCTCATGTTCATACAAAGTACGTTAATGCAATTGGTATACGAAGCGGCAATTGCAGCGCAGATTTACTCAGATAAGTCATCAGAAAACTTTTTGCAAGAATAGTCTGTTTGTAATTAACTCTTATTCTAAAGCTAGTAGAAATAAGGATTTCACTTAAATATAGATGAATCTTTACTGAAAACTTATTCAGAAATATTTCAAACAAAACATGTCAAATTAAAATATTTGTCGGAAACAAACTAAACACGTAAAAAGTCTGATAATGTCAACATATTTTTAGGCATGTCTTCCAATATTGAAAATTTTAAAATGTTTTCTTATTTCTTTTTTAATAATCTACGTATTTTAACTGCCTGTTTTTTTTTCTAAATCTACCCTCCGAATAGAAAATATAAATTATGTGTTGGCTTAGACTTGTTTAATTATTTTTTGTGGGTTTTCGTTAAAGACTTTTACATTCTGCATAGAAATTTTAAAAATTGTTCCCAAAAAATGTTTGTCTAACCGCACATAAAATTTGAGGGACCAAAAATCAACTTTATCGTTCATAAATTGCAAAAAGAAAATCTATGGATACACATTATCTTTTTTTTTTGTGACACAACTTCACAAATTAATGGTAGTGAGTATTAAGGTGTTTATTTTTTAGACATCTTTTATGTTTGTGTGTGTAGGTAAACAATTTAAAAAGTTTGTTGATGGTTTTCCTGGGCGTCTTATATTTATAAACAAGCATTATAGACAACAACTAAAGAGCAGCCATTAAAATGTTAACAATTGTTAAGTATTCTGACAATGACTTTATAGCATATGTATGATGTACACACAAGCATATATTTGCCAGAAGATATATTTAAGTGTTAATATATCTTCAAAGGGACTTAGCAGCCTTTACAAACCAAAAAAAAAAAAAAAAAAAATAGAGACACTTTATTAAAGTAAGCACATTATTGTAAAACAACATCAAAACCTTTAACTTTAAAACAGTAAAAACTTCTTAAGCCGAGTTATATTTTCTGGCCTACTTTAAGGCGGAAAACTTAATCATAAAAACTACATACTTGAGGCTTGATAAAAGTCTTAACACATGGAAGTTTAAAACGTGACAATTTTCTAAAAAAAAGCAACAACCCAAAAAAACTATAAGCACAACATTAAGAGTGATAAAATAAATTCATGTAGTTAAAGCATACATTAAGGCTGGAAATAACACACACTTTAGCAAAATTAAACCACATTTTTTATAAACTTAGAACCATTAAATGGTTACAAAACTTTGTTTTAGTAACTTTTTCTGCAAACCGACATGTTTATGGTTTGGGTTTGGAAAAAATAAATGTATAAAAACAGAAAATAAATAAGGTCTCGAATGCACATGTTAAGAATAGGGTAACATAACGTATAAATATTAATTTAATATCTATTTTCCTAAGAGAGGTATTAATTATAAAAGTATTACATAAAAATAATAAAATAAAATTTAAAGCATAATTATAGACATAAAATTAAGGGCATAATTTTAGGTATTAGCTAAAATTTTTTTATTTATTTGAATTAAAAATTTTATTAAAAAGGTAAACATTAACGTGTGTAAATATGGACTTAAGCTTTTTAACTTTTTAATTAATTCAAAGTAATTGTACTTTTTTAAATTTCTTATAAAAATACCTTAAGCAATGCACAATTTATGTTACATATTTTTTTAAAACTAGAAAAAGCAGTAACGGAAATGGTTACTAGCACAAGGATTTTAAATAAAACACAACCCTTGAGAAATAAAATGATATAAAAAAATTCATTTATTTTTTCATAAAATATTAACGTACATATACAAATAGAAAACCAAAAAACGTCACTGTTGCATGTTGGTAAAAAAAAACAACCAACAACAAGTTCGGCTCTAAGCAAACGAGCAATAGACCAACAAAAACACAACTTTGCTAAATTATTATCCTTGAGCCTTTTTTATACTACTGCATATTAGATAAACAAACAGCTCAAACGTCATATTAAATAAATGTGTTTGTTGCCTAGTTTAAGGCTTGCAAAAAAATATAATTTATAGCATACCTGCAACTGTATGTAAATTTTGTGTTAAAGAAAAGGAAAATAATAATAAAAGCTTAATAATGTGTTGTTTATTAAGTCAGAAACTTAATAAAGTTTTTTGATTGAATTTAGTTTTAAAATACAAAGAAAAAAAAAAATGTTAAAAAATGAAGAATAAATATCAGGTTGTTTGTTTTTGTTTTATATTCAACAGTTTTAATTAAAATAGGGATTTATTTAAATAAAATTTTTTAATAAAATAGTCTAATTAATTAATGAATTTCTAGAAACTCAGAGGAAACACAGAGTTGATTTAAAAAGGAAATAAAATATTAGCGAAAATTGATAACGAGGAATTGACTTTCAGCGAAATAAAAATGAAAAATAAAAAAATGAAAGGTTATTTTGATAGTAGTAATGATAACAACTAATGAAATCCGAAAGTTTTGAAGATTAAAGTTCATATGTTTAAAATTATTTTGGAAATAAATAAAACAAGTAAGATTGCTATATTTCGCTATGCTGAATCGTATATACCCTTCACCATCTATGTAGATCTAGTTCAGTGAAGTAACTCCAATCAAAAATGAGAATAAAAAAAGTCAAGTATTTTTTTTTACAATTTTACATAAAAATGACATCGGCTCTTAAAATAAAAATTTTAGTATTTCTTTAAAGATTTCTTCAAAAGCTTTAAAATGATACCTATATTGATATTTTTAAAAAATTGAAAATTTCAAAGCCCCGTAACTCGGGCAATATGGGCGAGCGCCAATTTTTTCCGGTGTTTTTTTCTTGTTTTTTTTTTGTTTTTTAATTTTGTCTTTTTTTTTTACTGGAGTTACTTTATTATTTCAAATGACATGAAAAATTAGAAGTAGGCGTGGTGTTTTGCCAGCTGCCTCGAATGACATAGACTGATCATGCACCACCTTCGACACTATATCTGATCGATTGACATATTTATTTACTTTTTTTTGTGACATCAAGTTTGCCGAGGCTACACTAACTTGGACGGACGGGCGGACAGAAGGACAGACAGACATCGCCTTCCCTATGCATAAGAAATCAGAATATATCTACTTTATGGGGTCGGAAATGGATATTGTAGAAATTACACACGGAATGACAAACTAAGATATACCATTTTAGCAGTTTTTGTGGTGAAGGGTATAAAAATAAATAAATAAAAAGAAAAGTAAGTAGTATTTTTACTATTTATGTATTGGTTAATTAAAAAATTTCTTTTATTTTATTTCTATATAAGAAAAAACCAAAATCAATAAATAACAGGAATACTTTGAGGCTTCTTAATATTTTCATTATTTTACTTCCACAAAAAAGTTTTAACCAAAGAATTGATATTTCCTTTCAAAGGCACATTTTCGTTTAGAAAATATTTTATTATTAAACATAGCAGGTCGACTTAAAAAAAGGTTCAGCTCTTAGTTATTTGTACATATTTTTATTTTATGATTTTATCGACATCATCCATAAAACCTTAAAAGTTGTCATTTTAGTGTATTTTGCCTTTGTAGTTGATTTTGAATATAAAAACCTTTTTATTTCTTGAAAAGGAATAATAAAAAAAAATAACTAAAAAATATTATGAGGTATGGTGACCTCCTGTTGGTGAAACACTTGCAAAAAAAATGGTTTTATAAGGGGACATGATTGCAATTTTTTTAACTGAAGGAATACAACTTTGTAGTTAAATTAATTCAAAAAACTTGAAGTAGCTGCTAAAAATAAATTGAAGAAACAATAGTTTGAAGAGAAATTGTATAAGCTATTTTAACTATTTACGTTAAAAATATATAAACAAAATTCTAGATAGAAATAAATCAAATGTAATGTCAAATGTAACAAAAACTTGGTCATAGTGATCAAAATATTGTTTAAAACAACCATAACTTGTTTACCACAAACATAAATTGTTAAAGAGAACATAATATGCTGCATACCATTTTAAAATATATATGGTTACTTTTTATGACGACTTCAATTAGAAATTAATATTTCCTAGAACGTAAATCTCCTCGTTAGTTGAGGCCTATGTGTAATAAATTAATTAAATTATTAGATTTTTCTTATGCAAAAATGATTTAAACTTTTGAAGATTCTCAATCAGTTCTTTTGCGCGTAGTTTTTTTAACAACAATAATATATATAATTTATTTATTCAATTACTTATTTATTTAACAGTTTTTTTTTATTTATAAATGGCCTTGTGAAATATTCTAAACGCTGCAAAATAAATCGAGCATACTTTTAGGGAATTTAAAAAGTTAACTTAAACAGCTACAAAATAAATCTAGCAGACTTAAGGGATTTCAAGGAGAAAACATTTATTTTTCATATGTATTTTAAATTTATTCTTTAGAATTTATTTTCTTTAATCTTAAAAACATCTAAAAACAATAAAGTTTTCAAATACTGAGAAACTCCCCAGGGTATGCTAATGAATAAGCATATTGTATGTTTGCATGTAAAAAAGTATATTTTTCTAAAATATGTATGTATATTTTTTTTGGGTTTCAACACCATTTCATATACAGACATTATTTATGACGTATTCCAACGACCATAATTAGCTTCAATATGAAAATAAAAATATATATTTTTAAGGAGTTAATTTTAAAATGTAAAGAGTAAACATGAATGAATGGTAAAAAAAGCAATTTAAAAGTTTTTTTTCACCAGTTTCAACTTCTCGCTGCTTTAAAATAGCTAAATAGACTGACGACTATTGACCTTAAAGTAGAACCAACGATACACACACAGAAAAATATTAAAATAGAAACCCAAACATTTATTCTAAACACGTTCGTTTTAACTTACTTTTGTAAGTTCAATGCATACGTCAAACGAATTAAATTTGTTTTTGCGTCTTTGTATTGTATGCATGTGTCTGTGTATTTGTAGTAAGAATACGTACATTTAAACAAGAGATTTATGTTCGTTGTTCAAATTTCAAAATTCATAGCAAGAAGTTTAAGGAAGCACTCTTGCATTTATAAAGAAACGGTTGATTGAAATGTAAATTACCCTAAAAAGTTTAATATGCTGATAAAAAAAGAAGAAGAAAAAAGAAATCTTTATTAAATAAATAAAATACCAAGAGCTCATTAAAACATACAAATGGAATGGAAGTAGTGTTAAAAAATATTATACAAACTTAACAAAACCTTTTAAAAGTTTAAGGTAGCAGACAAAAAAAAAAAAAAAGTAACAAAATAATAATAAGGAAGCTAATATTATAAATAAAATTTGGTTTTTAATAAGTTAAAGACTTAAAGAATCATAAGGTTGCTGTAGAAGCATGTAAATAATGTTTTTAGCAATGAGAAAAAAATTAAACTGTTTTATTGTTAACAAATGCTAACATTTTTTTTTTTCATGAAAAACTAAAGACATTCTTTTAAAAATACAATATACAAATAAATACAATATACAATGTAAAATAATAAAATGCTTAATCGCCTTAAAAAGTTTAAAAACTTTTTTAAACACATACAAAAGGAAAGTAACAAAGAGTCTTAAAAGATTTTTTTATAATAAAATTATCACTAAACAAGAATTATTAAAGCCGTATACTTTTGGGAGTTGAGGGCAAAAATAGAAAGGCCATTGACAAAGTAGAAACTGTAGCAAATGGATAGAGAAAATTTAATTGCAGAAATAGTACTTGAAGTTAAATCGGATTATATTAAAAATACGAGACAGGAGAAAGTCTTGATGTTAATAACTCAAAAATAACACTGGTTGACAGCCAAAAAATATCAAGAACACCAAATGACTAGATAAGTTAATTAAGACCTCCTGAACACGAAAAACGCTGTAGTTATTTTTTCTAAGAACCTTTTTTTAGATAACAGTACTTTTGCGTTTTTCGGTGTATGGTCCCACTCAAACCCTTGTGGAGCCCAACCGAAAAGTCCGATCGAGATAAATAGTACACCGTTGCAACTGCAACTTTCTATCTGCCAAGAAATGGCTGAGTTATGGCACCTTAAAATTCAAAATTTGTCTATTTTTTACGTTTTTTTTTCAAAATTTTTTGTCTTCATTTGGTTTTTTTCTACGTTAAAGTAAAGATCTTTTTTTTCTTTTACCAAATAGGTTGTTTTATTTCCAATATTTTAAGCGTAATTTGAAAAAAAAAAACGGAGAAAAATAAAGTTTTTATTAAGGATTTAGTGAAACGACTATATTTATTTTCATTGCTCACACACGATGTTCGGGGTTGTTTTAGTAGGTAGGATTACTATTTTTAGTTTTTATATTGTTTCTAGAATATTACAGAATATGACTATATTTGTCCCTTTCATTATTGTATATACTCACGGAGAGTATAATATCAAAAATGATCAACTAATTCCTTAGAAGAAGATAATACGTTCTCCATTACATATTAAACTTAGCCTTTGTGCCGTATCTAAAGTGAGAAATTTCTCACATGAAAATATTATAATCCTCCTGTTTTACACAAAAGGAGCTAAAGGTAATTATGAACTTTGCAAAATAAAATAAAGAACATGTTCACAATATACTTTAGCCCAACGGAAGGACATACGGACATCATTCAATCGACTTCGCTATGCTTAAGAACTCAGAATAAATATACTTTCTGGGATAGGAAATGAATATTGCAGAAATTACAAACGAAATAGCAAACTTAGCAGTGAAAGCAATTTTAAATAAACTGGCAGAAAATTTATCTGTTGCCGTCAAGGATATTCTAGCGCAGTAACTAAATAAAATATTTGGCGAAATAATGTCGTTACGTTGATGGATGAGGATAGATTCCGAACGAAGACTTGGTTTACTGGCTGTCAGCTTTCGGTTTGCAATTAAGTGTTGCATAACAAGACTAATAACTGCCAGTCCCACGATATCGCAAGCGTTCGTTCGTTCCTACAATTACATTCAAAACAAAAACAAATTCTAATTCTAAATTCTATGTTTTTGTTTTAAATGTAATTATGCAAATGAACAAACGATTGCGACATCGTGGGTCTGGCAGTAAATACAAACTATTGGTTTTAAGTGTTGCATATTAACAAAAGAGTTGCAAGAGCATTATTGTGTACTGGTAATTGATGTGATTATTACTTTTTTAGGCTAACAAAAACCTGTCCGTACTTGCCGGCACTTCAAGACGCCACTGTCTAAAAAAAATTTTTGAATGCAACTATGCATTATGCCTGAGCGAATGAATGCTTGTTTTTATTGAAAAAGCCGAAATGCTGTGTAGAATACGAGTATGAATATTATTTTCGAAATTTTTCTTTATATTCTGAACTAACGGTATCCTTAAAACTACTTTCAATTATCTGCTATTCTAAAAGTTTACATGATATTCAATTGAGTGATTATTGAGTGAAACATAAATAAAATTAATGCAAGGAGTGTAAAAGAAAGTGATCTCAATAGTGTGTGAAAAAATAAATAATTTAAGTACTCAATGACTATAAAATACACTACAACAATATATCTTGTTGGTATGGTGTAAAAATATACTATAAAATTCTGCAAATACTAATGGTAAATTAAACTTTTGTTTTTGTCGTACAATTGAACCGACATAAAAAAGTAGTAAAAACTTATTAATTATCTTCGATATAAATTCATCAAATAAACAAGAAAAATAACGAACAATAAAACTATCAACAATAAACATTTATACGAGTACGTAAAGTTGTGGTTGTGTTTAGTTTTTATAGTCAAATGTATGTGTAAGAGATGGCATTCGTTATAAAACAGCTGAATAAATGTCTTAACAATTAACATCAAGACAAAAAAAGTTCGAATAACTTGAGGAGTTTCAGCAGCACTTCACTCCGGAAGCACCATAAAAAGTACGGCGAACAAAAAAATAAAATGAATAAGAGTTTTGTAGTTTTAATTGAAAACCTGTCATCCAAGTGTGTGTTGCTATAATAGAATTACGCACGTGGTAAATTTATTTAAGAGTGTTTCAATGATTTCTATTTCTTTCCCCCTTAAGACAGATGTCAGTCACATAAAGATTTGGTTTTGTTTTCTTCAACACCCTTAACGATACTAAACATTTTTTTTGCTGTCTATTTGATATTTTTCATTTGAATGATTAAAAGAAATGTGTGTCAAGCAAAATATATTTTTAGTAGTGGGTGCGTAATGCAAAAAGCAGACAAGGAATGAAATCTTTTTATAAATTATATTTAAAACTAAAGAACTTTGACTAATAAAAAAAAAAAATAATAATAATAATAAACTGCAACAACAACAGTGGAGAAAAATATATAGCTTTCAGAGCATTTAAAGAATCGAAACATTTAATAGTGACAGCATATGATTTTTTTATTTTACACTTGACAGCATTTCTTTAGAAGTTTTAATATTATTATTTAATATTAATATTATGTTTTTAGCATATTTTTGCTTTTTTCTCTACTTCCACATTATAACAAACAACATTTTATATTAATGTAAAACAACGTTAGAATTATGAAACTTCGCATCATCTCGATTAAACTAATTACTCTAAACTGCTATCAGAGCTATTAGAGCTCCAGTGGTTATAATGATAATAAATCTTTTTATACCCTTCACCACAAAAAGTGCAAACAGGTTAGGAGTTCCTATACATAGCGAAGTCAATTGAGCGATTTCCGTCTGTCCGTCCGTGTTAATGTTGAAATCAAACTTGCGCAGGTACTAGATACGCGAATCTATCAGAAATAGTGTCGAAAGGGGTGCTATTGGAAAACACCACAATAAAGTTACTCCAATCAAAAAAAAAAGAAAAAAATTAAAAAAATAAGAAAAAAATATCGGGTTAAAAAATTAGCGCTGGCCCATATTTTCCGAGTTACGGGGCTCTGAAATTTAAAATTTTTTTAAAATATCAATATGGGTATCGTTTTAAAGCTTTTGAAAAGATATTTAAGGAAATGCTAAAATTTTTTTAAAATGCTTAACCCATTAATTTTTTTCTTATTTTTTTTATTCTCTGTCACCCCAATATTTGCTTTTTTTGATTGAAGTTACTTCACTTATGTAGTTTACTTTACCTATATGTAGTTTGTTTTACCTATATGGTGAAGTGTATTTAAGATTCGGCATAGCCGAATATAGCACTCTTACCTGTTGTAATTAAAATGAAGCTCAAAAAGAGTTGATGCTGTTATAACAAATATGTTAGCACCTTTTAATAACATTTAAACATTTAGCGAGCTACATTTTTTGTAGGTCCTTAACTATACATTTTCATCTTGCTTCGAAGCGCATGATCTTTTTTAAAGAGAAAGTAAGAATGCAGTCTTTAAGAATTCTGACTTAATTTTTTTTATTAATGTGCATCATTATGTTAAATTACGAATGTAGATGTAGTTGTAAAACGTGTTTTGAATTTGTTCAGTCTAGTTTTTTTTCGGAAGGCTGATTGACTGACGTCTTTCACAGCAAAACATTCACACATACGCATTATCAAATAGAAGCTGGCATTTGCAACGAAAGAAAAAACGTAACACACATACACGCACATTTTTAACCGTGTATACATTGTGAGTAACAATATGAAATTGAATCTACCGCAATAATTCATGATTATAAAATAATAATGCCTTTTTTTGTTTATATGAGTTAAAACACATTTGTCGTAAAATGTGTGAGATTGATATTCACTAAACGGTTAACAGGCAGATTGTAACCAACAAAACAGTTTCTCATATAAATAAATTATCAAAGGTTTTCATTCGCATTAAAGAAAAACAAAACGAAAAGTTCAAAATATTTAATGGGGCATTTAATGAAGTATATATTTATGTGTATTTCCCCCCATGATTACACAATAATTGAGGCATATTTTAAGGCTTATTCATAAACGAATGATTCTAGTGCATATATTTAGGATGTATTTAAAGGAAAGGTTGAGATTGTATTTTATGTATGAATTCTTAATAACATAATCGACAACAAAAATTTATAAATAATTTTTTTAACATAACTTTTGCACAGTGGGATAGGGTCAAATTATTTTGAAAATAAGTCATCAAATTCTAAACAACTGTAGCGATTGAATAAAAATTTCAGAAGCTAGTAGCAGACTTTTTAAGTATAAATACAAGTATAATTCTATAAGTATTAGCATAAGTGAAATTCTACTATATAATTAAAAACTAACATAGAATTTTCGGATATATAAAAAAACTGAAATAGTTTGTCTTGCAAAATACAGAATTTTAAATTTTTAAAAGCGAACGATTCGTTCACTGTAGTTGATAATTTAAGGGTTTATATTAAGTTAAAAAAAAAAAAACAAATTTTTTTAATTATTTGACAAAGTATTATAAATCTTTTGGTCATAGAAATAATAATAGAATCTGTAACAATTTTATAATTAATAATTGTTGCTTTTTTTTAAGTAATTTAGAAAAAGTTCTTTCGGCTTCTAAAATGCTAACGAGCGTTATTGATTATAATGAAATATGTATAACATGAGTTTTATAGTCAATAAAAAATTGTTGCAAGTGTGTTGTGATTTTATAACTTACGATTGGTCAAACCAAATCCGATTAAATTTTTAGGATTTTTCGTATGGTCGTTTATATGGTTTATCTAAAATATGCACGAAATCGATCGACACCTTCGTGAGTTATGCCTTTTAATGGCAATATGTAATTTTGTCCATATATAAAGAAACAACAAATACTTAGGCGCCTATGAGCGTATGCACAGAGAAAAGAGATTCGTTATGAGAACCGAATTTGTTGCCAATCGAATTTGGTTGGTTGTAGTTATTATCTGAAATTCGGTTAAAAGGACTGAATTATCGCGGTGCTTCCAACTATTTTAAAAATTGATTCGATAGTCGATAAAAAATATTATTGTGAATTAAATAAAATAACTTTGCATTTCACATTTATCTTTTTATAGGAAAAAAAACAAATAATACAATTCATGACTGTAACATGAACTTTTGCCTCAGCGCTAAGCATTCCCATTTCCTCACGCTTTCATGCTTTTCACTTTAGTTACCATTGTTACCCGTTTTACATTCCGTTCTTCAAGCTTCTCCACTGCGAAGTAAATAAAGCTTTTGAAAATCAAGATATCTCTAACTCACCTTTACGCATTAGTGCAAAAATTTCCCGAACTTTCAATAAGTCTTATTGCACAGTTATATATAAATTTAAATACTTTTCAAATTTCAATATTTCTTATAAAATATTTACTTTTATTATGTCAAGAAATTCATAAGGATTAACGCAATCGATATTTGTGGTTCTGACTACCAATATTAGGGTTTCGGTACTAAAGTGCTGAATAAGTTTCGTTGCATCTCCCAATAACCTGAATAGATTTTAGTAAAGTCACAAATTGGTTAGGAAAACTTTGTTAATTGTTGTTGTGACCAACCTTTAAGATCTAATATAATTTGTTAGTTCATAATACAAAAAATATGGTAAGATTATATTTTATTTATTATAAAAATTAAATAATGATGTTAGTAATAGAATTTTGAATATTTTAACTGATTTTTTACCAATCTTTTTTCTGTGTGTGCTGACTTCATACACACGGTTTTCAATGCGTAGGGAACCAGCTGTACTAAAAAGTGCTTATAGGACACTGTGTACAAAATTTGATTTTTTTACGTCATCCAAAAATCATTATATAAAATTTTTTAGCGGTATCAAGGAGCGTTCTTGAAGGATGGGAAGAACATTTATAGTTAAAATTCTTAATTTTTTCAATTTCGATTCAGCCTTCTCTATTTCTATTTTCTATTATTTTTTTATTTTTTTCAAAAATTAGAAGTTCTTTTAATTAAAATCTTAAAACTTAAAAATAGTTCTAAGAATAATAAATAAATCCCTCAAGTGCGAGTTGGACTGCCATGCCATGTATGAGCCACCTTTTCAATCTTTTCTTTTATTGTTTTATTAATTGCAGTTAAAAAAGTATTTGTCTCTTACTATTTAAAAGATAACATGATATACGTGAAAATCCCGTTACTATCGGGATCACCGTCACTTAATTGTATTTTCCTTAAAGCAGACACAACAGTACACACTCTGTGCAAATTTCGAGCGTCTGCCTATAACGATTTAAAAAACGAGGCCGGTTTGGTCGATATTGTGGCATTTATGGAAACATCCTTTAATTTTCAAATTTATTATATACACTTGTTTTTACAGAGGAAATGAATGTCTGATACGGTTGAAATACCAACCGATGATAAAATAACATCGCTATAGAATTTAAAGTTTTATTTTATGTACTTGTTGCTATTAGCGGAACATTGCTTAACATAAACGTGTCTGCTCATCTCAGTTCAAAAAAGAAAAAAAATATTTTTATGAATATCACGTCACTTTCGAAAAACCTATTAAAATTTAGTATTTGTTTTTATAGCGGTTATACAGACGTTGTTGGCGACAAAATAGGCTCTGGGTACGGAACCATAAAAATAATTTTTATTGCAGCAAATAACACAGCTGTTTTTTTCTAAAGCTGTTTTTTTTATTAATAAAAACAACAATATTTGCTAAATATGTGAACAGTAAAACACAAATTTTTAAATGTAGGCAATTTTTTATGAGTAGAAGAAAAACGTATACAAATATTACTCATACGTTCACATGATTTTTACAAAATGTTCAAAACATTCCAATTCAATTAATACGTAAATTAAATCACCCAGTAGTTAATTTGGTTGTTTTTTTTTCTATTTCACCCTGGAGTTAATGTCGACGTCGTTGACGGCGTTTCAACGCCGAAAAAGTTGAAACAGATTGAACTTTTACGGCGTTTCAACGCGTTGAGATTAACTGCTCTCATACAATTTCATACGATTCAACTTTTTTTTTGACATTTGACGCCGTCAACGACGTCGACATTAACTCCAGGGTTAATTAATTTTTTCAAATCAAAGAACAGTTTGTTTGCTTTAAAACTTAATGTAGAATTTTTATTTCAGTTTTTTTTTGTTTTTAATTTATCTTTTTAAGTTTTCTTTATAATGTTGGCATGAACGCAACGAAGTTTAATTTTTTTGTTTTAAGGGCCAACTTATTTGCTTGCGATATGTATCTTATAGAAAATAAAAACTCATGTTGTTTCTAACTGACTGGCTTGGCTTTTTTTAATGTTTATGCTGCAGAACTTAGTTATCTCTAAGCTAAGTTTTAAAAATTTCTTGTAATTTGATAGATTATGCTTACAGATTTGTCCCGATTTAAAAAATTAAAGGTTGTCCCCATATAACATACATGTTATTTAGGTGTATTATGAACCGTGAACCACCCTAAAATTAAAAAAGCTGAGGGTCCCAATACCAAATAGGAATAGAATACTAAAGTTTAAAATTACAGGGTGTCCCGATATTTGACGTAAATTGAACTATATGGGCTTATCGTTTGAACTCTCTTGAACACTTGTAGACAGACGGTTGAACTGTTGTATACAATTACTTGAAAATTTGAAAAATATCCACTACTCCGTCAGGGTGTTATATAACTTCATGTTATTTGATGTTGAAAACTGTTGAAAAGTTGTAAGCAGATGGTTGAAATTTATAAAGAAGCTATATTGCACTGAACTTTTAATACCCGTTCCAGATTATTGTATGAAAAAGATACACAAGTGAAGAAACAATACACTTGAGATATGATTAGAAAAAGCATATTATTGTTGTTTAAAACAATACTGTAGTCGCTATAAACATATTTTTGTTAGCATTTGCAACCAAAAAAGTATAAAATGTTTGGTATCTAATAATTTTTTTGCTTAAACTCTAAACAAAATCAAGTTTTTATAATTGTCTAAAAATAATATGGTATTAGTAATCATAATATATTATAAATAAACATAATATGATAAACTTAACTTTATGCAGCCACAATATGACTAAAAGTGATCCAATAACGTGTGAAAATTTTAAATAGTATTTCCTTGCAAAGAGCCTCCGCTCTAATTGTAAAAAACCTGGATTTTTAAATAATACTGACTGAATAAGTGCCTTTGTCCCTATTCGGGCCTGCACTTGATTCTTTCTCAAGACAAGGAACTTCAACTGGTGGCACTACCACAGATCGAAAATAACACTTTAACATAATTTTCTGTCTTACTGCATTAACTGATATAGAAACTGTAAAGAAATTGTTTGATAGATATTCCTGAACCTAAAAACTCTTGAAGCAGATCACATAAAATCAAAATATGCTTATATTTGTTAAATGAAGTAAAGATTTCATCAGCTACTATTTGTAGGGTATTTTTCAAATAGCAACAATGCGCAGCAGTGCGTAAAAAAGGTGTCGGTGTTCTTGTTTAAATTTGTTACACTTAAAACGTAAAGAAACCATTTTTAATTAAAAAATAATGTTTTCTTATTTTGCTGCCACATTTTTTGTTGCATTTGCTACATATTTCTGAAAAAAAAACTGAAACATACAATGTTGAGAAGAAAAACAAATGTGGAATAAAATATAAGTTTTCTAGCTTGCTGACGAATGACTGGTTGGCCGGCTGGCTGGCTGTTAGTCTGCCAGTTTGACAGATGGATGACCTTGTTAGGCCTACACAAATGTTTGACAACAAAACGAGAGAAAAATTTCATAATGACTGCAACTGAAACGGTTAAGCATTAATAGCAACAACAATTAATCTGGAGAGGCTAAATATTGAGGAAAATGAAATGAGGTTAAAAAAGGTGAGAGTATAAGAAAAGTCCACTCAAAATACCAAAAAAAAAAATAAAATGAATAATAAATATGCGTTTCTGATGCCTCTAATATTGTGCACACATATAGATCTTCACATATACATCTAAGTTTATGAGATAATTTATATTTGTGCAAATGTAGATAAAGATGAAGAGAACCAAACACAATAAGATATTGACAAGGTTGACTCAAACACTTAAACACAATGAAACATAGATATGAATTTACAATGTATGTATAAACATATTTATATATGCATGTATGTATTTATAAAAAAAAAATTTAGAGAAATTAAACGACCCACAACAGCCATGACGAAAAATATGACAATAACAAAAAAAAAACTTTTGATTTAGTTTTTATGTTTTTGTTGTCATTTTTTTTGTCTAAAGGCCACTTTATAAAATTCCAACTAACTGAGTATATTTTTGATTTGATTTTTGATGACTGAAAAAGAATATTAATTAATTGTGACATAAATTAAGAGGTTAAAATGCCATTTATTTAATTTGTTTACAGCGTTGGACAGAAATTAAATTTCAATGTTATTTCTTTTTATTTATTTATGTTTTTTTTTTGTTACAATATTAAAATCTACAATTTTTAATAAAGAATAGAATAAAATTTTAAGATTTTTTCAAAGAAGACCAAGAATTTTTAAATTTAATTTGTGATTCAATTTGCTTTTATATTTTTAATAAATGATTCATTTATTTTGATCAGATAGAAAATGATTTTTGTAGTTAAAAAGATTTTCGCTTAGAATTGAAAAATATTTCAATGATTTTTCTTTCTTACTACCAAAAGAAATAGTATGTGCCATGCCATTAGCATTATTATTGGCTACGAACCAACTTCTAAATCAGAAAAGCTGGAAAATGGAGATCCAGCCTAAGAGAAAGAAAAGAATAACAAATATTAAAAAAATTATCAAAGAATAACTGAGCATAACATAGTTGTCTGCTACATAAAAAATCTTCAGATAAAAAATAAAATTATGGAATTTTAACTGTCAAAATTTTTTTATCTAAAAATAAAATTGTTTATTAAAAATTCCCATTACCAAAATATTGAAATAATTTTTTTACGCATTTTAAAATATATTTTAAAAAGCAGTTGCTTATATTTTTCACTCAATAAAGCCATTATATATTACAACGAATCTAGCTTTTAGCCTTTCTATTCTTTGAAACACATGATTTTAAAAAAGATACGTGCTACTTTTTTCGCAAAAAAAAAAATCCACAAATGTTTTTAATTTCAAAAGGCGTAATTTTTTTTTCAAACTTCTACAAAACATTCTACAAAAATTGTTTTGAGTCTGTAATTCTCATACAGTTTAAAATATAATCCGTTTATTACGTTTGTTCTTATGTAATCAAAATATGATTACGCGCAACAACTAATGTTTTCATTAAAACATTTAAATAGTTCAGTGATTTTTTAGGCAATGGATGCATTTGAAGATGGTAAGATTGAAGATGGTTTTCAATAACAATATTATTATTGTGCTTGAGAAAAATGGTGTTCTATAATAGGTTTTAAATCAGTCGTGGTGGGCGTTGAAAAAGCAAAAACTTAAATCTTTGTTGTGCAGAGATTAATGAAAATATATACATATATATCATTCCCCATTTTCTTGGGCAATTCTTTTTTTAATTCTGTATGCGAATGGACTTATTCCACTTTCAAAAAAAATCTTTGTGCGGTAGGAACGTACAGCAACCGTTTTTTTAATTTTATGTGAAGATAAAAATCTTTTGAAATTGTGATTATAATTATGAAGAGAAGGTGTTTATAGCTTATTAAAATTTCCGTTAACTTAGTTTTTTGTTTTAAAACTGGACTTATGCCACTTTCAAGAAGACAAGCTCATTTTATGATGATGAGCGGGAACTAGCTGTTGTTTTAGTTTTTGATTTTTTTGCTATTAAAAAATTAAAAATACTAAGAAAATTAAAATTTTTCATAGCTTTTTAAAAACGATTCTTGAAAAACACATTAATTTTATTATTATTTAATTTACTAAACAAGTTCTTTAAGAGTTTTTTTATCTTTTCTTTTGACTCTTCCTTTAATTTCATTTAATATTTATATGTTTTAGAAACGCTTTTATTATTATTTATTATTAAAAATACAACGTCTAAAGATTAAATAACAACAATTTCCTTCAGCACACAAATAAAGAACAAGAAAAAAAACTTGTTGAAAATGTTAATCTTCTGAAACAGAAAAAAATGAAATTGATTGAAAATATAACATGTTCAAACATGTCTGTGGCTTTGTGTTTAATTTAAAGAAAAACAAAATATTAATATTATTAAAACAAGAACAACAACAAAAGCAACAAAACATTTACAAGGTTTTTAAAATCTCATAAAATGTAAGAGATTTTTATGTTGCAGGTAAAATTTATGTTTAAATAAATAAGTAATAAATTTAAATCATTTAAATAAATAATATCCTGGTATTTTTAAATCTGTATATAATTTTTTTCATAAGAATTTGATTAATTCTTCTTAAAGATACCTAAGGTGCGGTTTGAAAGGCATTAAGGAAAGATTTATGAGAGGCACAGTTATGTAAATGTGAGTAAGATAGAAAAGGAAAGGAGATAATCCTGTAGGCTAAAGTCTGTAGAGATACAGTGAAGACAGAAATTTAGTTTGTTGTGCGCTCCTTAAGTATGAATATAAAATATATTTGGGCATATTTTTATCATACCTAAGAGATAGAGAGCTGTAAAAAACGGACAGACATACAGGCGGACAGATATCGCAAAAACAATAGAGTTACGCTTGTACCCTTTTGATAATGAACTCTGAAAACAAGTATGTTTTTACTGTAAAGAATAAATAACTTAAAAGACTGAATCGATAACATTTTAAAAATAAATCATGCAATAAAATCATGGTGTAAGTGGCAATTACTTTATATAAGCTTTTTAAAAGCGACTTTAAAATATGTGTCCTAAAAATTGTTGTGTAAATCTTCCCTAAATAAAAAGCATATTTCATAACAAAAGTTAAGAAACCGGCTGCTTCTATTTAAAAATTCAGTTTACCATCTCTGCTTATCTTTGCTTCCCAACGTTTGTGTGATCTGTTACTGTTGTTGCTGGTTTTTTAACTAAGTTGTTGCAGCCTTACAAGGTTTAATATTTTTGAAAAGTTTACCACGACGTTGAGCAATTTCTAATAGTCATAAAGGTCGTAAGAATGATTTACTTAATGCTCGTTAAAGCTTTCTTTGTAGGAATTAATTTAGTTACACATTCTTAGGCAGATTCCTTATATTTCATCAAATCAAGTTTTTAGATCATATTAATTCTTAAATTTAAAAGGCTGCATTCAGAATTTTACAAAACTATAAAAATTCCACTTTTTATTACGCATCCGTTAAAATTGTAAAAGAGAAAATCCCCACCTGAAGATCAAATGGAAAAAATATTATCAATTAATTCAACAGCGAATAACACATTTTCAGATTTATCATATCAGTTATATAACGATTGCTTGTTGTAAACATTTCATTAACTACACGAAAGCAGCTTCACAAGTACAACAATTATTGTTTATTTAAATGTGTTCATACACTCGTTTAAAATGAAACTGCGTGCGTGTGTGTTAAGCAATAAATTAATTATATAAAAGAGAAGGTATAAACGTGTGAGTTTATTTAAATATTAAATATTATACTTTATAATACGAGTATGTTGCTGGTGGCGTTAATGATGACAGTTACACTGTGATTTTTTTTCTTTCTTTTTTCTTTAAATACTTAAGCATCCCTTTGTGTTGTGTGCTAAACAGAGGGATTTGTATGCCTGTCATTGGGTGGGAGCAGTTGTGGTTAAGGAGGTTAATTTTTATTAAAAGCTGTTTAATATTTAAAGTTTATTGTGTCGCTGAAACGACATTTATGCGTTGAGCGAAAACAAACAGTAATACACATGTATCTTACAAAGGTTTTCTCACATAAACAAACACACACATATACTATGACTGTAGCACAAATTCACATTAATTTGTTAAAAATACCCAGTAGTTTTGCGAGAAGCTGTTGGCGCCAACTTAAGGCACATAATATGTTTCTTAAAAAAATAATAAATGCAGAAATCTCTTTTTAAAGGATATAATCATTAGCATATTATTGGGTAACAGTTATGCAGAGCTGGGAACACTACTTAGAAGTGGTCTCCGATATTTAACTGCGATATTTTCAAGAACTGCAGAGTAAACATGGCATTTGTTTGGGCATATAAACGTTGACTTAAAACACTGCGTAATTCAAAGCAGGTGGAAGGATAGACAATACAAATCTAAAAGCATGAAGGAAAGTTGTATATACAAAACGTTTAAAGAGTTTATCTACGTTACTGTGTTACAGTGTTACACTATTACAACAAAAGGAAATTTTTTATTTCAATAATACTATGCAACTATAACGAGATTTAAAAGATTAATTGCAAGTCTACCAAGTACCGTAGACCGTACTAGTAGATGCTTAAAATTTTCCCAAAAGGTCGCTATACCAGCGAATACTAAAACCTAAAGGGTGTTGCAAAACTAAAGTGATATTCATAAGCTTACTGTTATCTTTGAATTGTGGTTGGCTAACAGTGTGTTTAAAACTACTACAGCTCGTTCAAAATATCAAAATTTATATTAAAAGATGTCCTTATAGTGACATGATATTCATGCACATGGCCTTGCTTTTGAAACATAATAGTCAGACACTTTAAATCCTAATATTTATATGTTCGCTATTATAGCATGTGGAAAAAAATAAAAATAAAACTAAAATATAAAGGGTGTTCCTATAGTGATGTAAATTTAATGTATGTAGTATTAGTTTTGTAATCGCTGTAGGCAAATATTTAGAATTTACACAGTTTCTACAAATGATTCCTTTGTAAAAATAAGTGTAAACAATAAGTTTACAAATTAAGGGGCGCTTCCATAGAGGCCGTATTTTGATTTCTATAGCCTTATCGTTTAAACCGTTATAGGCAGAAGCTGTAACGGCAAATTATAATTGTAAGTCCTTAAAACACCTGATTTGAAACGTAACAATGAGACAATTTAAATTTTTTGTAAAAAAAAAAAACAAAAAAAAAATTACTGCGGGGAAAGCATATCCATATGGCCATTTCCCTACTGCTCATATAGCTCATCAATGGATTTCACCCAAATTTTGCATAAAAAATTTGAAAGTCTTATATCAAAATTCAAATTGATTAAATGAGATAATGATAATGAGACAAAAGACAATAACAACTCAGAAATGTTTTATACAAAAACACAGCAAATATTCAGTAACTATTTTTATTTTTTCTTTCATTCCCATACATAAGGGATCCAGGGAGCCCATCGGCAGGTATTTGAAAGACTCAATGAAAAAATAAAAATTGAAAACAATGAAATGGCCATATGGATATGCTTTCCCCGCAGTAATACATTTCAATTTATAGTTTTAAATAAAAAATCTTTCAAGAGAATATCATGAAATATTTATATTTGGAGGAATCAAGCACGATTAAAGTAAATTAAAATCAAAAAGATTCCGAATAATAAATTTCCATATTGAAAAAAAGAGAATAAAAAACAGGAAAAAAAAACAAAAATTCAAAGTTCAAGGGTGGCTTATAAATGGTACGAAACCCTTCGTGCGTTATTGTTGTTTTGTTTAATTTTTTTCTTTGTTTACTTAACGTAAAATTTAACTTGTTTAGTTCTTTATTAAAAAAAATTGTTTACTGAGTAGTTAATTTTATATCAGGGCTCCAAAATAATGTCAGCATTTCGTACAGCTTTTGCACTGCAATTCTGAAAACGCGACGAATTTTTTTTTTTCGTTTTGTCGACTGTTCGCCTCTTCCAATGCGTTCTCAAGTTAAATAATGAAGAGAGAACAATTATAATTCCAACGCATTTTAAAGTTCACTGCGATACATTTTTAGAATAATTCTAGTGATGAAAGTTTTAAAATTATTGGATAAAGCCGATTGACAAACTGAAGTAGTTTAGTAAGTGGATCTTGAATGGAATAAATCAAAAAGCAAGGCCGTTTTAGAAATGTGTCATAAATTTTTAAGTAAAGTACCTTCAAATTTTATATTTTCTATCACATAAAAATATAAAAAGGAATTTATTATTTAAATTATCTTAAAGCCTAAGAAATTACATATAATGTAAAAAATCATTTCCATTTTTTTATATTTTTCTTTTGTTTTTGTTTACTTTATTTGTAAAAAAAAAATATTAAAAAAGATAATTTTAGCCTGGATATGTATGTAATAAACAATTGATGTTTTTAACTTTCTAAAGTAATTTTAAAATTTATTTAGCCCTACAAATGAACATTAAACTATTCATTCTGTGCCACTGTACAATTTTTGCTATTAAAGCTTTAAGTTGAATTAAAAACAAAAAAATCTATAAAAAAATTCAAACACAACAATTTTCATTAATTTTCAACACCTGTTTTTAAAACAATAAAAACAATATTAAACTCAAAAAAAAAAAACTCACGCTTACAACAATGGCGCGCACTTTTATAGAAGACAACGTGCATATATAAATAAATTATGCGATTCTCCTTTCTCTCTTTAAATAATTTTTAAATAAAAACAATAAAAAAAAACAACAACAAGGAGGTAATAGTTTCTATGATAGAACAATTAGTGCTATTAAAAATCGTCGGTATAAGAGAGTGTGTGTTTAAGTTCGTTTTTAGCGTTACATTTAACGAGGTGGGTGGTCTTTTCTTGCTTTCCATATGACATAAAAAATGTGTGTTAAAACGTATTTACTTGCTGCTATTAAATATTGTGCAAGCGAGAAAAATATTTAAAATAAAAAGGAATTTTTTAGATTAAAAAAAAAAAAATAATGAAAAAGAAAAAGAAAGAAATACAAAAAGGTTGAAAATTAAACTTTGGATCTTTTTACTAAAATATTTGTATAAGATAAAAATTCATTTTCTGTATGGGAAGAGCCCAAAGCGTATATTTTTTTTATCAATTCTGGATGAAATTTTGACTCAATAATTATGAATGTATTTTACCATATAGTTACGAAAATAAGATATGGCAGTACTTTAAATTACCAAAGTTAATATTGCTGCTTATGTGAGAGTGGTAAGCCGAACTGAATAAGTTGTTACTTCCACCACTAAAAAAGTGTGGTATTTGTTAATAGAGCTGAAGGAATAGTAAGATAATACACTTTGAGCACTCGCTTTGCCTGCATTAATGGCTGTGTCTGCAATTTTGTTAAACATAAGGTCATGAGTTCAAATCCCGACAGAGCCTTGATTAGATAGAAAAGTAAGATTTGTTGAGAAGCCAGGGTGGATGTGTTGTTAAAATTGAGAACAAACTTTTAAGGACTGCTATAAGAAAAATAAAAAAAAAGGCTGTGAAGACATGGTCGATGAATTGAATAAGGCCTGGATGTATTAGAACAGCAGGTAAAATGGTTTAGCATGTATAGAACAGGAAGGAGTCATAGTCCAAACCTGTGCCTTAGAAGATGTTGACGTCGTGTGCCACCGGCGCCACAGTATATTGTGGTCTGGATGTCTGCATGGTTTACATATTTGCTATAAAAAAACACATCTAGGAGTTCAAGTCCCACCTGCTTTTTTTATTATTATTACGTAGAGCAATTTATTATATTATAATTAAGTTTTCTAAAATAACTTTTTAAAATTTTCTTTAATAAAGACATATATTTTTTATTCTGTGACCTTGGCTAGATTTGTTCCCAAGATCTCTTGTTCGCTTAAGGAGTATGTTTAAAAACTTATGCAGCCCTTTGTCCTAAAACAGCTTATATAAACCTCATTTATTTTTGAGCCACTTTTGCTTGTTGTTACATTTTTCTTTGATGAAAAACTTTGCCATTAAATATTCATTAGAAATATTTCCTTATTGCTTTAAACATATTGCTTTGCGAATGCGAATAAGATCATAAATAGTCCTTAGTGTTTTGTAAGTTATTAATAGCAAAATGCAATTTTTATTTTTCTTTTAACTTTCTTTTTGCCGTCCATGTATTATAATAAAATACTTCCTTAAGGGGTACTAATGCAAAACATGTTGTAGCAAAAATTACTCCATTAAGAAAAAATGTGCATTAAATGGAATGATATTAAAAAAAAGTGTTAATGAATATTAAAATTAAAATTAAAAAAATTGCTGCATGCAGCGGAGAAAAAAAATTTTATACTTTTACCATCCTTATTTATCGCAAGAGAGAAAAAACACAGAGCAAAGGTGTATTTATAAATATTTATAAAAAAGGATTAAAAAGTATTTTACCAGGAAAGCTTTTTCTAACTAAATGAGAATTAGCAGAAAGTTTTAAAATAACTTAAATTTACTGTTAATTTCAGGAAATTTTTTAAACGCATTAAAACCATAAAAAAAACTTTTAAAATCTTAAATAATAAACAGAATCAAAAGGACTTAACTAAACAGATTCCAAATAATTCATAAATATTTTTTTTAACTATAATAAATTTTCACTTTTAGCAAAATTTTTCCTTAAATAAAACTTGTTGCATTAAAATTTTCAAACAATTTCTTTACCTGGATTTTTACTCTGACACGTTTATGAAATTTATTTCTTTGTTGGCTGACTGGCTTTGCCTTGGCATTTGGCAAGTGTTTTCTCAACATTTCAAGAAAATAGCATACAATATCATAGGAATTTAACGTTAAGACTTTGTTTTTCATATCAAATTATTCTATTCTATATTTTTATTATATTTATCTTAATAGTTTTCCTTACAAATTTTGCTGTGCACTTATTTCAGATTCTATTGAATTTCTTTTATTATTTGTTTTTACTTTATAAAAGGAATTTTTCTCAAGTTAAAGAATTTTCTTATTTATATTTTTTACTTTAAAACTTAAGTATTTTATTTAATTTAATTTTAATATATATATGTATGGATGTGTGATGCTGTATATTTAATATTGAGGAAGTAGAAGAAGAAATTCATAAGAAATAATAAAATACAACATGGATTTCCTTACTGACATCTGAGCTCATAGTAAAAGCATTGTTTTATTTGTTCGAAGAATATGAAATAAAAATCGTGCGTCTTTGATTTTGCTTCGAAACTGAAGCTGAGATTCGAAGGACCAGAATTATTAAAAACTTTATTTGTCAACAATCAATTAATGGTGAAGTTTTAATGTAGAAAATAATATATGCATATCTACTTACATGTATGTATAAAACTTAAGCACCTACATGTCAGGATATGAACACAGGACTGTGTTGCCTGGCTTAATCATTTAATTTGAGTTAATGATTTTTAGAAAACTAAAATTCTGATTTTGAAATTGGTTTTTTTGAAATTTAATTTTTATTCTTTACGTTGGTTGCATTTACAAGGCACGTTTTATCCTTGTGAAATTATTATTCGCATCTTTGAATATGAATTGGAGGATTTTAAATGAGAAATTTTATTACGAAAGAGAAAAATACTTTAAATTGTCTACAAACTTTAACTCTACGAACAGGCTTTTAATTTTCCAAAAGAAAACAGTGTTAAAAATAAGTTTACTTTTAAAAGGAAATCGCATTTAAAATTTCAATTTAAACATGTTGAAAAGCAACAGTTGAATTTGTTGCGTTATTTGATTTAAACTTAAACTGGCTTTTCTGCCACAATTTTTAATGATTTCATTTTATGTCCGTCGACTATAAAAAACAAGTACAGTTTTCTGCAGTTATTTGTTACCTTTTCTCTTTACATTTTCTCTACTTCTTAAGGTTGCATCAACCCCAAATGATTTTATCGCAAAAGTACAGTGAAAAATTTCTGCTTGTGTTAAGAATTTCATGGATAGCCCAAAGCTAGGCAAAAAAAAAAAGAAAGGAAAAAAATGAAGAACTTAAAAACTAGGTTAAGGTAAGTTGTAGTCAGTGCCTGTTTGTTTGTCTTTGGTTGAAGGTAGCAAAAGAAAAAGAAAAGTCGGTTTAACAACCCTGAAGGCTTTGATTTGAAATATTTTTTTAAAACGAAGTTGGTTAAAATACACACAAGAAAGTGTCATTTTCTTGGTATTTTATATATTTATTTTCTTACAAAAAATAAAATAAATCTAGAAGTAAAAGGAAAATTAATTAAAAACAAATTTTTTATAATGAAATATAAAAACTTTGATTGTTTTTCGCTTAAGCTTTTGTGGCCATAAATAATGATATATAATACGTATTCTTGGCTCAAGTTGTAACGTTTTTTTTAATACTTTATATCAAGCAAATTCAAGATTGTACAGGATTTTGTACAAATGTAATATTCTTAGAAAAGCTTTAATTAGAACTTTAAGTACCTTCTTGACTGCTAGAGGTATCTATGAACTGGACTGCACAAATTAATCTGAGTATAAGCGGCTTAAAAAATTAATTAATATTGATTTTACTATAGAAAATTATCGACACTCAACCCATCTGACATTATAATATCACAGGCTATTGATCAAAAAGTTAATTTTTCAAACAAAACTTAAAATTAAGCCAGAATAAATTTCAATTCATTAATAATATCAAGTTTATCACAGTTTAACTTCTAATTTAATCAAAATAAAAATTTTGAAATTAAAAAAAAAACTTTTAATAATTTTTGAAAAAAAAAAACTACAACAAACCAGACAGAATAGTAAGCAGTCATCGAATCTAAATTGCATCTGAAATCAGAAGTTTTAAAAATAAATATGAATAGTGTACGTTGGACTCGCTTACAGGGGCTTTTTAAATGTGGCACAAGAGTAGAGTAGAGTTCGTCTTGTGCTTAAATTCGACCATGTTTATAATTGAACACTTATTTATTTTTTTTTTATTTTAGGTACACACCCATGTTTTGAATATATGTGTATTTTTTGCATGTGTAGTGGGAGCAACTTAAGAGGTCGTTAATTTCTTAAATACTTATCAAATGAGATAAAGACAAAGCTCGACAAAATCTACAAACATATGAAAAGATAAACAAAATCGGTTGACCAGAAGAGGAGAAAAGTATCCCTATTTATATGAAGATAAAGTCGTTTTAGAAAATAAAATAAGGTTATGCAAAAAAGTGGCTTTATATCTTCGTTGTGTTTAAGCCATTTATACTTGAGTTCCCATTCTCTGAAATAATGCCGCGAAATATTATCATTCTTGTTGCAATTTTCCGACTTTACTGACTGTGACTACGAAACAATACTTTTGTTTTTAATTTTCAGCTTTTTGTTGATGAATTATAATTAAAACCCTGCTAAGTTCAAGGATTAATTGCTTAAATTTTGGAAACGTTTAAATCACTTGATTTTACTTTCTAATATTTCTTGATATTAATATTGCAAAAAAAAAGTATAAAAAAAGTTACAAAATAAAAAAAAAAATCTTAATTGCCTTTTAGACTATCACAACGATGCCAGGCCTTCTAAACCCATGTTCGTCTTCTCGACGACTTTTTCTAAAAATAAATAACAAGAATACGAAAATTCGTAATGATAACAAAAATTGTTTTTCTGGGTCGGAACAAAATAAAAAAAAAGGCGCAAAAGTCACAGACCGCCAAAAAAAAAAAAGACCAAATTGTGTACTTAAACGACAAACGGTAACTTTTCTCACATATGAAAGATTCCGTTCTATGTGTGGACCACCCTTTAATTTAAAATTTCATGTGTTTATTATTTGTTGTTAAAAACTTAAGTGTTTTCCTTTCCTATTAAAGATGAAAGAATAGGACAATATTCAAGTGTCCTTAAAATAACATCTTTATGGGAATACTTAAATTTTAAATTCTTATCGGCCATATTAATACAACTCTAGTAAAATACATTCAACTTTTTATTGATACACTAAATATAATTTTCATTACCGGTAAAATTTTACTGATTACTGAGAAATGGAGCACGAAATCACTAAATTTGCTATTTAATTTTTTTTTTATTTCTTCATTAGCAGTAAATTTACTGGTAATAAAATATCGATTTCAGAAATCAATAAAAATTCAAATTTAATTGCAGTGTAAAAATTAACTGATACTGCAATTTTGCAAGCAGTTAAAAAAAATGCAGTGGGCCCATGTGTAATTTATAACAAAAAAAAAAAAAAATCACACACGAATTTGAAAGTTTCCGTTTTTGAAGTCAGTTAAAAATTTCTATTGTTTCTATAATTGTGTCTCATGGTTGTAAACCAATTGATTGTATTAAAGTTGTTTTAACAAACTATCAATCTGACTTTAAATATTTAATATAACACAATAATTGGCACAGATCAAAACGACTATAGTCCTTGCAATTAGAGTCTTAAAAATGAAATAAGAACACAAAACTAAATATCAGAATTAATATCCTTTTTACTTTTTTAATATGTTTTACGTTTAATGGGCTTTTGTAATGAGAATCAAAAGAAAAAAGAAAACATATTTTCCCATTTGAATCATTAAAGTATTTTAATCGATTCTTTGCATTTGAAACTCCATATTGTTTTGTGTTGTTCTTCTGGATCTACAAATGACAAGGTGACGATGACGATGATGATAATTTTCCCATTTGGTTTATATTTTTTTACGTTTGCATACTTGTACTAATGACACGTAGCAACACACAGATGGAGCTGCATTCAATCCTACCTACCATTTCTCTAGTTATAAAACACTATAAAAATTATCAACATACCTTAGAGATTTTTAAATAATTCTTTAGATACGACGAGTACTTGGAAAGTTATCTCTAGGCAAAGTCATAGATAGACAGACAATCAAACAAATATACGTAGTATTAGTAATAGTATAAACACAGAGCCACCTTGGAAGTAAGTTAAGAACATGAGTGGAGATAAGTGTTTTTACCTGAATGGGTTGCTTTACTTGTTGGCTGCCATATTATTGAGGGAAGCCAGCAGACACGAATCCCAAAGGCATGTATTAAAAATAAAATTCCCTCTTAATGAGGACGACAATTGTGATTGTTTTTGCAATTGCTGGTCGTAATTTGAAGAAAAAAATATTGATATTGAAATAGAATCAAAAAACGAAACAAAATATTTATGAAACATTATGCAAAATAACAAATATTAAAATTATATGAGTTACTTTTTATTATAGTTTTCGTTAAGATTGTTTATCGTAGTCTTCTTTCATTGTCCATACTTGGAATTTTTAACAGCGCGAGTTGGAACGGGTTAAAAATTCCAAATATGGACAATGAAAGAAGACTACCTCATGCACATTTCTGTATTATTACAATTTTGCCATCTTTTGTTGTTTCCATAAAAATAGGCTCATCGCTTAGAGAAACCCAAATTTTAAAAATTTAAAAGTGCCCAAAACCCTTTCCAACTCGCGCTGTTAAAAATTCCAAATATGGACAATGAAAGAAGACTACCTCATGCACATTCCTGTATTATTACAATTTTGCCATCTTTTGTTGTTTCCATAAAAATAGGCTCATCGCTTAGAGAAACCCAAATTTTAAAAATTTAAAAGTGCCCAAAACCCTTTCCAACTCGCGCTGTTAAAAATTCCAAATATGGACAATGAAAGAAGACTACCTCATGCACATTCCTGTATTATTACAATTTTGCCATCTTTTGTTGTTTCCATAAAAATAGGCTCATCGCTTAGAGAAACCCAAATTTTAAAAATTTAAAAGTGCCCAAAACCCTTTCCAACTCGCGCTGTTAAAAATTCCAAATATGGACAATGAAAGAAGACTACCTCATGCACATTCCTGTATTATTACAATTTTGCCATCTTTTGTTGTTTCCATAAAAATAGGCTCATCGCTTAGAGAAACCCAAATTTTAAAAATTTAAAAGTGCCCAAAACCCTTTCCAACTCGCGCTGTTAAAAATTCCAAATATGGACAATGAAAGAAGACTACCTCATGCACATTCCTGTATTATTACAATTTTGCCATCTTTTGTTGTTTCCATAAAAATAGGCTCATCGCTTAGAGAAACCCAAATTTTAAAAATTTAAAAGTGCCCAAAACCCGTTCCAACTCGCGCTGTTAAAAATTCCAAGTACGGACAATGAAAGAAGACTACCTCATGCACATTCCTGTATTATTACAATTTTGCCATCTTTTGTTGTTTCCATAAAAATAGGCTCATCGCTTAGAGAAACCCAAATTTTAAAAATTTAAAAGTGCCCAAAACCCTTTCCAACTCGCGCTGTTAAAAATTCCAAATATGGACAATGAAAGAAGACTACCTCATGCACATTCCTGTATTATTACAATTTTGCCATCTTTTGTTGTTTCCATAAAAATAGGCTCATCGCTTAGAGAAACCCAAATTTTAAAAATTTAAAAGTGCCCAAAACCCTTTCCAACTCGCGCTGTTAAAAATTCCAAATATGGACAATGAAAGAAGACTACCTCATGCACATTCCTGTATTATTACAATTTTGCCATCTTTTGTTGTTTCCATAAAAATAGGCTCATCGCTTAGAGAAACCCAAATTTTAAAAATTTAAAAGTGCCCAAAACCCGTTCCAACTCGCGCTGTTAAAAATTCCAAGTACGGACAATGAAAGAAGACTACCTCATGCACATTTCTGTATTATTACAATTTTGCCATCTTTTGTTGTTTAAATAAAAATGGGCTCATCCCTTAGAGAAACCCAAATTTTAAAAATTTAAAAGTGCCCAAAACCCGTTCCAACTCGCGCTGTTAAAAATTCCAAGTATGGACAATGAAAGAAGACTACCTCATGCACATTTCTGTATTATTACAATTTTGCCATCTTTTGTTGTTTAAATAAAAATGGGCTCATCCCTTAGAGAAACCCAAATTTTAAAAATTTAAAAGTGCCCAAAACCCGTTCCAACTCGCGCTGTTAAAAATTCCAAGTACGGACAATGAAAGAAGACTACCTCATGCACATTTCTGTATTATTATAATTTTGCCATCTTTTGTTGTTTCCATAAAAATGGGCTCATCCCTTAGAGAAACCCAAATTTTAAAAATTGAAAAGTGCCCAAAACCCGTTCCAACTCGCGCTGTTAAAAATTCCAAGTACGGACAATAAAAGAAGACTACCTCATGCACATTTCTGTATTATTACAATTTTGCCATCTTTTGTTGTTTCCATAAAAATAGGCTCATCGCTTAGAGAAACCCAAATTTTAAAAATTTAAAAGTGCCCAAAACCCGTTCCAACTCGCGCTGTTAAAAATTCCAAGTATGGACAATGAAAGAAGACTACCTCATGCACATTTCTGTATTATTACAATTTTGCCATATTTTGTTGTTTCCATAAAATTGGGCTCATCCCTTAGAGAAACCCAAATTTTAAAAGTATAAGTGCCCAAACCCGTTCCAACACGGGCTTTTAAATATTTTAAGTACGGAGAACTATAGAAGGGGACCTCGCAAGCAAATCCCATCCATTTTAGTTTTTCTATATTTCGGTTTTTCCATAAAATTTACTGTTTGGATGCATAAACCGAATTTTTATTCCTTTAACAGGGCTATGTTATCTTTGTAACAGAGCTCTGTTAAATTAAAAGGTTTGTGGCAATGCTAAAAATTTTAAAATTTATCTTCACATACATAGACTTCTTTCTGTACATAATTTATTTTATTATTTTATTTTGAGTGAAGTTTAGGCTTATTTGGTAAAGGAAGTCCCATTTCAAATTTTAAAGCTGACAGCACGATTTAATTTATTTTGGACTTCAACTACAATTTACTGCTGATGAGTCACACCGGAGAATAACATCGCTGTGATATCCTCTAGCATGAATAACCTTAAAGCATTTTGATAAAGTTAAATTAGCTGCGGCTTGGATTTGAACCCAGGTCACCAAACCAATCACGTGCTAAATACTGCTAACCATCTATTCTAAAGTACACTTTGGCTACAGACATCCAACAATTTACTTTAATTTCCTACTCGTTAGGGATAGGAAAAATGTTTTAAGTAACGTTTCTTAAAACCTAAAGTTAGCATAAGCTGAATTGCTGTTACTTTCTATGGCTCTAAAGTAAGACTTGTCATAGAATATGGTATTGCACTTTTTACAAAGGTATGAGAGTAAAGGATGCAGGCGGTGCAAAAGGGCGAAAGACAGTTTCATTTTCAACTTTTTTAAGACATTTCTGGTATTGTTAGTTTTTGGCAGCTGGCATACGAACCCAGGCCATCAAGGCAATCACATGTTAAGTATTTTACGCGTCAAACAAGCAGGACAGCAGAAATTTCTTTGAGAACACTATTAGAGACAGAACATTTGTTTATTTAGATGATTTGAACTATTCTTTCGTTACGCAACAAAACACCTGTAAGGATTCGTTACTGAATAACACTCCAGTAAAAGTCAAGAGGTATAGGCACGGCTCTTGATTTTACCTAGAAATTAATTGCAGCTTAAAAAATATGTTTCTTTGTGAACGAAAATTGTCACTATCACAGTTTATTCATCACTGCCTGAAATCAGGAATGCTTTCCTGACTTACTGTGAGATGTACGAGTAATAATCGTTAAAAAATTCTATCTGTATTCATTTACACTCGAGGCCGCTGTAGTCAAGGTTATAAGCACGGTGACTAAAAATCTGGTTGACCAGGGTTCAACCCCTGCGGTAATCAAAAAATAAAAATATTTTTTTTTTGCTTAATGGTATAAATAGAAAATCCGAACTAACATTACAAAATGCAACCTCCTTTGTCAGTGCAAAAAAATAGAACATTTGCCGGCATAGTAAAATAACTAAAAAGAATGGTTATATCTACATTTCTCCTTTTACCACCTGTCTTATCTCTCATTTATTCCTTTCCTAAAGAATGTAGCACGGTTACGAAAAATAACTAAATAGTCCTCGACTACACCTTGCAACTTTTGTTGCGCAATTCTTGCGTTTGTAGTTGACTAAGAAAAGACGAGTAGAAATGGGTACACTATTTCATGTACTTGCAATTCCCTTTTGTTGTGTCATTCGTCTAAGCAATCAAGACCGAAACTGCAAAAACAAAATTTGCTTGTCTGGACGGGGGCATAGGTTATGCCTGAAGTGCTACTTCTCTTAAAAAAAAAAAAAACAAATGAAATACAAATAATATCCATAAAATTTATTGCAAGTGACAAAAATTTCATACATAATATAAATTTTAATTTTACTCTTTAAGCTCTGCATTAGAAACTAAAACAGAAACTCACATACTTTTACAGCAAATAAAACGGTCTTCTTTTTTTTATTGTAAAACAATTAAATTCTCAACACGATTTCTTGACCTACAAAATCAATTTCTTATTAACAACTCAAAAAACTTAGTCATATCAAACAAAAAAATAAAAAAGCACAGTTTTATTTACTCTTTAATTTTGTTAATTGTTCTGCTAACAAAAAGAAATTAATTACGAAACAATAAAATAAAAATGTTTACAAGTTTTAACGTTCACCATATGTACAAGTAACGACAAGTAACGTTGAAAAAATTACTAAATAATTACCAATTTAACAATTGTGTTACGGCAATCATTGTGCAAATACACAAATGATTTCTATTACTAAATCCCAGTAGGGGGAGTAAACACAGTCTAATCAGGTACTAATGTTAAAAGAAAAAAACATAAAAATTATGAAAAAATACATCAATCAATTTCATAATTGGCGCCACTTACGCAATAGAATAAATAATGTTCAATTTGCATGGTTCACAATGTTGTTCACTAGTTAGTTAGTAAAAAAAAAGCTAAAACGAGGGAGGCTATTGGATTAGCTTTTTTAAGACTATGAAAAATGAAAGTTGTGAAAAATTTATTTTTAATTTTTATTAAATTATTATTTGAACTTTGAATATTATATAAATGAATAGAAATTATTTTGGCTTAAGTTTATTTATTTTTAATTTCTAAAAATCTTTTTTAGAAAGAAAATTATTTTCAATTAGGAAATAGGGTTTTAGTTTAAAATTTTGAGTTTTGAATCCCTTCACCGTGAGTAATTTGGAGGCAAAAATTTTTACAAAAATTAATTTTCAATTAATATGCGCATCGATTTTTGAATGCTAATCTCTTTGGCCTCTTTAATCATCTATTGTTCGATATTTTCTTGATATTTTCTAAAAATTTTTTTTAGAAAGAAAATTTATTTTTAGAAATTAAAAATAAATGAACTTAAGCCAAAACAATTTAAATTTATTTTTATTTATTTTTTATTTTTAATTTTATGATTCGGCTTTAACGGGCTGCTTCGTTTTTAGCAAGAAAATATCGAGCAATAGATGATTAAAGAGGCCAAAGAGATTAGCATTCAAAATCCGATGCGCATATTAAGTGAAAATTAATTTTTGTAAAAATTTTTGCCTCCAAATTACTCATGGTGAAGGGATTCAAAACTCAAAATTTTAAACTAAAACCCTATTTCCTAATTGAAAAGCTTATTAATGTTTGAAGGTTTCAATGAAAATATCACACGTGACTGGGCGTAAGCTTGGGTAATAAAAAAATCTATTTGTGAAATTGAGTGTAAAAAAAATTTGTGGACCTCTTAGGAGAGTCTTTCAAACTTCGATTTGCTGTTAATAATTTTGGTCGCAAATTCAACTTAAATATGTTAAGCCCGTAAAACGCGACATCTTTTCATATGTGTCTTTTTAACTTTGTGAATTTTGTAATATTTGGTCATAACCGCACAGAACCAATAACAACAGCTGATCTGAGTCATTCGGTTTTTAAATGTCTCGCTTTATGTGTGCTGCAAAAGTGCTGACGATTCAACCATTTTTGAACATTTCTGCTGCCCTAAATGTGGCAGATGTTGAGCTTGAGTGTAATAATATTCATGATTTATATAATAAATATTAAATGAACAAAAATCATATTTATATATTACTGTAGAAAAATATTTTCTTCAGCCAGCATAATTGACCATTGGCGGTAGTCAAGCGTCGTTGACGGTTTTTGTGCGACATAAATATCTAACACTTTTATCATTTTAAAAACAGCTGACATCAGTTGGTTTGTGAGAATAAAATATCAAGATATAGCGTCGAGGAAATAACTTCGATTTGGGAATTTAAAAACCGGGAAATACAAATACCCCGGAGTTGCGTATTTTTAATTAAAAATAAATAAACGTCAATTTTGGTATCTAGTATGAAGAAAATTTATTTCAATTATAAATAAATAAAACAAATTTCTATTTAGAAAATACTTATTAAGAAGCGTTTTTTGGTGGAATTTTTCCCATGGAAGCTATGATAATCTTGCCCCAAATGGTCTTTTCTTTTATAATGTTTCCATGGGATAAATCAGAATTTTTTTTTGGGACCAGTAAAAACGCTTTTTTATACCCTTCACCACAAAAAGTGGAGAAAGAGTGTATCTAAGTTTTTCATTTCGTGTGTAATTTCTACAAAATCCATTTTCAACCTCATAAAATATATATATTCTGACTTCTTATGCGTAGCAAAGTCGATTGAGCGATATCTGTCTGTCCGTCCGTGTTAGTGTTGAAAAATCTAAATATATCAATCGATCAGATAAAGTTTAGAAACAGGTGCTATTGGAAATCAGCATGATCGGTCCATATCATTAGAGGCAGCAGGCAAAACAACACGCCTACCCCTAGTTTTTTCATATCATTTCCCAGCAAAAAATTAGACATTACCTTAAGAAGTACTTGCCAAATAATGACTTACTTTTGTGATTGCCATATTTTAATACTCGCTTACAAAACACATTACAATAGTTCCCAAAAAAGGAAGTATTAATGGAACTTATTCTTTATGTTAAAAGAGACTACCGTACTAATGGTACTTATTATTTCCTACAATTATTAATGTAATCGATTCTCAGTAATTGATTATAAAAGTCTCATGCCTTGTTAAAATCATTAAGTTGGCAATCTAGTTGGGAAGTACTTCTGCCAAAAATGCTTTATTCCACATTCGACTACATTCAAAAAAATAAATATGTGGGCCGATAGAAAATTAATTTTTTCCGAGTTTTGGGGCTCTGAAATTTAAAAATTTTTAAAAATACCATTTTAAAGCTTTTGAATAGATCTTTAAGGAAATACAAGAATTTTTTAAGAATGCTTAATTTCTTAAGAGCAGATGTCAAAAAAATTACATTTAGTACGGATTTTTAGCGGGAAGGGGGAGTAAAAAGAGGATTATCTTGTATCTGCCCTCGTATGGCATTAAAACACGTTACTAAAAAACACATTTTTAACATTAAAGCAAAATTTAATCAAAGAAAGCGACTAAAAACGTTTTAAGTAAGCAGACAAGAGAATAAATGGTTTCTTTGTTCTAATAAAATCAAATAAATTTAAACTAAAATGAATGATGTTATTCTGACGACTAAAAAAAATAAAAAATAATTTTATTTGTAAAGCGCAATTATGTAAGTGGGGCAGTGATTTACTTTTTAATTTTTCTATAGAGTCGTTAAAGTTGTGTGTCGTATTCAAATGAGATTTCATTTTGATTTGATTGTGCCTGAATTTAAAATAGATTTGTCCAGGTATGTTTTTAATTAATTAATTAGAGTCAATATGTAACAAAAAAATTTGTAATCCCGTAATTCCCAAAAAATATAATCGAAAAGCCCAAGAATGTAATTTTTACACGTTTACCCATAAAAAACACATTTACTGTCTAGCATGAAGACATCAAATTGTTTTGAAAATACCTTAATGCTTATAAAATAAATTTGTTAGAGCCGGTTTATGTTTCTTGATCCCAGTTCTGGAATAAAAAAACATCGGGGCAGTCGTCAAAATTATTTTATTGAACTTTAAAAGATTATCCACCAGTCAAGGGCTTCTAAGCAGTAAAAAAAGCAATTAAATCTGCTGAAAAGCATAAAAATTGAAAGATTAAAATTTAAATTTCCGTGCTAGGATACGTGAGTCCTCTACTTTTCTGCCCCCTTGACGTTTACACAGCTCCTACTAAAAGTACTTCTCTGTTAGCAGTGTGTTTAATAATGTTTTAATCCGCCCACCCTAAAGAAATTGCTGATTTATTTCCAATATATATAATTATTGCCCCACTGTGCGCTGTTGTAAAAATCAATATTCTTAAGCACAAAATGTTTTTTTTTCTGTATACATTTCGTTATTTACTCTTGTCAAATTTTTGACTAGAAGAAGGGAAGCTCAAATGTAATTTTAATTCCTTCAGCTGATTAAAAGTCATGCGTTAATTGGAATAAACATTTTTTTCTATTAATTATATGTACATACATACATACATAAATATGTATTTATAAAAAAGTTTTGTGGTAAACTTTTTATTACAAAGAGTTTAACTATTTCATTTTCATTGGTGCTGCTGTTTCTATAGAAACTCATGTTGGCAATTATTACTTTTATGATTATGTGTCATATTTGTCAGAACTTCAACATGCTGTCATTTGCATTAAAATTAGTTGAGAAAAAAAGAAAAGAAAAAATAATAATCAGCTTTGGTTTATACGATTCTAAAGAGTTTTTCTTTGATAATAATGGCATCCAATTTACCTCGTTTAATTGGATTTCAAAATGAATGAAAGAATCTTTTTTTTGTAATTTAAGAAATTATTTATTAATTTTGCGTAACAGCTTGCAGTGCTTTAATATTTTTATATTCAATTATTTATTAATTAATTAATTAAAAAAATAATTAATTAATTAAAAATTAATTGCTTTAAAGTGTTGCACAATAATTATTAAAGTTAATAATCCTTTAGATTTTAATTAATAAACCGACTGTCTACATTCTTCATTGTGAAAGTGCACTGGTTACACTGCATAACAGTTTCATACTTTTTCTAAAATTCCGCAGTTTCGACAATAAATACTGGTAGAGGAGACCAAAAAAAAAAATTATATATGTGTGTGGGCGTTGTGAAAGATCATGTTGGAATTTTATTTTAGAATGCTAAGAGTTTTTTTCCTTTGGCCTGATCGTGCACAATATCGATGTATGTATAAATCTATATTTTCTTTATACCTAAGACGCAGAGTATATTTAGCAATTTTGTAGAAAATATTAAGACAAAAATTGTTATGAAACCTATCAAACCTCTTACTCCCCTACAGAATGGTAATTTTTTGCTTTATTCTTAAAAATCGTAAACATGTCCCTCAAGAAGGGGAGGGCGGGGTCAAATTGTTTTAAAAAATGTTGGCCATTTAAAAAACATCAAAGCACAAACTTAACACAAAAAGCAAAAACAAGCCAGACTCAAGACAACTGCAACAATTACTGGTATTTAAAACAATTTCTTTGTCGACGCACTAACTTATGGGATGTGAACGACGTTTTGGCACTCATTAAGTATAATGTTGTTGTTACATTGTAGCGAAGCCGTGGCGTTTCCCATTTGAGAATATTATAAAATAGTATTTTTTTATGAATGGTATGTGTAATTTAGTACTAATAAAGTAAATAAAAATAAATAAAGTTTTTGATTTTAAATAAATATTTTGTTAAAAGTATTAAAAAAAAGTAAAAAGTACTTTAATTTTTTTTTTTAAAAGTTACCTTTTACATAAAAAGCAGACAATTTTTGTAAATATAACTATATTGTTAATAAAAGTTTTATATAAATTTAATAATGATTATTTGACCCTTTTTTTTATTAAATTATTTTCTATTTTATTAAGCTTTGGGTACTTATATTTTTTATTAATATTTTATTTCAATATTTCGGTACTTTCTGCGTACCTTCTTCAGGAAACAAAATTAATATAAATTAATATTAATTTTGTTTCCTGAAGAAGGTACGCAGAAAGTACCGAAATATTGAAATAATATTATTAATAAAAAATATAAGGACCCAAAGCTTAATAAAATAGAAAATAATTTAATAGTTTTATATAAATAATATTTTATTTTAATAGTACTTTTTGTAAATAGTACTTTATTAAAAATAATAATTTTTGCAAATAGTACACTTGTTTTAAACAAAATATTTTTGTAAATAGTACTTTTTGGGAGATAGTACTTTTTGCGAAATAGTACTTTTTGGGAAATAGTAATTTTACAAAAAAATTTGTTTTAGGAAAACATTATAATATGCATAAATTTTCAGAGAACTTGTTATTTAAATGTCTTGCCCAAAAACATTAATTTAAAGGCCTAACCATAATTGGTCTTTGGTTTTAAAAAGATCTTCTGTTAAAAGTTAAAAAAAAGATAAAAAGTACCTAAATTTTTTAAGAAAAGATATCTTTTGCTTAAATTTGCATAACTTTTATGAATATAGTACTTTTTTAAAGAGTACTTTTTTGTAAGTAGTACTTTTTGTAAATAGTAATGTTATGGAAATAGTACTTTTTAAAATAGTACTTTTCTGCCCGTTAACAGTTTTGGAGAACCTGTTAGTGAAATGGCTTGCCCAAAAAAAAAATATCTTAAAGCATTTATTACTTTTAAACATTGCTTAAACAGTTGGCGAAATACTTCACGAAAGTTTGCTTTGTGTCTGTATCTAAGTTTCCTCGCAAGTTTATTGTTTTTTAAGGCAACTTGTCGTCGCATGTCTTTTCCTAAATTGCCACTCATTCATATATACATAAAAACATACATATGCACATACATATATACATACATTCATGCGAGTAAATAAAATAAAATAAAACATTAAAAGCGAACTATTTTCGTTGTTGATTTTTATTTGTTTTTCGTGGGCAATTAATAAATTTATGTCAGTTTATGTGTATGTTAAGCTTTAGCTTTAGAGAGCAACAATACCAACAAAACCAAGATGAAAAACAAGTTTTCCCATTTATGAAAACTTATGTTCAAATAAATGCAAAGTTTTGTTACATTCAGCGATCAAAAAACGACTAAAAACTAAAAGTTTATTTTGCACCAACTGCTGATTTATAGAGATTTGTTAGTGTTTTTTTTTTTTTGTTGGTTTATTAATTAAAGATATTTTGCTTGTGGGCTTTAGTTTGGCTGTTTGTACTTAATAAAATTTGCTAGCATAAATGAAAAAGAAGGAAAAACTTTTTTGCAACGTATGGTACCAAAGAAATAAAAACTTTTTTATAATCTCTATACGCAATATTGATTCTTTGCCTTCTTTGCAATTGTATTGCAACATTAAAGTATCAAAAAATAATAATAATAAAATTTTAAAAAATTATTATCCTTAATTATGTGTTTAAAAGATTAAGAATGATAAAATAATATCTCCGAGATTTTATGAATGGTCCGCGTTGAAATTGAATAAAAAGAATTGAAATAATTTTTAAATTATAAAGTCCTATCTATTCTAATGAGTAGAGAATATCGCATTGTAGGTTCCGCACAGTGCTACAGAGGTCCTATTTTCCATGTCTCTGCACGCAGAAAAAAAACATGGTTGTTATATGGTCACAATAACCATATTATGTTCTTTGTAACAATGTATAGTTGCGGAGAACCAATTATAGTTGTTTTCACCAAAACTTTGGTCACGGTAAACATTTTTTGTTAACTTTTAACAATTATATGGTTACTGTGTACAAAAAATGCAACATGGTTGGTTTTAACTTAAAAAAAATTCAACCACAACCAAAGTTTTATAACTTTTTAAAAATAATATAAAATATTTAACCATAATATATTATTATTAATCAAAGTATGGTTAAAAGCAACAGAATAATGTTTACGCTTAAAAATATTTTGTTCTAGTACTTGACAGTTTAGTAATTTTTCTGGTAGCTAAAATTTGAAATTGTTTTTTATTGTTAAAGAAATTGAAAAAAAAAATAAAAATTTGTGTACAAAATAAATATTTAAAAATAAAATGCAAAATATGAAAACAAATAAAAAGGGAACATTTAAAAAACCTTTAAAAAAAGTTGAAGTAAATATGTATGATTTGTAAGGATATAAATTTTTATTTTTGCGTTTGAAGCAGAATTGTGAAATCATTTTTTTAAGCAAATAATTGATGTTTTTATGAATTTATGTTTTTAAATAATTTTTATGACAAATCGTTAATAAAAAAACAACAATCAGTTTTTTATGTCAGGAAAATTTTGCACTTAAGAGACTATATTTTAATTCAATTGTATAACATGACATTTTCAGCCATATTATTATATTTTAATTTAACCATAAAATGTTTATATTTGAACATAATTATGATTATACTTTGGACCACAATATGGTTGCAAATGTAACAATACTTTGTTTTGTTAGCAACCATATAATGGAACCATATTATGTTGCTCTTAGATTATGGTTACCTCAACCATATTTTTTCTTTGCGTGTGTTGCATAGTTATGATTGATTTCGAATGTTTTCATTTTACGGACATTAAATGGTTGCGACAGAGACCTGTAACTTTAGACTTTGCCAGAAAGAGTCTATCAAAATCGAATCGCTTGCTTTAATTCTGCCAAAAGTTTACATATTCTCACATAGTTTATGCTGTAGGTTTAATATGGCAATCAGGGCTTGATAGAAAAGGCTTGTAAAAGTATTGATTCTTTTCTTGTACAGAAATTAAAAAGCCATTGATAGCCCCTAGGAGGCCGAAAATAATGTCCTTTGGTTTCTTAGTTGAATCAATTTATTAAGAAAATTAGTGTGTAATGCCGCAATGTACGTGTCATTATCGATACATTAATGGTCGCGATACGGAGAGCATAATCTCAATTTTTAATCTGCAAGCAGATAGATTTCACCCAAAGGCAATTAATTATTAGTTGTTGAACAATTATCATCGGCACATGTAGTCCCTCCTCTGATTGTTTGAGGGTAATTGTGAGGTTGGACAGATGCCACAAATAATAATAAATGAAGAATTTTAAAAATAATAAATATTTTCTATTTTATAATTTAATTTTTAAATTATTTACTTATTTTTATTTTTTTAAATTTTTCATATTTGCAACACAAAATTTCCCATTCTTTAATAATAAAACATTGCTCGTATAAAATCCGGATTAAAATCGTTTTAAAAAAATCCAAATAAATTATTAAAATTTATCATAGGTGTGTGTTTGTTTAATTGTGTTACTTAAACCCCGCACAGTGGGATATAAATAAAATATTTTGGAAATAAATTAGATACATAAATTTCTTAACGAGGTAACCGCTTAAAAGAATTTTAAATGCAAAAAGAAGAGGAACATTTGCCCTTTAATTTTGAGTTGAAGTTTTCCAATTTTTGAAAATCGGTGCAAAAGTCTCTTTAAAAAGTCATGGGTCATGGAATTTTTTACCTTTTTATTATGAATTTTTCAAGACGTAAGTTTGTTTTTTTAATAATTACCACAATTTCCTTTAATTTATATTCAGTTAGCTTTTAAAGTTCTATAGCTTTAAATATATATTCCATGTTTTGATAACTCGGCTGTTAAGGGGTCAAAAGCTAGAAAGACGAACATTAATTATATTAAAGGCATTCGTTTCTGTGTTTGAAAATGTTGCTTTCCAGAACTGACCCACCGATTTCAATAACATTTCGTTTTTGAGTACCCTTGGTCTTAGGTTTGATAGATAAGATTTGCAAGATGGCGTAGTTGAAATATAAAAAAAAATGTTTTATATGCAAAACTACACTTGCGATTTGTTGTTGGCAATTTTAGCCAAGTGAAAAGAATTTAAACATAATAAATTAAAAAAAATAAACTCTTCAACTGCATGTTTTCTAAAATTTCAGTAAAATCTTAAAAGTATAATATTACACAAGTAAATAAGAGTAAAAAATTTAACATACCGTTATTGAGCTGTTATTTACTAGATTTCAAAACCATTTGAATTAAATTCATTTCTTTTTCTTACATATTAATTTTGATATTTAAATTCTTTTATATTTCAAGTTTCTATTATTATCAATTTATGGATTTCAATTAAATTATTTAAATTTGAAAAGTATTTACTAACGGCATTGTTGCCTCCAGGAAGTCATAAAGGTACCACACCACTCGGCTTCTTTCTTTTACAGCCACAACTTGTTCATTGTTGAATAAAAAAAAAGTTGTAGGTATTTCTTTATTATTTAAATGAATTAATACAATTATGTTTAACATCTTTTTATACACTTTTCTATATAATTTTTTATTTTTATCATCATTTACATATAATTCTAGCAACTTAAGTACTAAATGAAAATTCGATTTAATTTAATTTGATTTGATTTGCGTTTACGATTTACATACGACTGCACAAATAATGGTGGGTTCATTCGTTCGTTCGTTTGTTCATTCGTTCCTTTTTGCTTGTTTGTTTGTTTGTTGCTGCTGTTGCTGCAAAACGAGGTGGGGTTTATGATAGAAGTAGGCAAAGAAAAAAATCTAGGAGGGTAAAAAATGGGAGTAAAGCTTTATTGAGGGATTTAACAAAGTTTGATGTTGTTGTTGTTGTTGTTCTTGTTGCTTGTACTTTGTTTTTTTATGTTTAGTGTAAAGAGGATATTAAATAAAAAAATGTTGTTGTTGTTGTGTGTATTTCAAAAAGGATTTGTGTGTTTGGGTGGTGCTGTAACATGTTGAAGTTGATGTTTTACATAAAAATGATGAAAACTTAGAATGAAAGAAAGAACAAAATTAAAGAAATGAAAATGAGTCCTGGTTAATGAAAAATGTACCTCGTTGTATAAAAAAAAAATGTGTGGGAACAGCGGTTGCCCAAGAGATAAATAGAGATGTCTGTCTACTTGTTAGATGCTGTTTGGTTTCCCTACGCTTTCATAAAGTCATTGTTGTTTCTACTTTTTTTGATGTTGTCAAGTGTGTTAGTTTTTATTTTTATTTTTAGCTTAGATTTTATACAGTGGGGCTTAAAAAGGTGATCATTGAGTTCACTTAAACTTTTGTACTATTTATGATAATGTCTATCATTAGTAACATATATGAGCTTTCTGCATCATATAACAATTTGTGGTTATTTTGTATAATAGCAGTCATTGGCAATTGACTTTTAAACATCATTTTGTTCCTAGTTCGATATTTCATATGCAGAATGTTTTCGTTTATACATTTTTAATTTTACCGGTTTTGTCTTTACAACACCATATTGTGTCTAGATTATAGAAATTAAACTCTGTGCTATCTATTCAAAGTGGATGTTTTTAGCAAAAAAAAAATTGCGTTTAATTTAAATTTTTTTTTACAAAAATCAGTCTTTGTTTGCCATCTTGTTTTTGTGCATTAAATATCAGTTTTGCTTCACTATTGCAAATATTCCAAAACACGTTCGTTTTATGGAAATATTACAAAGAACTGTTAGAAGAAAAGTGGTTTTCCGAGTCATTGAAAAGGTACTATAATTTTTGATTACAAAATACCCTATTTTCTTAAATAAAATTTTATAGCAACAAACAAGAAAAAATCCTATTTTTAATGTTTAGTGCGACCACTGTAGGATTTTGTTTATCACTATCATATGCACTAGCTGTTTGAGTTGAGTATCTTGGCTAAATATTTTTGCAAAATGTCATATCTGCAATTATTTAAAAATATTAATTATTTTGAGGCAATCAAGTCAGAGAACCAGAAACCTTCTTGGGGTATTAGAAAAGCAGAGCTTTAAAATTGTTTTTTTTTTATTCCTTGTTGTAAAGAATGATTCAATGTCATTACAATTTTATTATTTGAAAAAAAATAATCGATAAATTAAGCTCGCTTTTGTGAATGTCCTTACATTTATTTTGCCTTAAAGTTTGATGAACACTTCACACTGATCGGGAATATGCGAAAAAATAGTTTAATTTTATTTATTAAAACAATCTTCCTTAAAAGTAAAGTATTCTGTTTTTCTCTGCCTTAAACAAAATGTAAGTAAAATCGTTGCAATTTTTTTCACCCACCAAGCCCACTGTGAATTTTGACTGCTGAAAGGCAGCATTTACAAAGTGTAATACATTTTAAGAGAATTTGAGAAATGGATTTATGTACGTAAGCCACCTAGTATTAAGAAATGTGTACATTTTTTTACAACAAACAAACAACATTTTAGTGACTTTTATATTAAAACATTTTAACATATTAGTGACTTTTATATTAAAACTTTCGGATTTTCTTTTTGTAGACACTTTGTATGAAAAAAATGTATATAAGAAAATTTGTTTACATATAAGAAAGATTGTTTAATTTTTTTAAAGATTTAGTAGATTTAATGTATTATTAGCTTTAAAAATTACACAAATGTGTGTTTGTTTTTATTGTTATTTTTTCGTTTTTTCAAGTGTCGCCGTTTTTGTTTAGTTTTTTAATATTTTTCTCACACATTTCTTTCTTTTTAAGCACAGCAAACACTATTTCATATATACACAAATATATTTATTTATATTGTATACAACACTGTTGCTACTTTTTTGTATTAAATTTTTTCTTTTTTCCCAAAGTTTTGATTTGACTTCTTTAAGATTTTCTCACACTTCTCACTTAAATTTTGGCAATTTTTTTTTATTTTTCTGTAGCTGTTATTAGAAATTGTTAGATTTTTTATAAATTATTATTTAATCACTTAAGTTTATAGATAGTTTTATTTTAGATGTGCAGCTAAGTAGAAAAACGTCGAAAAATCACGAACCGCACGAAGTTATGAAAACATACAACACGATGAAGACGAAACAACCACGGGCAAACACAAAAAAGCAAAGAAAAATAATATAGAAAAAATAAGCAGCACTAAAATAAATGAAACCGATGATAATATATGTCTATACATACATATACATATTTAAGTTTGTACGAATATAAATAAGTATATAGCAAATACATTAATACATCTACGTCTACGTCAGGAACGGGGGAAAGTTAAATTATTTAAGAAAAACAACAAAATATATATGCAGCCAAGCAACAAAATAAAACACATTTTTTATTGTAATTGCTTTTCACACGCAAAAATTGTTAAAGATGAGCATCAGAGCTCCAAACCAAAGGCAAAATAAATAAAAACAAACTTTTAAGAGAGAGAGAATTTAATTTGGGGATTAATCTCTCTTTCGCCATGGCACTCATTGACTTCAAAAAATAAAACCAAAAAAACAAAAAGCAAAAACAAATTTTAGCATAACATTTAATTTTAAACAAATACAAGAGATACACTTATTATTTCTCATGTTTAGCCCCAGCAAAAATAAAAATTGAGAGCCCCTTTATTAAACAACAACAGAGCAAACAAATGTTGTCTACTGAGTGGGGGTCAGACAAGCATATGAATTTAACCGATTGCAACAACTGTATCAGTGTTACCATTTAGGCCTTTGGTAGCTATCTAAGTAGTATGTAGAAATATAACAAAAACAAGTTTTAGTTGGTAAATCAAATAAAAGAAAAGAAATAATGAATATTTTTTAAATGAAATTACATTAACTTCAAAACTAAACATCTTGCCAAGCAACATTTTCGTATTTTCAAATTGAAAGCAAAAGTTTGAAGTACGATAAGAATATAATCTGAGTTATTGAGCATTAAGAAATACCGTTATACTTTATGGGGATATATTAAATCAATTCAGTTACGGTTAAAATCTTTTTCATTGCATAAATACAACTGCAGAAAGAAAAATAAAGAACTAGTTGAGTCTTTTTGGAACTGATAAAAAATTATGATAGCGTTAGCTTCCCAAAAAATAATTTAGTGGTTTAATATTTTATTGTAACTGACAAAACCTTCCTCGTATAATAGTTACCCTAATATTGCTGCTTCCAAAATACACCAAATTGTGTAAAACATTTCTAAAGCCACGGCTAACTATCCTTCACAGCCGTACTTTAAAAAATCGCGCGAAAATGCAAATCTGATCGCAGAGGGACTATTATTTAACGAAATTGTTTAGCATGCCTTCCTTTGTTTGTCGTGGCTTTACGTGACATTTTTAAAGAGAAATACATGTGAAAGAAATTTAGCATTACGTAATTTTTAAGGACTGATCTATTAGTGTACTTTTAAAACTTTTATTATCATTCAAATTTTGTATCTTTGTGTCCTAGTAAAGTAAAATGTGACATTGCAAGCAAGTTTGCAACGCGAAAGTTTGAGCTCTCTTCCGTAATTATTTACGTTAAAGAAAATATGATGCAGCAGTAGTATGAGTTACTTATGTGTCAGCTTTTGTGAGCTGATCCATATCGGCTTATTTCACTATAAAAACCTGCGTGAAATTACGATGTTTAGTGTGGATGGAAAATTCACAATGGGTTAACAATTTACACAACAAAAATCGGTCGAGCGATAAGTTAAAAGGTAATAAAACACTTTCTCAATTAAAAGTGAGTGATAAGGTTTTCTTTGATTAACTCTGCATGCGATAACGTAGTAAAAGCTGTTAAATAATTTTATTTTTAGCATTTTCGCTTTTTTAAGACAATTATATTTATCATTATAACATTTGTTTTTTTTTTTAAAATGGCCACATCAGTGTTGCCGTTTGGTTAAATTTTTTTAATTTTTTGTAACTCTTGAAGGCTCCACGTAACATTTATAATTTTTTTACATTAAGCCGAATTTTCGTAACTTTTGGTACAGACAAAAGTAATATGACTGAAAAAGTACTTGTTTCGTTATTTGAGGGAGGAATCTCTTTTAACATATGGAATAAAACTTTTCGCTATATGTTATATAAATAACATTAAATTAGCATTTATTTACGGAAAATTTCAAAATGTAACTTTAATGAAAACATGTAACATTTTTTAAGGAAATGCGTTTCTTTTCCTTGTCCTTCCCTGGCAACACTGGGCCACATTAATGTTGCAAAATCTCAGCATGAGACTAAAAGAAAAAAAAAAAACAAGAAAAAGTGAGAGATGAGTGTAATTTAGGAGATTACGGAGAGCTACAACAACAATTGTTTGCGCAAAATCAAGTACCCATTAAATTACACTGCAAAATGCTTCAAATTAAAAAACAAAACGAAAACAGAACAATGAAAGATTTTTGTTTTGTTATTATTTTGTAGCGATTTCGTTTTCATGTTACATTCTTCATCTGTTAAATAGATACATACAAATCTTAGGATAAATGTCAATATTACACAAAAACAGATTTTGACATTTTCTCAAATTTCTATGCAAATTCTAATGAAAAAAAACAAAACAAAAAACAAATTAACCCTATTTACATACATATGTACATATGTGCTTATGGAAAGATGTATACATGCAATTTGTATACATACATACATACATACATACATACATATGTACGTATGTCTTTCATCTTACAGCTGTCAAATACAAAAACTAAAAAAAATTTATAAGAAAATATGCAAAAATAATTTATGCCTCGTCAAGCTTTGAAAAAAAAAAATCTGTTAAACTTACATTTTACTTGTACTTGTCAAAATTTTGACATTTATTTATGTATGTTTGTGTGTTCGTGTATGAAAGATGAGATGTTGAATAGGTAATAAGCATACAGTGTAAAAATTCACTAGTAATTTTAATAAGATTTTTGAGATTTCTTGTAGAATTGAAATACAATTTATAATTCATATTTAAAAATATTATTAGAATATATTTGTATGTCTACACACATGTGTATGTATGTACATTTATACGCAGATATGTAAAGTATGTCTATGAAAATTTGTTAATTTGCTTTCGAGTTAGAATTTTTATTGAAAACGAGTTACTTGTTAATCACGAAAACTTAACGAAATAACCCACGAAAGAATATGACCAAATTTTAAGTAATTTAATTAAATTTAATGCAATTTTTGTGAAACTTTTGTTTACAAGGATGCAATAATATGAACCAAATTTCAATGAAAAATGTAATTAAATCAAGTTGATTTTATTCAAACCATAGGAAAAACAGCACTTAAAATTAGTAAAACTTAGATCTTAAAACGTAGTTAAAGTTAAATAATTCATCTGTTGATTTGTTTAAATATTTCTTCATTTAACTAAAGGCATGAAGATGTGAAGAAATGTTTTTTAAAAAACTCAATACTTTTTCACGCAGGAAGAAATAAGGAAATTTTTTTTTAATTTAACAAATTTACTTTAAATTAATTACAATTTTAGAAGTCATATAGAGCAGAAAACATTTTTTAATATATCTTAAAATTTTTTCTATGTCACAATTTTATAAATTTACATTTTATATTTTAGAGCCTTTGAAGTTGGAAATTATTTTAATTTTTTTTTGTGGTTATTATATCCTTTACCAGAAAAAGTGGAAAAAGGGTATAAATAACTTTGTCATTCCGTATGTAATATCTACAATATTCATTTCTGACTTCTTATGCATAGCGAAGTCGTTTGAGCGACGTCCGTCTGTCTGTTCTGTCCGACCGAGGCAGACATGATTTCACAAAGAAAATAAATATGACAATCGCCCAGATATAGTGACAAAAGAGGTGGCATTGGAAATCAGCATGATCGGTCCATGTCCTTAGTGGCAGCAGGCAGAGCGCCACGCCTACCTATAATTTTTTCATGTCAATTGGAACAATAAAATAACTCCAATCAAAAAAAATAAATGTATGGGGCGAGAGAGAATTGAAAAAGTAAGAAAAAAACATCAAGTGAAAAAATTGGCGCTTGCCTATATTTTCAGAGCTACGGGGCTCTAAAATTTTAAAATTTTAGAAGATATCAGTATGTGTATCATTTTCAAGCTTTTAAAGTGATCTTTCATGATATACTAAATTTTTTAAAAATGCTTAACCCATTTAAAGGCGATGTCATTTTTATGTAAAATTATATATATGCAGAAAAATTTTTTTATTTATTTAGGTCCCGGTCAACCCAATATTTGCTTTTTTGATTGGAGTTACTTCACTAAACTAGATTTACATAGATGGTGAAGGGTATATAAGATTCGGCATAGCCGAATAGAGCATTCTTACTTGTTTTTGCAGTATTTTTTTTTTAATTTTAAGACTACAAAAAAAATCAACTATTAGCCATGAGAAACAGTAATCATATCTAAATAAGTCACAGAAGATCATTCAACCGTGACCTTTTGATAATGTGGACAACCAATGTTTACGGTATTTTTTGTTCAGTGTAATTATCGCGATAGATTAAATCTTAGCATTATAGTGTCACTACGATTGTAAAATTATATTGTCAGATAGTGACAATAAAAATTATTTCTTTTAGGCAGCCGTTAATTTTATTAAGCAAAAGTCCCAGCTCCAAATTTTAAAAACATGGTTTCGACGAGCGTTGGATATGCTATTTCTCATATATGTATGTAGATTTTTTTAAATGAACCCATAGACTACTCAGAGAAGATACATTTTGAATTAGTTTTGGACCAATTTATGTATGTATTTAAGGAGAGAAAATTGTTGCACCCGCAGGAAGGCTACTGTACCATTTAGTATATCCCACTGAGAATGAAATACAACTCGAATGTAAGGGCCGGTGTTTTGAAGTCTGTATAGAAGCTGTTCGAACAAGTACAGGAGAGTACAAATAAGTAAATAGTACAAAAATAAAGATTAGGGTGTTTAAATTCGAAAATTTACTCCGATATCGTCTTAATTTCACGTACGTTATCTCTCTTAGAACACTTATGTTCGTAATTGATATGAAGCAAATTGCACTACGTAACGCTGATAGTGTGTTTTCAAGTTGCACAATTCCTGTCGGAAATTAAAATTTCGCAAAAGTTTTTCCTGTCACTTTTTCTATCTCGTTTACCATAAACGCCTTTTCTCAGCTGAGCGTAAATGTGACAAAATGGCAATTTAGGGTACAAATGTACAATAGGGTAAAAATAAAAAAGAACTTACTGTATCTATAAAGTGATAAGTTCAGTGAACAAATATTAATATTTGAAAATTGATAACGAAGATATCAATTATTGTGCTCTGACACCATCTAACATTTATAGACGTAATTAAATAACTAAATTTAGTTTAGGCAAGTTTAAGAAACGTTTTTTTTTTTTTTTGAAAAGAAAACCTTATCGAAATGTTTAATCCAATTATGAAAGCCAGATAAGAAAAAAAATTAATTGTTTGAGTTAATGAAAAATTCCAAACGTATTCAATCTGTGTTCTTTCTAATGAAAACTTTTTGAAATTAATTAAAACAAAAATGTTTTTACTGATAACAACAAAAACCTCATTAATGCAATATGTTTTTCGATAGAGTTATTTATATATCTGGAACGAAATTAGTAAAAAAATTTACTTAAAATCGAAAAACACCACCGAATTGAAAAAAAAAAATATTATGAAAGTTAAAAGGGAATACAGCTTTTACTTCGTTTTCTTTATGAGTTATCGTTTGAATATAAGAAATAAAATATACAAATAAATTTTCAAGGATCTATTTTTATGCTTTTGATTACAACCTTCACAATGCATCCTTTTTCTAATAATTGTATTTTAATGCTAACTCATGCTTTTTTAAAATTGACTTTGTACTATTCTTTAACATTTTTTTACTTGGTAACACTGCCTAGCATGCAGAGGTTTAGGCCTCAGCAATGCCAGTTTCTAAAACATTTGCTTGCATCTGTTAAGAAAAAAGTTGCCAGACCGGTCTAAACTTAACTGGTAAATTCACCACCAAATGAGTGGCTTATATGTCGAGTTGTAAAAACTTTCCCTGGTTCCAACTTAAGAGTCCGAGTCGTAGGACTGCGGACTACAACAGGAAGTTTGATTCATCCTATAACGAAAGCTGTTGAGCTAACCGCTGGCAATAGCAAATGAAAACAGAACCAAACGAGCATGTGTGGTTTTTTCGTTTCTCTTTTTAGTTTAAACCTTCGATCATGAGAGAATTATTATACGCTTCACCACAAAAAATGGAAAAGGGGTATACGTGAGTTGTCGTTACTTTTGTAATTTCTACAATATGCATTTCCGATCACACAAAGTATATATATATTCTGAGTTCTTAAGCAAAGCGAAGTCGATTGAGCGATGTCCGTCTATCCGTCCGTGTTAGTGTTAAAATCAAGTTTGCCGAGACACTAGATCAGCTAGAGAAAATTTAAATGCTCAAATCGATCAGACATAGTTTTAAAATTTTTCTAGTCAAAATCAGCAAGATCGGCCCATGTCCTTCGAGGCAGCAGGCCAAACACCACGCCTGCCTCTAATTTTTCCATATCATTTGAAACACTGAAGTAACTACAATCAAGAAAACAAATATATGGGGCGATAGAGAATTAACAAATTAGAAAAAAAAACACAAAATGAGCAAATTGGCGCTTGCCCATATTTTCCGAGTTACGGTCTTCAAAACTTTTACATTTAAAAGCTTTTGAAGATATCTTTTAGGAAATACTGAATTAAAAAAAAATTGTTTTAACCCAGGAAGTGCCGAAGTCAATTTTATGTAAAATTGTAAATAGACTTTAGTTTTTTCTTATTTTTTAATTCTCTATCACCCCAATGTTTGCTTTTTTGATTGGAGTTACTTCACTAAACTAAATTTATACAGATGGTGAAGGGTATATAAGATTCGGCATAGCCGAATGTAACACTCCTACCTTTTTTGTTTAAAAACCATACATTTTTCCCTGCCTTAATAACTAAAATGAAGGATTTTGAGGCTCAGTAATTTTTAAATTAAAAGCTATGAGGTAAAACATAAAACGTACATATTTATGTATCTATGTACATTCGTTATAATGAAAATAGCTGGACCTGCCTTAAAATAATTTCCATAAAGTGACTAGCAAAATTTGTATTGTTTTGTTTAAAGTTAAAACAAGAAGAACAAGAAGAAGGGAGAATGTTAAGAGAGAACAAAGCATAAGTGAGTTTAGGATTTACCGCTATATTTAGCAAACAAATGAAAAATTAGTAAAAGTTAATGCACTTTCAAACATGTTGTTGCTGTTTTTTTTCTGTTGTTGAAAATAGTTACAAAAACAATAACACAGTTGAAATTTAAAAGTTTGGTTGGGGGAGGTTGAAAACAAAAGCACGAAAGAGAATTGGTGACACTTTTATTTTTTCCTCTGTGACAATGAGACAATGTATGAAAAAGCAAAAAAAAAAAAAACAAAAAAAAAAGTAAATATTTAGCTCTCTTTTAATTATAAGATTGAAGGAGTATCTACACCCTGTGACCAAAGTAAACATACGATCGGAAAAAAAGGTTTTTTTTTTGTTAAATTGCCTAATAATAATTTGTGTGAGTCCAGCTCGCACTTGAAAGTTTTTTTTTATTTATTTTATTATCTTAATAGCTTTCAATGTATTTTTTCTACTATAAAAATGTATACGTCTTAAGAATTGTACGCGTGTTTTATTTCCAAATACTTTTTTCAATATTTTGTTTCATGCAGACATTTTAGGAATCTTTCATAACTTTTAATATAATTAAAATTAACAATGACTAAACACTTCGTCATTATTGTTCTGAATGTCTTGCTCAGAGAAGGCCGGAAAAAATGGATAAAACGAAATAAACAAAATTTACTTTCGCGAGTCGTTGTTGAGTGAACATAAAAAAATTTAACCTTTGCCTAACTAAGTTTCCAATAAATGTAAAGGGTTTGACTGAATTTGTAGCTTGGCTAAAAATATATTTTTTAGCAAATAGCAGATGAGCCTACCTTTAAATCGATAATATCGACTGTAGCATTCGTTATGTGACACACAGAAATTAATTTGTGGATCTTGCAAAGAATTCCAAAATTACCTAATACTAAAGAATGATAAGTATGGACCATTGTGGGTTAAACTGACGACAACTAGATTTTAAATTTAAACATTGGCACCACTGCCAGCCGAAAAAGCTGCTATTATTTAATTACTTGTAACTTATTGTACCCTTCACCAGAAAAAGTAGAAAAAGGGTATAACTAAGTTTGTCAATCCGTTTTTAATTTCTACAATATCCACTTCCGACTTCATATAGAATATATACATTCTGATTTTTAATGCATAACAAAGTCGATTGAGCGATGTCCGTCTATCCGTCTGTCCGTTCGTGTTAGTGCTAAAATCAATCGATTAGACATAGTGTCGTAAGAGGTAATATTGGAAATCAGCAAGATCGGTCCATGCCCTTAGACGCAGAGGGCAAAACACCACGCCTATCTCTAATTTTTTCATATTATTTGCAACAATAAAGTAACTCCAATAAAAAAAAAAAAATGTAGGATGATAGAAAATTATAAAAAAGAAAAAAAACATCACGTGAAAAAATTGGCGCTAGCCTAATTTTCCAAGTTACGCGCCTCTGAAATTTTAAAATTATTTAAAATATCAAGATGGGTATCATTTCAAAGCTTTTGATTAGTAAATTCTGACTGTTTTTAAATATGATTAATCCATTAAGTGCCGATGACGTTTTTATGTAAAATAATGTATATGTAGTACTTTAGTTTTTTTTCTTGGTTCTTAATTCTCTATCGCCCCAATATTCTTCTTTTTGATGTTGAAGGTTATATAAGATGCAGCATAGCCGAATATAGCACTCTTACTAGTTTATTAGTTTTTGTTTTAAATATTTAAATTTATTGTTATGTTTATTAATTCAAGATTTTTTCTATCACCGTATAATTAATTTTGTAACTGAATGTACATCATTGTCGTCAAAATTAATATAATTATAACTTTTTTTTTAATAAATATTTATATATTTTGTGACGCGTTGTTCTGCTTAATTAAACTGTGTTGTGTGTATGTTTTTTTATGGTATTGTATACGTACGAACATTCTAACAGTTATATTTAGAGTGGTACACATACAACTGAGTGAACTGCTGAAAAAAATATTGTTAGATAATATGAACAAATATTGAAAAAATAACTTTGTATTTAACTTTTTTTATTGAAGTGAATTGTTGAAAACTGTTCAGGTAGAGTTAAATAAAAAAAAAATATGTTTAAATATTTACCTTGAGGGTGAATTGCGAAAATTATAACAACAGCAGCAAAATGAACAAACCATATACACTAAAAAATTAACGCCACCACCACCGCACCACGTCGATTCGTCACCTTCGGTCCCAGACTCAGTATCTCCGTGAACAGTTTCTGTTCCGCCACAATTTAGGGCGGCACTTAAATCACAATTTGAAGCCGGTGTTGGTGTTTTGGTGTATAAATCTTGGGCTAAAAGTTCAGTAGCCGAGGCTGATGAAGCCGAGGCGTTTGTTAAATTAACAGTAACACCGGCGGCGGCTAATGCTGTTTCCACAATGGAAGCGGCCGAGGATTTACGTCTGCCTTTTGCATGCGGTGAATTAGATGATGAAGCCGCTTTTAAGAATTTAGTTAAGTTTTTGGTCGCCTTGGGCTTTTTTATTTTTGAAGTTTGTGTTAAAAGATACGAGGGTGGATGGGGTAGCGTGTGCAAAGAAGATCCTGTTTTAAGCGTTTGTGTTGTGGTTTTATTATTGGTGGTGACGGTGCCAAGCGGTGAGTTTTCTAACCGCTGTGGTAGACTAGTGGGTAGGGAATATTTGCGTAGATTAAAGGCCGACTTGGGACAGGCAGTTGTTGATATAGGAGGTGGGGTGGTGGTGGTATGCTGTTGACATACACACCGCGGCGTATTATCAAAAGTCAAATGCTTTGTTTTCTTTTTGACTTTTGTGGTGGCTTTTAGTAGTTGTTTCGATTTGAATTTTTGCGTTGCACTAGAGGAATTTAAAGATTTGTTGGCAGTGAGAGATGTACCATGAAGTTTATGAGATTGCTGTAGTTGTGGTTGTTTTATTATGGAAGTTGGCTGTTGGCTTGTAGATTTAAATTTTAGTGTATCTTTAGGTTGTGATATTATGGAAGAATTGCTGGAAGATGTGGTTGTATTGGATATAATAGATGTTCTGGGCTTTAGGTTTGGAGTTGTTGTTGCTTTTGCAGTTTGACCGGCATTTGCTGTAACTGGTGATGTTGTAGTGGCCTGCAAAGCCTTTGCCTCCAAAGATTTTATTTTGGAGGACGCCACCTTAAATGGTGGCGTTTTTCCTATTTTTTAAAATGTCTACTTTTTTTACAAATTATTTTATTTGATATTAAATATTATTTAATTTTTTAGCAACACTTTTTAAAGGGGATGTTGTGGCATTTATTTCTTTTGCTTATTATCTTAAAATAATTATTTAAGGTTAGGTTACATTTTTTAATGTATTGTAAATACTTATTTTTTTAATCCCATTTTCTTTTTGCTTTTTACTTGCACTGCGATTTTTAAACAGATTTCTTAAAACTTTAGTTAGTTTTTTCATTTAATTTTTAATTTTTTATTTTCATTTAAATTATTTTTTATTTTACATAATTCTTCTGCCTTGCCTTTCAAAAGCCGCGTTCTGTGATTTTTGTCATTTTCTTTTTAACTTTTTTCTTTATTATTGCTTTTTTATAATTTACTTGTTTAAATTACTTTTTTTCTTTCTTTTTCTTTTGAATTTCCACCGACCAGCGGTGAGTTTTAACTTAAAAATTTTTTTGTTTTTTCACTAACTCCAGAAAGTATTTTTTTATTTATATTTTGAAGTAAACATATTTGGTTTTCTTTGTGAAACGCTGTTGTCGTTTTATTACAAATTTCATATTTTTGTCGCTACACCACCACCATTTTTTCTTCAAAACTTTAACCATTAAAATTTAGCGACAATGTTGTCTTTTCTTTTATAACAAGTACGCACACGCTCATTCACATACTTACAGCGTCACACTGTATATTTGATACAAGCATTCCTGCTTTTGTTTTGCTCAATGGGTGAAATTAATGAAAAGTAAAGAAAAATCATATGAAAAAGTAGAACCATCACTAAAAACAGACAATCATCCATTTCACAGGGAAGAGTAATCACACTTTCACACAAATATATTCTCTTAAAATGTAATAAGTTTCGGACAAATTGTCTGCCAAGTCGACCACTAAGAATAAAACAAAAGCATTTTTTTTTTGTTAGAGTATTAAGGCAAAATCTTTTAAGGATGCGAACTAAATGTTTTAAACTAACATATTTTAAGGTATATTTAGCAAAGGTTCAATAAACTTAAAAAAAATTTATATTTAAAATGGTTTCCATTAATGATCAACCAACAATTTCCAAGGAATTGACGTGCAAAAATTTATTTTGTTTTTTATTTTTGTTTTGTTTTGTTATTTTAATACTTCAACCATAAAGATTTTTAGAGATAAACTTTTTATGTATTTTATTTTATTAAAATTTATTAATAACACACTTTAGTTACACATTCTGCTTTATTTTGGTAGAATTTTAACACTTTTTATGAGGGAATATTTTTTATAACAAAACTTGTTTCAAAAAGATCTTGTCTTCACTAGTAAAATTTTAATTTTATTAAAGTTTTAAGGAATAATAAACTTTTTACATGGTCACCACTTACTAGTTAGTAATATGTCGTAGTAGTAGCAGCAGTGGCAATAGTAATAGTAGTAGTAGACGACGTGTATAGAAGCAGCTTCTGCTTTGTTAAATGCTAAACTAAACGCAAGTAAAAACAAAAACAATAAATTGTCTATCAAATAGGCGAAAAAGTACTGAAACTAGAAGAACAAGCAAAACAACAAAAATTCCAAAAGCAAACACACTCTTAAACACCCTCTTGGCTTTTATATTAACAAAATAATTTTTTTTTATTGTTTTTATTATAAAAAAATATCAACATGGAGCAGCATATGAGAAATATAACAACAACACTCAAATATAAAAATGAGCAACAACAAACAATTAATAATGTTCTCCAAAATATACAATATGCGCGCGTTTAAATATTACTTAATAAAATATATAAATAAAACACCAACAGCAACAGCAACACTGGCATTTACAAAACTCTTATCAAAGCAACTACGCAAACAAAACTAAACACTACAAAACACGCATTTCTCAGATATATGTATGTTAGCACCCACCAGCACCAGCAACAACAACAAAAACTAAACTGGAAAAATGCAACATGGCTTTTTTGAATTCACAATAATGCAAGTGTCACTATTCTCTCTGTCTCTCTCTCTCTCTCTCTATCTCTTATTTTTGTTACTCTTTAATAATAATGCTCCCCTTTTTTCGTTGCTTAATTGCTTTTTCTTATATTTGTTTTGGTTTTCCTCTCAACAAATATACAGCTTTTATTATTTAGTTATTTTAAAATTTGTATTTGTTCTCTTTTATTCTTATTGAGTGCATTTGATATGTGGAGCTTTATATTTGTTTGTTATTTTTTTTATTGCATTTATATATTTAGCAGTTTATTAGGAGCTGCCAGAATTTTGTAATATTTTTTTAAAGTGAATACACTGATGAACACAAACAAATCAGGCATGGATTTTTTAAATGGTACTTTTTATAACAACTCTTTTAAATTGCGATTAGTAATCTATTAATGTTTTTATAATTCAATAATAAGAATTACTTTATTACTAAATGATTACAATAGCAAGTAACCTAAAAGCAACCACATTTTCATGAGATTGCTTCTGTTTCACTCTTTCACTGTTTTACTTTCAAATAATGAAAAGCAATCTTTAAAAATAATCAAATTATCCCTTTGAACTCTCTTGGTTCGTTTTGTTTATTTTAACATAATCATAAGTAATCCTTAATGTTTTTAGATCAATTATAATTGTAATAATTTTTTTTTTGGGGGAAACAAATGCTTTTAGAACAGCTACTTTATAGAGTTAAAATTTCATATTGTAGCATTAAGTAACCAAATGGCAAACTGTCAGATCTGTCAAAAAATGTGTCGCACATGTGTACCTCTAATTTACATTAATAAACTCTTAAGCGGCTATTAGACGATCAAACTTCGCCTGTGAGCACGGCCTGATGGGAGGGAATGTTTTGTTATTACTTAATCAGGCCAAGTTTGTCAAGCATCAGTATGCAAGCAGATTTTGAGCAGTGAAGTTCGTATTTGTAATAGCGCATGAATAAGTTGCAATATGTTTATTTTATTTTATAACTTTAATTGTTGCGTTTGGTTGTCCATTTTTTCAATTTTTCTAAAAAATTTTTCAAGATATTTGTTTTAAATTTTTATTATTTAAAAATCACTTTTTATTGTCACAATTCCAGTAAACTTTTATATACTTAAATAAATTCTTTAAAACTTCAAATTAAATAATGTTTTTTTAGTTATTTCATAGAGAAATATGAAATTTCACTGTGTTTGACAAACACGCTATTAAACGAGTATGATGGCCTGGTGGCAAACACAAAATATCAAAAGTTTTGATCCAGCGCGGCATGTCATCAGGCCGTGCTCACAGGCGAAGTTTGATCGTCTAATAGCCGCTTTAAGCGGTTATGCAATTTTCGACAGATGTTATGACAAAATCTTAAAGCTAATCGCGCTCTTAAGTAGGCAAATTTTTTATTTTATACATTAATTGAAAAACTTGTTACTAGACTTACAAAAAACTGACTTCACTAAAAGGATCAAAGGGTGTAAAAAAAAACCAAATTAAAAAAGAGCCTTTTACACGATCCGGAAAATTAAAATTTATCAAAATTTAATAAATAAACGAGGTTAAAGCAAACACCTTAATGTTAGCAGAAAACTATAATTAAAAAGAACTATTAATATATAAAACCTTGTTAAAAATTGTTTAAAAAGCAAACAAAATCGCAAAAGATCTAAGATTTCCAAAAAATCAAGAGTTCATAAAAAACCGTATTTTATTGAATTAAAGTTTTAACTAAAATAATAAAACTTTTTTTTAATCAAATTTAAAGATATTGCGGCTGGGATCAACCCAAAAAATTTTAAAATTCTTTACCTAATTTTCCAATATTTTTTATCTTTGTCCAGATTTACACTATGCAATTTTTTGAGGCAATTTTCTATTTAAGTTACAGCGTTATGCGTTATATAAGACTAAACATTAGCAACAGTAATATCTCCTAAAAACTGACGCAATACTATATTTCTTACTTCTCCTGTTTCACAAACAAATGAAAATTTCACACTAGTTTCATGAAAAATTGCATAGTGTAAATGCCGTATTTCTTAAATTTGCTTTTTAAAATTCTCGCTCTTAGCTCACAGGTTCACATTACATATAAAGCAGTTGTTAGATTTGATTTTTTTGCATGATTTTGTAAAGATTTAAGGTCAGATTATTTAAATATTTGTCCAAATAAGCGTAACCACTATTTTTACATAAGTTTATTACTGACATGTATCATTACGAACGACGATTTAGAATATTATATATATGATTCTTTATCTTTTATAATCAGTAAAATTTTAAATTTCTTAATTGAGAAGGAAAAAATTTGTTCATAATTGATCTCCCCTCTTATATAAAGGTTTCAAACTATTACTACTTATTAATTTATATTTTAAAATTTTAGTTTTGTTAAAAAGTTTACCGCTTTGCAAACATACCAAGAACTTTGCTTAAAATAATTTTTAAACATTTAGCTGTCACAATTTAAAAAGTAAATAGTTAATTTAATAAAACCATAAAAACCACTAAAACCCACTTTGCAAAATATACAGACCAAAAATGCAATTATATATTTCAACAAAATTTGTTCATAAAATTTGTGCAAGCAGCCACAAAATATGCTACAAAAATAAATTATTTTTATAAACCCTCAAATATACTGCTCTCCATTTTCTCTTTCCCTCTGATGCTTGCACCTTGTGCTTTATGATTGGTTTAGGAAAATGACTAAATAAAAAATAAGAATGAATAATTTTATTTTATACTTTAATTTATAAGCTCTATAAAAATATCGTTATGTTAAGCTGTTGCTGCTGCCTGTTTTGTTGCGTTAGAAGTGCTTTAAAAAGTCTAGGATTTATAAGCGAAGCGAAATGTGGCAAAAAAAAACCTCTTGATAGTTAAACTTTCTAAAGCATCATTTTTGCGTAGACAGTCAGCTGAAGTTTGTTTTCCAACATTTATTGGCCGTCATGGTTGCTTTATATGTGAATGAGTGTGTATTTTTAATTTTTGTAGGAGTTTTATTTCTTACTTAATTTTTTTTCGTTTCATGTTTTTAATGGCTTTATCAAGGTAAAATTTAATTCTATTTTAATAATGCGGGCTCAGAATAAACTTTTCTCCCACACTTATACAAGTGCGAGTAAGGATTTTACGCATTTATTTTTTTCTTCGATTTTTCAGCCTTTCCAACACAAATATGCTGCAATTATTTTCCAGCCAACATTGAAGTGCTGGCTGACGATACATAAACTTTTTGGCAAGTTTTAAAAACAGTACAAAATGCAACCATGAAGTTTTATTGAATTCCTGGGAAAAATAAACTCCTTAAAGGCCAAATTTGTAATTGGTTTTTGTTTGAAAGTTGTTGTGAAAGTTAAAAACGTTTTGAAGCAAAATTTCCTGAAGCTTTTTAGCACAAAATGTGAAGCTTGTTTTTGCATTTAAAGTGATAAAGTCGTTAAGAAATTTGTTTTAAAAATAAAAATAATTTAATTAGAAGAAAACATTTTCATTTAGTAAATTGACTATTTAAAGCACAAAGAAAGGTCAAATATTTCAAAAGTATTTCATACATCCAGTTGATGATATCGATAACATTCTCTTTATTAAAGCTTTGTTTGGTGTCGAAGAAATTAATAATGGCATATTTACTCGTAAATGTAGAATTTTTTTTTTTTGTATATGAAATTCTTAAATATTTCTTTCATACTCCAAACCGACTACATTCTTGAGTGATAAAATTATCTATTAAACTTTATACTAGTACGAGCACGGCCGCACAAATCATGCTGTAAATGCACAACACTATGAATGGAATTTTTAGCAGAAATGTAACAGAAAGTGGGATAAGTAACAAACAAACATTACTCAAGCTTAAATGAAATCCATAAGAACTTAAAATAATACAATTTCTCTAAATAACTCAGTTTACACATGTGATGATGGTTTTATATAAATATAAAAACGGGATTTATTATATTAATTAAACGATTCTGCTAACTGCAGTTCAGACTTCAAGTCTACCATGCACTTTTTAGAGACTTTATCGTTGGTCTCATGTAGAAAGGACCTAACTCGTTTAACCGTAACTGTACGGGAGGAGGTAAAGTCTTAATGGAACTAATAATAGAACTAATAATAGAATAATAAATTTATAAACAAATTAATTCCTAATGCTATTCACACACATAAAAATGTTTAAATAATAATATTAACTATAACATTACTTTAGTTGCTCTTGCAGATTTAAAGAAAATTACTGAATGCTGCCAGATGCCTCCACATTAAAAACATTTAGACGGTTTAACTCGCCTATAAATGGTAATCGCAGTTGCGTAAACTATGGCAGAGAAACTGTTAGTAAAAAGAAAATACAAAATTTATTAAAGACTTTAGAATATATAAATGTACTTTGCATTACGTAAACTCTCGTTTGTTAAGAGACTGCAACACATGCAATAAAATTTGATATTTTAAACAACGGCTTCCAAAAGTTGGGAGAAAGAAACTGTAAAAAAATATGAAATAAAGAATGACAACCACAGCCGATATTGCTAATCTTTACAATGCTAAAATACTTAACAGATCTTACAGTGAATGCTATACAACAAATGGCAAATGGTCAATCCCGAATCCCCAAATCACAGGATTAAATAAATTTACTCCCAGGTTCTTTAAGGATTTTCAAAATTTTATATTAAAAAAAATGTTTCATTATTTTGCCGCAACTTTTTCAGTTCATATTGTAAAATTTTTCTTATTAAAAATTGGTGTTATTTTTAATTTTAAAAATATTTTTTTATTTTGTTATAATACTAAAATAGTTTATCTTACAATTGCAAAAACTGAATATTAAAAAATAAATTTTTAAATGAATAGAAATTATTTTGGCTTAAGTTCATTTATTTTTAATTTTTAAAAATGTTTTTTAGAAAGAATATTTATTTTACAAATGTATGCGGACGTTTTCCAAAGAAAACAAGATAAATTAGACGCTAGCAGAAGGAAATACTGCACTTTCTAGAACGCTACGACCTTCATCATCAGCATTCTTCGCATCTATCTACCTTAGTTGTGTATTTTATAAACATCATCTATTTAACCAACTAACTTTGTAAATAAGATTACGAGAATATTCATAACAACATTAATTTGGTTAGACGAAATTTACACACAAACCAACGTATTTTTTTACTGTTCTCTTTGTACTTCATCTTGCATATTTGTTTTTGCTTTGTTTCAATCATCGATTGAACACGAATGCAAATTTTGTTTTTAGTCATTCCTACTTGTTTACTCACAACATTATAGATACTGCTCCAGTATCATATTGATTGTGATGAAGTAAGCATGAATGCTCGCTGTGCCTTGCGTGCTTATAATTTAATTTTTATTAAATTATTATTTGAACTGCATACATTTGTCCGCATACATTTGTAAAATAAATTTTCTTTCTAAAAAAGATTTTTAGAAATTAAAAATAAATGAACTTAAGCCAAAATAATTTCTATTCATTTATACATTCACAGTTCAAATATTATTTTAATAAAAATTAAAAAAAAAATATTTTTTTTTAAATGGTTTTGTATAAAATCCGCTTCGAAAAAAACAATGAAAACGTTGTCTTATCTACGTGCAAACTCTCCTAAAAATATTCCGCACTTCTATATGGAATATCTTATTCGTTCTCCAGCATAGCTTCTCCTAATTCTGCAACACCAATAATTAAACCAATTATTGTAGACGTTTTAGCTCCATTTTATTAAATAGCTTAATATTTCGGTATACGCATAACAAAGTGTTTGTCTAAGATGAAAGATGTTGCAAATGTAAACGACTTTTTTCATTTTCTACATCTTCCACGCGTTGCTCATAGATGTATGCAAGTGTAAAAACCGTATAAGCCTACATGAATAAGCGCTTCACATGGAACCCAAGAGATTAAATACGCATTTAGTTCAACCTAAGTGAACAAAATTTCCAGCCGTTTAAAAATGAACTTTAATCAACACAACTAAATATTTTGTTTGGCATCCTTTCACTTTCTGCAATTTTTAAACTGGTGTGGAAAATTCAATTTGTTAAAATTCTTTTGTGTTGAATTTTACACAAGTTTTGTTATTATTTTAAGATTTTTACTGCCTTTACTATTTGAATTCGGTGTTTCATCTACTGATTATTTTAAGGTGAATTCACTTTATTTATTTCATATCTTTTTCACACACAGCTTAAAAGACTGGAAATTTTACCTTCGTGTTAGTAAAAATTTTAAATGTTAAACGAAACCTTAATTAACTTAGTTTTTCATTCTAAATCATTTATCAATACTCGTATAATAATATTTCACTTACAGATTGTAACAAGGCTTCTTCTCTAATACATTCTATTACTGTTTTTATACTTCTTACATTTTCAATTTTCAATGATAAAAACTGATTTGATTTGTGTCGTTAAACAGAAGTACTCTTCAAATTGAGTATGAACTTACCTGTAAAGAAAAGAAAATAGAAAAAATATCGTTTAATAAATTATGTTTTTATAAAAAGTATTTTTTATATTAATAATATTAATTTTTAAAGAAGTAAATAAATGATAAATCTTTCACATTTTATACAAGGCCACCAACCCGGTTTAAATTTTATTTATTTTTAAAACAGTTTTAGCAACATAAAATAATTTTCTTTTTATTTATTATATTTTCAAGTGTATAATAATGATGATAAAAAAATGATTTGAGAATGACTATTATTAACTTCACAGGGGTTCAATTTGATTTGTTAAGTCGTTTATGTTGATACTAAGGAATAAATTTTACTTTTATAAAAATTTTTTATTCACTCGATTTAAATGCAAATCTCTAATATCAAATACATAAGTAAGAGTAAATTAAAAATTGTCTGGCTTAACAGTATATAAAACTAAAATAAGAAAACTTAAAATTTTTTTGAGAAAACGTAAAAAAATTATTTTAGTTTTGTTTTATTTTTAAAAAATATAAAATCGTTTGCTGTCAATCAAAGAGTATGTTACTTTGCAATTTGATCAACAGTGCGAACCCTATCTTCTCTATTAAAAACATTGAAAAAATATTGACGAATAGAACATTAACATCAATACGTTTTCGCTACATGCAAAAGCATAGAAAAATTAATACCGTTATTCTGCTGGCGCACATAGGAGTATTTGGCCAATCTAGCCGGACATTAAACCAAAAATTAATCAATATAAAAGTTTAAGTGAGCAGCTGGGTAGATAATAAAATTCTTCATCGTATAGTAAATTTTAAAGGCTTTTGCTTGAGATTTGCAATTTCGGGACACTGGGAATTTGAGAGGTTTGCAATGTATTTTGTTGTGGCTAAACGAATAAAGATTTTGTATGGATTTTTTCTGTGAAAGAATATATTAGCAGGTAGTTATGCTCCTATTAACTTTTACAAAAAAATATTTGTTTTAAATTTGTTACAAAATTTTAAAAATATTTTTTTTTTTTTAATTTTTTATAAAAAAAGTGAAAAGGTCAAGATTATCGAGAGTGTACTGTATATAAATTATTTAAGTGTTAATATCTTTTTTTTTAAGATATTAGATTTTCTGTGTTGCATCTGTTTGCGTTTCTTATGACTGAGATTACAGTAAAAGATTTTAGTCAAATGCCTCAAGTTTAAAGAGATGAATCGAAATAATTTTATTTGAACGTCAGCTTCAAAAATAAAAATTATAGCAAATTCTGTTTCAAGTATTTTTTTAATTGCCTTAAACTCTTTAACTACGTTAATGATATGTTCCTGTCATCAATAATCAAATATTAGTTTTTTCACAGTATTTCCAAAAACAATTTTTTTTATTAGTAAAATTACACATTGACAGCATTTAAAAATATGCCCAACTGTTCATGATATTTCCAGCGCATTACTAGGAAAACTGTAACAATCAATCTATAGCTTTTTGATTTGAAAACTCATGCAGTATTTGTTTCATTACTAAATCGATATTTTAATCAAGAAGTAAAGTAGTGACAGATCATCTTCCCATTTTTTGCTGTCATTAAAATAGGATTTGAAACCCTTTACATATCAGAAGCCTTAACATTGAATGCAAATTTTTTGTTTGATTAAAATATTGTTAGAATTGTTCATTTTCACCACTTTCAAGTGTGGTGTCTATGTGAAAACGGGGGAAAATGGGAAGTTGTTTAACAGTAGTTAATAAGAAGCGGCGAGTTCATTGGTAGAGATTTCTTGTTGTATGTTAAACATAACATTATGAGTTCAAATCCCAACAAAATCTTGACTATAAAGAAAGGTTATTGTTGTTTAATAACCGCAGTGCTTAAATGAGAATAATAGTAAATAGAAGTTTCAGTGTAGAGTAGAAAATCAAAACAATTGTAGTGTGGTCCGCAGTGGAAGAGTTACGAAAAACGACTATATACAAATGAAATGGTTAAGAATCCTGTAAAGTAAAGCAAATATAGCGTGAATTAAAATGATATAAAAGCATGTGGCAGTAGCTAAATTAGTTGATGAATCTGGGGTAGAATCGTTACATCCGTAATCTTATTGACAATTGTACGACAACAAATTACGTGATACGTTAATCGTATGAACTAAATGGCATTATGACATACGATTGCAAACAGATCGTAATCTTTTGATTGATTCACAATAGCTTTCAAATTAAAAAATTCTAGAGCTAGAGCTAACGTATTTAATCTAGTCAGTATTTCGAATTTCAATATTTCCGAACCGATCTTCAATGGGCAGCAGTAGCTTTCCTTCATAACGGTCTCCTCCAGTCTGCTTTTCAAAAAATAAAACCAAAAGTTTTTTTTTAACTTGATATTTTTGATCAGCCTTCGGCACATAATTATAAATATAAATTTAATAATAATTGTATTATAAACTAAATTGAATTTTGTTTAATTCCCATTTTTTTAAAGAATTTGTTGCTTTTTTCAAGTTATTCGAACTAAGTTTCGTTAACGGATGACAGTTCGTAAAAAACCTACGTTCAGTCAAACGATAACGTACGTTATAATCTTCAATATTGTAAATTATCTTGAGTTAATGTATGTCATAATCCGAAAAACGTATTTTTACGATACGTGTTGTACGTTCACTGATATAGCGTTATCACCCCTACCCCTGGTTAGTAAAAATTAGATTGCGAGTTCGAACCTTGCCGGATCCACGGTATATTTTGGTTTTGATAATTGCGCGGGTGAGTGTACGTGTTCGTTATACGAGATACCGTAAGTTAGAGAGTGAAAGGAGTCACACAAGATTGTAGTTTTGATGTTTGTGTTGTCTCGTCTACAACTGCTGGGTAGTTACATAAAGTCCTATAAATATACATACATACATATATTTTGCCAAAAAAATTTTTTATTTTTTGTTGCTGTTGTTATTTTCGCTCTAATAAGTGGCTAATTTCGGTATGTCCATGAAAAAAAAAAATTAGCTGAATTAATATAAAATTCATTGAAAAAGAAACAAAGTTGTAGAAAAAAGTTTATCGCTAAAAGTTAAAGTACCACAAGATAATTTGATGTATTAATTAGATACGTATACAGTTATCAAACTTACGAATTAAGATGTACAAATCTACTACTACAAATACTTTTAGATCACTATGCATAAAATATGTGAACGAAAAAATACTGCCTCTAGGAAGAAGTATTTTTTTCGTTCTCCAAGTTTTTTTCTTATTTTAATTAAATTGTTTTTTGTTTGTTCACAAAATTTTTTTTCTATTAAGTCTCAACTAAAATAAAATTTCCTACTGTGACCATCCACTGTTAAGTCGGCAAGTAGAAATGGAAACTTAAAATATTTTATTATTTAGTTTATTATTTTATGGGCGAGAACAACCTTTATGAGTATCAAAATGCCAAAAGCACTGAAAATACCCGGTAACTTTTAAAATATATTGTTCGTTTTTTTTAATATTTTGTTAATTAAAAACGCAAAATGCGACTTAATAAATTAATTATAAGAGTAACCTTAATATCGCTTATAAAAACAAATTTTCTAAAAAAAAATTAACAATGATATTTTATATTGATTATCTTATGTAAAATTTGCAAATTTATTTTCAAGGAAATGAAAGAAATTCAACAAATGGTCCTTCACAAAATAATTCAATATTTGTATATTACATGAAAGGAATTTGCTTTGCCTCGTTTCTGTAACTTGAGTGAAAAATCTCTCACATGAATATATTGTAGTCATCTTGCTTTGCACAGGGTGAGCTAGAGTAAATAATGAATTTTATAATATAAATTCTGTAATGGTTTGTAGTTTACTATAGCTCACTCTATGTAAAATAAAATGACTAAAGTATTTTAATGTGAAAAATGTCTCAGTTAAGTTACAGAAACAAGGTAAGGCATTGTTTTAGTGAATATTTATTTACTTATTTTTCTCCATACAGAGATTGGTTACTGCGTCTAACCTAATAAGTTTTATCAAAATACATACATACATACATTATTAATAAACAAAATGTGAAAGCCTTACGAATGAATCAAATAAAGCAGTTTTCGAAAATAAATAAAACGAAACGTTTTTGTTTTGTTTTTTTTTTTTTTTCGATAAGTGAAATGAAGGCAAAACAAAGAACAGGATAGTTTGGCTTATGAGCCCAAAATGTACATTTAATTAAACGTAACAGCAAACATTTCCTATCCACATTTAAGGAAGACTTATATCATAAAAACTTCGATATACCAAATGAGAATTAGATATGTTCAAACAAAAAAATGTATAAAATAAAGACAAGCTTTTGTTTGTTTTGTCTTGGGTTTGTCTTCTGCAAAAGTAGGAGTAATAACAAATAATAGCGACTATTGCTACAGCAATTGTTGTAGCAATTGTGTATTTTTTTCATTAAAAACTCTATCTTCCTTTGATTTATTTGTTTATTTTGCATTTAACAAAAAATCCTCATTTTGTTACCGAAAGTCAATATAAAATATTATTGTCACTGTTAAGTTTTATTAGCCTTTATTATCTAATTTCAAATAATTATCATATTCTGTTAACTTTATTTTATTTTGAGAGTCCCAATATTTTTATTTGTGAGCATTCAATTATAATCATTTATGATATTTTTCATAAATGACATTTCTACGTTTTTATTTTAGTTTTCGCGTTCATAAAAACCAGCATTAAACAATTTTCCGCCTGCAATCACACATGAATGTTTGCGTCTTCTTCGTTTTTAAATATTTATATATGTAAGAGTGAACAACAAAACAAAAAAAATTCCTTTTTTTCATATATAACGAGGGATTAATAAGACCATTCTCATTAATGCTGATTTTCATGAACGAATGGGTTTGCCTTAAGAAAATTTTTCATTTATGAGAATTTAAAGATGAGATTTATGAAATTTCTTATAAATAAGAATAAGGCCGTTAACAACTGCCTTCGATCCCACAGAATGTGTGTATTAGCATTGATGCAAATAAGGGTGAAAAACAAAGAAAATCCGTATTATGAAAGACAATATTATAATTAGACTAGGTTAAATCTCTAAGATATTAGCAATAAAAAGTGTTTTTTTTTTTTGTTCTCATTAATGAAAAAAAAAGGAAGGAAGCATCAACCAATAAGCAAAAATTCTGTCACGGCAGAATTAGTCTTTACTTTCCGTTCCGTGACGAATCAGCTGATCAGTTTCTGTTAAATGAAAAATATGTATTTGTGGTTTGTTATTACTTTGACGTTCTTTGTTGTTCTGTTTGAATCAGTAGAAAAAAGAATTCAATGTTAAGATACTTAAAAGGTGTTTGGTAGTGTGAGTGCAGAATTACCCTGCAGATAATATTTGGCTACGTGGTCCATTGCAACTGAATGGACTAGCTACAACATGGTCCTATGTAATGCAATCATGGGCCATGTTATTTTCCAACAAGAGTTTGTTGTTAAGCGACAAGAGTTTGCGTTTTGACGTTTGCATTAAGTGTTGCCAAAAGCTGCACAAATCCTCTAGGTTGTTCCATCGTGTAGTAATAAAGAGTAGTTTTAAAACTACTCCCTACTGAAAATAGTTAAAATCAAAAACTTTGGACTATTTAGTAGAAAATCCATAAAAATTATGATATAAAAAGTTTATTTTATTTGTTTAATATTTATACGCTAAATTATGAACAATTTAATTAAGTTTTAAGTTCAGTCACTTATGAACTATGTGTGCGATATATAAAAAAAAAAAAAAAAATAAAACAAGACGCATATATATGCCAGCAGAAGAACATATACAAACACAAAAGCTTTATAACAACTTTTTTCTACGATCGTTTCAATTATGAAAAATTATCAAAACTGTTAAATCTCATAAATAAGCACTTACGTGAATAGAAACAAAAAGAAGAACAAATCATAACATTCATAAATGAAACACCCCAAAATATTTTCTAGCCTCTCACACATTTATGAAAAGACATATGTGTGAAAAGTGAGAGAGAATTTCGGTACTCGATTTATAAATAACATACATATTAACATAAATTCCAGTTAGTGCATTCACTGAGCCAAACTGTTTACATAGTATAAGGAAACAATTAATCAATAGCCTATATAAATAGTGTCTGCTTGATAGGTAGTGTCTGCTTACTCTATTTATTAGTGATCACAATCGTAAGTAAACAATAGTTATTAATTTATATCCTAAGAAAAGTAACAAAAACTTGACTAAATTTAATAGCATTACATATACGACATAAGTTGAGCCTTTAAAAGTTACAAAATATGTAAAAAATGTAACTAAACGGCAACACTGATGAAGAGCACAAAATAAACTCTTAAATACTTTATCTAAGGCCTTTTCTAAAATACCTAAATAGTATCAATTAAGGCCTTTCTAATAAAATGTACTTCTATTAAAACGGTTGAGTTTTTCGGTGGTTTTCATGGTTTCTTTATCTCGCTCCTTAGAAGTAAGCACAAAAATTAAAAGCTATAAGGTTTAAATACATGATACCCAGATAAAATATTTCGAATTCTATTCTTAAAAAACAGAGTGTCTAAGAAATACTGCTAAATCATATGGCAAAAGCTCTCAACTTAACATACTTTAATGCTCAAAATTCACCATAGATTCATGTAATAAATAAAAACTTTTCTAAGAAAGCTTTTATGTGGTTGAAAATTTTGCTAGCAGTGAAAAGCTTGTGTAAAATCAATAAAGTAGCTACAAGGTTTTTACAATCAATTGCAGAAAAAGGAATTAAAACTTTAAAAAGCTTTGCAGTGGCAATTATGCATGAAAAGCACTTGTGATAACACCCCTTTGGCATTAGCATGCTTGTAAGGACGGCAAAAACAACAAGTAGTTAGTCTAATAGTAACTTTTAGTCTCACTATACACATATACACACCTGCACCCATAATGGTAATTAATTTCTTTTACTTGTAAGACAAGCATGAACTTGAAGTTTTATTGCAAAAGAAAGACAAACAGAACAGAAACCGCAAGTATTATAAATCATTTTCTTTCATTGAATTCCTCCTCTTTCTTGTTACTGGTCATTTAAAACAAGTAAGCTTGTAGAATTTGTATCTAAATACTTTTTAATTCCATCTTAATGAGCCATAAAAACTAGATTACAGTCCATGGAGCAGTAAGTAAGTAAGTGATGGTTGGTGTTTGTATCAAGAGCGGAAATTGTTGTTGTTTTACATTCTTATATTTCCTGGAAACTAATTGTGATATTATGTCTTAAAGTTGATGTCTGTCAGTATGAAAAAATCTGAACTTTAGCAGAAATGACGTCTAGAATATTGAAGAGTTGATTGTCAAAAATGACAAGCACAAAAAGTTTATGATATTTAATAGCTTGGGTTTGACATTAGTTTTTTTACAATAAGAAAATAATGTTAGAATAATAAACTTCATGTTGTACCTTTAAATTCAACAGAATATAAACTAGATGACAATTTAACTAGAACTAATAAGTTGACTGAATGAGACAAAATTACTTTTTTACATGCGTACTGTTACAAAAATAAAATTTAGCAACCCTCAACATACCTGGGACAGCAAAAGAAAATATGGTTGTCGACTGTTAATTTTTTTTTCACCACTAAAAAGTGTGGTACATGAGGCTGCTGTAGTCTAGGTGGTAAGCACGTTGACTACAAACCTGGCTGACCTGGGTTCAACCCTTGCGGCAGTCAAAAAATAAAAATGTTTTTTTCTGTTTAATGGTATAAATACATAAGCAGAATAAACATGAAAACATGCAGCCTCCTTCGTCGGTACTTCTTCATAGCATATTCGCCGGCGAAGTAAAATAATTAATAAAATGGCTATATCTATCTCCTTTCACCACCTGTCTTCTCTCTCATCTATCCCTTTCCTAAAGAATGTAGCACGGTTAAAAAACTAAGTAGGTATTAATGCCTGAAGTGCAACTTCTCTTTAAAAAAAAAAAAAAAAAAAAAAAAAATAAGATTTAAATATTAGCCAAAAAATTTTGACCAAAAGTATTGGTAAAAGTTTCAGATTATTTTCAAGCAGATGATCATATTTCGCGAGTAAATATCCCAACATCCTCATGAATATAGAGACCTGAATATAAAGAAACACGAAAGCAATTTTTGTGTACCAGCGATAGATGATTTGATAAAAGTGTCTATATTTTTAAGATAGCTAAGTTGTGTGCATTTTAAAATAGCTGTGTGCGGTAGTTGCGGCTGCCATTTTAACCAAAATCTATTGTAAAAAGCTTACAAACTTTTGCTTTAAATATTGTTTAAGGATTGTTCATACAGTGTGGCAGCCAGTTAGTTCACCAAGCAATTGTGGTTTTAGATGCATGTGGGTAGTTTGTAAAATTATTCTATTTAACTAGTTAAACTTTACTAAATATTCTTTTGAAGCCTTCAGATTCTTCTATAATATTTACCATTCAGTTAATTTATTAAATAGACAACAAGATCAGATTACAAACTAAAAATTATATAATGAGAAATTAATGGGTTCATTGCAAAGTTTCTAATATATCGTCATAAAAATTGAGACTCCACTTCAAACACAGCAGAAACAATTTTTGATACCGAAGAAACAACCTCTACGAGGGCTGCTCTATACATTTCTGGCCTAATAGTGAAAATGCGAATATTTATAATCAAAAATGGTTTTATTGTTTTTCAAAGTATTCTCCAACATGATTTATACACTTTTGCATGCGCTCAAACCAGTTGTCGAAGCACTTTTTCCACTCCGATTGAGACACCTCTAGAACATGGTTTTTGAACACTTCAACAGCTTCTTCTGGCGACGAAAATCGTTGACCACGCATTTTTTCTTGATGTGTGGAAACAAGAAGAAGTCATTAGGTGCCAAATAAGGGTTGTATGGCGGAAGACCCATTATTACGACGTTTTGGCCGGTCAAAAACGCTCTGGTTTGAGCCGATGTGTGAGAGCTCGCATTGTCATGGTGAACAATGATTCGTGTTATCTTGTTGGTTTTTCGTATTTCTCCGATGACTTCAGGCAAACAAATTGTAGTGTACGACTCAGAAGTGACCGTCGTACGTTGCTCAAGCGGAAGAGTCGCCACATGACCAGTTTTGCCGAAGAAACAGGTGACCATTTGCTTCGAAGTGTTTCTTCCACGAACAACTTTCGTTGGATTTTGCTCGTCTTTGAAGACCCACACGGTCGATTGTTGTTTCTTTCCGGGCTCATACGCATAGATCCATAATTCGTCACCTGTGACGATCTTATAAACGTCTTTTGAAGCACCGCAATCGTATTTTTTCAACATTTCTTTGCACCAATCGACACGAGCCTTTTTTTGAGCGACTTTCAAATTATGCGGGATCCAACGAGAACAAACCTTTTTTACGGCCAGGTGTTCATGCAGTATCGAATATATGCTGGTGGAAGAAATGTCCAAGGATGTCTCTATCTCTCGGTATGTCGCGTGTCGATCTTGCATTATGAGTTCACGCACGGCATCAATGTTCTCTGGCACAACAGCCGTTTTTGGACGACCTTCACGGAATCCGTCTTTGAGCGAGCTTCGGCCACGATTAAATTCATTACACCAATTTTTCACAGTGCTATAGGATGGTGCTTCATCGCCATACAAAGATTTAAGTTCATCAATGCACTCTTGTCGTGATAATCCACGTCGAAAGTTATGAAAAATGATGACACGAAAATGTTCACGAGTTAATTCCATTTTTTTCTATATTAATTTTTTCAAGTCACTGTAAACAACACAAATAATGGTCGTACGTCAAAACGTTTTGAGTACGATTATGCTTAAAAATGACAAACTTTCCAATGGAAATGTCAGATTGCACTTAGCAGCACTCAGTGTTGCCAGGCCAGAAATATATATAGCAGCCCTCGTAAGAAAAACCAATAAAAACGAACTTTATTTGGAGCAGGCGTTTATTATTATTCATATAGCTTTATTAACTGAAAGGTGTAACAAACATCAAATTTTTGACAGCTGAGGACAGAGACACTTTTTTAAGTAACTCTGTGGAAAAAACGTTTTGTTTTTACTATTTTTGTTGCAATTTTTGCGATTTTCTAGGCAAAAGTACCTGTCTTATCCATATTCATATATAAAAAATTTTTACAAATGTGTTGTGACTTTATAACTCAAGAACAGTCAAACCGAATTCCACTGCATTTTTAGGGTTTGTTCGTATAGTTGTATAGATGGTCTATTTAACGTTTGCATAAAATTGGTTGACTCGTTCGTGAGACCTGACCTGAATTTTTGTATTAGAAACTTCATTATAAATATGCATTGTATAGGAAATATTGTGTCTATTTGGAGCGTGCGCGTGGTACCTCCCATACAAAGTGAAAAGTTTTTTTCATTTACCTAGGGAACTGTGAATGGTAGGGTTTAAAAAATTTCTTACAAGTAACTTTAATTTTAGCGCTCATAATCAAATAAAAAACTGGCTGGATTTGGGCAGCGAAGCGCACCCGGAATATTAAATATTTAATAAAAATATATAAAAAAAACTCCAAATTGGTAGAGCTTTGCGCTTAGCAAGACATTTGGGAATTCGTTTTTATATATAAAAATTTTAATTTTCTATTATAGTGCACCACGAAAAACAATTTTATACCCTTCACCACAAAAAATGAAAAAAGGGTATACTTGAGTTTGTCATTCCGTTTGTAATTTCTACAATATCTATTTCCGACCCCATAAAGTATATATATTCTAAGTTCTTACGCACAGCAAAATCGATTGAGCGATTTCCGTCTGTCCGTGCGTGTTCGGGTTAAAATCTACTTTACCAAGGCACTACATGCGCTAGAAAACATTTTAGTACGCCAATTGATCAGACATAGTTTCGAAAATTTTTCTATAGAAAATTAGCAAGGTCGGTCCATGTCCTTGAAGGCAGCGGGCAAAACACCACGCCTGCCTCTAATTTTTCATTTGGAACAAATATTGTTTAGTGCAGTTACTCAAAAAAAAAAAAAACAAATATATGGGGCGTTAGAGAATAAAAGAAATAGAAAACCCATCAAGTGATAAAATTGGCGCAAACACATATTTTCCGAGATATTGGCCACTAAACCTTTCATAGAGAAGTACGATTGTGTGCCATATTTTTTAAGATAACAATATGGATATCAGTTAAAAGCTTTTGAAGAGATCTTGCAGGAAAAACTATAATTTTTGAAAAAATTGTTAACCCATTAAGAGCTGATGACATTTTTATATAAAATTTTATATAGTACTTAATTTTTTTCTTATTTTTTAATTCGCTGTCACCCTAATATCTGTTTTTTGTGATTGGAGTAACTTCAGTCAACTATGGTGAAGGTGAAGGGTATTTAAGATTCGGCATAGCCGAATATAGCACTTTAACTTGTTGTTACTAAATAATAACGAAATTAAAAATCCATCTAAATCGTTGCATACTTTTAGGACTAACAAAAACATTCTCTTACACATTATAACCAAACTCAACCATTTACATTGGCATTTAAGGCATTTGATATTGTATTGGATTTTTGTTCATCTATTTACTGCATTTAGCTAGAAATTTCTTTTCAAATGTGTTCTATTGCTTTCATTTCACTGCGGTCTGAGATTAGATTTTAATCTTAAATTTCATTTATTAAACATTATTACAGCCTTAAGCTGTACGTCACTCAGTTTGTGATTGTTTTATAGAGAAGTCTTTTCAGTTGTCTATTAAAAATTTAAGTCAAGTGAAATTGAATATGGGATTCATAAGGAAATTGCTGTATTCATAAAAAACACTACACAAATATTGAAAATATTAAAAATCAAAATGAAATTAAGTTTTTTTATTTCATATGAATACTACTTTTTTCTTCATTCAATTAAGTTTTCTCCTCAATGAACATTTCAGTTAATTAAAAGAATTCCTTATCGTACTTAAAACTGTTAAGCGCATTAATTTTTTATTTGATTGAATAGCGTATGTAATTAAAATAGTACTAAACTTTCTGTAATCTTTTAAATGAAATAAATGAAAAAAGCTTTTAACAAATAATTTTGGATATTAAAAGGATTGAAAGTTTAAAATCTGCTGGAGTGATGAAAATACTTTAAAATTTTTGAGATTTTTCAAAGTGTTTTAAATAGAAATTAATGCTGGAATAAAAAAAAGATTCACTCAGGGTAAATTTTTTATTACAGCAGAACCAATTTATTTATTTATTTATTTTTTTACTAAATTGTAGCTAATATTTATTATAAACATACTTTTGCGCCACCTGTTTTTTTTTTGCAAAGAAAGTGCTTAATGAAAAAATAGATTTTTATTAATAGTTCCCGAGATAAAAAAAAACACCGAAACGATTCATCACAGCCATCTACAAAGTTATGACACTATTCGATAGGAAAGAATCTGTATAGCATGGCAGGGAACGTACGTCCATTATTCAAGGAATCCTATGCTTTAGAGTGATAATTCCTCCTTTCTTAGAACTGCTGAGCATCTTTTGAGGCACTAGAGATATTGTATAAGAAAAATCTAATCCTCCAAAATGTTTCTCAACAAATGAAAAATCAGTATGACTCTCAACTAGCAACGATGTGAACTTATGTGCTTCCGGCAAATATAGACAACATTGTAAACCAAGATGGCGCAGTTGGGCAGAAACGAAATATTTTGAAAACAAAAAACACAGTTGAAACGACTAAACTTAGAATTTGTATGTGTTATTGGCAGATGAGTATTTGAACATAAGTTCAAAGTTTCAATATGTTTAAGTGCAGCGCATTATAGACCCATAGTTGGGCACCTCAGAAATGTCTATCTTTTGTGAGGCTTAGTATTCTTTTGTTTTTCATCAGATTTAACATTTTTACAGTTTTAGTTTTATTTTAAATTTTCAGTTGTAGATAAAGTTAATGAGCTATTTGCACTTCATTTTAAAAATTCAATTCAAACTCAAAATACTGGACATAAATTTCTACTGTTTAAAGGAATTTTTTCATTGAGCTTGCTAGAAAAATCATCAATGTTGTTAAAAAAAAACTTTTGTCTAATATTTTCTAACTTAGTAAGGCTATATATAAGATTAGCAAAAAAATTAGTATTGGATAAGAAAATATTTGATTTTGAATTTGAAATTTCTTTAAACTCCTCTTTTTTGTCACACAAATAATCCTTCTCTATTCCTTGTTGATTATTAACTTGATTAGCTTTGATACATGTGGTACCCTCGGACCATGTTTTTTTTACCGAGTTTCCATTTAATTCTTTATTTTAAAAATTCGAAAGTTGAAATCAAAATACTGGAACACACTAAGATAGGCTGTAATTGTTCACAAATATATTTCATTATATTACGTTTCCACTTTTGTGGACTTTAAACACATATATTCTGAATTTCGAAATTCGATTTTATGTATGTATATTTTTGTTTTTTTTCTTATAGTTAATCCCACAAATCAGGAACACCTTCCATTTTACCATTAATTTTATCTCTAATTTTCTTATTTTACCATCACTAGTTCGATTCTGCCCTCTCTGTATGTCAGCAAAAATTGAGAAGATTATTAAAAACAGAAACATGTCCATTGAACAGGAATTTAATTATTTTCCAAAAAAAAAAAAAAAAAAATCAAAGTTGTAACATCAATAAAAGAGAATAATTTAAAAGGACTCTGAAATGAACTCATAAAATTCTTACTTAGTCGTCTTGTTCGTTTCAAGTGAAAGTCTTTTTATACCCTTCACCACAAAAAGCGGAAAGAGATTAAACTAAGTTTGTCATTCCGTTTGTAATTTCTACAATATACATTTTCGACCCAATCAAGTGTATATATTCTGACTTCTTTTGCAGAGCGAAGTCGATTGAGCGATGTCCGACTATCCATCTGTTCGTACGTGTTAGTGTTGAAATCAAGTTTGCCTAGGCGCTAGATCCGTTAGAGCAAAATAAATATGTCAATCGATCAGACATAGTGTCGAAAGAAGTACTATTGGATATCAGCATGATCGTTCCATGGCTTTCGAGGCAGCAGGTAAAACACCACGCCCACCTCTAATTTTTTTATGTCTTTTGGAACAATGAAGTAACTCCTATCAAAAAAATAAATAGAGAATTAAAAAAAAATAAGAAAAAAATATCAAGTGAAAATAAATAGCGCTCGCCCATATTATCCGACCTACGGGGCTCTGAAATTTAAATTTTTTTAAATATCAAAATGGGTATCATTTTAAAGCTTTTGAAGTGAACTTTAAGGAAATACTAAAACTTTTACAAAATGCTTAACCCATTAAGAGTCGATGTCATTTTGATGTAAAATTATATGTATGCAGTACCAATTTTTTTTTTTATTTTTTAATTCTCTGTCACCCCAATATTTGCTTTTTTGATGGGGTTTCTTTCCCTTGACTAGATTTACATAGATCGTGAAGAGTACATAAGATTGGGCATAGCAGAATATAGCACTCATATTTGTTTTTACTAAAAACGTTTAACATGCAGATTAGTTTCAATATTGACCATTTTTTATTTCTAAGCGCTTTTGCTAAAAGTCGCAAAAAAATCCTTTAATTGAAATTTATTTGCTTTTCGAGCAGAAATTATGGAAATTTTTAAATAAAAACTATGAATCCATTTCCGGTTTTTACAGAAAATAAATTTGTACACGAATGCCAATGTATTTGATTTGCATTTTTTAATACATGTATGCTTGTAACTCTACATGTAATGAAGTTGTTGAGTGTGTGAGTATGTTGAGTTTTAGTTTCATAGCTCTCTTAATAAAGTTGTTAAATAATTGGTTTTTATTAAAATTAAAATTATATCAAATTAGCATAAAGTAGTCACGTTTAGAAAAGCTTTAGCAATTTTTAAAGGTTTTATTTAATTTTAAAGTGAAATTTAATTATGCATTTAACTGGTTCAATTTATTATTTTATTTAAACAGAAGAAAATTATTTTCTAATTATATAAGTAATTAAATCAATTGAACACCAAATGAAAACTTTAGTAGAAACAAAAAAATTTTTTCATTCCTTTATGAACTTTCGTTGAATTAAGAATAATGTTTAAATCTTTGTTAAGATTTAAAAACGCTAACAAAAATAAAACTCTTCACCGGAAATATCACTCTTGATGAGTGAAAAAGTAAAAAAAGGTTTGCACTTATTAAATATTTTTTCTGTTTTAAGATTTAATTAAATTTTTAATTAATTTTATTAAATTTTTTATTGATTCAATTATATACTTAATAAAATAACTATTGTCTTCTTTTTGCTAAATGTATCATTAGCTCAATTAATTAATTATAATTATTTATTTATAAAAAATTTTATAAATTTTTTAAATTAAATATATAATTGTAACAATTAAAAATTTTGTTGAATTTAAATCTGAAAGCAAACAAAACTTTTAATAAATTAAATTAAACAACGGAAATTTTTTATTATATTTATTAATTTTCAAAAAGAAATATTTTTTTGTGCTATTTTCTATTATCGCGATTAATTATTTAAATCACCGATATTGATAATTGAGGGTGAAAGCACGTCGCGATGGCCATGTCGCTAAGATTTCTTTTTGAAAATTAATGATTATAATAAAAAAATTCCCGTTATTTAATTTAATTTAATAATTGCAAAGTGCCCGTGCATATAAATTAATTATCGTAGTGTTTTGTGGTATTTTATTTTTCACCATCTTTTAACTGTATAAAAGAGCCGAAAAAAAGTCAGGCGTATACAGTGGATAAAAGACAAATAAAATCATGGTTGATTATTGTTGCTTTTGCTTAAACTTTGAGTTTTGTCTTTATTTTATTGATCGGACAAAAATCTTTAGTTAATTTTTAATGTTTGTGAAAAGTTTCCTGAAGAGCTAAGTAAGCGGTATCGAAATGGCCATCGAGACGTGCTTTCACCCTCAATAATCAATATCGGTGATTTAATGAATTAATTAGGTTAATAGAAAATAGCACAAAAAGAGATTTCTTTTTGAAAATCAATAAAACTTTTAATAGTTGCAAAACATTTTTTCTGCTTACAAAATAAAAAATAAGTAAAAAAATAAAAAATTAAGGTTGCAGTTGCCGCTTCTAAACATCTTCTAAAAAACAAATGAAATTGGTATTGTATTATTATATTATAAATTTTAATACAAATTATCAATAACATGTTAAAACTGTTGTATCAAAATATGACAATGCAAAAAATATGACAATACAAGTGCGCTGTAAATTAAAAAAAAATGATTGCAACGAGACCACATGTCAGTAACAAAATATCGATTAAAGAAAAAAACATTTTCCTCATAATTGTTCATATTCAATTGTTATGCTTTAAATAGGTCGGTAAAAAGAAATATTTTATGTGCACACTTTAAAAAAGTGTACAAACAATGTGGCCTTTAATTGTCACTCTATCACAAAAATGTTTGTGACTATCTATTAACTGTCAAACCTTTGGACTTGCAAGCATGAAGAAATTAACAGCAAAACTGTCACTCAAGTTCGACAGTGTGTAACGAATTTCGTTTAAAATACATTTCAGTAGTGTCAATATTTCTTTTTGCTTTAATTTTTCTTTGTATTGAAATTCAAACAACCAAGACATGGCTTTAAAAAATATGACATACTGAACCTTGTTTTCTGTGAGAGTGTGTGCGTGTATTTTATTTTCAATCGACAGCGTTATGAAACATAGCTAATATGTCTCGAAAGAATTTTCTAGCTCAAAGTGTTAGGAATTGTCTTTAAATAATTGTGGATGTGTGTGTGTACGTACAACTATTAATTTATTTTGTTTATATCTTTTTTACATTTTTTTTCTTAAATTTAATTTAATTTATTTTCTTTTTTATTATTATTTTTTTAAATATGATTTTTCTTTTATGATATTCCGCTTTAAAAGAAAATAAAAATTTCCACACAATTATCATAAGTTTCTATTTCTGCAATTCAAAGTGATAAGATAAATAAAACTTTACTAAAAATTTTAACACGAAAAATAAACACAAAACAACGTTTAAATTTAAAAACTGCAATAAGACCAAGGATAAAAAAACATAATAATAAAAATTTGTTAAAAAAAAAAAACAAAATAAAAAGGAAGGTATTTCAAATGAAAAGTTTGCAAACTTCTTTAATAAATCAAAAAAAAATTGCTTGAATTTTAATTAGAAGATTTAAAACTAAAATAATAAAAACCTGAAACAAATTTTTAAAATGAAAGTGCTAGGAAAATAAATATTTAACACAAAATTCCGAAAAATCTAAGCAACTGAGGTAAGGACAAAAGATGTAAATTTTGTAGATTTATAAACACACAAAAACATATATCTTTATATTAAAGTAACAACTAAGTTAAGGAACAAAATATTGGAGTTTGAAGTATAACAATAAAATTTAGAGAATCGTATTTAGATAAGAAAAATAGACGAAAGTGTTAGTTAAGTTCTTGTTTAGAACACGATATTAAGAAAATTTGTATAAAGCTTTTTAAGTCTATCTCTCTCTCTCTCTCTCTCTTTCTTTTTCTGAATACAACTGCTACGAGCGACGAACTTTGCACTGCACTATAAATTTCTCATGAGAAAATTTATGTCGATTAAATGACTGAAAATATAAGAAGTCCCATAGAGGACGTGACTTTTGGCGTATGCAGGGTTACCTTTAGAACCAAGACAGGCAGGTCTTTATAATTTACAAGAAATATTAAAAATATAAAATTAAAAATTTAAAGAGAGAAAATAGAAATAAGTTTAGAATCTTTAAAATATTCTTTACTCAAATGTGAATAAATTTTAATATAAATAACGAACCGGAAAATGAACATGTTTATGATACCCTTCACCAAAAAAGTGGAAAAACGAGTATAACTAAATTTGTCATTCCGTGTGTAATTTCTGCAATATTCATTTCCGACGCCATATGCATTTTGCATAGCGGAATCCATTGAGCAATATCCGTCTGTCCGTCAAGGCAAACTTGATTTCACACAAAAAAAAAAAAATTAATATGTCAATCGATCAGATTAAGTGTCAAAAGAGGTGCTATTGGAAATCAGCATGTTCGGTCCATGTTCTTCGAGGCAGCAGGCAAAACACCACGCCTACCTCTAAATTTTTATGTCATTTGGAACAATAAAATAACACCAATTAAAAAAATAAATATATCGGGAGATATAGAATTAAAAGATTAGAAAAAAACATCAAGTGAAAAAATTGGGGCTAGCCCATATTTTCTAAATAATGGGGTTCTGAAATTTAAAATTTTTTTAAATATCAAAATGTGTATCATTTAAAGCTTTTGAAGGGATTTTTAAGAAAATACTACATTTTTTTTAAATGCTTAACCCATGCAATACCAAAATTTTTTTATTTTGTAATTATTTGTCACCCCAATTTTTGCAATTTTAATTGGAGTTACTTCACTAAACTAAATTTACATAGATGGTGAAAGGTATACAAGATTCGGCATAGCCAAAAATAGCACTCTTACTTGTTTTTTGATTAACCATAAATAAAATTCAATTTCCAACAGTTCTGCTTGTGAATAAAAAAAAATCTAAAGCATTATAAAAGGGAATTACGTGAAGCGTATGAGTAACATTAATTAAATGTTTTAATTAAAACTCAATTATACGCCACAGTACTTATTCAGGCAAAGTAATTTAGTCGTTTGAAAAACAAAATGTTAAATAATAAAAAAAAAAAACGTAAATGTTTTTATTTTTACATGTAAATTATAAATCTTTTTGCTACTTGACGAATGCATCATAGCGGGGATTACTTCAATCTGATTGTCGGCTAAGTGATTAAAAGAAATTTTTTTTGGCTCAAGAAGCCAATTTTATTTTTATTACCCAACAAATAAATCAATTTTTAATATGCAAACATAAATCATACATGATTTCATTTTGTGTTTGCAGATTTTTTATTTCATAGATATGTTTTAATGTGTTTTTTTCACTGTCACTTTGTTTTATAAATATATAAAAATACTCGTATAGTAACACGTGTAAATAAAATAAATTTTCTCATTTTTTCCATCTTTCATAAACCAATTTTGTACATTTTTTGTCCAGTAACAAAACCCCATAACTTTAAAAGGGTGAAAAACAATATTAAGTAAAAGTGAAGGATTTGATGAAAGGTATTCTCTTAAGCCTGTTGCTAGCAAAAATTCAAAAGAATATGTGGTTTTTGTGTAATAGAAAATATTCGAAGACCAACATGAATTTTAATAAATTTATTAAAACTCCTCCACACTATTAAAAATAAGGTTGTTTAGTTGCGTTTTTCATATTTCACACATTGTTAGTCTGATTTCAACAGTGAAATTCCCTACGCAAAAACACCCACGTCAGCTGAAATGCTAAACCACATGCGGATAATATCATAAAGAATCATCTTTATTGCTATAAAGTATACAGGTGTATTTAAGGGATTCATACATGCAGTAGTTATGCGTTATTCACCTCAAGTGAAGAAGAAATTCTAATTTCAAGTTTTAGTGATTGGATTCCACAATTGAGTGGAAGTGGAGTGGCTTTATAAGTGAAGAGCTGTGGTAGTAGCAACTATCAATTGGCTTTAAAATATCCCAAACAAAGTAACGAAAAAAAATATATTAATTCTACCGGCAATTTCAGTAGAAACTTGGCTCCTTGGCAATAATGTCAGTGATATGAAAAAAATGGTTGAAAACATAAATTAGCTTGAAACGAAAATATTCAAAAAAAAAAAAAAAAAGAAATAAGAATAATAATAAATTCCCGTTTTTTAATTTAATTTAATATTTGCAAAGAGCCTGTGCATATAAATAAATTATCGTAGTGTTTTGTGATATTTTATTTTTCATCCTCTTTCAACTGTATAAAAGAGCCGAAAAAAAGTCAGCCGTCAGCGGAGAAGCGGTAACGAAATGGCCATCGAGACATGCCTTAACCCTCAATAATCAATATCGGTAATTTAAATATTTATTCGGGGTAGTAGAAAATAGCACGAAAAAAAAGATTTTATTTTGAAAATTAATTAAAAATCGGGTAAACTCAGAAGTCAATCTGCAGTCAATTCAAGGAACATACAGTAATTCCTTTTTCAACAAAAACAACTCGCTGAAATGTAAAGGCTTTATACCGAATATTGCTAACGCTCGAAAAAACTCAACCAACACACATTTTTTTGATCATTCTATTTAAGAGTAAAGAAAAATAATCCAGCCACAGTCTGCCCAGTACAGTATCAGTAATTTTGAAAAAAAAAAATATATATATATATATATATTTTCAGCGGATCTTAGCGTTAATGAGACTAGTTGTAACGGGGCATATTAGCACAAGTTTTAAAGCGCTGACGTTCGATGCAAGCGTCGCTATTATCTAGCTTTATGGTGCTATGTAGGTGAAGCTGCTATAAATTCGAAGATGGCCTAATTTGAGTTTATAGTTTACATAACGACTGAGTATTACAGACTTTGTAGACACAGTTTTTGCAAAACCTACAATTTCTCAGGAAAAGATGATATTATTTCACTTCATTTTTTCTCCACTTTAAATAGAGTAAAAGGGTGACTCATAACATTTCCAAGGCGTTTGCAGCTTTTTTTAAAACTGATTGTATTTGGTGTCGGTTATGATTTGTGTTGATTTTTGAGGTAGTCTCTGAGGGATCGTTTTATACAAATTGTTATAAATGGAGAAATAGAATTCCAACAAATAGACTCAAGACCAGTTTAGGATTACCGCTGGACCATAATCTGCCTCCCACCATATTTCCCATTTCTCTTCTTAATCTGCTTTTGTAAATTAGGCCAGAAATTTGCAAATTCGTACTCTTAACAAAAAAGCGAAGCCTGCAACAGATTGATTTTATGTCACAAAAATGATCATGCAAATGGAAACGATTTTAAGAATGGTAACACCTAATGATGTTTGTAAACGCTCAGAAATACTACCTAGGAAGCTGCTTTGGGTAACTAAAGTATAAGAAATTTCTTTATGTTCTGATCATAAATATTCACCCTGATATTTGACGAACTTCTCATTTGATCTCTATTCTATTTATAACATCTGTAGCGAACTGAGAATAAAACAAAACTCTCCTCTCTATTTTTTCGCCTCTCCACGGCATATTGGAAATGGCAGAAGAAATAATTGGTGATTGTTTTATAACAAAAATGTATATGAAAATTTTGTTTGGTATTATTTCTCAGGTATCTTTTCAAGGCTATTAAACAAGTGATTAAGTTTCGAGACTCAGTGTCAATAATACATGCCCTACAAGTATTAAAAAACAGAACAGTTGAAAGTTGAAAATTTTATGCAAAAATTGTAACGAATATTATGAATCTGCAGGAAGGGTCATGATGTACACAGTATTTGAAACATTTTGTGATTAAATAAAAATATAAAAAAGAAAGAGAAGAATACTTAAGAAAAAATTTTAAATGAATAAATTAAAATGTTTTACAATAGATAGAATAGAGGTTTTGACAACATGCTGATTTGCTACGAAGAATGTCAGCAACACAAAATTTACCAGCAGCTGGAAAGTCGCGTATAAAATTCTACGCATAATGAACATAAATGTTTTATAATATAAAATATAACAAAATTAAAAAACAAATTAAATTAATGATGACTAAAAATTCTTTTAAACAGTTATTATTCATTTTAATAATTATATATCAAAATTTTTTTATAACGCCAAGTTTATGACATAAAAGAATATAAAATATATTAATTTAAAATAATAAATTAATTATAAATTATAACCAACATATTCATAATAAATAAAGTTAAACAAAAGCATTGTTCATAAACAAACACTTACTTGCAATAAATTATAATGAATTGTTTATTAATAACGACAATTCAAAGGATGATAATAATGATGCTGATGATGGTGATGATGGCGATGTTGTTCAATTCACTATAAATTTAAAGTTTTTAACGAATTTCATTTTCATGAATTGTTATTCAGGTATAACGAAACGATTCTAGCCAAAAGCACAAACATACAATCAATTTAATATGGAAATTTAAATTTAAATTGAAACTAAAGAGAATATTAACTTTGTGTACAAAGTGACAGCTTATAATTGTAGTTTTTGAATATTAATTATGCGAGTATGAAAAGAGTTTAGAAGCCTTAATATTAATTAATATTTTTGGTCAGAAGCCGTTGGCCTTCATTAGCAAGGTGCTTCAGGGAAAATAAAAATAGAGAGTAGTAGTTAACATTGGAGGAAACTACAATCTGCCACTCAGAACGAATAGGAGTGTGCGATAGTGATACACAAGACTGTGATTAAGATTTAAATCGAGGCATCTCATTACTAGATAGTCGCGATTTCGAATTCACTCATTTTGCTGTAAACGCTAAATGTCAAACATCACATTAAAATAATATATATTTTTTTATAAATGAAGTTTATATATGGGTTTTTGCCAGAATTAATGAATTCGCCATGGCGACCACATGGTGTTGATACGCCTTGATTGGGATAGTATCCGAAAGAACACCGGCAGAAAACAAAAATAATTTGCTGAAACGACTTTTAATCTCTAACAGAAGGAATTTTTATAATTTTCCGGCAGTCGCCAGTTGTTTTCTGTAGCAGTCAATTTTCATAAATATTTTTCTCTTAAGTCATAAAAAATTTAATTCTTAAAAAATAAAATGAAATTTTTTATGTTGTGTATGTATTTGTAATTGTATGTGTTTAATTGACAGCTCATTTCATGAAATTGTTTTTGCTGAGAACGCTCTCATCATAAAGATTATTTTATTTACTTCACCAAGTTCACGGGCGAACATAAGACTACAAAAGTGAGAATAACATTCAACGCATCTCGAAGAACCAAATTGGGCTGTTCTGCTTACCGACGTCATTTTACATGCGGTTCCAACACTAAAAAGCGGTTACATCACAATCATTATCAACAAGCAAAGAAAAAACATGATTGAGGAAACCATAATCTAAGACCAACATATTATGGTTGTATTATATGATTGTTAGCAAATCATAGTATTGTTACATTTAATAATAATAAAGCTGGTCATGCAATTATATTGTTGTCTAGCGTAACAATAACATGATAAAATCTAAAAATAATCATGTTAAAATATAAACATTAAATGGTTAAATTAAAACATCTTAATATGGTTACAAATGTCATGATATATATTTCAACTATTTTTGAAATGTTTTGCTTACTTTTTTATTTATAATTTTTTGTTGGTTTAAAGTTGAAATTGGTTTTAAATAAAATAACAAAAAAACAAAAAATTATTAAGCTGAGAGAAAAGCATTTTGTCAAGACCTAGAACAAAATATTTTTAAGCGCAAACATTATTTTGTTGCTTTTTATCATACTCTGATTAATAAAAAAAATATTATGGTTAAATATATTATATTACTTTGATTAAGCTATAAAACTTTGGTTCTGGTTTAAATTTTTTTACGTTAAATCAACCATATAATGGTTAAATATCAAGAAAAACGTGTTTACTGTAACAATAGTTTTGTTAAAAACAACTATGATTTGTTCGCTGCAAGTTTATAGTGTTACAAATAACATATTATGTTTATTGTGACCATATCACAACCATTTTTTTCTTTACGTGAACCGAAGAATCTATTAATATGTATTTAGTAGCGATATTTAGAAGATGTATCGCAAAATTTAAGTACACACCGAAGATATTTAACTTTAATAAATTCTTTATCAAAGAATCTTAACACTACATCTACATACCTCTAACTTTTTCATATCATTTGGAACAATGCAGTAATATAATAAAAAAAATAAATATATGGGACGATAGAGACTTTAAAAAAAAATTTTTTTTCCGGGCTCCGCGATTTTAAAATTTTTTAAAATATCAATATTGATGTCATTTTAAAGCTTTTGAAGAGATCTTTAAGAAAAACTAAATTTTCCTTGATTTATTTTTGACTTTTCGAATTTTGTGAAATTTAAAGTTTTTTTCTTTTTTAGTCAGATTCTGATTTAGTGGTCTTTTTGTTTGATATTTTTAATTTTCTGGACAGATTGAGATGTATTTTAATATCTTAAATTTTAAGTATTAATCTTTGAGAATATTTTAAATTTTTTCTTAATTTCACACTCATAGAATCGATTTTAAATGACTTATTAAATACTCTCCATAAGGTATATTCACATACAATTTTTTTTCTCTTATTAATTTTTTGCACATTCAATATTAATTAATTTCGTTAAAAGGAAAAAAAAGCATGAGATAACAAAGAGCAATACAATAGCAAAGAAAATATCACGTTAATAAAACAGTATTCATTGACCACTACAAGACAAAGAGGATAATTAAATACACAAGGTTTGATTGACATTATTTTAATTGTAATCTTTCATTATTAAAGGTGATCATCGACTCGGTAAAACTTAACATCACAAAAGAAAAATTAATTTTTTTTGTTTCATTAATGGGCTTGTAATGCGTGATGTATAAGAGCGTCTGTCTGTTAATAAAATGTAATTTTACTAGCTGTCTATTGTTACAAATAGTTGCCACTTAACTGCTGGATACATTATTCTTAATCATTTAATACGAATTTCGTAATAAATATAGTGTTGGAACCTTCTTTGTTTGGCATAAAATAAGTAAAAGTCAAAAATTCCAAACACATTAATTTATGTCAACCGAAAAATCAAAAATACATACATGTAGATGAAAAAATAACATAAACCAAATTGTAACAAATACGTATAAATGTATATATAAATGTATGTATGCATGTATGAATGTATGGATGTATGTATGTATGTGTGTATGAATGTATGTATGTATGTATGTATGTATGTATGTATGTATGTATGTATGTATCTATGTATGTATGTATGTATGTATGTATGTATGTGTTTATGTATGTATGTATGAATGTATGTATGTATTTATGTATGTATGTATGTATGTATGTATGTATGTATGTATGTATGTATGAATGTATGTATGTATTTATGTATGTATGTATGTATGTATGTGTGTATGTATGTATGTGTGTATGCATGTATGTATGTGTATATGTATGTATTTAGGTATGTATATGTATGTATGAGTTTATTTATGTTTCAATGTATTCTGTAGGAATTAAAGTTAGAAAAACCATTCAACCCTGCAAGTGGAACATAATCAATTCAAGGAATCATTTGACAAATGATAACCAATATTTTCTTATTTTTATTTATTTTCAATGATCAGAACATCCATGCTAATGATAATAATAAAATTCTCATTTTAATCTCCTTCATCTTACTTTTCCTGTACGAATTTTAATGTTATACTTAAAAGCAAAAAAGTTGAAAAAGACAGAAATTTAAGAAACTCTTATGACATTTTTTATCAACATATTTGTTAGAATTCGTAAAGTAAAAACTAACTGCAAAAAAATTTAACTATGTTACCCGCTATTTTTGTATTTTAATAATAGTTTTTTGAAATATTCATCAATAATTGAAAGGTGCAATGAAGTGTAGCCTGCCTGTAACACAAAATATAGTTTAAAGACATAACCCTGTCCAGCTCAAGTTAGCTTTATTTAAGCGTAAATTGAGAGTAGTTTTTTATACACACTAAGGATACAAATCTGAGGATGGCTTCTGCCTGGCCAAGGCCTATTATAATCTCTCAGAATTTGTTTAAAATTGCATTTAACTTAAGCAAGGTATCAACTTCACTGAAAAATTATTTAAATGAAATATTTTGGAAATAAAAAACTAATTTCTTTAGGGCTAGATCGTTTGAAATAAAACTTAACAAACTATTAGCAGAATAACTCATGTATGCAGAAAATTATTTTATTCCGATTTTTCTATTTGATGGAGATTTTAAAGCGAGGAAGCTGTGAAATTTTTCTCTATATTTTTTGTAAGCTTTGAAGTAACAGCAATTACTTAACGTGCAAAAAAAAATGTTTATTTGTTAAGATGTTTAAGCATATGATAATAAAGTGGAAAAAATTTGGATTTCCGGAATTACCAAAAATTGAACTTCTTAGACTTTCAGGTATAAAATCCTCATTTAATCCTTAGGGCTTTTTGAAACCGTGATTTTAAAATATGCATGTAAAATACAGATTGACTTTAAAATGGTCGAAGGGTAAAATTTGTTAACTATTGACGATAACACAAAATGAAATGTATTACATAAGAGTATATCAAAAGCCAAATTGATAAAATGAGAACTTTAAAAACTTCATTGAATCAATTTTACCGTTTATATTTTAGTTTGAAGGTTTAATCTAGGACTTGCAGCTGCTATCTTTTAAATGTGATGAAAAAGGAAAATTATAAGGATTTAAATATTAAATATTTAATATTTTTAATAATATAATATTTTTATTTAATGTGAAATAGACTGGCATGCATCGACTGTGCTGATTGTTTTCTATATTTGCTTCTCACATTTCTCTTCTGTTGCGAAACTCTTCAGTCACATTTCAGTTTTAGCATAATGAGCCGTAAAAGTAAGTTGTGTCTTTAATGACAAAAGTATTAATCGTTTACAAATAATTAAAAAAAGAAACCAAAAAAACTAACTAAATTAATTATAAATTTTAAAATTTCAAACTAATTGAAATCTTTTCATGCAATACAAATGTGTTTTAGTTAAAAATATTATTGAGTGCATCAATTGTGCGCGTCAAACGTGCGTGTCCTGAAAATCCTTGAAGGTTATAAAAATGATAAAATCTATTTATGGATTATATTTTCATACGCTGTAGAGATCACATGTTCCAAAAATTATAAACAAATTCCTGGTAGTTTTGCGTCAGGCTTGAAAGGGTTAAATGCTCATGAAAATCATTGCGATGATATTTATTAGTTTAAAATTTACGTTTTCAAACGTTCACTATTTTAGTTTTGGTTTTGTTTAGTAAATGATTTTCTTGCTTTGTTATTATCCCTGAAATATGAAATAGACCTATTTATTATATTTTATATATTACATTACAATAATTTACTATTAATATTTAATTAAGGAAAATTTCAAAACGTAACTTTGAATGAAAAAAAGCAAATTTTTCGAATGAAAAGCGTAACTTAAAATTGAGCTTCCCTGGCAACATTGCATCACAAGCATCTGCTTTTCAACAAAAAAAAAAAAAACAATAATAATAATAATAATAAATTTTAAAATATAAAATTACTGGAATCCTTTAAATGTTTATTTAAAATCTAAGTTAAAATAAATATTTAATAAAAAACTGAACATTAATATTTACTTGGTTAAACATAGTGGCACTTGTTTGGCTTTTTCATATACAAAATAATTTCTGATGTAAAAAAAAAATATTTTATATATTATGACAGTTGGTAATATGGCAAAACCATAAATATTGTAATTTATTCATAAAATTCAACAAACTCTTCATGAGTGTGCTTTAAATGAGAACGTATTAATTATTTTGTAATGAAAAAAATTGCTGCTTTAGAATGATTAATAAAATTAAATTTCTCAATAATATTTCACATTAACAAGCACAAACACAAACACAAACACAAAAACATTTAATATTTAATGTTTCAGTTTATAAATATGTAATTTTGTGATTTTTACAGTTAAAAATCATCACCAAACAGTAACAAATGTACATCTTATGATTTAACAATATTTTAATTTGATTTATCTCCCTGAAATGTGTCTTTTTATGGAGAAGAAGCATGTGTTTGCTCTGTTTGTTTCTTGTGGTTGTATTATGGACGTAAGCCCGTGCAGGCTTCTTTGGCGATCATTGCTTATAAATATTTTAATAGTAAAGCTAACAACTGGCAGCTTCGAAACCCACAATACACTTGCACATACTTAAACCAATTGAACGTTAAGTTTGCTTAAAATCTTCTTCACAAATAGTGTAGCCAGATAAGGGGATTTTTTCCCCCAAATTGGAGATTTCAACATGAGTTTGGGGGCAGAAATTCGTGGGGAGGGATTTGGGGAATATTTATTCTTCGCTTTTTTATTATTAGCACTTTGATTTATTGGCATTGAGTTTTATAAAATTAAATTAAACAACGGGAATTTTTTTATTATATGAATTTATTTTTAAAAAATAAAATCTCTTTTTCGTTCTACGAGTGTTTTTTATCATCCCGATTATATATTTAAATAGCACAAAAATTAATTAATGTAATACAAAATTCCCGTTGTTTAATTTAATATTTGCAAAGTGTCCGTGCATACAAATAAATTATCGCAGTGTTATGTGATATTTTTTTTTTCATCCTCTTTCAGCTGTATAAAAGAGCCGAAAAAAAGTCACCCGTATACAGCGGGGAAAGAAAAATAGAATTACTGCTGGTTATTGTTGTTTTTGCTTAAACTTTGATTTTTGTCTTTGCTTTATTGTTTAGACAAAAATCTTAAGTTTATTTAAAATGTTTGTCAGAAGTTTCCTGAAGAGTTAAGTAAGCGGTAACGAAATAATCAATAATCAATTACGGTAATTTAAATAATTATTCGGGATGCTAGAAAATACCATGAAAACAAGACTTTATTTTTAAAATTAATTAATTGAATTTTTTATTTTGAATATTTCTTCTACCTTGACTACTGTCTAGTCGAATAAACGTATTAAAAGCATGATATAAGTTTGTATGTGTAGACACCAGATAATGGTTTAAATATTTTTGTACATTGTTCTGGCTTAAATCTTAATAATTTAACTACCATTGGAACGGACAGTGCAAGTAATATGTGTGATGTAAAAAGGTCTCTTAACGTTTTGCTTAAAAAGGAAAATTGTTCTATTCAATTTGTTAAAGGCGTTTGTCAATCACTAAACTTATGCAGCTCGGATGCGGCAAAATCAATCCCCAACTCTGTCGAGTTTCTTGTGAAGGAACTGTATAACTACTGCTCGCACTCTCTATTTCGAACAATAAAATATAAACAAGTATTTAATTCAATAAATTTAGGTGAAGATTCTAATAAATTTTAGATTCAAAATTTTACAGTTTAAGAATATTAAAAACAGGGATAACTTTGATTGAGTGTATAAAATTTTTTAAATATCCATCGACTCTAAAGTTGCATTAAGAACAAAATGTTTAATGCCTAAAGATATTTTTGGCTTCACGGCAATTGTTTATGAATACAAAGATAATGCTGGAAATTATTTCTTTCGTAAAATCGCTACTTCTGTGTGTAATCTGTTAATTATGCCAACAAGGAATGCCCTTGTAGAAAGAATATTTTCCTACATGAACACTACGAAAATCAAACTGGGGAGTGTGAAGTGTTGGAATCACTGATAAGAATAAAATCACATTTAAATAATTATAAAATCTGCCGTTTTAAGTTTGAAGTTCCTGAAGCAATGATAAAAAGTTTTAAATCGAAAAATATATACAAAAGAGTTGAAGAAGATCACGACGAAATTTTTTTTTAAATAAACACGCGCATTTTAAATTGTTTCTTTTTAGGGGACAAAATTGGAAATTTTCGTTTAGAAATGGGGATTTTTGGGAATATCATTCGTCAAATTGGGGACAAATTGCCAGAATTTTTCTGGCAACACTGTTCACAAACACTTTTAATTTAATTGCTGTGAGGAGTTTAATTTTGATAATTGAACGTAGCAGACGTGTTTGTTAAAATAAAAAAATATATATATATATAAAAAAAAAAACTTTTTTTTTCCTGTCAAAAAAAAAATAATTTTTTTTTTGTTTGAATAAATCTTTTACAAAAAGAGGAAAATAATTTTGAAATTGTGAGCATATATCTGCAAGAAATGGACATAAATCCTTTACTTATGCAATCTGGAGGGCGGCCTCCTAGTACCTCAGCTGGGAAATCCCCGAAGGAGAGAGAAATGGATTCGAGTTGTGTTAAGGGCCGAAATTTATCAATGAAGAATAGATCGAGCCAAATATCCATTGAAAATAAAGCAAAGGGAGAGGCTAGTCGCCAGAAGTCACAGCTTGGGACTGAGTTATTGAGGGTAGTGTTGGATCAACCGCCTGCAAGTAATCAAACTAGTGCTAGAAATGCCTTGAAAGAGATGACAGCTGAATCTTCTACAATGTCGGAAAGTGGTGAAACTAATGATGCTGAAATGGAAGCAGTAAACACACATGATATAGAGCAAGATGCGTGGTCCCTTTCCTCGGTGGATAGTCAGTTCAAGATGGTTAAGAACAAGAAAAGAAAGTTCCAAGGTGATGTAGTTGTTGATATATTTGATGAAAAGAACAAACCAGATAAGAAAGTTAACCGTAGCAACAGATTTAGTCTGTTAGGAGACTTAAATATAGTGGCGGATACGCCAATTAACAGGACTTCTTTAAATAATAGGGAAAGTAATGTAACACAAAACACACATTCACAGTTTAATTCTAAGAGTCCTTATTGCCCTCCAATATTTATTGAGAATGTTGATGTTAAGGCACTAATTGACCAACTTAAATCTAAAAACGTTGAATTTAAAATCAAGAACAAATCTCGAAATAAGAGCAAATTGTACTTTAGGGAACTGTCAGCTCATTTGGAAATGGTAGAATTGCTTAAAGAAAAAGGAATTTCTGCTCATAGCTTCACTCCTAGGGAGTTGAAACGTCAAGGTGTTATTTGCAGGGGTTTATATTTCAAGTCGGATGTGAACGGAATTAAAATGGAGTTAGATAATCTTATTCCGGATACAATTGAGTAGGTTTCAAAGTTTTCAACAGAATTCTCGAGGAAAAAGCAAATAGATACGGGTTTGTTTTTAGTGGTACTTAAGCCAGGTCGAAAGGTGAGTGAGTTGTTAGGTTTCAAATTTATTTTGAATCAGGTAGTGTCATGGGAGAGGCCAAAGTCTAGTACAAAACTTCCGCAATGTTGGAGGTGTCAACAGTGGGGTCATTACTCGCGAAATTGCAGTCGACCACCTGCTTGCCTGAAGTGTGATCAGAAACATGAGCCTGGTGAATGCTCCCTGGTGACAGATGGTTCTGTGTTACCTTTTTGTGTGAATTGCTGTGAAAGGGGACATACTTCCAATTACAGGGGCTGTCCAGCCTATAAGAAATATTTAACTTTCAGGAAAAAGGCACAACTTCAGGCTGCAAAAAGAAGTACTCTCGCTACTGCCAATGTTAAAACTACATTGCTGCAGTCCAGTATTGTTGAAAACAAGTCATTTGCTGATTGTTTCAAAAATACTGCAAAAGTTAAAAGTACAGAAAAACCTGCAATAGTTCAGGAATTTATGAAAGTGGCGAAGATGTTATGTGCTTCCGATTCACCTTCGTTAGAAGATAGAATTCGAAATTTTTTGGAAAACTATCAATCTTTAGCAAAGGATCAAGCAAGGAAAGAGTGCTTGAATTTAATAAAAGATATTCAAGATGCTTATGGGCCGTAATTCTTTAAATTTTGTAACTTTTAATGTTGGTTCTCTTGTCAGATTAGGAAGGAGAACCGAACTTAATATTATTTTAGAGCAATTCAAAATTGATATTGCTTTTTTGCAGGAATTGCATTTGCCTTCGAGTACGCAGGTATATCTTGATAATTTTGCTGTTGTTAGGGATGAGAGTGCTGTAGGAGTCGGCATTGCCGTAAGAAAATCGGTAGATTATTCAGTTGTTATAATACCTGGTCTTAGTTTCCCGTACTTATTTGTTGAAATTAAAATTTTATTAAATAGCACTGTGCGCAAAATTCTTTGTGGTTCGATATATTTCCGTAGTAACTTTAATCGCCAAGATATCATCAATGGCTTATCCTCAATTTTAAATGTTTCAAGTAACTACAATGGCCTTATATTAGGTGGTGATCTTAATGCAAAAAATACTTTCTGGGGTGATTCAGTTAATAATTTTAATGGTGAGGTCCTTTCGTCATGGCTGCAAAATGAAGCTTTTTCTGTCACTAGAATTTGTGATATATTTCCCTCTTATCCTGGCGGGTCATCTTACCTGGATCACTTTATTGTGAGTAATGATTTGTTGGAAAATTCTTTGTTCAACTATAGGACGAGATTACTGCCAACCTTTTCGGATCACAATCCTTTAGCCTTAACCATATCATTGTCGGACCTCAACTTTGTTTTAAGAATTCCAGACCATTACATATCCTATAAAAATACCGTTTGGAATTCATTTAAAAGTGATGGAGTAAATGCTATTCTGAATCATTATCCTCCGAACAATAGGAACTTGTCCAATGACGAGATAGACATGTTTTTAGACAGTTTTAGTTTTTCCATCAATTTTGTAACAAGCATACATTCTTCTAGGGTTGAATGTAAGAATAAAAAGTTTATTGCATCAGATAAATTGCAAAAGATGTTGAAAATAAAATATAATTGGCAAAAAGATTTAAAATTAATTTTCTCCAGAACTTTCAATAGGCAACATCCTCAATATTTGTTAATTTCTAAACAAATTGCTTTGTTAAAGATTTTAATAAAGGAGCAAATTGAGTTGGAACAGGCAACATTTTTTAATACTAGATTGGAAGGTATACGTCCAGGACCCAGGGCTTTTAAGGAAATTTTCAAAATTATTGGTAACAAAAATCGTTCAGGTAGCAAGGATATTTTTGTCAATGGCGTTGCAATTTCTGATAATGAGGCAAAATTACGGGCTTTGAAAGATTATTTTGCGATTTTGTTTCAAAATACACCACTGAGTAGGGATGTTTCTGGCATTAATGGAAGTATCAAGAACGTAGTCCTTCAGGCTTCTTGTGTTACGTTTAATGAAAATAATACATCATTGAATGAAGTAAACAACTTAAAATTTACAGATTTGAACTATCTTTTAAACATATCTAAATCATTAAACAGCAAAAAATCTTGTGGTTTGGATGACATATCTAATTTCCTCATAAAGAGATTTCCTGTTAAGGCGTTCGAATACTTGACAATATTATTTAACAACTGCATTAATAACTGCTATTTTCCATATGCTTGGAAAATTGCAAAAGTTGTACCGATAAAAAAAGTGAAAGGTAACAATGATATTAATAATTTGCGACCAATATCGCTGCTTTCTAATTTAGGAAAAATGTTTGAGAAGGTTGTTTGGAACAAAATGAATAATGCTATAAGTAGTGACTATATTCCAGAAAGGCAATTCGGGTTTAAAAAAGGAAACTCTACTGTTCATGCTCTGCTGAAGTTTCACACAGATGTAGTTCAAAATTTAAGAGAACGCCGCTGCAGTGTAGCGGTTTCCCTTGACATTCAGAAAGCGTTTGACAAAGCATATCACGATGGGATTTTATATAAAATGATAAATATTGGCTTTAATCCTTCAATTGTGACACTTTTTCAAAGTTATTTCAATGGTAGAAAATTTTGTGTTCAGAGTTCTGGTAGATTATCAAGTTACGGAGAAGTTTCTTGTGGAGTACCGCAAGGTTCTTTGTTGGCACCCCACCTCTATAATATTTTTATAAGCGATTTCCCTCATGTTTTTGGTCTCTCCCAAAGTATACTATACGCTGATGATTCACTTTTGTATGCGCATGATGAGTCTCCTAAAGTGGCACTTCAACGAGTATCTTTGCACCTTAAAAAAGTTGACGAGTTTTATTCCCATTGGGGAATAAAAATAAACATTGCAAAGAGCTTTGCTATATGTTTGCGTAATGCCTCCGGTAAGTGTAAATATATGGTTGTACCGGAAAGTAAGAATCTAAAGTTAACGTTGAATGGAAATGAGATTCATTTTAAGGATAGCATTAAGTACCTTGGGGTCCATTTTAGTAAGCTCATGAAATTTAATAAACACGTTGATTACAATTTGCAGAAGGCGAATCGGGTTAAAGGAGCCTTTGGTCATTTATTTAATAGTAAGGTTGTGCCAGTTAAAACAAAGCTGCTGTTGTACAAAGTATGCATAAGACCTATTCTTCTTTATGCATTTCCAATATGGTTTAGCATTTCGAAAACGGTAATGAACAGAATGGAGATTTTTGAAAGACATGTAGTACGGAAATGCATAGGGAAAAATTATGAATCTTTAACAAAGAGATTCTCTAATAAATATGTTTATGAAAGTTCCAAACTATCTGCCATATCTCAGTATGCTTTCGAGTTGATGAATAGGTTTGTGAGAAGATTATCTTACTTTGAAGGTAATATCATTCAAGATATTTTATCAAGCGAACAGGATTTTAGTTGGTCAAATACGCCATATATTTCTTGTATTGGGATATTACAGGAAGGGGACAATAGTTTTGCTAGTCAAAACCTTTACACACATTATGCTCCCGGCATTCATAGGGGGTAATAATTGTATTTATCCTTTTTTTTTTTTTTTTGTTTTTTTTTAGTTTAAGTAGGTATTGTAAGGCTTAGATTTAAGTTTTTTATATTAATATTAAGTGCATTATGGTAAACATAGCGTTACCAGTATTGTCTAATGCCGGGAGCAAGCATTTTAATTAAACAAAAAAAAAAAAATAATGTCAAAATTTTTTATAATTTGTTCAACTTTTAACTTAATAAGCGTGTTGCAGTTTCAAAAACAAAAAAAAAAAAAACTTATGTCATTAAAATAATACTTAATAGTTTTAAGTTTTCATTTAATTTATGTTGGGTAATCCTGTATTATGAAAGAAATGGAGTCTCAATAAATGTCAATTCAATTCAATTAATTGCTGTGAGGCAAAATTTATTCATAGCATATTTTTGTGAGACAGAATAAAAATTAGTTTTACTGCATTAAACAATATTTTTGGATTTAAAATGAAAAGTATAATCTGAAAAGTACTTTATTATTTTCCTTTGGCGCTCGTAAATATTATTTTTGTGTCATTTGAGATTTTTGTTTATTTTGTATAAAAAGGTGAAGGCATTTGGTCAGAGATTATTAAATGTTATACAAAATTTTTGTTTATCTGTGGGAAGTCAGTCCACTGAACACATAAAAATGATGTATCATACGTGCTAGAGTTGTAATGAAACCAAATGGAAGCAATATTTTATGTTCAAAACAAAAGCATACGTTTGCCTTTATTTTTTTTTTAATCTAATTATGGTCTACCGTTGTATCACAATTTATCTCAGTGTCCCATCTTTTTGTTATTTGTTTCATTAGCTTCACTTTCAAAATCTGCTTTATATTTTCTAGTTAATATTTGTTTTTTTAGGTGTAATATTTTCAGCCACAGTGATATTTTAAGTGGTGTCATGCTCATCACTGTTACTTTCCGGTTTATAATTTTTTTTCTCTTTATCAACCACTTTTGTTTTGTCTTGTTCTTTAAAGTTGGCTGTGTCTATGCAGCAGGAATAATAAAATTAAATCTCTTGCGATGGTAAAAAAATCATAAATGGATATTAAAAATGCTAATGTATATAAAAGTTTTAAAATCCTAGAAAAAAATATTATTCAGAAATTTACTATTTTAATATCCCGTTAAGTCTTGAACATGAAAACTGCATCAACAAGTTTATAATCCACGAGAACAGGTTTGAAGTGTTGAGTTGAAACTTTTAGTAAACAACAAAATATAATTGCAGAAAATAATTTTTAGGTAAAAGTTGCTCGTTATAAGAATAGATATCTAATTTATTTTTTCTTGAAAACAAATTAAGGTTATTGCATGTTACACCCTTGAAACTTAATTGTTGTAGTTATGTATACACATATTTTGCTATCATTTATATATGTTTAGTTATTGTTGTTTATAAGAAAAATGATAATATTTTTTCTACATTTTTAAACGAAGAATGAAATTATTTAATTTAAAAATTAAAAAAAAAATGTTTTGTAGTTCGATTTGTGGCAAAAGGGTAAAATGAAAATGTTTCTAATGGTTTATTTTTTACTCATCTGGTAGCTGTACTTCAAAAAGTATTGCGTTCTACTTAAAACCAGACTATTTCTCAACTTACTACCAAATCATTTTACTAATAAAAAAAATACATCAAACTGATTTCGTTCAAAGAAAAAAGCAAAAAAACACCACTATAAAATTGGGGAGACAAAATTTACACAACACCTAAAGATTTTTTTCTCTGCCTTCATTATTAATCGACACGTAAACTTGTTCTTAATTCAGCCAAGTCTAGGTTAGCAACGACTTCAGTTGTTATTCATAATTGTATCTTCTCAGGACAACACTTGTAGCAACTGCTCATATTATTCGTGTTTAACTGAACAAAAGTCCACAATTAAAATGCAATTATTTAGCGACAGCTTTAACTTTCTTAATACGAGGGCTGCTATATATATTCCTGGCCTGGCAACACTGAGTGCTGCCAAGTGCAATCTGACATTTCCATTGGAAAGTTTGTCATTTTTAAGCATAATCGTACTCAAAACGTTTTGACGTACGACCATTATTTGTGTTGTTTACAGTGACTTGAAAAAATTAATATAGAAAAAATGGAATTAACTCGTGAACATTTTCGTGTCATCATTTTTCACAACTTTCGACGTGGATTATCACGACAAGAGTGCATTCATGAACTTAAATCTTTGTATGGCGATGAAGCACCATCCTATAGGACTGTGAAAAATTGGTATAATGAATTTAATCGTGGCCGAAGCTCGCTCAAAGACGAATTCCATGAAGGTCGTCCAAAAACGGCTGTTGTGCCAGAGAACATTGAAGCCGTGCGTGCACTCAAAATGCAAGGTCGACATGCGACATACCGAGAGATAGAGACATCCTTGGACATTTCTTCCACCAGCATACATTCGATACTGCATGAACACCTGGCCATAAAAAAGGTTTGTTCTCGTTGGATCCCGCACAATTTGAAAGTCGCTCAAAAGAAGGCTCGTGTCGATTGGTGCAAAGAAATGTTGCAAAAATACGATTGCGGTGCTTCAAAAGACGTTTATAAGATCGTCACAGGTGACGAATCATGGATCTATGCGTATGAGCTCGAAACGAAACAACAATCGACCGTGTGGGTCTTTAAAGACGAGCAAAATCCAACGAAAGTTGTTCGTGGAGAAGTACTTCGATGCAAATGGTCGCCAGTTTCTTCGGCAAAACTGGTCATGTGGCGACTGTTCCGCTTGAGCAACGTAGGACGGTCACTTCTGAGTCTGAGTCATCGGAGAAATTCGAAAAACCAACAAGAGAAGACGAATCATTGTTCACCATGACAATGCGAGCTCTCACACATCGGCTCAAACCAGAGCGTTTTTGACCGGCCAAAACGTCGAATTAATGGGTCATCCGTACAGCCCTGACCTGGCACCTAATGACTTCTTCTTGTTTCCGCACATCAAGAAAAAAATGCGTGGTCAACGATTTTCGCCGCCAGAAGAAGCTGTTAAAGTGTTCAAAAGCCATGTTTTAGAGGTGTCTCAATCGGAGTGGAAAAAGTGCTTCGACAACTGGTTTGAGCGCATGCAAAAGTGTATAAATCATGCTGGAGAATACTTTGAAAAACAATAAAACCATTTTTGATTATAAATATTCGCATTTCAATTAATTCTTTTAACCGACTACAATAAAGCCAGGAGCTTTATATAAGACTTTTTATGCGACGCCGATATTTTGTCAATTGTGAAACCATTTTTTATTGTATCCTTTACCACCATCCTTTGCCGTTCTGTTTATATTTTCGACAATATCCATTTCCGATCCCATAAAGTATATATATTCTGACTACTTATACATAGCAAAGTCGATTAAGCGATGTCCGTCTGTCCGTCCGTGTTAGTGGTGAAATCAAGTTAGCCAAGGAACTAGATCAGCTAGAGAAAAATTAAACATGCCAATCGATCAGACATAGTGTCGTTAGAGGTGCTATTGGAAATCAGCGAGATCGGTCCATGACCTTCGAGGCAGCGGCAAAACACCACGCCTACCTCTAATTTTGCCATATGATTTGGAACAATGACGTAACTTCACTTAAAAAAGCAAATATATAAAAAATAAAAATTAAAAATAAAAAAGAAGAAAAAACCTCAAGTGAAAATATTGGCGATCGTCCATATCCGAGTTACGTGGCTCTGAAATTTTCAAATTTTTTAGAATATCAATATGGGTATCATTTAAAAGCTTTTGAAGAAATATTTAAAGAAATACTTAAAATTTTTAGAAATGCTTAACCCATTAGAAGCCGATAACATTTTTATGTTATCTGTACTGTACTGTATGCAGTACCAATTTTTTTTTAATTCTCTAACACCCCAATATTTGCTTTTTTGATTGGATTTACTTCACTAAGCTAGATTTATATAGATGGTGAAGGGTATATAAGATTCGCAATAGCCGAATATAGCGCTCTTTCTTGTTTAGTTTTAATTTTGATATATCAGGATTCATCTAAAATTTTTTTTATGTTTCCAAAAACACCTACCATTTTGTTGGTAGTAATTGTTTTTTTTTTTTTTGTGAAGTAAAGATTTTATCGGGGACTCTTGAAAGAAACTTTGAAATATTTCCGGAAAATTGTTTTTCATTTTGAGTGTTTTAGGAAAACTTAGAAAGTCGATTTCAAATCCGATTTTTTTGTTTTTTTTTTTTTTTGAGAAATTTCGATATGACGCCTGTGAGACGTACGATGCAAAATTTAATAAGTAAACTACAAAAAAAATTTAATAACATACGGGACGACAAATTTATATTTAAAATTGAAACCTTTAACAGATCGGTGTACGTCTATATTTTATTTCAGAATCTACGTTTCCCATACCTGGCATATATGTAATTTAAGGTAGCCTTTCATATGCGTATCATTTTTTTTGTTGCTGTTGCTTTGATGCCAACAAATTTTTCAATATGCACAAAAGAGGTTTTGGTTGAATTTTTATTATGAATATGAATAAAATTTAAAGTCACTCTCAATGCTTTTAAATTAAATTATAATTTTTATAAAAGAAAAAAACTGTTAAAATTAATTAAACTAAAATACATTAAATATTTAATGGAATTAAAGTTTTAATTAAATGTAAATTGATTGAAAATTTAGCAACATTGAAAATCCACAAAATGAATATGAATAATTTAATGGCATGCGAGAACATGTAAAATAGCTTTTAATAATGAACGTCATAACACTGTTAACGGTTAACAGATTTATTTGAACGTACATAAGGTCAGCTTTAATTTGCCAGAAGTAATTTTATGCAATGTAATAAATTTGTATGAAGAAGAGCAGGTGCAATAATCCTGAAACGAAAATATTAATTTAATATTTTTTGGAATATCAGCAGGTAATCATTTCAATTTTATTCTTGATGTTACTTATCCTTCACGTGCTACGGTTTACTTTATTACAAAAAGAGTTAAATAACTTGTGCAATATGCGTTTTGAAGCAATTTTAAAGAGAAAAGTGGCAATTCGTGTGCATTTTTTATTTGTAACTTCAGATATTTTTTGCCTGCTGATTGGTTCCATTGTAAATAAACATAAATGAAGTCAGAAATTAAACGTTGTCGAAAAACAAATATCATAGTGAAGCTTTACGAAAGCCTGCTGTATCGTAGATCAATAAAGAGAGGAAACTAAAATAATTCCTGCCAAAGAAAACTGACTACAAAAGTGCAATAGTTCGTCCACATAAATCATTTTATATCAACTATTGGGACACCCTTTTATTTTCTGATCTAAATTGTATTCTTGTTGTTATAGCGGATTTATCAAGCATCTGGCAATTACTGTTCAAAAGTATCGATATATATTTAGAATTAAATTAACAATTGCGTCACCCTTTAATTTGTAATTTTAAATATTAACACTTGTTACTATAACGATCATAGCAATCGATATTCTATCCAACTTGCAAGCATTTGTGTATAATAGTTCAAAATATAGGCCGATATAAGACAATTTGCATCAATTATGGGGACACCCTTTAATTTCCATATTCAACTTATAAACTTTTTATTATAACGGGGCTATCAATACAGGTTCCTGATAAATTTCAACTGTCTGCCTTAACGGTTCACAAGTTTAGCCATATACATCATATTACATTAACTACTGCTACACCCTTTAACTTACAAGTATAAATTGTTATTATTCATAGGAATCAACATTCCGTCGAATTTTCAAGCCTTTTGTCTACAACAGTTCAAAAGATAAGCCCTTATATGTCCATTTGTGTCATCTACGGGAGCACCCTTTAATTCTTAGAGATATTTTGATATTGATTTTTTTATTGGGAGCTGTAGTAATACGTAGTCATTTTAAATTTTATAGAAGTACCCTTTACAGGTTATAAAATTCGTAAAAAAATATGTATGTTGTATGGGGAGACCCTTTAATTTTTAAGGTTGTAAACTGATTTAAAAACGGGACCAATCTGTAAGTATTATATATCAAATTGCAAAAAAAATTTCAAAATCGGTTCAGATATGACTGAGTTCTGCAGGCACAAACATTAAAAAAAGCAACATTCAGAGAGAATTGATAACTTTCTTCTGTTCTTGAATTCGGTTAAAAATCAAGATTGTGGCCACGTGTTTTTCTAAGCCGATTCAAAAATTCTCGCTTTGTTTAAAAGGTTATGCTTGCACAAGGAATGGGGGAATTTTAAATTAGCTGTAAGTTCGTAAAGCTTAACTAAGCTGAGAAATTAAAGTGTGTCCGTTTAGAGGTCATTATTTAATATATATGAACTTTTTAATTGAACCGTTCTAGAAGATATTTGAAGTTTATATAGAATACGTAAAAACTACAAATTAAAGAGTGTTTCCGTTGAAGACGTGATCTTTATGTGTATGGATTTGTTGTTTTTTTTTTTTTTTTGTTGTAACTAGTATGTTGATGTAACTATTATTTATGCTGTAGAATAAATAAAATTTTAAACATAAACAAAAAAAAATTTAGTTATCGAGCAGTAAAGAATCTTATGTTCGCCTGGGGCTTTCAGTTTAGTTTCACAATAGTTTATGTTCGTGGCAACGATATGGACGACGTTTTCCTTTTCAGCGGGCACATAACATATAAAAAACGACTGGACTGGATTATGTGTTCTGTACAGTGAAGCCAGGATGCCAGACAAATAATTTTTAATAAACACACATACAACCGAAGATAATTACTGTTTCTTAAATTCAAAAACGTTAGCGTCACTAACAGTGACTGCTAAAAGCTGCTACAGAAACACATCTTTTTATACACTCTCTTAAATTAAAAAAGTTATTTAAATCTTACTTATTGAAGTGAACTGCATCAATTCAAATCGTGCTTATTGAAGTGTTCTTCATCAAATAGTTAAATATTCATTTGTGCAAACATTTTTCTTGCCAGAAAAAGAAAAAACAAAAAACAAAATGAATGAATCTAAAATTTTCATAAAAAACTTACATGCTTCAATTATTTTAACATTTTAAAAAATTTACATAAGTTCATAGCAATTGCAACACTCACCTGTAAGAAAAAGAGAAATAAAAGCAATCAAGACATTTTTATAAATATTTAAAGAAATTAAAGTGAAAGTTTTTTTATGCCTTGTTGAATATTGAAAATAAAATATTTTACTAAATAAATAACTTTTGCAAAAAATTCATAGGAAACAATTAATATTTATGTTAAGTTGTTCACTTTTATAATTATCTATTAAATGAGGTAATAAAATAGAAAAATTAAGGTAAAAAAAGATGAACAGAAGTTTTTAGAAAAAAAACTAATTTCATTATAACTAAAATGTTCATATTTCTAGCGAATGAATTCTGAAAAGAAACTAATAACTAAAGAAATTTTAAAAGTTATTTATTATAAAGACAAGTATTAATTTAATTGTACTTGAGAATTTTTCATATTGAAGAGGGTTTCTTCGTGTGCCTTATATATGTATGTATATATGAGCCCTCGATTTTGAAAGTGGTATAAGTCATATTTTCCTTGTTTCGAGATATTTAGGGTTTTGCCTTTTAAAGGATAAAAAATTATTTTTGTATTATGGAATATGATTTTTCGACAGTAAAGTAGAGCCAACAAATAAGTATTTATTATGAAGGTGAAATTTATAACCATTTTTGAAAGAAAATGTGCTTTTGAAAGTTTGAAATGACTTATACCACTTGCAAAATTAACTGCATGACTTTATAAATGACTTATACCATCAAGGAAACATTTTTTTAAAGTAATTAACATTTTATTCAAACTCATTTCAGTGTAAGTAAAATAAAAAAAAAAAAAAATTAGTGGGATATGAGATAGTAAATCCATAATATCTTTACAATTTTCTTTTTCTTTTCTTCTTTAAGTCAGAGGTCTAATACTTTGAATTCGGAATTATCATCCAAAAAAGTTTTATAAAACATCTTATATGGAGCATTTTTTAGAAATCTTATCCATTGTATTGTTAGCCAAGAAACAACTTCTCGATTGGTGTTTCTCTTTCTTTTATTTGTTGATTCTCTAAGTTTTTTTTTTAAGACATAAACCTTTCTGAGTCATTTGTATTACTAAAAATTCGTTTTTCTTTTTACATACTTCTATTAAATTATAATAATGCTCAGGTATGTATAAATAATTCGATTTCTTACTTTTAGTTTCTAATAAACCAAAATCGCGAAGATTTGGGAAAAAGAATGGCCGGATACCATAACTTTATGATCAACTATTTTAACATTATTATCAGATAGCTGAACAATTTTTAACTAAATTAGAGCTTTGTTAATGTTACGATTTTGTCTTGAGCAGGCATCACTGTAAGGTATGACATGCTATTGAGTGGTAATGTCCCGAATGTGCTTTAAGATGTAGGACGCAACTTGAAGGTATAGTTTCATCCTATATATACATTTTAGCATCTTGGTTGTGGAAATTATGAAACTCTAAATTGTATACACGCAAAGAAAAAACATGGTTGAGGTAACCATAATCTAAGAGCAACATAATATGGTTGCATTAAATGGTTGCTAACAAAACATTTATTGTATTGTTACATTTGCAACCATATTGTTGTCCAAAGTATAAACACAATTATGTTCACATATAAACATTAAATGGTTAAATTAAAATATAATAATATGCCTGAAAGTGTCATGTTATATAATTGTATTATAATATAGTCTCGCAAGTGCAAAATTTTCCTGATATAAAAAACTGATTATTGTTTTATTTATTAACGATTATTCATAAAAATTTTTGAAAAATATGAATTCATAAAAACATCAATTATTTGCTTAAAAAAAACAAATAAATGATTTCAAAATTCTGCTTCAAACACAAAAATAAAGATCTAGTATATCCTTACAATACATATATATTTACTTCAACTTTTTTTAAATGTCTAGTTCCCTCTTTATTTGTTTTCATGTTTTGCATATTATTTTTAATTATTAATTTTGTACAAAAATTTTAATTTTTTTTTTCAATTTCTTTAACAATAAAAAACAATTTCAAATTTTAGCTACCAGAAAAATTTTTTAACTGTCAAGTACTAGAACAAACTTTTATTAAGCGTAAACATTATTCTGTTGCTTTTAACCACACTTTGATTAATAATAATATATTATGGCTAAATATTTTATAATTTTTTTAATAAGTTATAAAACTTTGCTTGTGGTTGAAATTTTTTCTAGTTAAAACCAACCATGTTGCATTTTTTGTGCACAGCAACCATATATTCGTTAAAAGTTAACAAAAAATGTTTATCGTGACTAAAGTTTTGGTGAAAACAACTAAAATTGGTTCTCCGCAACTATACATTGTTACAAAGAACATAATATGGTTATTGTGACCATATAACAACCATGTTTTTTTCTGTGTGTTATTTGTTGCGCTTATAACAAGGTACCGAAACAGAAAGTTTTGGATAAGAAAGTGCTTTCTGTAGATCATACCTGAAGCGTTAGCTAAAGGCATGAAAAAATTATTAATTATTTTGCCATAAAAAGGCATGAAACTAATTACTAATTATGCTGCCAAATTTTCTGAAGAGACTGCACTTACACCACTATCAAAAAACAGTAACCGTATTTTGTTTACCAACCAAAAAATAAACACATTTTATTAAGTTATATTTATGGCATACTGCTAATCTCTTTAGTTTATGTTAGGATGTTAGGATTTGATATGAAATACCTGATAAAGTAGATTTTAACCATATTATGACTTATACCACTTTCAAAATTAAGCGCTTATATAAAAAAATGGTTCAAGTGTGTTGTGACTTTATAAATCACGAAAGGTTAAAAACGAATTCGATTAAATTTTCGGTCGATGCTTTAGTGAGTTATGATTTTTCATTACAACATGTGATTTTGTAAAAGTAAAAGGGGAAAAACAGGCATTTACAACTGCACCGATTTTAATAAAATTTGAATAGAGATAGATATTTATTTATGATTCTCAAGAGGGTAGGCTTATTTAAAAAATAAGGAACAGGAGGGGCAAGTGAGTGAGAGGAAAAACTCGCTAAATCGATTTCAACAAGAACCAATTTTAAAAATATTTGAAATTTCAAGTATAGACAAACCATAATGAAAGCTGTTATAACTTTTATATTAATGTATAATGTTTCGAAGGGAAAAAGCGTTGAAAGAGTGGCCGAGTCACGATTATTTCAATTGAGGCAGCGAATCGCACCGGAATTAGCTAGTTTGTTATATTGTATAAAGCACGAAGTTATAACTGCTCAAATCTTCAAAATATTTAAAAATGAGATCGTTGTCATTTGCTGATTGCTGCGTATGTCAATTTAGTTGTAACGCCTAAAATTATACTCTTACAATCCTTCCGACTCATAATGTAAAAAATGTATGCCAAATGTATCGCTCTAGGCGTGACGGGCCTAGTAATAAACGTACGATTTTTCCACTTTAAATTTTTAGTAGGATTAAATATGACATTTGAAAAATGTTTTAAAACTGAGTCTAATCATATGGGAAGACCATGAAATAACCACTCTTTCACCAAATTTTTTTGTAACAGTTGAGAATACAAAAAAGCGGGCTACAAGTTCGAAATACAAAGTGACAAAACTGTACGATTTTTTTTATTAAGTCTATTTTTTAAGTTTTGATTATTGACATATCTACCTCAAGTGGACACTCCAAACAAGATTCAGAACTAAATGATACTAAATGATTTTTTGCTCTTAATAGCTATAACCATGTCCTATGAACTTGACAAAAATTATTAACAATTTTCTTTCATGTTTCTTTTTTCAATTTTTTAATAATATGAGTAAAAAAAATGGGCAGCGAGCTGTTGCAGTTTGAGATTTTTATAGTCCCATTTTATCATAAATTCTTTGTGTTGCTTTTATGATTTTATGAAGATTGCTGTCAGCCTGTATAAATGGCAATGGGCCAATTTCCTTTTAATTGCAGCACAGCACAACTTTTGCCAATAACTCCTGTAGGTTAAATGGGCATTTTTAACTTAAATTCATACATGTTTGCGTGTGTGTTCGTGTGTTTGTGTTTATGTAAATGGCCTAGTTAATTTTGACAAGCCGATGCACATTTCAACCGTCATTAACAAAGTGGTATCTAATGACAACAAAATGTAGGAACATAAATGCCACAGCTAATGAATATTGATAGATTTATGGAAACAGTTTGCAAGGTTAAATGAGCAAAGAATTTAAGGTCACTTTGTGCAAAAGTTTTCGATTTGTTTTTCTAACTAAAATAATAAGTTTTAAAGAAATATATTTAAAGGGCTATTGTCTAAAGAATATTTTATTTTAAACACAAAATAGAACAATATGTTTTAAAAATTTATTTATTTATTTAAATATTCCCGTGGTTTAATTTAATTCAATTAATTTTTTTTTACTTAAAGGTACCTTTTGAATGAGTTTTTGCGAAGAAATTAAGAATATACTTTTCCTCTTAAATTAACATAAAGGTTTTCTTAATGCACGTAGCTTTCTAAAGTTTAAAAAAAAAAACTTTAAAAAAGGCAAATTTAATAAAAAAAAAAATTTTTTTAAACACCCGTTTGTTAAAAAAATATGTACATTATAAAAATATTTTTTTTTTTCAAACCCAATTTTTTTTTCACAAAGGTACCTCTTTCCTAAGCACTTTCTTAGATAAAGTTATTATTTTTTTTAAAAGATACTTTTAAGAAAATATTTTTATTAAGAACTAGTTTTTTAAAGCTATTGTACTTTGTTTAAAAAGATTCTTTTTCAAATAGTTACTGTTTTAAAAAAAAAAGCCTTTTCAAATAAGACTTTTTATAAATGGTACTTTGTAAAAATAAGTACTTTTTTCAATATAGTTCTTTTTCAAATATAAGTATACTTAAAAAAAATTTTTAAATAGGACTTTATCCAAAAGATAATTTTTAAAAAGGTATTTTTTTTAACGGTTCTTTTTCATATATTTACTATTAAAAAACCCATTTCAAATAGGACTTTATACAAGTGGTACTTTGTAAAAATAAGTACTTTTTTCAATATGATTCTTTTTAAAATGTATACTGTTTAAAAAAATCTTTTTTAATTAGGACTTTATCCAAAAGATACTTTGTAAAAAGGTACATTTTTAAAACGGTTCTTTTTCTTTTGTAAAAAAAGTACTTTTTTCAATATGGTTCTTTGTGAAATATATACTGTTTAAAAAAATCTTTTTTAAATATTACTTTATCCAAATGATACTTTGTAAAACGGTACCTTTTGTTAAAACGGTTCTTTTTCATATATTTGCTATAAAAAAAACCATTTCAAATAGGATTTTATACAAATGGTACTTTGTAAAAAATGGTCTTTTTAAATATGGTTTTTTGTTAAATATATACTGTTAAAAAAAACCTTTTTTAAATAGGATTTTATCCAAAAGAAACTCTGTAAAAAGGTACTTTTTTAAAACGGTTCTTTTTCAAATATTTACTTTTGAAAAAAAGCACTCTCAAATAGGACTTTATACAAATGGTACTTTGTGGAAAAAGTACTTTTTTCAATATGGTTTCCTTTTTAAATATGTACTGTTAAAAAATAATTACTTAAAAAAAAAGCATTTTCAAAAAGGCCTTTATCCAAATGGTACTTTGAACAAAAAGTTAGTTTTTTTAACATGGTCCTTTTTCAAATATTGTATGCTTTTGAACATAAACCTAAATAGGTTTTTATGTAAAAGGTACTTTGTAAAAAAGTACTTTTTTAAAGTGGTTGTTTTTTTTAACAGTTAATGTTTGGAAATAATACTTTTTGAAAGTAGAATTTTGCGAAAATAGTACTTTGTAAAAAAGGTACTTTTCCAAAAAGTGTATTTTCCAAAAAAGTACCGTTGCAAAAAGTAACTACTTAAAGCGTCTACTTTTACAAATTTTAATTAAGATGTTATTTCACAGAGAATTTTTCTTAATTAGCTTTTTAAAATAAGCCATTTAGATAGTCTTACGAAATTGCTTATGAAAATTGTTTTTAATAAAGAAACAAATCACGTTCTTATACTCACCCAAATAAATCAGCTTCACTGCCTGGGAAACTAATTCTTGGTGATAGAGGTGAACGGCCGACTCTTTTTAGCATATCGTGCAAGCCAGGTGGTGCATGTATGGGGCTTAATATGGTGATTTTACGATTTGGTGGTGCCAACAAACCACCCGACAAAGTCAGCTGTGTACGCATGCCAGACGCTGAAGTTTGTGCGGATGATTTCACTTCTATTGTTTCAGCCGATTTTGATATTAATATTGATGAGGATTGATGTAATCCCAATTTGTTTGTGGACACAGTCAAATGATCTCCATTGCCACTGTCCATAGAGGCTGAGGATTGATCATCAATTTGTGTTGAAGCACTGCGTATACATTTATCTGGTCTAGAGCCAGTAGTTGACGAACCCATAGTCACAGCTGCTTCAGAATGAGCGGATGTTGAGCGTACAAATTGTCGAACGTGTTTTTGATGGGCTGTCAAGTAGGTTCCGGAACTTGAGGTATAATGAGCCGCAGCTTCTGGCTGTTGTAAGAAGCTTTGAAACTTTGCTTTTGTTGTGGTAGACGACGCTGAGGAGGTTTTTTGTATTAAACCTACACGCTGGTCACTGGTCGTTATTGAAGTGCTGGACTGGGCTTTTAATTGTTGGCCTAATTGTGTAGTGTTCAAAGTATTGCCGCTGTTCGTCGACGACATTTGTAAAGCTAATTCTCCTGTTGTACCAGTAACCGAGGCCGACTGCAAACTTTTTGACCTGGTACTGGTGGTCATAGTTTTTTGTGTGGAAAATAGTTGCTGCTGTTGTGTTTGCATTTGTTGTAGTTGTTTTTGTAAGTCTGCATCCACAGACGAGCCCTCCTCCAATATAGAATTTGAAGCGGAGGCTATTGAAAAAGAACGACTTGCAATTTGTCTAGACATTTGACTGAAAACACGTCGTTGTTGTTGCTGTTGGGTAGACGTTTCACAATGTACAACTACCGTGCCCGTATTATCCTGACCAGTTTCAGCCTCATTCATAGAACGCAGTTCTTCGGCATCAGCTTCGCTGGGTGTTGTAACAATATACTGAGGTGGTTGGTTATTACTTTCGTTGGACATGTTTATGTTGGCTTATTTTCTTGTTTTTATAATTTTTATCTTCTTTTCCAACTTTTCGCTGTATGCAAATGAATATTTTATGTTGCTTCGGTGGTTTCTTGCTTAACTTCTAGTAATTGTTTGGTGTATTGTAAATTCATTTACAAACAAGGTACTCGTGCGATGTTTTACAAAATTTCTTTGAAGACTTAATAAAAAAGTTTCTAAAAGAATTATTTTTTTTTTGTTGTGGAGAGAAATTGAAATCAGAGAATTTTTTTTTTTTCAAAAGTTTATCGGCTTAAGAAATGTGTCTCTTTTTTCAAACAGTAGCGATATGTGTATTTACCTGTTAAGGGTTGACTTATTAAAAATTTAAACCTGTTTCTTAAAAAATATTATTATTTATGCTTCTTAGCTTTACAGACCCTTGCATTTTGTGTAAATATTTAACTTTAGCCATGGCCCCTTTTACTTATGCAATATTTGTTTTTTAATGTCAACAATGTACTTTACGGGTTTCGGTCATTTTTAATATTCTGGCTTTGAAATATTTAACTAATTTGTTAAAGTTTACTACATAAATTGTAGTTTTTTATTCTACCAGAACTGATATTTGATATTTTATGTTAGTATGCCTTAAAGTAGGCTAGAATTTTGAAACTTTTTCGTATTAGTCTTGCATATTGATTATAGACTAAACCTTAAGGCTTCGTGTATCATGTAGACCTGTTCATTTTTTTAATTCCACGCAGCAACTAAACTTAAAAGTTTCTTACAATTTTCTTCATAAATGTTCATGTAACAAACCCACAAAAAATTTTTAAAAACTGTCCTTTGAATAAGTACATTTGATAAAAAATAAAAATAAAATCACAAGGTTAAAAACTTCTACGTACTTAGTTAAACCATTGACCATACTTTTACTATCCGGCAAATATTTTTGTTCGTTTGTAAACAGTAATTTAAATCATTTCAAATTATAATATTTTTGCTTTCTAATCTTTAAAAATTTCAAAAATGCCCATCAGTCTACATACATTAACTTTTTTTTACCTAAACAAGCAATGAAGAGAATTCTTTAGTGAGTTTTATGAAACAAGTAACTGTTGGACATATTATTGTGTAATTAAGGTGGCTTTATCATAAAGTAACCAACATCTTTCCTTTTTACAGCAACTAAATCACTCCCTGACTTGCAATGATTTATTTGGTATGTGATTTATTACAAAATTCATAAAACACACAGCCAGGGGCAACAATATTTCGCTGAAAAAAAACTATTCTCTTTTTATGTTAAAAATATTTGGGGTTTTTTGCCACTTAAACTGTTCCACTAGTTGGCTTTGTGTTAAAGAAGCTGAAGGCAACTTGAACCTGAAATAGGAACGTGTATGAATTGAGGTTTAAAAAAAACTTAAACGAAACACCAGAAAAAAATGGAAAAAAATCTATAGCATAATTTAAGGCTTAAAAAAAGTTAAAGGTCAGGAACTTAAGAAGTTCGAACATTAAATCATGAACTTTTATTAAAATATTAATAACTTTGCAAGAAAGGGCAGCTAAATTATTTTTTTATTTTTTTAATTTTAAATTAAAGTGAAGGTTTAGCAGCACAAAACAATAATCATTTAGATTTTTTTAGGTTGAAACTACTTTAAGGCAGTTTTATTACAAAAAGAAAAAAGTAACTTTTAACTTTTCAGTTTATGCCTAGTTTAGACACTCGCTTTAATTGCGCAATTAAGGAATTTACGCAATTAAGGCCTTAGTTGAGCTCAATTTAACATATCAAATGTCAATTAATAAATTAAGTAATTAGTACTTAATTGCATAACTATTGAATAAGATGAGAAATGCAACTCTTGCCAAGAAGTATGTTTTCTTTGGGATTTATGTTCAGTAAGAAGAAAAAATTCATAAAATTGTCAAGCCGCAAGTAAAAATATAAACAAACAAGTAAAAAGAAAATGGCGGATCGTACGAAAATAGCTTTTGATACTTACAACTTCAGAGTAACAACAGAAAGCCATGTTGTTTTTCTAAAAAACAGAGAAATCAGCTGGGAGGACGACACTACCAAGCAAAATAAATATGCCGTGTGCTAATTGAATAAGTTTAATTGAGCATGTGTGAACACCAAGTTAAATTGCGCAATTAAAACTTAATTGACTCAATTAAGAAAACATGTCTGAACAGGGTATTATTGAAATTATAAAAAATCGCAGTTATCACAATATTTTCTTAACAGCAAATTTATAATGAAAAAGATAACTTCTTATGAGAAATATTGTGTTGACTCTTCCTTCCTTCCTTCCTTTCTATCATTATATTATTTTGGTTTCATCGAAAAGATTTTGTGAAAATTTTTACTTATTTTTCTTTAATGTGGTTTTGACAGTTCTTACAATAAAAATCAAATGAGAAGCAACTCAAGCACAAAAAAGCATAAATACATTTTAATAACATCTTTTTTGTTATTATAGTTTTTTTTTAATACGGAATAAATTAGATTTGAAAATAGAAATATATACAACAAAAAATGATAGCATACCATTGTGGTTTTTATAATAATGATAGTATTTTGCCTACTTTAGGGGATATTTTGTTGACTTTAAGTTTCCATATTAGTTTTATTATTATTTTGAATATCTTTAAAGAAATATAAAACTAAATTAAAATTTTATTCAATTACTGGATTATAGGAAAATTAAATTAAAAAATCAAATATTTATTTTAAATATTTTATATGTAAATTTTTTTCCCCTATTTTTAAATTTTATAACGCCCTTTTTTTCTTTTATACATTTTCCGCTTCACATTCCCTTTTTTAAATGTTTGGATTTTTCTGACATTGCTTCTCAAGCGATTGTTGATAATAATAGAAAACTGTAAATCCGCTTTAATACCTTTACAACAGTGTGCAAATTTTTTCCTGTTTATATTCAACACATTGCACGTATACTGTAGTGTGCCATGTAATAAATTGCTTATTATCATGTTAAGTGCAAACAATTTTATTGAAACTTTATTTTTTTTTTGTGCTGGAGGCTTGAATTTTTAAAAACACAAATGTTATGTATTTAAGAAAAATTCCTTAATAACAGCATTAAAATCTTAAACGTTCCACACACGTTTACAGTCAAATATATTTGGAAACAATTGTAGAATAATCGAAAATCTATTAATCTTAAAAAAAATTAAATGTCGTTTTATTACATCTTACGTTTTTAGCCAAAACACCTTAAGTCAAATAATTGAAAACTACAAGAAGTTGAAAAAAAGTCATAAAGTTTTTGACACATGGTAGAAAGTGTGGAAAGTTAAAATTATCTGCTTTCAAATTTATTATGTTAAGCTAAACATTTTAAAATTTCTACTTAAGTCATTTTGCCAAATCTTCTCAAATGCGCTTATTTTCTGTTGAAATATTTAACGTCTATTGCAGATATATACATCTGTACATACGCGGATAGAATATTAAAAAAAAAAAAAAGAAAGTAAAAGGAGTGCTACTGAATTTCATTTTCGTTTTACTTTCACACATGTTAAGGTTGTGTATGTGACAGTGTCTGATTGCTTTTTTTTTTAATGTGCATAAATAAGTTAAGCTTTGCATACATAATAAATTTTTGTTGTTGTCAGTGTTATTGGCTTAAATTGTATTGTTAAATTTTTCATTACAACTCCGTAAAGTGAACACACAAATTTATAGTGAGTTTTTGCTGCAGAGAAGCCTTGTCGAAATATTGACATTTACCCTCCTCCTACAACATGACACGTTGTACAACTTTTTAATGTATATATTTTTTTAAACTTGTTTGACATTTATTTTGAAACAAAGTATGCGAGGGCTGTTGCAAGTTTTTGTACAAATTTTTATCTTGCTATTTGGCTACGAAAAATTTCTCCATTTTTTTTCCAAATATTTTCATACAAAAAAAAAAAAAATGGAAAAAATTTGTGGTTTTGAAACGACTAGCCGCCTCGTATTGGTTCTTTGTACGGCTGTAGTAAACGAGTAGTCGAGCTGAAGTTTTTAATGTGGACATTATAGTACTAAGGGACCCGGCTCCGCGATGCTATAAATTAGCCTACCTCGGATGTATCAGATATTAAAGCGGTTGCGAAATTTATATTTTTCGTTTGATTTTGTAAATGTTCAATTTGGGCACATGCATAGTCGTTAACAGTTACGAAGCTTTTAAAATTTAAAATTTTATTATTCTCTAAATTTTTATTTTTGCAGATCCAAAACACATTAAATTTAACTCAAATTAATTATTTTTTGGGTACGAAAATTTTTTTTTAAGGTTAAGGATAAAACTGTAGGTCCTTGCCCAGACATGCAATTATTGTTTCTGGAATTTTTTAAAATTCTCTTTTAAAATTCCATTCGTGTCCGCACTGTAAAATTTTGTTTCTGGCGTTTCGACTTTGATTGCTTAGATTTTGAATGACAAAACAGAAGATAATCGCAGTACCATGAGTGAAGTTGTTTCTATTCGTCTTATCTCTTTCAACTACAAACTAAAAAGTTGCGCAACAAAAGTTGAAAAATGAAGACGAGGACTTCCTAAGCAAAAATGCTATAAAAAAAAGTTTTAAATTTGAAAAATTAAAAAAAACGATTTTTCGCCATTTTTTTTTGTTTTCAAAAGAGTTGCGCCTAGTCTTTGTGAATTAAGTAATAGTTTTTAACAAAAGTATTAAGTATTTATATGGCCTTGAAAGTTTTTTTTAACAACATATTACCAAAAACATAATTAGAAATTAAAATCTATTAATACTTGATCCATAGTCCTTTGAAAAAGATCGATTTTTTTTAATGGAATCAACAGAGTGAAGCTGGTTTATATTGTGACGAATGTAGGATCTGGCAACCCCTGGTGCTGTTATCCGTATGAGCGTAGTGAATAAGTTAATTCAACTAATGGTGTGTGCCAACAAAAGCTGAGAAGCCGCAATAACTGCGTTGGTAGAGGTGCGTGCTGTAAAACAGAATCTCGCAAGATCGAGCCCACCTTCGGACATGCGCACAACGTAAAATAAAAATTGTTATAATGCAATTAAAATTAATAAGCAGCAGTACAAACCTCCCGAGAGTAAAAAGACAATATTTGTGTGAAGCCATGGCAGATAATTTAGTAGAGACGTCCAATTTAATATAAGAGCTACAGATAATTGTCAAGACGATCTTAATAATAAAAAGTAGCGGCTAGAGCAAGAAAATGTGACAGCATAACAACAGTGTATGGCAGACGCGTGTTTTGGCTATTAGATTAAAAGGAGATGGCTGGCTTGAATAAAAGGAGTAGTAGAGACGTCTTTTGTTATAGTTTAATAAAAAATACAGCAAAATAACTAATAAGTTCCGATATGGGAAAATTTTAGAACTTTTCTGGGAATTATGGTGTTTGCATTAGTCTTAATATTTATTCTTGATTTACCTATTTGCTTTATAAATTTCTAAAAAACTACAAAATTTCATTACATCAGAGTGATAATAAACAATCAAAAAGCTAATTTATCATATACTCGAGGTGTGATTTTTTAAAGCATTGCGATGACAGCTCCTTAAGCAATATAATGTCTACTTTAAAATCTAAAACGTGACTACATCTCTGCTATAGCCGTGTAAGGATTCATTATATGCATGCTAACCGTTTATGAACTACAGAATTACACCACTTTCTTTACCAAATTTCCTACTGTGCAGCATATGCAGATAAAAACCTTATTACTGGCTCTTAATTAATGGCAACAAATTAATTAATTTATGCATTTCTGACGACGCTCAAGTTCTGTATAACTGGTTCCAGTATAGAATACATTTTTTTAAAAATAAGTAATTTCGTAAAGAAAGTAGAGATAACGATGTGAAGGCACCAAATTGACTGGTCTAATTGCATTAAAACAGATGTCAGCACATTTTATTTCTGTAGTTGGAAAATTTTTAACAATGTTTACAAAACAATTAATATACAATAACTGCCGTATTCATAAGACATTAAATAGAGTTGAAATATATTTATATATAGGGCAAATTGGTATGTATGATTTGTTGCAAACAACATTTCAAAGTTATTTTATTTTTTACAAATGTGACACAATATATTTGAAAAAATTATTTTCTAAATTTGCGTTTTGAGAAAATTATATATGACACGCTGACGAAGTCGTGGGCACTGTTAGTTGTATTATAAAACTCGTAAAACTTTTGCAACTTTATCAAATTTTTTTCAGATATCATTACATTTTAATGCCAACTTTTACAACATCCCTCGTTTTTGACACACATTATTAATTATTTACTTCTGAACTTGCAAAAACTTCCCTTCGAATTTTATTAAAAAGCAACGGAATATTGATTTTTTAACTGGAAACTGTAAGGGTGTGATAATCTCGCTTCATTGTGTTCCATTTAGCAATTTCAAATAAAATTTCAAAACTAAGAAAATTTTCCACGTTATATTTACGAATACACGTTTCTTTGCTTGTGTAGAAAATGCAACTGTCAGCTCCAGCTCAAACCATTAAATACCTGTTAAGAAATACGTATCAAATGCTGGTAAAATTATTCACATTCATTTAGTGCTAATTTTCTTTTTGACATTATGCTTTAATTTATTTAGGTATGTTACCCCCTAAAATATACTTTAAAAAATTTGTAATTTTGCCCCTAATGCTAAAAGTTTTCAACTTTTATTATTAAAAGAATAATTTTTCGAAATTTTTGGATTAATCATCTTAACTTGACCTCAATAATTAATTGTAAACTTTTTGTGTAAAAATAGGCTTTTTCAGTCTAAAATATTGGAAAAATATTTATTTATCTCTCAAGATGCCACTCAATGGACCAAGTTAATATTTATATAATCGAATAAGTATTTCCTTATAATAAAACTTTATTAAAAAATTTTATCATAATAGCAACTAGTTTAATAAATGCAAATTTAAGTTGTATTAGAAAAGTAACTTAAGAAATATGAAAAAGTAACTTTTAGAAAATCTTGTGAAGGCAATTAGAATGGATAAAAATTAAATCCAAGCATACTTTGAGGCAATTTATAAAATTAGTACGTTTGAAAAATTCTTGGACACAATTTAAATCGTTCGTAAAGAATTAATTTTTTTTAAATGGAAATATTTATAAAAAATCAAATTCTTTTTCAAAGTATTTTAAAATATATTTTTAAAAATGTATTCAATTTATTTAATTTTAATTGATTGACTGTAATTTTATTGTATTGGTTTAAGTTTTTCTCTTTTTTTATGTTTTCTCTTTTGGCTTAATAATTTTACTTTAATCAAAATGTTTTTACCGTCGTCAAACGTTGAAGCAATTAATTTATTAAGAATAAAACATTAAAAAACTCTTTTCCCACTCAACTTTTTATATAAAAAATGTATAAAGGATTAAAGGATATTGTAAAAGCATCTACAATTGAATTCCATATGTCAGCATATGAAGAAGAGATTTTTCATATTGATTGAACACAATCTTATTGCATTTTCTTGCTTAAGATCTTAACTCTTAAATAAATTTTTTGAAATGATGATGGAATAAGAAATTAAAGCAAAAAGTCGACAAGAGGAAAAGGTTCAATTCTTTAAATTATTTAAAAAATACGGTAACTTCATTGATGAACTTTTTTGAATATTTATCAATCAATAAATATTAATTAAGGCACTGACCCTCATTATCTGAAGATTTTTCTCAGTAGATTAAAACTCCAATCGATTTTCTTGGTTATGGATTTCACATGTCGAAATTTTTTTCATATAACAATACAGCTCAGTTTTCTTATTTATTTTAAAAGCTTTAATGAACTTGTATATTATATAGGCAAATTTTTGTTAAATGTGATTTAAAACATGTAAATGACAAATGCTTCCATATTTCTTTCGAAGAATTATAAAATTATTTATTACGTTTAACTGAAACGGGTTTTAATTATATGAATTTAGTATTTCACATAAATAAAGAAAAATTAACATTCCTAATTTTTTCTCTTCTTAAATATTTGCTCCTGGAAGTATACTTTAAATTAATAACCGCCCTGCTGTCAATCATTTTCAATATTCTAAACTCACACAACAAAAAAATATTTAATAATCCTCTTAAACTCAAATCCTTTATAATCACTCTGCCCAAGCGAATATGTTCAATAATAAGGATTAAAAAAAATGAAAAGCCAGAGGAAAGCAGAAACACAGAAATAAGAAAATATTAAAAAATATATATAAATTTATATTTTTTATATTTTCCTAAAAATTGTAAAAATAAATAAAATAAAAGGATAAAAGGAAATTAATTGAAAAACTTGAGCAATTAGAAAACGAGTTTATAGAAAATTCTTAAGCACTCAGCAAAAAAAATTCATGTTTATTGCGGTAGATTTACTTAAAGGTCAAGAGAAATATCATGTGGTTTAAAATTATGTTGGTGGATTTTTTTTTAGTAAAACCAAATAAATAAAAATGTAATAAGTCATTCGTTTTGAAGTTTCCTTAATTGACTCTGATTTTTTAATATCCAGCATTAAAATATTTTGTGTAACGCAAAAAAAAAAAGATGTCATTTAAGCAATGAATGTTTCAGTAACATAAGAAAGAGTGAAAAAAAATCGACTAAGATTGAAGCCGAGAAAATATGAGAAACAAGGCAAACGTGCTTCGAAATAAATACGAGTGATACTGTTTTTATTTATTTATATTTCTGTAACTAGCAACAATAATGCCAACAGCTAAAATCTGGCAGCACCATAATAAAGTTTGACATTGTTTGGTGCACATGTACAAGTGCTATTTGTTTTGTTTACAGTTAGTTCAGGAATTCAATTTGGATAAAAAAATTTAAGAGAAGGTTTTCATTAAAATTCTTTTACAACTTTCGACGTGGATTATATCAACATCAATGTATCGATAAGCTCTGTTTTTTTGTATGGTGATAAGGCACCATCAAAAACCATACTATATCGCTGATATAATGAGTTAAATCGTATTCGTAGTCCGTAACCATTGAATTTTGTGAAGGTCTTCCGAAATTGGTTGTTGTGCCATAAAACATCGACCCAGTGCGTTAAATAATAATGAAGGACTTTTATTTGACACACTGTGAGATACAGGCATCCTTAAACATAACATTCACTTGGATACATTCGACTTTGCATGAACACATATTTGTAAAAACAATTGATCTATATTTTATCAAACGCTCAAAAGAAGGTTTTATTAAATGTTGTAAGAAAATGATTAAAAAGTTCAAACGTGGTGCTTCAAAATAAAAATGTATAAAATAATATATATATATATATATATATATATATATATATATATTACCCGGAAACAAAACAGGAATTAACCGTGTGAGTATTCCAAGGCGAGCTAAGTTCAAAAAAATTGCTCGTGGAAGAAGCACGGTGAAGCAACTCTGACAATCTGTTTCTTCGGCTGATTGGATCTTGTGGCCGCTGTTCCACTTAAGCAATGTAAAACTGTCAATTCTGAATAGTACACGACAACTTCTGTCCCGGGAGTCTTCGGAAAGGAGAAATTTGTAAAACTAACTCCCATTCTTCATCATGAAAATGTGAACTTTCACACATCTCGTCAAACAATAATTTTTTTAAGCAGTCAAAACATCGAATTGATAACTCATCATCCATACTGTCCTGAGTTGGCACCCAATTACTCCTTCATATTCCCAATTATCAAAAAAAAAAAAAACTGTGTGATCAACGATTTAAGAGCGGCAAGTTTTGAAGAAATGTTATGACAAATAGTTTTAATGAACTCAAAAGTATATTGATCATTACAAAAAAAAAAAAGAAAAAAAAAACCATTTCCTTTAAAATGTTTTTTATGACTTGCTGTTTCCGAAATAAAAATAGTAGCCCTCGTATGTGTATTTTTCGAATATATTTTCTTTCTTACGTTTGTGCATAAAGGAATAGAAAGTTCTGTACATGATTTCGTTGAGCTATTTCTTAACCATAGAGTTGATTTCTTGTGACTGATTGGATATCAGAGATGTAACAATGGAATGTAAGAAATTACCTTTTGAAAAATAAAATAATTGTAATAAAAACGGCTACGGTACGTTTGAAAGTTTGTATGTTTTTAGCGTTAGAAAATTAAGTTGTTAAAAAAATTACTTTAAAATCGACATGCCCGCTTGACAGTGAAGCGGCTAAAAAGAAAATTTAAGTTTTCAAATAAAAGTTGTAGTAGTCTTAATAATCCAAGCTTAAAACAAATTCCAAGTGCATGCCTCTAAGTATTAAAAAAAATAAGATTTTAATTTTTATGTTTTTAGTACAATTCAAGAATAAATCAACTTTTATGTCAAAATTATGTCTCTATGGAAACTCCCTTATGACTTTTGTTAACAACGAGTAAACTCAAATGTCTTGAGATTACAGCTTTTTGATTTTGAATTAAAATATATCGAGAAAATTGGCTTACATTTTTTGTTTTTTTTTAAATTTCGGCCGCCCTTAATTTGGTGTATTTTGCGTAGTGTACTTATTAACGATCGTATTATTGCTTTTAGATATGTGTTATATTCTTAATGAAATTTAGAACAAACAAGTCTTAAGTTATTTTCTAAAAGCGTTTTAGGTTAAAAAGTTACAAGCCTCTGAATTTGGAAAACGAAAAAAACGGGTTTTTAACCCAAAAAGGATTTGACAGACAGCCCCTTGAGTAATAGGGGCAGAACAATTTTGTAAAAAAAACAAGTTTTGTGGCTTTCGTTCTATGTTCCAGAAATTTATATGTTAAAAAAATAAAAAAAAAACCTTAAATCTTATTTCACTATTTGATTAAAAGCTATTTTATCTGTAAAATTTTAAAATTTTGTAAAAATATATCGATGCGTTTGACGTGTATACACGTCGAACCAAATCTTTATTACGGTGCGTTCGACGTGTATACACGTCGTGAGAAATAAAAAATTACCATCGACTATAAAATCTCTAAATTTTAATGAAATACAATACGAATATTATTTGATTATTATTATTATTATTATTTTTATTATATTATTATTATTTATTATATGCTTGCAGTGACTAATACGAAACAGTATCAACACAAATAGTTCGACGTATTCGATCCAAAAGATTTTAATTCCACACACGGTGGAGGTTTTTTAAAACTAAATTCCACGCTTAACTGGTTAATAAACACCTTTTGTTAGGCATTAATGTTTTTCAGTTTAACAGCTCTGCTTTGTCTTTGTGGAATTTCATTAAGATACCTTTAGTGGTTAAAGAGATACCGAATTTTATCTGTGTGTAACAATACACCAAGAAATCAATAATTTTTTTTTTAATATGTAAACTTTTAAATTCGACAGAAATACATTTGCCACAAAGAAAAATCTTAAATTTGATTCATATAATATTTTGTTCTTGACTCAATATGAAGAGTAAAATGAAAAGTTTCTCACAGTTATTTTGTTAGTCACATTATTATGCAAAGATTGTAGCAACTTCATCATCAAATAAAATATAAAATAACTAGTTGTCATTGCCCAAAGAAAAATGATAATAACAAGTTTTTGCAGGGATGTTAAACTTTTTAAGCTATTGAAAAGTTTCTTAAATAATTTAAGAGTATTCAAAGGAAGTTTAACACACTTCCTTTGTTTCCAGTTTTATTTGTTCTTCAGAAATTTTTTGTTTGTTTTAATTTTATGTCAATTCCAAGAACGTTCTTCTGAGAATTTTTTGTTTCTGTATTTTATTATTTGCTTCGATAAATATTCGTTAGTGTGCGTGTATGTGTTTTCTTTTTAGACGACAATGTAATGGACTTATGTGATTAATTCTTACAATACAAAGAAAACAATTACTTTCATTTAAAAATGGTTCTTGTTCAAAAAGAATCCCAAAAGAAGACGTTTTAGTTTTCTTTTAAAAAAGTTTACTGCAATTCACTCGGTAAAAAAATAATTGTACTGTTATTTAATTAAAAAAAATATTTTGTTATAGTTCACTAGAAAATGTAAAAATACTAAGAAGGATTGTGACTTTTTTTAAATTGTCAATTATTTGGATTAAAATTGGTTTTTCCAGTCTCTTTGTGGAAAACAGTGATGATTTGTGAAAAAAGTCAAGTTTTTTTTTTAACAACGTGTATTTTAGTTAAGACATCACTTTTTCTCTATTAGTGACTTTTTTTATATGGCATTTTTTAAACGAACCAAACTTTTTGTGGAAAAGTTGATTTTTTGTGTAAAAAAGAGTTTTTTAAAACACAGTTGAACAGGTTGAGGTTTTGTAAAGAAATAGACTTTCGTAAAAAAATATGAGGATTTTATAAACTATACAACTTTTTGTAGAACAGTGACTTTTACTTGTAAGATGGAATAAAGTGTTTTTTTTTTGGTAAATTTTTATTTTTATATTAAATTCTTTTAAATTAAAGTTGATTGATTCTTTTAACGTGCTCATGTTTTGAGATCTGTTGCCATTTTTTCAAAGAAGCGTCATTTTTTAATAAAAAATGATTTTAAATAAAAATCACTTTTTAAGCGTCTTTTACTGAAAAATGTTTTTGCTTCTAGAACAAAGGATTTTTTGTAGAAAAAAGTCTGTTTTTATAAAACAAATTGACTTTTTTCCTTTTGTCAATAAAGATGATTATTTGTTCTAAGTCACGTTTCGTGGCACAAAGTAACTTCTTATGTAACATCTGATGTTTGGTAAAACAAACAAAGATTATACTCCATTCATCTAAATTAAAGTTTTTATACAAGATACTCATAAAAAAACAAAATCGTCGGGTAAATATCAGCGATTCAAAATTTTAAGTACATACACTATAGAGAGTTTCAAGTAACATACCCGACACTTTTGTTTTTTTTTCAACTAAATACATTATATCCGCAATTTATTTTTTTAAATGCTCTGTTTTTGAGATTTCTTGTACCAAAGTGGCAGTTGTGATAACAGAATGATTACCTATTCATCATAGCGAGTGACCTATTGAGAATTATAGATAAAATGAATTTTTTATTAACAATGTGATTTTTTGAAAAAGTTTATTAATAAATTTCAAGTTTGAGTACCAATAAGCTGTTGTTTAAGGTTTATTACTTTTTAATTTGAAAGGCATTAAAACAAGAACACTACAGAATCCTTTTGACATGTTCTTAAATTTGGGTAACAATAATCGACATTACAAAAAAAAAAACAAGTTAGAAAACAACTGTCTCAAAAAATTAATGTTTTAACAATTAACAAAAAGAAATTTAAATTTTTACGTTAAAATTTAATTGTTTGGAAAAAAAAATAATTATTCATTTATTTCTTTCAGATGAAAAGACGAAAATAAACTTTAAGCAAATAATACAAAAAAAGAAACAAAAACCAATTCAAAATCTTGCTAACTATGCAAGCATAACCCTTCCATCGTTTTGCTTTGTTAAACATGTTTATTGAGATTTGAATTTTTGACAAATTGTTTTTGCGTGTACAAATTTTTTATGTTTTTGTTTTTTTGTTCATCAACATTAGTTAGACATCTGTGCACCAGAAATCCTGTTGCGGTTTTTAGTCAAACTTCATTACATTCATTTTAGCGTTTTTAAGTTGTTTTTGTTCTTTCACTGTGTACTGTGTGTGTTGTTAGTTTTTTTTTCAAGTCATTGTATTTATTTTTGACAAGTGTTGACATTTATCATGTTTCTGGATTATGTCTTTCAAATGTTGTTTAAAAATGTTAAGTTTTTATATGAATTTCATAATTTCCTTTTCTGTCAAAGTTTAAGGTAAAGTTTTGCTTTTAATTATTTCCCTGGAAAATGTTACACGTAATTTTTTCTTAAACACTGTTCTCATTGCGCAAATCTATTTTGTGAACTATTTTTCTATTATATGAAAAATAATTCACTAATTGAATTAAAAATAATATTTTATATTTATTATTATTTTTAAAATTTTATATAATTATTTTTCCAGGCTTCTTGTTTTTCAATTATTTTATAAATTGATAAATTATTTTATAAATTGATAAATATGCAATTAATTGCACTTATAAATCGCTAAACCTAATTTAAAATATCATTAATAATGTTGCATAATTTTAGGTGATAATTTTAAAATATATTTGTAGTATATTTTGAGGGAGATAATTAAATTTAAATTACAGTGAGTAAGTCATTTTCTGCTATAACAACATATAATAAAATGCAGAGCAAAATAGGAGAGTGTCATATTGGCCACCAGATTTTTATGAATATGAAATTATCTATAAATCCCTTATGGGCAGATACTTAAAATTTATACAAAGTATTTGGGTGATATATCCGCTAAAGTGTCCATTTTCAAATTAAAACATAAGCAATGAAACAGTGTCCCATAGAAGATATGAGTCTATATTTTGGACAAAAACTTTTAAAGCTTTGAAATTTACAAACTTAAGTTATAACAAAGGTAAGAAAAACTATAAAAATGAACAAGAAAAAACTTGCAAAAACCACCTCGTGCTTAAATTTTATATAATATATTAATTAAATTTGAAAAATAATTGAAATAAATTTTATTAAAGTTTGTTTTATGCGTTAAAATATTTTTTTTTAATCTAAATTTTAAGAATATTTTCAATTTTTGTGCAAACTTTAATCAATTTTTCTTTTCCACAGCCCCACATAGACACAAAAATTCAAATCTGAAATAAATTTAAATTTCACACTCGGGTTGCTTACGAAAGAAATTCCAATAAATCCCACAGATTGTGTTTTCGTTTTGTTTTTGCTACCAAACCTTTAGAAAACAAGTTAAACAAAATGCGAAAAAAGGAAAAAGTAAAAAAAAGTTAAGTTTAAAGGAAAAAATTCTACAGAGTTGTATTGAAGAGTTCAAATACTTTGAACGAAAAATTACGAATGGTCAAAACATCATCAGCATCAACATCGGCTGGAACTGTGATTATTGTTTAGCAAAAACAATTTTCAATTTATTTAAATAAATGTTTCCTCTATAATACGAAAAAATGTTTCTAGTTTATGCTGTAAAAGGGGTTTAAGACACCATGATTAAAAACAATCTTATCTTAAATTGATTAACGTGCAGCTAATAATTTAATTTAAAGTTATGTATTTAATTCGTTTGATTTTTTTTATTTCCTTTTAAATAAATAAAATTTATTTTCTTCTAAAAAAATAATATTTTTTTGTTTTTTTTTTTAAAGGAAAGAAATGATTATCCTAAAATATTTGCAATCAATACAAAAATTTCTGTTTTTGAAAGGGAAGAATATTGACTTTGTTTCTCTTTCTATACTTTTTTCTTGCAAATGTTTTATTTATTTAATAATATAGTTTTTGTGTATACTTTCTAATATGTGCATGTCTGTAAAAACCTCGTGTTTTTCGTTCTTAATGTTAAAGAATTAAAATAAAAAAAAAAAATTTCAGTTATTACAAATATCTCCTAAATATGCAAGCAGAATTACAAAACTCAAACCAAATTATAAAATATTCTTAAAAATTTAAATTTGTTTTGCCAGAAACAGTGTATTATACTAGTGGAAAGAAATTCCCAATGTCCTTAATTCAAATATAACAAAAAAACAAAAAAAAAAAACACAACCGAAACTCAAGCAAAACATAAAACAATTCAGACCGATATTTACGTAAAAAACAAAAAAACATCGAAAATTAATAATTTGCAAAAAGAAGATTTGTGTTTAAAAGTTTTTGCCAACACATATAAAAATATAAATTTTACAAAAAATCGTACTAAAGAAAATAAACTAAAATAAAAAAGGTTTTTAAAAAAATTACGAGTGTATAAATGAGTCCAAATTCTATAAAAAAATATTCCAAAAAAACGCTACAGAACTTTGAGCAAAAAACAAATGCCCAAGTTTTCCAAAAATGGAAATTTTATAAAAAAATAGTTATGGGAAAAAACCGACTTCTGACTAAAACAGTTCAAAAGTATAGCCACATACATCAAATTACAGCAATTATTTAGACAACGTTTAATTTCCAAATTAAAATTTTATGCTGGCTGTTGCAGTAGACTTAGCAATCAGGTTCTTTGTAAACTTCAACCGTCTGTCTAAATGGGCTTTTAGTTTGGCTATATACATCAAATTACATCAACTGTTGCAACACCCTTTTATTTATAATCTTAAGTATTTATACTTCATACTTTAACAAGCAAATTAGTTGACATTCTGTCTAATTTTCAAGTGTTTTTAAATAACGGTTCAAAAGATAGGGCCATAAAGGTCAAATTACATTAATTGTGGGAACACCAGTTCAAAATTTTTACTTTAAACTTGTTGTTACAGCGGAGTTAGCAACACAGGTTCGTTTGAAATTTCAATAGTCTGAATAAAACTGACAAAAAGTATGGCCACATAGATAGAATTAAATGAACTATTGGGGCACCCTCTAATTTATAATATAAAATACTTGTTGCTATAACGGTCGTAGAAATCGACATTCTGTCGAATTTTCAAGCATTTGTCTATAACATTTCAAAATATAGGCCCATATATGGTAATTTCCATCTATCATGGGAGCACCCTTTTATTTCTAAATTGAAATTATAACCTTGTTATTTCAAGTTTCAGCTGTTTGCTTATAACGGTTAAAAATTTTGGCCACATACATCAAATAACTTCAACTATTGGGACACCCTTTAATTTCGAAAACCAACCATAGTAATCGACATTCTCTCCAATTTGCATTTGTGTTTGTCTATAACGGTTCAAGAGATAGGTCTATATAGGACAATTTACGCCACCTTTAATTTTTAGATTTATTTTTTTTAAGATTACAACAAATTTTCAAAATTGGTTCAGAAATGACTAAATTCTGCAGGCACAATGACCCTTTTTTTCTCTTCTTCACATAAAAACATATCGCTATTGCTCCTAAAAATTGAAAAAAATTAACAAGTTAAAACTCATAAAAAATTCACTAATACTGGGCAAAAAATCCAATATCCATAAAAATAAAAAAATTTTACTTTTAAAAATGAATTTAATATATATTATTTTAATCACCGTGAGTGAAGTAAAAAACCAATAATTTGCAAAAATTCCACTGATAGATTGGAAACTAAAAAGTTTAAGAAAAAACAGAGAAGAACCAATTTAAATTTAAAATTCAATATAAAACAAGAAAATAAACAAATATCTCTAAATATTAAAAAAAGAAAGTTTATGAGATTATCAGGCATTTCATAGATTCCGATCAAAATGGTTTGAATTCCGTATTAACAATTCCGATCGATTTTGTTTTAACTTCTTCGGATTCTGATTGATTTTGCTTATTTCTACAAAAAGCTTAATCTTCACCATTTTATTTAAATGTGGCAATATTGCGCACACCAAAGAAAATAATAAGGCTAATCTAAATAAGGACACATAATAAAAGTAAATTTAAAAACCGCAAACAACAAAATTTCAAAGAAACTAAATTCCACTTTGAAATTCAAAAGTGGTTTCATTCCGAAAAAATTTTTTCGTTTTCAGAAAAACGAATTTACGGAATTGAAATCACTTTTGATCGGAATTGGGTTCTGTGACACGCCTGTATATTAATAAAAAATAACATAATATTAATAACAAGGAATGCACTAAAAAAAAAAAACTTAAATCCCATTAAACCGCAGTTCTGTTAAATGGAAAACTATGATTGTGTTTAAACCACTTAAAATGTGAAATGATCGAGTAGTAAAATACTTTCGTGCTTTTTCAATAAAACGATAACGTGATAAACAATTATGTAGAAGAACTAAAAGGTATAAACAATAGTTAGTTAACTGGTATTACAAATACAATAATATTGTATAATATCATGTTTAAAAACGTACATGTGTGTGTGTACTGGTATATCAAATAACATATTTTGTTGTTATAATAACAAAGCAGTAACATGCAATAAAATACATGTAACTACATGTACAAACATGTTTTATTTCTACTAAATACACAAATAAATCAATATGAAGAAAAAGAAAACAAAAATTAATATATAAAATCCAATCCGTACAGTTACAAGAGTTTTATTAACAAAAAAAAAGTTTACACAGGGTTTGATAACTTTCAAAGTTGTTGCTTTTGTATACATTTGTGCCAGTCATTCGTTGTATATAAAAAACATGGTATTTTATATTAAAGAGGTTCCCAAAGAAACATGAAATGTACATGAAACTTTTTTTAAATCTTTTTTAGATCAACCCCGCCCCCATGCCCTCCTATCAGGCAAGTTTATTAACACGAGCTCGTACTTTCAACTTTGTTTAGCTAAATCTTAATCATGTCTTATTTGTTAAAATACTTTTAAAAGCTTTTGCTTTGGACATAACAACACGTCTTTTATTTCCCCCAAAAAGTCACTTAAAGTTCATTTACACTTTGGATTAGTTTAAGAAGTTTATTTATCTTTGTTTTAATATGATTTTTTTTCGCAAGTCATGGTAGCAACATTATAACGTCTTTTTCCCTCTTTTAAGAAACAAAAGAAAATGGTTAACATATGTTTATCTTCTTAATGACCAAAGTAAAGTTTAGTTAGAAAACAAAACAAAAAAAGTCTTTCATGTCATTATCACCGACATCATGTCTAATTTTATTTGCCAACTCCTGCAGTAACCAACACTTAAAGCTACTAAAAAATTTTGTACAGATTTAAATAATGCTCTAGTTTGACACTTTATAAACTACAAGAGACCAGTCTAGCAGCCGTACCGAAATAGTCGCTTTAATCGATCTATTATACCCTTCACCACAAAAAAAGGAATGAGGGTGTATCTTAGTTTATCATTCCGTGTGTAATTTCTACAATATCCATTCTCGACCCCATAAAGTATATATATTCTGAGTTCATATGCATAGCGAAGTCGATTGAGCGATGTCGGTCTGTTCGTCTGTCCGTCCGTGTTAGTGTACCTCGGCAAACTTTATTTCACAAAAAAATAAATAAATATGATAATCGATCAGATATAGTGTCGAAAGGGGTGCTATTGGAAATCAGCATGATCCGTTCATTGCCTTCGAGGCAGCAGGCAAAACACCACCCCTACCTCTAATTTTTTCATGTCATCTGTAATATTAAAGTAACTACAGTCAAAAAAATAAATATATGGGACGATAGAGAACTACAAAATAAGAAAAAAACATCAAGTGTAAAATTGGCGCTCGTCCATATTTTCCGAGTTACGGGGCTCTGAAATTTTCAAATTAAAAAAAAAATATAAAGATGGATATCATTTTAAATCTTTTAAAGAGATCTTTAAGGAAAGATTAAATTTTTTTAAAAACGCTTAACCCATTAAGAGCCGATTTCATTTTTATGTAAAATTAAATATATGCAGTAGCAAAATTTTTTTATTTTTTAATTCTTTGTCACCCCAATATTTTCTTTTTTGATTGGAATTGTTTCAGTAAACTAAATTTACATAGATGCTAAAGGGTATATAAGATTTTGCACTCTTACTTGTTTTTAATTAACTTTCGAAAGGGGAATTGAAAATAATTCTGCAGTTCCTAAAATGCTTATCCAATTGTGTTGGAACTTCACCCGATATTAGTAGAGCTGTTTTCGAATTTAAGTTTTAAATGTGTATCTTATATTGCTTAGGGTGTCGGCTTCGAGATGCCTTCAACTAGGACACCTCGTTTATGTGATAGATTAAAAGCGTTGCTAAATAAAAATTTTATTTTTGCTCTACCTTTTTGCTTCTAGCGGAACCTAGAAAATTAATTTTTTTTTGTTTATTAAAAAATACGGAGAGTAAAATTCTGCCTTTATTCTTTGTGAGTGATATAAAAAGTTTAAACTAAAAATACAAAATATTACACGAAAAAAAAAAATAAATTAAAATTTTGTTTTTACATTTTCGGCCTGGAGCTTTCCGTAAATTTTTTTTATAAAAAATCAACTTTCAAACAAATTTTGACTATTGGACTAAACTAAATCTGTTTATCATAATCCATAAAATTCTATCCTATCCAGTAATTACAATCCTTCTCCAGTTAAGCAGAAAGAAAGGAACCAAAAAACCAAAGCTCAGAACACTTACAGAATTAAAAAAAATATTCTTCGTTAAAAAAAAAGAAAATTCACATAATAGGTTTTCAGTACAGCCAACATTTACAAGAGACCATTTTAAAAAGATATTTGAAACAAATTATCTTTGAAATTTTTTTTTTGTCTTTTAAGGGGACAGTGTATAACTTAATTATTTTATTAAAACGCATTTATAAAATTATGTTTTAGAAAAGCAACTTTTGAAAATCTATCATTGGACTCAGCTTTAAAAAAAGTATTCCAAAAACATTAATATAAAAATTGGGGCTTTCAAAAGTAATAATCTTTAAAAATTATTTTAACAAAACTCGTTTAAAATATAAGCTTTTGTTAAAAGGTAATATTATAAATAAAAAAAATTCAATACTTAAGATACTCACAGAAAAGTTTGCTATCTTTTGCGAGTGTATCTTAATAAAATTAGGTTTAAATAAAATAATTTGAAAAAATATATTTTTAAAGCCCGTTTTTTAAAGTACTTTAACACAGTTTCCTTACATTTGAATACATCATTTTTAGCAGTCCAGTAATTACAATCCTTCTCCAGTTCGTTTAATAAAAAAACTCACATTTAAAATTTTTTAAACTTTTCTGCTCAAAACAACTATTAATTTAAGTCAAACAATTAACGGACATACAAGAGGTACTTAAAAAGCGGTACATTTTTATAACTGCTAGGCACTTTTTTATTGCCTATTATTTGTTTTATCTTCCTTGTTGTATAAAACTGAAACAAGAAACCACATTAAAATGTAATAACAATAATAACTCACTCCCACGCGCTAACAACTACGTAACATAAGATTTTTATTTTTCTAAATGGTGTAAACACTTATAAATTAACTGCTGTACGTATGCTACACATACACACATACCTATATGCACAACATTTGGAAATATTTAAGGTTTACAAAAATGTGCTGTAACTTGTACGAGTCTAATGCTGATGGTTATTGTAAAGCGAGTTTGTGTCAACGTTTGTTCTCCATTTTACATGTGACATTTTTATTAACTTTTTCACATTTTGTTTACACAAATGTTCTCACAAATTTTTTTATACTTTCGGTTGATGGTTATTCAGAGCTGAAGTGGGTAAGCTTTTGCTGGTTGTAACAAAAACAAACTTGATATAATTGTACCATTTTTATTGTTATTAATCTTGACAATAAAAGTTTGAAAAACACAAGATAATATTAAAAAATGTATAAAATTCTAAACCAATTTGTATAGTGATATTTATAAGGGGATTTTATTTAATGCGTGTTATTTAGTTTTTTATTATGACATGCATTTTAAACTAAATCATAATTTATGATGAAATTTATTTTAAACTTACAACTAACACAAAAAATTATACCGATTGAAATTTTACTTAATTTTGAATTCTCTCTATTATTTATTTAATTGAAAAATAAATTCAAAATATTCTAATTGTATCAATTATTTAATAGTTTACTTATTAAAAAGGAAGAAAACAATTTCTAAGTAAAAAAATTATTGTTACTATCTAAAATTTAATTAAGTTTCTATCTGAACACAAATAAAACTATAATAGGTGGGGAAAAAAATTTATGTGAACAAGACATATAAAAATATCTTAAAAGAGGAACATTATCTTAAATTAAGTATTTATGGTAAACCCACTATTTTCATCAATATTTTTTAAATATTAATTTATAAGGTGCTTTTTCAGAAAGTACTTTTCGAACCGTACTTTTTTAAAAAGTACTTTTTCGAACAGTACTTTTATAAAAAGTACTTTTAAATGTTACTTTTCCCCAAAGTATTTTTTCTTAAATTTATGTTTAGGAAATTATTACTAAATTTTTTCCCCAAAGGTACGTGTAGTAAATGGTACTTGCGTAAAACGTCTTCGTTAACTTTTTTTCTTCAATAGCTTATTTTAAAGCTGTACTTATTTGAAAAATAACTTTTCAGAAGTTTTTTTTTTTTTTGTGGTAAATATTTGTCAAAAGGAAATTTCTAAAGGTACTAAATTGAAAACGAGTATCAAAAAGTATTTTCTACAAAATCAATAATTTTGTTTTAAAGTTTTAAAAATGTGTTTCTTTAAAAAAGACAATTGTTTGTAGGGGAATTCTGAATTCTTTTTAAGAAAAGTACTTTAATTTAGAAATCTTTTTTTAAAAAGATAGGTACTAAAAAGACACGCTTTATATCTGTTTCACGATGCCACAAGAACTCGTTAGTTCGCATAATTACATTTAAAACAAAAACAACTATTAAGAGTTTGTTTCTGTTTTAAATATATTTTTGCGAACGACTGACCTTTTGTAAAATTCTGGTACTTTTATAACTTTGTTGTTATATATAGCAATTTTAACGAAAATCTCACTGTTTTGAACATAACTTTTAATTAGATGCTTTAATTAAATTAAAATTTCTTTAAAAGTACTTTTTCAAAAAGTATCTTCAAATAGAATAAGAAAGTATTTTCTCTTAAATATTAAGTTATCTTTTAATATTACAGAAAACACAATTTTTTTTAAAAAAATTTGTTTTCTACTGAATCCATTTTTAAGGTTTTTTTCCCTTTTATTCGATTTTTTATTTATACTTTTTGTCTTTTTATTATATTATATAGTGTTTGTTCTGTGTTTCATATTTATTTGTCGTTTTCTCAACTCTTAAAATCATTGACTTAATTTTATTCATAATTTCCCTCTTGTTTGATCAAATATTTCATTTCGATGTCATGTGTTTCATACATGAACAACTTCTTTTCTTATATTTCCCAAAATATTAATTCTTTCCAAAATGTCTAAGAAGAATGATGTTGGTGAAATACATTACTAAAGCTTTCCGGGAGATTTACCAATATGAATCCTTATTTAAAATTTAAAAAAAAATTTACCGACTTACTAAAAGTACTTTATACAATGTGCTCTTATTTCTATGATGCTATTTAAAGTTTATTTTTTCATGTACTTTTTTTAAGGTACTTTTATTTAAAATGCTATCAATTGTAAAGTAATTTTTAGGAAAAGCTAAAAATTTGTTAGAAAAAATTGATAATAAGAAATGGAAGAGATATAATTCAAAATTGTGACAAATAAAGTATTGATTATTTTAATCGCTGTTTATATATTTTTGACATTTATTTTATTATAAATAATTTTCTTACAATTGATCAGACTTAACAGATGTTAAACTAAGTCAACAATATTTAAAACGCGTTGGTGTCGTTGGCTTTTGTTGTTGTTTTTTTTTGTTATCTAATGTTAAGTGATTAAGTTGTTTGTTAGACTTTTATTCCAACAACAAAATATACATGATAATAAAACAAATATTTTACTTTGTTGACTAAGTTTGCTAGATACTAAAAAATTATTAAATACAGTTTTTGATATTCTTTAATGTTTTTAAAGTAACGGAGATATTTTTCTTTTATTTGACTTTCTATTTTTAGATAAAGATAAAAAAAATGTATAAACAACTTTTATTAATTTCTTTTTTGTTTTTGACATTTGTAGCAATTATTATTTATTTTAAAATAATGGCACATGTTTAAAAAGTTGTTTTGAGAATATAATTCAAAAAGTTTCTTTTTACTTTTGATATTTTAAAACTTTTAGAAAATATTTTTATAATCAAATAAGTAAATTTTAGTCAGGTTTAAGGTCGTGTTTTTTATTTCTAATTTTATTATGCAAAAAAATATTCAAAGAAAACAGGGAACGCTTAGACACTTAAGTAATTTTATGGTATTTTATGAATCCCTACATCTATCATCAACGTTATTCACATCTATCAACACTATGGAGTTAACGTTAAAAACGTCATCGAAATAATGACCAACTTCAGTGAAAAATATATGAGAAAGATTCCATTATAAAATAGCATTAAGTTTACATTATAAAATAAAATAAAGGTCTTTTATAGTACCCAAAATTTGTAATGAAATTTTTGCAATACATTGAAAAACTTCTGATATTTTATTAATTTTTCAAGTTTTTTTTACCGCCTTAAGATATGCTATAGTTCACATAAAAGTGGATTGTTTAGGTTTAAAGGAAAGTCACTATTATTCATTAAAGAACCTCAGTTTTTACAACAAATTTTCTTCAAGCCTTCCATGAGTTTCAGTTATGCATATTTGCTTGTTCTTGAAGGACAGGAGGACAAATAAACACAGATGTACCGTTTTATATAAAGATTTGTATTGCTGTTGACACAGACATCTAAACTAAACTTTATCTAAGTTCATATAAAATAAAATAAAGATTTGCGATACACACTAATTTAATGAAGTAAAGCAATCTCCACATATATTTTAGTTGGTACTACAATGCAGAGAAACTCTAAATTTTAAAAATACTAAAACTCCTTTAAACATGCTATTATTAAATAACATCAATAAAAAAGAATTCAAAGATTGTTTAAAAAATTCAATTCAATTCAAATTCGAATTACTAAATAAATTAAATTGAAAAATCTAAAATTTTACATTTTTTTGGGAAAATAATTTTACTTACTTGTTGTTGCAGAAAAATCAATTTTTTAATATTAATAATTATATTTTAAATAATATTAATTTACAAATAATAACTTTAATAAGCAATCTTGTGCTTATTGTTTGCGTTTTTTAATATTTTATAATCCCTAGAGTATGCTTCACTTTTTATTTGTTCAATTATATCAAAGTATGCTATTAAAATACATATTTATTTAATTTTTATTTTTAGAAACAAAAGTTTTTACGTGAATTAAAGCTTTAATTCTCATATGTTAGAAGGTTGACAGCAAAAACTCTTCAATTAAAAATGATACAGATTAGGGGAAGCATCAAATATAAACAGAATAGTCCAACAAACAATTTTTTAATTTAAATTAAAAACTACTTGAATTAGGGTGAAATTGTATTAAAGAAAAAAAATTTTTTTTATAGAAAACTAGAAAGTCTTATATCAAAAGCCAAATTGATTAAATGAGAACTCCATTGAATCAATAAGACAAAAGACAACAACAACTAAAAATGTTTTATACAAAAACACAGCAAACATTCAGTTACTGAATGTTCATGAGAATATCATGAAATATTTATATTTGAAAGAATCAAGCACGAATAAAGTAAATTAAATTTTATAGTTTAGTTATATATTTTATTAAAATCTTTGTTCTCCCTCCTAAACAAATTTATTGAACCACAAATAAAAATATTTACAAATAATATAACAAAAGAGATGAAAAATATAAGAAAAGCGCCCATCACGAAAAGTTGTACCAACAAAAATGTCAAAAGCTATAGAGCTGCCAATAACAAAGACAAAAAATAAATAAATAAAAAAATTGCAATAAAAATCTTTTTAAAACTGACAGATAGTTTGTAAAAAGCCAACGATTTTCCCTTATAAACAGTTGAATATTTCGATAAACCTCATCTCGTTTGTTCGTTAGACATTATTTTTATTTATTTATTCTATGTGATTTTTTATATGAAATACACATTTTTCTTTTAAATTGTAAATAATCGTATGTTACCATGTATGTATGAATATTTATTTACTTATATATTTTCATATGTCAGATCTTCCAAAAAATTTCTCATTGTTTCAAGTTCTTGTTCAAGTAAAAGATGAAGTTTAATTAAAATAACATTTTTCGATATCAGAAAAATTTTATATATTCTTTTCTTTTAAACTTTTTATTTGTTTTGTCAAGCAAAGAAAGTTCTTTTACTATCAAAATATTAAAAATTATTTCAATTAAAACCCAAGTAATCTTCATTGTTGCAAATTTTGTTAGAACAATAATTAAAGCATTGCATTAGGAGAAAAAGAATATTTTTTGTATGGTCACAAGAACCATACTTTGCTTGCAATTTCATTATTTTATTCACTCAAGATATTTGTTAACATTTAATCAGTATGCCATAAATAATTTTAATGAAAATTTTAAATTATACACAAATTTTTAGATTAATCTTAAAATAATATAATTGCCGAGAACAGTGTGTATTTTTGTTATTCAAATTTTAGTATTTTAGTAGTTACTTTTATTGAATTTTTATTTCCTGGGTCTTTGACGATTAATAATCTTCTAAAGAAGTCTTGTAATATACGCAGTCCACCTAACCCGGCTTACCACAAGTGCAATAATAATAGTTTTGGATTGATTTTTCTATGACTAAATGTTATACTTTATTGTAATGAATATTTCTAATATTAAATTTCAATTCGAGTTCTTTTTCCGTTTTTCTTCTTTTTAGCAATTCCTAGACGCCATCCAGAATCAATAATTAAGGCAACACGAAAAGAAAAAATATGGTTAAGATAACTATAATCTAAGAGCAACATAATATGGTTGCTAACAAAACATAGTATTGTTATATTTGCAACCATATTGTTGTCCAAAGTATAAAAATAATTATGTTCAAATATAAACATTAAATGGTTAAATTAAATTATAATAATATGGCCGAAAATGTCATGTTATATAATTGAATTATAATATAGTTTCGTAAGTGCAAAAATTTCCTGATATAAAAAACTGATTATTGTTTTATTTATTACCGATTTGTCATAAAAATTATTTAAAAACAAATTTATAAAAAAATCAATTATTTGCTTAAAGTAACAAATAAACGATTTCACAATTATGCTTACTTTGATTAATAATAATATATAATGGTTAAATATTTTATATTATTTTTAATAAGTTATAACGCTTTGGTTATGGCTAAAATTCTTTTTTAATTTAAAACCAACCATGTTTAATTTTTTATGCACAGTAACCATATAATCGTTAAAAGTTAACAAAAAATGTTTATTGTGACTAAAGTTTTGGTGAAAACAACTATAATTGGTTCTCCGCAGCTATACATATATTGTTCGAAAGAACATAATAAGGTAACTGTGACCATATAACAACCATGTTTTTTTTTTCTACGTGAACACATCCACATTTTCTACAAATTAGTTTTAAATAATAGTATTCATAATAAAAATATATTATTCCCAAATATTATATCTGAAGTTGTTCTTCTGCACCCATAGTATAATAATTTCAGTTTCGTACTTGGGTAATTCTTTTTAATCAGTTCTTTGATGTCTTGATGGATTATTTTCCTATTCATTAATGCACTGAATTAGCAAATTTTGATTTAATTCTTTTCGCATAAGAAAATGCATTGAAGGAAATTTGAGTCAATTCAAATGAATTTGGTTTCCAACTCAAATGAACCTTTAGAATGAGTTGCAATTTTTAATGAAATAAATAAATAACAAAAAATAGAAGCCGAATAAAAATAAACAGCTCATAATAGCCATAAAAATTTGTTGTTATATTATAGCCACATTTTATTATAATATGTTTATACTTTAAATCTAATTATGGTTATACTTAAAAAATTTATGAAATCCTAAGGCTTAAAAACAATAAAGGATGTTTTTTTGGTGTGTTGAAAGCACAAATCTTTATCAGAGTGGGCGAATTTAGAAGAAAATTAATACAAATATTTTTGTTTTTTTTTCAGTAAATAGAAAAATAGTTACTCTATTCTACAATACTATAACTACAGCAATATTTGCCATGCTTTTATACACTACTTTACTATTTACTTTTCTGCTATAAGCTTCTCTGATCAACATAACATGGTTCTACTCGAACTTGCTTAATTCAGCTCTTTGTTCTACTTTATTTTATTTTATTCTAGTCTACTCCATTCTTCCCTATTCTACAGTATTCTATTCTCCTCTTTCTATTCTATTCTATTAAATTCTATTGTATTTAATTCTATTTAATTCTATTTTCTTCTACTCTACCCTGCTCTGCTCTCTTCCCATCTGTTCAATACCCTACTCTCCCCTCTTCCACTCTTTTCTATTCTGCACTATTTTTTTCAACCTTAATTAACTTTATTCTACTTTCTTATCTGCTTACTATTTCTTGTTACTCATCCTTTTTGCTTTTATTTTCCTATACTCCACTCTTATTTAAAATATTTTATTGTATAATGGCCTAGTTGACTTAAATCTTTTCTATGCACTTCTCTGCTTCATTTTACCCTGCTCTTGCCTTCGTCGTATTGCAATCTCTTCTCTTCTTTTTTTTGCTTTATTCTGCTTTATTAAAATCTGCACTTTATTTAAAGCTATAATGCTAATTGCGTGTAAGGCAGAGTGACCAGAGCCAAACAAAATTTGCTAAATTGGCACCAAAAAATTGCTAAAAAAATTTTTAAGTGCTAAAACATAGTGACAGAATTTAATGTGCGGTTTCTATATTACAAGCGTTCAACTCTTCTGAAAAATTTTTATGGAAATGACTCAACAAATTGAGTGCTTTTCATACAAATTTTTCAGACGAGTTGATCGCTTGTAATACAGAAACAGCACTTAAATGTCTTAGTTTTAAGCAAATATTTTCTTGGAAAGTTCATAGTTTTATAATTTATGATTATGTTGCCTTCGAAATATTTATTTCCATTGAAAACAAAAAAAAAACAAATTTCTTAAAACAATCATTATTTATTAAAGATAAAAAGTCTTAAAACCACAATAAAAATAATAATTCAGTCCTTAAATTAAATATCACATACACCAGTGATTAAAATTGCTTGACTATTTTCAATGCATATGTAGTTGCTTAACTGTTGCTGCGAAAAATGTGCAGCAAAAGCAAAAAGCAAAAGCAAACAAAAAGAAAGAAACAAATTTGCTTGAGCTGCTTTTCATCCCTTTTAACATTGGAAACGCATTTATGTATTTATAACTATAACATATAAGAAAATACATTTTAAAAACGTTGTTTTATTACACCAATAAAAGGGTTTTTTTTTTCTTAAAAAGCAAAAGCAAAAGAAGAAACACACATCGACTTATTGCTTAAGCAACAGCAAACGTTTTCAAAATAAATACTTTGCAGATTGCTTTGCTGCAGAAAGGAACACATAGTGAGCTACAGCAAATGCATTTCTTTCTCTTTTTTGCATTCGCTTTCGCTTCGTTTATAATGAAATGTTTTGTAAATGCTAAGACATTTGGTTTTTAGATTTTAGTGCTGTTGCTATTTTTAAGCAAACTATTAAAACCGTGACATACACATATGTACATACATACGCGTATATTATATACTTAGGTAAATTTATTCTAGGTATCCGCAGTAAGATTTGAATATACAACTTTTTAATTCAGAGATATGAAAAATAGCTTAAAGAAGATAAAAATAAATTATTAAATTATGTTGCCAGACTTACGTTGCTATTATTGTAATTGTTAGTAGTGTTTTGCAGAAAAGTGCGTTAATTATTTTTTGGAATATTTTGTAAATTGTATTAAATAAAACTGCTCAAAAATGCTACATAAAAAGTTGGAAAGTGCTAAAAATAGTGCTAAGTGCTAAATCGTTAATTTTGCTGCTAAATCAACAAAAGAAGTGCTGAATCTAGCACCGAAAGTGCTTGGGACCGCTGGTGTAAGGTCGTCATCCTCCTCTTTTCTATTCTTCTCCTCTTTTCTTATCTATTAAACTTTCTGCTCCTCTCTTCTCTTCTCTTCTCTTCTCTTCTCTTCTCTTCTCTTCTGTTCTTTTATATTTCATATTCTTTTCTTCCATTTTTTCATCTTTCTTTTCTTTTCTGTTCTCTTCTCATTTTTTCCATTCTTTCTTCTTACCTCTTTAACCCTACTCTAATCTATGCAAATTTAATTTATTTACTTCTGATTGTTTTGTGATTGACTTTTTGAAGGAACTGTAACATTTTAATTTCAGCTCTAAAATTATTTAACACTTTAAAAATATAAAAGGGGCAAAAACTTTAGATATTTATTCTGCTAGTGCAACAATTTCCAGGATTAACGTCACAGCTAATAAAAATATTTATTATAAATATCAACAATAATTTTATGCTATTCACGCTCATTTCGCAAGGGTCCAAGCCTTCCGGAAATTGAAGCTATGCGAAAGCACATGGAAGATATTAAGGAATCAGAAGCTCTTGAATGAAGATTTAATGTGGTGTTCAATGAGACAAGTATTATTCAAGTCGCCAAAAACGCCTAGATTTTCTGAAACGGTATAAGGAATACTTAACTCCATCTGATCTCCTTACTATCTATGTCACCTTTATCAGACCGATAATGGAATACAACTTTCATGTATGGTGCGGTTCTTCAAAAACTATTTTGGAGTTTCCCGACCGCGTGTAGGAGAAAGCGAAGAAGATCACCGACGACATTTGGGTATCCACCTCTATTGATTGGAACATCTACGCAATGTGGGGTATAATTCATTGTTTTATCATTCCTACAACGGAAACTTGTTCCTGAAAACCTCAATTTCGTAATCGCAACGGGCTCTGCATCAAGAGCATATCCCCTTATGTTCGATTGGCCAGTGAATCGTACTACGCATTATAAATATAATTCGTTTTTTTTGCCGAACAGTTCGTATGTGAAATAAACTTTCTGCGGAGGTCTTTCCTGTCACTTTCACTGTGCAAAAATCTCTGCAAAAAAAAATCCAATGTCCACAAGGACTTTCTCTGTGCCATTTTCCATAACATAATTTCCTAGTTCTGACATAATGCGTTGCATAAGTAGAGTTCATCCTTTGCGTGCTGGTCCTAATAAAAAAAATGTTTGCCTCCACTCAAGAAGTAACAAAAAAAGTGAAGAATTAAATCAAACCCTGAAAAGCTAAGAACAATCAGTTTTTTGTTTTTTTTTACTTACATAACAAATGCTTGAAGGTTTTAAAGCATAATAAAACGAAAGAAGAAAAAGGTCCTTTTGTTATCAAAATTCATTTACAAAATGAACTAGACAATAAAAAGTAACTGAGGAAACAATGAAATATGGATGAATAAACAAACATGGCATTTTTGTTTTTTTTTCTTTCATTGGTGTTTTTGTTGGCAAAATACGAAATCATATTAAACGATGTTTTAATAAACTGTGGGATTTATGAATTTAAAGGACATTTAATTTTTTATTTAAGGTTAAGTGAAAAAGTTTTTATTTTGTTTAAAGAAATTTTAACAATATTTGTCATTTCATGTTTAAATACAAGAATCTTGTCAACTATTTAAATAATTAAAGTAAAAGATATTATAATTTTAAGTTTTCATATACATAAATAAGCAAATAATATTTTATTCATGAGTTTTGAGTAATTTCTAAATTATTTATTTTGATTGAGTAAAAAATTTCATACTTTTTTACATTTATGCAAATTTATTTTAATTGTCTGATGTGGAAATCATTATTTGCAATAAATTTCTTCACACCTTTACAGTTTATGAAAAAATATAAATATGATTATGATAAATAAGCAGAAAGAAAGGAACCAAAATAACCAAAGCTCAGAACACTAACAGAATTAAAAAAAATATTCTTCGTTAAAAAAAAAAGAAAATTCACATAATAGGTTTTCAGTACAGCCAACATTTACAAGAGACCATTTTAAAAAGATATTTGAAACAAATTATCTTTGAAATTTTTTTTTTTTTTGTCTTTTAAGGGGACAGTGTATAACTTAATTATTTTATTAAAACGCATTTATAAAATTATCTTTTAGAAAAGCAACTTTTGAAAATCTTTCATTGGACTCAGCTTTAAAAAAAGTATTCCAAAAACATTAATATAAAAATTGGGGCTTTCAAAAGTAATAATCTTTAAAAATTATTTTAACAAAACTCGTTTAAAATATAAGCTTTTGTTAAAAGGTAATATTATAAATAAAAAAAAATTCAATACTTAAGATACTCACAGAAAAGTTTGCTATCTTTTGCGAGTGTATCTTAATAAAATTAGGTTTAAATAAAATAATTTGAAAAAATATATTTTTAAAGCCCGTTTTTTAAAGTACTTTAACACAGTTTCCTTACATTTGAATACATCATTTTTAGCAGTCCCTTGCAGAGTCCATTAAAAATAATTTTTTTTTAAATATATATTATTTAAGAAAATAGATATTACTTAAATTTCCTATAAACAAGTCCTATTAAAAGAAATATAATTGAAAAATGCCGGACATATAAATGCAAGTTTTAACAACTGCACGCTTACTTAATTAAATAATTCTTGCAAAAAAAAACCGACTTCAAAATAGATTTCATCTGTCTGTCTATAACGGTTCAGCAGTTTGCCCATTAGCATCATATAATATTAACTATTGTAACACCCTTTAATTAATAATATAAAATTTGTATACTTTTTATTATTCCAAACAAAGTAGTAGACATTCTGTCTAATCTTCATGAGTTTGTATACAACAGTTCAACAAATACATTCATACAGGTTAAATTACATTAATTTTGGGAACACACTTTAATTTCTAAATTCAAATCATAAGCTTCTTGTTACAGCGGACTTAGCAATACAGTTGCCTTTCAAGCTTCAGCTATCTGTCTAATTTAACTTATTACATCAACTATTGGGTCACCCGTTTATTTCCAAATTCAAATTTTATACTTTTTGTTTTAGCGGAGTTAATAATACAAGTTCTTTGTGAATTTTATTCGTCTGTTTACAACTGTTCAAAAGTATGGCCATAAACATCAAATTAAATGAACAATTGTGGCACCCTTTAATTTATAATTTTAAATATTGATACTTGTGACTATAACGGCCCTAGCAGTCGACATTTTGTCCAATTTGCAAGCGTTTGTCTATAGCAGTTCAAAAAATAAGCCCATGTAAGTAAATCTACATTAATTGTGGGACACCCTTTAATTACTAAATTCAAATTATAAACTCGTTGATAATGCGGGCTTAGCAATACCGATCCCTTTTAAGTTGTAGCGTTCTCTCTATAACGGTTCACAAGTTCGGCCACATACTTGAAATTACATCAACTATTGAGATACCCTTTATCTTCCGCATTAAAGTTTTATACTTATTGTTATGCGAACGTAACAATAAAGATTCGTGGTAAGTTTCAAGCGTCTGTCTGCAACTGTTAAAGTGGATGGCCATATACATCCAATTGAAGCAACTATTGGCGCACCCTTTAATTTATAATTTTTAATATTAATACTTGTTAATACCGTTCATAGTAATTTATATTCTGTTTAATTTTCAAAAGATAGGCTTATATACATAAGTCAATTTACGACAGCTATGGGGACACCCTTCAATTTTTAAATTTAATTTTGTATTACTTTTCGCCATTGGAAGCTTGAGTTATACGCAGTAATTTTAAAGAAGTGCCCTTTCCAGTTTATAATACACTTAAAAAACATGTATGTTGTATGGGGACACCCTTTAATTTTTAATATTATGATATGTTCTTAAACCGGGACCAATTTGTAGGCATAATCTATCAAATTACAAAAAAATTTTAAAATAAGTTCAGAAATGAGTGAGTTCTGCAATTTTAAACATAAAAAAGCAACATTCAGTCGAATTGATAACGTCCTTCTTTTTTTGAAGTCGGTTAAAAAGTACTTTTAAACAGTGTTCATTTAAAAAAACCTCTATTTAAAAATGGACGCTAAAAATTTTTTCTTATAAAATTGGTTTTTAAACTATCTCTTTAAAACTGCCATAATGTGTACATAAAAAGTACTTAAGAAAACAAGTACATTAAAAAGTACCTGAAAATTTTTTTCAACTTTACTAACTTGAAAATTACGTTTAACAAATTGAATAAATAAAAATATGTGTACATAAAAAAGTACTTAAAAAAATACAATTAAAAAGTACCCTGTAAAAAAGTACTTAAAAATTAATCCAAGTCTTTTTTAAGAGATATGCTCCCCAGAAATAACTTTATCACTTATAAAGGAAAAATAATTCCAATATGTATATGAAAAGTGAGAAGAAGATTTGTTGTATTCGTCGTTCACTATTTTTGGTAAATTCTACATCATAGACTTTTTTTCTTTACTTTAGCTTTTCCTAAAATTTATATCTCAAACGTAAATTTGTAGCAAATTCATTTTAATTTCCTTAAAAGGTTTATTATATTGATGTCCTTAAACAGCAATCTCTATCAGCTGCAATATTTTTTTTTCTTTGTTTTCGGTATTCGAAGTTTATGCAGATATAAATTTTTTAATTCAAACAATTTTTTTTTTCACTTTGCATTAAACAGAAGTTTTTACAACATGAATTTCATTAGAATATGTGCAAGTTTGTTTTTCTTTTTGGTACTTTTTAATTAGTTAAAAGAGTTTTTTATTTAGTTTTAAAAATTTTTTTATCGATATTTTATTTTTGAAACTCGGTCTTTAGATTTATTGCTTGTTGATACAGTTTGAATTTATTTTACTGGCATATAAAGTCCCATCAATATACATATGTATATTTCTTTTTTTATTCCAAATGTTAAATAAATAAAAAATGTTAACAGTTCTGAAATGTTATTTGTAAATTCGTACTTATTATACCCTTCACCACAAAAAGTAGAAAAAGGGTTTATATAAGTTTGTCATTCCGTGTGTGAACCCATTTCTGACCCCATAAAGTGTATATATTGTGACTTCTTATGCACAGCGACGATGATTGAATGATGTTCGTCTCACCGACCGTGTTAGTGTTGAAATTAAGCAAACTTGATTTCACAAAAAAATAAAAAATAAATAAATATGTTATTCAATCAGATATAGTGTCGTTAGAGGTGCTATTGGAAATCAGAATGATTTTTCCATGTCCTCTGAGGCAGCGGACAAAACACCACGTCTACCCCTAATTTTTACATATTACTTGGAACGATGAAGTAACTCCAATCCAAAAAATTAATATATGGGGCTATAAAGAATTAAAGAATAAGAAAAAAAACATCAAGTGAAAAAATTGGCCATCGCCCATATTTTTTAGAATATCAATATTAGTGTCATCTTAAAGATTTTCAAGATATCTTTAAGAAAATACTAAAATTTTTTAAAAATGCTTAACCCATTAAGAGCCGAAGACATTTTTATGTAAAATAATAAATATGCAGTACTTAATCTTTTCCTTATTTTTTAATTTTCTGTCACCCCAGTATTTGCTCTTTTTATTGGAGTTACTTTACTAAACTAGATTTACATAGATAATGAAGGGAATATAAGATTCGGCATTGCCGAATATAGCACTCTTATTTGTTTTTTATGATTGTGTTTAAATTACTGCTGGGCATTCAATGAGAAAAACAATATTCAATGAATGCACGGCATATTGCAAAAAGGATTTTTTTTGCATTTTACTGCGTTGGTTAATTTAAGGATACGAATTGTTGCTGTTTTTCTTTTTCTCCATTTGTTGTGTCGAACGTAATTTCAGGATTTTTTAAAAAAGTCGACGTATTAAATTTATGTTGTCAGTTTTTGTTTCGTTTTGTATTCAAAAATGGGGAACGTTTGTTTAACCCAAAAAGTATGCTTTATTTTTTTAAGTTCCTAAAGTCTCTGCTATAAAAACCTTGTGTAGGTGAAAAAAGAATTGAAAGACTGATATTATTTTTCAATATTCAACATTCAAATTTCAAGTCTAAAAAGTCCAAAAAAGATAGAAACTATTTCCCTTTTTTAAAGAATTTTAAATCGTTTCTTATTTCCAGATAAATTTACGAAAGAAAGTGTTTCTATTTTTTCACAGAACATTGTAAAACTAAAGTTGCAATACGAACAAAGGGCTTAAAGACTTACAAATAAAGACACTTGCTATCACATGCCATTGTAATTAGTATTAAACAGTGAGAAGACTTGGAAATAGAGCCGCTAAACAGCAATCCAGTATAAAAACTTTTACTCAAAAGCTTGATGACTCGGTCAGTATGAGCAAGATTCTAAAAATATATTAATACCTGGTGGAGGATCAGCCAGAATTATGGTGCATGCTGCTCAGCACATGGTTCTTCTTGAAGACCCAAGCTTAAAACTTTTTAAAATCATTAAGAAGCATTTTCTATTTCCCACAGTAAAAAAAAAAAACAAAAAAATAAATAAAAAAAATACTAAGAAGCCTTAATAAGTAAGATTACCACAACAAACAAAGTCAGCCTTGAACATCAAAGAACAGTTGACTGAAGTAAATGTATGTATTTATAAAAAAAGATGTATTTGTATGTAAAGCTGGTTTCCCACCTACTTACCTGAACATTTGCATTTGTAAATTACAAAAAGTTTTTAACATTTTCAACCACAAACAAGCACAAACCACAAAGTGTCTTCAACACATCTTCATAAATAAATAATAAAGTACCTTAAATCTTACTGAGTCTGTAGGAAGGGCTGGAATAGAAAATCAATATGGATTGTAGGGGCGTATAACAGTTTTTCTTATAAAAAAAAATCAGCTATTTTTAAATTGGAGCAATAAATTTGAGCGATTTAGTGTTCTCGACAACAAGCAAAGAGGGAAAATGCCGTGATATAAATAAATATAAATTGGATAAAACAAAAGAATATAATATTGGCTTAAAATTGAATGGGAGCAGTTAAAGCCATCAGTTTTGTTATTCGTAATGTATTAACAATATTTTGTAATCCATTTGAAAGTATTTTTAAATGAATCTTCATTAAAGTCGGTAAGAATTGAGAACATCTTTTATTATTATGTTTTCTAAGCAATGCCACACTTTTAACATTTACTTGAAATTCAAGTTTAACCCTTAAGTAGACACCTAATTTGTGTGGCACAAACTGTCACCTGGGCCTGGCTGGGACCTCATGTATTTTCACTGAATAATAACAGTATATTTAAAAGTTCCTAGTAAGAAAAACAATAAATTAATTTAAAAAAGGTTTGTATTTAAACAAAAAAATCATACAATCACATTACAATATAATAAAAAAGAAGAATTCATTTAGTTTAGTGGGAATATGTAAAATTATGGTTAAAAATTTAACAATTAAAACAAACATATTCGCATTTTGAGTGCTGAAGACACACGGGATTTTTGCAGTTTTTACAAAGGTATCTTGTATTTCGTCTCATGTTGTCGTTTTCTTTACAAATTTGGCATTTGGATTTATTTTTTTGAAATTCAGATCCGCTTTTTTGAGGTACAGTCACAACTGGTTTCTACAAAACACAAAAATAGTGTAGAGATGTTCATAAAAGATTCTTAATAAATTCTATAAGTAGTAAATTTTTTACTTTATTATTACAAACCTTATATATTTCGTCCAAAAACGCTTCTACTCCTGATCGGCTAACAAAATTGCACATAACGTGCTTATTTTTGCTGCGCTCATTGATATGTGAGTGAACCAGTTGTTCGGAAAGGCGACATAAGAATTGTCTTCTTGCACCCTGTTTATTTTTAATTGACATATTTTCGTCATATATAATGTAACTAGCTAAGGCCATTATATCAAGCATATTAAAGAAAAATGACAAAGTCCACCGCTTTGTCGTCCGTTTTGTAGTGTATTTGGTAAGCATTTGGTCCATAACATCGACACCAGATTTTGTTGCGTTGTAGTGCAGAATTGCTTCTGGTTTCTTTTTATTCCAGAAACAGATTTTTCATTATGTTTCGTAGATAATAAAATAACTGCTTTATTTTTCTTTGGTACATAAGAGCATATTTCAATCCCATCCTTAAATCCAAATTCGCTGGACAAAACTTCCCTTTTCGTAATTTTTTTTTCATTTCCAAGGGAATGCATCGCTTATTGCTTTTTTAAGTTCCGACATACCCAATGCGAATTTCCATCAGCTTTTTGCATAAATCCAATGTTGTAAAAAAATTGTCAGCAACTATTGTTCTTCCGGAACCTTTATACCGTATAGCAAGGAGCATTAACTCATTTTCCCCTTGCTTTTCTGCTCGTGCTTCGCCTGGCTCTCTGCCTGTATAAATGTTTCCCTCCAATAGAAAATGCGTTCACATGCCCACCAAACTTTTAACCCGTATCTTGCTGGCTTGGAAGGGATGTATTGAGTAAACTTCGTTCTGCCTCTAAAAGGAAAAAGCTGTTCATCTACTGTGATGTTTTCGTATGGTTTAAAAGTATTTTTTAAATTAATATTTAATAAGTTCCAAATGTCCCTTATTGGAGCGGCTTTATCCGTTTGAGTTCTAAAAGATCTAGTTCGACTTTCGTCAAACCGAATGAGTCTTAAAAGTAATTGAAATCTTTTCAGCGACATAGTTGCACGAAATATGGGTAAATTTTTTGTTTGCCAAAGCAAAGGGGCAGCTTGTGTGTTTTCAATTTTCATTTTTTATTTATTTTTTATTTATTTTTATTTATTTATTTGTTTATTTGTTCATTTCCTGTACAACAAGATTTAGTCTTATATTTAGAGTACAGGAACGTTATGTGTTACAAAAAATTTTTTTGGTAATTAGTAATACATTATATATATATAAAAAAATAAGAAAATAAAAAAAAAAAATATGAAGATGCCAATAACAAAAAAAATATAGCAGTCTTTACAACAAAAATAATAATCTAGAAACTAGGCAAAGTGTTCAAATAGAAATTTTCTGAAACTATTAGCATTGCTATTAAGTTGTTGACTTAATGGAAGATTGTTCCAAAGACGAGCGGCAAACACATAAAACTGCCATTCAGAAACAAGACACTGATGTCGAGGTATTACTATGTTTCGGTTTCGCAGCGATTGGAAAAAGCGTATTTTCTCAAATATGTACTTGGGGGTTTGAGCATTAATAATTTTGTGTAAAAAAATAAGAGTACGAATTTTTAATAAGCTTTCTAGAGAAACTCCATAGAGATTGTTGGCAACGGATGACACATGGTCAAATCTTTTTAAATTATATACGTATCTTAATATATTATTATATAAGACATTTAGCTTTTTTTTGCTAACAGTATCGCAGTTTCCAAATAATTCACATCCATAAAGAAGAGATGGAATCAGATATGTCTTCGCAAGTAGTAACCTTATTCTAAAAGGGGTGAAATGCTGAGTGGACCAAAGAGCTCTTAACTTAGCATAAGTTTGACCAACCAACGAATTTATATGATCTGTCCACGTCAGGTTGCTGTTAAAAATTATACCAAGGTTTTTCGCTGAGTTAACAACTTCAATTTTTTCGCCATTTAGGAAAATGCCCTCGCTTATTGATGAAATTAATCTTTTCTTACATATTTTTAGGCATTTAGATTTACCTGGATTTAAGCAGAGACCGTTGGCGCAAGCCCAAATGTGGACTTGTTTCAAATCATCATTTAAATGAGCTATACCTGCTGAAATATCTTCAGCTGGGCTGCTCAAAGTAAGTTGGACGTCATCTGCATACAGATGGATTTTGCAATATGATAGTTGTTTTGGCAGATCATTGACATAAAGTGAAAATAAGAGTGGACCTAAGATTGAGCCTTGAGGAACCCCCCTATTAATATTTAAACTGTCAGACCAAGTATTGTTAACAACTACCGATTGTGTGCGATTTGAAAGATATGATGATAAGAGTTTAACTGACATGTTGGAAAATTTAAAAAATTGTTTCAGTTTATTTGTGAGTATAACATGGTCAACTGTATCGAATGCTTTGGAATGGTCCAGAAGCACTAAAAAGTTGATATCCTTGTTTTCTAAACCTTGGCGTATATTCTCACTTACTTCAATAAGAGCAGTAACGCAGTTGTGGTTCTGACGAAAACCAGATTGGTTGTCAGTAAGCAGACTATGGGTATTTAAGTATGTAATGATTTGCTGACATAAAAGCTTTTCTAAAGCTTTTGACAGAAAGCATAATATGGCAATGGGTCTGTATTCTCCATTCGGCTTCGGTAATGGCAAAATTTTAGCATGTTTCCAATTAGATGGATATTTGCCTGACGTTATAATTGAATTAAACAAATGTGTGACATAAGGGAGAATTATGGGCAAAATTAGACGTATGAATTTTGGGTGCATGTTGTCACTTCCAACTGCATTTGATTTTAACAAGAAACATGTTGACATTACGTCATATTGTGTTACACAGGAAAAAGAAAAATAGCCATTTGTTAATTCATCATTAAGATTTAAAGAATCAGAAGGAAAATCAAAGTAATTTAAATTAGCTTTAACTACAGGAATGTTAGTGAATGTTTTGTTAAGCATGTTTGTATCCACTTGGCAGTCCACACTGTTTTCCGTATTGCCAATTCCTATTTCGCGTATAGTATGCCATGATTGTTGTGAATTAATAGCATTATTAAAACGGCTATAATAATACTCAGTTTTTGCATTTTTTATCAGCTTGGTAACATTCTTTCTTGCAATAGAAAATTCTAAGTGGAGCTCAGGGGTCTTGTATCTCTTCACCTTGCATATGCTGAGTCCCTTTGGAGTATAGCATTCTTTATAATATTTGAAAACCATGGTTTTTGTTTGGGTTTGATCCTTTTCTGTTTTAATGGAACAGTTAAATCAAATAAGCACTGAATGTTACGCTCTAAAAATATAGTTTGCTCATCAACAGAAGCCATTAAGAAAATGTCACTCCAAGCAATAAGCGAAGAGTATTGACTGAGATGATTGGTGTCAATTTGCTTGAAATCACGATAGGTGATACATTTTTCGGCTTGTTCAGAGTGAAAGTTGTAGGTTAAAAAAATTAAATCAAGTTTAGAAAAACATGATGCCGATACCTGATCATACAAAATTATGCTACTAATGTTGGATACGAAAAAAAGGTCTATAAGCGTGCTGGTTGTAGATGTGTGATGCGTTGGATATGTTTTGTTAGCTGGAAAAAGACCAAAAGTTGACATATTTTCCGAAAGAGTGACCTCTGTTAATAAATTTGAGTTGAAGTCGCCTGTAATGATTATATCATTATACTCTGCGGTAATACCTTCCAGTGCAGTAAATAAAGTTGTAAAGGGTATTCTCTTGTTGGGCCTGTAAACGCAACCCACCATTAACTTTTTGCCATAAGAAGAAACTTCAATAAAAATAAACTCAATACCCTGTTCAATTAAGTCATTGGCATTGGGAGATTTCAAGTAAAATTTGCAAGAAATATTATTTTTCAAAAATATGGCAACACCACCACCATGCCATCCTCTGTCACATCTAAAAACTTTATAACCATAAGGGCAGATAAGGCTATCGGATGTAGTTGCCATCAACCAAGTTTCTGAAACACAGATAATATCAACATCAGAGTTTTCGAACACTAATTTAAGTTCATCAAGTTTGTTGTTTATACTTTGGGCATTTATATGAACTATTTTTAACCCGTCTTTATATTTGGCTAATATTCTGACCATGTTGTAAGTTAAGTCTTTGGCTCTTCCATCTACAACACTGTTAAGAATCATAAAAACGTTTAATATAGTGTGCAATGCTAATAAAAACGAAAGTTGTGAAAAAAACAAAATTTAATTTAGTTGCATAAATAATAAAGAAACGAAAAAAGAATTTAAAGTTGAAAATTGTAGTCAAGAAAAATATTAAGATCATATAGTCATCAAAAATTATATAAAAAATTAAAATATTATTAAACGAAAATTGGAGAAAATAATTTAAAGCAATTAAATACTTAATTAGTGGAGTGAAAAAACTGATCAAGTTGTTCTCGAAAAATTATGTTAATTGGATCATCACTTTCATTTTTCTTTACGTAGACTAAGCCTCTTAACGTGTATACAGTCTTCAAGAGCTTGTCCTTCTTAAGTCCAAGTGCTGCTTTGAAAATTCCATAATTATGAGGGGTAAGATTTTCGTTGATGAAGAAATGTTTATTGCTTTCGAAACTTGCATCCGATAAACGCAACGGCGAGCTAAGTTTACGACGATAGGTGGTAACTATTTTTAGAAAATTATTTTTTTCATATGGTGTATTGAATTTTACTACGATGGGTGGGTCGTCAACATTGCGTTGGTTTTTATAATTTTCATCATCATCTGTCATCTGTGGCGACCGTAGAATTTTCTTGATGTATGCATTTAATTTTAAGATTTTCAACCTCCGTCCTTAGTTTATTAATTTCCGTACTGTTTTCCATATCCATTTTATTTAACTTATCATTTAATTCTTTTACTTCTCTTTTTACATCATTTACAATTTCAGTTTTTATGTTTTCAAACCTCTCTTCGATTTCAGCTAACAAACTTCTCTTACTGTCTGCTATTAAATTTTTTATGGCCTCCATTTGTTCTCTTATGTTTTCATCTTGTTTGGTAAATTTGTCCTCAAGCCAATTCCACAAACGACTCCGTGAAAAGGATTCTCTTGGAGAAGAAAAAACTAAATCTGCATTAATATGATCAGGCAGACCAAAATCAGCTTCATTTGCAGTTCTCTTTGTTCTGCGTGTTGTCATTTTTATAATTTATTTTAATATTTTGCTGAATAATTTTTTGGTGGGCTTTTCGTGTTTTTTATTGTTATTGTATTTAGTTAAAGTATGTATGTAGTTTATGACTGTATATATGATTGCACTTTTACTCTCGTTATGTTTATTTTTGATTATTTTCGTTTTGTGTCTGACTTTTGTAAATTGTTTTGTAATTGCTCTGATGCAAATTTTTTTTTTAAAGAAGGTTTCTGTTAATTTATTTGTGCAAAAGTTGATGAATCTTTGGTAAAATTACACTGTTTTGTAGAATTTTATTCGCAGAAATTTTTCATATAAAGAAGAAGATTTAAACTTAAAGTTTTACCGATCAAAAATAGCAAAAACCGGGAGCTCATATATTTGCACAATATTTAACGTTTACGGCGAAAATTCCAATTTCCCATATCTACTGGTCTCATTATTATTATTTCTTTTATATCATTTGTAAAAAAGCGGTTGAATATATCCAATGGATTAACATCTGTGCAAGTTGGCCCCCCGTGACCTCTCAATATATTATGCGAGGCAAATTTTCTTATAGTTGGTGGTGACTTTGACCACTCTGTTCCGTCCTTACCATAAAAGAAAGATTTTGAAGCTTTTTCTGTTTGGTTTCTTTCTTCGTTCTCGCTTTCATCTTCGCTATCACTTGAGACTGCCATTTCATTATCAATATGTAAATCTTCTGCGACATCAGAAGCTTCGCGTTCTACATCATCATCCTCATCTTCAATACGGCATTCATTTTCAATATCGTTGGCAATTGCCTCAGCCAATTTTTCAAAAAAAGTTGGATCAGATTTTAAAACTGTCTCTAAAACTTTATCAACTTCACAACTCTTTCTAACACACCAACTAGCAAGACAGAAAATAACTAAAATAATTCTTCAGTGAAAAAGTGAAAGAAATTGATTTAATTTTCAAACAGAAAAATAACTGTATATCTCTTTTATGTGATTTCATATGTAAATCAAAAACAGATTTTTGCTATAAAACTTATCAACAACATCAACTTAAGCTTATGCTTATAAGTGAGAAATTTTTGGCATTTACATTAGAAGAGATTGAGAGTTTGCTTATTCTCAAACGTTTTTGTTGGTTTTTGCATTGATGTTAATACAAAAGCTGGCTGGGCCTGTCTAGGCCCAGGTGGATACAATATGCACAAAATTTGTATCAGGCCAATTGCCACGCCCACGATGTTTAAGTTTACATTTTTTTTCTCATTTTCTTGTAAAAAACATCTTGATTAAGGATACATAAAGTTGAACAATTATATAAAAAAAGTGGAAAAAATTAAAAAAATGCCTGGCCAGGCCCAGGTATACACTTAAGGGTTAAACTTATTTCGAAAAGCTCATCCGTTCGAAACTCTTTCTCTCTCTCTCACTCTCTCTCATTTCTAATGCAAAGAAATGTGATTTTTTAAAAGACAATGTTGAAACAGGAATCTGTGATTGATTGCTGTTTATTACGATCATGAAAGAAAGATATGAAAATTAATTCACTGAAAAATCAATATTTACAACTGGAACTTCACCACACATAAACTGTTGTCTGACGAAAATTAAACTTAAACTTTAAAATAAATAATCGAAAAGTATGATGAAATTAAGTATAAATTTAATGAGGATCCCTAAGAGGTGGCCGTTAATCTAAATCGTATGGAAACTGACAAATTCAACTACTAAAGGCATGGTCAATTTGGGCGCATTATTTGACACAAATTTTGTAAAAATTTACTGAAATTTTTTTAGCGAATATCTTCTACGATTTATTGAACTTCTGGTACGTTTTCCTGAAATGCTCGTAAAAATGCCATGATTCACGTCCAATTTACTCAATAGATCTCTCATAAATCGCATGTGCATCCAAAAAGAAGGTTTGCTTCTATTAAATAAAATGTTTTACAGATTTCTTGAAAATATATCCGTACGATTTGCTTATCTTAAACAAAAAAATCGTACAATAATTGTGTCTATATGATCAGAGTTTCATTTTGAATTGCTTCTCTCTTGTGTAACAGTGTGTCACCTAAACACATGTTGGCCAGAATTTTATAAAATTTTTGTCAATGAATTGTACGATTTCGTATAATAGTCAGTCGTTTATATCAAGAGAACGAAAAATATTTATTTCTTCGGTGGTCACGTATTTGTAAAAAATAATGTGCCCAACGTGACTGTAAACTCACTTTAAACTGTTTTCAATTTGCATTTCAGATGTTCAAAATTTAAACAAAAAATATTAGATAAACGTTTGTGGTCATTCGTTTGATTTTGTCACATTTTCGGTAAAAATGTTACTATGAAATCATGCAGAGGCAAGAATAAGCAAAACACGCTGGTAAACAGAAAAAAATCAATTCCGATATTCGGATGTTTTAAATCCCGAAAATTATTCATGGGTTTTTCCAAGTATTTAAGTCAAATACTGTAATTTTGATATGGACTATATAATTTAATGCCACTTTGCACAAAATACACATTTTTGTCAATTGCTATATTAATGACGAATTTTGTGTTAAAAAAAAAGATATTTTGCGGGGAAGTCTGATCACCTTCTTTCATTAAAATAAAACTGCTGCAGAAAGTTATCGATTGCTGTTGGTAGAAGCTTACGGTGATTTCACAACAGAATACAGGGAGAGGCCTCTTCAGCCGATAGGTATTGAACACGAGGATTTGGAACCACTTCTAGACAAAGATTGTTGACAAATACAAAAACAAATTGCATTGTCATTGAAAGTCACCCAACAAGCCATTTACCTACGTTCAAAAGCAGGGAAATTGGGACCCATATGAATTGAAGCCGAGAGACTTTAGAAGGCGATTTTTAATGTCGGAAATAACGCTTTACGCTACAAAAGAGGCCCTTTTCCATTGTTATGCTACTAGTGATTAAAAAATGGACACATAACGATAACTCCAAGCCCAAAAATGCATATTTAAGGCCCGACCAACCAACCAAATCAACGCCGAAGCCAAATATCCATGATGGCAAGGTAGCTTTGTATTTGGTAGGATCAGAAAGGTGTTTTCTATTATGAGTTGCTAAAATCGGATCAGACAATTTTAAGGGACCTGTACTGAAGATAAACAAACAGAATATTTGACCATACACGAGGTCATAATCTTCCACCAGGATAACTATCAAAACTGAGGTAGCTCCTTTGACGCGAAATCCATATGCTACCAGAAAGATGGGAGAAAGTTTGAGCTAAAGACAGACAATACTTTTAATAATTTTTCAACTCATTTTTGTGGTTATAATCAATGCATATTTCAAACAAAAAACTGACATTTTAAACTTGTATAGCCCATATAATTAATCATTATAAATGCTATAGTTGTGTAGTTCGTGAACGAAGTAGAACAATTGAACTACTCACTCAATTGTACTATATGAACACACTTTTAACTAAGCTCTTTCGGCTCTATTACTGATTCCCTTTTCTAGTTCATCATTATTTTTATTAAAACAAATATAAAATTAAAACTTGAGTTAAACCTTTTTTAAGGTTATTTTAGTAAAATTTAACCAGAAATATCGTTTTGTAATCAGAAAATATCTTATTATGAACCAATATTCTTTTTTAATTTAAACGGTTTACAAAAATTAATTCCGATATAAGTGCATACTTACATATAAATAATCTATAAATTGATTTTTAATTGAACAATTTTTCATCAAAATGTGTGAATATGTTTTTAATACCTGGGGGTCGATTCTGGTTCTGTGAAAATGTGAAATGAAAAACTTTTTCATGTTTTCATAGAGTTTCCGATTCTTGTTTAGTGAAAAAATTATAAATAAATTCAAATGTTTTCATATGAAAAAAACAAATGGAATGAAACTAATTGTTTTCACAATTTCACAGTAATATGATTCTTGTTCTGTGTAACAGTGTAAATAAGTGTCAACTATTTTTCATTTATAAAGTATTTTTACACTTTGATTTTAACGGTGAAAAGTGGAAAAAGCCTTAATAGGCAGCGCGCAAACGGGCACCAAAAACAATTTTTAATTAATTACTTAGAAGAAAATCTGGACATTGCCAACGCCAAGTAATAATTTAAAAAATTAATAAAAATTATCTTCTAAAAAATGCGTATTTACAGATTTGTAACTGCGGATGGTACTAGATGGAGAAGAAAGGTAGAAGAAACCAGCAGCGAGCCTTAACGCTCTTAATGGTACCCAAAAAGACGGTCAAAATGGAAGAAGTATTGGAGTGATTTGAAGTAAGTATATTTTTTGCACATTTGCGTTTAAATTAATGTAATTTTTAAATTAAATGCCAGGCTCAACACTCGTGCTAAATACTCCGAAATAAAAAAATTAACAAAGAAGTGGAGTTAAAGGTTTAATTCGTCTAAAAGCACTTTTGCCTCTAGAATAGTCATTATAAAAGTCTCCACTGTGGAAGCTGTAGATCGAGATGGAACACCGGAAGTTGGTTTTGAAAATTATTTTTGGAAAGCTGCGTTTATTTTCGCTGACGCAAATGTAGAAGAAGGCACTGCAACTACTTTTTCGCTTACAGCTACTGCCACTACCATTGCCAGCAGTTCAACTGATACATATATCCAAAAATACTAGTGTGTATGTATGTGGTAGTTGTTGTTTAATAATGAAGAATATAAGTTTAGCGACGTCTTAAAGTAAACTTAGAGCCGCTTTCAATATTTGTTTGTTTTTAATATAACAATATTTTAAAAAATTATCCACTTATTAAAAAAGAGCTTGACCCAAAGAATACTGTGCGGCGAATTTTTTAATCATGACATAAAAAATAAAAAACTTGAAAATAAAATAAGTATAAGAAATTTGTAGGATAAACAGTTTTATTTGAAAAAAGGATATTGTACTAAACGCCAACAAATAACTCATCAATCTGGCGCAGCAATCAGAAAAAAAAACCGTGAGGCGATCGTAACCTAAGTTGACTCTTGATACAAATTTCACTCTCCCACGTTTTTATTTTTTATCTGATCAATGTTCTAGATACATGAATTATTTGTTGGAGCTTAGTACAATATCCTTTTTTCAAATAAAAATGTTTAACTTACAATTTTTTTATACTTACTTTATTATAAATTTTATTTAGTTGGGTGGTTTTTACATGGTTCTAATAAAAAAAAAGAAAGAAATTCCGTGTTGTAGACCATACTATAGTATATGCATTCTCTTTGTTAATAAATGAAATGTTATGAATTTAAAAATTTTTCAAAAATTGCTTAAAAATGGTTTAAAAACCTTTCAGCAACAATACGTGCAGCTCAAGCAGTTAGAAAACTCGTTTGCGGCTTAGAGCCGCTTCAAAACTGCTAAATTTTTATACCTGCATTAGCTTTTTAGATTTTATAAACATAATATATATAACGAAAGTTTCACGGCTACAATGGAATGAAACACTTTTTCATTAAAAGAACGGGAATCGCATTTTGTGTAATTGTGAAATGATAAAATGAAAAGCTACTATGAAAACGAAAATGAAAAGTTTTTTTTCATTTCACAGTTTCACAGAACCAGAATCGACCCCCTGATATATTGATCATAGAACACTAAAAATTTTATGAGCCTAAAACAATTGAGCTAAACATATCAACTGGATTCGCTCAATTGTTTATAGTATTCTACGTGAGCAGCCTTGAACTAAATGAACGAACTAGTTCGTACTAAGCAGCTGAAATGAAAAGAGCGCTCACTCTAAAGAGCTGATAAACCCAACCCACAACATGCGGTTGTACTGGGAGTTTTATAAACATTTTTGCCATAAAAATCTGCGTTTTAACGCGAAATCTTTCATAAAAAAGTTGTAAAAAATCCTAGAAGTTGTGTTGTTGATTCAGAGGTTTCGAAAAATCATTTCCAATAATAAATTAAAATATTTTTTTTTTTTGCAAAAACTCGGTATGAATTTAAACAAAGTTAAATAGGCCGGATTTAAAATGAACAGTTTTTTTTGGAGATTCCAAATGGTTTGTTGACTTTATATATTGAATATTTTCTAAAACTTTTTTATCAGTTTTATTTGCACATCATGTCCAAAAATTTTTCATAACTTGCTAAAAGTTGCCTTTTATAACTTGCTGTTAAACTTTTTAATAAAACTATTCAATATTTAGTTTTGTTGGCCAAAAATAATAATAAAAGAAAAATTTGAAACACACAAAAAAGAAAAAAAATTCTATTTAACTATTTCAGAGTGTGAAACCTCAAAAGAATATGTATTTATTTTATTTTATATGAGTTTTTATATAAAAGATTCTTTTAGCAATTTTAAAATAGGTATTTATTAGTTTTGACAATAAAAAAAAGGATTTTATTTCATGTTTTTCTACTGTAAAGCATTAAAAAATATAAAAAAGTTTCCTTAAGTTAAAAACTTTTAAAACAGAAAAGAGTCCCAGTCGTTAAATAACCGAAATAGGATGGAATAGTATAATAATGGTAAATATATATTGTTGTATACTTTCTTACATAAATACTTTTACTTTAACAGCAGTATTTTTTTTTCTTTTTTTGTATTTTCCAAAGTATTTTAAGTTGTTACAAGATGTTATTTAAGTTAACTGATAAACCTAAAGTTTCATCATCAGTTACAATTTATAACTACAATGGTGCTATAAAAAATCTAAGTAACATTAAAATGGAGATAATAATTCTTTTTCATCCTAAAGAAACATCTTCTTTAGCTTATGCAAATTATACGAAGATTGTTAAGATACTTAACTTTAATGCTCACGTCCTACTAAATCAAAGACATTAATCGGACAAACACAAGATTGGCAATAACAGCCGCACAAGCAGTGATTAATAAAATACAAAAAAAGGGGAATGAAAAGCTTCTTTAATATTAGAATTTTGCATTCTGTATTGGAATCCGACAAAGCTTTAAAAATAAAATAAATTAAGAATAAAATTAAACCACGGGAATATATAATTATATACACAAATAAATTTAAACAAAATTACGTGCTACTTTTATCCTGATTAAATTATTAAATTACTTATATTGATTATTGAGGGTGAAAGCACGTCTCGATGGCTATTTCGCTACGGCTTACTTCTTCTCTTCAGGAAACTAGTCACAAACATTAATAATAAACTAAAGATTTTTGTCCAATCGCTAAAGTAAAGACAACAATCAACTTTTAAGCAAAAAACAACAATCATCAACACTGATTTTATTTTTCTTTATCCAAGTGCCCGTACATAGAATAGAAGTAAATTATTGTAGTGTTTTGTAATAATTTATTTTGCATCATCTTTTAGCCGTATAGAAGAACCGAAAAAAGTCAGCCGTCTATTTATTTTATTCTTCTTCAGTTCACTATTTCCTCTCTCATCTAGACTGTAGCTCTGTCTATAATGTTTATATAATGCTCAAGCAATCTTAGGGCCATACTAGGCGCTGTGACACTGGCATAAACTTGCATTCATAACCTCCTTTTTTGTTTCGTCAGCTAAACCTTTCTAACCAATTCAGGCAACACTGCTACACACTGTTGTAAGGTTGCAATTTCATTCTAACTAATAAACTAATAAATCTTCTTCGTTTATATTACACGCCCTTTCGCTAATGACTCATATATTGCAGCTTCTTATTAATTGGCTCCCTTCTTTCCGTATGGATTTCGGGAGAGTTACATTAATTTTTTCCATTTATTTGCCGTTTTATATAAAACTATCCATCCAAAATTACTTTCTCTTCTATATTTATATCGCCAATGGGAATTGAACTCATGATATATATTTTTTTTATTGAAACTCTGACAGACTCGTAATTCTTCTTCTTATTCATTTGACTTTTTTTAACATTCAATCCAACTAAAATAGGTTTTTTTATATATTCAAACTGCCGATGGGAGTTGAACTCATGACCTTCTGTTTTAACAACTACGTAGACACATCAAAATGCTCAATACTAAAAGTAAAAATTTATTCACATCGGTTTTAAAACACACACGGATGACACCAACAACACTAGCCTTTGTTTTTAAACATTTTTCTAGCAATATATCAAATGTCTATTCGTTGTTTGTTATATTTCAATAACATTCCCAAAACATTTTTTTTGGTTCCCTTCTTCTTTTATATATAAAAAAAATTATTGCAAGTACGTTGTAACTTTATAACTAATTACGGTCAAACCGAATCCAAAAAAATTTTTAGGGCTTGTCCGTATGGTCGTGTAGATGGTTTATCCAAATAGTACATGAAATCGGTAGACGCGTTCGCGAGTTATGACTTTTTATGGCAACATGTGCGCGTGCTGACTTCATACACATGGTAAATACATGTTGTCAAACCCGCATTGAGGACAGACGTACTTTTACCTATCTTATGTTATTTTTTGCTGTATTGGGGTAGCGAAGTGCCCCAAATTTTTATTTGCATTATTTTCAACATATTAAAAATTAAAAAGTACTTTTACAGTAATTTTTACCTAAAATAAAATATCTTTAACAAAAAAAAAACGAAGAATATGATTTGTGTGCGTGTTCTGTTTTTTTATTTCATTTATTTATTTATTTTTTTTTGTTGTGAAAGTAATTCAGTCGTCCTGTCAACATGGCACTTTAGGGTTTTCTATTATATATTTTTTCTGCTATTGTGTCCACTGTGCAACAATAATCCTATAAATTTCGTGTTGTTTAGGAAGCACATGGCAATTCTTTTAATAGTAAGAACAGCCCTTCATGATATATTATTCCTAAGACCGTTAATATAATATAATGAGAATATATTGCCGCTGGACAAGCGCAAGTCATACAATGTCTGCCTCAAACAATGAAAAATGTCTGTTGCCTTTGATTAATTTAATAATAAAGTTTCGCATGAAATAAAATTTAGGTTGTGTGGGTGTCTGCTATAACCAGGAAATATTTTTTTATAAACTCCAAATGGATTTTCAAATAAATACTTTGGTTGGGGATGGATAAAACAATAATTTGTCTAACAGATAACGTAAAGAAAAATGTGTTTTATCGTGTGGCATCCAATAATTATAGAACGGTGAAAACATCAAAGGAAAAAACCGCAAGTGGTTTTTTGTTGAAGATGAAAATATTTCGTTAAAAATTATAAAAACCTTATCAGACATTAAACAACAAGTATTTTTGTAAAATGGTTAAAGCATAACAACGAAGACGACCGCAACAATATTTACAATGCTATTGCCACATGCCATAGCATATAAAATATTTGAAATTTCACAAATGATTTTTATTGTATTTAAATTTTCAAGCAAAAACATTTTCTTCAAACTAACATATTTCAAGCTGATTTATTATAAACCCTGAGTTTTCGTAAATTCAAATCGCTGCATATAGAATTTATGGTCTTATAAAATTAGTATAGTTTTACTAAAATTAGCTATCCAAGCAATAACTGATTATTTAAAATATACTTTCCCTTAGAGTGAAAAATTATGTTTTAGTAAAACTTTTTAGTGCCGGACGCCTAAAAGCATTCATTATTTGCAAACGTTAAGTTGCTTTTAAAAATATGCTCTTCTTTATTGTTACAAAACAAATCAAATAAACATATTTTGCTTTAATAAGACTGAAAAAGAAAATAAAACACAGAAACTTTTATTTGTGTTTCATTTAAAATATTTACATCAACTCATCATGTCAAAAATTATAAAATATAATTTAAAATATTTTTGAAATGTGCTATTAAATGTGAGACATGCGCAAATAAAAACGTTTATATATTTTAAAATAAAAATATAATAAAAAATCTTCTGTTAAAATTGTAAAATGAGGCCACATTTGTCTTTGTAAAGAAAATTTATTGCAGGTAAAAACAAAACGTTATTTTTTGCGAAGAAAACAGGAACAAAAAAATTAATTTCCTAACACCGAAATTAAGATCTTGAAGTACTTTATGGAAAAAATGTTTCATTATTTTTTTAAAGACAAATTTGTAGCTGGGCTAGGCATAGATTGCTGATGAAAAATCTGTTTTTAATTGAAAAAAATTTTAATTAAAAATTTGACAAAATTTAATACTTTTGGCCATTTTTCCTTTGAATTTTGCCTATAAAAAACAACTTGCGACTTAAACTGTCACACAGCTAATTTATCATAGAGGCCATAGATGAAAAAAATTTAGAGTCTTCAAACTGAAAACTTTTTTGTTTCCATCACTCAAAGTAAAAAAAAAAACAAAAAACAAAAAAAATATACTTTGTTAAAAAATAGATAATTTTAATTAAAAATTATCTCAAGAAGGCTGGTAAGAAAAAATGAATATTAAAACAATTTCACTTAAGTACATAATTTTTTTATAAACCATAATATCTCACAGATGCCAGGCAAGTATATTTGGTTGTTGTTATTGTTTGTTGTCTAACCTTAAAGTGCAAAGATGCCACCACTATAAAAGCAAATAGAAAAACAAACAATAAATATTTTTGCATCGAGACAGTCACATAAAAACAAATTTTTATTTGAGATACAATTTTTATTTTTTTGGCTGTTTTCCAAAAAGAAAAGAAAAAAAAAACACTAAAAACGCAACAGCTTCAAAAAAAAAAAAAAAAAAAAAAATACAAAATTGTTCACAACATTTAAAACAATATTCACATCATTTGTCATTTTAAGAGATCAACATTAGAATAACAATTTTGACAAACGGTTATAAAATGATGATAATGACAATGCAACAATTCATGCAACTAATTCAAGGTTTGCTGGGATTTCAATCAAATTTCTATGCTTTTAATCTTGTTTTGGCTGCCTGACACAAAAAAACAAAAAATTAAGAAAGAAGAGGGTGTCTCAATAGGTGTGAATTATTTCATTAAAATACTTCTTATTTTAATTTTTGAAATTTTGTGATATTTTATTATATGGCACTTGAACGTGTGGTAACAACACACCATTGTTCTCTTCATAAAATTTTTGATAATTTGTTGATATACTATACCAAGATTTTACTAAATCACACGGCGCACTGTGGTCAATATTTTGAGATAGCGGCCAAAACTACTTTTGGTTTTTGTTCTCCGATTTTAAAGTTATTAGACTCATATGAAAGTAGACAGTAGTAAACCTCGGGAGCCAAAAAATTAGAACTCTATTTCAACTATTGCACTGAGAACAGGGTGGTCCAAAATGGGCTTTTTCAGAATTTAGTAAATTTATGATATTTTTAGTTAATTTTTAAAGTTTAAATGATTATAACTTTTCTATTTTTCAAGATTTTTGAACGAAATAAATTTTTTGTTGTAACTTAACTTATTTCCTATTACTGGTAAAAAAATTAAGGCTCTACTGTTTTCAGAACAATTTAAATATTTTTTTTTAAATAAAGGTCAAATTTCTCGGAAATTTCCTACTTTATAGAGCACAACTCCTGTGAGTCAAGCTGAGTCAAAACACAAATTTACTCTCCCCTAAATTTCTATATATACATGTCCATGCATCGAGACTGCACTTTTTGAGCTACAGCAATTTTTCTGACCCAAGGTAAGATATTCGGTACAAATGCTCGTCATATTTTTTGAGAAGTTATTTGTATGTGAAAGTGGCTATTATGCATATATTTTGATGAAATTTTGTACAAGAGTTCTTATTGATCCAAAAAATAATTCTGTTGAAATTAGGAGAAGTTGGTCCATATTTGGACCTAGTCCACATAGAAGGGTGTATCAAAATTTTGACAAAAATGACAATAGAACTCCCAAATTATGTGGTATCTAGCAATTAATTTGGAACAGGTAAAAAATGATTTTATTGCCATCTAATATTATATAACTTAAATACCTGAAAATTGCAAATAAATTTAAAACCAATGGAAATAACTGGTAAAACCAAGTACCTATTATATTATGTTTCAAAGAGGAAAAAAGATATGTTGAAACTTCGAAAAATAGTATATTAATCTATGCATTCATTTTTGTTTTCTTCATTATTGTTTAAACAATGCCTAAATTCAGTTATACAGCCCAATTATAAACAAAAATTCCGTGCGAGTTTTTTCACTTTTCCCTTTTCTCCAATTATAAATTTTTTCCCCTTTCGATTGACTGCGGAAAGGGAAAAAAATTCGGGGGAAGAAAGTAGGTATTATAAATTTTAAAATAAAAATTATATGAAAATAAACAAAAAAAAACTCCCTTAAAATTACGATGATGTCACATTTTTGTAATTTTATTCCGACGGAATTCATAATTGGAGGAATTTTTTCTCGAGAAAAATTTTTTCCGTGGGAAAGAAATTCCGTGAGAATATTCATAATTGGGCTGATAATGTTCTATCTGATACACATTTTGAACGGAAAGATGAAAACTACATTATTTTACATATAATGAATAATCCATTCTTCAAAATATGCGACAAACAAGAAATTAAAATTCATAACTTAGAAATAAAAAACTTTTTAAATACTTTAAGAAAACGGTACAATCAATGTTCCAGAAACAAGAAATTGTTTTACTCACGCAACCAAGAATGGCTAAGAAATAAACTTATTTTTAAAAAGCCATCAGTAACTACCACGGAAACTGGAAAAGGTGGTCGACCAGTAAAGCCAATTGATAATTGTAGTGAAAGATCACGAAGACGCAAGCTTAAACATATCAATGAAGAAGTTTCATAAAGGATTCATTTCTGCATCAAATTCAACCATCGAAAAATAAAAAGAGTAAAATTGCTATCATTAAAAAAATAGTGGAAGCAAGCTCCAGACGCACAAAAAGGATTTTAGAAAGTATGCCGACACCAACTGAAGAAAATAAATTTACTCCAGAAGAAGCATTTGCACTATTTTTGGATTTGAAAATGACTAAAAACCAATATACAGAATTGCGGAAGCGAACCAATGAAAAAAAATTGTGGAATTTTTTCCATCATATCGAGATATAGTTTCTGCCAAAAAAGATTGCTTACCTTCACCAACTGCTATTAGTGTAACTTCAAGTTCAGCCGAAATAAAATTGCAGGATCTTCTTGAATACACTGCAGAACGATTACTAAAGACATTTGATGCTGACTATTTAAAGAAGTTTAAAAATTGCAGCATGACTTTAGTTTCTAAATGGGGATGTGATGGGTCCTCTGGCCAGAAACAATACAAACAATGTAATGCGGAAAATTCATCAGATGCCAATTTATTCATGGTTTCTTTCGTTCCATTACGTTTAACAAAAAATTATATTGGTTCAGAGCCGTCAATTAGTAGAGCTGCAGAGATAGATGTATGGAAGAATGAAATTCCATCGTCAACAAAATTTTGTAGACCAATAAAGTTTGCTTACAAAAAAGAAACTAAAGATATCATAACTGAAGAAGTTGGCAAAACAAGAGATGAAATTAAAGAACTTAAACCCGTGATATTTGAATTTAATGATCAATGCATCGAAGTTAACTTTAAAATGTCACTTACAATGATCGATGGAAAAGTTGCACAAGCTTTAACCGAAACAAAGTCTTCGTCAAGCTGCACCATATGCCAAAAAAACATCAAGTCAATTCAGCCAACCACCAACACAAGACGATAGTTTTAATGAAGCATATGAATTTGAAATGTCACCTCTTCATGCTAGAATTCGTTTTATGGAGCATATTCTTAAATTGGGATACGATTTGGAATTTGGCCCGTTAGGCGAAACAGTGAGAAACAACAAAGAAAATTTGGAAAAAAGAAAGCAAAAAAAAAAAGATATTCAAGAAAAATACCGTGAGATAGGCCTTATAATTGACCAGCCAAAGCAAGGAGAAGGAAATTGTAATGATGGAAACACAGCAAGGAGATTTTTTTTCGATCCAGAAACTGCAGCTTCTATAACTGGAGTAGATTATGATTTAATACGACGATTCCAAATCATATTAGAAGTTATAGCATGTAGCAAAAAGATAGATGCAAAAAAATTTGGTCAGTATGCTAATGACCAAAAATATTCTTGGAGACATATGCCAACCACAGTTCACAAAATTTTGTTCCATGGGGAACAAATAATTCAGCACAATATGATTCCAATTGGAGATCTCTCAGAAGAAGCGCAAGAAAAAAGGAACAAAGACTACAGATTCTTTCGCGAGCACAATACAAGAAAAATTTCCAGATATTGCACTAATGAAGATCTTATTAATATTTTGTTGTGCACATCAGACCCATATATGTCCAGTATTCGACAAAAATGGAAATCAACCTCATTAGAGTTTGATGAAGAAGCTAAACAACTACTGCAAAATGAAAATCAAAGCTATTTGGAAGAAATTTTTACTTATATTGTTTAATTAATACTAGTTTAAAGATTATAATTTATTTCTAATTTTAGTATAAATTTTTATTAATACATTTAAATAAAATATATGTGCACTTTAAATCAATAGTAAAAGTTTACTAAAAATTTTATCGATGTTGTGTTCTGTATATAATATATCCAAATGGTATTGATATTGTTGGGAATTTCAGTGTTATTTTTCAGTTTAATCCTCACAAGAATTAGCTTTCTTCCAAAAAAACCTACCTTTGGCCCCTGTGAATATTGAGACTAAATAAATGTCAGGGGCCAAATGTTGGCATTTTCTGACCAAAATTAAGTTTAGGAATAACAAATAAGTATTGGTTGTAAAATACGATTGAGGAAAATAAGAAATTATAAAAAATACCTATTTAAAATGTAAAAATATTCAACTTTTACATGGAAACTCAACAAAAAATTAAAATGCATTTTAACTCCACATTACTTACGTTCCTATCGGTCGATTTTTACGTTTGAACACGCAAATTGAAGCTTAAAGTCCCTCCTATTGAACAAAACAAATTGCGTAAAAAAATACCAATCCGGTCAAAAGTTATAGAGTTTTGACCGCTATCTCGCGAAATTGACCACTGTGCGGCGTTGAATAGCGTAATACCAGTATTTTGTCAGGCGATTTGTTCTGAACATTTTTGCTGCAACAAATTAATTTTTTTATGCTTAGTGTAACAGGTGGCATCGCACACAGGAATATTTTGCCCATCTAGCTGGACTGTTTTTAGATTATATTAGCTATAAAAATTTACTGGGTGCCCTTAGATTTACGAAACTTACCAGCAAAATTTGTTATAGTGTTCGGCTGTTTTAGCTGGCAAGCAAGAAATATCGGACCAAGGAGAAAAAAGTTCCTCTAAGAAAAACTAATCCTACCTCTGAAAAATTCAAGTTTTTTTAATTTTCCCGTCATTTTGTTTAAAAAATACAACTTTTAATGTCTATGAGTTTTCAAAATCTTAAAGTTGGACTCAAGAGAATGTAAAATGCCATTTTAACCCCTCTCCTTTTTGTGTGCGCTAAAATAAAATATTATTTGAAAAAGTAATATAATTATTAAATGTAATGGATTAAATACGCCTTGAAACCCTAGAACTTAATTTATATGAGCAGGGGAGATATCCCTTCAACCCCACCCCTAAAAACGACCATGTGAAAAAAAAATTTTTAATTTTTTTTTTGCCAATTTCCTAAAAATATTCCGTCTTAAGCTTTTTAATGTCTTACCAATCCCTGCCTCCAAATAATATTTTTAAAAGTTATTTTTGTAATTTATTACTTTATAGTATTTTATTTATTTGAAAATAATTAATTAATAGCCGATGAGTGCCATGGATTTTCTTCGTCTGATTCTTCAAAGATCTCTTACGAATATGAGTCCTCTTCAGCATTAAGTACAGGTGGAAGCATGAAAGAAAGTGAGAAGAAATTGAGAAAGAGAATTTTACTTAAAAAAGTACCATTCACCATCGACTTTTTTGCCACTCTTCAAATAATTGCCAGCTATAAGGTGACCAAACATTCTTGAATAAAGGTCCGACAATTTTTCTAACTTTTTCAGCGTAAGTTAACTTATTTGTGTTATTGAGTCTCGTTTATGGTGGCTCTCCATTGTTATATAAAAAATTATATTAACCCGAATTTTATAATATTATTATTATTATTAATAATAAAAAGATTTAATGGACACACTTTACGTTTGTCATTTGTACAAAAATGCCACAAAATTTATTTAGACACCCTATAAAATATTTAATGTTGTATAAAGAAAATTTTTTAGTGAGAAAATTCTCATAAAATAAGAAAAACCTGCTACTTTAGCAGAGCACAACAGAATGATAAATTGTTGTAAGTAAAATAATAAATTTAAAAGAATTATAACATAAATTTTGTTCTTAACCTTGAATTATGTATTTACACATTGTGAAATTTGTTCTGCCTGCAAAAGGTAAAACTGATAGATTAAATACTTATTATTACCAACATTTATAATTTACATGACAAACTACAAATTATTTCATTTTCAGTAGGCAAAAGTTTATAATTAAAATACCGCCCCTAAATGTATGTTATTATTATTAGAGTAATACGTATAAATTTATGTGAGAATAATGTGGTTAAATCAAAGCTATTCCAGTGGTAAGAAATTGAAGATGTTAGTTACTTGTGTTGATTTTTTTTATCATGAAAATTATTTAAAAGCAAAACAAAATACTTAATTAAATAATAAATTTTTATGTTTTAATATCTTATCTCGCGTTAATCTATTTTAATGTTTTCAGCGTGATTTTTATTTTGTTAACTTGTTTTTGAAAAATAACTGTTTTAAAAGGTACAATAATGTATATAATCTGGGTATTTACTTAAATAAAATAGATAAGAAAGACATAAATGACGCAAATTATTTAAAAAGCTTTTTAAAAAAATTTATTCTTTTCTTTAGTTTAAGCAAATACCAACCAATTAATATGAAACAACCAACCAATTTAGAGTAAGAACAAAACAGACTACGGTAACGGAACGATTTATCGTTTTTGAGAGTTAGTGAACAAAATAACGACGATTCTCTGACGGCATTAATAAGATTTATTTCCGTTTCAGTTTTGTGTTTCTTGTTAAAAATATTTTGTTTTAATATTTTATAAATTTAAATGATGAATTCTGCTGAAAAAATCGGTGAAATGTAAAGAATATTAAATACATTTTAGATGGTATTAGAGTCTATTGGACTGGTTAATCTTGCATGGGATTCAATGGGACTTTTCAAAACCTTTATACAGATTGAAGAGTGGGATGAAGAAAAAATTATGACTTATTTAAGATGATACATGGGCTCATATTTTTTACCTTTTCAGTTATTTTTTTCAATCAATTTTATTTTCAAATTTTTTACCTTTTCCCTTATTTTTTTCATGAACGTATATCAGTTTTTTAAGTTATTTTTATTCCTGAAATTTTGTTCTAGTTTTATGAAATACGAGGGCTGCTCTATATATTTCTGGCCTAATAGTGAAAATGCGAATATTTATAATCAAAAATGGTTTTATTGTTTTTCAAAGTATTCTCCAGCATGATTTATACACTTTTGCATGCGCTCAAACCAGTTGTCGAAGCACTTTTTCCACTCCGATTGAGACACATCTAAAACATGGTTTTTGAACACTTCAACAGCTTCTTCAGGCGACGAAAATCGTTGACCACGCATTTTTTTCTTGATGTGCGGAAACAAGCAAAAGTCATTAGGTGCCAAGTCAGGGCTGTACGGCGGATGACCCATTAATTCGACGTTTTGGCCGGTCAAAAACGCTCTGGTTTGAGCCGATGTGTGAGAGCTCGCAAACAGATTGTAGTGTACGACTCAGAAGTGACCGTCGTACGTTGCTCAAGTGGACCATGACCAGTTTTGCCGAAGAAACAGGCGACCATTTGCTTCGAAGTGCCAACTTTCGTTGGATTTTGCTCGTCTTTGAAGACCCACACGGTCGATTGTTGTTTCGTTTCAGGCTCATACGCATAGTGTTAGCTAATAAAGAATACTCTATTTTGTATTTTAATAATTAGAAAGTTATCTGTTATCCATTTAGCTTTTTCCGTTAAAGAAAATCATTAATTTAAATTTTCATCAGGCATAGTTTTTCTTTTTTACTGAGCTAAAATAGAACTTCCCTAAGAAAGATTTAAAATTTTAAAGTCCAATTATTTGTATTAAAATTTTCATTCTTATCTGTTTATACTAAGTCCGCGCAACTGTTTGTATTTTTTATAGAGCTAAGTGTCCCCAATTAAGAGCAATGAGTCGTCGTCCTCTAAAGGTCTTTAAGTACTTAACACAACAATGCCACATCAATACTAAATCATTAAAAGGTCTCATTGCTCTTTTTATACCAAACCGCCCACTGTGCAATGGCAAAAACTATGTAGAATGAAATGAACTAATAAAAATTACTGCCACTTAAGGCTGTTCCTAAATACACATGAAATTTCTATTTTCTTTTTATTGTTACGAAAATAAAATCTGGCAACCCCTGTTGTTATTAAAAGTATGAGAGTGGTGAATAAAGTTACTTCCACTAATGGTGTGTGTATAGAATAATACCACAATTAGAAAACAAAAGCTGAGCAACCTCAATGGCTGCCTTGGTACAGGTGCTTGCTGTAAAACAGAAGATCGTGAGTTCGAGCCCACCTTCGAACATGCGTACAACGAAAAATAATAATTGTTAAGATGCAATCAAAAATTAAGAAGCAGCAGTACAAACCTCCCGAGAAGCAAAAGACAATTATTGTGTGAAGCCATGACAGATAATTTAGCGGAGACGTCTAATTTGATAATATAAGAGTAACAGATAATTGTTAAGACGCCCTTTATAATAAAAAAAGGAAGGTAGTGGTTAGCACAGGGAAGTGTAACAGCATAGCAGCGGTGTTTGGCAGACATGTGTGTGTGGCTATTGGATTAAAGGGGATGACTGGCTTGGGTAAAAGGAGTAGTGAAAATGTCTGTGGATGGTTAAGGTTACTATTACATGTCTCGCCGAGGTTACACAGTAGTGTAGCGTGGATGGCTGCCTTTGTTATGATAATGCATGAAAGTAAATACCAGACCATGGGTTCACAAGACTGATAGGCATAAGAAGTATAGCAAGAGAAAGCCATAAGAATACAGAATTTATAATGAGCCACAGTGGCATTTGTAAGTAAAAGAATCCGTACGTTTGTTCTAACAAGGGAAAAACGTAACAATATTAAAAAAATAATTGTTTATTTTTTGAATTGTTATTTTCCGAAGAACTTCTGCGCATTGATGACAATGACTTACGCTGGCGCTGGCTATCGTAAAAAAAATAAAAAAAATATTATTTTCCTTAATTGGATGTTATTGACGTAAAAGACAAGTGGATGCAAAAAGATGTAACATTTCTACAGCCCGTGTAATGCATGACATATTGCCGAAACGATAACCCTCATATTCTGTCCAACTTAGCTTGTGTGATGTAAAACATTTGTCTGAATTAGGATATTTTAGAAAGAAAAATTTTAAATTTAATGAGAATTAAAATATTTTCCTTGTAAAAAGCTTTTGATTTTATGTGTTTTGTTTCTTTCGAAAATTTCAAAATTTAAATGCATTTAAAATTAATTTTTATTTTTGCCTGATAATTTTACCTTGAGTGATGTTAACATTTTATAAATTATAACTAATTTTCAATTTTTAAGAAATCAAATAAGTTAAATTGTATATGACTTTTTTAGGTTCTCCCCTTTACAATGCTACTAATTTTTAAACCTCTTTTCTGCTGCGTTTTTTTTCTTTCAAGAATTTTTATTTTTTTTATAAGACTTTCACGTTATCTGCTAATGACACATGCTAGTTGTTCTAAATAACAATAATCACATTTGTCAAACCTTTAAAAATATAATTTTCCTTCATTCTTCTTTATGTGTTTTTATCTTATCTTTTTTTTAGTCTTTTGCTGCTTTGCAATTTTCTTTGACGTTTAGCTGTTTTAAAACCACAACAGAAACAATAAAAAAATGATTAGCTTTTCAGGTAAATAAAAAAAGGAAAAAAAAAAATAAATGCAAAGAATAATCAATACAACCCAATTATATTTAATACGACTGTATTGAAATGTACAAGCATTTGCAGCACTTAAAACTAAAAATCTTCAAATATTTTAAGACACATTTACATGATTAATTAATAAAATTTCCTATTAATTGCATATGCGAAACACATTTGTCAATTTATGTCAAATTATTTTTGCAGATAACAAGGAAATGATATTCGCAAAATGTGAGGACAAAAAAAAAAAAAACAAATAAAAACTAATCAAATTAAATATTTTAAAAATAAACAAAAAGTTTGTACGTTAAGAAAAAATTTTACAATCTAAAGCGTGGTCATTGTAAAAAAGAGAGTATAAAAATTTATGTTAATAATTGCAAAAGTGTATTAAGTCTGATATTTACATTACCTAATAGAACTATAGAGTTTTTTCTTTAAATTAGTTTTGTTGCTTTTTTACGCTTAAAAAAAATCAAGCACTTCTAAGAAAGTTTATTTTGTGAATAATTTACTGTACTTTAAGTTTTTTATTTCTAATAGATACTTAAAAAATCTCAAGCGCACTGATGCCATTCTATATAAAAAAATTTATTAATTTAAACTGCGTTAAAATCTCGAGTGCAGTTTTTGTTTAAGTTGTGTTAGAATTTCAATCAATAACGAATGCCGTAATTTTTCTTTGCTTTAAAGAAACAAGTAAGAATGTTATATTCAGCTATGTCGAACCCTATATACCCTTCACCATATAAGTGAATATAGTTTAGTGAAGTAACTTTAACCAAAAAAATATTGGGGTGACGGAGAAGAAAAATAATTAAGTACTATTTTACATAAAAATTTCACCGACTCTTAATGACTTTAGCATTTTTAATAAATTTAAGTATATTCTGAAAGATCTCTTCAAAAGCTTTTAAATGATACCCATATTGATGTCTTAAAAAATATGGTGCAAAATCGTATTTTTCTTAGAAAAGTTGAGAGGCCCATAAATCGGAAAATATGGGCAAGCACCAGTTTTTGAACTTGATGTTTTATTCTTATTTTTTAATTCTCTATCGTCCCATATATTTATTTTTTTGATTGGAGATATTTAATGTTTCAAATGTTGTGGAAAAATTAGAGGCCGGAAATGGATATTGTAGAATTTACAAACGTGTCATTCTGTTTAGATAAAACCTTTTTTCATTTTTTGTGGTGAAGGGTATAAAAACTTTAACAGTCAGCTAAATTTTTTATTGTATTGTATTTCTTCACATCTCCGGGATGGCAGGGAAGTGGTCCAATTCAAGGTGGTAATAAATTAACGGAAAGTTGATAAATTTTATATTTAAAGCAGAGAATGTCTTTGTTTATTAGTTTATCGGAGAGCTATAGCTGCCTACGACAGTGGATCGAACCTCCTGTAATTTTTCGCGTTGGTAGTAGCGATTCGGTAGCTAAACTAGAACTTTTCAAACAAAGTAAATATTTAATATCATACAACTTGGAAGCTCGGGTAGCGAATCGCATCGAGTATAGCTAGTAACTCATATAACTTATGTTGGAGTTCAAACATTGCAGTAAAAATACAGAAATAACCTACAACTACTAGTCACTCGTTAGTGACTCTTGGCCACTCTTGAGTGTCTTTATTAAAATATAAGACAGCGCATTGTTTATAGATTTTTTCAATGGTCTGCTATCAGATGGTGACTGCTTTGAATGAATTCTCTTATTTTTCCTTTATTTCACAGTCTTTTTGTCAAAAATATCAAGTCTCTAAGCTCCGTAGAGTAACAAGAGATTAAAGAAATTTAACATTGTCTTATAAAGGATAACAAGGGTCACAAAATGTACAGTAATACGGTAATAAGTCATCACATGATTCAAGTGGATGTGGCTGTCTCCACATAAAGATTTTTACCAACTTGGCGTTTTTAGGAGTTAACGCTCATTCCAAATGGTTTTTGTTTTGTTGTTATTTTAGACAACATTTCAGTGATTTTATGCCAAGGGCAAAAAAAAAAGCCTTAAGCAAATTTCGGTAGCCACAAAAAACAAAAAAAAAATGTGAACTGGTGGCACCTTTGACATTCTAATTAAACCTTATTTCTGCAAAAATAGTCGCCAGAAAAAGTAGTTTAAAGTAAACATAAAAAAAAATTAATTCGCCAGCATTTGTTGTCAATGACATTTTTAAATATTTGTTTATTAGAATTAATTAACCAGTCATTATAAGACTTTAAAATAAATATAAATAAATCAATTCGATAATATCTATAACTCATATAAGTATAAAACAAATAATTATGGTTCTTATTTTTATAAAACCTTTGAAGGCATATTTGCAGCAATTATTATCTTATCTTCGATTGAGTTAATAAGTTTAATATTTTATTTAATTTTGTATTTCCTCATTAAATTTTAAAATGAAATGTACCTAAAATTCAAATACATATATTTTTAATAAATTGGCTTAAGTACATTTTCATTAATTATAATTTTTAACAAGAAACAACTAAGAGTGCTATATTCGGCTATGCCGAAACTGATATACCCTTCACCATCTATACAAATCTAGTTTTGTGAAGTATTTCTAATCAAAAAAGCAAATATTTTGTGACAGAATTAAAAAATAAAAAAATTGGTACTTCATATATAAAATTTTTAAATAAAAGTGCCATCAGATCTAAAAGGGTTAAGCATTTAAAAAAATTTTTTAGTATTTCCTTTAATATCTCTTCAAAAGCTTTAAAATGATATCCATAGAGGTATTATAAAAAAATTTTAAAATTTCAGAGCCCCGTGACTCGGGTTATATTGGCGTGAGCCAATTTTCTCACTTGATGTGTATTTCTTATTTTTTAATTCTCTATCGCGCCATATGTCTACTTGTTTGATTGGAGTTACTCTTTTGTTCCAAATGACATGAAAAAATTAGAGGTAGGCCTGGTGTTTTACCTGCTGCCTCGAGGGACATGGACCGATCATGCTGATTTCCAACAGCATTTCTTTCGACACTATGTCTGATCGATTCGAGGCAAATTTGATTTCAACACTAATACTGACGGACAGACGGATATCGCTCAATCGACTTCGCTATGCATAAGAAGTCAGAAAATATATACTTTATGGGGTCGGAAATGGATGTTGTAGAAATTACATGCGGAATGACAAACGTATATATATTTTTTTTTTACTTTTTGTGGCGAAGGGTATAATAAATATATGAATTTTGTGATAGTACTAACGGATCCCGGCGTGCTTCGCTACCCATGAATATTAAGATTGAATCAAATCTATGTACCGCATATGCTCATAGACGCCCACGTATTTATTTTTGTTTTTGTATGGACTTTTGTCATAACTCATGAACGCGTTGACCGTTTGTGTTTCGTGCAAACTTCAAACAAACCATCTGCACGAGTATACAAACAAATTCTAAAAATTTAATTGAACTTGGTTTGACCGATTCCGAGTTATAAAGTCACAACACACTTGCAACAATTTTATATATAGATAAAGATTTAAGAAACTGGCTTGTTAGCGGCAGCTTATAAATACATTAAGACTTTCTGAAAAATTCGATTTTAAGACATGAGAAGACTATAGATTTAATTGACTTTCAAAAGAAAAGTTGCAGTTTTGGCCTAACTTGACATTTTTATTAAAAATTTAATACTGCCGAGTTGACTATATAACTCCAGTGGAACAAAAATATTAAAACTAATTTTGTTTAAACGCCATCTATAGTTATTATTGCATTTATATTCATTAAAAACTTTTAACATTTCTCAAATCAAATAATTTCTGCAAATTTTAATGCACCAATAATCATTTAATTTAATTATCATTAGCGCTTATAATCACAACTTTATGTTATTTCCAATTTTCCTTTTATACTATCCTTGACCAGATTTGTTCCCTTTATAAGTTTCTAGGTTTCAAAATTGAATTAACGGTGTGTGTTTTCTGTATTTCATAGATGTTAATAGCAAATTAGTTTATCAACTATTTAAATGATTATAATTTAAAAAGCACATACTTAACGTTCCCTTGTAGTTATAGACAGAGTATACGTGGTTACTGTTTAAACATAATTCGTTTATTGTCGTTTCTTGCTTGAGAGAAAATGACTCCACAAATTAGGAATTAAACTTCATTTAATATTCATTAAAAATTATAACAGACATGGAGTAATTTTCCTTAAGAAAACCAACAGTAGCATCAGTAGTATATACATAGATGTACGAGGGGGATTCAAAAAAGGAACAGCTATGAATTTTTTTAACTTAATAACAATATCAATCCGTTTTCGCATATTGTGTATTTTTATTATTTCTTTTATAACATTATTTGCTTTATGTGGAAAAATTTCTTGTATATCTTCATCTTTTGTTATACTCGCGAGTAATAATAAACTATCGTCTTGTTCGCCTTCATTCTGGACAATTTTATAATTATTGTTTTGCGTGGAGCAAAATTAAATTCCGGTTGCCAGGCGGAATATTCTGATACCCTCTTTTTCCATTGTGTATTTTACTTTTTCTTTTGTCTTTTTTCACTATGGGATTTGTTGTTTCGTTTTTCCTTTTTTTTTCTTTCTTCTTTACTATCTCTTTAATGAAATCCGTAAAACAACAAACGTTAAATTTGCTTCAAGACAATTTTAGTACGATAAATGCACATCATGAATGTTTGTTAACCCACTTAAAAAAATAAATAAGGTGAACAAAAATCAATCGATCGAACATATTTTGGTTTCACAACTTCACTTTTTTATTTCTTTAATAAAAGTAAATGTATCCACACCATACAACACAATAACACAACATTAATTGAATACATCAAAAATATTTCTTATAGTTTTCTTTTAATTCCAACGCATTTTGAATTTACTTTTTTCAATATCATGTACACAAACCAAATTCCAAATATAACGAACTGATAGCCAATACGTCGAAAAGATATGCGAACGATAGTCCATCAAAACACAAAATATTCATACTTTCAACAACATTGCATTTATTTTCATACTGAAAACAAAATCTTCGGGTTAAATTTTACTCTATTTTAATTTCAGGCACATATCTTATAGATGATTTCAAGCAACTTACCCGCCGATTTTGTTTTTTTTTTTATAACTTATGAGCAGCAGCGAAATGACCATATGGTTATGCTATTTCCGTAGTAATACTTTTAAATAATAAATATTACATGAGAATATCATGAAATATTTATGTATTAAGGACTCAGGCACGATTAAAATAAATCAATATCAATATCAATTTATAATTATTCTTTTTAAGTGTTGATATGAATTGATTAGCGAGGTATCGACGATAAAATAAGTAAGCGATCTTAGGCTTAAGTAATTAAAATTTTATTAGGCTTTAAAATTAACTATAATATTGTGCTTTCCTTTTAGATCCATTAGTGGCATGTACCCTTTTGTTCTACGCCGTACTGAAAGAAACATACTTTCGGAAATCGTTTCATAAAGAACTGTTAGCTTCAAGGATGGCAACACCCTAACCTTCTATTTATATGACTCCTCTCAGATATAAAATATAAAAGATTTTTTGCTTTTGATTTAAATTGAGTTTTAAGAAAGTGTTTAATTAATTTAGTTAAAACAGAAGATTTTTATTTTCAAATTAAATAATTAATAAAAACAATTAAGAATTTAATTTAATCAATTAATAAAACATTTTTTTTCTGTGTAAAACTTCAAATGAGTTGAGATTGTATCCAACACTTTGACGAGAGGCCTATTTAGCAATTTATTGCATAATGTAACTCGACTTTTATACTGGCTGAGCTGAGGTTCTCTTACGTTTGATAACTTCAGCATGTTAATGATTTGGCTTAAAGTAATTGTGCCGTTACCTTTGCTATAGATCTAGTAGTGGTGCTCCCACCCCTCGTAACAGCTGCTAAAAGTCAATTGTAATGAGGTAGAAAGCAAACACAAGAGTTTAGCTATTTATTCATTAAATTATGAAAAAACAATTAAATTTTTAAATAATTTGTAACATGTTTACAAGAGCTTATTATTGTAAACGACCGAGTGCGCTATTACTCGTATTACATAACAATAAAGTGCAAATTTGTAAAGGCTCAAGCAAATTGCCATTTTAATTTTATTGCTAAAACAATTAACTTAATCGTGCTTTACTCTTAAAGAAGAAAGCTTTCTTTTTGTTTTGACTTTTTGCTTGCTTTATTTTCAGTTAATAATAAATTAAATCAATATTTTTTCCTTTCTTTTTTAACACAAAAAAATTCCACATCAAGCTGAAGTGGAAGTCGGTTATTTTAAATATTAAAGATTTATGGGGACAACAGTGTGGTTTAAATGAAAAATAAACACAAGTGCCTTTATTTGTTCAAAAAATGGAAATAAATATTTTTTACTTTAAAGAAGGAAACAAGCAAATAAGAAATATGGAGAAAATAGAAAAATTAAATTTGTTCAAGTGTTTTGCAAAGTACACAATTCAACAACAAAAGAAATTCGAATTGAAAAAAAGGAGGGCACCATATTATTTGCACTTTGAAATAAAAAAAAAAAAAATGAAAATAAAAATGTTTTAGTTATATGAAACAATTGTGCAAACGTAGTTTTCTTTAGAAATAATAGTCAGTTTCTTTTAACATATAGGTAGTCTATGATTAGCGCTTAGAAAGAAATAATGTATTAAAATATATTGAACGAATAAACTGAAATGCAATTAATAAAAATATCAGAGAAAAGCTTCTTTATTTAAGATAATTTATTTGATAATTAAATAATTAAGCAGAGGCATGACCTCTGCTAAAAGTAGGCGTTAGTATTTTAAATTTACTTTCTAGTTAGAGTTACTAAATTGAATTTAATATTATTTACTCTCCTGTAAGCGAAGGAGGGTTTAGATAAAGGCTTTTCTTCGCTTATTAAACAATGTTTGCCTGATAATGCCCAAAAGTTTTCATCCGATATTCTTAAGCCTATTCTTGCAAACAAAAAAACGACTTCAAAACAGATTTCATCTATCTGTCTATAAAGGTTATAAAGTATGGCCACCTACATCAAATTTCATTAACTATTGGATCACCCTTATATTTTATCTTCAAACTTTATACTTACTTTTATACTTATAATAGCGGACTTAGCACTATAGCTCCTTTTTAATTCAACCGTCTGTCTATAACCGTTCAACAGTTTGGCAATATACATTAAATGAAATCAACTACCGGGGCACCCTTTTATTTCCAAATTAAAATTTTATACTTGCTGCTGTAGTGGACTTAGCAATAAGGCTCTTTGTAAATTGCAACCTTCTGCCCAAAACGGTTTAAAAGTATAGCCATACACAGCAAATTTCATAAACTATTGTAATACCCTTTAAAATATTTATCTCCGTTAATATACTAAACAAGGTATTAGATATCTGTCTAATTTTTAAGTTTTTTTTAATAACGGTTTAGAAGTTACGGCCATATAAGTGAAATCAAAATGTTTTTGGGAACACCCTTTAATTTCTAAGTTTAAATTTTAAACTTGTTGTTATAGCGAGCGCCTTATAAGTTACTGCTGTCTGTAATAGTTCAAAAGTTTGGCCACATACATCAAAATAAATCAAGTAGTGGGACACCCTTTAATTACCAACGCCAATTTTAGACTTGTTATTATAGCGGAGTTAGCATAAAAAGTTCAAGTGTGTCCACAACTGTTCAAAAGTATGGCCATATATATCAATTTAAATAAACTATTGGGGCACCCGTTAATAGTTAATTTTAAATATTAATACTTGTTACTATAACGGTCATAGCAATCGATAGTCTATCCAATTTGCAAGCATTTGTCTATAACGGTTCAAAAGTTAGGTCCATTTATGTCAATTTACATCACCTATGGGGACACCCTTTAATTTTTTAGATTTATTTATGTACTACTTTTTGATACTGGGAGCGTTAGCAATAAGCAGTGGTTTTAATTTTAAAGTGGTGCCCTTAACGATTCATAATTCCCGTAAAAACAGTTATATTGTGGCGTGTACCCTTTAGTTTTTAAGATTATAAACTATTTTCAAAGAGGGACCAATCACCTTTCAAATAAAGGAAATAAATTAAAAATCGGGCACAAACCTGAAGAGAGCAACATGGAGTCGTATAGATAACCTGCTTCTTTTTTTTAAGTTGGTTAAAAAGAGTGAATATGGAATGACATATAATTTGCCTTTTTAATGCAAATAATCTTTTCAAATAATTTCAGTTTTTTATAGCTTTTCAGTTTAACGGTGTAATAAGATACTCAATAATGTCTTTAGTTACTTTGTTTTTTATAATAATCTCGATAATATATTTCTGCATATTTTTACTCATTTTTAGAGTTCGCTATTATGCATAAAGTGGATGGTTTCATTCACTTAAACTTAATAAATTTATAAATAAAAAATAACAAATGTATAATTTGATCTTCAACTGTGATTGAATAGATAGGTCGCATAAATTTTTATACACATTTAATGGATAATAGCGCTATTGTGATTTTCATTATTCACAATAGCATACGTTTTATCAGCTGTTAAAGAAATACTAACACTCCTATCGTGAATAAGAAGAGACGTTTATTTTCCCATGAAACTTTCTTTCCCCTCGAAGTGAAAATTGCTGTCATGTATTTTCAGTGGAGTAATTATTTGCTTCATTAAACAACTTTTAACAAAAAAAGTTATTCGTGTACATTGAATATAAATAAAAATAATAAGTTATTCGATATTTATCAAACATCCAATGTTCCTTTTGGTTTTAAACTAATCTTCATCTCGATGTATTTAATAATTTTTTGCTTTAACTACAAAAGTCTTTGAGAATAATTAAAGACAATTTAATGCTTATTTGTGCAAATTTTGAATATCTATGTTTTGTTTAGTCTAATACATTGTCGCCTTGAATGTTTTAATTTAATTACTTTTCTTTCCTTCCAGGCTTCCAATGTTTAAAACAGATTTTCCCATTAACAGAATTTAAAACAACACAGGATAAGGAATAAAAAATATTAAAATAATTTCAATTTAGGATGTTCCACAAACAAGAGAAAAGAAAACAAAGACAACAAATAAACAGCACAATAATGTTTAAATGTTTTTAAGTAAAAATTAAAAAAAAATGTCTCATCCGGTGGCGGTGGTAATGCGAAATAGTTTGTTTATAGGTTTTAAGCTCAAAGAGAGATGGGTATTCACAGCGATAGCACTATCCGAAATCTTCCAAACGTTTCAGTATGGCATTTCAGAAAAAGTCCTTTAAGCATCCCACGTCGGAATTCAAGTAATTAATTATTATTAAATTAAATATTATTAATTTTGAATTGCCGAGTTCTTAAACGGGAAAAGTTTAGCCAACGATTATATTCTGCATATTAACTTGAAATGCTTAAAGACAAATTATTCCTTAGTGCGTTATATGTCTCACTGGGTATTCATTACAGTAATATAAGCTCCGTGTGTCGAGCTTCTATCGATAAAGGATTTAAAAAAAAAATCGTCTCTTTGGACTATTGTCGGGAAAACAAGACACATAATTACAGTTACTTGCTTGGCTACAATGTCGGACATTTTTAAAAAAACCGGCTGTTTCCAGGTCGCTTCGCTACCCCAATGAGAATAATCATACCACTACCGCTCTTCCAAGCAAGCAAGTTTTTTGATTGATTAATGTGGAAATTATGAATCAGGACTTTTTTATCTTTCAAATATTCTTACAATTAATTTTTGTTAAAATTAATTTCGCGCATTTTTTCCTTTTCCCACTTACCCGTCCTGTACCTTTTTTAAAATAAGCATACCCTCTTTGAACTTCTAAATAAATATCGATCTCTATTTTAATTTGTATAAAATAGATGCAGCCGTAAATACTCGTTTTAGTCCTAATTAAGGAATGCTTGGACCGAATTCGTGCAAATTTTAGATAAACCATCTACGAGGGCTGCTATATATATGTCTGGCCTAATAGTGAAAATGCGAATATTTATAATCAAAAATGGTTTTATTGTTTTTCAAAGTATTCTCCAGCATGATTTATACACTTTTGCATGCGCTCAAACCAGTTGTCGAAGCACTTTTTTCCACTCCGATTGAGACACCTCTAAAACATGGTTTTTGAACACTTCAACAGCTTCTTCTGGCGACGAAAATCGTTGACCACGCATTTTTTTCTTGATGTGCGGAAACAAGAAGAAGTCATTAGGTGCCAGGTCAGGGCTGTACGGCGGATGACCCATTAATTCGACGTTTTGGCCGGTCAAAAACGCTCTGGTTTGAGCCGATGTGTGAGAGCTCGCATTGTCATGGTGAACAATGATTCGTCTTCTCTTGTTGGTTTTTCGAATTTCTCCGATGACTCAGACTCAGAAGTGACCGTCCTACGTTGCTCAAGCGGAACAGTCGCCACATGACCAGTTTTACCGAAGAAATAGGCGACCATTTGCTTCGAAGTGCTTCTTCCACGAACAACTTTCGTTGGATTTTGCTTGTCTTTGAAGACCAACACGGTCGATTGTTGTTTCGTTTCGAGCTCATACGCATAGATCCATGATTCGTGAACTGCGACGATCTTATAAACGTCTTTTGAAGCACCGCAATCGTATTTTTGCAACATTTCTTTGCACCAATCGACACGAGCCTTTTTTTGAGCGACTTTAAAATTGTGCGGGATCCAACAAGAACAAACCTTTTTTACGGCCAGGTGTTCATGCAGTATCGAATGTATGCTGGTGGAAGAAATGTCCAAGGATGTCTCTATCTCTCGGTATGTCGCATGTCGATCTTGCATTATGAGTTCACGCACGGCATCAATGTTCTCTGGCACAACAACTGTTTTTGGACGACCTTCGCGGAATTCGTCTTTGAGCGAGCTTCACCCACGATTAAATTCATTATACCAATTTTTCACAGTGCTATAGGATGGTGCTTCATCGCCATACAAAGATTAAAGTTCATCAATGCACTCTTGTCGTGATAATCCACGTCGAAAGTTGTGAAAAGTGATGGCACGAAAATGTTCACGAGTTAATTCCATTTTTTTTTATATTAATTTTTTCAAGTCACTGTAAACAACACAAATAATGGTAGTACGTCAAAACGTTTTGAGTACGATTATGCTTAAAAATGACAAACTTTCCAATGGAAATGTCAGATTGCACTTGGCAGCACTCAGTGTTGGCAGGCCAGAAATATATATAGCAGCCCTCGTATGTGACCATACGAACAGAACCAAAAAATGTAATAGCATTTGGTTTGACTATTCGTGAGTTATAAAGTCACAACACAATTGCTGAACGAATATGGTTGTGTATACGCTTGAACAACGCTGGGTTATATTGTGACATTAAGATGCCGATTTTACCAAAAAAAATCATCTTTTCAGATGAAGCTCATTTTCATCTCGGCGGGTATGTAAACAAGCAAAATTGCCGCATTTGGGGTACAGAAAACGCACACGCATACATTGAAAGACCGGTGAACACAAAACGAGTCACTGTTTGGTGCGGATTTTGGTCCAGAGGCATAATTACGCCATTTTTCTTCGAAAATGAAAGGTGTGGCTATTACAGTCAATGGCGATCGTTATCGGGCCATGTTGCAAGAATTTTTGTTTACAAAAATTGAACATGAGAATATTGGCAACATTTGGTTTCAACAGGACGGCGCTACGTGCCACACAGCCGAAGCTAGACTATTTTTTTTATAGCATTTCGAAAAAAAAGTTATTTGGCGGACCCTTTATATATATATACATCAATATGTATTTATAATCAAAAGAAATGACAAACGTAGAATACTATTTAATAAAAAAAACAGTAAATAAAAGAAAACCAAACAGCATTTAAGATCTGTTAAAAATAAATATTTACACTTCCAAAGGCACACAAGAGACGTTAGATGCCAATAAAGTTGTAAAAAATTTAATACATGTGTTAAGTAAATAACAGTAACATTAAATAATATATTAAAGCTACTAACTTGTACCCACACAAACACACATACATGCACATTTAAGTAATAAAAAAAACCTTAGAATGTGGTTGTGTAAAGTTCGCTAACACGGTTTATTACACATAGAGACAGACAGAGAGGCAGACAAAAGCACCAACAGCGCAGTTATACTTGACACTTTTTGTTGTACTCAATAGGGTTTCGCTAAATCAAATAGTCATAAAAAAATCTCTTAACACAAATCATTCACAAAATCTTTATAAATAGTTACACAATTTATATTAAAACTAAATCCTTTAGTTCTTAAACCAGCAGCAGCAGCAACCTTTTGATTAATGATGTCCCAGCTGGATAACACAATAAGATATCTCGACCTTTATTCCAACTGATGATATTAAATTTTATTTGTAAAATAAGACAAATAGCTTACAAGATGTTATTGATATCGTTGCTAATAAGCTGAATATTTATATTTTTCATTGTCATGGCCCACAGCTTCAAATAAATTTTCTTATTTTCTAATTTAATTTTCGTGAAATCTGTGTTCTTATTCTTAAACTGTTTTTGGCTTTTTGAGCACCAATGTATAAAGACAATTTTCGAAATTGAAAAATCTTTGAGGGGAAGTTCGTAAAAAATGTATTTTTTGCATAGATTATCTTTATTATCTCAAATAGTATTTTTTGTAATGCGACTTACATAAGGAAACGTTTATTTAACTTTTTAGAGCTCTCGACAAAGAAAGATTCCAGAAAATCTACGATAAGGTGTAGGTATAAATGACTATTTACATGACTCGTATATTTTATCCTAAATCATTTCTATTGATGTTAAACCAGAAAGAAATGAAGAAAGTAGTCCTAATTATCGATTATTAAAAGAAAGCAAAGAATTATTTATTTTTGCAAATTAATCACACATATAAATTTATTTCCAGAGTCCACCAGAGTCTTGAGACATGATATGTTTCTGTAACATAATTGTTATACATATAATTTTGTAAGGACCCTAACATTACGTAATTTAATCAAAAAAAATAAATTTTCATAAAAATATATAAAAATAAAAATTCTCGCTATATGTTCGAAATTTCGAAATTAAGTTCGAAATATTTAAATTAAGTAAAATTCCTAGTTTTACCCTAAATGTTTTTAATAGAGTTTTTTGATAATAATTAAGATATATTTCAATTTTAAAAATTTCAATTTTTATATTTAGCAAAACCCGAAAATTTTTTAATCTTCACTGTAGAGTGTGATGCAAATTTTAGATTATGTATTATTGGATTATTTTTGTAACAAGCAATAAAATAACAAAATTTGATAAACGTTCAAATTTTAATTTTAAGAGTGTGTTCGAAATTTCGAATTTTTCAATGTCTTCTAAGACTAAATTAAAGGTCAATAATTATTGTGTATATTTTGAATTTAATTTCGAATTTTATAAAATATGTCACAAATAAACATTTTGTGTGAAATAAACCTTTTTCAATTTTTTACCTTACAAACAGTTAACAGATAGAACCTAAGAAGGTACGTATTAAAAACTTTTCATTTTTTTAAACAGTAACAGTTAAAGTTATAAACAAAAATTTTATCTGTTTTACAGTATTTGCTATCGAAATGCTAGAGATGGCCCTTGTGCCACAAAATACTTTCTAATTTAGTTTAAAGCTTTGTAAGTAAATCAGTGATAGCTCTGAGCAACAAAGAATGACTGCTGCTAGGCTAGAAGCTAAAGGTGCTACATATTAAGCTACGTGTGTTTAACCAATAATTTTCTGTTGTTTTAAGCAGAATTTTTCTTTATTAATTAATTTTTTGTTGTTATTGCAATTCGTAAAAAGTAGTTAAAATTACGACGAACCCGCTTATTCTAAATTAAAAACTTTAAAAAGTTTTTATATTTTTCGAATGAAAAAAAAAAAATAAATCAAAACAACAGACAATTGGGTGGTTTAAGCAATAAATTTAAATAAATAAACAAAAACAAAAATAATTAATAGTTATAACGTAAAAAGATTTTAAAATGGGGAGGTCTTATACATATTTTTTATAATTTTACTATCTGTGATCATATTCATAAAATTTACTTTCAGTAGACGTGTATTCAGATAAGACGACTTACTACCAGAAATATAAAGATAGTCAAATATAAAGTAAAACAAATTTTCGATATGATAAAACTGTTCATTACTACTTTAGAGTTTAACTAAATGAGCTATTGTTTTTAAAACGTATTAAGTCTGATTAAATAAAATCTTTCAGTACTTTCATAATTTTTATACTTTCTCAGTAAAAGTTCTTTAAAAATTTGTTTAATTTTATTGGAAACACATATTTAGTATTATATGAATGAATGATTTTCTGTATTTAGTTGAAAGTGCTGTGAGTCAGTCTGAGATCCTAATATCTCTTGTTGGTATACTGGCTAATGTAACATTAGTATCTACGGCGCACATAGAGACATTTTGCCAATCTAGCCGAACGTTTTTTTTTTTGGCTCTAAAAATTTAATGGGTGCACCTAGATTAATGAAACGTGGGAGAAAAATTTGCTATGGTCATAGGCTGTCAAAGCTAGAAAACAAGAAAAATCGAACAAACGAGAGAAAAGTTCCCCTTAGAAGAACTAATCGTACCTCTGAAAAATTCCCGTCATTTTGTTTGGCAATTACACAATTTTTAAGGAAGGAGGAATGTTTCAAAACTTAAAGTTGTACTCAAGGGATTCTAAAATGCCATTTTAGCCCCGCCCTTTTTTGTGGGCGGTGACATAAAATATTATTTAAAAAAAAATGTATTTACTAAATGAAATGGACAACCCTTAAAACCATAGAAATTAATTTATATGGGCAGGTGGATGTATTCCTCCAATCCCAGCCCCAAAAACGTCTCTGTGAAAATTTTTTTTTTGCCAATTTTCAAAAAATATTCATTCTTAAGTTTTCCAATGCCTTACCAATCCCGGCCTTCCAAAATATTATTAAAAAGATATTTTTGTAATTTACAAGTGGAAGCATGAAAGCAAGGTAACAAACAACCTTTTTTGGAGTGGGTTTTATACTAGTAAATAGTGGGTTTAAAACACACAACTTTTTTTTTACAGTATAAAAGTAGAGATCGTAGATTTTATAGTGATGTATAACATTTTTAGGACCGCAAAGGTGATCACTCTCAATTTTTTTTTTTTTTTTTTGATAAGAATTTAATACAAAATCCTTTTTTTAATTTCGATCGAAATTTTTTTCATAAAAATTTTAAACAAAATTTTTCTAAAACTAATATATAAATAATAATAAGTACCTGCTAATATAGCCTTTCACAGGAAAAAAATCAATACAAAATTTTTATTCGTTTGGCCACAAAAAATATATTGCAAGCCTCTCAAAATCGTTAAAAGTCAATAAAAACGTATGTGATTTATCCAACTTTCCTGAATTTAACAGTGTCCCAAAACGACAAATATTAAGCAAAAGCCTTCAAAATTCACTATACGAATTCACTGTAGAATTTTGTAGTCTATACAGCTGCACACTTAAATTTTAACTTAGTAGTTTACTTAGTTTTGTCGGAAATAAGGTGCTGTTACGAATCCCAACTTACAGAATTCATAATAAGTAAGGATTCAGTAGAAAATTAAATGTCTGCATTCGTCATAAAGTCTCTGCGAGCTTAATATTAACTCTGCTTTGGCGTGACGCAACCTACTTATCCAGAGAAGGATATTGCGGCGAAATATATGCCAATCGTAACATATAACCATCCAAAATAGCAGGAACGGTAAAGTATTTTTCAGCAACACACTCTGCAGCAGTTAACAGCCCTATCACCAAGCTCAGGCATTAAAGTTTAACATCATTTCATGCTGTAAAATATAGCCTAAAAAAATTTCAACATAGGAGATATAAACCGGAATGATGACGAAATATGTCTTACAAAAAGGAATTGATTTACCCAAGAGAATGTTAGAATTATAAACCAGACAGGAAAACTGGCGCAGATAAAATCAGAGTGCAAAAGACTACCTGGCGTAGAATTCTTTTTAGCCAAACCGGCAAATCGAATAATTAAGAATTGGGACTACTAGCACGCAAAATAAATAACTGTAAATCTTTTGTAGAAATCTTCAGCTTTAAACCTAGAGTATGAATTTTATTTGAAATAGTTGCGACAAGTTAAGCTTGAGAAAATACACACGTAGACTTTAGAAACAGAAGAGAATTTATTGACGGGACTTATTATGACGCTACGGAGTACAGAAAAGCGTTGCCGTTATTTGAAATAAAATTCAAAAGCACTCTAAGGAGAAAACTGGAGGAAAGAAAGTAAATCTTTTAAAAAATTGATACTAGACTAAAACGAATTATAGCTCCTGATGAAAGAAATAAATTTATACGCTTCTTTCATTGGAAAAATTAAGGAATGCATTAATATAAAATCTGTGGTTTCTCTGGTATAGAATAACAAAATCGCGTATTAAAATATTTTTCCCTACCCATACTGACAACTCCTACAACAACCAAACTCATATTACACAATGGTAATGAATAATGGGTTCAGAATTAAACTTATGTCAAAGTGTGAAGTGAAGCTACCCAGCAAAAAATTTTTGAAAAGGTAATCAAGTGTGGAATTAAGCATTTTTGGCAGAAGTACTTCCCAACTAGATTGCCAACTTAATGATTTTAACAAGGCATGAGACTTTTATAATCAATTGAGGAAATAATAAGTACCATTAGTACGGTAGTCTCTTTTACCATAAAGAACTAGTTCCATTACTACTTCCTTTTTTGGAAATTAATGCAATGTGTTTTGTAAGCGAGTAACAAAATATGGCAACCACAAAAGTAAGTCATTATATGGCAAGTACTTTTTAAGGTTATGTCTAATTTTTTGCTGGGTAGAAGCAGTAGCAACCTGCTTTAAAGCGTAAACTCACTTTTCGCTTTGCATGCTTTAATTTAAGATTTTTCTTGAAGGAAATAAATTTTATGTCATATATGCAAATTTCATAAGAAAAAAATATATATAGAGTGGGTATTCTAAACATATTTTGGGGGTGGATTAGTCATCGTCAAACAAGTTTAAAATAATGTTTCAAATATTTTTTCAATTCCTAAAAAATAGCCTTCTATTGAAAAAATATTCTCTTTTACAATATATTACTGAATTATAATTAATTTCCTTTCACTTGCAGTTTCCTTCCCACGAATCCTCACACTAATTACAAAATCGGTATAATACATTTTTTATACATTAAATTTAATAATGTAGCAAAAAAGGCAAATAAATGTCTGTCATCGATTTAAAAAAATTATTTTTATCAGTTATGAAATATTTAATAAAATCTGCTACACACATACATACAAATATACATGGGAAAAATTTATTTATTTGTGTTAACATTTGTAACAATTGTAATTGTTATTGTCATAATAACAATAACGAAAACAACGAAGAAAAAAGAGACACATTTTTCATTTATATAAAAAAAGGAAAAAAATAAAATTTTAAAAATATTTCAACTCACCTTAATCAAACAGGAATAGACAGATGATGCACGTTTAATAGCAGAAAAAATAAATAAATTTATTTAAGTAAATTTTTAAATTCGGAGAATTTAATTTTCATTTCATTGACTTCTCTCAAGCGTAATGCATAACAATAAATTTTTTATGTAATTTTTTTAGAGTTTTTTTTTAAGTATTATAAAGACCTTTTTTAATGCTTTGCTTTTCTTTGCAGTTTCCTCATAACAATTTTTTTCTTATATTTTTATTTATGTTGAGCCTGGTGGGTCTTTAGGGCATTTTTTGTATTTTCATAATTTTGCTAATTGCACCACCTGCTTATTTAAAAATAAATGATGTTTATAATTCTTAAGAATTTAATATTATACATTTTTATTTTACTTCTTTTATAAAATTTCACTTTTTAAGCTCTTTTATTTTGAAAGCACAAATTTATGTTTAAGAAAATAGAACAAAAAAAAACATCTGTAATATTTTACTTCCGCTTTGTTGCGTTAAGTTTTTTTTTAGATTTATTTAATATGTGTTTTAATTATTCTTTTTGAAACCTCCTTATTTTAGATATTTTAAAATTTATTTTTTTTATTTTTTTTTCTCTTTTGCACTCACGCTTTTTCCCATTTCACTTTAGTTTTTGTTTTTAACCTCATATTTGTTTTACTTTGCTGTTAAAAACATATTTTCCTTTTGTTCTTTTATACACTTCACTAAATCTTTATTTTGTTAAATTATAATGACTGATTAAGCAAAAAATATGGCTAAAAAAAACCAATAGAAAAAAAAATGAAGCAGACCGTTGAAATGGAAAACCAAAATTAATAAGGGAAGAATTAGGTGGTAAATGAGTCACCTAAAGAAATGAACTTGTAAAATTTATTGATTTGTACACAAAAGTATCCAAGGAACTATCATCACAATTATTATTCTTTGCCTAACAGTAACTTCATCTTTCTTTTAAGTTAACTTATGTTCTCTAACATGTTATAGTTGTTGTAATCTAGCTTGTTTTCTCTTCTAAATTAATGCAAAGAAATGCAATAGGTGTCCAAGTAACCAAAACATGACATTGAGAATCTTAACTTACTAATAAGAAAAAGTGTTCATTAAGTTCTAAGATTACAACTTAAAATTCTAAGGGGATGCATTGTGCCTGAACTAGAAAATTAGGTTATAGGAAGGAAGATACAGAGAGTAGTGCGTATAAACATTTGATTTGATGTCTCCACACTGAAAGTGACAGGAAAAACCTTCACAGGAACTGTGCGGCTAAAAAACCCATGGTATGATTCACTGGTGAGTCGTCTACAAACGCATTTATTCTTAATGAAGAACGTGTGCGCGTATAAAATTACGGTTTGTAGGAACAAGTTTCCTGAATTTATAAGAGCACATTCCGTTAAAGTAACGATGAAACAGTGAAAGGTATCCAACATTGCGTCGATGCTATAGTAAGTCAAAAGAGATGGATAAACTACAGACAATTAGGAGCTTCTTCGCTTCCTAGCATGCGCTCAAGTAATTCCAAAATAGTCTTTGAAGCACTGGCAAATAAATCAAAGTTGTAATCTTTTTTTTTCGGTCTGATGTATCTCTGGCACCGTTTTAGAAAACCAGGGCTGTCAAATGGATTTTTTGCAACTTGAAAAATATGGTTGTCCCACCAAACACAACGTTGACTCTTCATCCCAAGAGCATCGAGAGCTTTTGATTGATTAGTATTAATATCACCCATAATTAAAGATGAGGTAGCACACATTCAGCTTTTGTGAAAGCACACAACACTGGAGCGCTTTTTAAGCTTGAAAGTGCTTTAAGTTTAAGTAAATTTTCGTTTTCATTACCTATAGATTTTCTTTTTAAGTCCAAACAACCTGTTTTACGTTCTAGTTTTAAGGAAGGCGTATTAGCCAGCAAAACTATAACCTCCACCAAACTCTGTGTTTTAAACCTTGCTTGGGAATCTCTTCCACTTTTGCATAAAAGTACAAACAAATTCAAGCAACCGTAATACATTAACGTGCGTTTAATGTATATTTTATAATGGCCAAAATTTTATATTGGCCAAATTTAAAACACACAACAGAGTCGTTGATAAAAAGGAAAAGAAATAAATTTCGTAGATGTACAATAAAAACAGCAGGGTTGTAAAACTGTTGCCTTAGGATAAATAAAGAAGATGAATAAAAGTAAAGACAACAAAAACATGTCATGTTATTTAAGGTTTGTTACTGCTTATAAATTTACTTTTTTTTTCCAGCTGTTGGAGTTTGTTTTTACAACTGGAAACTCAAATTTATGCTGTAATTATGATCCAAAACTATTTTTTTGATTATCGTTTTTCTTAAGTAGCTTAAGGGTCAAATGTTGGTAAATGCCAATAAAAAATGCTATATTTTTATGTTTCTTCTATGAAAGGGGATTAATTAAAATATTACGCCAGTATAGAAAAGTTAATATATTGAATAAGGTATTAATGCCAAAGATTATTTTTCAAAAATTGATACTAATACGAGGGTGGTACAATGTACCATAAAAATTACTGAAAAATATGAACAAGAATAAATTTATGAAAAATATCACTTTTTAAAGAATAACTGCCGGTTTAAAAATTTTTTTTGCCTCTATTTCTATTTTTTAAGTAACAATAAAATAAAAGAACTACTAACTATTGTCTTCAAACCCTTTTAATTAAAAAAACATCTCTTAAGAAATCTGTACCAAAGTTTAAAAATTTCCTCAATATGTAACAGAATTGAAATGTGGATGTATATTTAAAAAAAACTGATCGTCCCGTTGAAGCAATTTTTTAAAAATTATCGGTAAAAGTCATGGTCATGTGGAGACCATTGTATATCACAGTTATATAAAAACTTTCTATAATTGGGTACCACATCAGTTATCTATCGAGATAATAACACATTTCTTCACCGATTCCATAGATATGAAACGACAGTAAGAAATCTGTACCAAAGTTTAAAAATTTCCTCAATATGTAACAGAATTGAAATGTGGATGTATATTTAAAAAAAACTGATCGTCCCGTTGAAGCAATTTTTTAAAAATTATCGGTAAAAGTCATGGTCATGTGGAGACCATTGTATATCACAGTTATATAAAAACTTTCTATAATTGGGTACCACATCAGTTATCTATCGAGATAATAACACATTTCTTCACCGATTCCATAGATATGAAACGACAGTAATCTAAAGCGATAAAAACGGCTTTGAATTGAGGAAAAAAATTGCTGTCGAATCCATAATTTTTAGCAAAAAGGGGATATTATGTCAATGAAAAGTTTTCATTGAATCAATCAAAATTTTCATCATATCAACGAAAGATTAACATTACATCAACAAATAGAGTTTATTATATCAATGAAAATCTTACATTATGGCAACGAAAAATTTTCGTAATTTAAATTAAATAATTTAATTGCATTAGCGGTAGTAGACATTAAATTAAAGCAATAAAGAGTGATATATTCGGCTAAGCCGAATCTTTTATACCCTTCACCATCTATGTAAATCTAGTTTAGTGAAAAGTAACTCCAATCCAAAAAGAAAACATTGGGGTGACAGGGAATTAAAAAATAAGAAAAATATCAATTACTACACATACATAATTTTACGTCAGAATGTCATTGGCTCTTAATGGATTAAGCCTTTTTTAATATTATTAGTATTTCCTTAAATATCTCTTCAAAAGCTTTAAAATGGTACCCATATTGATATTTTAAAAAATTTGAAAAGTTCATAGGCCCGTAACTCGGAAAATATCGGCGGGCGCCAATTTTTTATTAAAGGTTTTTTTCTTATTTTTTTAATTCTCTATCGCCCAATTTATTTATTTTTTTGCTAAGAGTTACTTCATTGTTCCAAATAATATGGAAAAATTAGAGTTAGGCGTGGTGTTTTGCCCGCTGCATCTAAGGACATGGACCGATGTTGCTGATTTCCAATAGCAAGTCTTATCGATTGGCGTATTTAAAGTTTGCAAAGACAAACTTGATTTAAATGTTAACACGAAAAGACAGACGGACATCGCTATTGACTTCGCTTTGCATAAGAACTAAAAATATATCTACTTTAAAGTGTCAGAAATATATATTTTAGAAATCATAAACGAAATGACAAACTTATTTATACGATTTTTCCACTTTTTTGGTGAATGGTATAATGAAAAAATCATTTTATTTAGAATAATGAAATGTTAGCAAAACCTTATTCATAAGAACGAAGAAGCTTTTCATTGGATCAAAAGTAATGACAAATATAATTTATAAAGCTTTTGCTTTCATTATAGAAATTTATATTCTTTTTGAAATTTTCGAAAAATCAATCTGGGCAGGATCACATGTAGTGTATTTTTTATTCGTGTTGTATTCTTGTGTAATTAATTTTTCTCATTACATTTTCTTATGTCTTAAGATTAATTAGTTTATTTCATTTACATTATTTAAAAAGTAAATTTTTGTTTGCAATTAAACGAGGTTTTTCAATTTTATGAAAATTGATTCAACCGCAATAATTTCTCACTTATCTAAAGACACAAAAATTGTTGTTCACATGGTTTTAATAAGATTTTAAATTAATTTTTCTTATGAAAACTTGACGCACATAAATCTAATTAAAATTTATATGTACTCGTTTCTATAGATACTTGAAGATAATTTAAATTTTTGCTTAAACCATTTGGACTAGAAAATATATTATTTATATTTATATATCTGTCAATTATTTATTTTTAAACAATTGACAGACATTAAACAAAAAAAAAAAAATTCCTTCAGAAGCAGAGAATACTTTAAAAGTAAATTTAAGAATAATATAAAATATTTTTTTTAGTTAAATTACTTGGGTAGAAAGGCAACTTTAAAGTCTTTTAAGGAATTAAAGAACAAAACTAAATAACGTCTTTAATATGAAAGCTGCTTGACGCCTTTGTCTAACGTGCCGCTTCCTTTTATGCAAATACGTGAGTATGTGAAATTTCACTTTTCCTTTCTGTCGCAAAAGTCTTACTCTGTGGCTTCGGCTAGATTTGTTCCCATGATTTTATCTTTACAAAACATCTGCTTTAACAGACTCACATAACCATCCGCACCTCAGCATATGGCGATTACGTCCAAACTCGAACCACTTGATATATTGTTTTACCAACCATCTACATTTAATCAATGCCGCTATTTAGATAACAGTACGGCGTGGTATTGATGAGATTTTAACTCACGACCTCACCTGTGCCTTGTTTCTGTAAGTTATGTGAGACAATTCTCACACGACAATTTTATAGTCGTCTTGCGTCAAAGAATATATCATGAATTTGTTAATAAAAACTAATAATTTACTCTCGCACACTCCGTGTAAAAGAAGATAACTATTATTTTTTCATGTGAGAAATTTCTCCCTTAATTTACAGAAACTTGGCACGTGTCCTTAAACCCATCTTAGCTTAAACTCATCTTGTTATTAGTTTCCTTTCTTGCACTGTAACTGTTTGATTCAGATTTTTTGCTAAAGGTATCAGTGTGGTATACTTCTGCGAAAATGTCTGTATCCCAGCACTGTAGCTGTTGGTAGACATTGTGTCATAATGAGAAAGTATTTTTTCTGCTGACGATTTAAGGTTCAACAATATGTTGCTACATATTATACAATCCCTAAAACAAATCGGATTAAAAATGAGACAACTGCTGGTCATGTTTCATGGCAACATCAAGTTGTTTGATAAAAAATTGATTTACTTTTATGGGCTGTTGTAAGTTTTTGTTGTCAAACTTTTAAGAGAAGGGCAATAATATTTAAATTAAAATAAAATAAAATTCAAATAAATTTTCGAAACTATGCACAGAAGTGTAGATATATATTTATACGTGCATAGATATATTCATTGCTCTTGTAGGAAATCCAAAAAAAATCTCAACAATTAAAGAAAAACATTTCGACAGCTGTTGTAGAATGCGAGGACTTAGCATTCATACAACAGATTAAGAATTACAAAATCTTTTTTCATTTAAATTCTTTAAATACTCATCGCACATTTAATCTTCATCTTTAAAAAATACCATCAATTTAAAACCATTAAAAACATTTTTGACATTTGTTTTTGTTTTATAAAAATACTTAAATGCAATAAGATGTGTTCTTTAAGATTAAATGAAAAAACATAAACATTAAAATGCAATTTTACATATTTTTATGACAAAAGCACAACAACTGTTACTAAGGACACGAAAACAAAGATATATTTTATATTTGAATTAAATTAAGAAAATTACAAAGGAAAAAAAATTAAAGAAAATAAATTTAATTAAGTACTAAATTATTTAGGGTTTTGTTACTAAAAAATAATTCTTCTATATTGAAAGCTCTGCACCGCTTCGTTGTATTTAACATTTTAGAAAAGGTTATTTAAACCCAGCTTACGATTGATACTGCACCAGAGGTACTTAGCTTGAGCTGAATAATATTGACCGCGCCACAAGTAGCTTGAGCTGAATGATATTGACTGACGACGGATTATAGTTTAAAGCGAAAATAAACTCATTGAACCCTTTGATACTAAGTTGGTTTGCAAGTTCACTTTAGACTGTTTGCAGAAAGCAACAATATTTTTAAACGGAAAGAAAAACCCTGGCTGAGGTAACCATACTCTATGCCCAACATATTATTATTGAATTATATTATGTACCCAAATTATATTACTGTTAAACATAGCAATAATATTATTATTGCAACCATATTACTGTTACCATAAAAGAAACATTATTAATACTTAAAGCATGATTTGATATTTTTATTGATTAACAATTTTTATTTACAAACTAACACTGCACGGATAACAAGTTATGCATACTTATACCGAATGTATGTAGTTGAAATTATCGCAAAAATTATGTACTTTAAAATAGCCATGTCCATTTTTTATTCCTTATAACTATTTATTGGTTAAATGTTATCATACAAAATGACTATTGCCTTTTCTATAATGACTATAATTTGTTCACCGCAAACACATACTGTTGAAGACATAACATAATTATTTCTAACTCGCTCTCTCTCTCTTTCTTTGATTAATATACTACACGCAAAGAAAAAATATGGTTGAGGTTACCATAATCTAAGAGCAACATACTATGGTTGCATTATATGGTTGCTAACAAAACATACTATTGTTACATTTGCAACCATATTGTTGTCCAAAGTATAAACATAATTATGTTCAAATATAATCATTAAATATAAATATAATCATACATGCATATTTACTTCAACTTTTTTTTAAATGTTTTTGATTCCCTTTTTATTTGTTTTCATATTTTGAATATTATTTTTGATTATTTATTTACATAAATTTTTTATTTTTTTTTACTTTCTTTAACAATAAAAAACAAATTCAAATTTTAGCTACCAGAAAAATTACTAAACTGTCAAGTACTAGAACAATATATTTTTTAGCGCAAACATTATTCTGTTGCTTTTAACCATTAATGATAATATATTATGGTTAAATATTTTTTATTATTTTTAATAAGTTATAATACTTTGGTTATGGTTAAAATTTTTTTAAGATAAAAACAACCATTTTGCTTTTTTAGTGCACAGTAACCATGTAATCGTTAAAAGTTAACAAAAAATGTTTAATGGGACTAAAGTTTTGGTGAAAACAACTATAATTGGTTTCCCGCAACCATACATTGTTACAAAGAACATAATATGGTTATTGTGACCATATCACAACCATGTTTTTTTTTCTGCGTGTACAAAGTTGTGGCGCAAGTAAGAAATTCTGACGCGGTTCAAATAAAAAAGATCTTGTCGTACGTCCTAAAGTGTGCTTAAAATTTTAAATATTTATTGCACATAGAGTGCCGTTCCTAAATAGTTTAGTATGCTCGAAAATGAATATTTCGGGAGACATCTATTTGTTTAGAATCTTTTTCTTTTTGTTTTTTTTTTTTGTCAAATGGATGTTCTTACTAAGAATTTTACTAACTTACATTACAAAAAGTCGAACACTTGTAATATGAAAGTTTAGGATTTTTTACGAAACATAAATTTAAATTCCTGGATAATTCACTTTAGTATTAATTAAAGTGATCTTAATAATGTCGTTTTTCTATATGAAAATTTTTGTATAATTAGGTCCACATACACACAGAGAAATGATATGGTTATTGTATGGTCACAAGAACTATAAGAACTGGTTACTGTAACAAAAAAAATTTAAAAAAATGGTTGTGTTTAACAATACTTTAGTCACGGCAAACAAGTCTTTATTGAAAAAAGAGCAATCTGATTGACTGTGACTAAATAATTTTTACCAAAGCTCTTAAAACTTCAACTTTTACAAATTATTATGTTATTTATAAATAGATTTTTATTTACAACTTTATAACGTTAAAACGTCTTATAAAATTTAAAATTAATTATCATCAAAATGTTCGAAATTGACTTATTTTTACATAAAAAAACAATTATAAGAGAATTGAATAAAATGCTTGAAATTTTTTAATGTAGTTTTATCAATTCTCTCAATGTAATATTTGATAATAATTTTATATTTTCATATTATCCTATACTATGCTTACGTTTTAATCGTAGATAGTTGGACAACAATAGCAAAGTTGTTATTTTTATTATTTAACAATAAGTAACATAAATCCATTATTTTTCAATATTAATTCGTTAATTCAATATTACAGTTATCCCATCCCTGTTTCTCCATGCGTGCCAAAGAGCCACAATAAAGTAAATACCTGTCGATATTTTACAATATTTTTTAATTCCTATTTTCTTACTATTTCCTAACTCTTAATCATTTAATACAGTAATTAAAAAAGCTTTCATATTTACTTAACTTTAGTTCGTTTTATTTCAATATTTTTACCTCAATTTTTTCTTAGTTAAAATAAATAGAAACAACGACAATAGAATTTTTGGCACAATTTGGTTTATAATTTTAAAGAAAACACAACAAAAAAAAAAAAAAGTAAATAAAATGCGGTGAAAATACTTTTTGTTGTCAAAAAAAAAGTCAAATACAGATACTAAATCCTAAGATATTTTTCGTTTCCAAAGAAATAGCAACTTGTTTTTTTTAGATAAAAAAAATTTTTTTTAAGATTTAAAAATTTCCCAAAATCATCACATGTCAATCAACAAGAAGCATATTTTTATTTTCTAAAAAACTAAAACAATTTTGTATGCGTGTATGTATATAATTATATATGTATGTATGTTTGTGCAGTATGGAAAAAGAATTCTTGAATTTAGTAATTTGATCAAAGAAATTGAAATGAACCAGAACAAAGAAATTTAATAAAATAAAAAATTTGGTTTTTTTTTTGAAAATTCTTGTGATCGGAATATTTATGTGTGGAAAATTAAACTGGCAATTGGTTACCAGAACTTCGCTGGCACAAGGCAGACTTTTGTTACATTTTCTTCTTCAATGCATACGCGGTGGTTGTTGTTGGCTTGTTTTCAAAGAACTTTGATTAAGAAAATTCCTCGAAAAATTTTCATCGCTTATTTGCGAGATTAATTGGTTTAATTCTAATAATCAAAACAATTGATAGATTCAAATCAGTTCTTACTTTCATTAGCATTGAATGATAAATAATGCTAATGTTTTTTTTTACATTACCATTATTTCTAGCAATAATAGTAATGCATTTTGATGAAAAGAATTCATTGATAAGTAGTAAAAGAAAAATATCATAATCATTAACTTATGATTAAATGTCTTCAAAGCATTACCATTAATCAACACCCTTAAGTATACTAAAGCATTGTGCTGCAGTAAATATAAACATAATTATTGTAAAATGCGACGACAAATTGTAAATTAAATTTACGAAGTGTCTTTTGTTGCAAATGTTTTCAACATGAATCTCTGTACGTTTAAATTTTCTATCACAGACGTCTCTTATCTGTTTATATCTCCGTCATCTCTATTGACCAATGTGGCAGATTTTGTACATAAATTAAAATACTGTTCATAAACCGAAAAACAAAAATTCGTGGCTGGTTTTTAATTTTTTGTGAACTTTTGTTTTAGTTTTTTTTTTTAAGGAAAAGTTTTTCTTAATAATAATAAAAAACATTTAAAACTTATTCAAAGAACTATAAAGTTTTACATTTCAACAAATGAATCATATATTAGTGGTGACTATTTAAGGTAAATTCTTTTGTATTCAAATATAATACAAAACAGCAATTATTTCCTATAAATAAATTTTATTTAAAATCAACCTTCTCGTAAAAGTAAAAATAGGGTACCACAGACTTATCAGTAATTAAAATCTCTATAAAAACATCTTAATTATTAAAATGAAAGTCAAACAAATTAGAAAACAACGACGGATGAACGTTACGTTAATGCTTAATATAAAGATTTAAAAATGTTTTTATTGAAAACGCCCACTACGAAGAGATTTTTAATGAGCAATGTAAGCTGACAACCAATGTAGTTGAGAGCAAGTAAAATATTTATGGCCATTAAGTTCAGTTATATGGTACCCTACACCTGCTGCTTGTAAGGTAATGAAATAAAGATTTTTTGTTTTTTAAGCAAATTGTAATTTTTTATTTAAAGACTTAAAATTCTTTGTTAAAATACTAATAGGGGATTTATTTAACTTGTAATTAATCGGTTAACCGATTATCGATTAAATAAAATAAAATGAACTACTACTGGCACAATTAAGCATTTTTTATGAATTTTATATTTTAACCCGACTTCAAAAAAGGAGGGGGTTATTAATTCGTCTGAAAATTGTTTTTTTTTATGTTTGTGCCCGCAGAACTCAGTCAATTCTGAACCGATTTTGAAATTTTGGCACCGTTTTAAAAACAGTTCATAATTTTATAAATTAAAGGGTGTCCCAATACAACATATTTGTTTTTACGTGTATTATGAACCGTAAAGAGCACCACTTTATAATTAAAAAACTGGGTATCACTATAGCTCTCATAGCAAAAAGAAAATACAAAAATAATTCCAAAAATTAAAGGGTCTCCCCATAGGCGACGTAAATTGACTCATATGGGCATATCCTTTTAACCCTTGGACTTAATGTCGATTGCTATGACCTTGATAGTAAAGAGTATAAATATTCAAAATTATAAATTAAAGGGTGCCCCAAAAGATTAGTTAATTTCACGAATATGGTCATTTTAGGAACAGTTGTAGACAGACGCTGAAAGTTTACAAAGAACCTGTATTGCTTAGCCCGCTATAGCAGGAAGTAAGAAATTAAAATTTCGGCCTTAAAGGTGGTGTTATTTGATACAGGTGGCTAAATTTTTTAACAGTTTTAGACAAACATTTAAAATATTTTTTGATTTCGGTTTTTTTGCAGGAATTATTTGTATTCCTCTTTGTCAACGGAAAATTTTTTCTATATTGAATAAAACTGTCATTTACCATTGATTTCTATATGTGTACTATTATAATTTCTGGAGCTTTAAAAAAGACTTTATTTTTTTTAATCATTGTGATCGCCACGCTCCATATAAAAATCTATCTCTCTGACCCAAATTTTATAAGAATCGCTTAAGCTATATCGACGCTATCGAGCAACAAACATCCAAAAAAAGAAGCTCTAAAAACTCAACAGAATGTAGTGATCCAGATAATATCTTATTTTAACTATTATTTATACAACTAATGAACTAATTTGATAAGAAATTTCACTTGAAAGGAAAATATTTAAAAAAAATAAGACTGAAAAATTAAATATTTTTTTATTTGGTTTTTCTTAAGCGTTGCAATTTTTGAAGAAAAGTATTAAAATTAAAAAAAAAGAAATTAATTTTGAAAATTTTATTGGTTGATCCCATTAAACCTAAGTTCATGCTTTATTTTGCTTCTTTATTTCTTAGCAAAAGTAAAAACATTTAAAGTGTTTCTTTTTCTACTTCGCATACATTTTCGGTCTGACCGAATTTGTTACACAAGTTTAATTTCTTAGAAAACAATAAGCCGTTAGGGCAAATAGTGGTATATCGTTAAGTTGTCAATTACAGTAAAATAAGATCGATTAAGTATTTATTAACTCACAGTGGCATGAAATAAAAAAAATGGCAACAAATATAAGGAACTTCTTAACAAACCATCTTTTTTTTCCAATTTTTTTGCATGTAAGAATGAACGCAAAGATAGAAGTAAATGCTTTTAAAATTTTTATTCTAGGGAATAGACGATTAAAAACTTATTAAATAAGAGAAATTAAAATATAGTATATTTATTTTCAAAGTCAATATAGTTTAAAAATTTCAGTATACTTTAAGAATGTAAGAGATGCCCCGATACTCCAGCCATGGTTTTTCTTTGTCTTTAAGTGTAAGTTATAGCTATAAAAACATTTTGTACTGAAATTATAAGTTCTAAACTTAAATATTTTCTTGTTGTCAACTTTGATGTAGTGTGTAATACGGTTTCTTCAAATACAGAAACAACAACCTAGGTCCCTTTTTACAAAGCAATAATGCCTTCTTATTAATTATGTTAACTGTGTTACCTTCTTTGAAAAGAGATAGTGTAGAAAATATAGGTGGTGAAGAAGAGTGATTTTAATTGCACGTTATGTTTGTTTTTTTTTTTTTTAGAAAAATGTTGCAGCGCCCTGCCGACGATTTGCTGTAGTAGAGTAGTAATGACGAAGAAGGGATCTGTGTTTTTTTATACTCAAGTATACATATTTTAATATATATTTAAAAAAATTAAAGTGTTAAATTGAGCGTGGGTGGGTTACGAACTCAGGCCATCGAATTAATAGCAGCATAGTAGTTAACGTGCTAATTATCTTAGCTACAGCACCCTTAATTAATTTCAATCGACTTACCAGTCTAAAAGTTTTAAATTTATTACCACTTTTTTATTTCACGCCACTGTATAACGTTACAAACTTAAGCACGAATACATTCTGCTTCGTTCTTTTGTAAACTTTAATGGCATTAAAATTTAAACAAATAAATAATAATAATAAAAAAAACCAAACTATAAAAAACATTACCTAGAAAATCTAATTAATAAAAATTTATATTCAAACAATAACAAAAGCTTTTAAACAAACATTGGCGTTTTATTAAAAATCTATTTTATTACGGCTTCCAAATATTTAGGGTTTTTACTGCAAACAGCAAAACAAATTGTAAAAAAAAATTTATTACCAATAAAATATTTGTAGTTATAAACTTTAATATTACAAGAGGAACGCAGGTACTAACTTCTTATCTAACGATCGATTATATTTAATCTAGAAATGAGTAAAGGAATTCTTTACAAATGGGTTTAGTATTTGCGCCTATTACAGTTTGCAGAGTTGGACATTCTAAAGCCATCAATGATTTAAAGTAGAATTAAAATTTTCTCTGCGTTCATTAGAGTTGTTTTTTATTTTATTTTATTATATATATTTTTTTTTGAAGCTGCTATTAAAAACGGCTAGGCAGACTTAAGTCTGTTTCATATTAATGAAGTATCTGTAGTACTACAAGGGATATTCGATTTAATAATCATATATTTAATATTTTCACATACTCGTATACTTTCATATTTGTTACACAAAATCTTGTTATACAACCACAACAATCTGTCGAAATATATTTAGGATAGTTAATTTGCAACGGCCTAATTTTCGATGAGCAATCACCCAAAAAATTTAAGATGGGATATAAGAACAAAGAAGAGAGAGAGGAAAATCCAACACACTTGTTGCATAAATTTTCACAAAAATCTTATGTGGTCCTTGAATACAGATATTAATTGAAGCTTATGAAACAAAAATTACTCAGCTTCCAGGAAGAGTTTTAATTACCCACTGCACATTTTGAGAGGAATTTGTATACCTTTCATTCAGGAACTTTAACAAAAATCATGCAGGTAATTTACAAAAAAAAAATCGTATGTTACGGAATTTAAATTCTAAAGGCATTTCTCAGCAAAATAACTGACAAATTGCTGCTATTTTGACTATATAAACAATCAAATAGTACTAAAATTTCCATCAGCCAGTATTGTCCGGCAAATTATTATAAAATTATTTCTGATATCCGATACTTATATCGAGAAAGAATTCTCAGTGGTTAATATCTATCGAAAAGGTTTTACTCCTGGGGCTAATGGTTCCAATAAGAACAGTTTTTCAAGTCTCTGACCTGATCCCATTAGTCCTCTCCTTCTACGTAGAGGTTGAATACAGCATTCAACCATTGCTTACAACACATTTTAATGGCAATAAATCTATGCAACAGGGCTCGCCAATAAAAAAAACACGGCTAACTTCTGCCTGTAAAACATCCTGCAAATCTCGAGGAACAACATTAAATTCCTAATTAAAAATAAAATAGAACTACACCATCTTTTTAAAAGGATGTTAAGCAGCTCCTATCTGGAAATCTATGAACTTTAAGTATGTGACAGGGCGGAAATTTACTACACTTTCTCAAACTTCAGCAAGGAAAAACTAAAACTGGATGAAGAAATTTGGATTTGTAAACCCCTCTTCAGAACTTTGACATTACATCAACAACGTTTTAAAACATTTGACTTTTACCAGTTTTTCTTGCGGCATTGAGTATTGCTTTAACACAATAGCTCAAAATAATATTTTATAGCAAGATTCAACAACAACAAAATTTTAATATATATAAAAAAGAGAAATGCATATAAAGTTCAGCGTGAAAAAACTACATCAACCATTATGTAATTGGTAACACATTATTAAATTTATTTAACTACTTTAAAGTAAATAAAACTATTAAAAAACATTTTTTTATAACAAATTGCTGAGCAGCACGGTTTCATGCTTTTTGCGTAAAAATATAAATAATTTGAATTTTCTTAACCGCAAATGTGCTAGTAAATATGACATTTAAAATTCTTATTTAATCAAATATAATTTAAATGTCTGCTAGATGTTTAAATAAGAAACACGTGTAAATGTGAAAGAAAATAAAATAAATATTTTTTTTAAAGCAAATAATTTTACAAGTTTATGCATAAATTGTAACAAGTGGACAAAAAATATTGTAATTTATTTGCTTTTAAAAGCATTTAAAGGAATTAAATATTTTTAGAGGATTTGAACCTATTGAGAAATAAGATAAAGCAGAAGATTGTAATATCGATATAAAGCTCCTGCAAACTTCAATCTGACTCAAGGGAAAAACTCTAGACGGCAAATTCTTCTTAAAGTCTTACACTGATAATTATATTTTATTCCAAATTGTGGCAATTGTGTATATATAAGTACTTCAAAATAATTAAAAATTTATTTCTGCAGAGTAAAATTAAAATTTTGCTTTAAATAATTTAATACATTAATCGTAATGATTACTAAAATTCAATTTGGATTATGTCTTAATTCATTGTAAGTTTCTTAAAGGGAACTCTGTTAACCAATGCTGAATAGCTGCGTTTGATAACTAGAAGATCATAAGTTTAAATCCCTCTTGAAGAGAAAGAAAAATTATTGTTGAGTAGTCACTATGGATACGTTAATAAATACGACAAATAAATATAAAAAAGCACTTTAGGTCATTCGGAGTCTCGCTGTAAAAAAAAAAAATGTTTTGCAGCTGCATTAGATGAGTTGTTGAAAACGCCTACATATAAGAACGTTAAATGTGAAGATGAGGAAGACTTTACAGTTAACAATTAAATCATTGTGGAAACCTCAATTAAGCCTTAAGTAGATCGTGAGGTAACAACATAACAGCATGTGGCCGCGTTGGTAAACTATACATTGTGAGTTTAAGCTTTGGCGAAGCCATCGTATTTGTGGTCCGGGTGGCTGGGATAGTATCAGGCGAACGCTTGGCCTTATAAGCCAACGAGTAGTTTAAGTTTGGTCAGAGTCACACAAAGTGTTTGTGGTGTATATGCCTACATGAGCTTTTTAGAAGCTCAGGTTATAAAAGATATAATCGAAACCAGAGTAGGAAACAAAAGGCAAGCAAAAAAGAGAAAAACCTACAAAATTGACGTGGTGGTAGCAGAAAAAAACTAACGATACAAAATCAAACATTTCTTTTATTCACAGCATTTAGCTGATCTGTAAGCAGTCAAAAGGGCTAATATTAGTTTATTTTAATTAAATAACATTATAAAGAATTTATAGTAAAATAATAAACTTTAGCCACCAAACAACGACTGACTTCTCCAACCCTGCGAACGTCTTTAGTGATTAAAGTGTATAATTGAAATGTATTTGGCATATAATAATAAAAACGTGAAAAAAGACCAAATAATTCAAACTTACTTATCTTGATTAAATTCATCTGATAAAAGAAACATAGCATGAATAAAAATTATATATTTTCAAATAAAAAAAACACATGGTTAAATTAAAAGCAGATTTATGGTAGACCTTCAAAGTAGAGCAGAATAAGTACTTAAAAAATTATTTAAACTTTCTTAATGGACTCGCAATTGACAGAAAAAGAAAACAGTGACAGACGGCTGAACAGAAGTTAGTTATCTCAAGCCCTAGACAACATAGTTACACTTAACGTCGCATTCTTTTTTAATTCGTTAGTGGTACAGGACAATCTATTGAACCGAGTCACGGCACTCATTACCCAGTAATTTTTCAACATAAAAACTAATTTGCCACTAGAAGATAATTAACATGAAAAAAATATAAATATTTCAGAAAGATAATATGGGAATCCGTAAGTAATTATTAGACACCACTGAATTGCCTCAGCCGACAAAACAAGCACTAACATGCTGGAAAAATATGTCTGAACAGTTTAAAATTTGTAAGACCATTTACACATAAAGAAATAGAAGTAAACGAATTATAATTAAAGTTCTAACAATTTGTTCATTGAATAAATAGATTTAAAATGACTGTGGCCTTAAGCACAGTTTACTTCTTAACATCTCGAATAAAATGCTCTCAAAAGCTTGTATAGAAAAAAATGCACAAACAATAAAAAAAAGTAAGAGTGACATGTTCGGCTATGCTGAATCTTATATACCCTTCACCATCTATGTAAATTTAGTTTAGTGAAGTAACTCCAATCAAATAAGCAAATATTGGGGTGACAGAGAATTAAAAAATACAAAAAAAAAAATTGGGATACATATACATATAATTTTACATAAAAATGTCATCGGCTCTTAATGGTTTAGGCATTTTAAAGAAATTTTAGTATTTCCTTAAAAATCTCTTCAAAAGCTTTAAAATTATATTTTTATTGATATTTTAAAAATTTGAAAATTTCATAGTCCCGTAACTCGGAAAATGTGGGCGAGCGCCAATTTTATGACTGGTTGTCACCGAAGGAAATAGACTGATCTTGCTGATTTTCACTATCAACTCCTTTGAAACTTTGTCTGATTGGATGGCGTATTAACATTTTCTCTAGCTTATCTAGTGCCTTGGCAAACTTGCTTTCTACACTAGCACGGTCAGACAGACATCACTCAATCGACTTCGCTAAGTATAAGAATTTAGAATTGTAGAAATTATAAACAGAATGACAAACTTAGTTTTACCCTTCTTCCACTTTTTGTGGTAAAGGGTATAAAATTTGATTAAAAATTTTATCAAATCAACAATCATATTTGTTGAATAAATTTAAATTAAAAGGCCCTTAATGGGTTAAGCAGTTTTAAAAAAATTTTTTACTTTGATATCTTTGAAAATATGGTGCACAATCGTACTTTCCATAAAGTCTTAAGAGGCCCATGACTCGGAAAATATGGTCGAGCGCCATTTTTTTTACTTAATGTTTATTCAAATTTTTTTATTTATCGCCTCATATTTTTGATTTTTTGATTGATTACTTCAATAAACCAGATGATATGGAAAAATTAAAGTCAGGCGTGGTATTTTTCCCACTGCTTCAAAGGACATTGTCCGATCTTGCTGGTTTTCCATAGCAAAATTTTCGAAACTATGTCTGAACGATTGTGGCATATTTAAACTTTCTCTAGATCCTTCAGTGCTTCGGCAAAGTAGTAATACCCGTTTTCTACCTGTGGTGAAGGGTATAGAACTAAATATTTTTTTAAAATAGAAAACATACACTTTTTCTGAATTTTCATTTTTACATAACCACTATTTGTGTGTTCATTTTAAGGTTGCCAAGAGTAATAACTATAAAATTTTTTAATTTTTAATAAATTCTTAAACAAACAAGTTGTTGCTTGCATTGTTCAGAAGAAAGATTTTAACTTATTTTATTTTCAATTCAATGCTATTTTTTTTATTATGAAATTTGGGATAAAAAAAACTTCGCAGTTGTTGAATTTCCATTTTTATTCTGTTCATATTTTTGTTATTAAAAAAATAAAATTTATCCGCAATGTGTGATTGAACTTCAAGCTTTAAAGAACAAAGCTAGGCCAATTTTTTAATTTTATATTAAAATTGGATTGAATGCCTTTGAGTGTTAGATTATTAAAAAAAATACAAATTTTGCATCCTGTTCCTTTTAGGTTGCCACAAAAAATTGTATATTTTTTGTCTATAGTTCTGTTTTTTTTATTCAAATGTCTCTTGCTTGTATTGTTGTCTAGTCTTTTATAAATACGAAATGGCGACAAATTTCTGAATGTTTCTTTTCTGCAAATATTCTATATGTTTTATATTGAAGCAACAATTTCTACTTTTACAATTTTCACATGGCACGTAATAGTATTAATGAAACTTGGGATTATGGTGAGGAATGTCTTTAAATTATTATAAAGTTAAGAATTTTTATTGATATATTGCTGAATATTTAAATATATCACTTGGCTTGTCCATGACTTTTCTCTTAATATACAATTGATAAGGGTTTTCTTAAATGGATTTTTTTTTTATTTATTTATGGTGAGAACGAGTCAAAAACTTACACTGCGGTTATCTCGAAGTGAATTTTTTTGAGTTATTACGTTGTATTAGTAACTGAGCGATATGCAGTCAGCTTAAATGAGCTGCCAAATAACAAACAACTAATATGAATAACATATTAATCAAATGGTCGTGGATTTATAAAAATAATATAAACTGTTACACAAATTGTTATTATTGTCACCTTTAAATTTTTGTATCCTTCACATGATTTCTGTAATGTCACGGTAAATATCTTGGAATATTTATTTTCTAAATTAATGAAAATTTACTTTATTTTCGGCTTTTTGGTTCTTTTTAAATTAATTTCTAAACATTTTTAGAAAGAAAAATTATTTACAATTATATGCGGACGTTTACCAAAGAAAACAAGAAAAATTAGACGCTAGCAGAATGAAATGCAGCATTTTCTGGACCGCCACATCAATTTTCATTAATTTATAAAATCGATGGTTCGAATCCTGGCCAGGAAAAAATTAAAAATTAATATTTATTTTCTTTTGCTATACAGCTATTAAATTTATTGATGCGCATTGCCTTAAATAGAGGAGGAATCAAAGTTTTTGAATCACGTTTTTGTATCGTTAAACGTACATGACATGGCATGTGTCAAAATGCTTAATTGTTCGTGTGTTCTACTTTTATAAGTTAAGCAATTGAATATCATTTGTTTTTTAAACCAATTTTTTCGTAAACTGTACGCACTAGTGCTTAAATAAACCAATAAAATAAAGTTAATTGAAATTTCTAATTTTTTTGGAAAAAAAATTTTTTTCTTTGTGAAATTTTGATGATATTTCCGTTGAAAATTGTGTAGCAAACTCTCGAATTATTATTAATTTTTTTTTTGAATTTTCGATTTTTTCTAAGTTTTCAATTTTCAGATTACAAGCAACTTTTCTTTGGAAACATAAAAAATTTTTTAGTGAAATGTCGATCACTTAGGAAAATTCCGATTTAATAAACAACAACATCTGGAAACCTTAAAGACAATATACATATGTATATCCTCGACTAGTGAAGAGATGTGGTTAAATTGTGATAACAGCTCTTTAAAATTATGCTTGACAGATCGGTGGGTTTTTCTGTAGCTCTTCTAGAGCCTAGACAAAACTGATTTCAAGCGGATTATGTACAGACGGTCTTCATAGGAATTACAAGCGGACCGACAATTTTATATCCACCTTCGATTAAAGTTATGAAAAAATTTTTTATAACAAAACATTTTAAACTCACTAAACTATGACTCCTAGAGCTTAAAAAAAATAAAATCTCTCAACAATAATAAAATTGCTGTTGTTCGATTGTGTGTGCCAAAAAAAAAAAAATTAATTTATATAATTAAAAACTTTAAGGTAGGACACGGAGTGAAAAGTTAAATTATATAGGTAAAGTATCTTCCCCAGGCCTTAATCCTTCGCTAGGCTTTTTTGAGATCTTAAAAAGAAAAATTAAGCAATAAAAAATTACAGAGGATCGCTGAAGAAAAGGGTCTAAGTTTAAGAGCTGGCTAAATTTGATGATTGTTTGGAGCACTTTCTCTTAATGAAAATGATTTTTGTAAAAAAGTCTTTAGTTTATTTGAAATGTTTGTGAGAAGTTTCCTGAAGAGCTAAGTGAGCGAAATCGAAATGGTCCTCGAGACGTGCTTTTACCTTCAGTAATCAATACCGGTGGTTTTAATAATTTAGTCGGAATATTAGCACGATACTAATAAATTTCGATCATTTAAATTCAATATTCCCGTAGTTTACTTTTGTTAGTTATTTTTTTTTTAATACTTCAATACATCTCTTGTGTAGTCGTGATCACGTTAAAAATTATAATTAAATATAATAATTATTATTTTTTTCTTTTTCCTTTAAATACCCCCACTGTGCATGGGTTTATCCAAAATCTGCTGCTGCGATTTATCTGAGGAGCTTAAACGATTTTATTAGACTACAAGGGAGATGTATTTCATGACTCAATGCCTAGGAGATTATTCCTACAATGGTGTTAGCAATGTCCACAAATGCCTTTTCTATTGCACTTATGGGCAGTTTATTCATTTAAATTGACATCGAAAAAAATATATATTATTAAAAAATAATAATCAATAGCATATTCTGTCTGTCAGTAATGAAGAGATATGGAAATAATTCCTTTTTGAAGACAATATATCACATCACACATCACAACTGCATTCTCTTTATAAAGTATAATTTCTTTGAAACGTTATTTTGTTGCTTATCGGTGGAAGATGTGTATTGAGCTTGAAGTAATTCTAACAGCAAGAAAAAGAACTTTTTGCAAAATTTTTCTTTTTCACTTTTTATAAAATTTTTATCATTTTTTTACAGTCTTCAATTGGGACTAAAATAGCGGAAGCAAATGTCAAATTATACAATTTTTAGTTATTTTATTTTTATTAATTAATTTCTTAATGATTAATTATAATTTGTTTTTTTTTTTAATTTTTTGTAATAATTTTCGTCACTTGTAGAGTTGTATTGTAATTTGTTTTATATTATTTTAATTTAATTTTTAATTTAAAAAAATATTATTTTTTTTATTGTATTTTTGTTTATTTTTTTTATTAAAAATAAAGCTTTACATCAAATAACATTACAATTCGAATATAATTTTTTACTGAGTGTGCATTTTGCATGCAGCTCTTGTTACACAATCAGTTTTTTTTTTAATTCATATTTTTACTTGATTTAATTTAAATTTTTATGTCTTGAAATGCAAAATAAATATTAAAACTGCAAAAGATATATTTGAACATAAGCCAACCAACCAACCCACCAACCAACAAAACAAACAATGAATAATAAATTATTTAAAAAACAAACAAAATTGCTTAAAGAGTACCAAAAAGGCTTTATTTAATAATCACTTGGAAAGTAATTTTTAAAACTGCATTTCATTTGAATTTTGCTTTTGAAGAGGATTAATTTTATTTTTATTTTATTCAATGCAATATCACTCTTGATTTATTTCTGTTATCTTTTTTTAATTTGACAATTTTAACATTTGCTTATAAAAGCACTCAGATATTTTTGTTATTATTTAAAAAACAATTTTTTTTGTTAAACATTATGTGTTTATTTAAATAAACCTTAAAAGGTTTTATTACGCTGCTAATTTGTATTATTTTTTATTTACAATTAAAAAAAAAAAACATTTTTTACAAACAAACATACTTTATTTTACAAACACATACACACACCCACAATTAGCACGTTTCATGTAGAATATTTGTGGCCAAAAAAAACGAAAAGTAAAAAACACAAAATACACGGTTGGTCGTTGTGGATCTATTAATTATTTGTTGGTAAAAAGTGCTTTTGCCTAGACGACGTTTAGTTTGAAACTAAATTTCTGCAAGTTGTTCACCTGCAAGAACTTAACATCAAACCACACAACTTTATTAAACGAACTTTTCACTAACCGTTCTAATACAATACGTTTGATGTTCGTTCACAACTTGTGTGTAATTTGTTTGATTTCATTAAAGGAAATTGAAAGTTTTACGTGTGTGAAATCTTAAATTTATTGCAAAAAATTGAAAAATGCCGTTAAGGTTTAAATTGCTCCCTGAGGAAAAGTGCAAAAAACAAAAAAATGCATTTTTAAATTAAGACTAAATTTGCACTAGTTTTAAGTAGGAGTAGCAAAGAAAAAGATTAACATTAATAAAAACAATAAATAAAGTATATCGTTAGAGAATTTTGAGTAAATTTATAACCAAAATATCTCGGAAATTTGAGCAAATTAACCTTAAGTTTAAATTAAATTATTTTAATTTTTATAATTTTTAATGTGATTTTTTTAACTAGTTTTCGAAAGATTAAAACTACACCAACTTTTTCTAAAATATTTTGTTGGATTTCTAGAGCTTTTAGTCAAGATAAAGTTCGTATTTTATTTTATTTTCAGAGGATGTGTTTTATTTTCTAAATAGAACCAGCTCTTAAGCATTCTTCGCGTCTGAATGATATTGATGTTTTATTAAAAAATCTAAAATTTCGTGACGATATAAAATTTAAACTCTGTTTCGCAAGTGGACAAAAGAGATATTTGTGAACCATAATATAAGTAAGTCGCGCAATGTTCTAATTAAAATATGGCGTACAACCTTGTTTAATTCTCAGTTAAGAAATTCTTCGAGTATGACAATTCAGTAAGACAATTATGAGCGCAGGCTGAATATTAAATAAGCCATGTGTTAGCATACAACAAAGGGTCCTGCGAGCATTAATATGGATCCAGTTCGCAATACCCAATTCAGATATCTTAATCATTATCCTTTTTTCGGTTTCTCGTGATCCATTGAAGATATATTAATAAAATTTCACAGAGGCAAAGCTAATATGCTTCTTAGTATAGATGCGAACTATTGGCCGAGGTAAAGGAGGAGCTTCTGAGTAGACCCCCAATTTATATAATTATATATAATATATATCTCCCAAACTAAAAGAGGTGACCTACACAGGTAAGCATATTTTTTATAGATATTTTCAACGTCTAATTAAATTTAAAAAATCTTAACTTTCGAGTTAAAAATTAACTTTTGAAAACATTTCCAAAAAATTACATGTCTGAAGCACCCAACTTTATGCGCCTACCTAGAAGCTCCCCTTTACCCTAGGCGGCCGACCGCACTTAGCTCTACTCAGAAACACCTCTGCTTGGCCTCTTTAAAATTTCATTAAGATATCCTCAGTGGTCCATGAGACAGCGATTTTGGTTTAAAATTAATCGTTTTCAAGCCACTGTGCGCTGTAATGATTTTCAAATCTCTTAATAAAAATGAAATATCCTTTTTACTTGAGGGATTTGAGTTCTATAAAAATTACCGTCAAAGTTTTACATATGTATGTATATTAGATATAAAATATATATAAATCCAAATTTAATTTAAACTTAATTCATCTAAATCGTGTTGAACTTGAAGGTACTGTAAACAAAGTTTTGTGTTCAACCTGTATGCAACAAACAAAAGAAAGCTTTTTGAATTCAACATGTATGATGACAACAACTATTGGTATGATGGTTTGAGTAGTACCGGGTCAACAGGGCTCAACTGCAAAAAACAAGCAAAGAATTAACAAGTCAGTCTGTCAGTGAGTCAACGACTGACAGGAAAGAAGAAGAGCAATGTTAACAACAACAAAACCAATGATTTTGTTTGTTTGCGTTCGTGTTCAGAATGATGCTGAACTTTATCAGCCAGCACATGGCTTAACTCAGGAAAAGAAAATAATATGAAAACTGAAATGAAAGCTTTTTTTTTTAACTGATAAAAATACAATAAGAAAAAATACCCATACTTAAGCCTGTTACATCACATTCGGATGCCAGGAAACGATTATGATGTTCTTTTTACTTTTGTAAAAATTTTATTTTTTTTTTCGACAAAACAAACATACAGAGCTTTTGAACTTAAATAATGCAGTTTATTTGGTTTTTATAAAAAAATAAACGACATCACCCACAACTGCAGCTGTTAAATTGCGCAGACTCTGTTGTGCAGCGTACTTCACATTGTTCTACTTTGTTTTTGTAAACAAACATTTATTATTTCCCAAAACAGGAAGACAAAAAAGCGCAAAAATAACAAAGCTTAAATAAATTGTGATTACATAAAAACTTTATTTAATGTGTATTTTAAAGCTTAAATAACAGTAACTGTCAGTATGTTTTTGGACTAAGAGATTTAAAACAAACAAAAGTTGACCTGAAATATGTCAAGTTTTAAAACACTATTGGCATATCAATCAACCAATCAATTTTTCTGGACAGTTACTTGCTTGAGGAAATTTGTTCTATTTTCAAAAATTGATAAAGTGCTGTTTTTTTAAATCTATACACACGATGGCATTATATAAATAATAAATTTTTTATTTTTTTTATTAACTTTTCTTTTTTTAAATTAAATAATAAAATATATTTTTAAATGAGTATTAAATTTGTAAAATTTAGTTCTTTAAATTTCAAGATTTTTGTTGTAGTTTTAAGAAAATTCTTATTAAATGAGTAATTATTTTTAAATATCTTAAACATATTGACCGCTTAGGCAGACAATTAACAAAAATATATGTCACCTAAAATTATATTAGCTTTGTAGGATTTTTGTTTTTTTATAGCTAAAAGAGAATCATTTTATTTTCTGTCACAGTAAATTAAAAATAATTAGTGTTTCTCAAAAATGTTTAAAAATGAGGGAAGCAGTATTTCTGAAATGAACGTTTAACGTTTGTAAAATGCATTTAAAGAAAATCTTAAAAATACATTAAAAAATTATTTCTGAAACAAAATGATCAAAACTATCAAATTCAAATACATTAACTAAAGATAAATTAAAAAAATGCAATTTTTGCAAAAGTACCTTAAAAATGTACCTTTTTCAAAAGTACCCTTTTTAAAAGTATCTTTTGAAAAAGTGGTTATTATAAAAAAACTTCTCAGAAATTGTCTCATAAAAACTTCCCTCGAAAAGTAACTTTTAAAAGTAAGTTTCTTTAAAGTACCTTTTGAAAAAGTACCTACTATTAAGTTTTTTTTAAAAATACCTATTTAAAAGCACATATTTTTCAAACTTCATTTTAAACTTACAACGTATCTTTAAAAACTGTATTTTAACTTAGTTCTTCCTTATGAAAATCATCATTACGGCATTTACACTATGCAATTTTTCATGAAACTAGCATGACAGTTTTGTTTGTTTGTGAAGCAGGAGGAGTAAGCAATATGGTATTGCTTGAGTTTTGAGGGGATGTAATGTTTACTTTTAGATAACGAATAACGCTGTAACTGAAAGAGAAAATTGAGAAAAATGCCTCAAAAAAATGCATAGTGTAAAACTGGACTATATTTAATTCAAATATTTTTTAATAAATTGCTTAAAAAATATATTTAAGCAAAGTACTTTTTATTAAATGCAAAGTACTGTTAATAGATTTTATCTTTTTACAAAGTTTGTTTAATTAACGCCTTAAAAAAAAATTTTAATTTTAGTTTTATAAAAGCACCATCTGGAGATCACTCTAAAAAAAATTTTAATTTAATAAGTTTAAAACAGTGACATTTTAAAGAGTTACGTTAGAAAATGCTTTAAAATTACTTTCTATAATTTTTTTCTACCTTAAAAAAAAAGTCAACTTCTTAAACTATCTTCGAAAAAAGCCCCTTTTATAAAGGTACGCTTAAAAAAATATCTTTTTAAAAAAATGACTTCAAGAAAACTTTCAACAAGAGTATCTTTTAAAAGATTAACTGAACATTTTTCTTTTTCACAAAAAACTTCGTGCTGTTTTTCATTTAATTATGCCGATTAAATTAATTACCGATATTGATTATTGAGGGTCAAAGCACGTCTCGATGGCTATTTCGTTACCGCTTACATAACTCTTCAGGAAACTTTTGACAAACATTTTAAATAAACTAAAGATTTTTGTCCAAACAATAAAGCAAAGACAAAAATCAAAGTTTAAGCAAAAACAACAATAACCAACAGTAAAATTTAAATTTTTCGTTTGAAAACAGTAAGTTATAAAAAGGATCCTCAGATAAATAACACTTTAATGTAGTTTCTTAAAAAACGTAAATACACAACCTGTTAAACAAATACATTTTGCAAAGTGGCTTAACAAAAATTCAAGAAAAAATAACTTTAAGTAAATACGTTTAAATAGCCCATTAAAAAAAGTACTATTTTCTTTAAAAAAATTTTTTATAATTGGCTTTAAAAAAAGAGTTATTAAAAGAAGTAAGAGTCCTTTATTATTAATATAACACTCGGGAAACTAAATAAAAATAATAAGTGCTATATAAATAATTTTACGTAAAGTTGTCGTCGTCTCTTAATAGGTTAAACATTTTCTCAAAGATCTCTTCAAAAGCTTTTATATGATACCCATATTGATATCTTAAAAAATATGGTGCACAATCGTACTTTTCTATGAAAAGTTCAGAGGCCCTATATCGGAAAATTTGGGCGAGCGCCAATTTTTTTATCTTTATATTTTTTTTCTTGTTTTTTTAATTCATTATCGCCCATGTTTTTGTTTTTTAATTATTTCACTAAACTAGATTTGTTCCAAACAATATGAAAAATTAGAAGCAGGCGTGGTGTTTCGCTCGCTGCCTCAAAGGAAATGAACCGATTTGGCTGATTTTCAATAGCAAAATTTTCGAAACTATATCTGATCGATTGACATATTTAAATGTTTCCTAGCTCATTTAGTGCCTTGGCAACGCTGATTTTAATTCGAACGCAAACGAACATCGCCCAGTCGACCTTGCTACGCATAAGAACTCAGAATATATATATATATACTTTATGGGGTCGAAAATTATTTATTGTTAAAATTACGAACGGAATGACAAACGTAGATAAATATACCCTTTGAAGGATATAAAAAATATCTCCTTACATTAAATCTCAACAATAGCTAAAATGTAATGTGGGTTGCAATGTGTCAGTATATCTTTTTAGCTCTTTAATACTTTTTTGTTTTTGTTGAGGTATTCAAGTGCCAAATAGTGAGTTAAGTTTTTTCTCTAGTTAAATATCCATTCTAAAAGAATAAAATGAAATTTTCACTTCATTTTACTACGTACCACATGTTCAGCAAAACTGTTGAATAGAATAATAACGACTGGGCTGCATTTAAAGACAAAATTTTTCAATGATTGAACATGAAGTTTAGTGTTGTTCAAAATAAGAAAATATTTTTACTGAATAATATAAAGTAAATTTATGTACAATGAAATTTGTGATTTCAAAAATTGATAAATTAATTTAAAGCAACAAAAGTAATTGACGGGCTAGAAAACATAAAATGACACATCTTAAACAAACGAAACTGTATAAAAGAGTGAAACGAATTTTAGAAATTATTTGATTTTAAGTTTATGTATTTAAAACAGTGGTAAAAAAGTTTTTATTTTAGGTCAGCAGTTGTTATCTGTATTATGTATTTAACCTATTTTTTGTTGGGATACCTTTGTATGTCAGAAAAATCCAGAAAAATTAGTTTTAATGTTAATTAAAAAGCTTAAAATAAGTGCACAGCAACAACAAAGTTAAGTTAAAAATTCTTTAAATTTTTAAAAAATTAAAACATGACAAAAATAGCTTCAGTTCATAAAAATTATCTCTAGCAAACATTTTGATTGAAGACAAACAAATTTAATTAAGCAATCGAAGGAATGCTTGAAAAGTTTTTAAGTAATGAATTGTTAAATTGATTGAAAATTTGCATGATTTCATAATATTAATTACATTTAATTAGCAGATGAACACAAAACACTTGCATGGAGCCTACATAAGAGAAATTTTTTCGATTAAAAACATATAAGGATTCATTTATATTAATTACACTGCGCTACAAAAATTAACTTTTAAATATGTTTAAATATCTCCTTTAAAGTTTAGAAACTGTCACAGTTAAGAGTTACAACAAAAGTGTTATTCGGCAGCAACCAATATAGGGATTCCTATTATTTACAGCATGACCTTACAATCATTGTCTGGCTAAATATTGCCAGAGTTGACATGAGAGTGATGAAACTTAGCAACGACTTAGGAAATTCTTGTACTCAATTTTATAATTTGACATTAAAAAAAATCACAGACTTTAGATGCAAACCAGAAAATGCTGCATAATTGTGCTGGCGTCTTATTTCTCCTGTTTTCCTTAGAAAATACCCACAGGCATAAATAAATAATTTTTTTTTCTGAAAAGTTTTACACATTGAAATAAAAAATGAAATAAAGCCGAATTATTTAATTTATATGTTTATATTGTCAAAAAGTTCAACTAACACTTAACGGACGGGCCCCGTAGATTTACGTTTTTCCATTCTGACTTCCTAGGACGGGCCACGTAGATCTACGTTTTTGCATGAATATTTAGTATGCTGCATTAGGGTGTTTCTTTTGTGCACATTGTTTTATAGTACTATCTGCCTGTTGTTCTTACGGCGTAGTTTTGATTTTAGGAAATATTTCTAAACAATTTTATAACGGTAAAAATGGCAAGCAGCAAAGAGTTTTTAGAAAACTTATCCGGAAGTGATGTTGAATTTGAGAACCTTGATGAAGAAAGTGATGTTTCAAGCGATGACAGTGAATTATTATAATGAATTATATAAAATACTAAATAATAATAAATTTAATAAATACTTTTTTTGAAATATCATAAGAAATATAATTGATTTAATAAAGTTTTATTGTAGTTACAACGCTTTAAATCCATACATTCTTCTTTATTTAATTCCCCTGGAAAATGCCCGGAAACTAGGAAAGACAGAGCAGATTCGACCCGTCCGTTAAGTGCTAATTACGACAATAAATTAAAAATTTTTAATATTTCTTAAAAAGTTATTTCAAGGTTAGTTCGATTAAAAAATATTCGAATAAAATATTCGGATAAAAATATTCGAATAAATTATCCATTTTAAAAAGTATTTAAGCTTTAATAAGATATTATTTCAATAACTGACTAAAATGTTAAAACTACATTTATCCTCTTTTGTTGTTAAATTTCCACTGTGCTTGTTATTGAAATTTTCTGTTCAAAAATTTTAAAGGATTTTAGTTTTGATATAGCCAAAGGGTTGTTAAGGATAAGACTATATTAAAACATAGACAAAACAAGTGACACAAATGGAAACTTATGACAGTTTATTTAGTTCTATGCAAGCAAAATAATGAAATGAACAGCATACAAAAACATATCTACGCTAATTTTACACTGTGAAAGTAAAGCAAGTTACGTGTATGTTAAATAACTTTGGGATTAAGCAGAATAATATTGTTAATAAGTGGAAAAGTGTGAAAAAAGAAATAATAAACGCTTCCAAAAGCAACAAAAATCATTTTGCTTAATAACGCAATTACTGCGAATTCCTGCAGCATTAGTATTGAAGGGCGTATTGCTGCTTTACATTTTTTTTTTCGCTTAAAGCGCGCACAAAATTATCAGAATTCAATATATATATGACCTTTAAAATAATCTATAGAGTTTTGTGATAAACTAAAAGAATATATTTGAATATAAATAATAGTTTTTCATTTTTTATAAAAAAGTATATCATTTCCCATTTAAAAAATTAAATGATAATTCTGAATATATTCTGCTCGCATTGCAATGCTTAAGCAAATTTGTTTATAATAAAAATGTATTTCAATAAAACCATTAAATTGTATCTTTTTGCTGCTAAGCCCGCGCCAGAGTTAAAGTATTTAGAAACTAAATTCTGTTTTCGTCTTTCTTCCTCTTTGTTCTAAATTTTCTACAAACGCTACAAAAGAAAAACTAACTAAATAATGATTGAATTGCAAATTATGTATTTATTATAAAAAGAAATTATCGATGAGACAATCGAGTCGATGTAATGTAAAAAAAAATAGGAACATTTTTCACATCAATAAAAATGGTAATGAAAAAATTAACATTTAAAAAGTTTTCTTAAATTGCTTTAAGATGGATTCTAATGAAAACATGGCATATCCTTAAGCACATCTTAAGAAGGTGTAAATTAAATTTGTCATTTCGTTTGCAATTTCTACAATATTAATTTACAAACGTTTCGTTTTGTTTACTTTCGTACCCTGGCTTATTGTCTGCAAAATTAAAACTAGGAAAATAACAAACGATGAGACGACATAACTGTCTTAATATGTCTTATCTTTCCATTACTTTTCAAGAAGTTTAAAAAAAATTCCTGCTTACTAACGACACTTTTTTTTACTCAAAAATAGATTTTAATTTCATGGCTTAAGTTACAAAAAAAAAACTATTGCAAATATTTCAGTTCTTTTCCAGTTAAATTTCTACTTGTGTTTTATGACAAATAATCTACTGGGATCGAAAATGCAACTTTTCCTAAGTTATTGTTTTTTCCAAAATTCCATTTTGAGAAAATTAGAAAAATTTTGGGGGAGATAATTTTCTTTTTAATGTTAATTTTATTTTCTCAGTTAAATTTTAATAATATTAAGTTTCGATTTGTAAAATATTCTTTTCATAAATTTGTTTCATTAAAAAATGTAAACTTCCAAATTTGTTTCAATGAACGTTTGATTTTTTGATTAAATCTTAAGTTAAATCTTTATTTTTGCGTAAAATTTATTTTATGATCAAATTCTTTATTTTCTAATAATTTTTAATTTTTAGGGGATTAAAAATTTTTTAGGAAACTTTTATTTTTTAGAAACGTTGATTCTGCAAGTCCGATTTTTAAATAGTAAAAAGTTTTAAACCAGATACATAGAAAAAAGTTTGTGCACCTATAAAAGGTTTTAATTAAATTAGGATTACAATTGTAAGAACTTACAAATTAATTTCATTTAACATTTATTTTCAAAGGAAATTAACAACTTTCTAATTAAATAAATATTTATATTAATTAAATATGTAATCAAAAATCAATAGAAAATGTTTCACATTAAATAAATAATTAAACTTAGCTAAATTTCAATACAATTACAAATGGAATTTTTTATAGCACCAACAATTTTTTTCAGTGTTTTTTTTAAATTGTTCTAATTGATCAGTTTATTTGAAGTTAAAAAATTTATCATCAGTTTTGAGGTGAGATTTAAAGACTGTAAGTTTCTTAAATAAATAAACATCGCTATTTATAGGCTTAACTTTTCAAACAGTTTTCCATTTTTCATTTTATATAAAAAAAAAAAATTTTGAACGATTTCAATTTGTAAGAAAAAATTTCTAAAAATTCTTCAAAATTTCCCAGTATTCTCCATGCAAATTGTGAATATTTAGAAAAGTTTAGATTTTTAAAAAAGGCCCTAATACTTACTAAGGTGCTAAAGAAACTTTCCTTATCGTTTGAAATTTGTATGAAAAATATTCGGAAAATGTTCTTAATTATTTATATAAATTACAAACTTTTAGGAGACTTTTGTTTTACGAAATAAGGCCTATAGTTTGCTTTAAAAATAAAAAAAATTCACACTTAAAAAAAATAATAAAAATTTACAAGGCATAAATATTACATACTTACAGATTTACACATTAAAATATTAAAGAATTTCAGACTCACCTGTAAAGAAAAGACAAGAAAAAGAAAATCAATTTTGCTTTTGTTAAAAATTCTTTGATAAAATTTTTATTACAAGATTTCGTATGTTATTATAAGATGTATTTTTACCAATTTGTTAAGCTTATTGTTGTTGTAAAAATATTTGTTTGCACAAGAATCCCTTAGGTTCTCCAACCCAAACAGCAGTGTAATTTAAAGCTAGAAATGTCAACGTCGTGTATGTTATTTATTCAAAAAACTTCCTAATATCCACATTAATGTTACGTACTACACACGTCCCACAATTTTAATTGTAAAATTTGCGCAGTGTCACTAAAATTATGTGCGCCAAAGAAACAAAGAAAAAAAAAATAAAATTTTAAATTAAAGTGTGTCCTAATATTGACATTATTTCGACATGTATGGCCCCATTTTATGGAACCGTAATGATAAAAATAAATTTTTTAGGGTACGGAACGCTCCATATGTTGTCATAGCTACACTTGGCAGATTTATTTTACTTTGCAAGAAAATAATTCTTGCAAATAAAACCGGCTGCGAAACGGATTTTAGCACTGTGTGTATTACGGTTCAAAAGTTTGGTCACATGCATCATTTTACATCAACTTTTGGGACACCCTTTAATTTAATTTTAATTTTTGTCTTCACTTCTTTATATTACCAGGAAAAGAAGTAGACATTCTGTTTAATTTTAAACTGTTTGTATATAACGGTTCAAAAGATAAGCCAGATAACATCAATGATGGGAACCCTTTAATTTTTAAATTAAAATTTAAAAGTGAACTAAGCAGTAGAGGTTCCTTGTAAATTTCAGCTGTCTATCTATAACGGTGTAGAAATTCGGTCACATATTTACATTAACTATTGGGACACCCTTTAATTTAATTTTAATTTAATTTTTTGTCTTTACTTCTTTGTATACTGGGAAAAGCAGTGAAAATTCTGTCTAATTTAAAGTTCTTTTTATATAACGGTTCTAAAGATAAGCCAAATAACATCAATGATGGGAACACCCTTTAATTTTTAAATTAAAATTTTATAGTGGACTAAGCAGTAGAGGTTCCTTGTAAATTTCAGCTTTCTGTGCAGAAATTCCGTCACATATATCAAATTACATTAATTATTGGGACACCCTTTAATTTCCAAATCCAAATTTTATACTGGCTGTTAAGCGGACTCAGCAAAACAAGTTCTGTCTGTCTACAACTGTTCAAAAGTATAGCCATATACATCAAATTAAATGAACTATTGGAGCACCCTTTAATTTATAATTTTAAATACTTATACTTGTTAATACAACGGTCGTAGTAATCGACATTCTGACCAATTTTTAAGCGTTTGTCTATAACGGTTCAAAAGACAGGACTATATTGATTAATTTACGTCACTTATGGGGACAACCTTTATTTCTTAGATATAGTTTTGTATTAGTTTCTGCTATTGGGAGCTATAATGATATGCAGTTTTTAAAATTTTATAAAACACATAAGTGTTGTTTGGGGACACCGTTTGATTTTTCAAAATTATGAACTGTTTTTTAAATGAGACCAATCTGTGAGAATAACCTTTCAAGTAAAGAAAAAATTTTTTTTAATCGATTCAGAAACATTTTAAAAAATCTTCATTCAGACGAACTAATAACCTCATTCTCTTTTTGAAGTCTGTTAAAAACCGTTCGCCACTAACTTTTAAGTAATTCAAAACTAGCTAATGGCAGTGTTTCAGTCGCTTTAAAGAAATATTATGCCCCATCTTCTGTTTCATTTATCCAAATCAGATAAAGCTTTCACGATTTATAGTCAAATATATTATTCGGACCGCATTATTATTTGCTAGTTCGCTTCATAAAATATTAATGCTAACTTCTTCTTCCAGAGACACATTCGTACATAAGAACAAAAATATCCAAATTTTTTTACCAATACACTCTCACTTTAAAAACTTGCTGAGAATTTGCTTTCAAATTTTCGTTCAATTGAGTCTTTCAAATTACATTCAAGAGAACAGCTGATTAAAGTTTTTTCCTTCAATAATTTTTTTTTTGTTTTCTTTATGACATATTGGTTAAAAACTTGCTTTGAAATTGCGTGCAGCCTACGTCACAGCTTTTAATTTTTGTGAATTTTGACAAGCAATATGTGTAAATTTCTTGAAAGAGGATTGAACAAAAACTTGACCGTGTGACTGCACTGTAAATAGCGGTTCTGTGTTTAGCACTCAATAACAACAAAAGCTTAACTAACTAAAAGCTAGACAAATTTACAGCGAATACACAAACCTAACGGTAATGATAAAAAGCTACGATGTTACAAAGCTTTTAATTGAAAAACAAGCCCACAGATGGCAGCTAAAATACAATTGTGTTGTTTATAAAGCCAAATTAAACAAAAAAAAAAAAAAAAAAATGTCAAATCCTTGAATGCCAGATGAACCTAACAATTTGTGTTATTAATTTTACAGTTGAATTTAATATCGATGAAAATAAACATTTAATAAAATTCTAGTTTAATTTTTAATTTTATTGCTAGATTTCGGTTTTCTGTTTTTTATTTATAGAAGTAAGATTTAAAATATATGTATGTATATTATATTGTATATTTTTTGTTTCGTCATGGTATTGAAATTTAATTGGATCCATCTTCTAGGTAAAAAATGTAAACGAAAAAAAAAATTGTGAAACTTAAACAGCGAATATTGTGATATAAAAGGCAAAGACAAGACTTTAGCACCCTTTTCCTGCTCCGTTTTTAATACGATTTTGACTCTTATTTCACATATATGTAGATATTTGCGTACTTAAGGGCACCCTCCGTCTTTAGCTCATTTAGAGCGGTTCAGTATTTAAGAAATTCATAACATCTTAAGTTAACCACAAGGCGAATTCTATTTGTAATAAAAGGAAGCAATGCAAGAAAAGTAACTTTTCTTTCTCTATTCGTATTTTGGGAATAATTATAAATCTATACCACGATTTGAGCTTTCAGTAAATTTTACTGGAATAAAACTTAGAACTAATGAAACAAAAAAAAAAAATATTTTGGAATTTTTTTAAGTCTGTAAAGGCAAATCAAAAAACTATATCCAGTGGAAAGATCTTGGAATCAAATATTTATACTTTATTTATACTTTATACTTTGGGGGCTTATTCTGAATTGCGATGCGAAAATCAATGCGATGTGCAAATAAAATGCGAGGCGAAAGAAAATTGGTATTCTGTTAGACTTTCGCAACAGCATTCGCAGTTTATTTGAAATCGTGGCAACGCTGCTCAAATAAACGTCAGTATCAACAAACGTCAAATTAAAAATAAATAAATTTTTTGTATTTAACTGTGAAAATTGTTTATTAAATTTATTTAGAAAATTGTGTAAGAAACAAAAAATAATAAAAATGGATTCTGTGGCACTGTGGTTCGACGACGGAGAAGGGCATGAGTCAAATAAAAATGAATTGCTTAAAAGCAATTTTTGCCCCGAAGGAAAGTGCGCCCGGTAATCCATTTACGGAATCCGTCATGTTTAATAATTTCACCAGTCTCTCCTCTAAGGGAGACAATGGATTATATTTTGATGGTCTACCGCCAATGTCGGTTTAATTTCGTCTAAGCTTCTGTTTTTTTTTAATCGGCCAAAACCTATTAAAATTAAAATTGAAGTCAAATATTTTTGAACTAGTTTATATATTTAGTATCTTCAGTAATCGTTTGCCACAAAGTATTTGACGACTGACTTGCATTTGGTGTTTTCAAAAGGCCTCTTGCCAAATGGCGGTGCTTATTCATAAATTCTATCTTTATTTAAAATTGTCGCCATTTGGTGGTCTTATTGTTTGCTTCTCTGAATTAATTTATAAATATATGATAAATAAATAAATAAAATATTATCTTTCACCTACATGTTAGTACTTTGCGAATGCTATTTTGTTGACAAATAAATTTTGCGAATTTGACATTTGTTTTCGCAATTTAGAATACCGACTTACCACCTTTTCGCATTTGATATGGAATTAAAAAAGAACTTTGCGAATATCGCAATACAGAATAACAATTGTTCGCATTTATGTATTATCGCATTGACTTTCGCACGGCAAATCCGAATAAGCCCCCTGGCCGAAATACAGTGTTTTTAACGATAAAATATGCAAAGCTGCGTTTTAATTATTTTGAAATCTTTAGATTAACGCTCTTAATTTTAAAAAGTTGTTGTTTTTATTTATTGAGCTAATTAATGGCAATTAATGCCATATACCATACAAAGTTATAATTAAGTTATTTTTCAATAGGTACGAAATTGTTATAATATTGAATAAAACCTAAAATACAACACTGTTCAGAAGTGTGTTTAGTAAGCAAAATTATCTACAAACACATATGTCAACAAAATAAAATAAAACAAAACAAAACAAACGAAAATATGGCAAGCCAAGTAGAAGGTAAATTTATTAATATTATATTATAAATAATAAAAAACAGTCTAATAGAATTTAAAAATAACTAATTTCTTTTTATTTTTTTTTCATTATTAGTTATTAAAGCAAACAAGCCGCGAATGGGCTGGAGCTTATTAGGCTTATTGAGCTAACTAAATTTTACATGTCTGAACACTAAATAAATGTTGTCAATAAACAGAAAGGAAAGACATCAAAGGCGTCAAATTAAAACTGTTTGAATTATTGCACCAGATCTCAACATGCCTCCTGGTTAAAACAGAAAAATTGTTCCATGTGAAGAGTTTAAAAAAATTCCACTGTCAATTTTGTCAAGTTCTCGATTTTATGTGAGAAATGAATATTGTAGAATTACATACGGAATGGCAAACTAAGATGAAACCTTTTTCCATCAAGTGAAAAAATTGGCGCTGGCCCATATTTTCCGTATTACAAGGCTATTAAATTTTAATTTTTTTTTTAAATATCGATATGTGTATCATTTTAAAACTTTTGAAAAGGTATTTAGGGAAATACAATTTTTTTTTAAATGCTTAACCCTTAATGAGCCAATGTAATTTTTATGTAAAATTTTATATACGCAGTACCAAAATTTTTTTTATTATTTTTTATTCCCTGTCACCCAAATGTTGGCTTTTTTGATTGAAGTTACTTCACTAAACTAGATTTACATAGATGGTGAAGGGTATATAAGATTCGAAATAGTCGAATATAGAACTCTTACTTGTCATTTTTAAGACTCTCAAAGAATTTTTGTTATCTTCCTGATCACACCAAGACGTAGAAGAACTTAAAATTCAAACTTACTTTCTAATTTTCGTTAAATTTTATTGTCCTGTAAGGATAATATTCTCTGGCATAACATTTATAGAAACGAATATTTCCGCAATAATTGGATCTATTACAGCTGTGCTGCTTCCAGTAACAACTTTAATAACATTTGTCTCGGCGTCTCCAAATGGAGGTGCTTAGACGTGTCCACCTGCAGTTAGTGAAACAGCTGTTGCGCCAGCAATAAATAGAAAATGGTGGCGAATGTAGTCTGAACTAATTTCATCTTTTAATTTGTTTAGCTATTGTTAATACTTTAAAAAGAATAATTTGTTTTTACAATTAAATTCGCAAAAGTGTTGATGATTTTTATGAAAACCCCCACAGCTCTTAAGCGAATTTCTGCTCTGGTTCATAAGCAGCTGTTTAAAAGTTCATCAACTGAATAAATATTTGTGACTGTTACATTTGTCTGCTTGAACCCTTTGTTCAGTGCAAGTTTATTTGTCTTTGAAATGTCTGTAACTTCAGATTATTATTTATTTTGAATATTTTAATAAGTAAATTAAATAAAAGTAAAAATAAATTTAAAATTAAATAAATATCATCAACTCGTAAAGTGACGCTTGTTATTCTGTGTCCTTGAAAACAATCTGACCAAAAAAGAATTTTAAATTTGTTTTCTTGTTAAACATTGCTGGTGGGTGACCTAAAACTTAATCTAAAGCTTAAATATATTTTTATATTTTGAATTAATATTTTTTTCCATTAAATTATTATTTGCATTTCTCTTTTTTGTGACTTAAACAGCAGCTTTTAACCAGAGCCGAAATTTGTATAAAAGCTGTAACATTAAAAAAAAAACATCAAAGCTTTTACCAACTCAATTGTGACAACGAGTCATTCTCCTAAATTATCAGCAACAGTTAAACAATAATTTCAAAATGAAGTTAGTCCTGATTGCAATCGCCGCTATTTTCTTTTACTTTGCTGGAGCAACAGCTGGTCCACTAATAGTGAATAAAGATGATAAATATTTAGTTGACGATATACCGATTTTCGATTTTAATGAAGGTATATTCTGTATAGATGCTTTAGGCTATAAATTTGAGATATCGAAAAATGGTTGCCACCTGTTCGAAGACGGAAAATGTGATTGTGATAAAATAAATTATTAGAATTTATGGAGGATAGTTGCCACACATATGTGCATGAATATTAGTTGCTTCTTTGAACATATTTATTCGAAACTCTAAACTTTTGCAAATGTAAAAATAATTATTATTAAATAAAAAGAAATAAATTGTTCAAATTGAAAATTACAAGCCAATAAATAAATAAATAAATAATATATTAAAAAAAGAAATAATAAAATAATAAATAATGAAATGAAAGGTTGACGGGAGATCTTTAGGAAATTAAAATATTTAATGTAGCACTTTCTTTGTGGGAAAAGGCATATGTAAGTATAAATTTATTTAACTCAGCTTTGTAAGATCGAATGAGTAAAAACTGTTCCTTTTTTATATTGTACATTTAAAAATTCTGCCCGTTTTATGAAAGCATTCGTTCACTCTATTGTATAGGAACTAGTGTGAAGGGAAAGGACTTAAAACGAAGAAATCGAGCCCTAATCGCCAAAAGGACTCAAGCGCCAAAAACTAAAATTTACAGGAGAAGCATTTTTTAAAATATATTTGAACCATATCTAATGATTACGATGAATTTTGGTTTGTAGATATTGGTACTTCTGAGCAATTTGCAATTGATTGAATTTGTATATCTCCAAAATAACGGCTATTTATGTCACGCTGGATAGGTCTTTACCTATGATCAGGTGTTAAGTTCTAATAATTTTTTTTTTAAACAATGTTTTCAGTTATATTATTTTTTTTTTTTTTTTAATTTTTCGAATTATTTTTGTGTATAAAATAAAACATAACATTAAATTAACGTAAATCCAGTGGTTTTTATAAAAATTTTATGATGTTTGTTTTCAAATTTAATAAAAAATTACTTCAGAATTCGAAATAAAAGTATATAGGTAAAAAAGTTTTAAAAGAAGTAACTTTTATGTAAATATTAAACGTCTTCCTGATAAAATAAAACACCATTTGTTTTCATAAAACCATTTTAAAAAGCACTGATATAAAATGTAATATTATTTTATTTTGCTACCAAACGAAGTAAGAGTGCTGTATTTCGCTATGCCGAATCTTATATACCCTTCACTATCTATCTTAAGCTAGTCTAATGAAGTAACTTCGTTCAAAAAAGCAAATGTTGGGGTGACAGAGAATTAAAAAAAAGAAAGAAAAAATAAAAATTAAATACCATATACGAATATAGTTTTAAAAAATTTTAGTATCTATTTTCTTAAAGATCTCTTTAAAAGCTTCTAAATGATACCTATATAAATATTAAAAAAAATGAAAATTGACTTATTTTCGGCTCTTGGTTCATTTTTAATTTTATTTCTAAACATTTTTAAAAAGAAAAACTATTTACAAATGTATGCGGACGTTTTCCAAAGAAAACAAGAAAAATTATACGCTAGCAGAATGAAATGCAACATTTTCTGGACCGCCACATCCTTCATCAGCATTCTTCGCATCTATCTGCCTTATGTTATGTACGTCGTAAACATCATCTATTTAAACAACTAATTTTAATATTAATTTGGTGAGACCAAGTCCACATACAACTTAAAGGATTTCTTTGTCGTTCTCTTTGTAACTCGTCTTGTTCAAAACTAAATCAAAAGCCGAAAATAAGTCAATTTTCATTCATTTATAAGATCGATGGTTCACATCCTGATTGAGAAAAATTCAAAATTAAAACAAACGTTAGGCATATTTTAAAAAATTTTAAAAATTCAGAGGCCCTTTACTCAGAAAATGTATGCAAGCGCCAGTTTTTGCACTTGATGTTTTTTTGTTTTTTAATTATCTATTGGCGCAAATATTAACACGGACAGACAGACGGACATCGCTTAATCGAATTCGCTATGCATAAGAACTCAGAATACTTTCCATTTTTTGAAGCGAAGGGTATAAAAACCAATAAAGACGCAAGCGACAGTTGTGGTAACAAAATTTGTTAACAAACAGTGAATTGTATTTAAGTCTTTATTATTTTTGCCGTAAAATCATAACAGTAAATTCTAGAGCACTGATATTTTGTGAGATAATGCAGATGATCATAAATAATAAATTTTAATAATTAAACGAAAACAGTCCATCATGTCGCTACAGCGCTTATGGCTCGATATTACTACCACATTCTTTTCGATACTTTTTCACAAAATTACAATCCAAGTCCAAATTTACCTGGATTACAACTGCTCAGTGTATTAATTTCTAACAATTTTAGAGCAAAGAAGGCAGATGAGTCATTAATAATTTATTGTATCTGATATTCACTTAAACTAGTAATAGTGTGAGAGAGAACTTAATTTGCACTAAATTATTAACTCTTGTTGCATATTATTTTTGTAACAAGTCTTAAATTTCGAAATACAGATGAATAGAATTTCGAATACCGCTGCATCAGAAACATCTATAATTTACATGAAAAGGACCGGTCAACTTTGTTTAGGAATTATTTGTGTTTTGCCATATTACCGACGTTAATTTGTCAGCATTTATTGGCTGAATTAAATAAAAAAAAAAAAATCACGTTAAATTAATAGAAGTACACCAGGGTGCCATTGAAGTTTATGGGCGAACTATTGTTCCAGTTGGTCTTTAAGTAAAATTGTGAAAACTTGTGTACTGCCCTGCCCTAGAGAGGGTTACGTGCCTTTTGGTCATACATGTCATATTCTTTTCTGTATGTTAAATAAATAATCTTAAATATGAATGTCAATAAAATGTGTACTAAAATACAATAACCATTCACTACTTATTGATGGCGTCAAAATGACTTATGACTACAGAATGTATACTGAAGTGAATAGAAAATAGAAAATGTTCACATAAAGCTTTGTTTCTATTGAAAACATTTAATTTAATATTAAAAAAATGTCTTGTAATAACTTGCGTATGTGCGAAAAAGCTAAATTTTGAACTTGTAGACTTCAGCAACAGAAACGCGTTTTATAATACAAAATAACAGATGCCATTCTTTAATTAGAGATAACGTGTGTAATTTTCAATAAAAAAGTAGCGACAAAAATATATATTTATTCTTTAAAAATAATAAATCAAACTGTCAAATCCTTTTTAATTATTATATATTATTGAAGCTCCTCTAAAGAGACTCAAGTCAAAATTCTTTAGTTTTTACTTTTTTCAAGAAGTCCATGTACGATGGCCATATCAACCCAATGTAAAACTCTTAGGTGGCTTGTAGTAACGTTCACGGACATAATCGTCATCAATGTAGAGTTATAACATCCATTAATATCATAGATATATTTCATGGTATTTTATGTAAGAAAGAGGTAACATTTTTATAAACTGGCTTGCAGAAAATCTTTGGTAGAGGAGCCTTTCGCACTATGCAGCTTATATTTGGTAAGCAAAGTGCGGACATTATGACACTTTGATAAGTGACACTATATCTATAATAAAAAAGACACAAGGTCCATGGATATTATGTCTCTTTTGGGTGTGACATAATGTCAATGGACATTTTGTACGTGAAGACTATGACATGCCACTACTAAAAATATTTAAAAATGAACAGCGAAAGATTCAAAGCTTTTTCTTTTAATTTGAATTCCGATAAATTTCGTTGAGTTCAACTCCATATTTCTTAAGGTCACATCGTTTGTAGTATTAAGAGCTATTTAGAGGGAAACTTTCCATACAATAATTTGTTACTCTTTGCCTGTTTCCAACTTTCCATTTTCATCAATAGAGACGCTCAACTTGTTTTTTTCGTTGTTAATCATTGTAACTTCTAACTTCTCCTTTTTGGCGAGGTTGTCGTGAGCCTTCGATGTAAAAAAAGACTTGGTATGATAATGGGTTTTTCACATCGCACAGTAAGTGACAACTGTCCTTACCGGGACAACAATATAATGTCTCGTTTAGTAAAGTTTAATTTTGAAAAAAAAAAAAAAATAAATAAAAAAACCATTCACTGGCAGAATTCAAGGAAAAAAACAAATAACTCCAAAAAATATTTAAGTCTAGGGCATGTGGTCATATGTAGACTTTCTCTTAATAAACCATCCAAAATCATAATTTACCTCATTATTGAATCAACCTAATAAACTTCATGAAAATAGAATAGCTGTTGTGCCAGCCAGTCTGAATAAATATTTGTCTGCTGGAACCCTTTGTTCAGTACGAGTTTATTCGTCTTTAAAATGTCTGTAATTTTAGATTATTATTTGTTTTGAATACTTAAAAAAACAAATTAAATAAAAGTAAAAATAAATTTTTAAATTGAATAAATATCATGAACTCGTAGAGTGAGACTTATTGTTCCATGTCCTTGAAAACCATCGAACCTAATAAGAATTTTGAATTTGTTTTCTTGTTAAAAATAAATATTCTGTTTTGCTTCTTATTGCCAGTGAGTGACCTAAAACTTTCTATAAAATCATATTTAATTAATATATATTCCATTGAATTATCATTTGCATTTCTCTTTTTTGCGATTTCCGTTTATATCCTTCTGCTCTGTATCATTGGCTTGCTTCTAGCTCTTATGAGTGCTTCATTTTTCCTTTTGCATCAGCATTCTATTCTGAACCAACTACAAACAGAAGAAGGTTGTCAATTCGACTGAATGTTCCTTTTTTACTGTTTTTGCTTCCATAACTCAGTCATTTCTGGATTGATTTTGATCTTTTTTTATTTGAAAGTTATGAAAGTTAAGTAATTTGCAAGATTAGTCACACTTAAAAACATTTCATAATTTTAAAAATTAAAGGGTGTCCCCATACAACGTACATGTTTTTACATGCATTTTAATCCGCAAGAGGCGCTAGTACAAAATTAAAAAAAAAAAAAATGCGTATCACTATAGATGACAAAGTAACACAAAAACAAATCGAAAAGTTACACCCTCTAACTTTTCGATTTATAGATGACGTAAATTGGAACTATCTTTAGAACTGTTACAGACAAATGCTTGACAATTGGGCTGAATGTCAATAACTATGACCGTTAAAAAACAAGTAAAGACATTCAAAATTATTAATTAAACGGTTCCCGAATAGTTCTTTTAATGTGATGTATATGGCCATACTTTTGAACAGTTGTAGACAAGTGATAGAAATGTACCAAGGGAAGGGAAGTTCAGGTGATAGTTTTATTTGTGTGCGTGTTTATCATTTTTCGTGTCAAAATTTGTTTAAATTTTTTCTATTTTTATTTTGCTATTCATTTCTTTTGTTTGTTTACGTGTTTTTTCAACTTGTTTTTGTTTTATCTGGGATGGTAAAGAAATCTACAAATTACAATTTTCCAGCTCATATTGTATTAAACGTCCTTTTATTAAATTCTTGTTAAAATTGAAATTAATATAGTCAATAAAAGGTCATTCTGTTATCAAAAAAAAAAAAAAAAAAAAAATTCATATTAGTTTTTTATTTAATTTACTTTATTCGTGCTTGATTCCTTGAAATATAAATATTTCATGATATTCTCATGAAATATTTATTAATTTAAACTAAACTAAAAATGAAATGTATTACTGCGGGAAAAGCATTTACATATCGCCATTTTACTACTGCTCAAATAGCTCATCAGTGGATTTTACCGAAATTTTGTATAGAAAAAACAGAAAGTCTTATATCAAAAGCCAAATTGATTAAATGAGAACTCCATTGCATCAAGAAGACAAAAGACAATAAAAACTCAAAAATGTTTTATACAAAAAACACAGCAAACATTCAGTAACTATTTTTATTTTTTCTTTCATTTTTCTACATAAGGGATCCCATTGGGAACCATTCATATGTATTTGAAAGATTCAATGAAAAAATAAAAATTGAAAACAATTTTTATAAATAAGCAACGTTCACATGCAAATATATCAATATGAAAATTTATTATTCGGAATCTTTTAACATTTAATGTACTTTATTCGTAAATTAAATGTTAAAAGATTCCGAATAATAAATTTTCATATTGATATTAGTTTTTTAGTTAGGAAAAGTTAAAATGTTACCCACTTTACCATGTCAGATTTGTAGTCAGTTTTTTTAGACATAATGTTGTACTTGTTGTAGTATGTACTTGATATAGATATACTTTGGGTGTCCCCATAGTTATTGTAATTTGATGTATATGGCCAAACTTTTGAATCGTTTAAATTTTACTTTTTTCCTAAGAATAAACAAGAAATACATATTTTCAAATAATGTGTTAATTTTTAAGAAGACAGGAACTCTAGATTATATGTGCTGTGCTCTTCAGCTATTTCACCAACCAATTTTAAATATGTAGGTAAGAAATGTCTGGTATCGTAATTCATTTAACTTGAAACAAAAATACATTGACATTTGAGGGACAAATGAACTCGTACAGAACACAGGGTTTAAATACACAAATACCATATTTTTGTATTCGTCACAAATATTTATTTAGACTTGTGTATATTTAACAAATTGATGAATTTTTTAAACAGCAGCTTTTAACCAGAGTCGAAATTTTGTATAAAAGCTGTAAAAATGTTTAACAAAATCATCAAAACTTTTACAAACTCAATTGTGACAACAAGTCATTCTTTTTAAATTATCAACAACAATTAAACAATAATTTCAAGATGAAATTAGTCCTGATTACAGTCGCCGCTATTTTCTTTTACATTGCTTTCGCAACAGCTGATCCACTTGTGTTGGATGAAAATGATGAAGATTTTGATTACGATTTATTGAGTTGCACAACTGATAATAATGAAAGAACGTTCTGTGTAGAAGTTTCCGGCCGTAAATTTGAGATATTACCAAGTGGTTGCCACCTGCATGAAGACGGAAATTGTGATTGTGGTAAATTAAAATTATCAGACCTTATGGAGGAAAGGTGCCTCACATTTGTGCCTGAAAATATTAATTTAAAACTGTAAACATTTGCAAATGTAATAATAATAACTATTTATAAAAAATAAATAAACTATTGAAATTGAAAATTTAAAATTAATAAATGAAATCACACTTATCACGTTAAATTAATAGAAGCACACTAGGGTGCGATCGAAGTATATATACGAATTATTGTGCCAGTCGGTTTTTAAATAAAATGTTAAAAACTTGTGTTTTTTTGAATAGATGAGCATGTTGTTTTTTAGCTTGATATGGAAATTGTAACATTAATTCCTTCCTTTAACCAGAGTACCAGTGCTCACACATGTGACATTTTAGTTTTTGCTGCTTTTTATGAGAAAACATTTTTTTTCCCGCAGGTGCTTATTTATGACAATTTACAATTTTTTTATTAATCGATCGCGTATGTGTATATATGTACGTATATTTTGTTATGTTCTTCTACCGGCGCGCCGCGGCGTATGTTATATATTGTTTTTTGTTTTTGTTTGTTTTGGAGTTAATGTAGATGTTTAATTTGTAGTTTGAAGCTACTATGGTTAACTACATTCGTCGATAACCTTTAAAACATTGCAAAGTTTTCTCTACTAGTTATTTTAAAACCAAAAAACAATTTGTATAATTGTTTTATTAATGTTTATTTATTTTTAATGATGTATATATGTATGTGTAATAAACAAAGAATGACTTTTAAATTTGTTTTTTTCATGATTTTATTTGAAACGTTTTGAAAAAATATGAACCTAAAATATTGATACAATATTAAATTACTAAAACATCTAAAATAATAAAAGAGGTTTTAGTAGAAAACCGCAACTGCAGACATTTCTGCTTGTTTAAAAAAAGTATGAATAATTCTTGCAAAAAACAAAAACCGACTACAAAACAAATTTAATTTGTCGGTCTATAACGGTTCAAATGTATAGCCACATATATCAAATTACATTTACTATTGGGGCACCCTATAATTTATAATTTTAAATATTAATACTTTTTATTATAACACATTGCTATCGACGTTTTGCCCAATTTGCAGTCATTTTTCTAAAACGGTTCAAAAGGTACGCCCATATAAGTTAGTTTACATCACCTATAGGTACGCCCTTTATTTTTTAGATTTATTTTTGTATTACTCTTTGTTATTGGTAGCGTACGCAGTTTTTTTAATTTTGAACTGGTGCCATTTTATTAACTTGTTTAACGTACATAAGTCTGAATAAATTTTTGTGACTGTTGCATTCTTCTGCTTGAACCCTTTTTTCAGTACAAGTTTATTTGACTTTGAAATGTCTGTAATTTTTAATTTTTTTTTTGATTATTTAAATAAGAAAATTAAATAAAAATTAAAATAAATTTTTAAATTAAATAAATATCATGAACTTGTAAAGTGACGTTTGTTGTTCCATGTCCTTGAAAACTATCTGACCAAATAATATCTTAAAATTTGTTTTCTTGTTAAAAATAAATATTCAGTTTTGCTTCTTATTGCCAGTGAGTGACCTAAAACTTTATATAAAATCATATTTAATTAATATATATTCCATTGAATTATCATTAGCATTTCTCTTTTTTGTGATTTCTGTTTATATCCTTCTGCTCGGTATCATTGGCCTGCTTCTAGTTCTTATGGCTGCTCCATTTTTCCGAAGAAGGTTGTCAATTCGACTGAATGTTGCTTTTTTACTGTTTTTGCTTCCATAACTCAGTCATTTCTGGATTGATTTTGATCTTTTTTTATTTGAAAGTTATGAAAGTTAAGTAATTTGCAAGATTAGTCACACTTAAAAACATTTCATAATTTTAAAAATTAAAGGGTGTCCCCATACAACGTACATGTTTTTACATGTATTTTAATCCGAAAAGGGCGCTACTACATAATTACAAAAAAAAAAAAAAAAAACTGCTTATCACTATAGATGACAAAGTAATACAAAACTAAATGGAAAAGTTAAAGGGTGTGCCCATAGATGACGTAAATTGGAACTATCTTTAGAGCTGCTACATACAAATGAAAATTGGGCTAAATGTCGATAACTATGACCGTTATAAAAACAAGTATAGACATTTAAAATTATTAATTAAACGGTTCCCCAATAGCCGTACTCTTGAACAGTTGTAGACAAGAACCTGTATTGCTTAGTGTACTACAACAACAAGTAAAAAGCTTAGATTTGGAAATCAAAGGGTGTCCCCATAGTAAATGCAATTCGATGTATATGGTCAAACTTTTGAATCGTTAAAGTTTTTTTTTTTTTTTTTTTTGTTTAAGAATGAACAAACAATACATATTTTCAAATAATGTGTTAATTTTTAAGAAGACAGGAACTCTAGATTATATGTGCTGTGCTCAGCTATTTCACCAATCAATTTTTGACATGAAGGTAAAAAAAGTCTTGAGTCTCAATTCATTTAACTTGAAACAAAAATATATTGACATTTGAGGGACAAATGAACTCGTATAGAGCACAGGGTTTAAATACACAAATGCCATATTTTTGTATTCGTCTCAAATATTTATTTAGACTTGTTTACATTCAACAAGTTGATAAATTTTTTAAGCAGCAGCTTTTAACCAGAGTCGAAATTTTGTATAAAAGCTGTAAAAATGTTTAACAAAATTATCAAAACTTTGACGAACTCAATTGCGATAACAAGACATTCCTTCTAAAGTATCAAGAACAATTAAACAAGAATTTCAAGATGAAATTAGTTCTGAAAACAATCGCCGCTATTTTATTTTACATCGCTGGCGCAACAGCTGATTCACTAACAGCAGATGAAAGTTTTGAAGGTTTAAAAGGGCCTGTAAAAAGTTGCACACCTAATAATAATGGAGAATTGGTCTGTGTGAACGCTTTCGGCCGTAAATTAATAATATTTGAAAATGCTTGCAATATGTGTCCTAACGAAGGATGTTATTGTGATAGTATCTTTAGATTAGTAATCAGAGAATATTTTTGAATCACATTTTTTTGTAATACCAGTCTAATTTTGAATGAATTTTCAACTTGATATTTAATGGAGTGTAAAAATTTTAATTATAGTAAACCCCATGAACTTTAGTCGCTTCTTTTTTAATTATTGGAATTGTAAATTTAAAATTAATATATAAGATCATAAAATAAATGAAATAAGATTCATTGACATTGATTGAAAAGAAAATAAATATTCTTAGTAAAAGTTTTACAAAATATCAGTAAAGTAACGAATTTTTCCTGCGTGGGTTTTTGCTTTTGCTTGCGTTTATTTTCTTAAGGCTTCAATACTCTCACTTAAATGTTGCGGACACGCAAATGTTGCGGATGGCTTCAACGTTGGCTAGTTACTGTTTATACTTAACCGTTCCATATGTTTCTCAATTATAAAAAAAAAAAAAACATTTTAAAGAGGCAATTGCGATAACAAAAAGAACTTCTTTTTACTACATAAAATGTCAAATACTTAATTTAAGTTTTTTTTTCTTATGTGTTCTACACAAAAACATGGCTTTACACATTTATTTTGCCCAAAAAGATTTTTAATAAATTGTTTTCATTTTAAAGAAAGGCTGCTTAAAGCAATGTTGTTAACTAATATACTACGGTAGAAACGCCAATTTAAGAAGTAAGGTAAGAAAATCAAAAAGTGATATAATAAATAAATAAATATATATGTATATAACCGATTTTGGGGATTACAGTTTGTAATAATTTACACATGCAATTACTTAATTTCATTTTCATGAAATTTTTTAACTACATGTCACTTGTAATAGTCATTTAAAAAAATTCAATTAGATAATAGTGTAATTAATATAAAAATATGTAATGATTTTTTTTTATTTCTTATGGGTTAAAATTATTTCTTTATTTACATACATATGTACATACATAGTTAACATTTAAAAATAATAAAATTCCTTTGTATTGTATTTAAAAACAAAAACGCAGTGAATATAGTTTCTACAGCGTTAAGAACTTGAATAGTCTCACTGCTCTTAATTTAGATGGAATTGTTATTGCTTTAACTTTTGCTTTGTATAAAAGTATAGAATTTTATAGATGTTTTTCGGAAAATTTTAATTCATTATATAATTGAAATTCCAATACACGTTAGATATTTTAAATAAAAGTATTTTATGAACACTTTGTATACATATGTACATTGTATAAGAATTAATTACAAAATATAATCTTTTGGAAATTTCTCCTAAAAGAGAATGTTTAATATTCTTCTAAGTTTTCAAAACAAATTTTAATAAAATTGTTTTTTTTGCTGCTGATTTGTACAACATTTACATATTTTGGTGTATCTACTTCAGAAGTACATTATCAGAATTTTGAGTAAGAAGAACATAATTGAATTTTAATAAATTAAAAGTAATAAAGTAAATATTTCCTAATTACAATTACTTTTTATTTGTAATTAAAAACTAACTAAATGCCATCTTAATTGTAATTGAATCCCCATGATTGATACATACTACAAATGAATGCATTAATATATTTATATATAAATATCATCATTTCTAATGAATTATTATTGCTCAGATAGGGCTAAGTTGGTTATTAGTTGTAAAGAGAAGAGTAAACATAAGATATTTGCAGAAAAAAACAATTTTCTTTGCGTTTACCTACAACCTTAGCCGGCATTCTTTGTACCTATCAATTGTAAACTTGCTATTTCCACAACTATTTAAAAAAAATGAGATAAACAAATTCAATTTCATTGCATCCCATTTTAAAATATTAATTTGTCTACAAAACTCAATATTAATTATAAATAATATTAACATACACTACCAAAAACTATACTCTACTAACACATTATGGGTGAGTTCCAAAACGTCATTTGCAATGCAACTTAACAAAGTCATGCATTCCTAAACGCAACCATTTAAACATTGACAATGTTACGCATCCCTAAATGTATAATAAACGTTATTGATACGCAAACAAAAGCAAACTGTGTATCAATAATTTTGTTACTGCTTTATTGATATTTGTGCAAAATAAATTACAAACACATCAATCATGGCGGAAGAAAAGTAAGAAAATTTTCTTTTAAATTTATTATTATTTAAACAGAATTTATTTATATCTTCAGGGACAAAAAGTGGACTTTTGAGTGGAAGCAGCTGTTCTTAACAACACGATTGCAAATTGAAAGTGATTTTGCCTCTAAAAAAAAAGAAAATAATTGTTTTTTGCGAGAAGGTGCTCCGGGAAATTAAAACCATTGAATCGGACTTTTAATGTATTTTTGTACAATTTTATAATTGCTTTGAGGTGTTTTGCCCGGTAATCCAATCAAGTTTTTTAAGATTATAGTTTTAATTGTTGACATCGCCATCTTGAAAAAAAAACTGATTGCAAAGAAGTGTTTCTAAATGTAAAAAATTTGCAAAGTTATTTTTTACAAAGTAAACAACATAGTTGGTTACTTTGTATTAAAACAGTAGCAAAACCGCATCACTGCAATGTGTTTTGACGTTTTGGAATTCACCCTATCTATTTGTTATCCTTATTTTCAACTTCTATTATATGTTTGATATATTTACGAGTATATATTTATTATATTTAACACATTTGTGTCAAAATTTACTTGTTCGGATTCTAATAATACCAATTACAATAAAATTTATAAAAATATTAATTACAATAATACTAACTATATACAGTGTAATAATAGTTATAAAGAAATAAAAATACTAATAGTAATATTACAGCAGTAATGATTTGAATTGCAGTAATACGAGTATATATATATTAAAACCAAAATAAATGTACGAGCTTTTTATAGTTTTAATACACATACGTATATCAAATATATTAGTTAAACTAAAATTAACATCAAGCAAAATACGCTTTAAATTCTACATTTTAAAATTTGTTGACAGCTCTGCTTATAAAAAGACAACAAATCAATAACAGCTGATACGTAAAAACGTAGAAGTTTTTCAATTTTTTCAATTAGGTTCGTCCGCAACGCAACGTCACGTTTACGAAATAGTATCTATTTACATTCAACCTAGGTAAGAAAAACGGATCAGCTGATTCGCAACGTGTACATTTACGTGAGAGTAACGAAACCTTTAAGGCCGTGTCGGATAAAACTTTTGCTTTGCGTTGTGTTGCAAATTCGCTTTGACATCTAAGATAAAATGTACGAACTTATATGAAATATGTCACATAAAGTACTTCTAACGCAAAGCAAAGCGCAAAGTTGGGCAACACTCATCTTTTAGCGCGCTTTTACAATCAGATGCTATACATTTTTATATTGTTTTTGGCAAAATCGAACGTAAGTAAAAAAGGTAAGTATTTTAAAATATTTTTTTTATTAAATATTATTCCTTTATTTTTTTTTTTTTTTTTTTAGAAAATTATGTAAAAAAACTTATAGAGGCAATGAAAACTACTATCCACTTTTTACGTAAACAAACAATAATTAAGCGCTGTTAAAGTTTTTATTGTGATATACCTCTTGCGTTTAACACTTTTTTCTCAAAGTTTGAAACGTCACGCAAAGCGACAAAGTTTTATCTGACACGGCCTTTACGATCAGTTTGTTACATGAATAATAAAGAAAAATGTCAAGGCGCACTCATAAAACTCTCTCGGAGTAACAAAAGCACAGTGTGACCATCTTTTGGAGCTAAATTTAGCTCTTTTTCCTTTGTGTTAGCTCCAGAAATTTGCATTTAGCACCTAGCTCTTTTTTAGCTCCTTTTCGAAAAATATTTAGACCTCTTTAGCTATTTTTTATGATGTTAAATTTTGTATTATTTATTTGTTTATAACTAAGTCAATTAAAATAGTGATTATGAAAACAATAATCTGCCAGCGCAGAAGTACAGGGTGTTTTTTATAGACGTATAGAACTTCGAATTGAAATAAAACACAAGAAAATCGTTTTAATGTCCATCAATTTGGCTTTATTGGAAGGATATTTTAATCCATTAATGTTTAAATATGATTTCGGGCATGTGGCCGCCGCGGCTGGCTCGAATAAAGTCAATTCTACAGGTCCAATTTTCAACCACTTTTTTGAGCATGTGGGGCCGTATGTTGGCAATAACGCCACGAATGTTGGCTTCCAAGTCCCCTAACGTTTCTGGTTTGTTGGCGTAGACGAGCGACTTCACATATCCCCAAAGAAAATAATCCAATGGTGTCAAATCGCACGATCTTGGTGGCCAATTGACAGGTCCATTCCGCGAAATTATGCGCTCATCGAATGTTTCCTTCAATAAATCGATTGTAACGTGCGCTGTGTGGCATGTAGCGCCGTCTTGTTGGAACCACAACTCATGCACATTCATGCCATCCAATTGGGGAACAAAATAGTCGGTTATCATGGCTCTATACCGGTCTCCATTAACGGTAACTGACTCTCCAGCATTATTTCGGAAGAAGTATGGCCCAATGACTCCACCAGCCCATAGAGCACACCAAACAGTCAGTTTTTGTGCATGTAATGGCGTTTCAAGGGTCTCATGTGGATTCCCGTCACTCCAAATGCGGCAATTTTGCTTGTTGACGTAGCCATTCAACCAAAAATGAGCCTCATCACTGAACAAAATTTTGCTATGAAAATCAGCATCGAGATCAATCTCAATTTCGGCCCATACACCAAAATCACGACGCATTGCATGGTCTCGCGGCTTTAATTCTTGCACAAGCTGGATCTTGTAAGGTCGCAAGCCAAGATCTTTGCGCAAAATCTTCCATAAAGTTGATGGACAAAGCTCTAATTGCTGTGCACGGTGGCGAATCGATTCATTCGGGTCCTCTTCAACACTTTGCTCTACAGCGGCAATTGTTTCTTCGGTGCGCACTGTTCGACGTCTCTGCGGATGCGTATTATCACATAGAGTAAACGTAGTGCGAAAACGATCCGTGGTTAACCGAATTAATTGCTCTGATGGCCGATTATGTCGACCATAAAATGGACGAAGCTTGCGGTAAACTTCGCGAACTGAACCATTATTTTCGAAATAAATTTGCACGATTTGCAAGCGTTGTTCTTTTGTCAACCTATTCATGATGAAATGGCAAACCAAACTAAATATTAATCACTTGACAGCTGACAAAATGGCCGCCAGTTAAAAAAGTGATGCCAACTTAAAGTTCTATACGTCTATAAAAAACACCCTTTATAAGCAAAACATGGTACATATACAGAAAATTTATGCAGTGTAATGAGTTGAGCTAAATTGTGTTGAAAAGTTATAAGTTTTATACAAATTTGCATACTTGCATCACTTTTTAAAGTTTTGTTTAAGATTTAGCGTGTCTTTGGAAAATGAATAAAAGCAGCATTGGTAATTTAAAATACAAATAAGAAAATAAAAATAAGGCCAATCAAAGAATTATTTCGACATTAAAATGAAAAGGTTTGTACAAGATATGTGCATATATAAGTATATAAAATTTCTACATATATTTAGATACATTAAAAGGGTTGAGACAGCCACTGATGAAGTATATAGCAGTGATTCAGAAAATACTTTGCCTAGTGGCAGCAAGAGGTAAGAAGTTATATTCACTATGGAAATATGTGCATATTTTATGATCCTATTAAAGGAAAGTCCCTTCCTTCAATGGCAGTTGCCTAATGATGCGTAGCTCAAATATGTAATTTGTAAATTTAGCTCTATTCTTTAACAAATTTTTTAGCCATTTTTAGCTCTTTTCTGAAGACGACTTAGCTCCATAAATTTTTAAAATGTGGTCACACTGCAAAAGCAACAATTTTTTTGGAGCCATTTTACAATGGAGAGAAAATGTTAACGTTGTCTAGCAAATTGGAATTGCTCCATCAACTCTTAGTTAAATTATTTAAAGAAGATAATTTATTATGCAAAAATCTTCAGGCAGTAAGCTAAAGCGTGAAATTATTTTTTTTTTATCGTTTTAGTAAACAAATTAAAAAACCTTGTCAATTCGTATTTATTTTATTTTCCTTTTTTATTTTGTACAGTCAGAAATTCTTATTTTATATTTTAATTCCTTTTTTTAACTTATTAAGAAAGAAATGAAAACATATTTTCAAATAATGTGTAATTTTTTATCATCATTATTCTGCGTGTCTATCTACTTTAGATTGGACGTGGTGTTCTCGTCAGCTATTTAAGCAACCAATTTAAGAGCAAAGAATACAGATGAGTCATTAATAATTTATTTTATGTTATATTCACTTAAACTAGTAATTGTGTTAGAGAGAACTTAATTTCCACTAAATTATTTCCTTTTGTTGCATATTACTTTTTTTTTAACAATTTTGAAATAGAGATGATTAGAATTTCGAAAACCGTTGCATCAGAAACATCTATAATTTACAGGAAAAGGACCGGTCCACTTTGTTTAGATATTATTGATGTTTTACCATATTACCGACGTTTATTTGTCAGCATTTATTGGCTGAATTAAATAAAGAAGTTCACGTTAATATAATAGAAGTACACTAGGGTGCCATTGAAGTATATGGGCGAACTATTGTTCCAGTTGGTCTTTAAGTAAAATTGTGAAAACTTGAGTACTGCCCAACAGAGGGCATAGGCTAAGTTTGAGTAAAGTCTGAATTTATATTAAGTATTTTTATTAAAAAAATCTGTTTTGTTTTTTCTTAGTTTTAAGTGAAAATTAAATCATTAATTCCTTCTTTTAACACTTACGTGCCTTTGGGTCATACATGTCACATTCTTTTCTATATGTAAAATAAATAATCTGAAATATGAATGTCAATAAAATGTTTACGAAAATAGAATAACGTATATCGTTCACTCTTTAAGCTGTGTTTAGACGGCGTGTACAAGTTATAGGGAATGTCAAAATTGCTATATTGCTATCCATATGTGATTTGTTGTGTATGTCAAAATCTGTGTTTAACATACGGTTTATAATTATCATGTTCAAACTTGCATATGCTACGTTTAGTTGTTGAACGATAACTAAAATGCTTAAAGCAGTGATGTTAACTATTCATTTTTTAGCAATAACTATTTTAAAAGAAAAACGGCAATCGCAATACTGCATTTCCTTATTATTATTATTTATATCAAAATTGCTATATATTAAATTTTCCATAATATAAAATTGCGCTCATGCACTTAGGCTGTGTTCGTTATAAGAACACGTCACAAGCTCAAAACTGCACGTTCAATTCAGGCAACGTTCGCATGAAGTACATGGTACGAACTTTAAATAAAGGTACTCGGCACATTTTTTCTTGTTTATTTTTACATTTGAGGTTGTAAAATACTCTAATCAAATAACTAACATACAAGTCTTGCTTATTGTACATGAAAAGTAATAATATGTATGCAAAAAAAAAAAAAAAAAAAAATTCTAGCCAGCTAGAAAAATTTAAACTCATATTTGTTACAAACTCTAATTATTTCCACAAAAAATCTTCCTTCTGCTATTTATTATAAGTTTCTACATTGGAACTTTCACCATATTATTTCTTCTTTTACGTATACCTACGAAAACTTAAAATAATTTTCAAATACTCGTTGTACAAAAAAAAAGCGGACATGATTTTTGGAGTACATTTCCACCAAGAAAAAAAACAATATGAATTATAAGGTGGTAATAAGGGCAATAAATCAAATTTCTATTCATTTTTTACCATAATATAATGGGTGCTGAATTTAATTGTAAAAATGCAATGAGTGGTAATAATCTCCAAATACTAAATTTAAATATTTTTTTAGTATCATTTTTTTCTTCCAATATTTCAAGCACTTGGTCAGTTTTAAAAATTAAAATATTGTTAATAAAATTTTATTTTTTCAATATTTCACCACACAGTTGGGTGGCTTCAAAATTATTATTAGTTAGTTTTTACAAACATATTAAAAAAAGGTTCAAGGCTTTCTGTTTTTTATATCGTGGTTAACATGTTTTTTGAAATGCCCAAAAATTATTTTTTAGCCTACGATCAATTTATATAGATACATATTGGCAGTTAGCATCACTGAAAACATCTGTTGTCATATAGTTTTACAAATCAAGACAGAGCGTGCTCTAAATAAAAAACTAAACCTTGTTATAACACATAGGAAAATAACATATCGCACACCAAGTTCAAAAGTAACTCAACTCAAAATTTTAACTTTTAAGAAATACAAAAAAAAAAAAACTGTTTTTGACCTGAATAAATATATAAAAATATATATTTAAACTATGTGTGCGATATGTTATATTTTATGAGGCTTACACGGTGTGTATTGACTTGTACACGCCGTCTAAACACAGCTTTACTGTTGGTGTCAAAATGACTCATGACCACAAAATATATACTAAATTGAATAGAAAATAGAAAACGTTCACATAAAGCTTTGTTTCTATTGAAAACATTTAATCTACAATTTAAAAAATGAAATGTTTGTATCGTTATTTATTAAACCTGAATATAATAAAGGTATTTAATTCCGTATGTGCGAAAAAGCGAAATTTTGCACTTGTAGACGTAAGCCATTCTTTAATAAGTGATAACATGTTGATAAAAAAAATATCTTTAAAAATATTTATTTATTTATTCATTCATTTGCAATGCATTTAGCGTATTGGCCAATTTCATTTATATTACTAGTAAACATATTCCTATAACTAGAGTAAACATAACAGTCGTCAACGTACCTATACATGCACACACACCCTGCTTAAACGATGGATAGTAATATAATAAAAGATAGATGTCAAATGGTACCCTTGTTATTAGTGTGTCGAGTTTAAGTAATTAAAAAATTCAACAAGTCTGCAGTTGCATTGGCTTAATGACATAGAGAAAGAGCGTAAATAACTAGGTAAGATATTCCAACACCTAGCATCTTGTACCAGAGAAGATCTTTCACAAATCTGTGGTTTTCATGAATAACAGCGCATGTCTTAAAATCAAACTTTTCAGTACAGCAAAAACTAGTTATTTTTGAAGCTGAGGTCTTGGTATCAAAACTTTTTAATTTTTTTTTTTATACAATAATGTAAGTATATATTCGAATTAATTTTTAGAAAACATCCTTATGGATTAGATCCCAGAGCAATTTTAAAATAATAAACAAGTTTTAAACATCGAAATTGTGTTCTGACAAAACAGAGTATGTCTATGTAAATGATTTTCGCTAAACAAAAAGAATGCGACCACACAAGTAAGTAACGAACTTAAAGGAGAAGGTACCTCATATGATAAAATTTATTTATTTTATTTATTTATTTATTTATTTACATTAACATTTTCTTTAACATTCTTTTATAATTTTATATACAAGTGTTCAAGAATTAGTCTTTTTCAGCTCAGTTATACATTTAAGATTATAAAATTGTATTAAAAATATTCACAATATTTTAGTTGGAGGAAAAAATGTATAAAACCTATTTGAATTTTACTAACTAAAACTAATGACAAAAAAAAAAAACACACACACACACACAATTAAGCTGACATTAAGTCATTAATATGTAAATAATCAGAGTTCAAACTTCTAATGTAACAATTTTGTGTGACTCTAATAATTTTGTCAGTAACTAATTCTAGACCTGCAATTTCGTGGAGGCGTGATGTTGAAAAGAACCATGGTAGGTTAAATATAAGTTTAAGTAATTTGTTTTGAACTATTTGAAGTTTCTTAATATGACAATTCGCGCTGGAAGACCATACAGGTGCCGCATAGAAAATAACAGCGTGAAAAACTGACTTCATAATTAGCATCTTATTGGCAATATTCAGAGAAGAGTTCCTATTAATAAATGGATATAATATTCGGATTAAAACGTTTACTTTATTTATGATATAAGAAACATGGTGGCTAAAATTCATCCTCGGATCAAGCATTATTCCTAGATATTTGACATTTTGTTTCCATTGAATTGAATTGTTGTTTAAAACAATATTTTCCTGCGGAATAAAACATTCCTTTCTTTTCCTTGTGAAGTAAATAGCTTTGGTTTTTTCGCAGTTTAACATTATTTTCCACTTATTGAAATATGATAATATATCCATAAAAGCTCTTTGTAGATTAGCTGATATATTAGACGCCATAATATCAGAGCTTAAAACTGCTGTGTCATCAGCAAAAATAGATAACATACAGTTATTAATTATTGGAAAATCAGACGTGTATATATTATAAAGAATTGGCGATAAGCAAGACCCTTGGGGACAACCAGCCACTAAAGGATAAGATTGGGAACTGTGTGAGCCAATATGAACTTTGAATGTGCGAGAGGTTAGAAAATAACATACATACATTTATTAAAAACTTTTAATACAATTAAAAAAAAGTTAGAATAGAAATGTTATAAAATGCGCAACTTTTACATTTTTTTCAACAGCACAGCCAAGATTACATGAAAAAAGAAAAAAAAAAACGTATAAATCACAGTTATGACCATAAACGACCAAAAACAAACACTCAAGTGATTATGATTTGTTTTTAACTAAACAAAATTCAAAACATAATTTTGAAATGTGTTCAGAAAAAACAGGGTATCTGGCGATGTGTTTTTTCTATAAGAAAGAAATTTAAAAAAGGCCAGTGTTTGTCAACATGCTACGTTATTGTTGAAATTAATTTAAAAAAATGTAGGAGTTGTGTTGTTGTGTGCAGAAAAAAAATCATTTAAATGCAACAATTTGGTATCATTAACTTGATATGTGAAAACAACAGAAATAGCGTTATATATTTGTAAAATAAAAATTTGTGGATTTCTGAGAGATCGTGTAAAAGTGATCATACTGTAAAGGTAAATTAGTAAACGAAATTTGAGGTAATCATCGAATTTGATTAGAAGAAATTTTTTTTATATGATGTGAGACGTATTGAAAGAACGTGAACTACAGATTTTCGGACATGAACCGGTAGTGGCATGTTTAAGTGATATAACCTTTGCTGAGTTGTGCAAAATTTAGAGCAAATATTGTCAATGTGTGGTTCAAAAGACAAATTTTCAACAATTATTATGCCAAGACATCTCATTTGGCTTACAATTTCAACTTGAAAATCACAAATTCTCAAATCAAAATTGATTTGTGACGAATCAAACCTCTTCGATCTAAGAAACATTGCTAAAGTCTTACTAGAATTAACATATAGGTGGTTAGAAATCATCCAATTATTTAGTACAGTTAAATCATGATTAATATTATCTGAACATAGGGCTATATATATATGATAGGACCACAATAACTGAAGATCATCAGCGAATGCAAATGTTTTACAGTTACCTAAGCTAAGGCAGTGAAAAAAAAAAAATTACGGTAAAGTGTAAACAAAATGGGACCAATCAGTTTGCAAGCGAAAATAGAATGATTCCACCATTTCAGTTGAAAGATAAGTAGTACTGATTCTATTACGAAAACCATATTGGCTTCCATGAAGCATGTTATTAGCCTGTATCCATTTAACTGTTTGCTCTTTCATTATATTCTCAACAACTTATTAAGTGTTAAATCCTTTTTGACTAGTTGTTTAATTAATACATTATTATCTGTTATTAAAGCTCCTCTAAAGAGATTCAGCTAGCTAACAGAAAATCCTTCCGTCTGGCCGAAGGTCGTCTATGCAGTTAATGATAAGCGAAGTGCTAACATTATGATACTTTGATAACACAGTACAACAGCCAATCTGGGGGGCGAGAAATTCCAAGTCAGGGTGATGGTATTAGGTCAGTATAGTAAAACCCTCAAAGGGTTTGGCGTTCGTATGTGCCAGTTTTTTTTTATGACCTTTTAAATTTTTTCCTTATCTTGATGTTTTTTCGCTTAGTTGTAACATTTTGACAAAAACGTAGTTTAACATAACTCGAGAACCACTTGTCCGATTTTGATGAAACAAATTTTGAAAAATTAAGAATTACAATTTCTTTAATCTGTTTCTATACCGTTTTCCTATATGTGCAACACTTTCGAAGTTAAAAATGAATTTATGAAGGGAAAAAAGTATTTTTTGCCTTAAAATTTAAATATATTTTTTTCAATTCATAAAAAATCCAAAATGGAATAAGTGCCAAAACTAATTACTTCCGCGTAAAGTCACATAACTCATGAGCAAGAAAAGGCATATATCATGAAAATCGATGCACGCGTTTCTGATTTATTCACAATTAGGTAAATGTATGAATTTCAAAAATTTGCTCCAGATATGCACAACATTATTTGGAGAAAACATTGACACTCAGAAGCCGAACTCTCTCATATTTTTCTACTGTACTTAAAGAAAAATATTGATGTGGCAACACTGGTTCTGTAATGTTCACATAAAACATTCATTGTCATTATACTTCTTCTCTTTCTCACACTGGTTCTGTGATTTTTGTCATTCAACAAGTGCCGACGAACACGAACAGTAAAAGTGATTTTTCTCTAGTTTTTTAAAAGTGAACAAAAGAGAACAGAATATGGAACTGTGCAAGCCAGATATAAATAGCTTTTGCTACTGCTGTGGTCAATATGTCTCAACACATAAAAAAAAGAGGAAATTTCAGTAGTGATTTTGTTCAAACATACGAGATGTACTTCAACCAAAATGTTATAGTGAACGAAAATTGGGTACCAAAAATAGTGTGTAAGAGCTGCTACAACCGTCTAATTGATTGGAAAGATAGAAGACGTGAAAGTATGCCATTCGGTATCCCAATGACTTGGACTAATCCTGGCGAAGGTCACAATCCATTGAATTGCTATGCATGTGCGAATAAAGTAGCCGCAAAAAGGATAAGAAAATCGTATAATTACGTTGGTGTTGCAAGTGCCGCAACAACATTGCCTCATTCGGACCACATTCCTGTGCCAAAAGCTTCTAGCCCAGATATTTTCTCTTCAATGACTGCTCCGACATATCATGCACATGATGATCCCCCATATGAGCCATCAGTATCCAATGAGCCAATTTTAATAAATCGGTAGAGCTGGCTTCCATTTTGAAATCAAACAATTTGTTGGAACCCGGTGTGCAAGTCGCAGCTTATCGAAGTCGTCAGTCAACACTCCAAAGTTTATTCCTTGTGAATGATGAAAAAACTTCTGCATATTGCCCGGATCCAGGCAATATTTATTAAAATATATAAAAATAAAAAATTATAACAATGTTTACTTAATTTTTTTAGTAGTTTATGGCCAGAAGTCTGGAGTTATTGGGGAAAATGTATAAAAAAGGCGATAAATGACACTTTTTTGAACAAAAACAAATATCAATATTCTTGTCAAAATGGGATACTTTCACTTAATTGTAAATAAAAGCAGAACGCGTTAATCGATTTCTATGATCTATGTCGCATTTTGTTTATAGGTTATGTGACTTTACACGAAATTAATAACACTTGATCCTTTTTTCCGTTTTGGATTTTTCATGAATTTAAAAAAAAAATTTTAATTTTTAGGCAAAAAAATATTTTTTCTCTTCACAAATTTATTTTTACCGACAAAACAGTTGATTATAAAGAAAAACGTTATATGAACGGGTTAAAGAGATTGTAATTCTTAATTTTTCAAAATTTGTTTCATCAAAATCGGACAAGTGGTTCTCGAGTTATGTTAAACTACGTTTTTGTCAAAATGTTACAACTAAGCGAAAAATCATCAAGATAAGGAAAAAATTTAAAAGGTCATAAAAAAAAACTGGCACATACGGACGCCAAACCCTTTGAGGATTTTACTATACTGACCTTGTACCATCACCCTGACTTGGAATTTCTCATCCCCCAGACAATAATCCCAAAAATGTTCCACAGTGTAATAAACACGACGCAATGTCCATGAATATTTTGTACGTAGACATTATGAAATGCCACCAGGGTTTAAATTGCTTGCTTAAAAATTTCAACAGCACTAAAATTTTTGCTTTGTTTACATGTTTTTCAGCAATTAAAAAAACTATATGTCTCAGCATTTACAAAACATTTCATTATAAACAAAGCAACAGCAAAAAGCAAATGAAAGAAAAGAGTCAGCTTAAGCTAACTATGTCTTTCATTCTGGAGCATAGTAATCAGCACAGCATTTACTTTAAAAAAAAAATTATTAAATAAAAAGCAATAAATTATTACAATTGAATTTTTTATTTGTGATTGTGTTTGAGAAGTGTGTGTTTAAATAGATTTCATGGAACGAGTCTCCTAAATATTTATTAAGAAATAAAATCTAATTAGTATGAATAACTTTTAAAAATTTCACATTTATAGCTTTTTGCATTAAAAACGAACATCATGCTTCTGAATTAAATTTGAAAGTAAATTCCAGTTCTTAATTAAATGAATAAAAAATATTATGATATGAATAAAGTTTTGTATGTTATTGAACACGCAACACTATTCCTTGCGATAAGGAAATCGATTCTCTCCTGCGAATATGTGATTTTTATATGAAGCTGTGATTTTTATATGGATGTAAAATATTTCGAGATCAAACTCTTGCCGAGGAGTCATATATTTTTTGCAGTTACTTTTTTTTTGGATTCTTCTAGTCAAATATTTTTTTTAGAGTTCGTTATTTTAGAAAAAATTCATGTTTTGCAAACAAATTTAGTTAATGTTTAAAAACTTTAGTTGTTTAGTTTAGTTTTTATTTGTTATGCAACTATTAAATAAATATTTAGAATAATTTTCGTTTACATGCCTTATTTTTGTATAATTTGTTTGCGCCAACTAGCAGTCGTGACCACACAGCGACATTTGCTGCAAACAGGGCTTTTCTTAATATAAAAAGAAGCTGTAGTAGGAGCCATCATCCCAATATTTTAAGGCTTTATACATATATTTTATTTCGTAAATTATTTCGGTAAAGAAAAGACATAAAAAATGGCAAATTAAAATTGTATGAATTATTACACCAGATCTTAACATCTCCGCTGGTTAAAGCAACAAAATTTTAGCTATGAAAAGCTTTAAAAAATTCCAGTGTCCATTTTGTTAAATTAAGGTTTAAGGTATGAAGAATACTGAAGACTAATATAGCGATATAAACACCCAAACTAATCAATAAATTAACGATTAATACTTTGAATTTTTTTCCTACATTTTATATTAAGTGCTTCAGAAGAACTCAATTAAGATCAAACAAAAATTTCTAACAAGAAATTAAAGATTTTTTTAGTAGAAGTTTGATATTCCGTTTATAGATTCTCTTTATTTATTTGTTATTCCAAAAGAACAAATATTCTCCTCACACGCAATAAAATTGAGGATGTCTTCATATTTTGAACAGGGCTTAATGCAACCATATTCCCACGCTTAATCGCCTTGATTTATTTTAAGCCAAGGCCAAAAAATCTTGCTTAATTCCTTTAGTATTAAAACTTCGATTTTTTTCCGTTTGACGCTTTTGACGTCCTCTTTTTCAGAAGGTTCTTAAATTGTTTTTATTTTCCAGATCACACCAACGACTATCAGTTTTACCTAAGACACAGAAGAACTTAAAACTCAAACTTACTTTCGAATTTTCGTAAAATTTTATTGGCCTTAAAGGATAATATTATCTGGCTCAACATTTATAGAAACCAATATTTCGCAATAATTGGATATATTTTAGCTGTGCCGCCTCCAATGACATCTTTAATAACATTTGCTACAGCGTCTTCAAATGGAGGTGCTTTGACGTTTCCCTCTGCAGGTACTGAAACGGCTGTAGCGCCAGCAATAAAAAAGAAGTCAGAACTAATTTCATCTTTTAATTTGTTTAACTATTGTTGATAATTTAGTAATTCTTGCAAAAAACCGACTTCAAAACAGATTTAACTAGCTATCTTTAACAGTTTAAAATTTTGGTTACATGCATCAAATAAATTAACTCTTGGGATACCCTTTAATTTTTAAATCCAAATTGTATACTTGTTACTATTGCGGACAAAGCAACACAGTTTCTTTTTAAAATTCAACCTTCTGTTTACAACTGTTCAACAGTCTGTCTGCGACTCTACATAAATAAATTAACTATTGTGGCACCATTTAATATTTTAAAAATTAATACTTGATAACAATCAGAGTAATTGGCATTTAGTTTAATTTTCAAGGGTTTCTCCTTAACGGTTAATTCAACTTGCGTTACCTATGGGGACACCCTTTAATCTTAACATTTATTTTTCCATTAAATTTTGCTATTGAGAGCTCTAGTGATACTTAGTTTTTTTAATTTTAGTGAGGTGCCCTGTATGGTTCAAAATACACGTAAAAACCTCTACGTTGTTTGGGGACACCTTTTAATTTTTAAGACAATGAACTGGCTTAAAAACGGGATGTAAGCATAATCTATCAAATTACAAAAAAATTTCAAAATCAGTTCAGAAATGATTGAGTTTTGCAGTCACAAACGTTTACAAAAGCAGCATTCAATCGAATTGCTAACCTCTTCTTTTCTTGAAGTCGGTTGTCACAATTGAATTCGCAAAAGTGTTGATGATTTTTATGAAAACCCTCACAGCTCTTAAGCGAATTTCGGCTCTGGTTCATAAGCTGCTATTTAAAAGTTCATCAACTTGTTTAACGTTCATAAGTCTGAATAAATATTTGTGTCTTCTGAACCCTTTGTTCAGTGCAAGTTTATTTGTCTTTGATATGCCTGTAATTTTAGATTATTATTTATTTTGAATATTTTAATAAATAAATTAAATAAAAATAAAAATAAATTTTTAAATTAAATAAATATCAATAACTCGTAAAGTGACACTTGTTGTTTCATGTCCTTGAAAACCATCTAACCAAATAAGAATTTTTGAATTTGTTTTCTTGTTAAAAATAAATATTCTGTTTTGCTTGTTATTGCCAGTGAGTGACCTAAAACTTTGTATAAAATCATATTTAATTAATATATTTTTCATTGAATTATCATTTGCATTTCTTTTTTTTGTGACTTCCGTTTATATCCTTCTGCTGTGTATCATTGGCTTGCTTCTAGTTCTTATGACTTTTCCATTTTTCCTTTTGCATCAGCATTCTATTATGAACCGACTTCAAACAGAAGGAGGTTGTCAATTCGACTGAATGTTGCTGTTTTAATATTTGTGCCTCCATAACTCAGTCATTTCTTGATTGATTTTGATCTTTTTTTATTTAAAATGTTATGCTTGCGGATTGGTCACGTTTTAAAAAAATTTCATAATTTTAAAAATTAAAGGGTGTCCCCATACAACGTACATGTTTTAACATGCATTATATACCGCAAAGGGGCTACTACAAAAGTAAAAAAGAACTGACAAAGCAACACAAAAATAAATCGAAAATAAATCGAAATTAAAGATGACGAAAATTGAAACTACATTTAGAACTGTTACAGACAAATGCTTAAAAAATTGGGCAGAATGTCGATATCTATGACCGTAAGAGAAACAAGTATAAGCATTAAAATAATAAATTTAACGGTTCCCCAATAGTTGTTTTAATATAATGTCTATGGCCATACTCTTGAACAGTTGTAGACAAAGCTATAAAAATTTACAAAGAATCTGTATTACTAAGTGCACTATAACAAAAAGGAAATCAGAGGGTATCCCCATAGTTAATGTATTTTGATTTATGTGTCCAAACTTTTGAATCGTTTTAGTTTTAATTTTTTTTAAGAATGAACGAACACTATTTAATTTTTAATGATGTGTTAATCTTTAAAAAGACAGGACTCCACATTACATGTGCTGTGCTCTTCAGCTATTTCGCAACTAATTTTTGAAATGTGGGTAAAAAATGTCTTGTATATTAATTCATTAAACTTGAAACAAAAATATATAGACATTAAAGGGACAAATGAACTCGTACACAGCAAATACACAAATGCCATATTTTTGTAGTCACAAATATTTATTCAGACTCATGTACATTCAAGAAATTGATGAACGTTTAACCAAAACCAAATTTCCTTTAAAAGCTGTAAGTCTTTCCAATTGAATCATTTTCACTTTTAAAAATTCAATTGTGACAGCAAGTTATTCTTTTTAAATAACCAACAATAATTAAAAAATATTAAAAAAAAAAAAATGAAATAACTCCTAATTGCCATCGTAGCCATTTACTTGCTTATTGCTGGCGCAACAGCTGCTTCAGTGGCAGCACAAGGAGCATATATAATTTGCGAGACTTTCGATATGGAGACAAATATTGTAAGGAATATTTTGGAGTTGGAGCTCTATATTCAGACACAGGAAATTACGTATGCAAAGATATCACAGATAAAATCAAAATTTGTAGGATATTCTAAATTAACTTTCAATAAATTTTCAATCGAATAGTTGTTGGATTTTGATTGATGAAATTCAATCGTTTTGAAGTCATTTATTTAGAACTCTATGCATTTGAAAATGTAGGAATGAATAAAATAAATAAAAAGACTATGTTTCAGAAGTGTCTATGTTTGTTTAAATATCCCTTCACTCTTTTTTGTGAGTTTACGCAACGTATTGTAATCAAAGTGTTGCATTTTTTCTTATTCTCATTTTTATACCCATCACTACAAAAAGTGGAAAAAGGGTACATCTATGTTTGTCATTCCGTTGGTACTTTCTACACTATCCATTTTCGACCCCATAAAGAATAAATATTCTGACTTCAATGCCTATCTGTGCGTCCATGCGAGCCTCTGAATTTTTTTTTAATTTTTAAAATATCACTGTGTGAGATCTGTAAGCAAATACTATAAATTACTATACTATAAAATTATGTATATGTATTTTCTATCACCCCAATATTGGGTTTTTTTATTGTAGTTATTTCACTTAATTAGATTTACATTTATGGTGAAGGGTATAAAAGATTTGACATGGCCAAATATATCACTCTTTTATGTTATACAATGACTTTTTGTTGGTAGTAACATTGCGTTGTTATATCAAAGCAAGTTAATTGTTCAGTGTCTACAATTGCGATAGATACTGGAATATTTCTGAGCGAACAAAACACCAGAAGTGATTTTTGGAAATTAGTCTAAGTCACAAATAAGAGGTACACGTTCTCATAAAGATGACATGAAAATTCATTACTATATGTAGTCGTGCAATAAATTTATGTATTCTTTTCTCTTCTCCTCTCTTGTTGCAAGGTTATCAATTCGACTGAATGTTGCTTTTTTTGCTTTTTTTGCTTCCATAACTCAGTCATTTCTGAATTAATTTTTAACTTTTTTATGTGAAAGTTTATGCTTGCAGATTCGTCACATTTAAAAAACATTTTACAACTTTAAAAACTAAAGGGTGTCACCGTACAACGTACATATTTTTACTTCAGTATAAACCGCAAGGAGAGCTACTACAAAATAAAAAAACTGCGTATTTGTATATACAAATTAACACAAAAATAAATCTTAAAGTTAAAGGATGTGCCCATAGATAACGTAAATTCACTCATATGGACCTTTTTAAACCATTATAAACAAATGCTTGAAAATTGGGCAGAATGTCGATAACTATGACCATTATAAATACAAGTATAGACGTTCAAAGTTACTAATTAAACGGTTCCCAAATAGTTCTTTTAATGTGATGTATGTGGCCATAATTTTGAACAGTTGTAGACAAGTGATAGAAATGAACCAGAAACATGTATCGCTTTGTGCACTACAACAACAAGTATAAAGTTGAGAATTGAATCTTAGTTCATTTAACTTGAAACAAAAATATATTGACATTTGAGGGACAAATGAACTCGTACAGAGCACAGGGTTTAAATACACAAATACCATATTTTTGTAGTCACAAATATTTATTTAGACTTGTGTACATTCAACCAGTTGATGAACTTTTTAGACAGCAGCTTTTAACCAGAGTCGAAATTTTGTATAAAAGCTGTAAAAATATTTAACAAAATTATCAAAACTTTTACGAACTCAATTGTGAGAACGAGTCATTCTTCTTAATTATCAACAACAATTAAATAATAATTATAAGATGAAATTAATCCTGATTACAGTCGCCGCTATCTTCTTTTACATTGCTGGCGTAACAGCTGATCCACTTACAGCAGATGAAAACGATTTATATTATCCTATACGAATTTGCACACGTAATATTACCCATGCTATACCCGTGAAGTTGTATGTGAGTGTTTACGAAGGATAATAATCAATAAAATAAATAAAATTTAATTTAATTAAATGCATAGTTTAATTTTTTTTCTATACCTTAAAGTTCTACCACAGCAGATTTCACACCTTATAAACGAAGGTGCTGACTATAAAATATGTATATCCTGTAAGGATTAAGGAAATTAAGTATATATGTATAAATAATAAAAAAATAATCAAAATGATAGTAATGATAACAGTAATAATGAAAATTATAATAATAAAAAAAATAATAATTATAATTACAACGGTAACAAGGAAGCAAATTTTTTATTAAATAATAAACAATAAAAAGAGAGGACTACTATTTAAATAACTGAAATAACTCCTTTTTAAACTTAAGCTTTTGAATATTGTTTGTTAACGTATTCCAAAGATCTGTTGTATAAACAAAAATTGACGTTGAGTTGAATTAATTTTCAATTATTTTTCTACCGCGATTAGATCAAGCAAAAACAATTTTTTTTATAAATAATTTGGTTCCCTTGTGGTTATAAATTTGTGCAAAAGAAAAAGACATCTGAATTTTTAAAAATTGCTAAAGTTTTTTGGAAAAATCTTGTATGAGCATAGCGAACTACGATCACAACGTAAAAATTTATTCCGGTATATTTTATATTGTTAAGTTTTTTCCTTTTAGAACGAAAGTACTGATTAGTTTGATTGCAAATACCACTGTGGCTCATTATAAATTCCGTATTCTTACTTTATGGCTTTCTCTGGCTATACTTCTTGATCCTATAGGTCTTGTGAACCCTGGGCCTCGTATTTACTAAACCTGCGTTATTATTACAAACGCAGCCATCCACGCTACATTACTGTGTTACTCCGGCGAGACATTAACTACTTGATGCCTTGTTTAGTAACATTAACCATCCACACACATTTCCACTACGCCTCTTATCCAAGCCAGTCATCCCCTTTAATCCAATAGCCACAACACACGTCTGCCATATACTGTTGTTATGCTGTTACACTTACCTGCGCTAACAGCTACCGTTCTTACTTTTATTATAAAAGGCTTCTTGACAATTATCTGTTACTCTTATATTAAATTGTACGTCTCCACTAAATTATCTGCCAAGGCTTCACACAATAATTGTGTTTTGCCTCTCGGAAGGATTGTACTGTTGTTTCTTAATTTTTAATTGCATTACAACAATTGTTATTTTCCGTTATATGCATGTCCGAAGGCGGGATTGAACTCACGATCTTCTGTTTTACAGCACGCACATCTACCAACGCAACCATCGAGGTCGCTCAGCTTTTGTTATCGAATTGTGGTATTATTCTATACACACACCATTAGTTGAATTAGCTTATTCACCACACTCAAACGGAAACAACAACAAGGGTTGCCAGAACCATATAGTAAAGAAGGTGTTAAGAAAAGTTATCGCTAAAAGCATACAGCAAATGGTGTCGAAGCCTTTAATGCCCAAATATTTTTAAAAATTATTTCTAAATTAGTTGCAGAGGTTACATAATCTATTGGATTATTGTTAATTTTTAATTGAGGAATGACGAAAAGATTTCTCACTTTATATAGACAAATACGTTTAGATTTAAAAAGGTTGATACATAATCCATTAGCACTAGCCCAGGTGTTAATTTTGGTTAAATCTTAATTGATTGTATTTACACATATAGAAATATCTAAAATATTGCAACTATTGTAGAGCTGCACATCGTCAGCGTATATATGAACTCCCCTACTAATTGATAAATCAGATAAATGATTAATGTAAAGGCAAAGAAAAAGAGGACCAAGTATTAAACCTTGCGGGGCTCCTCTGTTGATATTGAGGGAATTAGAAATATTACCTTCCAGCTTAACTCTTTGAGAGCGATTAAAAAAATACGAGTATATAAGTTTACAAACCGAGTTTGACAAATACAACAATTTTTTCGGTTTTATAATAAAATTTTTATGATTTACCGTGTCGAATACTGCTGTAGTCCAGTAGAATAAAAAATGAAACCTCACACGCAAAAAAAATGGTTGAGGCAACTAAAATCTAAGAGCAACATATTATGGTTGCTAACAATTGCAACCATATTATTGTCTAGCAAAACAATAATATTCTAAAGTATTAACATAATTATGTTCTGATATATAAATTAAATGGTTAAATTAAAATATTATAATATGGCTGAAAATTTCGTGTTATATTATTTATAATATTATGCTAATATCCCATAACATTTTCAAATAAAAATGCAATTTATTTGTTGGTTTGGAATAGCTGGTATCTATACGTATTTCGCCAGTTGCTAAAGCCGTGTTATATAATTGAATTATAATATCGGTTTGTAAGTGCAAGAATCCATTATATAAAAATATAGTTTATAAGCCCAAATAAACGATTTCAAATAATACTGCTTCAAACACAGAAATAAAGATTTATATGCTTACAATACATACATACATATTTATTTAAACTTTTTTAAATGTGTTGGTTCCCTTTTTATTTGTTTTCATATTTTGCAGATTATTTTTAATTATTTATTTTGCACATAAATTTATTTCTTCACTTTTTCTAACAATAAAAAATAATTTCAAATTTTAGCTACTTCAAAAATTATTAAACTGTTAGGAACTGGAACAAAATATTATTATCGCAAACACTATTCTGTTGCTTTTAACCATACTTTGATTAATGATAATATATTATGATTAAATAGTTTGTATTATTTTTAATATGTTATAAAACTTTGGTTGTTGCATTTTTTGTGCACAGTAACCATATTATCGTTAACAGTTAACAAAAAATGTTTATCGTGACCAAAGTTTTGGTGAAAGCAACTATAATTGGTTCTCCGCAACCATACATTGTTACAAAAAACCATATCACAAACATGTTTTTTTTTTCTGCGTGTACTATTATCAAGTTTAGATCTAAGATGTTCCAACGACATCTAAAAGTGCTGTTACTTAATTTCTGCCCTTCATAAACCCGGATTGAAATTCATTAAAAAAATTATTACACCTTAGACAAAAAAGGGAGAATACAATTGGCCAAAACTCGTTGTTGCTTTTGGGAATAGGTGTGATTTTTGATAGCTTATATAAATGTGTCGGGAATGGCAAAGCTTTAAGGACTAGGATTTTTACAAAACTAAGAGTTATCTCATCCATCTTACCGCAGCTAAATTTCTACTACTTCAAGCTAACCAACGCAACAAAAACTAAATGGATTCTTAATGGAAAGGATATATCTTCATATTGGAGATAAAACAATAATACTTAAAAACTTATTATTCAGCATGTTCACAACAACATCATGAATGTATTTCGAAAGATTATTCTGCCCAATGCCAATTTTGCGGACTTCTTTTCGTTTAGATTTACTGTCAATTGCGGATGAAAATTTTCTTTGATAAAATAAGTATTTCGCTGATTGAAAATACTGGGTGACTTTTTGTCGGTCATCTATATGTAACTCCTTGAGTTCATTAGTTTTAAACCTTTTCCATCGAACTTGAAATCAAATTTGCAAGGGCACTTGATAAGCTAGAAAAAATTTAACTACGTCAATCGATCAGAAAAAGCTGTTATTGAAAATCAGCAAGATCTGTAAAAAAAAAACATCCACATCCAATTTTTCCGTTTTATTAGGAACAATGAAGTAACTCCATTAAAAAACAATTATATATGCTAAACCCATTAACAGCCGATGACATTTTTATGTAAAACTCGACGACGATAGACTCATTGGGCTAAGCTCAATGAATTCTTTTGGCATTTTAGTTCAAAGCTGTGCTTTCTAGACAGCGATATTGATGCCATGGAGAAAATGGTTGCTAGGAATGAAAACTTTCATGCCATCAAATTTAATCAAATGTGTAAAAATGCAATCAGATCCAGAGAGGAAGTATTCAGTACCTGGCGTAGAAATAAAACGCAGATACTGATTCGCTGCGCATGAGAGGGAGAACTTCGTGTGCCATTATACTAAGGCGTTAAAATCATTTATGCGATAACCGTCTTCGTGCCAAAGTTCTTTCTGCCCCTCACGGTAGGAAGCGCTTTTGGCCTCCCGTAACAGAGTAAGGGATTATGCTAGTTCCACATTTCTGACTCTTTTAAAGGATGGCCAAATATTCACTGCCTGGCAGATAAAGCTAACTTCAGGCTGGTCAATTTGCAAGAAATTCTTACTTGCCGGGAAGCAGTCAGCTATTGCCAATGCTTCATAGAGTATCAGAAACTATGCCGAACATATTCTTTCGAGCACATGCAGTTAAAAAGGTCTTAGTGGATCTTAATATAAACAAGTCTTGAAGCAGTACTCTTCGACGCAAGCACGTCCAAAAAGGAGAGACTAACATCCCTGGACATTACCGCCGAATTGCCTTTTGCTCTACGCTCTCTAAAGTGATAAAGATGAATTTTCATCCTGTAAGGTACTTGGGTCTAACAGTTTACCAAGCGACCGACAATATAGTTTTCGTAGGAAGCGTTCTTCGGTAGACTTGCTAGCTTTCGTTTTAGAAAAATTGTGTCACTCCATAAACTATTTCGGCGAAAGTAAGGTGGTGGCTTTAGATATTTCCAAGGCGTTTGATATAGTGTGATATATAAGCTTCTGTCAAAACTGTATGCTTTTAATGTCGAGCTTCCTCAGAGACCGCACTTAACGAGTTGTTATTGATGGAATCGCATCAAACGAGTTTAAGGTAAATTCAGGGGTACCACAAGGCTCTACTTCTTCTCCTACCCAATTTTTATTTTTCTAAATGACATTTTTTGTCAGACCTTAAATCCTATTTACTCTTTTTCAGATGACAGCAGCATTTGCCATATAATTCATTCGGCAACCAGCCAAACCTGTTAAAGGTTAGGGCCAAGCAACTGAATGAATGATACGCTTACTCAGAATCTAATGAGAATATCTGGTCGGGCGAATAGAGTCAATTTTAATGCCCTTAAGACTTTATGTTGTGTGCTTACGTACAGTAAGTATGGGTGATATTAAGTATTAAGGAACGAGAAGCTCTTGATTTCAAGTCTCAAAAGAAGCTTTTAGATGACTCGGTTTTTTGAAATGGTGTAAAAGATATTTCACATCTAATCTCCTTACGATTTATACAATCTACATCCAGCCAAGAATGGAATACAACTCTCCTGTATGAGCCGGTGCTTCGAAGTCTGTTTTGGAATTACTCGATTGTTTACAGTGGAGGGCGAAGAGGCTCATAGGCTACAGTAGGGTGTCCAACTCTATTGACTCTCTTGAACATCGACGCAATGCGGGTTGAGTTTCGCTGTTTTATCAGTAGCACAATGGATTGTCTTCTAATGAGATTAGGAAATTCGTTCCCAGTTTATTTAGAGCTCATCCATTTGTGGTCGATTGTCCAGTGAAGTATGCACCATGCATTACAGAGATAAATAATTTTTTAGCCAAAAAGTTCGTATGTAGAATCATCTTCCTGCAAAGGTTTTTCCTGTCAGTTTCAATTTTGGAAAGTTCAAATCGAATGTCCACAAACACTACTCCTCCATCCTTCTTCCCATAACCAAATCACCTAGTTCTTGCACAAATCGTTGCTTGAGTAGGTGTCAGCACTTAGAGAGCTGGTCTGAGATAAAAAACAAGTATTTGTTACTACAAATGTGAGACATTTGTGTGTTTATACCCTTTGTCGTGTACAACTTTGTTTGTATTTCGAATGTCTTTATGTTGAATATTTAATTAAATAAATAAAATAAAAGTAAAAATTAATTTACGAATCAATATGACGAACTGGTAAAGTGAATCCTTTTATTCTATGATTTTATATTCTATCGAATTATAAATTAGTTCCCTTGTCAAAATTATTCTGCTTCTCAGTGCTATTTTAGCAAAAAAAAATTTTTTTGAAAAGGTAATCGAGTATGAAATAAAGCATTTTTATCGGAAGTACTTTCCAACTTGATTGCCCATTGATTTTTATAAGGCATGAGACTTTTGAAATTAATTACTGGGGTTCAATAAATTAATTATTGTAGGTAATAATGATGATCATCATTATGTATTTTATAGTATTCTTTTTTAACATAAAGAACTAGTTCCATTACTACTCCCTTTTTTGGGAACTAATGTAATGTGTTTTGTAAGCGAGTAATAAAATATGGCAGACGCAAGAGTAAGTCATTATGTGGCAAGTCGTTTTCAAGGCAATGTCTAATTTTTTGCTGGGAATTTATCTTTCTATATTCAACATTCAATGGCTATCTTCTCTTCTTTATGATTCCTGTTTAAATTATTCGGATTTGTATCATTGGCCTGCTTTTAGCTCTTATGACTTCTGCATTTTTCTTTTTGCAACAGCATTCTATTTTTTTTTAATTTATTTCAATATCTTCTATAATAAATATCTTAAAAAGTAAAAGTACTTGAGACTAAATTTGTATTTGCATCAGAACAGCATTTACAAAGAACGAGTTATCTTTAAGAGTTCATGATGCATATTTAATTTAAGAAATTTTTGTTCACCTTTATATTTACCTTATAATTTATTTATTAAAATATTCAAAATAAATATTTTCCATCAAAAATTACAGACATTTTATTTCTGAATACACAGATGTTACATTTTTGTAGTCACAACTATTTATTCAGACATTGTACATTCAACAAGTTGATGAACTTTTACCCAGAACCAAATTTCCTTTAAAAGCTGTAAGTCTTTCCAATTGAATCATTATCACTTTTACAAATTCAATTGTGACAGCAAGTTATTCTTTTTAAATAAGCAACAATAATTAAAAAATATTAAAAAAAAAATGAAATTACTCCTAATTGCCATCGTAGCCATTTACTTGCTTATTGCTGGCGCAACAGCTGCTTCAGTGCCAGCACAAGGAGCATATATAATTTGCGAGACTTTCGAAGATGGAGAAAAATATTGCAAGGAATATTCTGGAGTTGGAGCTCTATATTCAGACACAGAAGATTACGTGTGCAAAGATATCACAGATAAAATCAAAATTTGTGGAATATTCTAAATTAAGTTTCAATAAATTTCCAATCGAATAGTTGTTGGATTTTGATTGGTGAAATTCAATCGTTTTGAAGTCATTTATTTAGAACTCTATGCATTTGAAAATGTAAAAATAAATAAAATCAATAAAAAGACTATGTTTCAGAAGTGTCTATGTTTGTTTAAATATCCCTTCACTCTTTTTTGTGAGTTTACGCAACGTATTGTAATCAAAGTGTTGCATTTTTTCTTATTCTCATTTTTATACCCATCACTACAAAAAGTGGAAAAAGGGTACATCTATGTTTGTCATTCCGTTGGTACTTTCTACACTATCCATTTTCGACCCCATAAGGAATAAATATTCTGATTTCGATACCTGTCTGTCCGTCCATGCGGGCCTCTGAATTTTTATGATTTTTTAAAGTATCACTGTGTGAGATCTGTAAGCAAATACTATAAATTACTATACTATAAAATTATGTATATGTATTCTCTATCACCCCAATATTGGGTTTTTTTATTGTAGTTATTTCACTTAATTAGATTTACATTTATGGGGAAGGGTATAAAAGATTTGACATGGCCAAATATATCACTCTTTTTTGTTATACAATGACTTTTTGTTGGACGTAACATTCTGCTGTTATATCAAAGCAAGTTAATAGTTCAAAGTCTACAACTGAGATAGATACTGGAATATTTCTGAGAGAACAAAACACCATAACTGATTTTTGGAAATTAGCCTTATGCTGGGAAAACAATTGGGACGAACGACGAATTTTTCGTGGCGAATATTCGCCATCGACGAAATTCGTCGTGCGTAACGAACTCTCTGATAGATATATTCTATTTATAACGCCGACGGACGATGAACAGACTATTACAAGGTTGTCGAACGAACTAGTACAGGGTTGTGGTTTCTGTGTAGTTTTAAAATATATTAGTAAATAACGTTTTTCATGTCTTAATTATTGTTTATTTCATAATGTACATCATTAAGTTGAACATCCACAATTAAAATTGCCTTCTAATGGCTTTTTCTTCATGTTTAATTTTTTGTATAACTCTTTTATTGTTTTCATTATATACTATGGTAAGACTAACTACTGTCATATGCAAAACAAAACAAATTTAAATATGGACAAAAGTGAACACGATGTTTATTTTAATAATTTTCATAAAACTCAAAATTGTTTGCCTCTTTTTTTAAATGTTTACTTTTTTTCAGATGCAGCAAACAATTCTGTTGAGCATAACAGCTGTAACTTTTTCGTTCTAGTTGTGCGCCACACTGCGAATTTACGCAACGAACTTTTACAGATGAATTCGTCGTGCTAGACAAAATTCGTCGTTCGTCCCAATTGTGTTTCCAGCATAAACCGCATAATTATGACATGAAAATTCATAATGATATGTAGTCGTACAATAAACTTACATATGTATTCTCTTCTCCTCTTTTCTTTTCTCTTCTCTTCTTATCTTATCTTCAACTTCATCTTTTTTTAACATTTTACATCTTTAAACATAAAAAATTTAATAAATTTTTTTAAAATCTTTAGAATTTTGCACTTTAAAAAATAAAATGGCATTTGTAATTTTGTGCTTTTATTCTGCAGCTCATTTCATAAAATTGTTTTATCGGATCTCTCGCATGTGTCATTTTACACACATGAATACATATTTTCCAATAGGCCTGTGTGGAATATAACAATAAGAAAAGCATAATAATATATTTTTTTTATATATACGGTCAAAATATATTTATGTTTTAACAAAAAATAAATTTTGGAAAAAAATTTTAAATGTTCCTATAAACTAAACAAGTATGTTTGATTTGTTATTGTCTTCTGTCTTATTGATTCAATGGAGTTCTCATTTAATCAATTTGGCTTTTGATATTCTTTTTGATTTCTGTTTTTGAGTAGCAGTGAAATGGCCATATGGATATGCTTTCCCCGCAGTAATACATTTCATTTTGTAGTTTAGTTTAAAATAATAAATATTTCATGAGAATATCATGAAATATTTATATTTGAAGGAATCAAAAGATTCCGAATAATAAATTTTAATTTTAATATATAAATATGTTGTTTTCTTGATTAAAAACTTCTTTTCTTTTTTTCTTTTTTTATTTCATTTAATTTAAAGGTTGAAATTACTTTCGAATAGTCGTTACTTTTTATTGGCCTGTAAGATAATTTTGCATTGGATCAACGTATATAGCAACAAATATCTCCGCGATAATTGGATCTATTTTAGCTGTGCCGTCTCCCATATTAGCCTTAACAACATTTGTTTCACCGTTTTCTAATAGTGGTGCTTGGACGTTTCCGTCTGCAGGTAAAGAAGCAGCTATTGTGTCAGCAATGAAAAAGAAAATGATGAAGTTTGCAATTACAAATAATTTCATCTTGAATCAAATTTTACTATTTGTTGGCAATTTTAAATGAAAATGATTTGTTGTTACAACTGAATACAATTAATAAATTTGTTGAAAAGACTCGTAGCATTTATACGAATTTCGGCTCTGGTTTAAAAGCTGCAGTTCAAAAGTTCGTTATATTGTTTGTAGCATATAAGTCTGAATAAATATTTGTGGTGGTTGTCTTTGCTCTGAACGAGTTTATTTGTCCTTGAAATGCCTGTGTTTTTGTTTTTAATTTTATTTTCAATATTTAAATAAGTAAATTAAATATGTAAATTAAATAAAGGTGAAAATAAATTTTATAAATTAAAAACGCAATTTGTTTTCTTCAATAGGAGGTACTTTAAGCTTCAATTTGCGTATTCAAACCAGTGTTCGAAAAAAAACTCTAAAGTACGCAACGTTTATATACTGTACTGATCGTCATATACAAAGAACGCAAACACATTCACTACAACAAGAACAAAACACTTCGTTTCTCTTTAAGTGTTTACGAACATGTACACAAACTCTAACAAAACGTACTGAACAAAGTTCACAAACACTATTTCTTAGTGTTTGTGTACAAAGTACGCTAAAACGATCAGTACAAAACGAAAAAATTTCGTTTTAGTGCACTTTTTTGCGTACACTAACATTTTTTTAGTGTACGCGAGGTTTTTTATTTATTGTTGTTTGTAATAATAGAAATATTTCGCCTAATATGAATAATAACAAATGTCGTTTAGTGAAATGCAAATAAATGTCCTATATATTCTAAAAATTTATTTTTTTTATTTGTAGTATTTTTAAATATCCATCCATTTTTTTAACGGCTTATTTTTTATTTTACACTGTTTCGCCAATCGGTCACAAAAAAATTTGCATACCTTTTAATGTGTAAAATTTCCATAATGTTCTTTTTTACCTGTTGAAATTTTGACTATCCTTTTACAATAAAAAAAAAATTCACAACATTTTCTTTCAAGTGTTGAAATTTTACATTTATTCTCAGGTAGTTTTTTTTTAAAACATGCAAAAGTCTAGCTGAGTCATTTTGAACACTTTAAGTAGGTATGATAAAATTTTTCAAAAATACTACAAATAGAAAAATAATAATTTTTAGAATATATAGAACATTTATTTGCATTTCACTAAACGACATTTATTATTATTATTCATAATAGGCGAAATATTTCTATTATTACAAACAACAACAAATTAAAAATCTCGCGTACACTTAAAAAATGTTAGTGTACGCAAAAAAGTTCACTAAAACCCAATTTTTTCGTTTTGTACTGATCATTTTAGCGTACTTTGTATACAAACCAGAGAACTGCAAGAGTGTCTGTTTTTAATACTCTAAGTATACTCATCTTAAATGCGGTTGCGGTGTGATCGCCACCGCATTTTTTAAGTGCGAGTATTTACTATACCCATTCCATTTGAGTATAAGTGTCTACCATACTCAAGTAAAATATTTGCGATGCTGGCTTTACTTTATTCGTACTCATACTCACAACAAACACCAAGAGAGAGATTTTAACGTGTGTAGTGAGAGAAAAACAGAGTTATCAGATCAGAATTATTAAATCAAACACAATATCAAAAGTCGCCAATGTCTAAATTAGCTAACATACATAATTCTTTGAAATTATGAAAGTTTATTTAATATATAACAGAAAATAAATTTAATAGAACCCGTAAAATTCGCCATATTTTCATTTATTAAAAACACAACAAAAGTTTACTAATAACTCAAGAATAGTTCATTGTTTATTATATTACGTTTTTGTTAGGGTTTTTTTTAAGTCACACAGAAGAGAAATTTAAAAATTCTATTCGTTAAGCAAATAGATTTTTAAAATTAGTAAATAGGTATAAAAGCAATAATTATATTTAACAAAATAAAATATGTAAACTAAAAACTTTATTTTATTTATTATTATTATTATTTATGAGGAATTAATATATTACATCAGCGTATATACAGTTTTGTTAAAACTAAAAAAATTAAGTAATTTTCCTTCTATTCATGGATTCGAAAAATAAATTTATTTTATTTTTTATAATTTTGTTTTGCTAAATACCGTTAGTAGCACGTTTATGACAACAAGGCGCATAAACTGAAAATAATTGTTCATAGAAAACAGCAACAAAATAGTTATACCTGCTTTAAATAGTGTACAAAAGCTGTGCCTTTAAGCGGTTTTTATTGCATTTTATTCATTAAATATGTGTTATATTTCATACCTATGAAAAGGGTTGTTGTCTGTTTTTCTGCTTATAATGTTTAACCAATAGATTTGATCAATTTTTTTTTTTATTGTTTTTAAATAGATCTGTATACGATGGAGTATTTCAGAAAACGGCAGTAAAATACTTTAATAGGGTAAAATGGTGGCAACTTTGCTTACAAATAAAGAGAATTAAAAAATTCTGGCGTACGAGTATAAAAAATACTTAAAATTCTGATTGCGATGTTTTTGATACTCGTTTTTAAATGAATGGGTAAAATAAACACCGCAACTTTTTATTGCGGTGTTTAAAATACTCGAGTATGAAAAGTATAGAGTATGTATAGAGTAAGTATGCGGTGTACTCATGAGTTGCGGTGTACTCGTGCAGTTCTCTGATACAAACACTAAAAAATAGTGTTTGTGAACTTTGTTCACTACGTTTTGTTAGAGTTTGCGTTCTTCTTTTTGTAGACGTTGTGTACGTAATGGGTACACATACAAGTTCAGAAACACTAAAATGGAATTTTAGAGTATTTTATCAGTGCTGTACGCTATGGTTTGTGTACAGTTTTTTTGCGAACACTGGTTCAAACGTAAAAATCGACTAATAGGAACGTAAGTAATGTGGAGTTAAAAATGCATTTTAATTTTTTGTTGAGTTTCCATGTAAATGTTGAATATTTTGACATTTTAAATAGGTATTTTTTATAAATTCTTTTTTTCTTCAATCGTATTTTACAACCAATACTTATTTATTATTCCTAAATTTAATTTTGGTTAGAAAATGCCAACATTTGGCAGCTGACATTTATTAAGTCTCAATATTCACAGGGGCCAAAGGTTGGTTTTTTTTAGAAGAAATCTAATTCTTGTGAGGATCAAACTGAAAAATAATACTGAAATTCCCACCAATATCAATACCATTTGGATATATTATATACAAAACACAACATCGATAATATTTTAAGTAAACTTTTACTATTGATTTAATGTGCACATATATTTTATTTAAATGTATTAATAAAAATTTATACTAAAATTAGAAACACATTATAATCTTTAAACTAGTATTAATTAAGCAATATAAGTAAAAATTTCTTCTAAATAGCTTTGATTTTCATTTTGCAGTAGTTGTTTAGCTACTTTATCTAACTCTAATGAGGTTGATTTTCATTTTTGTGGAATACTGGACATATATGGGTCTGATGTGCACAACAAAATATTAATAAGATCTTCATTAGTACAATATCTGGAAATTTTTCTTGTATTGTGCTCGCGAAAGAATCTGTAGTCTTTGTTCCTTTTTTCTTGCGCTTCTTCTGAGAGATCTCCAATTGGAATCATATTGTGCTGAATTATTTGTTCCCCATGGAACAAAATTTTGTGAACTGTGGTTGGCATATGTCTCCAAGAATATTTTTGGTTATAAAGGGTGGCTGTCTCATTAGCATACTGACCAAATTTTTTTGCATTTATCTTTTTGCTACATGCTATAACTTCTAATATGATTTGGAATCGTCGTATTAAATCATAATCTACTCCAGTTATAGAAGCTGCAGTTTCTGGATCGGAAAAAAATCTCCTTGCTGTGTTTCCATCATAAGAATTTCCTTCTCCTTGCTTTGGCTGGTCAATTATAAGGCCCATCTCACGGTATTTTGCTTGAATATCTTTTTTTTTATTTCTTTTTTCCAAATTTTCTTTGTTGTTTCTCACTGCTTCGCCTAACGGGCCAAATTCCAAATCGTATCCCAATTTAAGAATATGCTACATAAAACGAATTTTATCATGAAGAGGTGACATTCCAAATTCATATGCTTCATTAAAACTATCGTCTTGTGTTGGTGGTTGGCTCAATTGACTTGATGTTTTTTGGCATATGGTGCAGCTTGACGAAGACTTTGTTTCGGTTAAAGCTTGTGCAACTTTTCCATCGATCATTATAAGTGACATTTTAAAGTTAACTTCGATGAATTGGTCATTAAATTCAAATATCACTGGTTGAAGTTCTTTAATTTCATCTCTTATTTTGCCAACTTCTTCAGTTATGACATCTTTAGTTTCTTTTTTTGTAAGCAAACTTTGTTGGTCTACAAAATTTTGTTGACGAGGGAATTTCATTCTTCCATACATCTATCTCTGCAGCTCTACTAATTGACGGCTCTGAACCAATATAAGTTTTTGTTTAACGTAATGGAACGAAAGAAATCATGAATAAATTGGCATCTGATGAATTTTCCGCATTACATTGTTTGTATTGTTTCTGGCCAGAGGACCCATCACATCCCCATTTAGAAATTAAAGTCATGCTGCAATTTTTAAACTTCTTTAAATAGTCAGCATCAAATGTCTTTAATAATCGTTCTGCAGTGTATTCAAGAAGATCCCGCAATTTTATTTCGGCTGAACTTGAAGTTACACTAATTGCAGTTGGTAAAGGTAAGCAATCTTTTTTGGCAGAAACTATATCTCGATATGATGGAAAAAATTCCACAATTTTTTTTCATTGGTTCGCTTCCGCAATTCTGTATATTGGTTTTTAGGCATTTTCAATTCCAAAAATAGTGCAAATGCTTCTTCTGGAGTAAATTTATTTTCTTCAGTTGGTGTCGGCATACTTTCTAAAATCCTTTTTGTGCGTCTGGGGCTTGCTTCCACTATTTTTAATTGATAGCAATTTTACTCTTCTTAGTTTTCGATGGTTGAATTTGATGCAGAAATGAATCCTTTATGATGCTACAAGAAACTTCTTCATTGATATGTTTAAGCTTGCGTCTTCGTGATCTTTCACTACAATTATCAATTGGCTTTGCTGGTCGACCACCTTTTCCAGTTTCCGTGGTAGTTACTGATGGCTTTTTAAAAATAAGTTTATTTCTTAGCCATTCTTGGTTGCGTGAGTAAAACAATTTCTTGTTTCTGGAACATTGATTGTACCGTTTTCTTAAAGTATTTAAAAAGTTTTTTATTTTTAAGTTATGAATTTTAATTTTTTGTTTGTCGCATATTTTGAAGAATGGATTATTCATTATATGTAAAATAATGTCGTTTTCATCTTTCCGTTCAAAATATATATCAGATAGAACACTATAATTGAATTTAGCCATTATTTAAACAATAATGAAGAATAAAATGAATGCATGGATTTATATACTATTGCTCGAAGTTTCAACCGGATCTTTTTTTCCTCTTTGAAACATAATATAAGAGGTACTTGGTTTTACCAGTTATTTCCGTTGGTTTTAAATTTATTTGAAATTTTCAGGTGTTTAAGTTATGTAATATTAGATGGCAATAAAAACATTTTTTACCTATTCCAAATTAATTGCTAGATACCACATAATTTGGGAGTTCTATTGTCATTTTTGTCAAAATTTTGATACACCCTTCTATGTGGACTAGGTCCAAATATGGGCCAACTTCACCTAATTTCAACAGAATTATTTTTTGGGTCAATAAGAACTCTTGTACAAAATTTCATCAAAATATATGCATAATAGCCACTTTCACATACAAATAACTTCTCAAAAAATATGACGAGCATTTGTACCGAATATCTTACCTTGGGTCAGAAAAATTGCTGTAGCTCAAAAAGTGTAGTCCCGATGCATGGACATGTATATATAGGAATGTAGGGGAGAGTAAATTTGTGTTTTGACTCAGCTCGACTCACAGGAGTTGTGCTCTATAAATTAGGAAATTTCCGAGAAATTTGACCGTTTCTTAAAAAAATATTTAATTTGTTCTGAAAACAGTAGAGCTTCCATCATTTTGGACCACCCTGTTCTCAGTGAAATAGTTGAAATAAAGTTCTAATTTTTTGGCTCCCAAGGTTTACTACTGTCTACTTTCAAATGAGTCGAATAACTTTAAAATCGGAGAACAAAAACCAAAAGGAGTTTTGGCCCCTATCTCAAAATATTGACCACAGTGCGACGTACATCTTGTGTTGATGTACATTCATTTATACATATTAACATAAACACATAACATACACATACATTTGAACAAAAAAAACTTTTGTTTTCATTTTAATTTAATTAAACATACTGGTTTAATTTGGTAGATATACGCACATTTATTACAAAAAAGAAGTTTCTTGTTAAAAAAAACTAACACATAAACGTATGTTTAGAGACTTTTCTTATTGTCCATATTGAAAAATACGTGTTCAGATGGTAAATTGACATCTAAAGACCAGAAATCACTGTCATACACAATCGTACGATTTAATCACACAAAAATCTGACAGAATTCTCTCCTTTCAATACATACAAATATTCATATTTTTAATTTCCAAGCAATTGGCAGAAGCCCAGATAAAAATATTTTCTAAATCGGTGTTTAGTTTGTTTATCTTAGAAACGATTGAGTCTTTGGTACTACTGAGATATAACTGGATATCATCGGCATACATTTACATATTTGAAGAGCTAAGCTGTCGTGGGCGATCATTCGCGTATAGTGAATACAATAAAGGTCCAAGGATGGAGCCTGGAGCTACTCCTCTAGTTTAACTTCCAAATCCATATTTTATACTTGTTGTTATAGCGGACTTACCAATACAGGTTCGTTGTAAATTCGACCCGTCTGTCTTTAACTGTTAAAAAGTATGCAATATACATCAAATAAAACGAACTATTGGCGCACCCTTTAATTTATAATTCTTAATATTAATACTTGTTACTATAACGGCCATAGCCTTCGATAGGCTCATAAACGTAAATTTAATTAATTATGGTACACGCTTTAATTTCTAAATTCAAATTATAAACTCGTTGATATAGCGGATTTAGCAATACAGGTCTCTTTTAAGTTTCAGCCTTCTGTCTATAACGGTTCCAAAGGTTGGTCACATACACAAAACTACCTTAACAATTGGAACACCCTTTAACTTCCAAATTAAAATTTTATACTTGTTATTATAGCGGACTTAGCAATACAGGTTCGTTGTAAACTCCAAGCGTCTGTCTATAACTGTTAAAAAGTATAGCCATATACATAACTATTGGCGCACCCTTTAACTTATAATTTGTAATATTAATACTTGTTACTATAACGGCCATACGACATTCTGTCCAATTTGCAAGCGTTTGTCTATAACGGTTCAAAAGATAGGCCCATATAAGTAAATTTACATCTTTTAATTTTTAGATTTATTTTTGTATAATTTTTTATTATTTGGAGCTACAGTAATACGCAGTAATTTTAAATTTTACAGAATCGGCCTTTACAAATCATAATACACGTAAAAAATATGTATGTTGTATGGGGACACCCTTTAATTTTTAAGATTATGATCATTAGATGTAGTGTCATTGTTTCCAAGCATACCTGTTGATTTAGCAATAAGCACAATTGAGGAAAAGTGGAATATTATTGAAGGGCATACTCATATAGAAAACTGGCTGTTTCTATGTATTGTTTAATTTTGTATAGAAGATAATAGATACTTCCAATATAACAGTAAATTTTATAAACAACAGAAAGGTTTACCAATGGGATCTCCTGCCTCTCCAATTGTGGCTGATATTGTTATGGAGAAACTTCTAGACACATGTATTGGAAAGCTTAGCATTAAACCAATAATAGTGACCAAATATGTTGATGATTTATTTTGTATAATATCAGAAAATGGCATTAATAATTTACTTAAAACTTTTAATGAATTTAATCCTAGTATAAGGTTTACAGTAGAAATAGAATGTGATTCAAGGCTTCCATATTTAGATACTTTACTCATTAGGAGTGGAAATAATTTATTAATAGATTGGTACCAAAAACCAACAGCTTCTGGAAGAATCATTAACTTTTATTCTAAACACAGTAAACGAATTATAATAAATGCAGCTAATAATTTGATAGAAATGATACTTACGATAAGTGATATTGAATTTCATAAAAAGAATAAGGAGAAAATTAGAAATGTATTAAATCATAATAATTTTCCTATTCATCTTACTAATAGATTAATAAGACAGTATAAAATAAGAATAATATAAATACAAGACATATAATTTATAAGTCTTTAATTTTTGTACCATTTATATCTGAACGGTTAGTGATATCAAACATTTTTGATTGTAATAAATATAAAATTTCATAAAAAAAACCCACTACACACACATTTAAAAGGTTATTTAGCAAACTAAAGATAAAATACCAAAACAAGAATTATCAAATTTAGTCTAAAAGATTTCATGTAGCAGAAACGATAATGAGATTTGTAATAAAGTATATATAGGAACAACGAAAAATAAACTAAACATTAGAATTGCTGGTCATAAGTTTGATCAAAGATATAGAAATATTAATTCACAAAAAACTGCATTATCGACTCATTGTGACAGATTAAATCACTATCACAAATTTTGAAAATGTTTCAGTAATAAATATAGAAAACAATTATAAAAGACGTTATATTTTGGAAATGTTACAAATTATTAATACACCAACAGCACAGAGAATTAATTTTAAGGCAGACACAGATAATGTAGCTTAGATTTATAGACACTTAGTAAATAAAAAGCAATTTTTGTACTTTGTATTTGTTATACAAAAAATATTTATACGACAAAATATTTTTTTGTTTTTTGAAATATGTTAGTTTTGAAAAAATTTTTTATTACATTCTGTTGTTGTTTTATGTTATTTAAATAAATATTTGTTCTTCTGATATTGCTACACAATGAAGTAGAGAAATATCGAAAATATATATAAAAAAGACCTATTGCTTAAAAATTAAATAAAATAATATTCAAAATAAAATCTTTTTTTCGTGCTATTTTCTATTATCCCGATTAATTATTTAAATTACCGATATTGATTATTGAGGGTCAAAGCACGGCTCGATGGTCATTTCGATAATAGCACAATAATAGAAAATGTTGTTCTACATTAGAACTTTTATTTTTTTTTTTTGTTTGAAGAAGAAGTAGCACTTCAGGCATTAATACCTACTTAGTTTTAACCATTCTACATTCTTTAGGAAAGGGATAGATGAGAGAGAAAAAATGTGGTGAAAGGAGATAGATATAGCCATTTTATTAATTATTTTAATTCGCCAGTGAATATGCTATGAAGAAGTACCGACGAAGGAGGCTGCATGTTTTAATGTTGTTCTGAATATGTATTCATACCTTTAAACAGAGAAAAAATTTTTTATTTTTTTTGCTGCCGCAGGGGTTGAGCCCAGGGTAGCCAGATTTGTAGTCAACGTGCTTACCGCTTTGATGTCAAATGTCAAAGATAAAAAAAAATTAAATGATTGTTTTTTTTTTTTTTTTGTTTAAAAAACTAATGAAATAAAAAAAATATTTATTAAATAAAATAAGTGTTACTTTTTAATTACTAATAAAAAATTGCAATTTAAAAATGATTTTTATTTAGGTAAAGTTATCAAAAACAAACTGGATAGTTGTTATAATTTTTCCACTTTTTTCAAGGGAATACTGTTTGTTTTTTCTGCACCAGGCTTGAAAGTTGGAGAAATTTGTAGTGCAATTTGGACTTCAAACGTAAGGTGTTATGTCCGTGATTTATCTTATTTGTACAGATTATATCCTAATAAAAAGTTTTAGTGAAACTGAATGTAATTTGTATTAACATTATTTGGTAAATACCAGAGTTCAATAAAGTACACTCACTGTACAAAATTCTCGTATATAAATTGAAAGCACACAACTAAAACCAACCTGTACATCTTTTTTTCATAACAATTACATATGTGTGTCTCTAAATTTATAAATTTTCCATACAAATCCATGAATCCGTTTTGTTAAAATATTTATTTGCGTACACGTACGTGAATATACGACTGGTGCGTACATTGAAAAATAACCATTACCTATCAAATCACAAAAAATTTTCAAAATCGCTTCAGAAATGACTGAGTTCTGCAGGCACAAACATTAAAAAAAAAACAACATTCAGACGAATTGCTAAACTCCAGCTTTTTTTTTTAAGTTGATTAAAAAGAATTATTTGTTGTCACAATTGTATTCGAAAAATTGTTGACAATTTTGTGTAAAAGTCTCACAGCTCTTAAACGAATTTCGGCTCTGGTTTAGAAGCTAAAAGTTGTTTAATCTGTTTAACGTTTATAAGTCTGAATAAATATGTATGTTATTATAAATATATTAAAGCTTTAGATGTCATCAATCGGATATAGTTTTAACTCACTCGCTGGCAATAAGAAGCAAAATAGAAATTTAAAATTCTTATTTGGTTAGATGGTTTTCAAGGACATGGAACAACAAGTGTCACTTTACGAGTTCATAATATTTATTTAATTTAAAAATTTATCTTCACTTTTTTTTAATTTACGTATAATAAATAATAATCTAAAAAAAATACAGACATTTCAAAGTCAAATAAACTGCAATGTAAATGCAATAGTCACAAATATTTATACAGACTTATGTGCGAATACATTCAACAAGTTGATGAACTTTTTAAACAGCAGCTTTTAGCCAGAGCCGAAATTTTGTATAAAAGCTGTAACATTTTTTAACAAAATCATCAAAACTTTTACGAACTCAATTCTGACAACAAGTCATTCTTTTTACATTATCAACAAAAATTAAACAATAATTTCAAGATGAAATTAGTCCTGATTGCAATCGCCGCTATTTTCTTTTACATTGCTGGCGCAGAAGTGGATCCATTTCCAACACCATGTACAAATTCTAATTGTTTAGACGTAAAAGAGCGCTTTGAGAATTGCAATCGTAATATGGATGGAAAAGTGTTCTGTGTAAATACTTTCGGCCAAAAATATGAGTTAGCATCAAGTGGTTGCCTGATATTCGAAGACGGAGAATGTGACTGTCTTGATTCTATCAACCAATTAGTCTTTACAGATGCAAGGTGCAAGTGATATTCGTAAAAAAAACAAATACAAGTCTAACTTTGAATTTATTTTCAACTTGATATTTAATGGAATGTGAAAATTTAAATTATAACACTCCAGATGGAATTAGTCGCTTCTTTGAAAATATTTTTTTGAAATTGTAAACATTTGCAAATGTAAAAATAATCATTATTTAATCAAGAGAAATAAATTGTTGAAATTGAAAATTAAAAATCAATAAGTGACATCACAAAATAAATGAAATAAGATTCTTTGACTTTGATTGAGAAAAAAAAAAATAAAAAAATTTTGTAAGTAAAAGTTTTACAAAATATTAGTAAAGTAACGAATTTATCTTTGAAAACTTGCACGATCTTAAAAGTTACAGTTTCAAAAGTGCGTTACTTACAACAGATATTCATAAATTTAATCAACTGTGAATTCTGGGAAATTTCTTTAAGTTTAATATAAATCAAGGCGATTAAGCGTGGGACTTGTGTGGTTGAGAGGGAACAAATACATGAAATTTTTGTTTTTTTTTTTGTACTCCAAGAAGTATTGACGAAAGATCTTTAGGAACTTGAAAATATTTAATCTAGCGCTAAATTTGTTAAACTGTTCCTTTTTTATTTTGTGCAGTTAGAATTTTTAACCATTTTATGGAAGGAAGCATTCTTTCGCTCTATTGTATAGGAACTAGTGTGAGGTGAAAGCACTTAAAGCAAAGCTACTACTACTACAACATTATTATTTTCGATCTTTTGTCTTAAAATTTTATTAGGTATCGTTCAGTTTAAGTTAAGCTGTGTCACAGCTGCTTAGCTTATCATTCAACTTACTGCAAACGTCTCTTAAGAGATAATTTGGCAAATCCGTACGAATCTAGTTTATTTTTAATCACTATCCAGGAATAACAAAAAATAATATAAATAATACAGATGAGATATTAATACTTAATTTTATTAACAGACTTAAAAAAAAGAAGGAGGTTGCTTTTTTTATATTTGTGCCTCCAGAACTCAGTCATTTCTGATCCGATTTTGAAAATTTTTTGCACTATGATAGATTATGATTACAGATTGGTCCCATTTCAAAAACAGTTCATAATCTTAAAAATTAAAGGGTGTCCCCATACAACATACACATTTTTTACGTGTATTATGAACTGTAACGGGCGATTCTGTAAAATTTAAAATAACTGCGTCTTACTGTAGCCCCCAATAACAAAAAGTTATACAAAAATAAATCTAAAAATTAAAGGGTGCCTCCATAATTGATGTAAATTTACTTATATGGTCCTATCTTTTGAACCGTTATAGACAAACGCTTGCAAATTGGACAGATTGTCGATTGCTTTTGCCGTTATAGAACAGCTGATACGAGGGCTGCTCTATATATTTCTGGCCTAATAGTGAAAATGCGAATATTTATAATCAAAAATGGTTTTATTGTTTTTCAAAGTATTCTCCAGCATGATTTATACACTTTTGCATGCGCTCAAACCAGTTGTCGAAGCACTTTTTACACTCCGATTGAGACACCTCTAAAACATGGTTTTTGAACACTTCAACAGCTTCTTCTGGCGACGAAAATCGTTGACCACGCATTTTTTTCTTGATGTGAGGAAACAAGAAGAAGCCATTAGGTGCCAATTCAGCGCTGTACGGCGGATGACCCATTAATTCGACGTTTTGCCCGGTCAAAAAAGCTCGAATTGTCATGGTGAACAATGATTCGTCTTCTCTTGTTGGTTTTTCGAATTTCTCCGATGACTTCAGGCAAACAAATTGTAGAGTTCCACTCAGAAGTGACCGTCCTACGTTGCTCAAGCGGAACAGTCACCACATGACCAGTTTTGCCGAAGAAACAGGCGACCATTTGTTTCGAAGTGCTTCTTCCAAGAACAACTTTCGTTGGATTTTGCTCGTCTTTGAAGACCCACACGGTCGATTGTTGTTTCGTTTCGGGCTCATACGCATAGATCCATGATTCGTCACCTGTGACGATCTTATAAACGCGTTTTGAAGCACCGCAATCGTAATTTTGCAACATTTCTTTGCACCAATCGACACGAGCCTTTTTTTGAGCGACTTTCAAATTGTGCGGGATTAAACGAGAACAAACCTTTTTTAAGGCCAGGCGTTCATGCAGTATCGAATGTATGCTGGTGGAAGAAATGTCCAAGGATGTCTCTATCTCTCGGTATGTCGCATGTCGATCTTGCATTATGAGTTCACGCACGGCATCAATGTTCTCTGGCACAACAGCCGTTTTTGGACGACCTTCACGGAATTCGTCTTTGAGCGAGCTTCGGCCAATTTTTCACAGTGCTATAGGATGGTGCTTTATCGCCATACAAATATTTAAGTTCATCAATGCACTCTTGTCGTGATAATCCACGTCGAAAGTTGTGAATAATGATGGCACGAGAATGTTCACGAGTTAATTCCATTTTTTTCTATATTAATTTTTTCAAGTCACTGTAAACAACACAAATAATGGTTGTACGTCAAAACGTTTTGAGTACGATTATGCTTAAAAATCACAAAATTTCCAATGGAAATGTCAGATTGCACTTGGCAGCACTCAGTGTTGCCAGGCCAGAAATATATATAGCAGCCCTCGTAAAGGGCTTCTTGACAATTATCTGTTACTCTTATATTAAATGGTACGTCTCCACTAAATTATCTGCCATGGCTTTACACAATAATTGTGTTTTGTCTTTCGGGAGGATTGTACTGTTGTTTCTTAATTTTTAATTGCATTACAACAATTATTATTTTCCGTTATACGCTCGGACATGCGTCCGGGATTGAACCCACGATCTTCTGTTTTACAGCACGCATATCTACCCACGCTTTTGTTATCTAATTGTGGTATTATTCTATACACACACCATTAGTTGAATTAGCTTATTTACCACACTCATACGGAAACAACAACAAGGGTTGCCAGAACCATATAGTAGAGAAGGGGCTAAGAAAAGTTTTCGCTAAAAGCATACAGAAAATGGTGTCGAAGCCCTTAATTCCCAAATATTTTTAAAAATTATTTCTAAATTAGTTGCAGAGGTTACATAATCTATTGGATTATTTTTAATTTTTAATTGAGGAATGACGAAAAGGTTTCCCACTTTAGATAGACAAATACGTTTAGATTTAGAAAGGTTGATACATAATCCATTAGCACTAGCCCAGGTGTTAATTTTGGTAAAATCTTCATTGATTGTATTTACACATAAAGAAATATCTAAAATATTGCAACTATTGCAGAGCTGCACATCGTCAGCGTATATATGAACTCCACTACTAATTGATAAATCAGATAATTGATTGATGTAAGACAAAGAAGAACAGGACCAAGTATTGAACCTTGCGAAACTCCTCTGTTGACATTGAGGGAATTAGAAATATTACCTTCAAGCTGAACTCTTTGAGAGCTATTAAAAAAATGCGAGTTTATGAGTTTACAAGCCGAGTTTAAAAAATACAACAATTTTTTTAGTTTTTCAATAAAAATTTTATGATTTAACGTGTCGAATACTGCTGTAGTCCAGTAGAATAAAAAATGAAACCTTACACGCAAAAAAAACTTGGTTGAGGCTACTCTAATCTAAGAGTAACATATTATGTTTGCATTATATGGTTGCTAACAAAACATAGTATTGTTTAATTTGCAACTATATTGTTGTCTAGCAAAACAATAATATTCTAAACATTAAATGGTTAAATTAAAATATTATAATATGTCTGAAAATGTCATATTATATAATTGAATTATATTATAGTCTCGTAAGTGCAAAATTTTTCTGATATAAAAGACTTAGTTATTATTATTTTACACATTAACGGTTTGTCATAAAAATTATTTTAAAACATAAATTCACAAAAAATCAATTATTTGCTTATAATAAGGCTTAGATCATAGGCTACAAGAATCAATTATATAAAAATACAATTTAATTAATTTACTTTATTCGTGCTTGATTCCTTTAAATATAAATATTTCATGATATTCTCATAAAATATTTATTATTTTTAACTAAACTACAAAAAAAAAATGAAAGAAAAAATAAAAATAGTTACTGAATGTTTGCTGTGTTTTTGTATAGAACATTTTTGAGTTGTTATTGTCCTTTGTCTTATTGATTCAATGGAGTTCTCATTTAATCAATTTGGCTTTTGATATAAGACTTTCTAGTTTTCTGTACAAAATTTGGGTAACAATCACTGATGACCTATTTAAGCAGTAGTAAAATGGCCATATGGATATGCTTTTCCCGCAGTAATACATTTCATTTTGTAGTTTAGTTTAAAATAATAAATATTTCATGAGAATATCATGAAATAATTATATTTGAAGGAATCAAGCAGGAATAAAGTAAATTAATTAAATTTTAAAAGATTCCGAATAATAAATTTTCATTTTTAAAAATGTAATTTATAAGCCGAAATAAATAATTTCAAAATTGTGCTTTAAGCACAAAAATAATATGCTTACATACATACATACATACATCTATATTTATTTCAACTATTTTTAAAATATTTTGGTTCTCTTTTTGTTTGTTTTTATATTTTGCATATTATTTTAATTTATTTTTTATATTTAAACTGTCAAGCGCAAACATTATTCTGTTGCTTATAACCATACTTTGATAATAGTACTATATTATGGTTTAATATTTTATATTATTTTTAATAACTTATAAAACTTTGGTTGTCGTTGAATTTTTTTTTTTTTAAGTTAAAACCAACTATATTGGTGCACAGTTACCATATAATCATTAAAAAATAACAAAAAATATTTATTGTGACTAAAGTTTTGGCGAAAGCAACCATACATTGTTACAGAAAATATAATATGGTTGTTGTGACCATATCACAAACATATTTTTTTTCTGCGTGTACTACTATCAAGTTTTGATCTAAGATCTTCAACTACATCTAATAGTGAGTGATGTTACTCAACTTCTGCCCTTCATTCAACCGGAGTGAAATTAATTAAAAAAATTATTTCGCCCATACTAAATTTTTTTAAAAATGCTTAACCTATTAAGAGCCGATGATATTTTTACGTAATACTCGACTACGATAGACTCGTTGGGCTAGGCTCAATGAATTCTTTCGGCATTTTAGTGGAAAGCTTTGCTTTCTGGACAGCGATATTGATGCCATGGAGAAAATGGTTGCTAGGAATGAAAACTTTCATGCCATCAAAGTAAGTTTTGATTTAACCTTAAACGAAGTCTTGGTTTAATTAAATGTGTAAAAATGCAATCAGATCCAGAGAGGAAGTATTCAGTAAGTGGCGTAGAAATAAAACGCAGATACTGATTCGCTGCACAAGAGAGAGAGAGAGAACTTCGTGTGCCAAAATACTAAGGCGTGAAAAACATCGATACCATGAACGCCTTCATGCCAAAGTTCTTTTTGCCCCTCGCGGTAGGAAGCGCTTTTGGCCTTCCGTTAACAGAGTAAGGGATTATGCTAGTTCCACAATTCTAGCTCCTTTAAAGGATGGCCAAATATTTGCTGACCTGACAGATAAAGCTAACTTTCTGGCTGATCAATTTGCAAGAAGTTCTTACTTGCCGGGAAGCAGTCAGCTATTGCCAATGCTTCATAGAGTATCAGAAACTATGCCGAACATATTCTTTCGAGCACATGTAGTTAAAAAGGTCTTAGTTGATCTTCATATAAACAAGTCTTGAAGCAGTACTCTTCAACGCAAGCACGTCCAAAAAGGAGAGAGTAGCATCCCTGGACATTACGGCCGAATTGCCTTTTGCTCTACTCTAAAGTGATAAAGATGAAATTTTATCCTGTAAGGAATTTGGAGTCTAACAGTTTACCAAGCGACCGTCAATATAGTTTTCGTAAGGAGTGTTCTTCGGTAGACTTGCTAGCTTCCGTTTCAGAAAAGTTATGTCACTCCATAAACTATTTCGGCGAAAGTAAGGTGGTGGCTTTAGATATTTCCAAGGCGTTTGATATAGTGTGATATATAAGCTTCTGTCAAAACTGTATGCTTTTAATGTCGAGCTTCCTCAGAGACCGCACTTAACGAGTTGTTATTGATGGGATCGCATCAAACGAGTTTAAAGTAAATTTAGGGGTACCACAAGGCTCTACTTCTTCTCCTACCCAATTTTTATTTTTCTAAATGACATTTTTTGTCAGACCTTAAATCCTATTTACTCTTTTTCAGATGACAGCAGCATTTGCCATATATATTCATTCGGCAACCAGCCAAACCTGTTAAAGGTTAGGGCCAAGCAACTGAATGAATGATACGCTTACTCAGAATCTAATGAGAATATCTGGTCGGGCGAATAGAGTCGACGCAATGCGGGTTGAGTTTCGCTGTTTTATCAGTAGCACAATGGATTGTCTTCTAATGAGATTAGGAAATTCGTTCCCAGTTTATTTAGAGCTCATCCATTTGTGGTCGATTGTCCAGTGAAGTATGCACCATGCATTACAGAGATAAATAATTTTTTAGCCAAAAAGTTCGTATGTAGAATCATCTTCCTGCAAAGGTTTTTCCTGTCAGTTTCAATTTTGGAAAGTTCAAATCGAATGTCCACAAACACTACTCCTCCATCCTTCTTCGCATAACCAAATCACCTAGTTCTTGCACAAATCGTTGCTTGAGTAGGTGTCAGCACTTAGGGAGCTGGTCTGAGATAAAAAACAAATATTTGTTACTACAAATGTGAGACATTTGTGTGTTTATACCCTTTGTAGTGTACAACTTTGTTTGTATTTCGAATGTCTTTATGTTGAATATTTAATTAAATAGATAAAATAAAAGTAAAAATTAATTTACAAATCAATATGACGAACTGGTAAAGTGAATCTTTTTATTCTATGATTTTATATTCTATCGAATTATAAAGTAGTTCCCTTGTCAAAATTATTCTGCTTCTTAGTGCTATTTTAGCAAAAAAAATTTTTTTTGAAAAGGTAATCGAGTATGAAATAAAGCATTTTTATCGGAAGTACTTTCCAAATTGATTGCCCATTGATTTTTATAAGGCATGAGACTTTTGAAATTAATTACTGGGGTTCAATAAATTAATTATTGTAGGTAATAATGATGATCATCAGTATGTATTTTATAGTATTTCTTTTTTAACATAAAGAACTAGTTCCATTACTACTCCCTTTTTTGGGAACTAATGTAATGTGTTTTGTAAGCGAGTAATAAGATATGGCAGACGCAAGAGGAAGTCATTATGTGGCAAGTAGTCTTCAAGGCAATGTCTAATTTTTTGCTGGGAATTTATCTTTCTATATTCAACATTCAATGGCTATTTTCTCTTCTTTATGATTCCTGTTTAAATTATTAGGATTTGTATCATTGGCCTGCTTTTAGCTCTTATGACTTCTGCATTTTTCTTTTTGCAACAGCATTCTATTTTTTTTTAATTTATTTCAATATCTTCTATAATAAATATCTTAAAAAGTAAAAGTACTTGGGACTAAATTTGTATTTGCATCAGAACAGCATTTACAAAGAACGAGTTATCTTTAAGAGTTCATGATGCATATTTAATTTAAGAAATTTTTGTTCACCTTTATATTTACCTTATAATTTATTTATTAAAATATTCAAAATAAATATTTTCCATCAAAAATTACAGACATTTTATTTCTGAATACACAGATGTTACATTTTTGTAGTCACAACTATTTATTCAGACATTGTACATTCAACAAGTTGATGAACTTTTACCCAGAACCAAATTTCCTTTAAAAGCTGTAAGTCTTTCCAATTGAATCATTATCACTTTTACAAATTCAATTGTGACAGCAAGTTATTTTTTTTTTAATAAGCAACAATAATTAAAAAATATAAAAAAAAAAAAATGAAATTACTCCTAATTGCCATCGTAGCCATTTACTTGCTTATTGCTGGCGCAACAGCTGCTTCAGTGCCAGCACAAGGAGCATATATAATTTGCGAGACTTTCGAAGATGGAGAAAAATATTGTAAGGAATATTCTGGAGTTGGAGCTCTATATTCAGACACAGAAGATTACGTGTGCAAAGATATCACAGATAAAATCAAAATTTGTGGAATATTCTAAACTAACTTTCAATAAATTTCCAATCGAATAGTTGTTGGATTTTGATTGGTGAAATTCAATCGTTTTGAAGTCATTTATTTAGAACTCTATGCATTTGAAAATGTAAAAATAAATAAAATCAATAAAAAGACTATGTTTCAGAAGTGTCTATGTTTGTTTAAATATCCCTTCACTCTTTTTTGTGAGTTTACGCAACGTATTGTAATCAAAGTGTTGCATTTTTTCTTATTCTCATTTTTATACCCATCACTACAAAAAGTGGAAAAAGGGTACATCTATGTTTGTCATTCCGTTGGTACTTTCTACACTATCCATTTTCGACCCCATAAGGAATAAATATTCTGATTTCGATACCTGTCTGTCCGTCCATGCGGGCCTCTGAATTTTTATGATTTTTTAAAGTATCACTGTGTGAGATCTGTAAGCAAATACTATAAATTACTATACTATAAAATTATGTATATGTATTCTCTATCACCCCAATATTGGGTTTTTTTATTGTAGTTATTTCACTTAATTAGATTTACATTTATGGGGAAGGGTATAAAAGATTTGACATGGCCAAATATATCACTCTTTTTTGTTATACAATGACTTTTTGTTGGACGTAACATTCTGCTGTTATATCAAAGCAAGTTAATAGTTCAAAGTCTACAACTGAGATAGATACTGGAATATTTCTGAGAGAACAAAACACCATAACTGATTTTTGGAAATTAGCCTTATGCTGGGAAAACAATTGGGACGAACGACGAATTTTTCGTGGCGAATATTCGCCATCGACGAAATTCGTCGTGCGTAACGAACTCTCTGATAGATATATTCTATTTATAACGCCGACGGACGATGAACAGACTATTACAAGGTTGTCGAACGAACTAGTACAGGGTTGTGGTTTCTGTGTAGTTTTAAAATATATTAGTAAATAACGTTTTTCATGTCTTAATTATTGTTTATTTCATAATGTACATCATTAAGTTGAACATCCACAATTAAAATTGCCTTCTAATGGCTTTTTCTTCATGTTTAATTTTTTGTATAACTCTTTTATTGTTTTCATTATATACTATGGTAAGACTAACTACTGTCATATGCAAAACAAAACAAATTTAAATATGGACAAAAGTGAACACGATGTTTATTTTAATAATTTTCATAAAACTCAAAATTGTTTGCCTCTTTTTTTAAATGTTTACTTTTTTTCAGATGCAGCAAACAATTCTGTTGAGCATAACAGCTGTAACTTTTTCGTTCTAGTTGTGCGCCACACTGCGAATTTACGCAACGAACTTTTACAGATGAATTCGTCGTGCTAGACAAAATTCGTCGTTCGTCCCAATTGTGTTTCCAGCATAAACCGCATAATTATGACATGAAAATTCATAATGATATGTAGTCGTACAATAAACTTACATATGTATTCTCTTCTCCTCTTTTCTTTTCTCTTCTCTTCTTATCTTATCTTATCTTCAACTTCATCTTTTTTTAACATTTTACATCTTTAAACATAAAAAATTTAATACATTTTTTTAAAATCTTTAAAATTTTGCACTTTAAAAAATCAAATGGCATTTGTAATTTTGTGCTTTTATTCTACAGCTCATTTCATAAAATTGTTTTATCAGATCTCTCGCATGTGTCATTTTACACACATGAATACATATTTTCCAATAGGCCTGTGTGGAATATAACAATAAGAAAAGCATAATAATATATTTTTTTTATATATACGGTCAAAATATATTTATGTTTTAACAAAAAATAAATTTTGGAAAAAAATTTTAAATGTTTCTATAAACTAAACAAGTATGTTTGATTTGTTATTGTCTTCTGTCTTATTGATTCAATGGAGTTCTCATTTAATCAATTTGGCTTTTGATATTCTTTTTGATTTCTGTTTTTCTATACAAAATTTGGGTAAAATCCACTGATGAGCTATTTGAGTAGCAGTGAAATGGCCATATGGATATGCTTTCCCCGCAGTAATACATTTCATTTTGTAGTTTAGTTTAAAATAACAAATATTTTATGAGAATATCATGAAATATGTATATTTGAAGGAATCAAAAGATTCCGAATAATAAATTTTAATTTTAATATATAAATATGTTGTTTTCTTGATTAAAAACTTATTTTCTTTTTTTTTTTTTCTTTCATTTAAAGGTTAAAATTACTTTCGGATAGTCGTTACTTTTTATTGGCCTGTAAGATAATTTTGCATTGGATCAACGTATATAGCAACAAATATCTCCGCGATAATTGGATCTATTTTAGCTGTGCCGTCTCCCATATTAGCCTTAACAACATTTGTTTCACCGTTTTCTAATAGTGGTGCTTGGACGTTTCCGTCTGCAGGTAAAGAAGCAGCTATTGTGTCAGCAATGAAAAAGAAAATGATGAAGTTTGCAATTACAAATAATTTCATCTTGAATCAAATTTTACTATTTGTTGGCAATTTTAAATGAAAATGATTTGTTGTTACAACTGAATACAATTAATAAATTTGTTGAAAAGACTCGTAGCTTTTATACGAATTTCGGCTCTGGTTTTAAAGCTGCAGTTCAAAAGTTCGTTATATTGTTTGTAGCATATAAGTCTGAATAAATATTTGTGGTGGTTGTCTTTGCTCTGAACGAGTTTATTTGTCCTTGAAATGCCTGTGTTTTTGTTTTTAATTTTATTTTCAATATTTAAATAAGTAAATTAAATATGTAAATAAAATAAAGGTGAAAATAAATTTTATAAATTAGAAACGCAATTTGTTTTGTTCAATAGGAGGGACTTTAAGCTTCAATTTGCGTGTTCAAACGTAAAAATCGACTAATAGGAACGTAAGTAATGTGGAGTTAAAAATGCATTTTAATTTTTTGTTGAGTTTCCATGTAAATGTTGAATATTTTGATATTTTTAATAGGTATTTTTTATAAATTCTTTTTTTCTTCTATCGTATTTTACAACCAATACTTATTTATTATTCCTAAATTTAATTTTGGTTAGAAAATGCCAACATTTGGCAGCTGACATTTATTAAGTCTCAATATTCACAGGGGCCAAAGGTTGGTTTTTTTTTTTTTTGGAAGAAATCTAATTCTTGTGAGGATCAAACTGAAAAATAACACTGAAATTCCCATCAATATCAATACCATTTGGATATATTATATACAAAACACAACATCGATAAAATTTTAAGTAAACTTTTACTATTGATTTAAAGTGCACATATATTTTATTTAAATGTATCAATAAAAATTTATACCAAAATTAGAAATAAATTATAATCTTTAAACTAGTATTAATTAAACAATATAAGTAAAAATTTCTTCCAAATAGCTTTGATTTTCATTTTGCAGTAGTTTTTTAGCTTCTTCATCTAACTCTAATGAGGTTGATTTCCATTTTTGTCGAATACTGGACATATATGGGTCTGATGTGCACAACAAAATATTAATAAGATCTTCATTAGTGCAATATCTGGAAATTTTTCTTGTATTGTGCTCGCGAAAGAATCTGTAGTCTTTGTTCCTTTTTTCTTGCGTTTCTTCTGAGAGATCTCCAATTGGAATCATATTGTGCTGAATTATTTGTTTCCCATGGAACAAAATTTTGTGAACTGTGGTTGGCATATGTCTCCAAGAATATTTTTGGTTATAAAGGGTTACTGTCTCATTAGCATACTGACCAAATTTTTTTGCATCTATCTTTTTGCTACATGCTATTACTTCTAATATGATTTGGAATCGTTGTATTAAATCATAATCTACTCCAGTTATAGAAGCTGCAGTTTCTGGATCGGAAAAAAATCTCCTTGCTGTGTTTCCATCATAAGAATTTCCTTCTCCTTTCTTTGGCTGGTCAATTATAAGGCCCATCTCACGGTATTTTGCTTGAATATCTTTTTTTTTTTATTTCTTTTTTCCAAATTTTCTTTGTTGTTTCTCACTGCTTCGCCTAACGGGCCAAATTCCAAATCGTATCCCAATTTAAGAATGTGCTACATAAAACGAATTTTAGCATGAAGAGGTGACATTCCAAATTCATATGCTTCATTAAAACTATCGTCTTGTGTTGGTGGTTGGCTCAATTGACTTGATGTTTTTTGGCATATGGTGCAGCTTGACGAAGACTTTGTTTCGGTTAAAGCTTGTGCAACTTTTCCATCGATCATTGTAAGTGACATTTTAAAGTTAACTTCGATGCATTCGTCATTAAATTCAAATATCACTGGTTGAAGTTCTTTAATTTCATCTCTTATTTTGCCAACTTCTTCTGTTATGACATCTTTAGTTTCTTTTTTCGAAAGCAAACTTTATTGGTCTACAAAGTTTTGTTGACGATGGAATTTCATTCTTCCATACATCTATCTCTGCAGCTCTACTAGTTGACGGCTCTGAACCAATAAATGTTTTTGTTAAACGTAATGGAACGAAAGAAATCATGAATAAATTGGCATCTGATGAATTTTTGCGCATTACATTGTTTGTATTGTTTCTGGCCAGAGGACCCATCACATCCCCATTTAGAAATTAAAGTCATGCTGCAATTTTTAAACTTCTTTAAATAGTCAGCATCAAATGTCTTTAGTAATCGTTCTGCAGAGTGTTCAAGAAGATCCTGCAATTTTATTTCGGCTGAACTTGAAGTTACACTAATAGCAGTTGGTGAAGGTAAGCAATCTTTTTTGGCAGAAACTATATCTCGATATGATGGAAAAATTCCACAATTTTTTTTCATTGGTTCGCTTCCGCAATTCTGTATATTGGTTTTTAGGCATTTTCAAATTCAAAAATAATGCAAATGCTTCTTCTGAAGTAAATTTATTTTCTTCAGTTGGTGTCGGCATACTTTCTAAAATCCTTTTTGTGCGTCTGGAGCTTGCTTCCACTATTTTTTAATGATAGCAATTTTACTCTTTTTAGTTTTCGATGGTTGAATTTAATGCAGAAATGAATGCTTTATGATGCTACAAGAAACTTCTTCATTGATATGTTTAAGCTTGCGTCTTCGTGATCTTTCACTACAATTATCAATTGGCTTTGCTGGTCGACCACCTTTTCCAGTTTCCGTGGTAGTTACTGATGGCTTTTTAAAAATAAGTTTATTTCTTAGCCATTCTTGGTTGCGTGAGTAAAACAATTTCTTGTTTCTGGAACATTGATTGTACCGTTTTCTTAAAGTATTTAAAAAGTTTTTTATTTTTAAGTTATGAATTTTAATTTTTTGTTTGTCGCATATTTTGAAGAATGGATTATTCATTATATGTAAAATAATGTCGTTTTCATCTTTCAGTTCAAAATATATATCAGATAGAACACTATAACTGAATTTAGCCATTGTTTAAACAATAATGGAGAAAAAAATGAATGCATGGATTAATATACTATTGCTCGAAGTTAATTTTTTCCTCTTTGAAACATAATATAACAGGTACTTGGTTTTACCAGTTATTTCCATTGGTTTTAAATTTATTTGCAATTTTTAAGTATTTAAGTTATGTAATATTAGATGGCAATAAAATCATTTCTACCTTTTTCTAATGAATTGCCTGATACCACATAGTTGGAGAGTTCTATTGTCATTTTTGTCGAAATTTTGATACACCCTTCTATGTGGACTAGGTCCAAATATGGGCCAACTTCACCTAATTCCAACAGTATTTTTTTTTTTGGGTCAATAAGAACTCTTGTACAAAATTTCATCAAAAAATATGACGAGCATTTGTACCGAATATCTTATCTTGGGTCAGAAAAATTGCTGTAGCTCAAAAAGTGCAGTCCCGATGCATGGACATGTACATATAGGAATGTAGGGGAGAGTGAGGAGTACAAAATAGTAAATTTGTGTTTTGACTCAGCTTGACTCACAGGAGTTGTGCTCTATGAAGTAGGAAATTTCCGAGAAAACAGCAGAGCTTCCATCATTTTGGACCACCCTGTTCTCAGTGAAATAGTTGAAATAGAGTTCTAATTTTTTAGCGCCCAAGGTTTACTACTGTCTACTTTCAAATGAATCGAATAACTTTAAAATCGGAGAACAAAAACCAAAAGGAGTTTTGGCCCCTATCTCAAAATATTGACCACAGTGCGACGTACAACTTGTGTTATACATTCATTTATACATATTAACATAAACACATAACATACACATACATTTGAACAAAAAAAAAACTTTTGCTTTCATTTTAATTTAATGAAACATACTGGTTTAATTTGGTAGATATACGCACATTTATTTCAAAAAGAAGTTTCTTGTAAAAAAAACTAACACATAAACGTATGTGTAGAGACTTTTCTTATTGTCCATATTGAAAAATACGTGTTCAGATGGGTAAATTGACATCTAAAGACCAGAAATCACTGTCATACACAATCGTACGATTTAATCACACAAAAATCTGACAGAATTCTCTCCTTTCAATACATACAAATATTCATATTTTTAATTTCCAAGCAATTGGCAGAAGCCCAGATAAAAATATTTTCTAAATCGGTGTTAAGTTTGTTTATCTTACTTTGGTACTACTGAGATATAACTGGATATCATCGGCATACATTTATATATTTGAAAAGCTAAGCTGTCGTGGGAGATCATTCGCGTATAGTGAATACAATAAAGGTCCAAGGATGGCGCCTTGAACTACTCTTCTAGTTTAACTTCCAAATCCATATTTTATACTTGTTGTTATAGCGGACTTACCAATACAGGTTCGTTGTTAATTCGACTCGTCTGTCTTTAACTGTTAAAAACTATTGGCGCACCCTTTAATTTATTATTCTTAATATTAATACTTGTTACAATAACGGCCATAGCCTTGACATTCTGTCCAATTTGCAAGCGTTTGTCTATAACGGTTCAAAAGATAGGCTCATATAAGTAAATCTTAATTAATTATGGGACACCCTTTAATTTCTAAATTCAAATTTTAAACTCGTTGATATAGCGGATTTAGCAATACAGGTCTCTTTTAAGTTTCAGCGTTCTGTCTATAACGGTTCTAGAGGTTGGTCACATACACAAAACTACCTTAACTATTGGAAAACCCTTTAACTTTCAAATAAAATTTTATACTTGTTATTATAGCGGACTTAGCAATACAGGTTCGTTGTAAACTCCAAGCGTTTGTCTATAACGGTTCAAAAGATAGGCCCATATAAGTAAATTAAATTTACATCAATTATGGTGGCACCGTTTAATTTTTAGATTTATTTTTGTATAAATTTTAATTTTTTTGAGCTACAGTAATACGCAGTCATTTTAAGTTTTACAGAATAGTCCTTTACAGTTCATAATACACGTAAGAAATATGTATGTTGTATGCGGACACCCTTTAATTTTTAAGATTATGAGCTGTTTTTAAAACGGGACCAATCTATAAGCATAATCTATTATATTACCAAAAATTTTCGGAATTTTCGACCAAAAAATTGGATCAGAAATTACTGAGTTCTGGAGTTCTGGAGTTCTGAGTTCAGAAATATTCAAAAGCAACATTCAGCCGAAATGTATAACCTCTTCTTTTATTGAAGTTAGTTAAAAAGATAACTGAACATTTTAAATATAACATACAAAATTCTGTAGAACTTAAGAATAAGATTAGTAGCCTAAAAATAAAAGATGATGAAAAGTTATTTTCATTAGATGTAGTGTCATTATTTCAAAGGATACCTGTTGATCTCGCAATAAGCACATTTGAGGAAAAATGGAATATTATTGAAGGAAATGCTCCTATAAAAAAGTGTCTGTTTCTATGTATTGTTTAATTTTGTATAGAAGATAATAGATACTTCCATAAACAACAGAAAGGTTTACCGATGGAATCTCCTGCCTCTCCAATTGTGGCTGATATTGTTATAGAGAAGTTACTAGATACATGTGTATTAAACCAGTAATATTGACAAAATATGTTGATGATTTATTTTGTATAATATCAGAAAATGACATTAACAATTTACTTAAAACGTTTAATGAATTTAATCCTTGTATTAGGTTTACAAAAGAAATAGAATGTGATACTTTACTCATTGGGGGTGAAAATAATTTATTAATGGATTGGTACCAAGTTTGATCATAAGTTTGATCAAAGATATAGAAATGTTTATTTAAAAAAAAACTGCATTATCGACTCATTGTGACAGATTAAATCACTATCCCAAATTTTGAAAATGTTTCAGTAACAAATATAGAAAACAATTAGAAAAGACGTTATATTTTAGAGATGTTACAAATTATTAATACACCAACAGCACAGAGAATTAATTTTAAGGCAGACACAGATAATGTAGCTTAGATTTATAGACATTTAGTAAATAAGAAATAATTTTTGTACTTTGTATTTGTTATACAAAAAATATTTTTACGACAAAATAATTTTTTGTTTTTTGAAATACATATGTTAGTTTTGAAAAATTTTTTATTACATTCTGTTGTTGTTTTATGTTATTTAAATAAATATTTGTTCTTCTGATATTGCTACACAATGAAGTAGAGAAATATCGAAAATATATATAAAAAAGACCTATTGCTTAAAAATTAAATAAAATAATATTCAAAATAAAATCTTTTTTTCGTGCTATTTTCTATTATCCCGATTAATTATTTAAATTACCGATATTGATTATTGAGGGTCAAAGCACGGCTCGATGGTCATTTCGATAATAGCACAATAATAGAAAATGTTGTTCTACATTAGAACTTTTATTTATTTATTTATTTTTTTTTTTTGAAGAAGAAGTAGCACTTCAGGCATTAATACCTACTTAGTTTTAACCATTCTACATTCTTTAGGAAAGGGATAGATGAGAGAGAAGACAGGTGGTGAAACGAGATAGATATAGCCATTTTATTAATTATTTTACTTCGCCGGTGAATATGCTATGAAGAAGTACCGACGAAGGAGGCTGCATGTTTTAATGTTGTTCTGAATATGTATTCATACCTTTAAACAGAGAAAAAAATTTTTATTTTTTTTTGCTGCCGCAGGGGTTGAGCCCAGGGTAGCCAGATTTGTAGTCAACGTGCTTACCGCTTTGATGTCAAATGTCAAAGACAAAAAAAAATTAAATGATTGTTTTTTTTTTTCTTTTGTTAAAAACGAATGAAATAAAAGAAATATTTATTAAATAAAATAAGTGTTACTTTTTAATTACTAATAAAAAATTGCGATTTAAAAATGATTTTTATTTAGGTAAAGTTATCAAGAACAAACTGGATGGTTGTTATAATTTTTCCACTTTTTTCAAGGGAATACTGTTTGTTTTTTCTGCACCAGGCTTGAAAGTTGGAGAAATTTGTAGTGCAATTTGGACTTCAAACGTAAGGTGTTATGTCCGTGATTTATGTTATTTGTACAGATTATATCCTAATAAAAAGTTTTAGTGAAACTGAATGTAATTGATATCAACATTATTTTTTGGGTAAATACCAGAGTCCAATAAAGTACACTCACTGTACAAAATTCTCGTACATAAATTAAAAACACACAACTAAAACCAACCCGTACATCTTTTTTTCATAACAATTAAATATGTGTGTCTCTAAATTTAGAAATTTTACGTAATCATCCACGAATGTGTTTTATTAAAATATTTATTTGCGTACAAGTACGTGAATATATGACTGTAGCTATTGTTTGTGTACGTGTACTCTATTTTCAGTACGTGTACGAAAAAAATCGTACATTGAAAAATAGAAATAACTGCGTGTACGGACGGTAAAAAGTACTTGCTACGATAGACAAGTATAATAACATTTTTTATTGTCATTATTATTGGTATTTTTGTTTAGTTATAATTTAAGTCTACCACTGCAGTTTGCTTTTGATTAATGGTAAGTAGTGGAGTTTCTCGTAAATTCAGGCGAGGGTCATGTGAATGGCTCGTTAATAAAAATATGCAATAAGTAGTCTTATAAGAAGTAAGGATTAAGGTTAATAACTTGCTTATCTTTTTGTTTGTCTAATTTTGCTCGTGTTATTTGTTGTTGTGGTTTTTCAAAACAGTAGAGGTGCTTTCGTTTTATTAAATGTGGCGCACTAATTTTGTTTCACAAAATGAAACGTGCATTCTAAATTGTACTTTTAAGATTAAAATGTAGTTACAATATATGTTTTAAATCAGAACAAATAAAGGATAGTACAGCTTTTAAATCTAAAGAACTAATTTCATTTCTCAATTTGTATAACTATTGTTGAAAATTTAAAAAGAATAATTTATTTTCGCAACTGAATTTGCACAGTGTTGATGATTTTGATGAATCGAATATCGGCTCTGGTTCAGAAGCTAAAAGTTCTTCAACTTGTTTAACATACATAAGTCTGAATAAATATGTTTGTAATTATAAATATATTTATGCCGTACATGTCATCAAGTAGACAAAATTTTAGGTCACTCACTAGCAATAAGAAACAAAACAGAATAATAATTTTTAACACGAAAACCAATTTAAAATTCTTATTTGGTCAGATGGTTTTCAAGGACATGGAACAACAAGCGTCACGTTACGAGTTCATGATATTTGTTTAATTTAAAAATTTATCTTCACTTTTTTTTAATTTACGTATAATAAATAATAATCTAAAAAATACAGACATTTCAAAGTCAAATAAACTGCAATTTAAATGCAATAGTCACAAATATTTATACAGACTTATGTGCGAATACATTCAACAAGTTGATGAACTTTTTAAACAGCAGCTTTTAACCAGAGCCGAAATTTTGTATAAAAGCTGTAACATTTTTTAACAACTTTTACGAACTCAATTGTGACAACAAGTCATTCTTTTTACATTATCAACAAAAATTAAACAATAATTTCAAGATGAAATTAGTCCTGATTGCAATCGCCGCTATTTTCTTTTACATTGCTGGCGCAGAAGTGGATCCATTTCCAACACCATGTACAAATTCTAATTGTTTAGACGTAAAAGAGCGCTTTGAGAATTGCAATCGTAATATGGATGGAAAAGTGTTCTGTGTAAATACTTTCGGCCAAAAATATGAGTTATCATCAAGTGGTTGCCTGATATTCGAAGACGGAGAATGTGACTGTCTTGATTCTATCAACCAATTAGTCTTTACAGATGCAAGGTGCAAGTGATATTCGTAAAAAAAACAAATACAAGTCTAACTTTGAATTTATTTTCAACTTGATATTTAATGGAATGTGAAAATTTAAATTATAACACTCCAGATGGAATTAGTCGCTTCTTTGAAAATATTTTTTTGAAATTGTAAACATTTGCAAATGTAAAAATAATCATTATTTAATCAAGAGAAATAAATTGCTGAAATTGAAAATTAAAAATCAATAAGTGACATCACAAAATAAATGAAATAAGATTCTTTGACTTTGATTGAGAAAAAAAAATAAAGAAATTTTGTAAGTAAAAGTTTTACAAAATATTAGTAAAGTAACGAATTTATCTTTGAAAACTTGCACGATCTTAAAAGTTACAGTTTCAAAAGTGCGTTACTTACAACAGATATTCATAAATTTAATCAACTGTGAATTCTGGGAAATTTCTTTAAGTTTAATATAAATCAAGGCGATTAAGCGTGGGACTTGTGTGGTTGAGAGGGAACAAATACATGAAATTTTTGTTTTTTTTTTGTACTCCAAGAAGTATTGACGAAAGATCTTTAGGAACTTGAAAATATTTAATCTAGCGCTAAATTTGTTAAACTGTTCCTTTTTTATTTTGTGCAGTTAGAATTTTTAACCATTTTATGGAAGGAAGCATTCTTTCGCTCTATTGTATAGGAACTAGTGTGAGGTGAAAGCACTTAAAGCAAAGCTACTACTACTACATTATTTTCGATCTTTTGTCTTAAAATTTTATTAGATATCGTTCAGTTTAAGTTAAGCTGTGTCACAGCTGCTTAGCTTATCATTCAACTTACTGCCAACGTCTCTTAAGAGATAATTTGGCAAATCCGTACGAATCTAGTTTATTTTTAATCACTATCCAGGAATAACAAAAAATAATATAAATAATACAGATGAGATATTAATACTTAATTTTATTAACAGACTTAAAAAAAAGAAGGAGGTTGCTTTTTTAATATTTGTGCCTCCAGAGCTCAGTCATTTCTGATCCGATTTTGAAAATTTTTTGTAATATGATAGATTATGCTTACAGATTTCAAAAACAGTTCATAATCTTAGAAATTAAAGGGTGTCCCCATACAACATACATTTTTTTTACGTGTATTACGAACTGTAAAGGGCGATTCTGTAAAATTTAAAATGACTGCGTCTTACTATAGCCCCCAATAACAAAAAGTTATACAAAAATAAATCTAAAAATTAAAGGGTGCCTCCATAATTGATGTAAATTTACTTATATGGGCTTATCTTTTGAACCGTTATAGACAAACGCTTGCAAATTGGACAGAATGTCGATTGCTATGGCCGTAATAGTAACAAGTAGTAATATTACAAATTATAAATAAAAGGGTGTGCCAATAGTTTATTAAATTTGATGTGTATGGCCATACTTTTGAACAGTTGTAGACAGACGCTTGCAATTTACAACAAACCTGCATAGCTAAGTCCGCTTAAACAAAAAGTATAAAATTTGGATTTGAAAGTTAAAGGGCGTTCCAATAGTTGATGTAATTTCAAGTGTGTGGCCGTACTTTCGAACCGTTATAGTCAGAATGCTGAAACTTAAAAGGGACCGGTATTTCTAAGTCCGCTATATCAACGAGCTTATAATTTGAATTTAGAAATTAGGGGTGTCCCATAATTTCTGTAGATTTACTTATATAGGCCTATCATTTGGACCGTTATAGAGAAACGCTATATGCGTTATAGCCGTTATAGTAACAGCTGATAATATTTAAAATTATGGTGCACTAATACGAGGGCTGCTCTTTATATTTCTGGCCTAATAGTGAAAATGCGAATATTTATAATCAAAAATGTTTTTATTGTTTTTCAAAGTATTCTCCAGCATGATTTATACACTTTTGCATGCGCTCAAACCAGTTGTCGAAGCACTTTTTACACTCCGATTGAGACACCTCTAAAACGTGGTTTTTGAACACTTCAACAGCTTCTTCTGGCGACGAAAATCGTTGACCACGCATTTTTTTCTTGATGTGAGGAAACAAGAAGAAGCCATTAGGTGCCAATACAGCGCTGTACGGCGGATGACCCATTAATTCGACGTTTTGGCCGGTCAAGAACGCTCTGGTTTGAGCCGATGTGTGAGAGCTCGCATTGTCATGGTGAACAATGATTCGTCTTCTCTTGTTGGTTTTTCGAATTTCTCCGATGACTTCAGGCAAACAAATTGTAGTGTACCACTCAGAAGTGACCGTCCTACGTTGCTCAAGCGAAACAGTCGCCACATGACCAGTTTTGCCGAAGAAACAGGCAACCATTTGCTTCGAAGTGCTTCTTCCACGAACAACTTTCGTTGGATTTTGCTCGTCTTTGAAGACCCACACGGTCGATTGTTGTTTCGTTTCGGGCTCATACGCATAGATCCATGATTCGTCACCTGTGACGATCTTAAAAACGTCTTTTGAAGCACCGCAATCGTATTTTTGCAACATTTCTTTGCACCAATCGACACGAGCCTTTTTTTGAGCGACTTTAAAATTGTGCGGGATCCAACGAGAACAAACCTTTTCTACGGCCAGGTGTTCATGCAGTATCGAATGTATGCTGGTGGAAGAAATGTCCAAGGATGTCTCTATCTTTCGGTATGTCGCATGTCGATCTTGCATTATGAGTTCACGTACGGCATCAATGTTCTCTGGCACAACAGCCGTTTTTGGATGACCTTCACGGAATTCGACTTTGAGCGAGCTTCGGCCACGATTAAATTCATTATACCAATTTTTCACAGTGCTATAGGATGGTGCTTCATCGCCATACAAACATTTAAGTTCATCAATGCACTCTTGTCGTGATAATCCACGTCGAAAGTTGTGAAAAATGATGGCACGAAAATGTTCACGAGTTAATTCCGTTTTTTTCTATATTAATTTTTTCAAGTCACTGTAAAAAACACAAATAATGGTTGTACGTCAAAACGTTTTGGGTACGATTATGCTTAAAAATGACAAACTTTCCAATGGAAATGTCAGATTGCACTTGGCAGCACTCAGTGTTGCCAGGCCAGAAATATATATAGCAGCCCTCGTAGTTCATTTAATTTGTTATATGGCCATACTTTTAATCAGTTGTAGACAGATGATTGAAATTTACAAAGAACCTGTATTACTTACTCCTTTATAACAACAAATATAAAATTTGGATTTGGAAATAAGCGGGTGTCCCAGTAGTTGATATAATATGGTGTATGTGGCCGGACTTTTGGAGCGTTATAGACAGCCGTAGTTTACAAGGGAAATGTTTTGCTTAGTCCGCTATAACGAGAAGCTTAGTATTTGAATTTAGAAATTAAAGGGTGTTCCCAAAATTAATGTAATTTGTTCTATATGGCCGTATTTTTTGAACCATTTGCACAAACACCTTAATTTTAGACAGAACGGTATTATTTATTAAAATAAGGAGTATAAAAATGTTATATTATAAATTAAATAGTTGATATAATCTGATGTATATGGGCAAACTGTTGAACCGTTAAAGACAGACGGTTGAAATTCACACAGAGCCTGATTGCTAAATCTTCTACAATAGCCAGTATTTAATTTGAATTTGGAAATCAAAGAGTGACCCTATACTTGCTGTATTTTGATGTATATTGCCAAACTATTGAACAGTTTAAAAAGTATAAGGGTGTCCCAATAGTTAAAGTAATCTAATTTATGTGGCCATACACTTGAGCTGTTATAGGCAGACAGATGAAATCTGTTTTAAAGTCGGTTTTTTTCGCAAGAATTATTTTTTATTTGATTTAGAGAGAACTTAATTTCCACTTAATTATTACCTATTGTTTATATTTCATATTTCCTTTTTCTATTTTTACAAGTATCAAATTTTGAAATATAGACGAGTGGAATTTCGAATACCGCTGCAACGGAAACAACTATAATTTTACAGAAAAATGACTGGTCCACTGTGTTTAGAAATAACTGATGTTCTGTCATATTACCGAAGTTATTCGGGTTTTATTGGCTAAAATAAATAAAAAATGTATTTTGTACAAGTTAAATTAATAGAAGCACACTAGGGTGCGATCGAAGTATATGGGTCAATTATTGTGCCAGTCGGTCTTTAAATAAAATGCTAAAAATTGTAACATTAATTCCAATAGAAAATTAACAATTAAGAAAAAAAAATATCAAGTGAAAAAATTGGCCCTCGCCCATATTCCGATTTACGGGGCTCTAAAATTTCCAAATTTTTTTAAATATCAATATGGGTATCATTTTAAAGCTTTTGAAGATTAAGAGCCGATGACATTTTTACGTATAATTATATAAATATAGTACATAATTTTTTTTTTTTTTTTTTGTAACTGTGTCAAACCAATATTTTCTTTCTGGTTTTTAGTTGCTTTACTAAACTAGATTTACATGTATGGGGAAGGGTGTAAAAGATTTAGCATAGACGAATATAGCACTCTTACTTGTTAAACTTGACAATCATAAATTTCGTATGTGCAAAAAAAGATAAATTTTACACTTGTAGACTTGAGCAACATCAACATGTTTTACAATACAAAATAACAAATGCTGTTCTTTGATTAGAGATTAATTTCAAGTATCGAAATTTTTCTAGATATTGATGTACGATTGCTATATCTACCCACTGTAAAACTCTTAAGTGGCATGCTGTAACGTCCACGATTATATTTTCCATTAGCGTAGAGTCATAACGACCATGAATACTATTGATATATTTATAGTATTCTATGTAAGAATCTTTGGCAACCCGAGCTGGTGTTGGTCACATCATAGAGGAAAAAATCTTTGCGCCCGGGCGAAGGTCAGCTATGCAATACAACCGTTGTAGGCAAAGTCATATCTGTTCTTAGTGCAGACATTATGACACTTTCTTAAGTGACAATATGTTCTTTCTAAAAACGACACAATTTCAATGGACATTATTAGGTTTTTTAAAACGGCATCTTTGGGATTCAATTTTACATTTGTTCAGGTAAATATTCTAATGTGTAGACCGTATATAAGTGAAACCTAAATTGTTTCGTTTAAGCTTTCTGGATTTTAAAAACTATTACTGACGGTTTTGCTCTTGTACAAAGCGATTTAAAATTTTAAGAGTTTTATGTTCCTGCAAGAAACATTTTCTTTGTTTTTATATAATGCGTTACTTTTTATAATTTAAATATACTAACATACATACATACCTGCTTACAATCTGCTTACTATATCAGCGTGTTTTAAGCAACGTCGAATATCGTTAAAAGTGTTACTGAATATTGAAATCGACAATTTTGTTGTTAAGTCAATTTATGTATCGCCCCATACATTTGGTTTTGGCGTAGTGTTTTGCCCGCTGGGTCTAAGAACATGGACCGATCTAGCTGATTTCCAATAGAACCTCTTTCGACACTATGGCTGGTTGATTAGCAGATGATATTTCGCAATTGACTATGCATGCTACGCATAAGAAGTCAGAATATATATACTTTATGGGTTCGGAAATTAACAACGGAATGACAAACTTAGTATAAAAAACAGACTAAATTTCGTAAACATTGATATATCATATATTTAATATATCAGGGAGATTCCCTTATGAAGTCTCTGGTAAAATTCAATTTTACCGGATCTATCCGTTTTTGATTTTTGAATAAATTTTTAATGTTCAAACTTATTATTCGAAGTTGAAATCTCAATTTTCTTATTATAGTTTTATTGTGGACCCCAACTGATTGAATATTTGGGGCTCAGTGTTAAGCTTTTGTTATTTAGGTTACTTCACTCTTCGGAACGTTAGGCTACACTTAATGGACTGAAGGGGGTCTTATAACATCTAATGGATAAATTAGATCTTTTAGAGTGTCTATGTTAACTTAACTCAGGTATATGCGATTTACACTCTATTGTGGCCCTATTTTTTATTTAGATATAATTAATTTAATTATTAATTAAGTTAGACAATTGTTTATTAGATTTTAATTAAATAAATAATTAAATCAATTTACAACTTGATTAAATTTCAAGTCGAATCCAAATAATTATAAAGAAAAAAAGAAAATGTGAATCGGGTGTAATCCAATAATTAAAAACGGTGGCATGTCATAACGTTTAAGAACATAATGTCCACGGATTTTATGACGCACAAGTTTAATAATGTCTGTTAATGTATAGTCATAACGTCCATTGATTTTATAGGTATATTTAATGGTATTCCATGTAAGACAGATGTAACATTTTTGTCAACTGGTTTGCAGAAAATCTTTGGTAAGCGAGGCCGCAGTTGGTTATACCATAGAGGAGAAAATACTTTCGTCCGGCCAAAAGCCAGCTATGCAGATAAATCTTAGGTAAGCAAAGCCGTTGTTGTTGTTTAAAATGTTGACATTATAATTCTTTGATACGCGACACTAATAACGATATAATGTTCATGGACATTCTGACGCTTTTTTAAGCGGCATAATGTCCATGGACATAGTAACATGCCACTGTTAAAAACATATAAAAAAAGAACAACGAAATGTTCAAAGCTTTTTTGTAAATTTGAATTCCAATAAATTTGGTTGGGCTCAACTCAATACTTCTTAGGCTCTCATTGTTTACAGTATTAAGAGCTATTTTGAGGCAGAACTTCCATACAATAATAGTGTTGCTAATAAAACATAGTATTGCTACATTAGTAACCATATTGTTGTCTAACCAAACAATAATATTCTAAAGTATTAACATAATTATGTTCAAATATAAAAATTAAATGGTTAAATCAAAATATCATAATATGGCTGAAAATGTCATGTTATATAATTGAATTATAAAATCGGCTCGTAAGTGCAAGAATCAGTTATATAAAAATATAGTTTTTAAACCCAAATAAATGATTTCACAATTGTGCTTCAAACGCAAAAATAAAGATTTATATGCTTACGATACATACATACATAAATACATATTTATTTAAACTTTTTTAAATGTGTTGATTCCCTTTTTATTTGTTTTCATATTTTGCAGATTATTTTTAATTATTTATTTTGTACATAAATTTATTTCTTTACTTCCTCTAACAATAAAAAACAATTTTTAAATTTTAGCTACTAGAAAAATGACTAATCTGTTAAGAACTGGAACATAATATTTTTAGAGAAAACATTATTATGTTGCTTTTAACCATTCTTTGATTAACAATAATATATTATGGTTAAATATTTTATATTATTTTTAATAAGTTATAACACTTTTGTTAAATCAAAACCAACCATGTTGCATTTTTTGTGCACAATAACCGTACAATCTTTAAAAGTTAACAAAATATGTTTATCGTGACTAAAGTTTTGGTAAAAACAACTATAATTGGTTCTTCGCAACTATGCATTGTTACAAAGAACATAATATGGTTATTGTTACCATATCACAACCATGTTTTTTTTGTGCATGGAGATACTATTTCTTTATTATAAGGACAAGTGCTGCGTTTTCAATAACGCACAAAACTTCATATGTCTAAGTGAATACACACACTCCATAAAAACAGTCTTTTTTTAATTAATAATTTTTACTTTTGTAAATGTTTCGAGTTTTATAAAGTTTTCGCTAAGATATTAAAGTACATTTAATTACATAATCATATATATATATATATATATATATATATATATATATATATATATATATATATATATATATATATATTCTCGTATATATACATATTTCTTTAATAAAAGTAAAAAAAAAACTTACTTATTCATTGATGAAATAAAAAATTCTATTGTTTTCCTCTTTAGGATATTTTTATTCAAATAATTTAAAACCCGAAAGAAGATTTTATTTCTAATAAATATTTAGGACACTCGTTCCATGAATTCCATTTAAACTTTAGATGTCTTCAAAAGACACACATCTCAAACACAGTCACAATTATTAAATTCAATTAAAATAATTTATTGCTAATTAATTACTTTACATTATTCATGCTTGATTCCTTCAAATATAAATATTTCATGAGAATATCATGAAATATTTATATTTGAAGGAATCAAGCATGAATAATGTAAAGTAATTAAATTTAAAAAATTCCGAATAATAAATTTTTCATTTTGATATAATTTATTGCTTTTTATTTAATAATTTATTATTACATTTGCAAATTTTTAGAGTTTTAAATAAATATTTTCAAAGAAGCGATTAAAATTCGCGCTTCATTAAGTATCCAGTTGAAAATTAATTAAAAGTTAAACTGGTTTTTATTGTTTTGGGGTATGAGCCGAGCACATATTACGTGACCACGTTGATACAACCATATCAGCACAGGCACATGTTCCATTTTTATAATAAACGCATTTATTAAAAAATTCCTCAATTTCATCATCCAATGTCGTTTCTAAATCTTTAAACCATCCAGATACTCCAGGAACTTCATCATTGCTTCCACCAATGGAATGTCCAAAAAATGGAACACCTGTTACACCAGCAATTAAGAAGATAATGGAGGCGATTGCAATCAGGACTAATTTCATCTTGAAATTATCGTTTAATTGTTGTTGATAATTTAAAAAGAATGACTTTTTGTCACAATTGAGTTCGTAAAAGTTTTGATAATTCTGTTAAAAATTTTTACAGCTTTTATACAAAATTTCGGCTCTGGCTAAAAGCTGCTGTTTAAAAAGTTCATCAACTTGTTGAATGTACATAAGTCTGAATAAATATTTGTGACTGTGGCATTTGTCTGCTTGAACCAACCATTTTCTCAGTACGAGTTTATTTGTCTTTGAAATGTCTGCATCTTTATTTTTAAAATTTATTTATTTTTTTCAATATTTTAATAAGTAAAATAAAATGAAAATAAATTTTTAAATTAAATAAATATCATGAACTCGTAAACTGACGCTTGTTGTTTCATGACCTTGAAAACCATCTGACCAAATAAGAATTGTAGAATTGTTAAAAATAATTACACTGTTTTGCTTCTTATTGCTAACGAATGACCTAAAACTCTATATGAATGATGACATCTAAAGCTTAATAATAATTTATCTTTATATTTTCTACATATATTTTTCTGATCTTTATCGTTGGCTTGCTGTAGTTTTTATGACTTTATTCCTTGATTCCTTTTTTTTGCACCAGACTTCTATTTTTTATTTTTTATTAATTTGCTTTAATATCGGGACATGATAGTTATTTCGTATGGCGCCATGGTGTGATAGTAAAAAGAAAAATTGTATATATTTATATTTGTTTGGGTTTGTATTGCATTTGTGTAAGGCTGCCTTTAAAAATAACGAGATATACGCATAGCGCACTGATATGACGGGAAAAGAGAGGTGATCTTACTTGTTAAAATATTAAAAAAAATACTCTTCATAAAAAATTCAGAAAACTAAGAAAAGAAATAAAAATTAAATAAATAACTGTGTTGGTTTTATTTTTAATACGCCTTACGTCTGCATCAATAGTCGGCATATAATAAACTCAACTAGGGATGAGCGATCCATTGATATTTGACTGACATCGTTGCCAGTGAATGTGGTTTTCATGTTAAAAGCAAAAAAGAAAAAAAGTATCGAGAAATAGAGTAGTGAAAACTACAAGCAAGCCAACGATGCAGAACAGGAAGATATATGTGAACAGAAATCACAAGGAAGAGAAATGCAAATCATGACTGAATGTAGAAAATATAACGATAAATCATTATTAAGCTTCAGATGTCATCAGGTCACTCACTAGCAATAAAAAAGTAAAATAAATTAATTGTTTTTAACAAGAAAACAAATTCAAAAATTCTTATTTGGTCAGATGGTTTTCAAGGACATGGAATAACAAGCGTCAGTTTACGAGTTCATGATATTTACTTAATTTAAAAATTTATTTTCATTTTATTTTATTTATTTTACTTATTAAAATATTGAAAAAAATAAATAAATTTTAAAAATAAAGATGCAGACATTTCAAAGACAAATAAACTCGTACTGAGAAAATGGTTGGTTCAAGCAGACAAATGCCACAGTCACAAATATTTATTCAGACTTATGTACATTCAACAAGTTGATGAACTTTTTAAACAGCAGCTTTTAGCCAGAGCCGAAATTTTGTATAAAAGCTGTAAAAATTTTTAACAAAATTATCAAAACTTTTACGAACTCAATTGTGACAAAAAGTCATTCTTTTTAAATTATCAACAACAATTAAACGATAATTTCAAGATGAAATTAGTCCTGATTGCAATCGCCTCCATTATCTTCTTAATTGCTGGTGTAACAGGTGTTCCATTTTTTGGACATTCCATTGGTGGAAGCAATGATGAAGTTCCTGGAGTATCTGGATGGTTTAAAGATTTAGAAACGACATTGGATGATGAAATTGAGGAATTTTTTAATAAATGCGTTTATTATAAAAATGGAACATGTGCCTGTGCTGATATGGTTGTATCAACGTGGTCACGTAATATGTGCTCGGCTCATACCCCAAAACAATAAAAACCAGTTTAACTTTTAATTAATTTTCAACTGGATACTTAATGAAGCGCGAATTTTAATCGCTTCTTTGAAAATATTTATTTAAAACTCTAAAAAATTTGCAAATGTAATAATAAATTATTAAATAAAAAGCAATAAATTATTTTAATTGAATTTAATAATTGTGACTGTATTTCAAAATATGTGTGTTTTGTAGACATCTAAAGTTTAAATGAAATTCATTGAACGAGTTCCCTAAATATTTATCTGTTTTAATAAAACTGTAACGTAGTCATTTCTGTACATAAAATATTTTTTGAAAATTTTGCGATTGGTGTGGATAGTAATCGATGTGGGATACAAAATACTTATTTATGGAATTTTTGTCTGTCTGTCTGTCTGTGTTCGCATCACGTAAAGGCTACTAGATGCATTGAAATAACGTCCTTAGAACTTTGGTTCCAATATAGAATTCTTTTTTTTTTTTTATAATAAAAGATCAAAGTCAACTTTCTCTTTATAAAGCGCATTGCCGGAGGGTTTTGGTTGCACCACTAACTTCAAACTTCCATAACCGTTAAAATTATTGTAAAATTTTAAGAATTTATTAGGGCTTTATATAATAATAATTATAACATTAATAAATTAACAAACATATTTGCTACCTGTCCAAAAATAAAAAAAGAAGTGATTTTAAAGAAAAATTTTCCCAGTACACGATACAACAGATATTTAGTTTTTTATGAACACAATCAAGTCCTGGGGGTCGATTCTGGTTCTGTGAAAATGTGAAATGAAAAGTGTTTTCATGTTTTCATAGAGTTTCCGATTCTTGTTTAGTGAAAAAATGATAAATAAATTCAAATGTTTTCATATGAAAAGAACAAATGGAAAGAAACTAATTGTTTTCACAATTTCACAGTAATATGATTCTTGTTCTGTGTAACAGTGTAAATAAGTGTCAAATATTTTTCATTTATAAAGTATTTTTACACTTTGATTTTAACGGTGAAAAGTGGAAAAAGCCTTAATAGGCAGCGCGCAAACGGGCACCAAAAACAATTTTTAATTAATTACTTAGAAGAAAATCTGGACATTGCCAACGCCAAGTAATAATTTAAAAAATTAATAAAAATTATCCTCTAAAAAATGCGTATTTACAGATTTGTAACTGCGGATGGTACTAGATGGAGAAGAAAGGTAGAAGAAACCAGCAGCGAGCCTTAACGCTCTTAATGGTACCCAAAAAGACGGTCAAAATGGAAGAAGTATTGGAGTGATTTGAAGTAAGTATATTTTTTGCACATTTGCGTTTAAATTAATGTAATTTTTAAATTAAATGCCAGGCTCAACACTCGTGCTAAATACTCCGAAATAAAAAAATTAACAAAGAAGTGGAGTTAAAGGTTTAATTCGTCTAAAAGCACTTTTGCCTCTAGAAGAGTCATTATAAAAGTCTCCACTGTGGAAGCTGTAGATCGAGATGGAACACCGGAAGTTGGTTTTGAAAATTATTTTTGGAAAGCTGCGTTTATTTTCGCTGACGCAAATGTAGAAGAAGGCACTGCAACTACTTTTTCGCTTACAGCTACTGCCACTACCATTGCCAGCAGTTCAACTGATACATATATCCAAAAATACTAGTGTGTATGTATGTGTTAGTTGTTGTTTAATAATGAAGAATATAAGTTTAGCGACGTCTTAAAGTAAACTTAGAGCCGCTTTCAATATTTGTTTGTTTTTTAATATAACAATATTTTAAAAAATTATCCACTTATTAAAAAAGAGCTTGACCCAAAGAATACTGTGCGGCGAATTTTTTAATCATGACATAAAAAATAAAAAACTAAAATAAAATAAGTATAAGAAATTTGTAGGATAAACAGTTTTATTTGAAAAAAGGATATTGTACTAAACGCCAACAAATAACTCATCAATCTGGCGCAGCAATCAGAAAAAAAAACCGTGAGGCGATCGTAACCTAAGTTGACTCTTGATACAAATTTCACTCTCCCACGTTTTTATTTTTTATCTGATCAATGTTCTAGATACATGAATTATTTGTTGGAGCTTAGTACAATATCCTTTTTTCAAATAAAAATGTTTAACTTACAATTTTTTTATACTTACTTTATTATAAATTTTATTTAGTTGGGTGGTTTTTACATGGTTCTAATAAAAAAAAGAAAGAAATTCCGTGTTGTAGACCATACTATAGTATATGCATTCTCTTTGTTAATAAATGAAATGTTATGAATTTAAAAATTTTTCAAAAATTGATTAAAAATGGTTTAAAAACCTTTCAGCAACAATACGTGCAGCTCAAGCAGTTAGAAAACTCGTTTGCAGCTTAGAGCCGCTTCAAAACTGCTAAATTTTTATACCTGCATTAGCTTTTTAGATTTTATAAACATAATATATATAACGAAAGTTTCACGGCTACAATGGAATGAAACACTTTTTCATTAAAAGAACGGGAATCGCATTTTGTGTAATTGTGAAATGATAAAATGAAAAGCTACTATGAAAACGAAAATGAAAAGTTTTTTTTCATTTCACAGTTTCACAGAACCAGAATCGACCCCCTGCTATAAAAAATCAGACAATAAAAACCTTTAAAATCTTTTATGAAAATATATATGAGTAAAAGCTACTGTGCGCCTCCATATTTCACCAGCAGTTTAACAATTTTGGTTTTTTTCACCACACATTATGTGTTGTCGCAAACTTCTAAATGTCTAAATAAATTACAATTTTATTTTTCTAAATACCAAAAATCTTGTCACGCACATCCATTTATTTATACTCTTACACACACACATTTATTTGCTTGTTATTAATATTTTTGTTTTTGTTTTATTTTATTTCTAAAATCAATAAAATGAATATTTTATTAAAAAAAAAACGACAAAATATCAAGAAAGAAAGGATTCGTTCTACTTACCGAACATTAGCCAATGTGTGCCTTCGATTCTTTAAATATCGACTGTGATACTTCTGCAAATCACCAATGGAACCTTGTTCGGCTTGCATTTTAGTGGCCGGCAATAACTGCGAACTGGACGACTGTTGGGTGGCTAAGGCTGTGGCCGATGATGATGCCAAACGTATTTGGGCAGACGCTAGAGCAGCACTAACCGTAGCAGCACTACTGCTATTATTCGAAGATGAAGCTAAAGTTTCACTAGAGTTGGCAACACCGCTACTGGCGCCGCCAACGGGAACTATGCTACTGTTAGGAGCGAGTATTATACGGGACCAAGCGGACTTGTGTTGTTTGCGAAACTTGTGTTTAATACGTGGCGAAGGTGTTGAGGTGTTAGTAAATTCCTGTGGTGTACATCCACCACCGGTTATGGAAGATGTCGTTGCTGTTGTAACAGCAGTGGCTGATAAGGAGGTACAGCTGTCACTGCTGCCACTTGGATTGGCTGTAAACGGTGAGAGTTGATCGTGTTGTGATTGTTGCTGTTGTTGTTGTTGGTTTTGGTTTTGGTTTTGATGAGCAGTTTGTCTTTCCAAGGTGGGTTCAGTTAAAGTATCGTAATCTTGATAAGCGCTATATTGGCGTTGTAGTAACTGTTCAGATTCTTCTTCTTCCTTGATGTGTGGCAACGGTGAAGTCTGTGGTGGTGGACAGCAACAGCGCGAGGGTGTCGACGATGCCGTAGAAGACGAGGTAGTTGTTGTTGTTGCTGTTGTATTGGCTGAAACGGTGTTTGTTGCGGGTGGCAGCGGCGTAAGTGGTGACAGGGTTGTTGCAGTTATTAAGTTTGCGTTCACAATTTTTGGCACAATGCTAGCTGGCTCCTGATTAGGTGATTGACTAAAAAAATTGCCGTTTGTATTCGGTGGTGTTATAGGTGATATTTGCGTAACCGTAGTTTTATTGGCTACAAAAGTCACTTGGGTATTCGCTCCTGTTGTGGACAGCTGCGAAGTTGTAGTTGAAAGTAAAGAACTAACTGAGGCTGAGTTAATAGCCAATTGTAGAACAGCAGTTGTAGGCGAAACACTTGTGTCACTAAGTGTTTCTGGTTCCGCCTTGCGTGGTAAAATTCCCGTTGCTAATTTGGCAGCCGCTATATCAGCAGCACTGATGTGTTGTTGCAAGTCCTCTTCCTCGCCGTTAATAAGAGTTTTAAGCGAGATGGGTGTGGTGACCGAAGTGTTAATCGTTTCGGCCAATGAGTGTTTCTTCACTGCCGCTATCAATGATTCGTTGCCGTCCGTGGTCAATTCAATGGCTGATTTGCCCGAATACTTGCGTTTTGCTGACGTATTATCGTTCTTAAATGAGCTGGATTTAATCGGTGGTGTGGGTGTAAGGGGAGGACTTGTGGCGGGGGCCGCCGACCCGCTGCCCCCGCGACAAGGAAGGCAGCAACGAAACACTGTGCTACTAAAACACTTTGTTGTTTTCGATTTAAGTTTTTTGTTTGAACATTTATGGTTTGTAGAGGCGGATGAGGAAATACAGCTGCCGTTACCAAAACTATTGCGCTGGGCGCAATTGACACCTGCCACAATACTGCGTACGCTGCCACTATTATTACTGCTACTGAGTATGCTGAGTGTACCGCTGAAACGCTAAAAAATTGAATTTGAAAAAAAAAAATTTGAAAAAATTGACAAAAAAAAAATAACAAATTTTTTTTCTAATTTCATAAAAATTTCTAAAGTTCTGATGTTGTTGCTATGCGGCAAATTTAACTCTTTGCTGAAAAAGTTTTTTGTTTCTCGATATCAGTTTAATATCAATGTTTTTCTTTATTTGTATTTAACCTTGCCAAATCCTCCTCCTGTCTGACCCTTTGTGGTGCCCCATTCATTATTTTGATGTTGCAGTTCATATTTAAGTTGATTAGTTTTTTTACTTTTTTGTGAGGCAAGCTTTGCCAGGCGCATGGTCTGCCTTCTTCTAATTTATATTTGAGGTTATTTTGAGTAGAATTTTTGACAACTTTGGATTCGTTATGATTTATAATTAATAAATATTGTTTACATAAATTTTGTATAACAAATTAACAGCCACTTTTTAAAAATATCTGCAAAGAGAACAAATAAAAAAATAGCAATTAGTTTTGTGAAGAATTTAATAAACAAATCATTAATATTATTATTAGTAAAGTGTCGGTTTCAGTTTTTTAATGAATTTTTAGAGTATTTATGAATTTAATGAATTTAATGAATTTTTATGAATTTTTCATTTATTTATTTTTTTTTTCTTAAAACTTAGTAAAATTTTTCACTTTCAACATTGCTTTGGTAATAGGTCCGCAATTTAGTTTCTATTTAATAAACTTTAGACATGTTTTAGAATTTTGCTGGAGTTGGATTTCGGACTATGAAATTTTTTATACCCTTCATTTTTTTTCTTATAATCTTGCAAGGGAAGCTGAAACTCTTAGGTTTTATTATTACAGCTCGAGTTTGATCCCTGGCTACTGAAATATTTCAAAGCCATACGGTTAAATATTAATATCTCTGTGGTGAAGGGTGTAAACGATGCAGCAAGACTAAATAAATCACTCTTGTATTGAAATTTAAATAAAATGTCTACGCCGTATCTTATATACCCTTCACCATACAGAGACTTACAAAATAAAAAATAAAAAATTACGTACTATAAATAATTTTATTTAAAAATTTCATCGGCTCTTAATGGGTCAGGAAATTTAAAAAAATGTAAGTATTTCCTTAAAAATCTCTTCAAAAGCATTTAGCATAGTTGATTATTGTTGTTTTTGCTTAAACTTTGATTTTTGTCTTTATTGTTTGAACAAAAATCTTTAGTTTATTTCAAATGTTAGTCAGAAGTTTCCTGAAGAGCTAAGTAAGCCGTATTGAAATAGCCATCGAGACGATTTAAATAATTAATCGGAATAATAGAAAATATGGTGCCCAATCGTACTCTTCTATGAAAAGTTCAGAGGGCCATAACTCGAAAAATATTCCGAGCGCCAATTTTGATGTTTTTTTTCTTTTTTTTTTTTTTTTTGCTCTATCGCCTCCTATATTCGCTTTTTTTTTTTTTTTTTGTTAGAGTTAGGTACATCACTAAACTCGAATTTATCCGCCGCCTAGAAGTACATGGACTGATCTGGCTAATTTTTAATAGCAAAATTTTCGAAACTGTGTCTGATCATCTGGTTTCAACCCAAACACGGACGTACAGACGGAAACCGCTGAATCGACTTCGGTACTCATAAGAACCCAAAATATATAAAATTTATAGGGTCGGAAAGTGATATTGTAGAAATTACACGTCTTAAGAAAACCGCAGAGGTAAACTTGATTTCTCAAAAAAAATGTTTCAATCGATCAGACATAGTGTTGAAAGAGGTGCTATTAGAAATTAGAATGATCGGTCCATATCCTTCGAGGCAGCAGCCTACGACCACGCCTACTTCAAATTTTTTCAGGTCATTTGGAACAATAAAGTAACTCCAATCAAAAAAATAAATATATGGGGCGATAAAGAATTAAAAAATAAGAAAAAAAACATCAATTGAAAAAATTGGCGCTCGCCCATATTTTCCGAGTTACGGAGCCCCGAAATTTTCAGATTTTTTAAAATATCAATATGGGTATCATTTTAAAGCTTTTAAAGAGATCTTTAAGGAAATACCAAAATTTTTAAAAATGCTTAACCCATTAAGAGTCGATGTCATTTTTATGTAATATTATATATATGCAGTACCAGTTTTTTTATATTTTGGTTCTCTGTCACCCCAATATTGGCTTTTGTGATTGTAGTTACTTCACTAAGCTAGATGTACATAGATGGTAAAGTGTTAACAAGATTCGGCATAACCGAATCTTTTAAACACTTTCTTGTTTTTAGTTTAAATAATTATATTTTCTTGTTTTTTTTTTCGTTTAGAAATGAGATTTTACGTCTACTTGTGTTTGCTATTTTTAATAGTATTAAAATAAATTATAATTGTACTGTTAATTACATGAGAAATTGCTTTAAATAAGATTATATAAATTGACACCTATTAGCTGGTTAATTCACTAAGAAAATTGAAATGTATAAAAAATTAATATTTAGAAATATAAGAAAAAAATTCTTATTTAAATAATAGAACACATCCAACAGATTGCGATTTGAATGTTATTTAAAATGTTGAAATGGATAATGATTTAAAGATCTGTATTAATAATAATATCGCAAATTAAATGAACTGCAGACGGAATTGACGTCAGATTACTATGATTGGCAAATGCTGTTATAATCAGTGCAAGAATAGTTATGAACGAAAGTTTGATGGCCATTTTGAGAGGGTAGGACAAAGAATGAAACCTTGCAGTGTCCATAAACTAATCTTTTTAGCTTGGACACGTTTGATGAGATCTCATCAATAACAACTCATTAAATTCAATCGCATAGACAGCTCGATGTAAGCCGAGAGAAGTTTTCACCGACATCAAAATCAAAAAGTTTCGACAGAGGTCTGCGATGCCACACGTACTCGCCTACTTTTGTCAAAATGATGTAAAAAGTGGCGATAATATTTCAAAGGAAAAGCTTTAAGTTTCACACAAAGAAAGAATACGTCACAAGATGGAAGCTAAGCAAACTTTGCAGCACTTTGGAGAGTCCAGAACAGAATACTGTTGGCAGATTATTTTAAGGAATACACTGATATGGTAAAAGATGCTAAAAGGGTACGGAATACATCTTTCACACTGTCAGTGTAATTTCGTCTGGATTAGGAGATTATCTTTGTATTGAGTTATTCTATCTTTAGCAGTAGTCAAATCGTTTAGCCATAAGGTTAACTCTATCATGCGGGTTTGTAAGTACTTGTTCATCCTTTCATTCGGATAGAATCGGTGTATTAGCATTATTCTTCACTCTATCAACGAATGATCTAAAGTTCTTTCTAACCCTAGAAAAACTTTAGCACTTTGGCACACAAAGTTCTCATCTTTTTAAAATTCTTTAACATCGAAAATTACTGAAGGCTTTCTGTCTTCCGATTAAATTTAAAGTTACGTTGTGGATTGAACATCTATTTGCTTTTTAAAATCTTGTTTTTAAACATTATTGCAGCGGCATCGACGCTATTATTTAGACCATGGCGAAATCATTTACCAGGTGGCGAGTTCATTCATTTTCGCCGTTGCAGGAAATGTTAGACTTCATATAAAACAATCTGACACTGGTTTTTTATGTATAGAGTTTGACATTAGCTGTAATTACAGCAATGACTGAATTCTCTACTGCCACCACATTTGTGTATATGAAAATTCGCACAATTAAATCGTCGAATAAATTCGTCGTGCGATAGGTTTATTTCAATTATTTATGTCGACGAACGACGAATATTTTTGTGTAGAGGGACCGTCTTTCTGTTTATTTTTTAATGTGCTCTGTTTCTTTTTAATAAAAAAGTTATTTTCCTTCTATTTAAAGCCCATATATAAAAATATATTATTATTTTTTTTTAATAATATGTTTAATAATAAATTCTTTTTTATTTCTATGTTTAATTATTAGTTTCTAAATGAATTATTATTTTTATTATTTTAATTTTGGCTTAAGTTCGTTATTAATTGTGATAAATTCCGAAGATGTAATAAAACTTTCAAACACTTTCTGGTTCGCTACAACCTTCGTTAGTATTCTTCGTAGTAGCTACAAGGTAGTTACCAATTGTAACTATTATTTAGATGAAATGAAATATGAGAAATTTTAATATTTTCTTAATGTATTTTAAAATATTTATTTCTCGACAGAGTCATTATTTATTATGTTTACCTACACTAGCAAGAATTATTGTCTGCTATCATAAGTCTACATCTTTCTTATAGCTCTACAAAAACGGAAAAATATAATTATTCATTTAAAAAAATATTTCAAATAAAAACCATACAAAAATTAATGTTTCTTTTTTCAAATACATGGTCACTCTAGCAAGTGGCATATGTAAAGAAAAATATATATATGTACATATTCAAGGCGAATCAATTACCAGGTGGCAGCGTTGGCGAATTCATTATTTTTTGCTGGTAGAAACTACTGTCAAACTTCATATATAAAAAATATACACAGATTGTTTATACATGGAGTTTGACAGTAGTGTTCACGGCGAAAATTAATGAATTCGCCTACGCTGCCAGCTGGTAATTGATTCACCTTATACATATTCAAATTAATTTATAAATCATTTTGACGTTCTAATTGAGTTTGAGTCATGGCGAAATTATACAGGTGAACACACGGGCGAAAGAGCTCATCAGCTTTGCAGTTGTCAAAAAAAATTTTCAAAAATAAATTATTTGATAATTTTTTTTTTTTTTAATTTATGTAATTTGTTTGGTTGCTAATAGTAAACAAAAGAATTATTAAAATTCCTAGAGAACATTAGTAAAGTATGGAACCGTTTTTACAATTCCTGATGTGTATAATCAAAATATGCGTAAAAAGAAAGTGGCCGTATTGTTAACACGTTTATGATGTCTTGCTTGTTTTCTTGTGGAAGAATATGTGTCTCTGCATGTACTGTTGGTGGCGGTGTTGTTAAAAAAGTAAAGCCTTTTAATGGGAGGTGAATGTGTGATAGCTTCAAGGTCGCTTTTTCACACTGAACTGCTGATTGTAATAAAAAAAAAAAAAACGTCGTTTGGAGAGTTCACAAGTTTGCTTTAATATTCAATCAGATCCAGAACATTGTTTTGATGCTGAGTTTGGGCAGATTTCCTAATGGTTGTGGTTATCAACTTTAAGATTTTATGCTCGCTACTTGAGAAACTACCGGTAAAGAACCTGTTGTGGTAAACGATGAAAGATGTAGAGTTTTCTGTTAGTGTTCATTTTGTCAACGAACGAGAATGGAACGGTGCATTTGATTTGGGAAAACTAGTGATTATTTTGGTCACACTTTGCCTGGATTTTTATTTTTACATAGTTTAATTTTTTATAATTTTTTTTTCTGAAAATTACAACCACTTTTGTTCATCAAATATATGAATATTTATTTTATTTTTTTTAACAATATTTTGGCCATAGATATTTCCAACACTCATATCAAAACTTTTTGCTTTTGGTGTCGGTAGTAGTTTCTCTCAACTTATATCGAGCTTTCTCAGGGATCGCACTATACGAGTTGTTATAGATGGGATCTCATCAAACGAGTTCAAGGTAAATTCAGGGGTACCGTAAGATTCCGTTCTTTTCCCTACCCTATTTCTTATTTCTCTTAATGACCTTCCACGTCAGACTTCCAACCCTATCTATTCTTTCGCAGATGACAGTAGCATATACCATTCATTTTCTTTTCGCAATAGACCAAGCCTTCGGGAAATCGGGGCTATGCGAAAGCACATGGGCGACCTTTTGGTAATCTCCGAATGGGGCCTTGCGAATAGGGTTCAATTTAAGCTCATAAAACCCAGTGCTGTGTGCTTTCGCACAGGCGTACGGTTGAATATGCTACCTCATCTGTAATTATGAGTGATATTTATATATATATTAAAAAATCAGAAGCTCTCGATGTTCTCGGCATGAACCATATTTTTCATGTCGCAAAAGAAGCATTCAAGTGCCTAGGTTTTTTAAAACGGTGTACGAAATACTTCACTCCATCTGGCCGGTGTTTCAAAGTCTATTTTGAAGTTACTCGACCGCGTGCAAGAGAGAGCGAAGAAACTCACCGGTAACAGTAGGGTATCCAGCTGTATTGACTCACTGGAGCATCAACATAACGTGGGGTATGTTTCACTGTTTTATCGTTACTACAACGGAATGTGCTCTTATGAAATCAGGGAACTTATCCCGCGTAATTTCATACGCGCAACGCGTACTGCATCAAGAGCGCATTTCTCTGTGGTCGATTGGCCAGTAAATCGCACTACGCATTACAGAGAGATTTCGTTTTTCAGCCGAACAGTTCGTATGTGGAGTAAACTCCCCGCAGAGGTCTTTCCTGCCACTTTTAATGTGCAAAGAATCAAATCAAATGTCCACAAGCACTACTCCCTCTATCCCCCTTCCCACAACCAAATTTCCCAGTTCTGGCACAATCCATTGCATAAGTAGGGGTCATCCCCTGAGTGCTGATCCTAATCAAAAAAAAAAACATACCTAGTTTTTGTAGCAACAAATTGCCTGTTGTTTTTTGTATTGTTGGATTTTTGTAGCTGTTCGATCACCTGTATTAATTCGCCTTGGTTTGAGTCGACGAATTTGCGCAAAGATAATTGAATGACGAATTCGTAGCGCTGTCGTCCCAGTTGTGTTTATACGAATAATAGCAGAACCAGGAAGAGCTATGTGCGTTAAAATCAGCTGTTTTTATTTTTATATAAAAGTAAAAATCAGAGCAGATTTTCCTTTTTTAAAAGTGAGGTTATAATCAAGGACGCAATGCGCACGTTTTTTTTTAACAGGCTTTAAAAAAAAAAAAGACAATCGTTTATACTTCAATATCCTGTTTAGGATTTATCACTTTCTATACGAAGGTATAGGTCGATCTGTAGTTCCTGGAGAGACTATTTACATACATAAAAAAATTTGTGGGATACCCTGGCGCTGTGGTTATGTACCCCTGTCATTTTTAAATTCAAATAAAAAAAAAACAAAATAAAAGTAAAGTAAAAATAAGTTTTCTTTTACATTTTAAAATTTAAATTTTTATTTTTAATTTTTAATGTTTACGAGTATAACTGAAACTGGAATTTGAATTTTTATTTAAATTATAATAATGCAAATAATATTAAATAAATGTTCATACATAATAAATATTTATACATACATATTTATTATCCGCCATATTCTTAAAAAATAAAATAACTTTGCAATAATTTTTATGAACAATTTTCCCTGAAAATTTGCCTAAAATATATTTCAAATCTGTTTTAATATTTTATGAATACCACAATATGTATGTGTGTATGTATGTGATGTAGAGAAATACAGCTTAAATGTGCATATGCTCTTAAGTGTGCTCTTGCAAACTGATTTAAAGAAATTTAAAGAATTATACCTAAATAAATATCACAAATTAATTGCGATGCAGATGCAACTAATGTCTGTCCGGATATTTCAGTAACTCTAAGTTCAGGTGTAGCACTGCAATACGAATCGTCCTGATCTAAGACATGTAAGACATCACAAATGTATTTTATTGCAGATTTACCTAGACCCTGTTTACCCTGTCCAGCTTTTGGGCTTAAGTCATCGGTAAAAGATGAATTATCACAAAAAAAATTTTTTCCAGCTCGAATCAAATATATTAATTTATCCGAAGCTTCACCTAGCAAGACTAATGTAGAGTAAGTATCTTCCGCTAGTGATGAAATATCTTCTGATGCGCTAGCAAACAAAAAGAAATTAGCGAGAATTGTAACCAAGATTAATTTCATTTTAAAATAATTGTTTAATATTTGTTAAATAATATTTTTTCACAAGACTTATTATCACAGAAGCTATAAAAGTGTTTATGATGTGTTTGAATCCTGCCTACGGTTTTTATAGGAATTTTGTTTCAGGTCTGTTCAAGTGTCTGTTTAACATTTCCCAACTTAAAAAAATATTTATGCACAAACAAAACGACCGTTAAAAATGTGTTGTTTTTATGCTGTTTGTTTTTTAAATAAATTAATTAAATAAAGATAAAAGTAAATTTTTAACAGTTTTTTCTTCAATGTCTATTACTTTAACGCGACTTCAGTGTGTGTTTGATGAAAAATTCTCCATTCTTAAACCTATGGCGTCATGAAACTTCAGATGCATTTGTTTACCAACTGTCCTCCCATGTGGTTGGAAATATGACAGTAACAAGTTTTTTTGAAAAACTTTTCTACTTTCGTTACACAAATATATATATGAGGACACCAGCTACTGAGACTTGCAGTTGCCCGAATCTAGAGTTATAGATTTAGCTGTTTGTAAGACCCTTCGTGGAGTGACGTTATACGTTGTATTTAAACATAGCCCACCCAGGACATAACAGAGTGTAAATAAGCTTATGCTTATGCGAAGTCGATTTAGCGATGTCCGTCTGTCCGCCCGAGTAAAATCAAGTTTGCCGAGCCACTAGATCAGCTAAAGAAAAATAAATACGCCAATCGATCAAACATAGTGTTGAAAGTGGTGCTATTGGAAATTTGTAAACACCACGCCTACCTCTAATTTTTCATATCATTTAGAACAATAAAGTAAATATATGAGGCAGTAGAGAATTAAAAATTAAGAAAAAAAAAACATCAAGTTCAAAGTTTCAGCTGTCTGTATATAACGGTTCAAAAATTCGGCTACATACTTGAAATTACATCAACTATTGTGACACCCATTAACTTCAAAATCCAAGTTTTATACTTTTTGTTATAGCGGAGTCAGTAATACAGGTTCTTTTTAAATTTCAATCGTCTGTCTACAATAATTCAAAAGTATTTAAAATTAAATAAACTATTGGGGCACCTTTTAATTTATAATACTAAATATTAAAACTTGTTACTATAACGGTCATAGCAATCGAAATTCTGTCCCATTTACAAGCGTTTGTCTACAACGGTTCAATAGATAGAGGCATATAAGTAAATTAAAGTCACCTATGGAGACACCCTTTAATTTTAAGATTTATTTTTGTTTACTTTTTGTTATTTTAAATTTTAAAGAAGTGCCCTTTACAGTTCATAATACAAGTATAAAAAATTTCTAAGTTTTATGGGGACACTCCTTAATTTTTAAGATTATGAACTTTTTTTAAAACGGGACCAATCATATTACCAAAAATTTGCAAAAGTGGTTCAGAAACGACTCAGTTCTGCAAGTTCAAACATAAAAAACAACATTCAGTCGAATTGATAACCTCCTTCTTTTTTGAAGTCGGTTAAAAAGGGGCTTTTAAACTGCCAACAGTGACCTTCAACTCAAAGAGAAGAGAAAATTGGTTACATTTAGTACAAATATTTAATATTAAAATGCTCTTTTATTTAAACAAATGTTTATTTATTTGAATTTAATTTATAATGCGTTTATCAGAAACAGACGTTTTTTATTTGATATCAATTCACTGACCTATATTTTGGCTGACTTTGTTAACGGTTCATGTAAAGTTGAGAGCTATCATTATACAAATTGGAATAAAAAATTGTATTTTCTTATTTTTTTCTGTTAGATTACACAAGCGAAATTATGTTTGTCATTCCCTTTGCAATTTCTACGATACCTATTTCCGACCCTATGAAGTATATACAGTACTGTTCGAAACCTAAGCAACTTTTCCCCACTAACTAATAATAGACTCTTATCTTTTCTTTAAATAAATTTATAGAAAATATTTTTTTTATTTACTACTACACAATGTGTCTATAACCTAAAAATAACAACAAAAATTAAAATCCATTTCTTTGGAAGTGATGATAAAATAAAAACAAAATTAACTTAAATATTGGCTGTTCAAAACCTAAGCAACTTTTAATATTTGCTATGATATCCTTTATTTCTTAGCGCATCTTTTGGGCATAGATTCAATAAGATTCGATAGAATCGATGTTGTTATAGCTCCCCCTCCGATTTTAGACAGTTCATCAACTCCTGTTTATTTTTAAAGTGCGAGTTCCAACTCTCCGTTGTAAAATTCCAAAGAGGTTCTCTATGGGATTCAAGTCTGGCGATTGAGGTAGCCAATCCAAAACTTGAACCCCATTAACTGACAACACTCCTTGACTAACTTCGATGAGTGTTTTGGGTCATTGTCATGTTGAAACACCCATTGAAGTGGCATTTCCCACTCAGCATAGTTAAGCATGTAAGTTGCTAAAATGTCTCTGTAAATAAAAGGTCCATTTTTGTTTGAATTTCTACATAGGGACCAACACCACCTACCGAAAAACAAGTCCAAGCCATCACATTCCACCCCCATGCTTTATTGTGGCTTTTGAGTACCGAGGATGTAGCCGCTTTCCTTCTGGTCTTCTCACGTGGGAAACTCCATCTGAATTAAGTAAGTTAAATTTAGATTCATCACTAAACAAAACAGTTCTATATTTGGATATAGTCCAATCCATATGTGCTCTACCAAAATCCAACCTAAAACTACCGAAAAGCTGAGAAAATCAGAGACTACGTTGCAATCAACCAAACAAACCTCTTTTTTAGATGCTTCTTAGTCAGCATAGGCTTTTTAGATGGCATGAAGCTCCTTAAGTTTTGCTCCAATAAACGTTTTTTTACAGTGGAAGAACTAATCTGAAGTTCAAGCTCATTCACTATGTCTTTCGACAAAATAAATGGATTTTTTTTTAACTAGACGGAGAATGTTCTGGTCTGTTCGCTCAGAAGTTTGACAAGGTCGCCCACCGCTATTGGCCTTCTCTACTTTCCCAGTAGCTTTATATTTTTTTATAAGTCGGGAAACTATTGATTTATTAATATTTAATTGGTTTGCTATAGCAATTTGGGGTTTACCGTTATTAAAAAGTTCAATAATCTTTAGCTTAAAAGCTGATCCATAACGTGTTCGCGTCATGGTTGCACTTCTAAAGAATTGGTACTACTTAAATGCATAAAATCAACCAAAATTACTTTTTTCAATAGCAATTATAACGGGACTAAAATTTTTGTTTAAAAATTTTGTTGTTGTTTTAGTTAATATTTCGCAACAAATGCAACAATGTAAAAGTTGCTTAGGTTTCGAACAGCGAATTTTTAAGTTAATTTTGTTTTTGTTTTATAAATTCTTTCAAAGACATAAAATGTATTTTTTGTTGCTATTATTAGTTTGTAGACTATATGTATAATAATAAATAAAAGGGAAATTTTTCATTCATCTATTTAAATATAACATATACGACCATGAGTATTTACTGGCGAAAAGTTGCTTAGGTTTCGAACAGTACTGTATATTCTGACTTTTTATACATAGCGAGGTCGATTGAACGATGTCCGTCTGTCCGCCCGTTTTAGTGTTGAAACATGCCTATTGCTCTAAAATTTTCCTATTTTTTAACATATCAATATGGGTATCATCTGAAAGGTCTTAAAGAGGTCTTTAAGGAAATAAAATTTTTTATGTATAATTTTTTATGTAGCGGACTTAGCACTACATCTCATTATAAAATTCAGCAGCCTGTCTACAACGGTTCAAATTAAATAAACTATTGTTTCACCCTTTAATTTAAATATTTATACTTGTTATCATAACTGTTATAGCATGTGAAATTTTGTCTAATTTTCATGCGTTTGTATACAACATTTTTTAAGATTGGCCCATACAGATCAATTTATGTCACCTAGTGGTATACCCTTTACTTTTTAAATTTATTTTTGTACTCTTTTTTGCTATTGGAAGCTATAGTGATGTATTATATGCCCTTTACGGTATAAAATACATATAAAAAACATGTATGTTGTATGGGGATACCTTTTAATTTTTAAAATTATCAAATGTTTTTAAAACAAGAGCAATTTGTAAGCATAGTCTTTTAAATGAAAAATTTCCAAAATCGGTTTAGAAATGCGGGCACATATGCAAACAAAGGCAACATTCAGGCGAATTAAAAAGAAGAGGCTGGCGTGGTATTTTGCCTGCTCCTTCAAAGGACATGAACCGATCTTGCTCATTTTCAATAGCAAACCTTCGAAAATTAGTCTGATCGGTAGGCATAGTTTAATTTTCTCTAGCTAATCTAGTGCATTGAGGCTGCTGCAGTCAAGATGGTAAGCACTTTGACTACAAATGTGGTTGCCCTTAAAATATGCAGCCTCCTTCGCCGGTACTTCATAGCATAATCACCGGCGAAGTAAAATAATCAATAAATGTGGACACCGCTCAATTGACTTTGCTATGCATAAGAACTCAGAATATATATTCTCTATGTGGTGGGAAATGGATGGCATGAATGTAAATGATAAAGCAAACTTAAATTTTTAGCCTATCGGTTTCGCTCTCCGCAAGGTGGACCTCTATAACATTAAGAATATATAAGGGAATAACAACCTCAATATTAGCAGAGGGTAACTTAACTACAACATTCAATATATTCGAGGTAAAAACCATTTTTTAAATGTTCAACAATAAATAAATTGCTTTTTTCAGTTTCATAAAGTTAAAATTATGAATGTGTTTTTATATGTAAATTAAAAGGTATTTAAAAATTAAATATTTGCCCCAGATATAATCAATGAACTGCTCTTTAAGTTGAAGGTTATTATTTGCAATTTAAACAATGGCTTTTTGCTAAAGTCATTTCGGTAAATATTAATTTATTTACAGACTTTGTAAAGACATATGTATCACTTTCTTAAATTTTAAATTAAATTTAAAATTAAATTAAATTAAATTACAGTTTTCGGTTTTTAAAGAATAAAAATTATGAATTTGTTAAAACCCTTTTTTTATTCGTTTTATTTAAAAGTTATTGCCAAGGCACATAAACTTTACAGGCAATATCAGTTTTAAAACAACAACAACAATAAGAAAACAACATTTACTTTATTTTTGTAAAATATATTTTCAGATATTAAATCGACTGAAAAGAAGAACTTATAAAAATCAAATTTGAAACTCAGACCATTAATATAAATAGAAAATATTAGAAATTTAATAAATAACAAACATCTGCAATTTCTTTTGGAAGTTTAAAAAGTTTTAAAGAACTTACAAGGAAGGACGAAGACACATAAGCTTAATTCCTGGATGTTTTTACGCAGATATTTGGATTATATATATAATACAACAGGCGTGAGAAACAATTAAACAAAAACTATTTTTTACGTCACCGATTCTGTGCAGATTTGTAAGAAGGAGCCAGCTGTTTTCTATACAACCTAAAAATGTTCTTGTTTCGTGATACAAAATTAACTGTTCTTGCTGTTGAGGAGCTATTAGAATACATAGAAACAAACAAAAAAACAAAAAAAAAAAAAAAAAAAAAGAAAGACAAATGGTTGTGCAGCCCTTGTTGATGATGATGACATGAAATCTGTAGATCTTAATGGTATGACCCAAAAAGAAGGACACAAATTATATGAAGAATTATCAAATGCATTTAGGGCCTTTCCCTACAGAAGTCTGATAAAGACGGCGCGCAAACTAAAAAATAGAAAATCTATCGTGTAAAACCAACAACAATAAAATTTTTACAAGTAATTTTAAACCTTATTGGATCTTATTCAAACTTCTAGCAAAGTCCATTAACGCTTATAGTTAAAAACTGCTCTAACATTAAAATTAGGAAATAAAACTCGTTATAAAGTCAAACAGATACGTCTGTCAAACCTATCCAGGGACAGTGGCATGAAATAAAAAAAAAACAAAAGTAAAAAAAGTCTGTAACTTTTAAACTACTTGCCCGATTTTCATCAAACATACTGCGATTTATAGAGAAGGTGATAAGCTTTTCGTCTATTGCATTTGGATACACCCTGTGTTAGTACAGGGTAGTAAAAGAGGGTGTCAAAAAATGTAACCTCGAATTTTAAAAATGTTTCAGAGCTTATTACTTTATCAAAAGTGAACCGATTTCAAAACTTTTTTATCTTTAGTAATTAACATAAATAGATAAAGGAAAAGTATAAAAAATAAAGTATATAAAGATAAAGTAAAATTTTTCGAATGAAGTTTTACCTTCAATATCTCCGAACATATAAAAGATATTAAATCAGGTTTTCATGGCATTAGAGACCAATATGTACGTAACTAAAATCAATAAAAATTTTTGCAAACAATATATTAAAATATTATTTTTTGTATAGATAAAAAATTTTCTCTTCGAAAATTGTAGTTTTTCCTTAAATCGCCTTCCCAGACCCCAGTTTATGCGCAGGATGTCTACAAAATTTGGGAAAGTACTGAAAACCAATCGAACTACAATAGTTAGTTATAAAAATAATGAAAATCTACATGCAATTTTTTTGCAGTCTCGAACATTCAGACTATTGTTAAAAAATTTCCCATGTTGACTCTAGGGTGCTCCACAAAAATTCCATAAAAACTCATTGGATGGATTACAAAAGGCCTAGTCTTAAAGAAAAAGTTCAACATTTTATAAATTTACCAAAAAACATTAAAAATCCACTTAAAAAACTAAAAGTACTTTTTGACCTAAATTTCACCTTTTTTTAAACTTTTTATGAAATATCAAATTAAAAAAAATTATTACCACTAAAATAATGAAGTCAAAGAAAAAAGTTTTTTCTACAAGTTATAACTTATAGTATTAGCTTTCTAAATCTGTTTTAAAGTAGTTTTATCTTGTGTTTTTAAAAACTACAGGTGAAAAACTAAAAAAATACCAGGGTAAAAATTTTGTATTTTGAATTTAAAAGTCGAATTTCTCTAAAAGTGTAAAAGATATCATGCAAATTCCTAGCACGTTTTTCGTTTATCTATTTAGTTTTGAAATCGGTTCACTTTTGATAAAGTTGTAAGCTCGGAAACATTTTTCAAATTCGAGGATACCTACTTTGACGCCCTGTGTTACTACCCTTTACTGATACAGGGTGTATCCAAATGCAATAGGAGAAAAACTTATCACGTCCTCTATAAATCGCAGTATGTTTGATGAAAATCGAACAAGTAGCTTAGAAGTTCTAGACTTTTATTTTAATTTTTTTTGTATTTCATGCCACTGTGCAACGTAATTAAAGAGCAGGTAAAATGATTCGGAATCTTAAAGTCTAAAAGCATTAGAAACAGAGGGATATTCTTTGAAAATCCAAGAAGAAACTAAAGCCAAAAAAATAATCACCTGAAGAAGATTGTCATAAATTGCGGTATAGGTTTTACGCAAAGAAATTTCGGTGATCACAGGAACTAGTTTATATATATACACATGGAAATATGACATATTTTCTTCACTAAGAGTGTATTATTTGCCAACTTAAATTGTAAGAAAAATATAAATAAATGTTAAAAACATATATTTTTTAAATAAATGAAATTCAGAATCTTTTTTATTTTAATTTATTTTATTCGTGCTTGATTCCTTCAAATATAAATATATCATGATATTCTCATGAAATATTTTTTATTTAAAACTACAAATTGAAATGTATTACTGCGGGGAAAGCATATCTATATGGCCATTTCACTACTGCTTAATTACCTAATCAGTGGATTTTACCCAAATTTTATACAGAAAACTAGAAAGTCTTATATCAAACTCCAAATTTATTAAATGAGAACTCCATTGAATCAATAAGACAAAAAGACAATAACAACTCAAAAATGTTTTATAATAAAAACACAACAAACATTCAGTAACTATTTTTATTTTTTCTTTCCGTTACAGAAACTTAGCAACAAGTTCGCTAAAAAAAACCCAGGAATTAAAAAAAAAATATTTTTAATTAAATTAAAAATACGGGAAAGAATTGAGGGTACTTTCGCCCTCAATAATCAATATTGGTGATTAATAATTTAAATCGAGATAATTTAAACAATCAGCACCTCAATTTTTTTTTTTTTTTATTTATTTTAGTTTATGATAAAATAATTATTACAATAATCTAAGGTTCATTAATAAACACTAAGATTTGGCAAAATAAAGCATTATTCATAATTAAGCACAAGTAAAATCTACTGTTTACAGACTATAGGATGAGCTTTCTAAGCATAGGAACTCACTAAAACAACCAGTTAATAAAGTAAAGATTTTAAAAAAAGCAATTCGCAATTTATATTTTCTGTAAGAAAAGAATTTATATTTATAATTTTGTGCTTAAGGCTGATCAAAAATATCAAGCCGAGGAAAAAACTTTTGTTTTCTTTTAATTCGGAAAAGCAGACTGGCGGAGGCCCTAATGAAAAAAAAAGTTGGTGCTGGTGCCCAGTAAATAGTACAGGCGAAAAATCGGTTTTGACCTTTGGAAATAACGAAATTAGAAATACCAGAGTAAATGATGTGACTAGAATTTTTTAGTTTGAAAACTATTGTGAATCAATCAAAATATTACGAACCGTTTGCAATCGTATGTCATAACGCCATTTAGTTCATACGATTAACGTATCACGTAATTTTGTTCGTACGATTGTCGATACGATAACGGATGTAACGATTCCAACTCTGAATTACTTATAAATAAGCATTTAATTTAAAAAAAGTTTTATTTTATGATTTTATTCATATATGTTTATAATTAAACTGTAACGGGGCCATTTCTTATATATAATATATTTTTAGAATTTTTGTCTGTATGTCTGTGTTCGCATCACATAAAAACTACTGAATGGATTTGACTGAAACTTTTTAACCGACTTCAAAAAAAGAAGGAGGTTATACAATTCGGTTGAATGTTGCTTTTTTTTTAAATTTGTGCCTCCAGAACTCAGTCATTTCTGATCCGCTTTTGAAAATTTTTGGTAATATGATTATGCTTACAGATTGGTCCCGTTTTAAAACCAGTTCATAATCCTAAAAATTAAAGGGTGTCTCCATACAACATAAATAGTTTTTACGTGTATTATGAACTGTGTTATGACTGCGTATTACTATGGCTCCCAAAAACAAATAACTATACAAAAATAAATCTTAAAATTAGAGGGTGCTCCTATAATTGATGTTAATTTACTAATTTGGGCCTATGTTTTAAACCGTTATAGACAAACGCTTGCAAATTGGACAGATTGTCGATTGCTATGGCCGTTAAAGTAACAAGAATGAATATTACAAATTATAAATTAAAGGGTGCGCCAATAGTTCATTAAATTTGATGTATGTGGCCATACTTTTGAACAGTTGTAGACAGACGCTTGGAATTTACAACGAACCTGAATTGGTAAGTACGCTTTAACAATAAGTATAAAATATGCATTTAGAAGTTAAAGGGTGTTCCAATAGTTGATGTAATTTCAAGTGTATGGCCGTACTTTCAACCCGTTATAGACAGAATGCTGAAACTTAAAAGAGACCTGTATTCCTAAGTCCGCTATATCAACGAGCTTATTATTTAAATTTAGAAATTAAAGGGTGTCCCATTATTATCGTATATTTACTTATATAGGCCTATCTTTTGAACCGTTATAGACAAACGTATGTAAATTTGATGCAATGACGATAGCTATGGCCGTTATAGTAACGGCTGATAATATTTAAAATTATAAATTAAAGGATGCACCAATAGTTCATTTAATTATGTATATGGCCTTAATTTTAAACAGTTGTAGACAGACGATTGAAATTTATAAAGAACCTGTATTACTAACTCTTTATAACAATAAGTATAAAATTCGGAATTGGAAATAAAAGGGTGTCCCTTTGATATAATACGGTGTATGAGGCCGGACTTTTGAACCGTTATAGACAGACAGCTGAAATTTACAAGAACATATTTTGCTAAGTCCGCTATAACAAGAAGCTTATAATTTTAATTTAGAAATTAAAGGGTGTTCCCAAAAATAATGTAATTTGTTCTATATGGCCGTATTTTTTGAACCGTTGTTACAAACACCTTAGTTTTAGACAGAATGTCCACTACTTTATTTGAAGTATAAAAATGTTATATTATAAATTAAATAGTTGATACAATCTGATGTATATGGGCAAACTGTTGAACCGTTACAGACAGACGGTTGAAATTTACACAGAACCTGATTGCTAAATCTACTACAACAGCAAGTATTTAATTTGAATTTGGAAATTAAAGAGTGACCCTATTGTTGTTGCAATTTAATATATAGTGCCAAGCTATTGAACAGTTGAAAAAGTATAAAGTTTGGAGATATAAGGGTGTCCCATTAGTTAATGTAACCTAATTTATGTAACCATACACTTGAGCTGTTATAGGCAGACAGATGAAATATGTTTTGAAGTCGGTTTTTTTTCGCAAGAATTATTAAGGAGGTCCCTTAGAACCTTGGTTCCAATATATAATACTTTCTTTTCGTAAAAATAGATCATTTCGTGACAAAATAAAGAGAAAATTATGAGAGCGCCCAATTGTACCGGTATAATGGTACTAAAACAGTTGTCAGCACTTTTTATTTCTGTAAATGAAAAATTTTTAAGACTCTCTACAGAACTCTGGATTAAATAGTTAAATTTGAATTTTAGAAAAATTATAAATGGCATGCAGACAAAGTCGTGGGCACTGCTAGTAGCAAATCAAATTAATATTGTAGATAAAAAAATTTAAGTTTTACATAAAATACAGTTTTTTAAAGCCACTGTATATACAAGTGAAAACAATGTGTCCTAAACTAATTTCATTTCAAACAAAAATCAAGAGATAACTGAACACATACATAAGTTAATATGAGTATTTGAAAAAAAAGACAGACGTTTAAAAAGTATAAAAATAAACCTTGAATTTCTTTCTTAAATTCCAATAAGAGACCTTCAACTCATTAACTGATTCGAACAATAGAGTTATTTGAAATGTATTTTTGTTCTAACAAAAGCATGACAACAAATATTGGATGATCATTGTTAACTTCTATGAAAAACAGATATTTGATAAATTCATTGAATTTAATATAATTAACTGCAATTGATAATCAATATTTACCTGCCTCTCCACGTGAAAAGAAAATTCAAGGTAAAATTGATATAAATATTGGAAGCTTTTGACAAAAAACCATTAATCGATTTCTCTGTTAAGAAAAACAAAATGAAATTTTCCATACTGGGAGTTTTTTGTATTTTATTAGCGATTGCTATAAAAAAATCTTACCAATCGAAAGAAAATATAACATTTTTGGAACCGAATGCTGTGAGTCCTAACCGGAGCACTTACTCTAAAGAGATGTCTTCCTTGATCAATAGCAAGGGTCAAAATATAACAGATAAAGAAGTTGGAAAAAATCTTGAAAAAGAAATTGGCTACAAACGATATCGTGACGAGGATAACACAGGTGCTAATGATCGTGATGCTGACGATGATAATGGTGAGCAAAATGTTTTGAATGGTGTCAATAATAATGGCGGTAAAAGAAATTGTATTCAAAATGAAAATATTGATTCCGATCATGCTTCTAACGACAACTCTGAGGGTTGCAATAACAATATTGGTGACGTTCAAATTTCTTTTGACTTAACAAAAAATTGTAATCCAAAACGTAACCCCAATAACAACCTGCAAGTCGATGAGCGTCAATATAATAGTGTCTCTAAAGATACAAATTATCAAAATTACGGAAATCATAATAATAATAATCATGTCTCTAATGGCAATGCAGGCTGTTGCAATAACGATTTTGAACATATTGGAGTTCATATAAACTTTTCAGAAAAAAAATTTCACAGTGTTGATCCAAGAGGTAACAGTGCTGGAAATTATCGACTAAATAATGATCAACGAAAAATTAACCATCAAGATTATGCTGGCATCCAAAACGGTGCCACCGAACATCTAACAAAAAACGAATACCAAGTTTCTGAAGATTTAAATGATAAAATCTTTAAGCCTGATATTTCAAATATTGCAGATAAGGATGTTATCTATAGTCAAGGTGAACGTAATCAAAATAACGCTAATAACAATTATTATCATGCTGTTGATGGCAACGATGACTGTTGCAGTGACAATATTGAAATTTCTATTGATTTAAACTTTCAAGTAAACAGGGATCAAACTAAAAATCAGCATCAAGATTATGATAAAAATCAAAACGGTGACAATGATATAAACGGTGGCAGACAGTTTATTAAGAGTGGCAACCAAGTTCCCAGTGATTTAAAAAATAACTACTTATTACATGATCCAATAATTGTTAAAAACAAGGGTGTTATCGATTCTCAAAACAATGGCAATGAAAATAATGCCAACACCTCTAGAGTAGACGGCAATCAGAAAATTGATAATGCTCGAATTTCTCCTGATTTAACGAAAAAGGACGCTGATCGAACAGAGGTGGACAACACGAATTACATTCAAGTAAAAGGTGGTCAAAGCATACGGAACATAAGCAAACAATTTACTAAGGATGAAAACCAAGTTCCCCTTGATTCAAAAGTTAATTATTTACAACCTGATCCAATAATTATTGGAAACAAAAATGTTGTCGAATATCAAAATAATGGCAATGAAAATAATGCTAACATCATTAGAGTAGACGGCAATCACAATAATGATAATACCCGAATTTCTCCTGATTTAACGAAAAAGGACGCTGATCCAAAAGAGGTGGACAACACGAATAACATTCAAATAAAAGGTGGTCCAAGCAAAAGTGAACATAGTAGATCTCAGAACATACGCAAACAATTTACTACGGATGAAAACCAAGTTCCCCATGATTCAAAAGTTAATTATTTACAACCTGATCCAATAACTATTGGAAACAAAAATGTTGTCGAATATCAAAATAATGGCAATGAAAATAATGCTAACATCATTAGAGTAGACGGCAATCACAATAATGATAATACCCGAATTTCTCCTGATTTAACGAAAAAGGACGCTGATCCAAAAGAGGTGGACAACACGAATTACATTCAAGTAAAAGTTGGTCAAAGCATACGGAACATAAGCAAACAATTTACTAAGGATGAAAACCAAGTTCCCCATGATTCAAAAGTTAATTATTTACAACCTGATCCAATAACTATTGGAAACAAAAATGTTGTCGAATATCAAAATAATGGCAATGAAAATAATGCTAACATCATTAGAGTAGACGGCAATCACAATAATGATAATACCCGAATTTCTCCTGATTTAACGAAAAAGGACGCTGATCCAAAAGAGGTGGACAACACGAATAACATTCAAATAAAAGGTGGTCCAAGCAAAAGTGAACATAGTAGATCTCAGAACATACGCAAACAATTTACTACGGATGAAAACCAAGTTCCCCATGATTCAAAAGTTAATTATTTACAACCTGATCCAATAACTATTGGAAACAAAAATGTTGTCGAATATCAAAATAATGGCAATGAAAATAATGCTAACATCATTAGAGTAGACGGCAATCACAATAATGATAATACCCGAATTTCTCCTGATTTAACGAAAAAGGACGCTGATCCAAAAGAGGTGGACAACACGAATTACATTCAAGTAAAAGTTGGTCAAAGCATACGGAACATAAGCAAACAATTTACTAAGGATGAAAACCAAGTTCCCCATGATTCAAAAGTTAATTATTTACAACCTGATCCAATAACTATTGGAAACAAAAATGTTGTCGAATATCAAAATAATGGCAATGAAAATAATGCTAACATCATTAGAGTAGACGGCAATCACAATAATGATAATACCCGAATTTCTCCTGATTTAACGAAAAAGGACGCTGATCCAAAAGAGGTGGACAACACGAATAACATTCAAATAAAAGGTGGTCCAAGCAAAAGTGAACATAGTAGATCTCAGAACATACGCAAACAATTTACTACGGATGAAAACCAAGTTCCCCATGATTCAAAAGTTAATTATTTACAACCTGATCCAATAACTATTGGAAACAAAAATGTTGTCGAATATCAAAATAATGGCAATGAAAATAATGCTAACATCATTAGAGTAGACGGCAATCACAATAATGATAATACCCGAATTTCTCCTGATTTAACGAAAAAGGACGCTGATCCAAAAGAGGTGGACAACACGAATTACATTCAAGTAAAAGTTGGTCAAAGCATACGGAACATAAGCAAACAATTTACTAAGGATGAAAACCAAGTTCCCCATGATTCAAAAGTTAATTATTTACAACCTGATCCAATAATTATTGGAAACAAAAATGTTGTCGAATATCAAGATAATGGCAATGAAAATAATGCTAACATCATTAGAGTAGACGGCAATCACAATAATGATAATACCCGAATTTCTCCTGATTTAACGAAAAAAGACGCTGATCCAAAAGAGGTGGACAACACGAATTACATTCAAGTAAAAGGTGGTCAAAGCATACGGAACATAAGCAAACAATTTACTAAGGATGAAAACCAAGTTCCCCATGATTCAAAAGTTAATTATTTACAACCTGATCCAATAATTATTGGAAACAAAAATGTTGTCGAATATCAAAATAATGGCAATAAAAATAATGCTAACATCATTAGAGTAGATGACAATCACAAAAAAGAGAATACTCGAATTTCTCCTGATTTAACGAAAAAGGACGCTGATCCAAAAGAGGTGGACAACACGAATAACATTCAAGTAAAAGGTGGTCAAAGCATACGTGAACATAATAGATCTCAGAACATAAGCAAACAATTTACCAAGGATGAAAACCAAGTTCCCCATGATTCAAAAGTTAATTATTTACAACCTGATCCAATAATTATTGGAAACAAAAATGTTGTCGAATATCAAAATAATGGCAATGAAAATAATGCTAACATCATTAGAGTAGATGACAATCACAAAAAAGAGAATACTCGAATTTCTCCTGATTTAACGAAAAAGGACGCTGATCCAAAAGAGGTGGACAACACGAATAACATTCAAGTAAAAGGTGGTCAAAGCATACGTGAACATAATAGATCTCAGAATATAAGCAAACAATTTACTAAGGATGAAAACCAAGTTCCCCATGATTCAAAAATTAATTATTTACAACCTGATCCAATAATTATTGGAAACAAAAATGTTGTCGAATATCAAAATAATGGCAATGAAAATAATGCTAACATTATTAGAGTAGATGACAATCACAAAAAAGAGAATGCTCGAATTTCTCCTGATTTAACGAAAAAGGACGCTGATCCAAAAGAGGTGGACAACACGAATAACATTCAAGTAAAAGGTGGTCAAAGCAAAAGTGAACATAATAGATCTCAGAACATAAGCAAACAATTTACCAAGGATGAAAACCAAGTTCCCCATGATTCAAAAGTTAATTATTTACAACCTGATCCAATAATTATTGGAAACAAAAATGTTGTCGAATATCAAAATAATGGCAATAAAAATAATGCTAACATCATTAGAGTAGATGACAATCACAAAAAAGAGAATGCTCGAATTTCTACTGATTTAACGAAAAAGGACGCTGATCCAAAAGAGGTGGACAACATCAAAAGCATTCAACTAAAAGGTAATCAATGCAAAAGTGAACAGAATAGAAATCACAATAGACGGCAATCATAATAATGTTAATTATCTAATTTCACTTCATTTTACAAAAGGTTGTGCTCAAAGTGACTTGGACAGCAACACTACTAACCATCAAACATACGGCAAGCCAAACAATGATAGGGATCAAAGTGATAGGAATGGCCAAGGCGAAAATAATGGTCAACTCTCAGGTAATAAGAATTTAATTTTTTGGTTTTTGCTAAAACAGATAATAATCTTAAAAATAATTTTCACGTTTAAGCCTATTTTCATAGCAAGAATAATGCTGGAGAGAGAAAGCATCAAAAACATTATGAACATAAAAATAGCAAAGACCATAATAGTTATATCAGCAGAGAAGGACAATCAGAAGACTATCGTACCAAGGAACAAAAAGGAGAAAAAAGTAAGAATCATAATGTTCATGAAAAGAAAATTTCTCAGAAGTCTATTGAAGCTGGCGATAAATGGGATATTATTCTGAGTGACAGTGTTGGAAAAAGTACTGGGGGTGAAGGTCAATTAGAATATAATCTGATCACGAAAAAGGGAAAGAAAACACAGGATATCCAGAAAAGCAATGGAGAAGTTCAAAAAAGCACTAATCAGGCTGGTGGTGGTTTAGATAGTCGTGAAGATACTAAAATTAATTCCATCAGAAAAGATAAATCTAAACATAGTAAAGGCCAGAAACAAAAAGGAATGAAAAATTCTCTTCAAAAGCCGACTGAAGATGGTGAAACAGGAAAAATTATTCTGAATGACGAGGTTGGAAAAAATACCGAAAATGAAGGTCAATTGAAAACGGGACAGAAAACTTATGTGAAAAAAATACACAAGAGAAATCGCGGCCAGGAGGGCAAAAGTGAAGTTCCAAATATTAGTAATCAGGCTGATGATAGTGGTTTAGATAGTCATAAAGATACTACAAGATATTTCATCAGAAAATATAATTCTAAACATAGTAAAGGCAAGATACCGAAAGGAATAAACAATTCTCTTCAAAAGCCAACTGAAGATGGTGAAACAGGAAAAATTATTCTGAATGACGAGGTTGGAAATAGTACCGAAAGTAAAGGTCAATCGAAAACGGGACAGAAAACTTATGTGAAAAAAATACACAAGAGAAATCGCGGCCAGGAAGGCAAAAGTAAAGTTCCAAATAGTAGTAATCAGGCTGATGATAGTGATTTAGATAGTCGTGAAGATACTACAAGATATTTCATCAGAAAATATAATTCTAAACATAGTAAAGGCAAGATACCGAAAGGATGGAACAATTCTCTTCAAAAGTCGACTGAAGCTGGTAAAACAGGAGAAATTATTCTGAATGACGAGGTTGGAAAGAATACCGAAAATGAAGGTCAAACAAAATATATTCTTATTAAGAAAACGGAAAAGAAAAATCATGTAAAAGAAAGACGCGGCAAAAACAATAAAAAACTACGATATGGCAGAGATCAGGCTTATGGTAGTGGTTTAGATAATGGTGAGGATACTAAAAGTTATTTAATCAGAAGAATTAAATCAAAACACACACAAGGCACATATTATATTCTTAAGAAGCAACCCCTTCAAAAGCCAAAGGAAGCTATTGATACAGGTGAAATTGCACTAAAGGGCGATGTTGGAAGTAAATTCGAAAGTCAAGGTCAATCAGAATATATGCTTATTAAGACAACAGGAAAGAATAATCATGTAAATGAAAGACGCAGCACAAAACGGGGCCAGAATAACAATGGAAAATCTCGAAATGATAGTTATCAGGTTAATGGTAATGGAAAAGATAAGAAAAGGAATGAAAAGAATGATTATACATATTATGTTCTTACGGAGCAATCCCTTCAAAAGCCGACTGAATATGATGATCAAGGTGAAATTATTCTAAATAATGATGTTGAAAATAGTACCACAAGTGAAAAAAATCGTAACAAGCGAAAGAATGAAGGTAGTAGTAGCAGAAGCAATAGCAGCAGCAGCGAAAGGCAATCAAAAATCTTTCATAACAAGAAAAAAGATGGAAATAAAAGTCATATAAAAGGAAAACGCAACAAAAATCATAGCAAAGGGAAAAATGGAAGTCGTAGTAGTAGCAGCAGTGAAAAATAATTAAATAATTTTCGTCTTCAAGGAGAGCTTATTAAAATATTAGCAAGAAAAAAAATGAAAGCGGTGGCTGTTATTTAAAATAAATAATTTTCAATATGTTAACTTCCTTTCTAATAATAAACTTATGTTAGTATTTTAATTAAAAGTAAATTTCAATAACTTTATATGTGTTAATTATATTTGCCTCGAATGTATTTTTATTTAGTTTCCTTTTTTTCATATATGTTTATAATTGTAATTATGTAGTCATTCGAAGTGTCCAGTTCCACATGGGGTCATTTACTAATAAAACGATTTTTAAATAAAACACTGTTTTTTTGCATTAATGTTAATAAGAAAATTTTATTTTTACCAACAATACCACGAATTCCAAGCTTGATATAAAATAATCTTAATCCTATAGGAATAATATATTTTGAAAAAAAAAAAATTATAAATGAAAAAGGCATTTCTTGCTTTTGTAATTTGAAGGTTGATATGATTGTGGAAGTATAAAAATTTATCAAGGTGAATGCCCAGATACTTAACCATCTGTTTATTGGGAATATTATTAAAATAGGATTTTATTCCAAAATCCTTCCAATATTTTCGAATATTGCAATTAAATTTTCCCACAGGTGGCCGAAAAATATTAGTTTTGCATTTTTCAATATTTATTTTCATTTTCCAGTTAATGGCATTCTTTTCTATGTAATTGAAATTATTTTGTAATTTATCATTAATTTTTTAATTTCATTTTTGTTCAAATAAATATTTGTTTTTCCTGATGATGCTACACAAGGGACAAGCGAAATATTGAAAAAAAAAAAATAAAAATAAAAAGACCTTGTGCTGGAAAAATAAATTATAATGTAATTAATCCTTAACTTTTATAACACTACCTATTGCACATTTTTATTAATGAGCCATTCATATGATCCACGCTTGAATTTACAACTAGACTGAAATTGTAACAAAACAAAAAAACCAATAATAATAAAAATAAAAAATTTTATCATATTTTGTCTATCGTAACATGTACTTTTTGCCGTCCGTACACGCAATTATTTTTATTTTTCTATGTACAATTTTTTTGTGCACGAATTTGTTTTTGTTTCATGTACTTTTTTTCCCTACACGTACTGAAAATAGAGTACACGTATACAAACAATAGCTGCAATCGTACACTCACGTACGTGTACGCAAATAAATATTTTAATAAAACACATTCGTGGAAGAGTACGGAAAATTACAAAAATTAGTAACATAATTGTTATGAAGAGAAAAATATGTACGTAAAGGTTTTGAACAGAACACTGTGCATACGATGAGTGTACTTTCTGAACTCTGTTATTTACATATGTACTTATATTTTATATAAACATACATATGTTTGTATGTACCGCTCTACCATATAATTTAGAAAATTTAAAATAACTAAAAAATTTGATCTGCAAGTGATACACGCAAAGAAAAAACATGGTTGAGGTAACCATAATCTAAGAGCAACATATTATGGTTGTATTATATGGTTGTTAACAAAACATAGTATTGTTACATTAAAGCTAGTGTTGCAACCATATTATTGTCTAGCATTACAATAACATGGTAAAATCTAAAAATAGTTATGTTATAATATAAACAATAAATGGTTACATTAAAACATCATAATATGGTTGAAAATGTTATGTTATATTATTGAATTATTATTATTATTACTGATTTGTTATAAAAGTTATTCAATAACATAAATGCACAAAAAAAAACTATTCATTGCTTATTATATATAATTAAAAGGCTTAAACACATAGGCTACAAGAATCATTTATAAAAAAATATATATATATATAATTTATAAGCACAAATAAAGGCATCTTATCTGCATACTTTCCCATGTGAATATCCATTTATGGAGTAAACGTGATATTCTCGTATTGAAGATATACGGTACGTAATGGTACTTCGGTACTGACAACACATTTATCCAAGACTTCTAATACGTTAATCTGACATCTGGCAACTATTGTTGATGAATAATATGATGGCTTTAAATAAAAAAATACGTAAATGGTTTCACAATTGTGCTTATAACACCAAAATAAAGATTTATATGCTAACATACATACATACATGTGTATATTTCAACTATTTTTGAAATGCTTTGCTTACCTTTTTATTTGCTGTCATATTTTCTGTATTATTTTTAATTGTTTATTTTGTACAAACATTTTTAGTTTTTTAATTTTCTTTAACAATAAAAACAATTTCAACTTAAAGCTGACAAAAAATTACTAAATTGATAGAAAAACATTCTGTCAAGACCAAGAACAAAATATTTTTAAGCGGAAACATTATTTTGTTTGCTTTTAATCATACTCTGATTAATTTTATATTATTATGGTTAAATATATTATATTATTTTTAATAAGTTATAAGACTTTGGTCGTACTTCAAGTTTTTTTACGCTAAACCAACCATGTTGTATTTTTTGTGCACAGTAACCATATAATGGTTAAATATCAACAAAAACGTGTTTGTTGTGACTGAAGCATTGCTGAAAACAACTATAATTTGTTCTCTGCAACTTTACAATGTTACAAAGAACATATTATGGTTATTGTGACCATATCAGAACCATGTTTTTTCTTTGCGTGTAGAATGTTGAATGAGTATTTTAACCCTTTCGATATCAATGCTTAATATTAACAAAATTTGTTACAAATTTTAAATGAGAGCGATATCAGTTTAAAATTTAATAACTAATATAATTATTTGATTTTTAATATAAATAAATTATAATTTTGGCTTATTTTTAACACTAAAATCGAACAAATGATATTTGCGTCCAAATTTTGGTTTTAAAAGCTCTTAAAAAAGTTATCGTTACCGATTTGTGTATTTACTAAAATCTATTGTTTTATTATTATTTATTATTAAACTATCATCATCAGTCTTCTGTCAACTTCATAAAAAGTTGGAGAAGAAAATAATATAACAAATTTCTTATCAAGACAGGAATTGAAAACCTGTTGCGGGTTTCAAATCTTTGTGTTATATTACTGATCACTTCTGCAAACATTACCTGTTGGTATAATATATGTAGTCTATATGTTGAGTATCGTCTCGGCAGGTTGAATATAATCTTCAGGTTCTTGTTTTGTATGACCTGGAGGTTTTTCAAATATGTTTTGGCACATCTTTTTTACCACACTTGACATCCATATGTCATAGTTGGCCGTATACACAGCTTGTAGAGCAATATTTTGTTCTTGCTATTTAGAGCTGACCTTCGGTTTAGTAGAGAAAACACAGCTCTTCCACATCGTATAGCTTTTTTACACGTTTGGAGAATATGATGTTTAAATGTTAACTTTTTATCGAGCTCTATTCCCAAAGCAAGAGTAGGTGTCCTTTTAGGGGATTTGTTAAACAGAAAAATTATAGCTTGTGTATTTGATTCGATAGTCTTAATTTTCCACTTAGAGAAATATTTTTCAGCTTGAAACAGCCCATTTTTCATTTTCTTGATTATAGCATTGGAGACTTTACCCGTTGTTATTATTGCTGTATCATCTGCGTATAATGCAGTGGACTGTTCTCTTAATATTTTGTAGTCCGAGACGAAGATTGAGTATAGTGTAGGCGACAGAACTGACCCTTGTGGTAGTCCTGCAGGAATGAGCCTCGGGGAAGAAAGTTCATTTTCCACACTTACAACGAATGTTCTTTCGTTCAAAAAACTTTGTATAATCTTTTGTAAATAGACTGGGTATCCAAACCTATTAAGTTTATATACTAGTCCGTCGTGCCATATCGAATCAAAAGCTTTTTCTATATCCAGAAGAACAATTCCTGTACTTCTGCGCTGGCTTTTATTACTTAATATAAGTTTTACGATACGTTCTACTTGGTGTACTGTCGAATGCTGTTTTCTAAAACCAAATTGTTCATCTTGTACTACATTATTAACCTCAGTGAACTCGTTCAGTCTGTTCAGTATGATTTTTTCAAATACTTTATCAAGACAACTTAGCATACTTATAGGCCGGTAGTTATTTGGCAGTCTGGCATCTTTCTTTGGCTTTAATATCTGCACTACTTTTGCTTTTTTAAATTGCTTTGCAAAATAACCATTTTTTAAACACCAGTTAAAAACTTTAGTAATTACGGTATAAAACTTATCTGTCATATTTTTTAGTATAATGGCATTTATGCCATCCAAACCAGGTGCTTTGGAGTTTTTCAAAGTTTTAATAAGCGTTATGTCTTCAGTATTTGTTGTTGGATACTGCTCTGTATTTTCGGTTAGGTTTATTAACCACTCAGCATGTTTTCTTACATCTTTATCTTTTCTAGATGGCATATTATATGTTGTTTTGTGATAATTTTCAATACTGTTGGCGATAATGTTTGCCTTTTCTTTAGTATTGTACGCATGCACGCCATCTACTGTTAGGTAGCTCAATGTGCTCTTTTTTCCCTTCAAAGCTTTTGTCAGCTTCCAAAAACAAAGGCATTTGTAAATTAAAAAAAAACTCTTAAATGTTTAATACACTTCGCTACAGCAAAACGTGCGGTATGGGATGGAAATTTAAAGAAACTATGTGGAAAAGAAGAATCATGATGTAAAGGAAGGAGTAGGCTGAAATCGATAGCTCCAGACATGAAATGTAATGTGTAATCTTATTCTTATAAATTACTTTTAAAATAAAAAATAAATATTAAAATATTTTATTGATTTATTTAATTCACAATAATACTTTATAGTCACACAAGAATAATTTTTTATATAGTTGTGAGTGCTATATTCATTCAGTTACTACAACCGAAATCAAGATAATAAACACAACCGACAAAATTCGATTGGCAAAAAATTCGGTTCTCATAACGAATTTCTTTTCTTTGTGCAGCAAACTTTTTTTTTTGTGTTGATAGTAATTATGTATTTTTATCGGTGTTGCTGTTCTTACTAGTTGTAGTTCTGGGGCATTCGATGTTGTTAATGTCACCAGTGTAGTTGTTTTTAGTATTGATGTGGTTGTTCTTAGTTTTATTGTTGTATATGTAATTGTTGTTGGGGTTACTATAGTTGCACAGTTGTTGTTGATTGAATTAAAAATTTTAGTTTTATAAAGTTTATTTCCAGCTGTTTTGAGGAGCTTATTTTGAGTTTTAGTATTTTGTAAAGTATAACAATATATAGAGTTGCCACAAGCGGTAATGCCGCGTCTGCGTTACTTTGCAGTAATAAAACGTTCGGTACGTCCAAATAGAATGTAAAAAGAACAAGAAATTACAAAAGTAGAAAATAAATATGAAAAGTTTTGAAGGTTTCGAGGGTGAGTTCAACACTATACGGACCAACAGAAGACAGCAGATAAAGCTGGCAGCAAAGAAATATAAATGGGATTTTTGTTTCACCAAAAAATAAAAAGCTTTCCTCTGAAGAGCGTTGCCACTGACTGTTTGTTTACGCTTATGGACGAGTAAAGGCGTCATTATTGTTATTATTATTGTTGCTTTACGCCTTGCATAGAAACTGGGGAAAAGAAGGTGGTTATAAAAATAAACAACCGGCTTCAAAACTTTGTATGAATGTAAACTTTTATTTAAAAGGTAAACATAAAAAACAATTATATTTACAAAGAATAAAAAACATATTGCTAAACATTAGACAAACGAGAGATTTTGCCTTTTCGGCCCCCAAACTATCCAAAGCTGGCACCCTTTATAACCCGTTCCGAATCTGTTGTTTGGTCCTCTGTGAGATGGTCGAGGTTTAGTTGACATTCTGATAACCAGGAGTCGTTTTTACACGATTTCGCCTTCTGTTCTTAACACAGTCTTTAGGATTAGTTGAGGTACATGTTTTAGAGGCGGGAGTTCCATTTCTACGATTTTGGAAAACTTGCTGAAAGCATCCTTTCAAATTAAATAACGAGCATTGATAATGATTTTCCATATCGCAGTTTTTGTCAAGCTCAGCCTTCAATTTTTTGTACAAGCTTGAGGATATTCCGTTTCTCAACTTTCTTCTTATGTTTTGAGTTTCTTGTTTTAAATCATACTTGTTTATATTTAATGCCTTATTTATAGAGTTATTTAGTCTCACTATTCTACGTCTAAGTTTTTTCAATCTTTCTTCCAAGTTATTAACGAATGAATCCAATACAGTTTTAGCTTTAGCTAATATTTCTTGCCTTATTTCTTTTAGATAATCATGGATTTCCGTTGGAGAAGAAGATAATATACAAGAAGCTGTTAAACAAATATCGAAATTATTTTCTACTTGATTCCTGAGATTGCTTAAATGGCCGCTCACATCTGAAAGAATAGATTGTACTGCATTTCGGTTTGAACTATCAGCCTTTTCGAGACCATCTTGTAAGTTGGCTCTTACATTTTCAACAAGATCCATAGCATTGTTAAACCTGTCTTCGATATTTTCGGTTACAGAATTACTCTCGTTTATTACTTGTAAAGCACGGTTTTCCAAGTCTACCAACACTGGTTTTAAATTTGTCTCGAACTCTGTAGGATTTCTTGTTTCAATTAAATTAGTAATTTTCTTTCTTAATTCTGCACCAATTTGTATTAATTCATTGTCAGATTTTTCAAGAATTAGTTTACTGCGTGCTACCTGTCGTATAAGCAAATTTAGGCCACGATTTAACGAGGATCGAACTTGAGCTAGGAAGTCAGGCCTATCTATAAAACTAGATATTGCGCATGTTATGGATCTCTTGACTTTTATCGGCTCAATTGTTTTCAACTCTTTACTTTTACCAACATCAAGATCCTTTAATGCGTATGTTAGCGAAATTATTACGCCCAAGAGGACAAGTTGTTGAAATAGTTTCATAGTTCTTCTATCGTTCAATGGTAATTCACTGGTGTTACTGACGATTTGTAGGAAATTCTATCGCTATTTATACCAAATGTAAGAAAAGATTTATTGGTTGTCTTATTTTTTGTTTTGCAAAGCCAGTTCTCTTAGATATTTTTGACCTTCATCTTGAACGTTATTTGTGTTTGTACAGTATTTGAGGGTCACGAAGTTCTTAACAGAATTTTCTATTTATTTCTTTAAAAAAAAATATGTTGATCAGTGGCAGTGTTTTGTTATTTAATTATTAAAATGTGTTTTTAATAAAAAGAGCAAAAATTTCCTCCCTACTTAAGTTCCGCGTTAGTTTTAGATTTCTTGAATATTTATTTAACACTTATTATTTTAAACATCTGGGAAATGCTTTGTTTATATTTATATTGTTTGTAGCAAAACTTAACATTGTGAATATTAGGTCTAACAATATGTTTAATAAATTTTCATAACTGCATCTGACAGAAAACTGCTGTTGATTTCCTTTTAAAACATTGTAAACAGGATTATTCAATCTAGTCAGATTAACGCAATAATGGTGAAAAGATTATGTTAAATATAGGCCATATAGCCCGATACTTGCAGGAATAACAAGTCATGGAAACTTCAGGCTAAAATGAAAATAAAATCAAAGAACATGATACTTGCAGCTTATTTCTGAAAGTGGATCAGACGCTATAGTAAGCTGCTTGTGAACATCCAGTATTGCGAAGCTTAAGACTAAAATTGATGTCATGGGGGACTTAAGCCTTTGACAATTTGAAAAAAGGCTTACAAGATGATAGAAGAAGAAAATAAAAAAATAAATTAAAAGTTTTTGGCATCGAAGAGAATAATGTCGCAAATAGAAAAACTTTCATCGACATTCTGTATTCTCTTACTTTTGTGACCTTTGTTTGCTTAATTAAAAAAAAAATCGAAAAATTCTATCGGGGAGCTTTAGTCTATTGATGAAATCGTATTCTGTAAGTTGGCTGTCCGTGCTATTAATTTTTTCTCTTTTTTACTTAGACAGATGAGCTAGATTTGGTCAAGGAGAGCATAATTTGAGCATAAGATATTGTGTTCGTCTTCAGCTGGATAGAGTTTTATCAACTTTTGTGCATTTTAAAGTTCGTGATCTGTTATTGATTCTCCGTATTGAAGAAATCGGAAGGTAGTTTTCGACTAAAGCAAAAATGGTAGTTGCAGTTGCAGTTCCAAAAAATAGTTTCAATTTCTGAAACTAATGACTTTTAGAAAACCATATTGTTGCAACTCACTGATAAATAATCGCAAAGACATAACAAAATGCTAAATAATATTTGAAATAAATTAATATAAATAAATAAATGCCAGTTAAGTAAAACACTTAAACTGAATACTGCTTTTTTGCAAGTAATTACGTATACGTGAAAATATAGAAAAAACAGAAACCAGACTGAACTGCTGAATCTTACTGCAAAATAACTTTCAATAGGCTTTTCATTTATCTTTAAATCACATGAGAGACGAATAAATTCTTGCATTCGGCGAAGATTGAAAATACAGATAAAAACGAAACTGTTATTTTGGCATACCTTTGGGGAGGATATCCTGACGCAAGAACAAATAAATTTTATTGTGACGTTTTTCCTTTTCATTGATAATACCACTGAGTTACATTATAAATTTTCCTATTTCTTCTTCTGTGGCACTATCCGGCTATAACACTTGATCATACGGTCTCGCATTTACTACATATGAGTTACTACAAACGCAGACATCTATGTGACACTACTGTGATACTCCGTCAAGACATTCGATGTTCGATGCTTTGATAAGTAACCTAAACCTTCCACACACCACTCCATTACGCCTTACATTCGAGCCAGTCAACCACCTTAATCCAATAGCCATAACACACGTCTGCCAACCACTTTATTACGCTAACCACTAAAATTCTTTCTCTTTTATTGCAAAGGACGCCTTGACAATTATCTGCTTCTCTAACATTAAATTAGACGTGTTTTTACTTTATTATCATGCCATGCCCTTTCTTTTATGGGAGGTTTTTTCTGCTGCTTCTTATTATATCTTTTACAACAAAAAGTGGAAAAAGGGTATATCTAAGTTTATGATTTCATTTTCGATCCCAGAAAGTATATTTATTCTGACTACTTATGCATAGTAAAGACGATTAAGCGATGTCCGTCTGTCCGTCCGTGTTAGTGTTGAAATCAAGTTTGTCGAGGCAACCTTAAATTCACAAAAAAAAAATGTGTCAATCGACCAGATATAATGCTATTGGAAATCAGCATGAGCGGTCTATGTCCTTTGAGGCAGCAGCAGGCGAAAAACCACGCCTACCTCTAATTTTTTTTAATGTCATTTAGAGTAAAATACGATACGATACGATAGAGAAAATAAAAAATTAAAAAAAAACATCAAGTGAAAAATTTGGCGCTCGCCCATATTTTCAGAGTTGCGGAGCTCTAAAATTTTTAAAAAATGCTTAACCCATTAAGAGCCGATGGCATTTTTATATAAAATAATATCTATGCAGTACCAAATTTTTTTTATTTTAATTTTGTCACCCAAAATTTTTGCTTTTTTGATTAGAGTTATTCAACTAAACTAGATTTACATAGACGGTGAAGGGTATATAAGATTTGGCATATGCAAATAAATAGCACTCTACTTGTTTTTAATTGCGTTATACAATTATTATTTTTCCTTTGTACGCATGTCCAAAGGTGGGCACGAATTCATGATCTTTAGCGTTACAGCACGCACCTCTACCAACGCAGCCGTTGAAGTTGATCAACGTTTTGTTAGCTAATTGCCACATTTTCTATACACACACCATTAGTGGCGGTAGCTTATTCACCACTGTTTTTGACGGACAACAAAAAGAAGGGTTGCCAGATCTTTGTAACAATATTATATTATTGTTCCTCATTTCGGCATAATATTATTCGTAACAATATTATAAATAAGATGTGACAACTCCTGTATATCAGTGTTATTTTTGTCCGTTTGTGCATTAAGAAAAACAGGAGTAAATATAATTACTTTAACCATTAGTAGTAGGTGTATGGAATAACCCGGTGACGTTTTGGAGCGACTTTTTACAAACTAGATCTTAAGGAGCGCTTTCTATATCATATAGATTTATTGCATTAAAGAAAGCTGAAATTAAAATCGATGGTGTCTGTTATTGTTGAATACAAACATGAACTCTGCCAATAATTAAAAAAAAAAAAATAAATAATAATATTGTTTGAAAAAATCAACATTTTTGGTGATATTTTAATTGGTTTGTGATATTCCAACTACATGGCAACATATTTTTTAATCGACCTTGCCGATATTAAATTGTTTTCTATGATCGTTATAATAACAAGTAAAAATTCAAAATTATAAATTAAAGAGTGCCCCAATAGTTCATTTAATTTCATGTATATGGACATACTATTAGACAGTTGTAAACAGACAGTTAAAATTTAAAAAGAACCTCCATTGTTAAGTCCGCTATAGCAAACAGTATAAAATTTGGAATTGGAAATTAAAGGGTGGCCCAACAGTCAATGAATTTTGGTGCATGTGGCCAAGCTTTTGTTTGAACCATAATAGACGGCATTTTCTTTGTAAGAATAATTTTTTTGAAATTTTGGTTAGGGATCCGACAAAGCATAAACAAGAATAATTTAATTAGAGGCAACAGACTTTTTTTGAACATATTTCCAACAAAAAACTGATTTCATTTCAAACACGGATAGATAGATGCACATACGGATAGACGTATGTCATTAAACCGACTGTATAAGAATCCATAACATATAGGGGTCGGAAATGAAAATTGTATGTATGAATGACAAATTTATATATCGCTGGTCTCATTTAGAAAGGCCCTAACTCGAGTTTTTACGAAATTAAAATTTTCCATGATTCCAATACATTTTACACCGATACACCTTGTCACAAAATTTGAATGCAATAGTATCAAATATAACGGTTTTTTTTTGCATTTGCATTTTAATATTACATTGTGATAAATACAGTTTCTATTATGTTTTTACCTTCTCCTGTAAAGTTACTTATATGCGAGTAAGGGCCTTTCCACATGAGACCAGCGATATATACTTTCTGAATAATTTTTTTTTTACAAAAATAAAACATAAATTATTTTACATAATAAAGAATAATTTATATTGAAGTCAAGTCAATTTTTATATTTATTTGATTAAGTTCAGTCCAATAACTTCTTTTACACCAAAAAGTCAAAAAGCTGTTGCTTATTTAATTTAAAAAAAAAAATAAATTTATTTTTACTATATTTAGAAAATTTTGAGTGTCTAATGCGAAGGTTGTTAAAAAAAACAAATATTTGTTAATCCAAATAAAAATACAAAATTTAAAGGAAAACAATGAATAAACAAATAAAAGTCTTAATAATACGCGGAAACCTTTTGAATAAGCTGAATAAAATTAGTCGTTTGTTACAGCCAATTTTAGAGGAAATTTGTACCAAGTGTTCAATACCTATATGAGCTTTTACAAATTCTAAGCTTTATTACAAATTGCTTTTTGTAAAACTATTTTCTTAAGGTACTGCTTTTAACATTTATTTGGAAAAAAAAACCAGCTTTATTTGAAATTATCTTTTTTTTTTCATTAAAAAAAATGTCCCACTGCCACACTATAAATAAAAAAACTGACAAAAAAGCATTTAACACGCACTATGATCGACGATAAGCGCACATAATTTTCCGAAATCTAAATATAGCAACCCGATGACTGCACTTCTTTTTGAGCACTTTAAATCTTTAACGGTAATAGGATAAGAATATAATCGACTGAAATTTATTTTGAAACAAACTTATTTTTATCCCACTTCAAAGTAGTAGAAGGTCAATAATTCATTTTCATTTCATTTTTCATTTATTTATTCATATGCAATATCTGTAGCCTAATTGGCCAATATAAATATATTACAAGTTAAAAAAACTATGAGAATAATATAATATAAAATCTAAGATAAAAAAATAAACTTTAATTTACAACTCCTCTAAAAATATATTCATATATAAACAATAAGTTATAATCATAAAGTTATGAAGTCATGAGCCCAAGAGTCAATACTTAGGAATATGAAGATGTGATATACTCACTAAGCATTCATTCAAATGTTGTTAAAGAACCAATAAAAGTATGAAAAGCTATTGGTAAACTATTCCAAAACCTAACAGCTATTATAGTAAATGAGTGTTTATAAGCCGCTTCAGAACTAAGATCAAAGAGAGTTTTAGGATTTCTTTCAGAATTAGCAAACGATATCAAACGTGAAATACTCTCTGGCTCACGATATTTAATAATTTTAAAACAGATATATTAAAAAACGAAATTTAAGGTAGTCAGCAAATGTAAAATTTAAAAAATTTCTTAAATGTTAAGACACATGCGCTCTTAAACGTAAACTATAAACATAACGTACTATTCTATGAATAATGTGCTTAATTTTGTTTCAGTTAGTCTCAGAACAACCAGATATTATATCAATACAATAATTTACTTGAGACATTAGTAAAGCATAAGCAATAGTCCTCTTGACAGATAATGGTAAATATAAATTTAGGTGATATAGCCTACGAAAGGTAAAACAAACATTAGAGCATAAACTATTGATATGCGGCTCCAAGACAGTGCAAATTATTGACCTTTTTAATAAAAGTGTTACAAATGCTTAAGTTCAGATTAATAGTACCAGATTTGTTACATTTAAGAATCATAGCTTTAGTTTTATTGGGATTAACAGAAAGAGAGTAAGTCTCCATCCAAAGACTTAAAGTATTTAAATCATAATTTATAGTGGCTTCAAGGGCATCCAAGTATTGACCACAGCAAATGCAAATCTTCGTCGAAAATGAAGGGTTGACAAGTGCTATACCTAAGGAGTTCTACAATGTCATTTAAAAACAATGTAAATAAGATGGGGCCAATAAGAGAAACTTGTGGTACTTACCGCACATTAAGTAAATTTGAATCCAACCCATCTATAGAAACATATTGTTTTCGACCACATCAATCGACAAGCAGATCTCGAAAAGATGAACTTACAATTAAGTTTATTTATTTACAACAAATGACTTATCCGATCAAATGCCTTCGTTATGTCACTTGAAATTAAAACATTATCCTTCCCTTTATTCCAATTATCTATAATGGTTTCTGTCAAAGCCATTAACAACATATTAGTGCTACGACTAATATGTATGTTTTACTTTCTGTTTTTTACTTTCTATTAAATCTGCGATCTGGTCTTTAATTAAATGTTCAACAGCTTTAGGTAGTGTAGGCAAAATGATCATAGGCCTCAGTTGGTCAACAGCGATTTCAGTCCCGTGTTTTGGGATAGGCAAAATTCTTGCAATTTTCCACCCATCCGGGTAAACAGATGAAATAATTATATTATTAATAAAATAAAAAAGAAAATGTCTACTGATAAAGGGAAAAATTACTACTAAAAACTTAATTGAAACTCCATCAAAACCAAGGGAAGTCGATCTTATCTTAGAAATCGCATTGAACAGTCCTGTTTCAGTTACATTCAAAAAACAAAATGTATCAGGGTCATTGGAGAAATTAAAAAAATCAGGTTCCTCGTCATCAACATCCAACTGATTACAAATAAAAGTTTGATTAATTTGATTGACATCAACATTACTGTTTACAGCACCATCATTTCGCAAAGCCTTCCACATTTGCTTTGTATTACTTAAGTAAAAAAAGCGTGAATGCTGTTGTTTCTTCAAGTTCCTGATCATTTTTTTAGTTTGATTTCGAAGCTGTTGATAAATTTCCCAGTTATGATCATTTCGATTACGATCTTAAGTATTTAATTTCATTTGTTAAATTCAAAATATTTTTCTTTTTATTATGCGACACTCTTTTATATGGAAAATAATTAAGAAGATCATTAAAAAGATTATTAAAGAAATGAAGCTGTAGGTTAACATCACCAGTATCATAAAGTTGTGAAAAATCAGTACCAAGTAAAAATTCTTCTATACCTGCCCCATCTGTCAGATTATAATCCCTATAGGCAACAATAATAATTATTTGTAAGGCCAAAGTTATTAACGAATGGTGCGAAATGTCCGGAATCTGAAATTGAGCAGAGGTATTGATTGATAAATTTTGACTTACTGCAAAATGATCAATAAGTGAAGCTCAATGATGGTGCGAATCATAATGGATAGCTAAAGAATTATGAATGCTTTTTAAGCCAGAACGCGTAAAAACCGTATTCAGATCCTGAGCTTTAGACGGTACAAAGAGATCATCGTTAAAATCACCTACAAAAACAATGTTATTACAGCGAACAAAAATATCGCCAAAAAATGCTCAGCTAAATAAAGTTGTCCCTGGGAAAGATAGATTGCTCTTACTAATGCTGTAACCGACTCAAGATTTATTTCAATAAATAAAGCTTCACAAGTAAAGTATTCTGTGCAACGATACACGTATTGCAATTTAATACTCTTAGAAATATAAAACGGCAACACCACCACCTCTAAAAAGAGACGGTCGATCAGTTCTGCACAAGACATATCCCGAAATATCCAAAGTAGCAAAAAATGTCTAGAGGTTTATTCTCTAAAATTAAACGTTATTCATCTAATTTAGATGATCTGCCTAAAGGTCTTAAACTTTGTGTATTCACATGTCCAATTTTCAAATTACTTAAATTATTTGAAAAAACTTCTTCTAAATATCCCTCACTGATAATTGGGCCCAAATTGACTTCAGGTGGCATCAGAAATTAAAAAAAGGCATAAAGAGGAGTCGTTAAAGTAAAACGCTTAAAACATTATTCTTAAAAAATAACATATATTAAACAACAATTTCGGATAACATTTAGTAAGGCCAACTAAATTACAAAAAAAAAAAAAAAAAATAACAAAACTAAAAACTTTAAAGAAAAGTGAAAGAAAAATATTTAATGGAATTATGAATGCATAAAATTGAGAAAAATAAGAATATTTACAGCACAATAGAAATAACAAGTTGAAATTTATTTCCCATCACGCAAATCACAGCACTGTTGAAAATTAAGTTGCTTTAAGGTAACATCAGCAAGTTTAATTTTTGCCGAGGGCAAATCTCCATTTAAGAATCTGAACAATGATATTTTTGCATCTTTTGGCAAATTCCAACAAATCATCTGCAGTTTGTAGCAAGCTAAAGTAACGTGATCATTCAAGTACTCTCTTGCAGCAATTTAAGTGCCAAAAATGTCATTGAGTTGCTAAGAGCGAGTTTTAAAATATGTCTTCATAAGCCCATCACGAAGATGAACATTATTCAGCTTCAGTAGCACGAATCTACCTTTTTGTATATAAATGCAAGGGTTTATGTCTCTTATATCAGCATTGGTCTTATATTGTGTAAATATAGAAATTACTGTTTCATAAAGATATTTAATACCCAAAGGCAAGCCAGAGATAACAATGTCTGCACGATTAATTCTTCTGTGAAGACAGTTATTCTTCATCTCCAAATGGTTAATTTTATCGAGGGTAATAATTTCAACACTTTTAATTGCATCATTACAAATCGCAATATTTTGTTGTAATTCCTTAAGAGATGTTAAATCTGCACGAATATTTAAATCATATTGTTCAGTACGCAGCTCTTCGGTAAATTTTTTAAAATTTGAACTTATCCTTTTATCCAAATCATCAATGCAAAGCGACAAATCAGAAGAACCTACATCATTATTTTGAGGTGGTGGATTTTTACGACAATTGAGGCATGACAAATCTAATACGCTATCTTCTATCCCAAGCGTAGCATATACTTCATCCGAGATTTTTAGGCAGGAAGCATGATACAAATTATGACACCGTTTACATCTTAGACCATTATCAGATTTGTTCACATTTTTGGTTATAAATTTTTCCGTTTTTTCTTCAATACAACGTTCTTTAATTTTTATGTATATAGCAAGAGTTAAGTTGGATAACTGTTAATTTTATTTTCTTCTTTGCTTTTCTTTGTTATAACGAAACGTGATACATAATTATTCACAAATATTATTTTAGTGTTTCATTAACTGCAATATCAAAACACCCTTTTAGAAAAATTTTCAGCAAATTTAAATAGACTTTAAATAGATCATTGAGTCGACCGCTACTAAAAAACACGTTTACTGTCTTATATTCTTGTTGAATCTTCCGTCTACAGTTTTTTATTTTTTATATTTATACATATTTTTTTTTTTTTTTTTGCTTTAATTGAAAAGTGATGCTCAGAGAAAGCTTATTACAAAACAGATACATGATTTTAAAAATCAAAGGATAACCCCATACAACTCGCACGATTTTTATTAACGCTGAGCCCTAACGGACACCCACTTAGATTTTTATCAAACTAAGAGCACTATAATTCCCAATAATAGAAAGTAATAAGAAAAAGTAAGAGTTTTGCATCTATACCCTTCACCATGTATGTAAGTCTAGTTTAGTGACATAGTTCAATCAAAAACACAAATATTGGGGTGACCGCGACTTAAAAAATAAAAAAATACAAATTTGGTACTGCATATGTATAATTTTATATAAAAATGCCATCGGCTCTTAATGGGTTAAGCATTTTAAAAATTTTTTAGTATATTCTTAAAAATCTCTTCGAAAGCTTTGAGAGAATCCCATATTAATATTTTAAAAAACTTGAAAATTTCAGAGCCCCGTCACTCGGTAAATACGAGTAGGTGCGAGCGCCAATTTAATCACTCGATGTTTTTTTTTCCAAATTTTTAAAATTCTCTATCGCTCCATATATTTACTTTTTTGATTGGAGTTACTTTATTGTTCTAAGTGACATGTTTCACCTGCTGCCTCGACAGTATTTTACCTGCTGCCTTGACCTATCATGCTGATTTCCAATAGTACCTCTGTCGAATTTTTTTTTTTTTTTGTGAAATCTTGATTTTAACACTAACACGGACGGTCAGACGGACAGTGCTTAATACACTTTTCTATATATAAGAATTCAAAATATATATACTTTATGGGGTCGGAAATTGATATTGTAGAAATAACTCACGGAGTCACAAACTTAATTACACCCGTTTTTTCACTTTTTGTAAAAAAAAGCGTATCAATTAGAAGTCCCGCCAAAAGCTTATTATAAAAAAAGATATATACTGTGAATCAAATACTTAAATAGCTGTGAAATGATAAAATGGTTCTATCTCTCATCAAACGGCGACATCAATATTTTACTGCTAGATGTAAAGTTGACATTGTATTTAAAATAAATTTGCTTAAAATCACATTTTGTTGATATTTCAAGAGATTATTTAAATTAATAAAATACATGGTCTAAAACTGCGAATTTTGGAGGGATCATGATTCCTTAACCGCTTCGTTTTGAACTCTCTGTTTTGATGTTGTCATGAGACTGCCAGCCACAGCGTAACCAGTTTCGGTTTTGGGCCTGTGCTCAAGATATTTGGATTTATTGTGTCAGAATTCTAAATTTTAACAAAACGAACTATATTTTAATATTTTAATATATGAATGTTCCGTTTAAAAATCATCTCTTTACAAAATATTCAAATTAAAGTTTCTTTACGCTCCGCAATAGAATAAGGTTCACAAAGTCTAGTCTAGCGACTCATTATTAAAAAGGGAATCCAACACTAAGAAATTACAAAAATCGAACATAAAAATAAATAGTTTTGAAGAAGACAGCAGGTTAAGCACGCAGCAAAGAAAGATAAATACGATTTTTGTTTCATCAGTAAATAAAACGCTGTTGTCAAACTTTCCTCTGAAGAGCGTCGCCACTGGCTGTTTGATGACACTGACTAAAGACGTCATTACTATTACTAAGTCACGCCTTGCATAAATAAAATGTTGCACATATTAGAAATTAAGGAAAGGAAGATGAATTGATGCAAAAATTCAAAAATTGCCAAAATTAAATTTGATTTTGGATTTTATAACCCTAAAATTACTTACTGCTTGAGCTAAAAAATCAAATATCGTCAATAAATATTTTATTTTTCAAATGTGAACTTTATATGTGAAATTAAAAACCGGCTTCAAAACTTTGTGGAAATGTAAACTTTTATTTAAAAGACAAAAACTTAAAACATTTTGTTAAAAAAACAGAAAAAATAGAGAGTTTGCCTTTGTGCCCTGAACTATCCAAAGTTGTTAGCCCTTACGATTCGGTCGGTTTCGATTGTTTGGTCTTCCGTAAGATGGTGGAGTACCATAATTGGATGGACGTGTGGTGAGTTCTGACGGCCACAAAGGTATGTTATTATCTAAAGGAGTTGTAGTGCCTGGATATGGGCTTGAGTTCTTAACACAGTCTCTAAGATCATTTGAAGTACAGGTTGGATATCCAGGTGTTGTAATTGCACGATTTGGCCATATGTTCGTAACACAGTCTATATCATTAGTTGAAGTACATGTTTCAGGAGTTTGGAAAATTTGCTGGAAGCATCCTTGCAAATTAACTAACGAGCATTCATAATGATTTTCCATATCGCAGTTTTTGTCAAGCTCAGCCTTCAATTTTTTGTACAAGAAGCTTGAGGATACTCTGTCTCTCAACTTTCTTCTTATGTTTTGAGTTTCTTGTTTTAAATCATACTTGTTTATATTTAATGCCTTATTTATAGAGTTATTTAGTCTCACTATTCTACGTCTAAGTTTTTTCAATCTTTCTTCCAAGTTATTAACGAATGAATCCAATACAGTTTTAGCTTTAGCTAATATTTCTTGCCTTATTTCTTTTAGATGGATTTCCGTTGAAGAAGAAGATAATATACAAGAAGCTGTTAAACAAATATCGAAATTATTTTCTACTTGATTCCTGAGATTGCTTAAATGGCCGCTCACATCTGAAAGAATAGATTGTACTGCATTTCGGTTTGAACTATCAGCCTTTTCGAGACCATCTTGTAAGTTGGCTCTTACATTTTCAACAAGATCCATAGCATTGTTAAACCTGTCTTCGATATTTTCGGTTACAGAATTACTCTCGTTTATTACTTGTAAAGCACGGTTTTCCAAGTCTACCAACACTGGTTTTAAATTTGTCTCGAACTCTGTAGGATTTCTTGTTTCAATTAAATTAGTAATTTTCTTTCTTAATTCTGCACCAATTTGTATTAATTCATTGTCAGATTTTTCAAGAATTAGTTTACTGCGTGCTACCTGTCGTATAAGCAAATTTAGGCCACGATTTAACGAGGATCGAACTTGAGCTAGGAAGTCAGGCCTATCTATAAAACTAGATATTGCGCATGTTATGGATCTCTTGACTTTTATCGGCTCAATTGTTTTCAACTCTTTACTTTTACCAACATCAAGATCCTTTAATGCGTATGTTAGCGAAATTATTACGCCCAAGAGGACAAGTTGTTGAAATAGTTTCATAGTTCTTCTATCGTTCAATGGTAATTCACTGGTGTTACTGACGATTTGTAGGAAATTCTATCGCTATTTATACCAAATGTAAGTAAAGATTTATTGGTTGTCTTATTTTTTGTTTTGCAAAGCCAGTTCTCTTAGATATTTTTGACCTTCATCTTGAACGTTATTTGTGTTTGTACAGTATTTGAGGGTCACGAAGTTCTTAACAGAATTTTCTATTTATTTCTTTAAAAAAAATATGTTGATCAGTGGCAGTGTTTTGTTATTAAATATATTTTTAACAACACGAGCAAATATTTACTACTTAAGTTCCGCGTTAATTTTAGATTTATAAATTATAAATTTTAAACTCATTAATTTAGGTAAAGTAGGGTGTTGATTACAACGTTCTGCAAAAATGATAAAAAATAAATTATATAATACATAAGAAAACAACATATATTATGTTTCATGAGATAGGTAGAAATTAGAAATTTACACGGTGCATACGCTATAAAGCAACAAGTACAATTTTTAAATAAGAAATTAAAGATTATCTCCATAAGTCATGTAATTTGATGTATGTATGTAGACTTTTGAATTACTGTAAGAATTATTGATACAAGTATGTCAACATTTATATATACATATATGAAGGTATTGAAGGTAATGATTTTAAACTTCTACGGGCAATTCTAAAATCCATATAGCGTTATGGAGCACTGCCTCCATTTCAAATTAAAGAAAAACAAAATGTTCGAAAATAAAACTCGACAGCTTTCTGGTATAAACCAGAATGAATTATTTAAATTCTACAGTTGTAAACATAGTAAACGATTCTGATTACTTTGGACTAAGAATAATTGTTAGATCCACAAGGTAAACACTTGTAGTCAGCTCGATAATCATGTATATTATTTCTAAAGCACTTTTTATTTTTGTCGGTTGCAAATATCTCCCATACCACCGCATCAAATTAAATGAATGATATCTCATTTCAAAGGTTATTTCTAACACTAATGACAAAAAATAATGAGAAATTGAAAAATTAAGGTTGTCGAAAACGACATTCGAGAATAGTCGGAGTCGCTGTCGATAGTTAGTTTTTTTGGTACTATGTAAAATTTTCGACAATAAAATATTTTGTAATAGATCAAAACATAAAATTTTAATAAAAAATTTTTGCGGTAGCATTTTAGGCGATAAATTAACACTTAAAAATAACAAAAAAAAAAAAAAACAAAACGACTACTCTTAATTAAATTTGGAAACTTTTGTATTTCATTTGCAATTTTCTTAAAATACAAATTTAGAAAGATGTGTTTTTAAATAAAAAAATTTTCCATTTACAAAAATAAAATGTGCAGACAACAGTTTTAGTACGATTATACAGGTAAAATTAGGTGCTCTTACACTTGTATCTCTTTTTTCCATACAAAATATCTTATTTTTATGAAATAAAAGTATTCTATATTGGAATCAAGGTTCTAAGGGACCTCCTTACAAAATTTTGTGCAAATTCATACGGCAGTTTTTACAGGATGTGAACACAGACACAAAAAATTCCAAAAATAGGTGTTTTGTATTTGATATAGCGATTACTATCTACACCAATATCAAAATATTTTAAAAAATATTTCATGTACAGAAATGACTCCGTTACAGTTTTATCATATGTATAGGTTAAGAAAAAACTTAAAATTTCTAAAATTAAGAAAAAACTTGAAGTTAGTGTAGAATAAAACGTACTCTGCCTTTCAGTTCTTCAAATTCAATTTTACGTTTTTTAATTCGATTTCATCGGACGTAAGTTTTAGATGATGTTTTAATGCTCTTCTTTTTTTAAGTTTCTTCCTTTGATATGAATCTTTTTCTATTAAATTTTTCAATTTCTTTTAAGGTCTTCATAACTTTAGTTCTGTTTGAATGCTTAATTTTGTTGCTAATTTTTCCAATCAAAAAAGCAAATTTTGGGGTGACAGAGAATTAAAAAAAAGTGGTTCTGCATATATATAATTTTACATAAAAATACCATCGGCTCTTAATGGGTTAAGCATTTTTAAAAAATTTTTGTATTTCCTTAAAGACCTCTTCAAAGGCTTTTAAATGATACCCATATTGATATTTTAAAAAATTTTAAAATTTCAGAGTCCCGTAACTCAGAAAATATGGGCGAGCGCCAGTTTTTTAATTGATGTTTTTTTTCTTATTTTTTAATTCGCTATCTCCTTGTATATTTATTTTTTTGGTTGGAGTTACTTTATTATTGAAAATGACATGAAAAAATTAGATGTAGGCGTGGTGTTTTGCCTGCTGCCTCGAAGGACATGGACGCATCATGCTGATTTCTAATAGTAGCTCTTTCGACTCTATGTCTGATCGATTGACATATTTATTTATTTTTTTTTTTTTTTGCAAAGTTGATTTCAACACCAACACGGACTGACACACGGACATCACTCAATTGACTTCGCTATGCATAAGAAGTCAGAATATACATATATAATTTATGGGGTCAGAAATGGATATTGTAGAAATTACACCCAGAATGACAAAAGTACCCTTTTTCCACTTTCTGTGATGGTATAAAAACAGCATGCAAAAAATTAATTAAAATAAGCATAATGTAAAAATCAAAAGTAAACTTATCTTTTGTTAGCGTTCGTTTTAAAAATTTACGAAAAAAAAATTTTGTCGTGTACATAAATTTCAACGACAATATTTGAACAAGTTATCATTCGAATACGACAAACGTAATACCGATTTTTGTAATAGATTTGTTTTTCGAGTAACATATTAAACGATAACGACGTGCGTAGTACCATTTTAAAAAAACGTAGGATTTTCGACACGAGAACGACAAACGTAATAAGGCTGAATATTTTCATTGATAAAAATTGTATTTTATATAGAACTGAATGATAATACAGTGATTATATGTTTTGTCTCAAGTGTGGTAATACAGGGTTGATTAATAGTAATGCAGTTCTACATAATACAGAATATATTAAAATCCATTCTGGCAATACCCCTATTTACCCCTATGCCGTTTAGTAATAGATACTTTTATTTGTATTAAGAATTCGTACGGGCAAAAAGTTAACGATGATCATGTCATTACCTCTAACATTGTATTCAAAGAATTAATATAAAATCATTTAAACATATGTATGTATGATTTCTAATATTTTTATACTTTTAATAAAATGTATTGAAGTTACTAAAATTTCTATTAATTATTTTCATTTTATGTTACAAAAAAATGACAACTAACGCTGCGAAATATTCGCACGGGTCATCTAGTCTGTATTAAAGATCCAACAAAAATATTTTTTGACTCGTTAATAAAGTACGAAATAGATTTTATTTAGCTGAAATAACAGTTTGTTATGCCTAAAAATCCGAATTAAGTTTAATATTGTCCAAAAAGTACGAGTTTGGCAGCAGGAGCACTCAGTGTATCTGAAAATACTTTGTTTCAGAAAGACAAAAAAAATTCTATGACTCCTTAATATAAAATATTGTAAACAATATTCTGAACCACCCATTTAAGCTACAAATAATATTGCTGAAGACTTTCAATAACTTAACAGTCAATTTCCCTGCATCAGCAATGGAAAATTGAAAGAAGGAATACTTGCAGCCCCCCCAGAACGTAACCTTCAATGTGAAGTTAAGTGAAGTAAAAATATGAACATGGACAGCTACTGAAAATTAGCGTCATAACGTTAACGAACATCTTTCTGCTTAAAATGTTCTTAAATATAATATGTCCTTCAAAATGCATTCTTTAGACCCAGGATCGGCTAATCGACTTAATTGGAACAATGTTCATATTATTAGTGCGATTTTCCATTTTTTAAACATTAAACTGCTAATTTTGTTCAAATAACATGAACCGGCATCGTCCTGTGTTTGATTACTCAGATTGGGTAAAACTTCTTCCAGTTATTGTGAAATATATTGTTGCAATCGGCTTTTTAATTTTTACACCCCTTGTACGTGATATAGGAAAGCATTTTTGTTTTTATCATTTTTGCAGAACAGTGTAATCAACACCCCACTTTACCTAAATTAATGAGTTTAAAATTTATAATTTATAAATCTAAAATTAACGCGGAACTTGAGTAGTAAATATTTGCACTTGTTGTTAAAAATATATTTTTATAATTAAATAAGAAAACACTGTCACTGATCAACATGTTTTTTGTTTAACAAAATAAATAAAAAAAAATTCTGCTAAGAATTTCGTGACCCTCAAATACTGTACAAACACTAATAACGTTCAAGATGAAGGTCAAAAATATCTAAGACTAAGAACTTGCTTTGCAAAAGAAAAAATAAGACAACAAATAAATATTTACTTACATTTTGTATAAATAGCGATAGAATTTCCTACAAATCGTCAGTTACACCAGCGAATTACCATTGAACGATAGAAGAACTATGAAACTATTTCAACAACTTGTCCTCTTGGGCGTAATAATTTCGCTAACATACGCTTTAAAGGATCTTGATGTTGGTGAAAGTAAAGAGTTGAAAACACTTGAGCCGATAAAAGTCAAGAGATCCATAACATGCGCAATATCTAGTTTTATAGATAGGCCTGACTTCCTAGCTAAAGTTCGATCCTCGTTAAATCGTGGCCTAAATTTGCTTGTACGACAGGTAGCACGCAGTAAACTAATTCTTGAAAAATCTGACAATGAATTAATACAAATTGGTGCAGAATTAAGAAAGAAAATTACTAATTTAATTGAAACAAGAAATCCTACAGAGTTCGAGACAAATTTAAAACCAGTGTTGGTAGACTTGGAAAACCGTGCTTTACAAAAAATAAGCGAGAGTAATTCTGTAACCGAAAATATCGGGGAAAGGCTTAGCATTGCTCTGAATCTGGTACCATCTATTCTATCAGATGTGAGCGGCCGTTTAGACAATCTCAGGAATCAAGTAAAAAATAATCTCGATTTTTGTACCACATCTTCTTGTACAATACCTTCTTTAACGGAAATCCGTGACTATCTAAAAGAAAGAAGGCAAGAAATATCACCTCAAGCTCAGGCTTTGTTGGATTCATTCGTTAATAACTTGGAAGCAAGATTGAAAAATCTCAGACGAAGAATAGTGAGACTAAACAATTCTGTAAATAAAGCATTGAATATAAACAAGAATGATTTAAAACAAGAAACTAAGAACTTAAGTAAAAGGATGAGAGACAGAGTATCCTCAAGCTTCTTGTACAAAAAATTGAAGGCTGAGCTTGACAAAAACTGCGATGTGGAAAGTCATTATGAATGTTCGTTAGTTAATTTGAAAGGATGCTTCCAGCAAATTTTCTCAACTCCTGAAACATGTACTTCAACTAATGATAAAGACTGTGTTACGAACACACGGCCAAATCGTATAAATACAACACCTGGATATCCAACCTGTACTTCAAATGATTCTAGAGACTGTGTTAAAAACACACGGCCAAATCGTATAAATACAACACCTAGATATCCAACCTGTACTTCAAATGATCCTAGAGACTGTGTTAAAAACACACGGCCAAATCGTAAAAATACAACACCTAGATATCCAACCTGTACTTCAAATGATCCTAGAGACTGTGTTAAAAACACACGGCCAAATCGTAAAAATACAACACCTAGATATCCAACCTGTACTTCAAATGATCCTAGAGACTGTGTTAAAAACTCAAACCCATATCCTGGCACTATAACTCCTTCAAATAATAACAGACCTTGGCAGCCGTTACCTGGCAACAGACCTCCATCTAACAGAGTACCTAACAACCGATTCGGACCGGGTTATAATGGCTAGCAGCTGCGGATAGTTCGGCGCACAAAGGCAACCACTCTCTTTTATCTGTTGTTTAATAAAATGTTCCAAGTCTTTGTCTTTTAAATAAAAGTTTACATTCCTACAAAATTTTGAAGCCGGTTTTTAATTTCACATTTAAATTTCACGTCTGACAAAAAAGAATTTTATTGACGATATTTGTAATAATCCTGGTTCGCTGATCTGTGTGAAAGTTTTTACCTCAATCAATTAAGTCTTTTAGCGAAAGCATTTTTTTAAATGCACAAGAAGCCGCTTAACTTTCTGTGTAACTTTTGGGTTATAAAATCCAAAACCAAATTTAATTGTGGCAATTTTTTTTTTAATTTTGGCATACATTCATCTTCCCTTCCTCAATTTTTTATGCAAGGCGTGACTTAGTAATAGTAATGACGTCTTTACTTGTCCATCAGCGTCATCAAACAGCCATTGGCGACGCTCTTCAGATGAAAGTATGACAACAGCGTTTTATTTACTGGTGAAACAAAAATTCTGTTTATCTTTCTTAGCTGCGTGCTTAACCTGCTGTCTTCTGGTGGTGCGTATTGTTTCTTCCTCACCCTCGAAACCTTTAAAACTATTTATATTTATGTTCGATTTTTGTAATTTCTTAGTGTTGAATAATGAGTCGCTAGACTAGACTTTCTGAACCTTATTCTATTGCGGAGCGTGAAGAAACTTTAATATGAATATTTTGTAAAGAGATGATTTTCAAATGGAACATCAATATATTAAAATATTAAAATATAGTACGTTTTGTTAAAATTTAGAATTCTGACACAATAAATCCAAATATCTTGAGCACAGGCCCGAAAACGAAACTGGTTACGCTGTGGTTGGCGATCTCATGACAACATCAAAACCAAAGACTTCGCCATCTTATTCTGCAAAACGAAGCGGTTAAGGAATCATGATCCCTCCACATTTCTCAGTTTTAGGCCATTTATTTTATTAATTATAATAATCTGTTGAAATATCAACGAAATGTGATTTTAAGCAAATTTATTTTAAATACAATGTCAACTTTACATTTTGCAGTAAAATAGTGATGTCGCCGTTTGATGAAAGATAGAACCATCTTATCATTTCGCAGCTATTTAAGGATTTGATTCACAGTAAAAGACCTTTTTTTATAGCAAAGTCTATTGAGCAATGTCCGTCTATCCGTCCGTGTGAGTGTTGAAATCAAGTTTTTCGAGGCAACCTTGATTTCACAAAAAAAATAAATAAATAAATATGTCAATCGATCAGATTTAATTTCGAAAGAGGTGCTGTTGGCAAATAAAACATAACGCAAATAAAACATAATTTTTTACACACAGAAGAACTGCGAAAGCAATAACAAAAATCCAGAATAATGCTTTAACGTCTAAGCCCCTCAGCGGCACATATTGTCTTCTGCGGCAAAATTATTTCTAATTGTCTGCATAGCTAACCGAACGCGGCATTACCGTTTTTGGCAAATCTACGTATTGTATTACTTTACAAAATACTTAAACTCGAAACAAAAAAAAAAAATTATTTCTTATTTATGGACCCGTCCATAAAATTTTAACTGATATGGGTACTGAATTTAAAAATGAAGTACTACAGGAATTATTAAAACTACTTAACATAAACTTAGTAAATTCAACACCATATCATCATGAAACGTTGGGTACAGTTGAACGTTCACATCGAACCTTCAATGAATTTCTCAGATCATATGTATCTAAGTCTCTTAATGATTGGGATCAATGGTTACCCTATTTCACTTATTGTTACAACACAACCCCATCAACAACACACAGTTATTGCCCTTTTGAATTGATATTTGGTAAAACTCCAGAAATTTTTTCTTTATTGAATTCAAAAATCATAGAACCTTTATATAATTTTGATGATTATGTTAAAGAAGTTAGATACCGACTCAAAATTGCCAATGAAAATGCAAGATCTGCATTGCAAAACTCAAAACATTTACAAAAACTAAACTATGATAAAAATACAAAGGCATTACAAATTAAAATTAATGATCAAGTTTTTATAAAAAATGAGCAAGGTCATAAATTAGAAAACGTTTATAAAGGTCCATATAAGGTAATAAAAGTCGATAACAAAAACAATTGCACTTTACAAATTGATAAAAAGAAAGAAATAATAGTTCATAAAAATAGGCTTAAATTAGCAACTATATAAACATATATGAAAAAAAAAGAAAACTAAATAGTCTAAAGAGAAATACATAGTAACAAGTATGTTAATAAAATAACACAGTAAATAACAAAAAAAACTATAAAATAAGAAAAAAGGTAGAATAATAATTTATTTTTAAGATATCAAATTAAACTACAAGAATTTATATAAACAAAATTTTATGAATTAAGCAAAAATATATACATATATATGTATATACATATGCAAATACTCTTATTTTTTATTAATTATTTAAATATTTTTTTTGGTAAATAAATATAAATTAAAATTATTTCTCTTCAAGAAATGCATATTATATAGCATTTGTAAAGAAAGCTCTTATGGCTGCCATCTGATCAATGTTCGCTATAAGACCTTTCTATTTAAGAGGGGTGGTGTTATGAAGGTATAATGTCCAATAAACTTTTAATATAACATTCCATTTCCAAATTATATCGATATCAAATTACCGTGTGACTTTAAATTATTTCAATATCGTGTGACTTTAAATTATTGCAATACCGTGTGACTTTAAATATATTTTGGCATTCTTTAATTATTGCATTTGCATCTCGTATTACCATTACTTTCATGACACCACATTAATATGTAAGAAATTATTATTAATAAATAATATAAAAAGAAGTTGAATAAAAGATATGGATAGAGTTGTAAAAACGTTGTCGCGACACAAACACCAAAGATTATTGTGTTTTATTTCCTCTATGTATATTTCGAACATATTACAAAACTTTCCAATGGAAATGTCAGATTGCACTTGGCAGCACTCAGTGTTGCCAGGCCAGAAATATATATAGCAGCCCTCGTATTCTGATAAATTGCGCTGATAGTATTTCTATCCCTTTAGAAATTTTGTTTAATACATCAATAAAATATGATAATTATCCCGAAATCTGGAAGGATTCCTTTATTATTCCTTTTTTTAAATCAGGAAACAAGTCCGATGTTTCAAATTACCGTGGTATTGCAAAATTAAGTACTATACCCAAATTATTAGAAAAAATTACCACCGAACATTTATGCTTTCATACAGCAAATTTGATAACACATCATCAGCATGGATTTCGAAAGAGATGCTCTAGTATAACAAATCTTTTACATTTTTCAACAATTATACATCATGGGTATCTCCAGAAACAACAAACTGACGTGATATACACCGATATCAGCAAGGCATTTGATAAAGTCAATGCTTCTGAAGAAAAAATTGGAATTAATTGGTTTTACCGATTTAAGTGTCAAGTGGATATACTTTTACCTAACAAACACGAAACAAATGGTTCGTTTTAATAACTCCTGCTCTAGAAGCATAGATGTTGTATCTGTGGTACCACAGTGAAGCCACCTTGGGCCGCTTCTATTTTCCTTATTTATTAATGACTTGCCTGATGTCATTCAATCATCCAATATTTTGATGTATGCCAACGATGTAAAAGTTTTTCGTAATTACAGTCAAATAACCGACCAGCAACATCTCCAAGCTGACCTTAAGTCGCTTCACAATTGGTGTAAAATAAATCTTATGGAGCTAAATCTGAAGAAATGTAAATATATGTGCTTCGCTAGAAAGAAACCGATACCTACACGCTATTTTATCGATGACTATCATCTGGAAGAAGTAGATAAAATATTAGATCTTGGATCTTGGGGTCACTTAATCTTATCTCACATTAAAATTTGACAGCAAACAAAGCTAGAGGTGTACTGGGATTTGTAAAACGTTGGGCTAAAGAGTTTGATGATCCATACGTTACTAAAAGCCTTTATATATCGCTTTTCAGGCCTATTCTGGAGTACGGATCCATAATTTGGGACCCTATGCATAAAAAATATTCAGATGTTCTCGAATCTGTTCAAAAACAGTTCCTGCTTTTTTGCCTCCGTGGATTAAACTTTAACCTACTTGAGTTACCTGTCTATTCAGCCAGACTTTGTCTTATTAAGCTACCAACTCTAAGGAGTCGCAGAACAGTACTAAATATTTCCTTCATTTTTGGCGTGATTAGTGGCGATTCATCCACTCATTTACTTATTAACAGAATTACTTTAAATGTACCACAACGCCCTACACGTAATTTTATCCCTTTAGCTGTAGACTTTTTTCGGGCTAATTATGCTAACGCAGACCCTTTTAGGAGAATTTGTGCAGATTTTAATATATATTATAAGTTTATTGATTTTAATTTGTCACTAAGCTCAATTAGAAATATCATATTAGTTTACCTAAACAACTAATTTTTTATTTATTTATGTACAGTTTTTTCTTCTATTTATTACGTGTTTTATTACTGCATGCATGTTTAATTTAATCTAATTGTTTATGTTATTTAAAGTTTTTTTTTATTATTGTATGTATGTTAATTTAAGCTAATTTCATGTTGTATTTAAATTAAAATGTCTGCAAGGATTTAAATTTCCGTAGACAATTAAATAAATAAATAAACAACCTTCTGAACCACCCATTTAAGCTACGAATAATAATGGTGAAGACTTTCAATACCTTAACAGTCAATTTCCCTGCATCAGCAATGGAAAATTGAAAGAAGGAATACTTGCAGCCCCATAAAAATGAGTGCTTATCAAGAACGTAACCTTCAATTTTAAGTTTAGTGAACTAAAAATATGAACATGGACAGCTACTGAAAATTAGCATCATAACGTTGACGAACATATATCTGCTTAAAATGTTCTTAAATATAATATGTCCTTCAAAATGCATTCTTTAGACCCAGGATCGGCTAATCGACTTAATTGGAACAATGTTCATATTATTAGTGCGATTTTCCATTTTTTAAACATTAAACTGCTAATTTTGTTCAAATAACATGAACCGGCATCGTCCTGTGTTTGATTACTCAGATTGGGTAAAACTTCTTCCAGTTATTGTGAAATATATTGTTGCAATCGGCTTTTTAATTTTTACACCCCTTGTACGTGATATAGGAAAGCATTTTTGTTTTTATCATTTTTGCAGAACAGTGTAATCAACACCCCACTTTACCTAAATTAATGAGTTTAAAATTTATAATTTATAAATCTAAAATTAACGCGGAACTTGAGTAGTAAATATTTGCACTTGTTGTTAAAAATATATTTTTATAATTAAATAAGAAAACACTGTCACTGATCAACATGTTTTTTGTTTAACAAAATAAATAAAAAAAAATTCTGCTAAGAATTTCGTGACCCTCAAATACTGTACAAACACTAATAACGTTCAAGATGAAGGTCAAAAATATCTAAGACTAAGAACTTGCTTTGCAAAAGAAAAAATAAGACAACAAATAAATATTTACTTACATTTTGTATAAATAGCGATAGAATTTCCTACAAATCGTCAGTTACACCAGCGAATTACCATTGAACGATAGAAGAACTATGAAACTATTTCAACAACTTGTCCTCTTGGGCGTAATAATTTCGCTAACATACGCTTTAAAGGATCTTGATGTTGGTGAAAGTAAAGAGTTGAAAACACTTGAGCCGATAAAAGTCAAGAGATCCATAACATGCGCAATATCTAGTTTTATAGATAGGCCTGACTTCCTAGCTAAAGTTCGATCCTCGTTAAATCGTGGCCTAAATTTGCTTGTACGACAGGTAGCACGCAGTAAACTAATTCTTGAAAAATCTGACAATGAATTAATACAAATTGGTGCAGAATTAAGAAAGAAAATTACTAATTTAATTGAAACAAGAAATCCTACAGAGTTCGAGACAAATTTAAAACCAGTGTTGGTAGACTTGGAAAACCGTGCTTTACAAAAAATAAGCGAGAGTAATTCTGTAACCGAAAATATCGGGGAAAGGCTTAGCATTGCTCTGAATCTGGTACCATCTATTCTATCAGATGTGAGCGGCCGTTTAGACAATCTCAGGAATCAAGTAAAAAATAATCTCGATTTTTGTACCACATCTTCTTGTACAATACCTTCTTTAACGGAAATCCGTGACTATCTAAAAGAAAGAAGGCAAGAAATATCACCTCAAGCTCAGGCTTTGTTGGATTCATTCGTTAATAACTTGGAAGCAAGATTGAAAAATCTCAGACGAAGAATAGTGAGACTAAACAATTCTGTAAATAAAGCATTGAATATAAACAAGAATGATTTAAAACAAGAAACTAAGAACTTAAGTAAAAGGATGAGAGACAGAGTATCCTCAAGCTTCTTGTACAAAAAATTGAAGGCTGAGCTTGACAAAAACTGCGATGTGGAAAGTCATTATGAATGTTCGTTAGTTAATTTGAAAGGATGCTTCCAGCAAATTTTCTCAACTCCTGAAACATGTACTTCAACTAATGATAAAGACTGTGTTACGAACACACGGCCAAATCGTATAAATACAACACCTGGATATCCAACCTGTACTTCAAATGATTCTAGAGACTGTGTTAAAAACACACGGCCAAATCGTATAAATACAACACCTAGATATCCAACCTGTACTTCAAATGATCCTAGAGACTGTGTTAAAAACACACGGCCAAATCGTAAAAATACAACACCTAGATATCCAACCTGTACTTCAAATGATCCTAGAGACTGTGTTAAAAACACACGGCCAAATCGTAAAAATACAACACCTAGATATCCAACCTGTACTTCAAATGATCCTAGAGACTGTGTTAAAAACTCAAACCCATATCCTGGCACTATAACTCCTTCAAATAATAACAGACCTTGGCAGCCGTTACCTGGCAACAGACCTCCATCTAACAGAGTACCTAACAACCGATTCGGACCGGGTTATAATGGCTAGCAGCTGCGGATAGTTCGGCGCACAAAGGCAACCACTCTCTTTTATCTGTTGTTTAATAAAATGTTCCAAGTCTTTGTCTTTTAAATAAAAGTTTACATTCCTACAAAATTTTGAAGCCGGTTTTTAATTTCACATTTAAATTTCACGTCTGACAAAAAAGAATTTTATTGACGATATTTGTAATAATCCTGGTTCGCTGATCTGTGTGAAAGTTTTTACCTCAATCAATTAAGTCTTTTAGCGAAAGCATTTTTTTAAATGCACAAGAAGCCGCTTAACTTTCTGTGTAACTTTTGGGTTATAAAATCCAAAACCAAATTTAATTGTGGCAATTTTTTTTTTAATTTTGGCATACATTCATCTTCCCTTCCTCAATTTTTTATGCAAGGCGTGACTTAGTAATAGTAATGACGTCTTTACTTGTCCATCAGCGTCATCAAACAGCCATTGGCGACGCTCTTCAGATGAAAGTATGACAACAGCGTTTTATTTACTGGTGAAACAAAAATTCTGTTTATCTTTCTTAGCTGCGTGCTTAACCTGCTGTCTTCTGGTGGTGCGTATTGTTTCTTCCTCACCCTCGAAACCTTTAAAACTATTTATATTTATGTTCGATTTTTGTAATTTCTTAGTGTTGAATAATGAGTCGCTAGACTAGACTTTCTGAACCTTATTCTATTGCGGAGCGTGAAGAAACTTTAATATGAATATTTTGTAAAGAGATGATTTTCAAATGGAACATCAATATATTAAAATATTAAAATATAGTACGTTTTGTTAAAATTTAGAATTCTGACACAATAAATCCAAATATCTTGAGCACAGGCCCGAAAACGAAACTGGTTACGCTGTGGTTGGCGATCTCATGACAACATCAAAACCAAAGACTTCGCCATCTTATTCTGCAAAACGAAGCGGTTAAGGAATCATGATCCCTCCACATTTCTCAGTTTTAGGCCATTTATTTTATTAATTATAATAATCTGTTGAAATATCAACGAAATGTGATTTTAAGCAAATTTATTTTAAATACAATGTCAACTTTACATTTTGCAGTAAAATAGTGATGTCGCCGTTTGATGAAAGATAGAACCATCTTATCATTTCGCAGCTATTTAAGGATTTGATTCACAGTAAAAGACCTTTTTTTATAGCAAAGTCTATTGAGCAATGTCCGTCTATCCGTCCGTGTGAGTGTTGAAATCAAGTTTTTCGAGGCAACCTTGATTTCACAAAAAAAATAAATAAATAAATATGTCAATCGATCAGATTTAATTTCGAAAGAGGTGCTGTTGGCAAATAAAACATAACGCAAATAAAACATAATTTTTTACACACAGAAGAACTGCGAAAGCAATAACAAAAATCCAGAATAATGCTTTAACGTCTAAGCCCCTCAGCGGCACATATTGTCTTCTGCGGCAAAATTATTTCTAATTGTCTGCATAGCTAACCGAACGCGGCATTACCGTTTTTGGCAAATCTACGTATTGTATTACTTTACAAAATACTTAAACTCGAAACAAAAAAAAAAAATTATTTCTTATTTATGGACCCGTCCATAAAATTTTAACTGATATGGGTACTGAATTTAAAAATGAAGTACTACAGGAATTATTAAAACTACTTAACATAAACTTAGTAAATTCAACACCATATCATCATGAAACGTTGGGTACAGTTGAACGTTCACATCGAACCTTCAATGAATTTCTCAGATCATATGTATCTAAGTCTCTTAATGATTGGGATCAATGGTTACCCTATTTCACTTATTGTTACAACACAACCCCATCAACAACACACAGTTATTGCCCTTTTGAATTGATATTTGGTAAAACTCCAGAAATTTTTTCTTTATTGAATTCAAAAATCATAGAACCTTTATATAATTTTGATGATTATGTTAAAGAAGTTAGATACCGACTCAAAATTGCCAATGAAAATGCAAGATCTGCATTGCAAAACTCAAAACATTTACAAAAACTAAACTATGATAAAAATACAAAGGCATTACAAATTAAAATTAATGATCAAGTTTTTATAAAAAATGAGCAAGGTCATAAATTAGAAAACGTTTATAAAGGTCCATATAAGGTAATAAAAGTCGATAACAAAAACAATTGCACTTTACAAATTGATAAAAAGAAAGAAATAATAGTTCATAAAAATAGGCTTAAATTAGCAACTATATAAACATATATGAAAAAAAAAGAAAACTAAATAGTCTAAAGAGAAATACATAGTAACAAGTATGTTAATAAAATAACACAGTAAATAACAAAAAAAACTATAAAATAAGAAAAAAGGTAGAATAATAATTTATTTTTAAGATATCAAATTAAACTACAAGAATTTATATAAACAAAATTTTATGAATTAAGCAAAAATATATACATATATATGTATATACATATGCAAATACTCTTATTTTTTATTAATTATTTAAATATTTTTTTTGGTAAATAAATATAAATTATAATTATTTCTCTTCAAGAAATGCATATTATATAGCATTTGTAAAGAAAGCTCTTATGGCTGCCATCTGATCAATGTTCGCTATAAGACCTTTCTATTTAAGAGGGGTGGTGTTATGAAGGTATAATGTCCAATAAACTTTTAATATAACATTCCATTTCCAAATTATATCGATATCAAATTACCGTGTGACTTTAAATTATTTCAATATCGTGTGACTTTAAATTATTGCAATACCGTGTGACTTTAAATATATTTTGGCATTCTTTAATTATTGCATTTGCATCTCGTATTACCATTACTTTCATGACACCACATTAATATGTAAGAAATTATTATTAATAAATAATATAAAAAGAAGTTGAATAAAAGATATGGATAGAGTTGTAAAAACGTTGTCGCGACACAAACACCAAAGATTATTGTGTTTTATTTCCTCTATGTATATTTCGAACATATTACAAAACTTTCCAATGGAAATGTCAGATTGCACTTGGCAGCACTCAGTGTTGCCAGGCCAGAAATATATATAGCAGCCCTCGTATTCTGATAAATTGCGCTGATAGTATTTCTATCCCTTTAGAAATTTTGTTTAATACATCAATAAAATATGATAATTATCCCGAAATCTGGAAGGATTCCTTTATTATTCCTTTTTTTAAATCAGGAAACAAGTCCGATGTTTCAAATTACCGTGGTATTGCAAAATTAAGTACTATACCCAAATTATTAGAAAAAATTACCACCGAACATTTATGCTTTCATACAGCAAATTTGATAACACATCATCAGCATGGATTTCGAAAGAGATGCTCTAGTATAACAAATCTTTTACATTTTTCAACAATTATACATCATGGGTATCTCCAGAAACAACAAACTGACGTGATATACACCGATATCAGCAAGGCATTTGATAAAGTCAATCATATGCTTCTGAAGAAAAAATTGGAATTAATTGGTTTTACCGATTTAAGTGTCAAGTGGATATACTTTTACCTAACAAACACGAAACAAATGGTTCGTTTTAATAACTCCTGCTCTAGAAGCATAGATGTTGTATCTGTGGTACCACAGTGAAGCCACCTTGGGCCGCTTCTATTTTCCTTATTTATTAATGACTTGCCTGATGTCATTCAATCATCCAATATTTTGATGTATGCCAACGATGTAAAAGTTTTTCGTAATTACAGTCAAATAACCGACCAGCAACATCTCCAAGCTGACCTTAAGTCGCTTCACAATTGGTGTAAAATAAATCTTATGGAGCTAAATCTGAAGAAATGTAAATATATGTGCTTCGCTAGAAAGAAACCGATACCTACACGCTATTTTATCGATGACTATCATCTGGAAGAAGTAGATAAAATATTAGATCTTGGATCTTGGGGTCACTTAATTTTATCTCACATTAAAATTTGACAGCAAACAAAGCTAGAGGTGTACTGGGATTTGTAAAACGTTGGGCTAAAGAGTTTGATGATCCATACGTTACTAAAAGCCTTTATATATCGCTTTTCAGGCCTATTCTGGAGTACGGATCCATAATTTGGGACCCTATGCAAAAAAAATATTCAGATGTTCTCGAATCTGTTCAAAAACAGTTCCTGCTTTTTTGCCTCCGTGGATTAAACTTTAACCTACTTGAGTTACCTGTCTATTCAGCCAGACTTTGTCTTAATAAGCTACCAACTCTAAGGAGTCGCAGAACAGTACTAAATATTTCCTTCATTTTTGGCGTGATTAGTGGCGATTCATCCACTCATTTACTTATTAACAGAATTACTTTAAATGTACCACAACGCCCTACACGTAATTTTATCCCTTTAGCTGTAGACTTTTTTCGGGCTAATTATGCTAACGCAGACCCTTTTAGGAGAATTTGTGCAGATTTTAATATATATTATAAGTTTATTGATTTTAATTTGTCACTAAGCTCAATTAGAAATATCATATTAGTTTACCTAAACAACTAATTTTTTATTTATTTATGTACAGTTTTTTCTTCTATTTATTACGTGTTTTATTACTGCATGCATGTTTAATTTAATCTAATTGTTTATGTTATTTAAAGTTTTTTTTTATTATTGTATGTATGTTAATTTAAGCTAATTTCATGTTGTATTTAAATTAAAATGTCTGCAAGGATTTAAATTTCCGTAGACAATTAAATAAATAAATAAACAACCTTCTGAACCACCCATTTAAGCTACGAATAATAATGGTGAAGACTTTCAATACCTTAACAGTCAATTTCCCTGCATCAGCAATGGAAAATTGAAAGAAGGAATACTTGCAGCCCCATAAAAATGAGTGCTTATCAAGAACGTAACCTTCAATTTTAAGTTTAGTGAACTAAAAATATGAACATGGACAGCTACTGAAAATTAGCATCATAACGTTGACGAACATATATCTGCTTAAAATGTTCTTAAATATAATATGTCCTTCAAAATGCATTCTTTAGACCCAGGATCGGCTAATCGACTTAATTGGAACAATGTTCATATTATTAGTGCGATTTTCCATTTTTTAAACATTAAACAGCTAATTGTGTTCAAATAAGATAAACCGGCATCGTCCTGTGTTTGATTACTAAGATTGGATAAAACTTCTTCCAGTTATTGTGAAATATATTGTTGCAATCGGCTTTTTAATTTTTACACCCCTTGTACGTGATATAGGAAAGCATTTTTGTTTTTATCATTTTTGCAGAACAGTGTAATCAACAAACCACTTTAACTCAACGTGTTTTAAAGTTATAATTTATAAGTCTAAAATTAACGCGGAACTTAAGAAATAATTAAATAATATTTGCTCTTGTTGTTTAAAATATATTTTAATAATTAAATAACAAAACACTGCCACTGATCAACATGTTTTTTGTTTAACGAAATAAATAAAATAGAAAATTCTGTTAAGAATTTCGTGACCCTCAAATGTAGTACAAACACTAATAACGTTCAAGATGAAGGCCAAAAATATTTAAGAGAACTGGTTTTGCAAAACAAAAATAAGACAACAAATAAATATTTACTAACATTTGGTATAAATAGCGATAGAATTTCCTACAAATCGTCAGTTACACCAGTGAATTACCATTGAACGATAGAAGAACTATGAGACTACTTCAACTACTCGTCCTCTTGGGCGTAATAATTTCGCTAACATACGCAGCAAAGGATTTTGATGTTGGTGAAAATAAAGAGTTGAAAACAATTGAGTCGATTAAAGTCAAGAGATCCATTACATGCTCAATATCTAATTTTATAGGCAGGCCTGACTTCCCAACGCAAATTCGTACTTTCTTGCATGGAGGCCTAGAAGTGCTTACAGAACAGTTAGCAAGCAATAAACTCATTGTTGAAAAATTTGACAACGAATTAATGCAGATTGTTGCAGAATTTAGAAAAAATGTAAATGATATAATTGAATCAAGAAATCCTACAGAGTTAGAGATGAATTTAAGCCCAGTGTTGGCAGACTTGAAAAACCGTGCTTTACTAGTAATAAATGAGAGGAATTCTTTAACCGAAAATATCGGGGACAGGTTTAGCACTGCTATAAATCTGGTTAATAGAGTAAGAGGCGACTTACAAGATGTTCTAAAAAAGGCTGATAGTTCAAACCGAAATGCGGTACAATCTATTCTCTCAGATATGAGCGGCCGTTTAAGCAATCTCAGGAATCAAGTAAAAAATAATCTCTATTTTTGTACAACATCTCTTTGTACAACACCCTCTTTAACGGAAATAAATAATTTTCTAAAAGAAAAAAAGAAAGAAATATCACCTCAAGCTAAGGCTCTGTTGAATTCATTCGTTAATAGCCTGGAACCAAAATTGTATAATCTTAGAGGAAGAATAGAGGAACTAATTAATTCAGTAGATGACGCATTTTATAGAAACAATTATGATTTAAAACAAAAAACTGATAACTTAAGAAAAAGTTTGAGAGACAGAATAGCCTCTAGTTTCTTATACAAAAAATTAATGGCTGAGCTTGACAAAAACTGCGATGTGGAAAATCAGTATGAATGTTCGTTATTTAATTTGAATGGATGCATCCAGCAAATTCAAAACATAACTCCCGTTTCTAAAATATGTAGTTCAACTAATTCTAAAGACTGTATTAAGATCACATGGCCAAATCGTGTAAATTCGATTCCTGGATATGAGACTTGTACTTCAGATAATCCTTCAGGCTGTGATAAAAACACTAAGCCAAATCATATAAGTCCGATTCCTGGATATGAAACTTGTACACCAGATAATCCTACAGGCTGTACTAAGCCAAATCATATAAGTCCGATTCCTGGATATGAAACTTGTACACCAGATAATCCTACAGGCAGTACTAAGAACACTAAGCCAAATAGTGTAAATTCGATACCTGGATATGAAACTTGTACACCAGATAATCCTACAGGCTGTACTAAGCCAAATCGTATAAGTCCAATTCCTGAATATGAAACTTGTACACCAGATAATCCTACAGGCTGTACTAAGAGCACTAAGCCAAATCGTGTAAACTCGATTCCTGGGTATGAAGCTTGTACTTCAGATAATCCTTCAGGCTGTGCTAAGAACACTAAACCAAATCGTATAAGTCCAATTCCTGGATATGAAACTTGTACACCAGATAATCCTGCAGGCTGTACTAAGAACACTAAGCCAAATCGTGTAAATCCGATTCCTAAATATGAAACTTGTACTTCAGATAATCCTACAGGTTGTGCTAAGAACACTAAGCCAAATCGTACAAGTCCGATTCCTGGATACGAAACTTGTACACCAGATAATCCTACAGGCTGTACTAAGCCAAATCGTATAAGTCCAATTCCTGAATATGAAACTTGTACACCAGATAATCCTACAGGCTGTACTAAGAGCACTAAGCCAAATCGTGTAAACTCGATTCCTGGATATGAAGCTTGTACTTCAGATAATCCTTCAGGCTGTGCTAAGAACACTAAACCGAATCGTATAAGTCCGATTCCTGGATATGAAACTTGTACACCAGATAATCCTACAGGCTGTACTAAGAACACTAAGCCAAATCGTGTAAATTCGATACCTGGATATGAAACTTGTACACCAGATAATCCTACAGGCTGTACTAAGCCAAATCGTATAAGTCCAATTCCTGAATATGAAACTTGTACACCAGATAATCCTACAGGCTGTACTAAGAACACTAAGCCAAATCGAGTAAATTTGATTCCTGGATATGAAACTTGTACACCAGATAATCCTACAGGCTGTACTAAGCCAAATCGTATAAGTCCAATTCCTGAATATGAAACTTGTACACCAGATAATCCTACAGGCTGTACTAAGCCAAATCGTATAAGTCCAATTCCTGAATATGAAACTTGTACACCAGATAATCCTACAGGCTGTACTAAGCCAAATCGTATAAGTCCAATTCCTGAATATGAAACTTGTACACCAGATAATCCTACAGGCTGTACTAAGCCAAATCGTATAAGTCCAATTCCTGAATATGAAACTTGTACACCAGATAATCCTACAGGCTGTACTAAGAGCACTAAGCCAAATCGTGTAAACTCGATTCCTGGATATGAAGCTTGTACTTCAGATAATCCTTCACGCTGTGCTAAGAACACTAAACCGAATCGTATAAGTCCGATTCCTGGATATGAAACTTGTACACCAGATAATCCTGCAGGCTGTACTAAGAACACTAAGCCAAATCGTGTAAATTCGATACCTAAATATGAAACTTGTACTTCAGATAATCCTACAGGTTGTGCTAAGAACACTAAGCCAAATCGTACAAGTCCGATTCCTGGATACGAAACTTGTACACCAGATAATCCTACAGGCTGTACTAAGCCAAATCGTATAAGTCCAATTCCTGAATATGAAACTTGTACACCAGATAATCCTACAGGCTGTACTAAGAGCACTAAGCCAAATCGTGTAAACTCGATTCCTGGATATGAAGCTTGTACTTCAGATAATCCTTCAGGCTGTGCTAAGAACACTAAACCGAATCGTATAAGTCCGATTCCTGGATATGAAACTTGTACACCAGATAATCCTACAGGCTGTACTAAGAACACTAAGCCAAATCGTGTAAATTCGATACCTGGATATGAAACTTGTACACCAGATAATCCTACAGGCTGTACTAAGCCAAATCGTATAAGTCCAATTCCTGAATATGAAACTTGTACACCAGATAATCCTACAGGCTGTACTAAGAACACTAAGCCAAATCGAGTAAATTTGATTCCTGGATATGAAACTTGTACACCAGATAATCCTACAGGCTGTACTAAGCCAAATCGTATAAGTCCAATTCCTGAATATGAAACTTGTACACCAGATAATCCTACAGGCTGTACTAAGCCAAATCGTATAAGTCCAATTCCTGAATATGAAACTTGTACACCAGATAATCCTACAGGCTGTACTAAGCCAAATCGTATAAGTCCAATTCCTGAATATGAAACTTGTACACCAGATAATCCTACAGGCTGTACTAAGCCAAATCGTATAAGTCCAATTCCTGAATATGAAACTTGTACACCAGATAATCCTACAGGCTGTACTAAGAGCACTAAGCCAAATCGTGTAAACTCGATTCCTGGATATGAAGCTTGTACTTCAGATAATCCTTCAGGCTGTGCTAAGAACACTAAACCGAATCGTATAAGTCCGATTCCTGGATATGAAACTTGTACACCAGATAATCCTGCAGGCTGTACTAAGAACACTAAGCCAAATCGTGTAAATTCGATACCTAAATATGAAACTTGTACTTCAGATAATCCTACAGGTTGTGCTAAGAACACTAAGCCAAATCGTACAAGTCCGATTCCTGGATACGAAACTTGTACACCAGATAATCCTAGAGGCTGTACTAAGAACACTAAACCAAATCGTATAAGTCCAATTCCTGGATATAAAACTTGTACACCAGATAATCCTACAGGCTGTACTAAGCCAAATCGTATAAGTTCAATTCCTGGATATGAAACTTGTACACCAGATAATCCTGCAGGCTGTACTAAACCGAATCGTATAAGTCCGATTCCTGGATATGAAACTTGTACACCAGATAATCCTGCAGGCTGTACTAAGAACACAAAGCCAAATCGTGTAAATTCGATTCCTGGATATGAAACTTGTACTTCAGATAATCCTTCAGGCTGTGCTAAGAACACTAAACCAAATCGTATAAGTCCGATTCCTGGATATGAATCTTGTACACCAGATAATCCTACAGGCTGTGCTAAGAACACTAAACCAAATCGTATAAGTCCAATTCCTGGATATGAAATGTGTACACCAGATAATCCTATAGGCTGTACTAAACCGAATCGTATAAGTCCGATTCCTGGATATGAAACTTGTACACCAGATAATCCTAGAGGCTGTACTAAGAACACTAAGCCAAATCGTGTAAATTCGATTCCTGGATATGAAACTTGTACACCAGATAATCCTACAGGCTGTACTAAGAAGACTAAGCCAAATCGTATAAGTCCAATTCCTGGATATGAAACTTGTACACCAGATAATCCTACAGGCTGTACTAAGAAGACTAAGACTGGATATGAAATTTGTACACCAGATAATCCTACAGGCTGTACTAAGCCAAATCGTATAAGTCCAATTCCTGGATATGAAACTTGTACTTCAGATAATCCTGCAGGCTGTACTAAGAACACTAAACCAAATCGTATAAGTCCGATTCCTGGATATGAAACTTGTACACCAGATAATCCTACAGGCTGTACTAAGAAGACTAAGCCAAATCGTGTAAGTACAATTCCTGGATATGAAATTTGTACACCAGATTATCCTACAGGCTGTACTAAGCCAAATCATATAAGTCCGATTCCTGGATATGAAACTTGTACACCAGATAATCCTACAGGTTGTACTAAGAACACTAAGACAAATCGTGTAAATTTGTTTCCTGTATATGAGACTTGTACTTCAGATAATCCTTCAGGCTGTGATAAAAACACTAAGCCAAATCATATAAGTCCGATTCCTGGATATGAAATTTGCACACCAGATAATCCTACAGGCTGTACTAAGAACACTAAGCCAAATTGCGTAAATCCGATTCCTGGATTTCCAACCCATACTTCAACTAATCTTAGAGGCTGTTTTAAGAACACTGGGCCAAATCGTGTAAATCCGATTCCTGGATTTCCAACCTGTACTTCAAATGATTATAGAGACTGTGTTAGAAACACATTCCCATATCCTGGCATTATGAATCCAAATAAAAACAAACCTATGTGGCCGGTTCCTGGCTATAAACCCCCATCCCATGTTGGTCCTCGACCATCTCACAGAGGACCAAAGAACCGATTTGGACCACGACATAATGGCAATATGGGTAACAGCTTTGGATAATTCGGCGCACAAAGGCAAGCTCTTTCTTTCATCGGTTGTTAAGCAAAACGTTTGAGGTCTTTGTCTTTTAAATAAAAGTTTACATTCCTACAAAGTTTTGAAGCCGGCTTTTTATTTTACATTTAATTTTCACGTCTGACAAATAAGAGTTTGTAGTTTTTTATAAAACAGATTTACTGATCTGTGTCAAAATTATCAACTCAATCAATTAAGTCTCTGAGCGAAAGTTTTTTTTTAAATACCCCACATCGAATTAAATTGTGGCCATTTTTTAATTTTTGCATCCATTCAACTTCTTTTCCTCAATTTGTTATAAGTTGACACCAGTGTCGTCACAACTTTTCCGCTTCTAAGAGAATCCAATTAGAAAAGCCATATCATAAGTAAAAATCTATGATTCCGTCATCTTTTTCAGATTATAATAACAAGTTTCAGCAGTTATTACTAATAATTTAAATTATTTATTTAAAACTGTGTTTTTGGGCTAAAGAATCATGAAATAACAATTCAACTGGCTGACAACGATTTAAATTTTTTCCATATTCCTTCGTTTTACACTCTTTATTTTCTTCTGAATCCTTAACTATTTGCTAGGAAATAAAACTCAAGCTATGGAAAATTTGCGCCTGCGCACGGTACAACAACAACGTCAAGAAATTTAGATTTGATTTTAAATGGAAACATTGTTTTTTTTTTAAGGAAATCAATTGCAAAAACAATTTAATAAGAAATTTTATTTTAAAAAAATCGTAATAAAAGTAGATCCAACGAAAAAGTAATAAAGACTTACAAATTGTTATGTGATTTGAATAAAGTAAAATAAAATTAAATTAAAGTACATTTTTTCTCTTATATAAAAAGAAGAATACTCTTGGTGAGCAACATGCTTTCGTTGAAATCAATTGATTTTTCCTTTACAACTATTTTTCAACCAAGAAATAGTTTTGAAAGATAGGTGAGAAAGTTTTCGCCGCTTTCAATGCCACTCTTATTATCTTTCTTAGTCTGGTTTTGGTCAGACTGAACAGCACTGTTGCCCAAATCCCTGGCTTGGCTATTAATGTTTTGATCGTTTCTAGGTTTTTGTTTCTTGTCTATAATATTTTGGTTATCGCTCTCGCTTAAATTATTAGCATCTTGATCTGTTGTAGTATTTTCAACGGCATCTTTGTCTTGATCAATTTCGGCATTTTGGTTATCAATATCAAAACAGTTTATTCCATCTAGTTCATCATTTTGAATATTGTCACCAGTATTTTCTTCGCCATCAATGATTTGGTCACCAGCAAGTTCTGTTTCATTATCCTCATCCGAATCCGAAGATGAATCCTCATATGAATCCGAATTTGAATCCACAGATAATTCCTCATATGAACCCGAATATGAATCCGCAGATGATTCCTCATACGAACCCGAATATGAATCTGCAGATGAACCTTCATATGAATCCGCAGATGATTCCGAATATGAATCCGCAGATGGATCCGCAGTTGAATCCTCTTGTGTATCCTCCCCATATGTATACTCCTTATATGAGTTATCATATGGAACCTCTTCAAATGTATTATCTTCCTGTATATAGTGCTGACTGTAATCTTGCCTTTCAGAGGCATACCTGGAACCTGAACCATTTAAATCCCATTCCAAGGATGAAGAATCTCCACGTAATTGATGGGATTCCTTTATGGAAATCGCCAAAAAAAGGCCGACAATTACACCAAAATATAATTTCATTTTAATTTTTTTTTAACTTGCGGAGTATTCAATTCTGCTCTACAAAATGACTAATGGCTCTTCGTAAAACATTTTCAATATTTATATCAAATTGCATTCAGATATTAATTGTTACAAAAAACGTGTGTAAATAAATAAATAATGTTTCTAATGAAACGGTTTATTATATTTCACCATGTCCCATTTGTTCAAATAACAAAATATTTCTTAATTGTTTAACATTGTTTAATTTGTTTAAAATTTAATTTAATGAGTTGAAGGTCTTGCAATTGCAGTTGCAATTTTCCGAAAGCAAAACAAAATATTTTTGTTGAGCAAATAATTTACGCTTTTTATTTAAAGACCTTGAAGATGACTTTTTCAGAGTCTAGTGCTAAACTTTTAGGTTCTTTAACAATTTTTAAAAATAGAAATCTTTTAACAATATCTCTCCTTTACCTGCTACATTTTTTTCCCAGGATTTATCTCTAAAATTGCCAGTCGTTGCATAATTTTCTTAAGATGACTAAAAGACTTTTGCTTTCCCTCTCCACAAAAGAAAATGTTAAATTTTTTTTTTTTTTGCTTAGTTGGATCTGTTATTACTGCCAATAATTATGAAAACGTTTCTTAAATGTTTTTAGTAAAAACTAGACGGTAATATAAAGTAATTAACTATCGTATCACAACACGGCATACGATACCTGACGAAATGTTCGCATAAATTCTATTAAAAAAAAATAAATGATTTAGGAGTAAGAGAGTTATGTGAACTACATTTCAAGGTGCTGTCTATTAAAGTCTTAAAATAACACAATAATAAATATATACTTCGTATAAAAAGTGCCCACGTGAAATATTACAGAAAAAAACAATCAAGATTGCTATATTCTTCTATGCCGAATCCTATATACTCTTCACCATCTATGTAAATCTAGTTCAGTGAAGTAGTAGTAGTAGTGACAGAGAATTTAAAAATAAAAAAAAATTGGTACATAAAAATGACATTGGCTCTTAATGGGTTAAGCATTTTCCAAAAATTTTACTATCATTTTTAAAGACCTCTTCAAAAGCTTTTAAATGATACCCATATTGATAAATGAAAAAAATTTTAAATTTCAGAGGCCCGTAACTCGGAAAATATGGGCGAGTGAAAATTTTTTTACTTGTTGTTATTTTTTATATTTTTATTCTCTATCGCCCCATGTTTATATATCTTTTATATTGGAGTTACTTTATTGCTCCAAATAACATGAAAAACTTAAAGGTAGGCGTGATGTTTTTCAATGGCAACTCTTTCGATATTATGTCGGATCGTTTGGCGTATGTAAATTTGCTCTCGCTAATCTGGTGCCTCGGCAAACAATCTTCATTTAAACACTAACATGGACGGACATCGCTAAACCGACTTCACTATGCATAAGAAATTACAAACGAAATGACAAACTAAGTTATACCATTTTACCAACTTTTTGTGGTGAAGGGTCTAATAGGATCCTTTTTTATCAAGCGCATATCTGATAACAAACTGTGAACATTCCAGGAAGCAAACAAAAAACATACACATTTTGTACTTTATATAAAGATGAATATATTCATTTATATGATCGCATGTAAAGCGCATCTATTAACTTCTAATCCTAAATTTTCACAACTTACATAAATATTTTTTCTTGCTGGTACAAATTACTTACCTGAAAAGAAAAAAAAAGTTTAAATTATTTATTAAATATTTGTTTGTTTTTTATTTTTTAGTTTTTTCAATAAAATGAAAATACTAAAAGTATTTTAATAAAGATTTTATTTGACCTTTATAATTAATTCTTCACCTCTGTCGTGAACAAAAAGTAAAATTTTTGTTCCCAAGAAATTTTTATTCCCCATGAAGGGAAAATTGCTATCGTGAACGTTTGTACCCGCTATCAATTCGTAATGAATACAAATTAGAAAAAAGAAAATATAAAGGGGAAAAATATTCCAAAATTTTAAATTTTTTTTTTAAAGTTATAAAAATATTATCTGTGGTAGAAATGTTAAGGATTGCTGCCATTTGTTGTTGCAAGAGGAGGTGATACTGCAACAGAGAAGAGCTCGTAGCGTAAGATACCTATAATACTCCAATAAATACATATGAATATTTACGATTCTTTCAGTCCTTTGAGTTCATAAATACAATGTTCGATAACTGACACCACCTATTTTCCGTTTGCTTTTTAAATTAGCGGCAGCTACTGACCGGACATACCTTTTTTGGTCCATCTATACCTAATACCACAGTTATATACATATCTATGTATGTATGAAAATGTACAATGTACAATATCTAAATCAGCACTATCTTTTTCCAATTAAATACTTCTTTTATAAAAGGACCAGTACTATACAGTTCTCCTACAAGAAAATTCCAGAATTCGACCACCACATCTTTCAAAAGCTTTTCAAAACCACATGCAATGGGTCGGTTATTTTAAAGGATGTCGCTTTGCACTTTATTTATCGATTTATACCTAAAAAATAACTTTCAATAAACTAAATATTAAAAAAACAAAGTGGGGGAAAATTAACTTGAAAAAAGTCGTTCACGATATGGCGAATTTTTTTAATGGGAATAATTTTCTGCATGTTATTCCCCACTGAATTACATTTCACAATATGAGAACAAATTTCATGGGAAAAATTGTACACGATTGCAATTTAGGGAAAGGGGAACACTATCTATTTTTAACACTATCTCTTCAGTTTTAATAAACACGTGGCTTGAAAATGATGCTATCACATCGAAAGCGCTCGCCGAACATCCAAAGTACACAGCCAGTGACGACGGTTATTACCGAAAATTATAACAACAGTTTGATATATACTGGCGGAATCAACCCAATTAATTTAATAAAGGGGAAAATATTTGTTTAATCACCCCTATCGTGAACAAAATGTGAAATTTTTGTTCCCATGAAATTTGCTATCGTGAGTTTCATGGAAACGTTTGTTACCGCTATCAATTCGTACTGAATACAAATTAGAAAGAAGAAAATATAAATAGGGAAAAAAATATTCCAAATTTTTTAAAGTTATAAAAAATTTAGAAATGTTAATGATTGGTTCTATTGTGTAGTTGCAAGAGGAGGAGATACTACAACAGAGAGCAATTTCATTTCTAGAACGTGACGTACAAGCCGCTTAAAAGCCCTTGAAGTTACCCGAGACACAAAACGTCTAATCAATGGACGCAAGTGTGCTGTGGCAACACGGCTGCCTAAACTACCATAGACATTGCTACTGACCCATTTCTATAAAATAAATTTTTGTATCTGATCTCTTTCTTTTGCATCTAGACGAGCATAATGTCAGTCTGCACTGCAGTAACTGATATTGAATTAAAAAAATGTGTTGTTAATGTAAATATTCTAAATTAATTTAGTTTATTGGCCTTAAAGGCTTACAACTGGCATTTAATAAATAAATAAATAAATAAATCATATAAAAACTGGCATAATGTATGCAGTTCCCCGGCAAAATTTAAGTGAACAAATCTAAGGGAAAAGGGAAAAACTTTCGAGGGCAAATATCAATCCCGATAAGGGGAATTTTTGTTTACCTAAAAAATGTTCACGTGAATTATTCGCGATTGCAATTTGGAGAAAAGGGAAAAAATTTCGAGTGAAAATATATTCATGATAGGGATGAGTTTTTAAGCAATAGGTCTACTCCGTTGTGTAGCGAAATATCAAAAATATATATAAAAAATAAAAAAGACCTATTGCTGAAAAATTAAATAAAATATAATAATAAAATTAAAAAAAAACTCAAATCAATTTTAAAAATTTATAAAATTTTTTTAGTAAAAATAATACTTCAAGGTCAAATAAAAATATATTTTTAATAACAATTTGAATTACTAACTTGAAGAAAAACAAAAATAACTGATGTGTTTTTTATTTGTTTGGTTTTTTTTATTAACTATTTATTAAACCAAAAAATTAAAAACACCTGTGTTTAAAAATATGTATACAAATACTTAATAGTTTGTTTGAAGCTCTACACATTGAACACATTACTGACTGCGGCTACACAGTAACACGCATCGAAGCCGTATAATCAGCTACTTAATTCTAAGTGACATGATAGCAGCTGATATTTGTTTCAGAAATAAAGATTTCATCTTTGATTTTTTCTGATTACACAAGTTTACAAATTCAGTTGATTATTCCAGAGGAGTTTCTTTTATTTTGTTGAGTGTAAAAAGCGAAAATTAGCTTAAAATTTAAATTTTGAGCTATTCAGTTGTTACGGAGATAACAGTAATATAATGCTAAAAAATGAAATTATCTTAAACGAAAATAGCCTTTGATAGCAGTCTGTTAATTTTCTTAGCTTCTTTCTGATTATTTTATCACAGTCTTAAAATTACTCTTGGATTATTTCCAATTATTGCCAGTTAATATACAGAAATTATTAACCAAAAAATTAGTTAATCAATTGAAGATTTTTTTTTTTTTTTTAAATTATTATTGTACTAGTAGCACCACAACTGTGATCGTGCAGCCTTGTCACTATAATTGGCTTTATAATAATTTTCAGTAACAATAGTCGGTAGTGTGCGGTTTTCTTTGTGTTTAATGCTTTATGATAACATAATTTTGTTTTACTCTATATTCAAGTAAGTAACAACATCAACGAAATTTTGTTTCTTGCAGAGTTCAGAAAAGTACATTCACTGTACATAAGTCTCGTACATAAATTGAAAACACACAACTAAAACCAACCCGTACATTTTTATTTATTTATTTTTATTCATAACAATTATGTGTGTCTTTAAATTTAGAAATTTTCCGTACACATCCACGAAGGTGGTTTATTAATATTTTTGTTTGCGTACACGTACGTGAATGTACGACTTTAGCTGTTGTTTGTGTACGTGTACTCTATTTTCAGTACGTGTACGGAAAAAAAGTACATGAAAAAATTTAAAAAAATCCCTGTACGAATAACCGTACATGAAAAATAAAAATACCTGCGTATACAAATAAAACGTTCATGGAAAAATAAAAATAACTGCGTGTCCAAAAAAAATGTACATGGAAAATAAAAATAATAATTTGTACGCACTGCAAAAAAGTACATGTACGATAGAAAAAATATAATAACATTTTTTATTGTTACTATTGTTTTTTTTTAGTTAAAATTAAAGTCTACCATAGCAGTTTGTTTTTGTTTATTGGTAAGTAGTGGATTTTCTTGTAAATTCAAGCGAGGGTCATATGAGTTGCTCATTAATAAATTAACTGTTAGCATTAAATAATTATTTTCATTCGGGTTTTTTGTTTGTCCAATTGTTTTCTTGCTTAAATTTGCATGTGTTATTTGTTGTTGTGGTAAATGTGCTTTACTTATGTTTTAGACTTATACATTGGCACTAAGAACAAAATTATAGAATTCGTGGTATTGTTTGTAAAAATTAATTTTTTTTTCTAAAATATTTAGATCGTTTCCTTTTCCCCATTTATTTGTTCTTCTGGTATATTAAACATAGGTAAAATAAACGTAAATGTTTAATATTTAAGCCTGAAAGTAAGTCATTATATGCTAAGTACTTTTTAAGGTAATGTATAATTTTTTGCTGGGATATTTCACGTTCACGTGTGTTTATTCCTTTATAACAAATGATTAGTGGTGTTGCCATTTACGGATAATTTTTAATAAGCAAACAATGTTATACAGTTTGTTATATTGCATAGAATCACATATTTAAAAAAATAAATAATTTAAAATAAAGAAAATAAATAAATAAATGTTAATCTTACAAAAATTGTTGCAAGTGTGTTGTGACTTTATAACTCACGATCCGTTAAACCGAATTCGATTAAATTTTTAGGGTTTGGTCGTATGGTAGTGTAAATGGTTTTTGTAAAGCTTTAACGAATTCGCTCCTCGCGTTTGTGAATTATGACTTCTATGAAAACAAATACGTAGGCGCCTATAAGCGTATGCGATATGTGGATTTGTTTTAATATTAATATTCATGCGTAGCAAAGTACACCGGGATCGTCTAGTTAATATAAAAATTGATTGATTTTGTATTTATTTGAACTTATTTTTATTAAAAATTATCATTTACTTCTAACTTTTAAATTTTTTTCTGAGACTATCCGTCGACCCTAAACTTTATTCTATAGTTTTGTGTAAATTAAGTTTAGCGAAGCCAAACTCACTTGTAGTCACAAACTTGTTTTTATATTTTTATGAAATACAATTATTCACAAGTTCACAATTTTACAGAAAAAAAAAACGGTTGAAGCTTCGTCGTGAAATAGGCTTCAGATATTAAATGTTTTTTTTTTCTAAATTTAAGAATATTATACCTTGAGCTGCAGTAAAATATTTTGTTTATAAAAATCATTGTGTTATAATTTTAAATCCATTTAGCATTTTACAAGATAAGTCATGTCATGTTGGCAGTTATAAAAAATGATGGACTCATTTTTCCTTTTAGGTTTTGAATCGGTTTGATTGATGTAAAATATCTTCACGTGTACGATTGCAATTATTCCACAATAATAATTTGATACCATTAGAAGTAAAAGGTAAAGCAGCCATGTTGCTAAAGGTTTTTTAATAAACAAATTTCATACATTCTAATGTAGCTCATCTTTTTTTTTTTTTTTTTTTTTGTTAAAGTTAAAGGCCATGTACATTCCGGAATTTATCAAATATGGACATTTCAGCATTTTCTTTAATTCACACTAAACTTATATTAGCTGGAAATATTCTAAATTTGCTTGCGTGTCATAAAGCATTTTTACACTGAAATCTCGTTTGGAAAATTTTTCCTATATTTTTGTCGTCGCTCTTCACACGTATGCGTTTTAATAAATACATAAAATGAATTTAAATCTTTATTAGAAGAACATCGCTTAACAACTGAATATTAGTAGTGAGAACTTCTTATATTTAAGAGAGTAAATAAATCAAAAGAAAGATAGAGTGAAAGAAAATAGAGTGACAATTATGTGAAAAGAAATTATATCATTTTTCTACCAATACATTCTTATGACAAATGTTCAGGTAGTTGTTAATAATTTAAAATAAATGTTAAGTATAATTTCTAAAGGAATAAAAATTTAAGTGAATTTAAGTAAAAACAAAATTTTAAATTATTTTTGTAATCTATAAAATATTATTCGCATTCTTTAAAAGATTTTTCCAATAAAAGATGTCAAAAATTAAAACAATTTCATAACATGGCAGGGCTTTATAATTGGAAAATAATTAATCAACTGGTTTTTCTGGTTTATAAATGATTAGATTTCCATGCAATGTGTAGGTTCTTTAAATAGATATATTTACGTTTTATTTACTCTTCGAGTTTTTTTAGTTGTAAAATAAATCATGCCAGCAATTTAATTTCAATTCACTAACTAAGTTCTACATAATTGTTATTGATAATAGTACACATAAGTTCTCCATTAGATGTTTAAATTATCATTAACAGCCATACAACTTTCAAATGAGATTTTAATTTATAGGCGAGTATAAACGTCTAGAATCTTTTAATATGGTTAAATCGCCCTACTTGTTCTTGTTGTTTATCTATGTATAATTAGGAAAGCTTCATCTTTAACTCATTTAAATCGGTTCAGTATTTATAAATAAATGACCACTTAAATTGCTACCACTACACATGCAAAAAATACACATTTATTTAAAACATGAGTGTGTACAAAAAATAAGCAAAGAAACTGGGTCAAATGTTGATCACAAGGCAAACTGCCTCGTATAAATTAAAGAGTGCGCCAATAGTTCATTTAATTTGATGTATATTGCCATACTTTTTAACAATTAAAGACAGACGCTTGGAATTTACAATGAACCTGTATTGGTAAGTCCACTATAACAACAAGTATGAAATATGGATTTAGAAGTTAAAGGGTGTTCTAATAGTAGCTGTAATTTCAAGCGTGTGGCCGTACTTTTGAACCGTTATAGACAGAACGCTGAAACTTAAAAGGGACCTGTACTTCTAAGTCCGCTATATCAATGAGTTTATAATTTGAATTTAGAAATTAAAACGTGTCCCATAATTACTGTAGATTTACTTATAATAGGCCTATCTTTTGAACCGTTATAGACAAGCGCTTGTAAATTTGACGCAATGTCGATTGCTATGGCCTTTATAGTAACAGCTGATAATATTTAAAATTATAAATTACAAGTGCACCAATAGTTCATTTAATTTGGTATATGGCCATACTTTTAAACAGTTGTAGACAGACGATTGAAATTTAAAAAGAACCTGAATAACTAACTCCTCTATAACAACAAGGAAAAAAATTTGGTTTTGGAAATAAACGGGTGTCCCAATTATTGATATAATATGGTGTATGTGGCCGGACTTTTGAACCGCTATAGACAGACAGCAGAAATTTACAAGGAACATGTTTTGCTAAGTCTGCTATAACAAGAAGCCTTTAATTTGAATTTTGAAAGTAAAGGGTGTTCCCAAAAATAATGTAATTTGTTCTGTATGGCCGAATTTGAACCGTTGTATACAAACTCCTTAATTTCAGACAGAATATCCACAACTTTATTTTGTATAATAAAAAGTATAAAAATGTTATATTATAAATTAAATAATTGATATAATCTGATGTATATGGGCAAACTGTTAAACCGTTATAGACAGACGGTTGAAATTTACACAGAACCTGATTGCTAAATCTACTACAACAGCAAGTATATAATTTTAATTTCGAAACTAAAGAGTGACCCTATAGTTGCTGTAATTTGATGTATATTGCCAAACTATTGAACAGTAGAAAAAGTATAAAATTTGGAGATATAAGGGTGTCCCAATAGTTAATGTAACCTAATTTATGTGGCTATACACTTGAGCTGTTATATGCAGACAGCTGAAATCTGTTTTGAAGTCGGTTTTTGTTTCGCAAGAATTATTTTTTATATATTTGTCTAAGTATCTACCTGCTTCATTATTTTGTACACACAGTTTTTGAAAAAAAAAAATACCTCTTTATATTTTCGGTAAAGCAAATTTGCGTAAATTACACATATTTCATAAAATTAATTAATTAATCGTTTGTTTTTTTATTATTTTCAATTAACGATTAATGTGCTGTTTCTTTATTGCAAGCGGTCAACACGTCTGAAAAATTTGTAAGGAAGCACACAGCTTCTGTGTTATTTTATGTATTAATTTTCCACACACGTTGATTGCGTGTAAAAGAAATAGCATATAAGTTAAATGTTAAATTATAATCAAGTTGAGATAATTTTAATTTCAAATAATTATAATTTTAATAAATGACGCAGTTTTTTTTAAGAATGATATTTTTTTCTTTTTCTTTTAAGAACAGTTTATTTGTAGACAAACATTTGATTCTCATACAAAAATTTTGTATCTTTTGAAAGGTGATTATTGTCGGTGTGTTGCTACCTCTAAAAATTCTTAACAACTGAATAAATTTCAATTTATTTTCTTTTACCCAGTTGGCCAAATAGTCTTGTTATGTACAACTTAGATCCCGAATTATCGATGACTAGCGCGACCATTTTGTGGGTGTGTCATTTCTAATTTTCTTAAAATTAAAATTTAGAAATATGTGTTTTCAAATATTTATTCCAGAGTTCGGTAGACAGTGTTAAAAATTATCTATTTTTAAAAATAAAATGTGCTGACAACTGTTTTATTACCATTATACCAGTGAAATTGAGTGCTTTTATACGCCTCCTCATAAATTTTTTTTCAAATCCATTCAGTAGTTTAAACCTGATGCGAACACAGACAGACATACAGACAAAAATTCCAAAAAATGAGTGTTTTGTATTCCATAAATTCCATTCAAAAAATATTTCATGTACAGAAATTACCTAGTTACAGTTTTATTATACGTATAGATATTTAGGGCTTCCAGATTTTTTCAGAAACTTTACCAATATCGATTTTTTTCGTCAGAGTTCGTCAAAAATATTTTTTCTAATTATTATTATTTTAAATAAAAAACAAATATAAATAAATGAAGTAAGTGGTTTTTTAATTGTTAAAATAAATATTAATTGTTAAATTAAATATTATTTGAAAAAAATGAATCTGTTTTTTTATAAAATTACATCACGAACAGTATTATTTGTTGCCATCATAAAAACAAAAGGATACAAAATGTTCATTTAAATTTATTTTCTTTATTAAGCATTTAAAGCACGTAACATTTCAATATGAAAAAAAATCATTTCAATTTAAACAAAAACTTAAATGAGCGTCGTTCATACATGTTGTAATGGAAACAGAAAATAAAATAAAACAAAATAAAATAAAAATTTCATTGAACAAATTATGAACAATCGTCTAGAGAAATGGTATAAAAAACAATTATTTTTACATGTAATCGACAGGATTCTGTTTAATATATAACAGGGTGACTGCAAATTATGTAAAAATATTCCTGGTTTATTAAAACGTATTTTCAAAGGCACTTGATGTGAACTTTTATAAATAAACTTTAAGTTTTATTTATACTTTTTAATTTAAAATTATCCTCTAATTATTTTCTATGTTTCCAAATTACAGTCTGGCAAATGTTTAAATCACATATAAAAAATCGTTTAAATCAATAAAATTATTAAGAATGGAATAAAACACCATTGAGGTTTAAATGTTAAAAATGCCAAAAAATTAAAAAAAAAAAAAACAAAATAATATACGAACAATAAGAGTGCTGTATTCGGGTAAGCCAAATCTAATATACCCTTCACCATATATGTAACTCTTATTTACTGTAATTCCAATAAAAAAATAAATAAATAAATATTGGAGTCACAGAGAACTAAAAAGTAAGAAAAACAATTTAAGTACTATAAATAATTTTACATAAAAAATTCATCGGCTCTTAATGGGCTAAGCATTTTTTAAAAAATTTGGTATTTTCTTAACGATCTCTTCAAAAGCTTTTAAATTATATCCATATTGATATCTTAACTAATATGGTGCACAATCGTACTTTTTTATGAAAAGTTCAGAAGCCCATAACTCGGAAAATATGGATGACCGAAAATTTTTTCACTTGCCTGTTTTTTGTTTATTTTTTAAATTTTTTTGTTTTTTGAATTGGAGTTACTTCACTAAACTTGATTTGTTTTAAATGATATAGAAAAATTAGAGACAGTAGTTGTGTTTTGCAAAGGTCATTGGTCGATCTTGCTGATTTTTAATAGCAAAATTTTCGAAACTATGTCTAATCGATTGGCGTATTTAAATTTTCTGTAGCTTGTCTAGTTCCTTGGCAAAGGTGATTTCAACTCGACACAGACATACGGCCATACTTTTGAACAGTTGTATACAGACGCTTGAAATTAACTACGAACTCCGCTATAACAACAAGAATAAAATTAGGATTTGGAAATAAAACAGTGTCCCAATTTTGAACCGTTATAAAAGGACAATTTACAAGGGACCTGTACAATTCCGCAATAACAGCAATTTTATAATTTAAATTAAGAAATTCAAGGGTGTTTCCACAATTAATGTAATTTGGCCCATATGATCGTGTTTTTAAAACCGTTATATACAAACACTTGAAAACAAGACAGAATGTCCACTACTGTGTTTAATATACTAAAAAGTATAAATATTTTAAATTATAAATTAAAGGGTTTTAAAATAGTTGATGTAATCTTATGTATATGGCCAAACTGTTGAACCGGTTTAAGCAGACGGTTAAAATTTACAAAGAACCTGATTGCTTAGTCTACTTAATAGCAAGTACATAATTTGAATTTGGAAATTAAAGGGTGCCTCTGTATTTGTTCGAATTTGATGTATATTGTCAAACTCTTTAACAGTTGAACAATTAAAAAGTTTGGAGATGGAATATAAGGGTGTCCCAATAGTTTATGTAATTTGATCTATGTAGCCATACTGTGGCCATTATAGACCCACGAATGAAATCTGTTATGAAGTCGGTTTTTTTTTGCAAGAATTATTTAAAGCTTAAAAAATCCCTATCCAGAAAATAGTTTAAAAATATGAAAAAAAAATGTTGAAACTAATATTAAAATCTGTAAAATGAGAAAATAGTCAAAATTCAAAAAAGGTCAAAAAATAACTTAAATCAAAGCAATTAAAAATTAAGTAGTTCGGTTAGGAATGGTCAGTATTGCCTGAAGTTGAGAACGTAAAAATCGTGATTCAGATACAAATATTAGAATTGTGTTCTTAATAATAGTAATTCTGGTATTTGCAATTATTTCATTAAAAAAAAAAAAACAAGATAATAATTTCATTGTGATGCTTTGGGAGTTTCCTTTAAAATGTAGTAACGGCTTTTTTTAATGTCTGAAATCTTTGTTCGTATTGTAACACCCTTTAACTAAAAAATATTTTTCTTATTTAAATTTAATTTGTTCTTTCTTGATTACAACTTTTTTATTTTGCCCCCGCGTTTAAGAAAAAGAAAATCAAAGAAAAATGCCAGCTGAGTTGATGTGTCAGTTAAGATGGCATAAGATGTTCTTAAATGAAGGTGTCTTAACAGTCAGTTATTAAGTTAAATATTCATTCACTCCTTCGTGTATATTTTTTTATGTATTTATGTAAATTTGCCTGCACACCTGTTAACCTTTTTCATTTAGTTTAATCTATTTCATATATATATACTCGATTTTGTGTGCGTGTATAAGTGCGTGCGTTTCTGCTTGAAAGAAGACAAATGACAAACTGTGCTTTCCATGAATTCAAATGTCTTGTAGTTTGTATTATTAATTTTAGTCGGTTCGTGGCTTACTTGGCTGTTTGTTTGGCTGGTTGGCTGTGTGACTGATTTGCCAGACCTACAAATATTGAAGTTTAAGTAAATCTTATTTGTTACTATCAAGAAGAGAAATAGCTTTTGGCGAGAAAGTCTTTTAAAATAGCAATAACGAGAACAAATTTGTTAAAGAAAACTATAAAAATTTAATGCTTTTGCTTAAAAGCAGTGTCGTCATATGTAGACGGAAGCGACAGCTCTTAAAGAAGTTAAATTCGCAAAAAAAAAAAAAATAGTTGACAAAACGGTTAAAACCACTCAACAAAATTTTCTCTAAGACATTATTATGTGTGCAAAGCAGAAGTGTGCAATTAAAAAAAAATAATCACAAAATTTGTTCTTGAAACGAACAGTTCATCATGAACTGTGTATAATATTTGCGCCGTAAGGTATGCTAATCTGTATTTATAAATGTTACTGAGAGGTTGCCGTACATTACGATTAATTTTTATTTAACGATTAACCTTACAACGTTGTTGTGTCTTTTTACTAAGAGTAGCAACTTACCGGCGCGTACATTACATTATTTTTTCAAATAATATTTTATATATTTATTATTAAAAAGTTGTAATTGCTAAACAAATTGGCGGGAAAATTAAAAAAAAACTTGTAATTTTCAGAGGTAGAATTAGTTCTTAGAAGGGGAACTTTTTTCTTCTTGCTCCGATGTTTCATGTTTTTTAGCTTCAACAGCCTATGACCATGACAGAATCTTAAGTAATATCTGGCTACGTTGGCAACGAGTCAATTAATATTTTCAGTAACTCATTTACAGCGGCAACACAGCAGTTGTTTTGCTGTTTCTAATAAAACCATCGGGAAGATTAAACTGATGTTTTCCATTTACTGACTTTAAAAAAAAAAATCTTAATAAAAAATTTTTGAAATGCGTACCGGTCTGCTGTAATGTGAACCATGTTCTTTTGTTAAAAAAAAAATTTACCAATAAATAGTATTTAAGTAAAAAAAAAATAAAATGTTTAGCAAACAATAAGCGAAATTTTTTAAGTATTTTCTTTCCTAATAAGTTTTTTCCAAACAGTATTCACTAGCTCGCAAATCAATGGCATAGGAAGGCCTTTCTGAGGGGGCTTATATATAACCAGAATAAATGTTGAAGAACTTTTTATTGAAATTGTATGAATTTTCTTTATCTTTTAACGGCTCTAGCTCCTTCCGTGTATATAAGTCTGCTTTTAATTTACTTATTTTATACAAAATTATAATCCGCCCAATAACTTTTTTTTTTAAAATGCTATAAAAAACGCATTGTATGGCGTCATACTAAGATCTTTATGCAAAATTTGTCTCAATGATGACTCCGGAATGTTCAATTGTTTAGAACAACGGTGAATTGATGTTGATGGCGCTTCACGCACACTTTCTGCCACAGCAGCAACATTCTCGGGTGTACGCACTGTTTCTTGGCTTTTCTCGCTTGGGTTTATCGATGAGGATGCCAGTTTCTTTCATTTTATTCACAAGATAACAAACATACGAAGCTGACGGTGCTTCTCTTCTTCCAAAATCCGTACGCAATTTTCGCACAAAATCTGCAACGGTAGCATGATTTTCAAAGTAATGTCGCAATATTTCCCAGCGTTGTTCAAGCGTTCAGCGAAAGGATAAAACTAATTATTTGTGAAATCAGACATAAGCTAAGTGCTACCGTTCACGAAATAACCACTAGTTGAAAAAAAGAACGTTAGATGGTGGACCCGTTAAAATTGATACTTTAATTAAAAATATGGCAACTTCAAATGCCAAATCTTTAGGGTATCGTTCAGTTTAAGCTTAAAGTGCTCTCACTCATTAACATGAAAATATATCCGTTTGATAACATCCTACCATTGACAAATAGTAATATGGACCTTGGTTTTATATAATACATATCTTTTATATATCTAAAGTCTTGATACTCCTCTTGCAAAATATTATTTACAATGGTATATCTAGAGAATTATAGAACGTAGAGCCCTAAATTTGTATACTTGAATCTTCCTTGTATCGCGAAATACTGGAAGAATTGGGACAGTGGACGTAATCCTCAGATAAAAAATAAAAAGTTGTTGTCGTTTACCGAGGGACGGCCCTTAAAATTTCGCACAATTAACCTCCATATTAGTGTTCATTATTAAACTAAAAGATTATTCCCATTAGCGTAGCGGAGCTTACCTGAAATAGTTAATTCTATATAAACTACAATAATTTTACAAGTCTACAATCCCACATTTATTATTTTTTTCTTTCTTAATGAGATGATATTCAAATAAAGTGCTCATATTTCGTTATTACTGAACCAACAAAAAAGAAAAATTAACTACTTGTTGATGTTGTCTACTGGAAAACACAATTTAGTGTTTGCACATAAAAAACGTAAATAATAACAAGGGTGTATGTATTCACAGATTTCTATACCATACTCACCACCGACTGTCTTCGTTGTTACAAAATATCTCAGCCAACTGGTATTTCTACTCTTGTATAACAGATTTCTATAACCCTCTTCTTAAAAATTCAAGCAAAAAAATTGTTTAAAACGTAAATGATAACAATGTTCTTTTTTTCCTTTAATGTCACTCACAGTTGTTGCTGTTATTGTTATTAGTGTCTTTGGGTATTTTCATTCGTGACTGAACAACTGGGACATAGAAAACATTGCTTTTACATTTAACAAATTACAAGCATATGAAGGAGTAGATAAGATAATAAAATGCTTAACAAAATTAAGAAAATATAAGTAAATAGGGTATCCCTAAATTAATGCAAAAAGTAAATAAAATAGATTTTTTATACCCTTCACCACAAAAAGTGGAAAAAGGGTGTATCTAAGTTTGTCATTCTGTGTGTAATTTCTACAATATCCATGTCCGACCCCATTTTATTTCTTATGCATAGCGAAGTCGACTAAGCGATATCCGCCCGCGTTAGCGTTGAAATTAAACTTGCCGAGGCAAACTTCATATTACAAAAAAATAAATATGTCAATCAATCAGTGTTGGAAATCAGTAAGATCAGTCCATGTCCTTCGTGACAGCAGGAAAAACACCACGCCTACCTCTAATTTTTTCATGTTATTTGGAACAAAAAAAAACAATAAAAAAATTTCGCCCTCGCCCATATATTCCGAGTTACGGGGCTCTGAAATTTTGAAATTTATTAAAATATCAATATGGGTATCATTTTAAAGCTTTTGAAGATATCTTGTAAGAAATACCAAAATTTTTTTAAAAATGCTTAACCTATTAAAAGCAAATGACATTTTTTTTTAAATAATATATATGCAGTAGCAAAATTTTTTTATTTTTTAATTCCCTGTCACCGCAATATTTGCTTTTTTGATTAAAGTTACTTCACCAAACTTGTTTTACATATGTAGATGGTGAAGGGTATATACGATTCGGCATAGCCGGATATAGCAATTTCACGTGTTTTTAATAAATTTCTCACTTGAACATACGGGAAAAATAAATCATCTGTCAAATTATTTTCTTCGTAGGCTTGAAATAGAAGCAAATAAATTCACCAACTAATTTGCTATCCAGCCAGTCACCCAACTCAGTTTTAAATCTATCTCTTAAGTGATGATATTTAGATTAATTATTAGAACATTAGAAAGGAGTAAACTTTATTTTTTGCGGTTATCTGACACTAAAAACAATAACAAAACGAATTCGGTCAATACCGGTTAGCTGAAATTCAAGTATATTTAAATACATACTTCTAGCTACGAAATAAAAAAAAACCAGGAAGAGTGTTATTTGTACTTTCTTTTAAATTTTCTACAAAAGTTCACTGTTGTTGAAAAATCTTGACGATGCCTCACTACAATCTTTTTTCTAACTGTGTCTGACATATGATCAATATTTGTACACAAAAATAGTGTTGGAAGCAGAAGAACAGTGTCTTGAAAAAATAAAATCAAAAAACGTTCAAATTATTACGTTAACTTAAACCATTTTGGCCACCCTTGCGACATAGTGCACTGTAAATAAAAATGTTACGCTAGTTATTGGTCATATTTTAATTACGCAAACTTGCTAAAAATTTTAGAAAACCCTGTACATACAGGCAACTGTTTCTTAATTTAAACATTAATGTGGGTGTTATATGTCTTTTAATAAAAATAAAAAATAAAAAAAATAAAATAAAAAAGAAATCAAAAATAAGAAAAATCCTTTTCTTAGAAAACCACCAGAGTTCATAACTCATATTTTCTGCTACTTTATACAATTTTCATCTAAATGATGTCCTAATGTATACCAAACAAGTAAGAATGCTATAGTCGCTTATGCCGAATCATATATACCCTTCTAGTTTATTGAAGTAATTCCATAAAAAAAAATATATTGGGGCGACAGAGAATTAAAAAGTAAGCAAAAAATTAGGTCATTAAGTTACATAAAAATGTCATCAGCTCTTAATGGGTTAAGAATTTTTTAAAAATTTAGGTATTTTCTTAAAGATACTTCCAAAGGTTTTTAATAATATCCATACTGATATCTTAAAAAATAATAATTTTCTATGAAAAGTTCGGAGCCCCTTAACGCGGAAAATATGGGCGAACGCCAATTTTTTTCACTTGATGTTTTTTTCTTATTTTATAGTTCTCTATCGCCCCGTATATTTGTTTTTTTTTTTTTTTGGAGTTACTTCATTGTTCTAAATCAAATGAAAAAAATTAGAGGCAGGCGTAGTGTTTTTCCCGCTGCCTCGAAGAACATGGACCAATCTTGCTGTTTTCCAATCGCAAAATATTCGATACTATGTTAAAACGATTGGCATATTTAAATTTTCTCTACCTAATCCAAAGCTTTGGCAAAGTTGACTTCAACCCAAGTACGGTCGAACAGACGGAATCGATTATTCGTTTTCGCTACGCATAAGAACCCAGAATATATGAACCGCACAGAAGCCAATGCGGTTAAGTCCAAAACACAAAAATTGAGAAAATGTTTATTCAAACATTAGTTGTTTTTTTTAAATTCTTGGTTTATTAATTTAATTAGAAAAGTGTATAAAGTATTTTTTCGAGGTGTAAACTCTGCAAAAAAACAAGAAACAAGTATTTATTGAAATTATGACAGCATCTTAAAAATTATGAAAAACAAAATAACAATTATTTTCCTAAAAATTAAACAATTTTAATTAGAAGTAGGAATTACATTTGCTATGAATTTCCTGTTGTTCAGTGTTACACACAATTACCGAAAGAAGAAGAATAATTTGATTTTTATATCAAATTTTATGTAAAAAAATATTGATAGAATGTGGATTTATTCACAATGGCTTCTAAAATTATTATGCAATATATTCAGAAGCTATTACAAATAGGGCTGTCTAACCTTGAAAAAAATAACGAACAAATCTTTTTAAAATTCGAAAATATTTAAAAATGGACTTAAACAAATTGGCTTCTCAGGGGCTGATATACCCTTTATGGGATCGAAAATGGATATTGTAAAAATTACAAACGAAATGACAAACTTAGATACACTCTTTTTCTACTTTTCGTAGTGAAGGGTATAAAAATAAAATAAAAAATGGTTTAGGGATAAAACTGACACACTGTGCTCACTATTTAACATTGATGATCAGTAAGTGAAGTTAAGTGAAGCTTATCCACAACAGACTTCACTTTAACAAAAAAAAAACATAATCACTGTTCACATCGGCTTTATAATCACTATCACGAACTGGCTCAATATCTTACAGGATGTATTTTATCATTTGAAGAGCTTTCCCTTCAAAACAGATAAAAGACTTTACCGCCTTCTACTATTGGAAACTGCATTCTATAATATTTCCTTTAAAGAGATGTGGAAAGATGGCATAAATATGACATTTGTGGGGTCGCTGCGAAAATATGTCGTTGTTACGACTACAAGCGTTTTACAGTATTAATGGGTCATTGTACAATCGGTATATATATTAGCAGGCATTCTCTTTGCGGTCGGGTAAATAACACACAGGTGACACTTTTTATATTTCTGTACCAATGTCCGGCCTATCTGAGGTTTTACCTGATTTCTTCTTGGAATTTAATTATATTTTTAATTGTTTCAATTAATAAATTAATTAAAAATTTTGTTGTATGTTTTAATTAAATGAATAAATAAGACAATTTTTTTAATTACTCGTATCTAAATTTAAATTTGAAAGCAAAAAAAATAAACTTTTTTTATAATAGAATTATAACTAAATTTCCATTTCCATTACTTTAAAAGCAAACTTGGTTTTTTTTTATATAAATATTATTTTATGTATTTAACATTTTCTAACCATGGCCGCCATTATACCAGCTGACTACCTTTTATTACAGAGCTCAATTAGATAAATTTAAATCCCCTTAGGGAACTTAAATAAAATAAATAAAAATAAAACATGAGCTTTTTGCATTGTTAATATTTGCTTAAAATTTTCCAATTCTCTAGATTTCAATTAAATTTTATTACATTAAATTTGCTTCAGTAGCTGCTTTAATTTGATGTTATAAAACCGATTATTCAACCTTATTTTAAAGATTGTTTATTTTTTTGTGTTTTTGTTAGATGTTTCTTTATTTACTGATGCCTTACAGTTTTATACCTCGAGTAAATATTTATTTATTGAGATGGCTTAACTTGGTATGGTTTTGCTAAAAACCTTTAAAATAAATTGATTTGCTATGGTCTTTCTGTGCGTAAAACAATAAAATGTGAGCGTTTAAAAATACAATTCAATTCGAATTTCATTTATTAAGCAAAAGTGCCGGAAGCAAAAGAAAAATAAAAATAAATAAAAGAAAATCTTAATTTTTTTTTACCAAAGAATAAAATGGAAAAAGAAATGCTAAGCCATAAAATAATAATAATGAGCGCTGTCTACACTCTCTTAAATGGGAAAAAGTTACAGAAAAAAATTATAACGCTAGTGCTTAAGGCAAACAAAAATAAAAATAAAATATCTAAATTCATCGCATTAGAAAAATTAGGAAAATTGATTTTGACAAGGACCGTTCCACATTAAATAAGCCGCAAGTGAATTTAGCAAAAACTATTAATTTATTTTAAAATATATTTATCTAAAAATAGCATAAAGATATTGTGAAATAAATTCTGATCTTTTAATAAAAATAAAAATTATAAAAATTTTCTATTTTTGTTTTATTTTATTGCATTTCAATTTATAACGTTTCCTTTTTATATTTAACACCAGTCCTGTATTATTTTTTTTCTAACAGTAAAAGGATAAATTAAAATGATTAAAATTGTCCATACAATATTGTTGCGTATCTTCCGCTACAAACGTAGGATTTTTTTAATTGAACATACCAGCATGTCAGTCTAAAATCTACTTTTCTGTGTTCCTTTATATTGTTCTTTATTACAACTATTTCCTTCTCTTTAGTTCATGCTCGATTTTAATCCACTATTTACAAACTGACGCAGCTACCCGCGCTAAAACACTGCTATACAACAGCGAGACTTGAATTATTGTATATCTTGTTTTGCAAGTATACCTAGTTACTTTAAACAAAGTAATTTTTTCATTCTTTTTTTTAATCTTTTAATTCTCTATGGCCCCATAAATTAATCTTTTTGATTGGAGTAATTTTATTGTTCCAAATGACATGAAAAAATTCGCGGTAGGCGTGGTGTTTTGTCTGCTGCCTCGAAGGGAATAGACTGATCTTGCTGATTTCCAATAGAACCTGTCCAAGGTTATACTACTTTGTTTTGCCGCCATTTTGGTATTGGCTAAAAAAAACTCATAAATTATAGCGGCAAAGATAGTATAAAAGTTATTAAGAGAAATACAGTGTCCGGTGGGAAGTTATACTACTTTGTTTTGCCGCTATTTTGGTAAACATTAGTATTCTCATTTCATATTTGGTAGTCGCGAGGTAGCCACGTTGCAAATTTATTATAAAAAAATATTTGATAAACCTTCATCTTTTGATCGTTATGGCATTTTATCATAATCAATTATCGATTACTGTGACGAAGAGAAAGTTACTTGAAGTTTTTGGGAGAAACAACGTGCCAACAAACCAAACTATTTATTATTTAATGAATGACCGCAACATACTGCAAACTCGCCCAGACAATGCCGATTTTCATGAAAAAATCATAACGAGTGACGAGACACATTTTCATTTGAATGGAAATGTGAATAAAAAACAGAAAAGTCGGTTCTGAGCAATGAAAAACCCTTAAATTATTTATCAGTCATCATTCATGAAAAGTGACAGACTGATGGACCTTACTCCTTTAAAATTAAAAACGGTGTTACGGTAACTGTGAATGGGGAGCGATATTGTGAATTGATTGAAAACTGTTTAGGGTCACAACTGAATGCTTTAGGCCTTATTAATATGTGGTATCGATAAGACGGTGCCATTTTCAGCAAGGATTACAATGGAATTGCTGCAAGACCTCTTTCTACAACAAGTTATTTCTAGAAAGGGTGATGTTGATTGGTCTCCGCGGTCAATTAATTTAACTGCTCCGGACTTGTTTTTGTGGGGATATCTGAAAAGCAAGGTTTATGCAAACAAACCAGAAACGCTTGAGCAACTCAAACAATATATTCGTAATGAAATAAATGAAATAGCGCGGGAAATGTGTAAGAATGTAATGAAAAATGTGTTCAAAGGGGCTCGCATTTGTGAGGCTAACAGAGGCTGACATTATATAAAACATTTATCAATATAAGATCCATTCTCTTTCATTTAATTAAAAATTATAAACAAGCAATCAGTATACCTTCCCGGCAGACAACCTGTATTTTAAAGAAACCATAGATGATTAACAAAAAACATTTAAGCCTGCAGGCATTATTAAACCATAACTCTTCGAAAATAAAAATGTCTTAGCTTTGAGCAGGTATTGCTAAAAAACCCGCAAACCTAATGGTCTAATAAAGTCAGGTGGATCTTAAAAACTCTTTTATAAGTCTGCTGTCTATCCTGGCGAGACACTGCACAGGATTTATACCTGCTTTTACTTACGGCAGTAGAAAGAATCTCTTTCATAAAGACTTTTGTGAAAGAGGAGATTGTATTACAAAATCTTTCAATCTACAGGGTATTTTTTGTAGACTTTTTAGACTGTGGCATAAAAAAAACAACACAGCCGTGCTATTAGTTCAGTTCAACATTGGCCGGAAACAGGAGCCTATAGTACCCAGAGAAGGTAAATTGAACATTTAGTGCAAACTCTTCTATTCAAAATGATCGCATTAAATAAGGATGGCCATTTATCTAATGTTCTACCCCTGTACAAACTAAAACTGTATTTGTTAATTCGCTCCATTAAAATGTTTCATAAATATCTGATATTCCAAGTATACATTCATGATAAATAATTTTTCCAACGTTGTCTCTTCCCATCAGGCCTTAGCTCTAGTGTAAGTTGAACTTTGTGGACATTTCTTTAGTAAATAATACAATTTTAAATTCTCATAGATACAACACTGAAAGAAAATTCTTTTACTTGCGGCAACACTGCAACGCTTCACTACACAAAGCTGAAAACGGGTATAACTAAGTTTGTCATTCCGTTTGTAATTTCTACAATATCGATTTCCGACCCGATATATATGTTCTGACTTCTTATACAAAGCGAAGACCATTATGCGATATCCGTCAGTCCGTCCATGTTAAAATTTTAATACGCCTATCAATCAGACATAGTGTCGAAAGAGGTGCTATTGGAAATCAGATCACCTACCTCTAATTTTTCTATATTATTAAGAACAATTAAATATCTCTAATCAAAAAAAAACAAATAAAAATCGACGCTCGCCCATATTTTCCGAGTTACGGTCCTCTCAAAATTTTAAATTTTTTAAATATCAATATGGGTATCATTTTAAAGCTTTTGTTAAGATCTTTAGGGAAATATTAGAAATTTTTAAAAATGCTTAACCCATTAAGAGCCGATGGTATTTTTATGTAAAATTATGTGTGTAGTACTTAATTTTTCTTATTTTTTAATTCTCTGTCACCCCAATATTTGCCTTTTGGGTTGGAGGGTATATGTTTCTGCATAGCCAAATATGGCACTCTTACTTTTTTGTAAAAGTTTTATGCGCTTAGACTGCTAGACTGCTTAATATTTACCCGCCTTTAACTGTCAGTTATAAAACTGTTTTTTTTTTTTTAATATTATTTTATTTTTATTGCTGCTGCTTTAATTGCACAAATGATGGCATATTTAAATTTAATTTTTTTAATCTGGTATCATCCCTTACATTTAAGCAATTTGGCGCCGAATATCAATCAAATATCAACATAAAAAAATAAACAACATCTTTCTTAAAAACAAACACAAAATGAATCAATATTTTGGTGAAGTTAAAATGTATACGTAAAAATTAACATTTTATTTATGATTTGATGGATTGACAGCAGTGAAGCCATGATAAAATAAATATAGAAAAAAATTCCACAAGTCAATTTATGTTCTTAGACTTAAGTACTCGCCCAAATTACAAAAATTCATGCGCTAATAAAAATAAAAAAAATGTTTTACAGCCCAAGGATTTTATAGAAAATTCTTAATTTTTTGGGTTTATTAGTCATGTGGTATTTATATTATGGTCCTTAGAAGTAAAAAAGGTTTTTATAATTTTGTTTTATTTCTTTATACATTCCAACATTTGATAAATTATTTATTGATACATTAGAGTGAAAAGACATCATTGTTGTCTTTATAAAAAGGCAACAATTTGCTTAAGTATTTTTGATTTATTTTTATTTATGTTTATAACAGCATGTTTATGTATGTTTTTTGAAGCTATGAATGTATGTACGTATGTATTTAATTGTTTCCTCTTTTTTTATAAAAGTTTCGATTAAATGGGTATCGATTTTTTTATCTGTTGAGATAAATAATTTATGACTTTTAAGAAATTTGTATAGGCGGTTTTTTCAAGCCCGATAGAATTTTAAATTGTAAAGGGTAAAAAAAAATTTTAGTGAATAGAATTTTTTTATAGGCGAGATCAATGTATGACATCAACATTAATATTAACATTATTTTTTACACTTGAAAATATTTCGGATAAATGATCAGCGCGGTTTTTCTTTATGAAGTGCATTCTAGACGTCTAAGTTTTTCTAAATTTTTCGAGCGTTATAACCTGAACTATGTTTTCCTCAATGACATCAATTGTTGATGGCTTGTTAGCTTAAATCAGTGACTTCACGTGGCCCCACAAAAATAATCGAAGGCTTGACAAGATTGAACAATATTGGAGGTCAATTAAAAGGTTCAATTCTAGAAATTAACTAATCGCCAAATTTTTGTTTTAGTCAGTCGCTGGCTGCGGTCAATATATCACACGTAGTTCGATCTCCACATCCCGTTCGGATCAATATCATTAATTTAGTCGAACCAAACATCTTTGATTATGGCATTATAATCATCTTCATCAACGGCAAGGTGAGCTCCGGATAAATTTTTAAAGAAATGAAGTTCAATGATGCCACCTGCCTGTAAACCGCACCAAAAAGGTGAATTTTCTGGATATTAGAAAATCTGTAGGATCTGCTGTGCATTAAAAAGGCCTTACGTCGAAAAAGAGTCTCATTGCTAAACACAATTTTTCGATAAAACATGGGATCAGTTTCTAAAACGTCTAGAGTCCAATTGAAAAAAGTCTCACTCATATGATGGAATTGTTTCATAAATGCGTGTTTAGGCCATGATCTTTGAGCAAAATATTGCACCCAGCAGATAAAAACTTCAACTCCTGTGACCGATGACAAATATTTTATTTCCTTCACACTTTCGTTTAAAGCGGCGACTCTCTTCCAGTTGTTGATGTTATTGCATTATTTAAGGACGATGTGGTAGAAATTCTATTCAAAGTTCGATGGATTGCTTGCTCAGCTGGACTTTTAATCGTTTGTAAGTTGTGCAAATTCAAGAATGATTATCAAAGTAAATCAAGATAATTTGAACGCGAGCCAATCTCTTTTTGCTGATTCGCCAGAGGATATTGATCATAAATGTAACAAAGAACCGTAGAAGTTAGTTAAGTTCAATCGGCCTTAAAAACAAACAACCGATATAATAATAAATCTTAAGCTATTTTTACATTTTACTTTATTTTACTTAATCAATCAACTCGTAGAAAATAACATAACTTTTTATAGGAGTCTATAAAAAATCTAATAATAATAATTTATATAATTTAACAAATAAAATCAAATAGAATGAAGAAGAGGAAAACGCAAAACAAAACAAAATGTTCTTTCATTTATATAGAAAAATTAAATAAAAACACTAAATATATTTAAGATAATAAATAAACTTGCAAACCAGAGTTATTTATTTTACATTTTACTCAACTGTAAATATGAAACAATTTTTTGATATTTAAATAAATTTGAACAAATTTAATAAACCAGAAATATTAAATTAAATAATTTAGCAAAGCAAATTTTAAATATAACAAAATTATTATTACAGTAAAAAATTAAAGTATTGACGTTTTTCTGCTAGATAAACATTTTTTAGTATAAAATAGAAATTCCTTAAATTTTTTTAAACTCATATAAATGTACACTGTGGTATGTACGATATCATGCAAAAGGTCTTCCATGTGTAATAGAATTCATAAACACACTTACATTCAACCCTTTTTTGTATGCGTGTCACAATTTGTACGCAAAGTACTTTAAAGACGGCTGTCAGATGTTTGGTTACTTTATCACTTTATATAAAATAAAATTTAATTTAACAATATAAACATACATACATACACACATACATACATACACACACACATACATACATACATAAATATTTTACTCAGTTTCTTGTTTACTGATGATGTGTTAGCATTTACATAAATTTAAAACAAATGAACAGAATTTGTTATCATGCGTTAAACATTAACACAGATTTGGTTTACGAAAGCCAACAAAAAAATGTGAATATTTTACAAAAAAAAAAAATAGAAATAAAAAAGTTATAAAATAAAAAATAGATACAAAAAAATATAAATATTATGACTGCCACAAAAAAAAATAAAAAAATTAATTTGTAATCTTTTAAAAATATATAAAAAACTAAATCAATAAAAGTTTAACAATGGCTTTAGTTTTCATCAGTTACGCACAAAAAGACTTAAACACAGACCATGTTTTAGCCGCAGTATGAGTATTGCAAACATGTTTTATAATGTAATATTAATTATACGCTCTGATGCGCACATTCACTGCAGATATGAAAACTAAAACACAAAACGCAAACTCCTATTTGCTTGGTTTTGTTTTTTACCCTTGCAATAAATAACTTTGTGTGTTTGGGTAAGAACACAGATATAAGTTAAAGTTTTATTATAAAACGAAACATGATGCTCTCATTACATAGAAAATTAATTTATAGAAATTCTTAATCTTTGTAAATAAATTTAAAAAACAAACCCATTAGTTATTTAAAATAATTGGGAGGTTAAAAGTGAATTGAAACATTAATTTATTTTAATTAAGATTTATTATTCGAATAAAAATTATTTAATTTTTCGCAGAAAAATAAACCGAATCGAAAAACAATTATTCGATTATTCTAAAAAATTCGAATTCGATTATTCGAATAAAAAGTATCCGATTATTCGAATAAAAAAGCCGATTATTCGAATAAAAATTATCCGATTATTCGAATAAAAATTATCTGATTATTGAAATAATTATGTTATATTTGTTTGTAAAATCATTCCCTTTTTAAAAAGAAAATATGTAATCAATATTGAAAATGTTATTTAAAAAAAAAATTTTATAAGTATAGTGAGAAAATTTACCAGAAATTTATGCTAAATTTTAATTTTCAATACTTTTGGCAATCTTAAAAAAACCAGTTTGACAACTTTCTGCTCAGCTACAGAGTGTCTCGTCATATAAATCTAATGTTATAGGAGGAAACAGAATTTAAAAGACAAAACTTGTTTTTTGTTTTTCTTTTTCTAGCGATTAAGCCCAATGCTCAAAAGCAATGTATTCAAAGGTTATAAAAATTATCTAGGAACCTCTTAGTGCGCACTCTTCACTTTTGGGAAATGACCTTTTGCGATACTCAGTGACTGTCAATGATAAATGAGTTCCGTGCAATTATCAGCCCTCTTCTTCGACTGAAATCTTACCTGACAACTACATTCATTATTGTCTCAATCGTGATTTTTTGGAAATCTCCGAATAGGATCTTGCGAACAGGGTTTAATTTCATGCTCGGAAAACTCAATGTTGTGTTCTTTTGTACAGGCATACGGCGAAATGTGCTACCTCATCTATAATTATGGGTTATATAGATATTAAGGCATTAGAAACTCTTCATGCTTTTGGCGTACAAATTTTAATGCTATGTTTGTTGGAACAAACAAACAAAAGAAGCATTTAAGCGCTTGTTTTTTCTGCAACTCTACAACAGATACTCCATCCGATTTTCTCGCTATCTATGTCACCTTTATCAGAACGAAAATGGAATGCAACACTCATGTATGGGCCCGTAGTTCTAACACTATTTATGATGGTGACATAAGGATATCCAGCTCTTTTGAACGCAAAATGGTAGGTGTGGCAATATTTTATTGTTACTACAACGGGATTAGGAAATTTGTTAGTGAAAACCATAATTTCATACGCGCTACAACTTCTCCATAAAGAGGGTAATAGTACCAACGGTCCATAGTACCAACGGTCTTCCCCAAGCCTATTTGGCTTAAAATTATTGGCGTCATAGCGACTTTTAATGATTTATAGAATAATTGCTCTTTTGCTTGGCTGTTTTTACATAAGCACTAATGAGCAAAAACTATGTCTTAACAAATTATTGAACCTGAAAAGTAAAATAGTACATCATTGTCGAGCTTATTGGACCTTTTTTCTCTTCACAAATAGTATTATATTCTCTTATAAAAAAATAAAAAATTACATAGGCATGTACGTATGGATATAACTTGGCGATTTTTTTCTTTTTTTAGGAAATTTCAGCCATTTTTTCTGTTTTCTTATGTTTTATTAAAATTACAAAATTTAATTAATTTACACAAAAACTAACTAAAAGTCATTTTGGCGATTTTTTTATTGTTTTTTTTTTTGCTAAGTCGGTAAAAAAATCTGGCTACCCTGCAAGCATCTCTGCCAGATTTTGCACGCCTGCATCCTGCAGGCATCTCTCAAAATTGATACTTTCTCGAATTTGAATGGCTTTTGCTTACAAGTATCTGACAAAATGAAGCAGAAAAAACAACAACTTTATATTTAAAACAAGTTGCTGACTTCGATTCAATTAAGGGCCTTGTTTTTTATGCCAGCGCTTTTACCTAAAGTTAAGGTCTCTTTCTATTTCATAAGTAACACCGACTTCGATAGGAACAAGAAAAGAACTATAGTGTCACAATGTTTCCAAAACTAATGATATTTTTTTTTTTTTTGTTTTGTTTTCCAATCCATATTAAGCTTTGGGCTGTAGCTGTCATGGGCCCTTGAATGGTCACTTTTTTAGAGTATAAGATTTTCAAGGGATGTTTACATTTTTTTTTTTTTTTGTGAAAACAATTTTTTTTTTCTTAATATAAAATTCTTTGGATATTCTCTAAACAAATGCGAGACTTTTTTGTAAATAAACCCGAGGGCTGTTGAAGATATAATTTTTAAAGTTTATCCATTTAAAAGTTGATGATTATTAGCTTACGAAGTTTTAGACAGTTGTTATCAGGAAGAAGATTTATTTTTTAAATAGTGAATAAGTTAAAAAATATTTGACACATTTTATAAATTAAACAAATTTAAAAAAAAACGTTGATTAAGTAACACAACTCTGGGTGGACTATCCTCTCTTAAATCTAAATAACATGACAGAATTTCTTTAAAAATATTTTTTTTTGTAATTTATATACGTATTATGTGCTGAAGTTCCTTCTGTAGTAAGCACTACAATATTCCACTAAATTTTAAAATTTAAATTCTAACTTTTCTCTAGTACATTTGTGAGATTGATTTAGCGCTATAAATTTTTAGGATCTGGTAACACTGGTAAATCATAAAATAAACTAAAATTCTCGATAAATTCCTTGTTGATTATTAAAAAAATATTTTAATTTAAAAACTTTTTTGGATCAATTATTATTTATTATTAAAACATTGTAGAAAGAAAAAAATGATTTTATTTGAATTATTTCTCAAGAACATAATTAATTTTCCTAACAAAAGATGTAATAATTTTGCTTTTTCCGTAGAATTTTTCGTCTCGCCAAGCTTTCAGTAAATTAATTACTTTAGTTACAAAGTTGTCGTTAATGGGTGTGAGTCTATTTGTTGCTTTAATTAAGACTGGTTGATTTAATTTTTGTTAAATTTTGTTAAAAGGGCATTTAAATGGTATTTATATACAACAGGGCTTTGATACAATTATTTCAATACCAAAAGAGAAAATGTTATTTTGGGATACAACTTAATTGAAAATTAATTCGTTTGCTAGTCATTAATGAAGATAAATATAATAAAGTGCTAAACAATAATGATACATTGTTCTAATTTTGCAATGACTATTAGATGACAATTTAAATGGAAAAGTTATTCATGAATAATACACCGATTTATTATTCAAACTGGATTTCATCTGTAAACTTTGGATTTCATCTGGAAATTAAGTTAATTTTTCGGCTTCTGTATTTTTCTCTATTTCTTAATTGCCACTGTAGACAACTTCATGTGTTGGAATGTTGAAATTGGGGGTAGTAACCTGACAAATTAAGTTCACTTTATTTTTTGTAGTATGCTTCGCCTATAGAAAAGGTTTTATACCCATACGAATAATACAAGTATAATATTAGTTAGCATTTTTTTTTTTTTAATAATTGATCATATTCGAGCGTTTTTGACCCTTCGACACAATTATAATAATCGTTTATGTACTCGTTTTAGAGTCGCAAATGATTGTTTTGTCGAGAGAAAATGAAAATGGGACTTTTCTAAACCAGTCCCTTATGACTCGCGTTTTTTACTCATTTTCGATACAATTTTCAATCGTACTTATATGTAAATACGAAACTTTACGAAAAATTAAATATTTGAACCATTTTTTCATCGTAAGTCTGCGCTAAATGTGTCTCTAAAATAATTTGAATACAGTTGAATTTCAGACATTTTCTTTCTGTAGTTTTTGTTTTTTAAACAAGTCGCTTTCTTTGCGTTTATCGGAATTATATTTTAGTCTCTTTTAAGCGCACAAATGATTAATCAATTTTAAGTCATATTGGGTAGTCTTAAAAGACTCACTTTGATGATTTTTGTTAAAACAATCTTCCAAATGATAACTGGGATATTAACAACTAAAGCAAGATGCCAGATCTTTTCATATTGGAAAAATCATGACGATTTTACTCGTCTTGAAACGGAAATCGCAATTGCAAGCGGTGTTGTGATGGCAACAAAATCACACATTACAGAGCTGTTTAAAAGAAATGGTGAGCGGAAATAATTATCATTTTTACTTTGCAATTAAAACACCAATTAACAAATAAAACATACATAAACAATTTTTCTAAGTGTACTTATAATTATAGTAAATAAAATTGACTTGACTTTGTGTTTATAGTTACTTTTGAAAAATGTCATTAATTTCAATTATCAAACTTAAATAACAAAATTTGTTTGCAAAAGTTATAAAACAATAACAACTTTTACTTAAATAAGAACGTGTTACAATTCCACTAAAACTTTTATGTTTCTTTAATATACAATTATTTATTTGTCTAATAATAAACGCAATTATTGATTTTTTCCTCAACTGTACTTTGATACAAAAAAAAAAAAAAAAAAAAACTTAGAAAACTAAAGACACAATACACAATGTTTAACACCACTTTAATCAGAGTTCAGGTTATAAAAACTGAATAAATAAGATGTCAATGGAAAAAACATTTCAACAGAATAAGGAAACACAAAATAACCTTAGCTTCGTTCGTAATACCAAACTCACCCTCAAGTCAAAAATATGAGATTTAATAGAGAAGAGAAAGAGAGAGATAGAGAAAGAGACAATGCGATGTGTATTAAAAGAAAAATATAAAGTCAAAACTGATTATGTTAAAAACAGGTGTAAAATGGCTTTAAGTGAACATTAAACTGTATTAAAGCCACACGAATAAATACATACATACATATTTAATATTTCCATACATACGAGGGTAACTCATAAATTAACTTAGAATCTTATTGTAAGTGCTTTAAATATAAAAAACTTCCTTGTAATTTTCTAACATCGGTCCTTGTAAAACGTTCAGTTACAAACAGTGTGGCTTCCTTCTTCTGGTACCGATTGGCAACCATCTTTAGTATATACATTCGGCCTAAATGAGTCGAGAGAAGAAATGTAAGCTCTTATTTACAGTGCAACAATATATGATAGGTTGTGTGGGGACAAATTTTGGGAAGCATGCGCTAATTCTAAGCACCTAAACGTTGTTTATATATATTCAAAATACGTTACACTAAAGGTAGACAGACAACGACACTTTACAAGTCACACACGCTAAAAAAGTGGCTTTATGAAGTGGCGAACCCAACCAGTTGGTGGTAAAATCAAGGAGTCATGTTCCTATAAACTAAAGACCGATTTAGCTTTGAAGGGAAATTATACACCTAAAATTACCATTAAAACTTGTAGACACACAGAATATAACTTTAATAAAAATAGGGATGCAAGCTACGGGAGTTTGATAAGGCGAAACGAAATATGGAGATGATGATCTTTCTGCAAGCGACAAAGACCAGCAGGTAGTCTTAAATATTGCTTAAGAAGCCCAGGTATTTAAAAGCAAAGATAGTACTTACACTTAAAATATTCTGAGCTTGATAAATACTTTGAATATACGAGGGCTGCTATATATATTTTTGGCCTGGCAGCATCAAGTGCAATCTGACATTTCCATTGGAAACTTTGTCATTTTTAAACATAATCGTACTCAAAACGTTTTGATGTACGACCATTATTTGTGTTGTTAACAGTGACTTGAAAAAATTAATATAAAAAAATGGAATTAACTCGTGAACATTTTCGTGCCATCATTTTTCACAACTTTCGACGTGGATTATCACGACAAGAGTGATAATGAGTGGTATAATGAATTTAATCGTGGCCGAAGCTCGCTCAAAGACGAATTCCGTGAAGGTCGTCCATAAACGGCTGCTGTGCAAGAGAACATTGATGCCGTGCGTGAACTCATAATGCAAGATCGACATGCGACATACCGAGAGATAGAGACATCCTTGGACATTTCTTCCACCAGCATACATTCGATACTGCATGAACACCTGGCCGTAAAAAAGGTTTGTTCTCGTTGGATCCCGCACAATTTGAAAGTCGCTCAAAAAAAGGCTCGTGTCGATTGGTGCAAAGAAATGTTGCAAAAATACGATTGCGGTGCTTCAAAAGACGTTTATAAGATCGTCACAGGTGGCGAATCATGGATCTATGCGTATGAGCCCGAAGCGAAACAACAATCGACCGTGTGGGTCTTCAAAGACGAGCAAAATCCAACGAAAGTTGTTCGTGGAAGAAGCACTTCGAAGCAAATGGTCGCCTGTTTCTTCGGCAAAATTGGTCATGTGGCGACTGTTCCGCTTGAGCAACGTAGGACGGTCACTTCTGAGTGGTACACTACAACTTGTTTGCCTGAAGTCATCGGAGAAATTCGAAAAACCAACAAGAGAAGACGAATCATTGTTCACCATGTCAATGCGAGCCAGAGCATTTTTGACCGGCCAAAACGTCGAATTAATGGGTCATCCGCCGTACAGCCCTGACTTGGCACCTAATGACTTCTTCTTGTTTCCGCACATCAAGAAAAAAATGCGCGGTCAACGATTTTCGTCGCCGGAAGAAGCTGTTGAAGTGTTCAAAAACCATGTTTTAGAGGTGTCTCAATCGGAGTGGAAAAAGTGCAGTGAGCGCATGCAAAAGTGTATAAATCATACTGGAGAATACTTTAAAAACAATAAAACCATTTTTGATTATAAATATTCGCATTTTCACTATTAGGCCAGAAATATATAGAGCAGCCCTCGTAAAAAACGGTATCATGCAAGCAGATTGAAGATCAAGGAGCAACATATCTGTAAGCAATGCTTGGCAGATGCCAACATTACATTAAGAGATACGAGCAGCAGGAAATTAAATAATGACATTTAACAATACAGCCGTTATACCTTACACCAGTGCTGCCGTTTGGTTACATTTTTTAAAATTTTTGTAACTTTTGAAGGCTTCACGTAACATTTATGATTTCGTAACTTGTGGTACAGAAACGAAATAAAGTAAAATAAATGAAAGAGTACTCGTTTCATTATTTGCGATAAGAATCTCTTTTAACATATCAACCTTTCTTAACAAATCATATGCAATCCAAATCCCATTTAAAAAATTGTTTTTTAAATAAACAAAAAAAAAAACGTTGCTATAGTTTTACTTCGTTCAATTCGTGAGAAATCACGAAATGTTTCTTGCTTTATGTTTAGAAACAGCAAAATGTTTCTGGCAACAATTAGAGTTGTGTAGCTCATAAACAACCTAGTTCACTTGATCTACTCTCTCAATTGAACTATGTGGAGCGCTCTTCTTACTGAGCTCTTTTGCTCAGTTACTGAGCACCTTTTATTGTTCATCATTATTTATATGAAAAAATTACAACTTGAGTGACACCTTAAAACTTATTATTATATTATCATTTTTAGTTTTAAAGGTTTGCAAAAATAAAGTCAGTTAAAAGTGCATATTTACAATATGTGTGAAGATAAATACGTCAAGTTAAATACGTTTTCTAAAAAATGTAGCATGCGATAAAAAAAATTCCCCTATACATACAATACAATTTGTATAGTAAATTCCGGACTTTTATAACAAATACTATTACAGCAACAAAACCCTTCCATCTCGGAGAATAAGACGTAATGAGAAATCAAGAGCACTTATAGAGCTATTAAACTGTAAACACAGTTTATTCAAATTAAATTTGAGAAATTTTTTATAAGACGCATGCACTTTTCCATACCAAAATATTAATATTGAGTCCTTATTTAAATTCTCGGTATTAATGTTTTTCATACGTTTTTCGGTTTTTCTTTGTAGTTCGTTTTTGTTCAGTAAATGAATTTGTTGCCTTGTTATTTTCCCTGAAATTTGGAATAAAATTTTTTACTATATTTTTTATAAAATACATTAAACTTTGAATGTAAAAATGTTACTTTTTTAATCGAAAAGGGTAACTTTTTTATATGTCTCTGGCAACACTGCTTTACACACAATGCAAGAGCGTTACAAATTAAATCATAAAGGTCCATTTTTAAGATACTTGTTAATCCAGCCGACCTAAATCTCACTGTCACCATTGGCAATATAGTTTTATTTTCTTTTATTCATTGTATGGTGTGTTAAGTCACTTGTCAACGAAGACATTAATGAAGAGCAGACTATAAAACAATATGATATGTGAACAGAAACGGGATTTTTAAAAAATTGCATCATTATTATTAAGTACAGATATAAATAAATGGATTATAATTAATATTTATTCTGCTGGTTTCTTTTGTGTGTGGGCAGGTGATTTTCTTGACCATAATTGGACAAACATAATTCATAAATAATTGGCATTAATGTCTATAGAACTTAACAAAAGCTAAAGAATTAATTTTAATAGGAAATTATTATTTTTATTTTAATTTACGTTTAAGATATTCTCATGAATGGCCATTGTGCTACCGCGGATATAGCTCATCATATAGTTCATTAGAACAAGTTGATTAATTGGGAACAAGTTGATTAATTGGGAACTATATTCAAGCAATAAAACAAAAATAAATAAATAATTTTTATTTTTATGAATAATTTTTCATGTCCATCCATGAGTAGAAAAATATAGCCTGAAGAGTCGTACCGTGCTTACTTCACTCATAATAAATAAATTGACAATTTGACAACGCCACCGAATCAGCTGAATTTAATTTGAACATCAGTCATTGAACTCATTTATTAATTAATTGCAACATGACCTTCAGCAGCATACAGAGTGAAACCAATCCACAACAGGTGCAATTTAAACGCAGACTTGAAAAATTAATTCCGAGCTCACATTGCCGCATCATGAAAAAGGATTTTTTTGTGTGAAAATATTAATGGTACTAATCCAAGTGAGATGTTTTTTCAATAGGATGTCGCTAAATGCCGTAACTATTAAAATTATTCAAATCAAAATTTGACGATAAAAGAGTACATCTCGATTAAATCCTGTGAGACTACATGAAGTCACTAGTTTATGTCGACCTCGAAATATTTCCCTTCTCCCCAAAGTTGCAATCGTAAATTATTTCCACGTGAAAAAACTCGCATGTTCGAAAAAATATGGTATCGCCGATTTTTATACCCGTTGGTTTATGTGAATTTTTTTACAAACATTTTGCTTGGGAATAAAAAAAGGAACACAATGTAAGCAGTTTTCTTGTTTTTTGTTATAGTTGATAATTGTTTATTATATTTTATTGCCTGAGAAGCGATATTTTTCAAAAAATTCAATGGCAACAGCTTTTTGTTCTTCTATATTTCGCCAAGAAATTAACCACGCACAAAGTTTGTTTTCAAAAATCGTTAAAATTTCTGCCACCACCTCACGAAAAGTAGATTGCGAAACACCAACGTCCGTTTGCCGCCCAACACCTTTTTTAAAGTTTTCTTCTGCAAAAAACAGCGCAGACATGCTACAAGTTTCACTACCGACGGAATCGCTGACGACTGTACATAATGCCAACAACTCTTCCTGTTTTTACTTACATTGCTTCTGATAAATACAATCAATTTGACGCATCTCTCATATTTCTTCTCTTAATTTTTTCAAATATTTTTTTGCCTTCTAACAACTTGTATCTAATCGAAATACTATTCAATTTTGCAAGAGAATAAAAATTTATTAAAAAATCGCAAAAATACTAGTAAAAAATAAGATTACATCAATTCACAATAGAGTGTTCGAATTGCAACAGATGTTTATTTTATTCCCTAACAATTGGCGATGCAAATTTATTGTTCATGGGAATAACAAAATTATTGCCTAGAGTTTATTCCCTTAAGGGTGACTGTTTATGTTATTATTGTGCCATAGCTAAAATTTTACGTCCAGAATGCGTTTGGTCAGTTGCGGTGGCCATATGCCCCAAGTCGTTTTTAAATGTTATTGCCATGTATGAACCTAAAATAAAATTATAATTCTAATGAAAATTATAAATGGCAATATTTTATACCCAAATAATTTCATTGTCCTCCTGCGACATAATTGAAATTGTTTTTAATTCTCTGCTTTATCATTTTCGTATTATTATATAAATATTTTTACTTTTTTTTAACAAACGTACGAATTCTTTTGATTGCAAATACTAATTATAAATTTTGTCTTCTTACCTTGTGGCTTTTTCTAGCTATGCTTCTTAATCCTGCGGTCTTGTGAATCATATGGTCTCGTATTTACTAAACATAAGTTAATTTTACAAACGCAGCCATCCACGCTACACTAATGTGTTACTCTGGCGAGACATGAACTACTCGATGCCTTGTTTTTTAACCATCCACAGACTATTTCACTACGCCTTTTATCCAAGCCAGTCATCCCCTTTATTTAATAGAGACAAAACACGTCTGCCATACACTGTTGTTATACTGTTATACTTCCCTCCGCTAACCTCGTATCGTTCTTATTTTTTTTTTTAGTAATAAAGGGCGCCTTGACAATTATCTGTTATTCTTATATTAAATTAGTCGTCTCCACTAAATTATCTGCCATGACTTCACACAATAATTGTCTTTTCCTTTCCGGGAAGTTTGTACTGTTAATTCTTAATTTCTAATTAATTTATATATTTTATTATTGCTGAAAATTAAAGCCAAACGGTTAACTCTGTACTCAAATACAAAGGATTCCGTATGTTTGGGCTACCCCTCGATTTTTCATTTTATAATATTATTGTCGTTTAAAAGGTCGCTATATGTTCATACTACGTTTCTATAGGGACATTCTTTAATTTTTTTTTACTTGTCCTTGTAGCAGACATAGCAATAAATACTCGGTACAAATGTAAAACCTTTACCAGCAACTGTTAAAAACATGACGCCATATGTATCAAAATTACCGCCTATTTGGAAAAACCCTTTAATTTTCAAATATATTGTTGAAAATTCTTTTAATAGCGGACATATTTGTAGAAACTCTGCAAGTTTCTGCTTAACCTATGAAATTTCACAATTTTACTTCCTTTCCTTGTTGCAATTCTTTGTTATCGTTTTCTATTGATTTTGTGTTTAGCATGTGTGTGTGTTGGTGGGTGTAAATTGTGTGTATTTTTTGTGGTTTTGTGGTTAAACTAAATGGATATGTACGGTTTACACCCACTCGTTAGTTAATTTATGCCATCCTTTGATGATTTAATAGCGGTTATAAAACACTTAAGCAATAAGTTATAAAAGAAAAACTAAAAGTAAAAGTAAAACAAAAGAATCAATTAAGCAAATAAAGATGAATGTTACGCCATAAGGTATGCAACAGTTTTTGAAACAGAAGTTATTGTTGCAAAACTCCTGCCAAATTTTAGTTTCATATTTTGAAAATATAAAAGAAATTTATTTTTATCCCAAATACTAAATATAACATTTTGTTATTTTTTCTTAAATAATATACTTTTTGCGTTTCATTATTTATTCTTTCCTGCAAGTAAAAGAGCGGAAAGAAGACTTTCATCAAAAACTTTGTAACATTTTTGAAAATAATATTTTTTTTAGATTAAACCGTATAAAAGGCAACATAAGTTTCAAAAAGTCATATCTCTTACTTACAACAAAAACAAAACTTTTTTTTTTATAACGAAAGCAACCAAATTTCTATAGCCCTCACAAAATATAAAAGAAACAAAATTGTTTGTTCAAGTTGTGGGGTGAAAGTTTGGTTCCTGTGGGAGTAACATGATGTTAGAAAATATTGCTCATCAGTGCCGACTCTTAAATACTCTTGAACTGAAGTATGTAAACTGACTTTAAGGACTACATTTTCTTTAAAGAAATTTTCAATTCTTAAATAAAATTTTATAAGCTTCTACTGTAACAACCTGTAAAAGGAATTAATACATTTCTATCCTCATTTAGAAATAGTATTACTGAAAAAATACAATGGCATAAGCCTAACTAACATTTTATGTCATTTTTCTTTAAGTTTTTCTTGTCACTGCTGCTGTATGAAACGGATACCGGAAATACAACCATAAAAAAAATTGTCTGACAACTTAGTAAATTGTAAAATAGTTTATGAAGTACGTACAATTACACAAAGAGAAATGATATATTTAGTTGAAGCTTATAAGCAGCAACACAAAGAAAAAAGTTGTGTAGCAAAAAAGAAATATAAAAAAAAAACTTTTATCAATTTCCCTTACGCAACAAGAAAATTATGATTAATGAAAGCAAAACAAAGAGAAAGAAATGCAAAAGTAAATAATTAAAATAAACTACAAGAAAATTGAAGTTGAGCAATGACCATTAATGATTTTTGTTAAATCTATATGATTAATGTATTAACTATAATAATTCTTGCAAAAAAAAAACCCCAATTTAAAACAGACAGGGTGAGACTAATGTTAAAAACATATGTTGAAATCCGCTTACGCTCACGTACATTTTTGTTGCAAAATTTATTATTTGTTTTTGTATTTATTAAATTTCAATTTTCTGATACGACAAGACCTAATCTAATATCTTATAATTTAAAGTAACAGAATAGGAAATGTTATAGAAATATATAGAATTTAAGAATAATACAATTATACGAAAAACAAAATAGTAAAATAATATAAAATAAGTGAAATAATTCTTGGAGAAAAAACCAACTTCAACACAGATTTCATCTGTCTGCCTATAACAGCTCAAGTGTATGGAAACATAAATTAGGTAACATTAACTATTGGGACACACTTATGTCTCCAAATTTTATACTTTTTCAACTTTTCAATATTTTGGCAATGTACACCAAATTGCAGCAACTATAGGGTCAAACTTTAATTTCCAAATTCAAATTATATACTTGCTACTGTTGTAGATTTAGCAATCAGATTTTGTGTAAATTTCAACCGTCCGTCTGTAACGGTTCAACAGTTTTCCCATACACATCAGATTATATCAACTATTTAATTAATAATATAACATTTTTATACTTCTTATTATATCAAATAAAGTAGTGGACATTCTGTCTTAAATTAAGGTGTTCAAAAAATACGGCCATATAGAACAAATTACATTAATTTCGGTAATACCCTTTAATTTCTAAATTCAAATTGGAAGCTTCTTGTTATAGCGGACTTAGCAAAATATGTTCTTGTAAATTTCAGCTGTCTGTCTATAACAGTTCAAAAGTCCGGCCACATACACTATATTATATCAACTATTGGGACACCCGTTTATTTTTAAATCCAAATTTAATACTTGTTGTTATAGAGGAGTTTGTAATACAGGTTCTTTTTAAATTTCAATCATCTGTCTATAACTGTTTAAAAGTATGGCCATATACCAAATTAAATCAACTATTGGTGCACCCTTTAATTTATAATTTTAAATATTATCAGCTGTTACTATAACGGCCACAGCAATCGATATTGCGTCAAATTTATATGCGTTTGTCTATAACGGTTCAAAAGATAGGCCTATATAAGTAAATCGGCAGTAATTATGGGACACCCTTTAATTTCTAAATACAAATTATAAGTTCGTTGATATAGCGGACTTAGAAATACAGGTCCTTTTTAGGTTTCAACGTTCTGCCTATAACGGTTAAAAAGTACGGCCACACACTTAAAATTACGTCAACTATTGGAACACCCTTTTGCATTAAGTGTACTTCATCAGTGAAAAATATAAAATGTTTTATTCATTTAATGTAAGTCCTCATCAATATGCCAAAACGAAAACAGTCGGATATCTCCTCTTCTTTAAATAAAAACTAAACAGTGGTAATAAGAATGAAGATGAAGATGCTATCAACAAGTCATGCGTGTCCTCAGTTGGAGGTGCCACAGGCAGGTAGACATACTGATTCAAATTCTCAAATTCCAAAAATTTCCAGATACCGCTCGTGCAGCTTTGTATTGAAGGAATTCTACCGCATTCCCACTTAGCTCCCCCAAAATAAAATGCTGGATCCGCCACTGGTCCTAAATACAAATCTTATGCCATTAGTTTACAAAAAATAGAACTTTAACAGTTACTTCTAAAGGTTCAAATGAATTTCATTTTTCATATGCAAATTCTTCAACTCTATTCTCACACTTCGAATAATCAAACTTTTTTCTAAGTATTACAAACAATACGCACTTTATTGTTGAAAAAAAACAATATTACAAAAAACATTTATATTATTTCTTGGAACTTTAAAACTATGTGCAATTGTAAATTTTTTTCCTTCATCCCTCAAGAAACAGAGGGTTAAATTTATATATTTGTACAATATGGTTTTGCACCATTTCCCACATCTTTCCGTATGCTCAATTTAAACTGAATTAATAGCAAAATGCAACCGAGAAGCGTTACGATGGTAGCAACAATGGCAATGTGCATTTTTGCTATTTACTTCTATAGCAACCAGATACTTGTTATTTCATTTTATGGTGACGTAGGGATGCTAAATGTAAACGTTTAAAAACATTAAGGGAAATACACTGTCAAAAAAAAACAACTCATCAAAAAGTATAAATTAATTTTATAGATTTTATTTGATTTGTAGGTTCTTATATTTAATACCAAAACTTCAACTGGACAAGTCATTCTGCAGCGGTTAATTCCTTCAAGTTACAACAAAATGTGAATGCTGCCACATGTTTTTAATTTTCTTAGTCTTTATAAGTCTTGTCCAGTTAAAATTTAAAGTTTCAGACTACTAAACAATGGAAAGGACTTTATTGAAAATTAAAGACGAAGAGAATATTAGTCCAAAGCATTAATCTTCCATAATTCGACAATTCAGTAAGAGAGGCTGAAATGCTGTATTTTTTTCACCGTCTAAAAATGTTCTGGTATTTATTATCTTCTTATTGTTTTGTCTGATAATATTGTTACGGAAATAAGATCTGGCAACACCCTGTAAGCGCAGGGTACTGTAACAGCATACCTACAGTGTATGGCAGACGTGTATTGGGACTATTAGATAAAGGGGGATACCATACGTGATACAGATTAACGTCAGTACCCGCCGTTGATGGCCTAACCTGACGGTAGTCTTACCACTGAGTGAAATACAAAGCGTCGACTAGCGCCCGCCATCGGACGTAGCCAACAGAGTTGCAGTTTCAAGAACATGGCTTGGAAGGCCATGAATTTCCCCTTGCTTGAGGGTTAGAGACTATCCAACCCCGTCTGTTGAGAGTGCAACAGGACACTTCCATTTAATCCTCGCCAGATCAGCAGATATAGACTTTTTAACCAACAGCCACCACGTGTACCCCGAAGGGACCTCACCAATAACCGGCTACAGAGATGGGCGTCTGTCTGTATGGGCTACCGGTTCCCTTGGCGCCAGTTTATTTAGGGCACTGGTGCATCCTTTGACAGTTTAGAACTGATTATCCAGATTTAGTGCCTGCACACCCGGGGACTGATTATTAGGTAGATAGATACGAAGAATGCTTATGAAGGATGTGGCGTTCCAGATAAAGGGGGATGAGTGGCTTGGATAAAAGTAGTAGTGGGAGTTGTCTGCGGATGGGTTAAGGTTACTAAAACAAAGCATGGAGTAGTTTATGTCTCGCCGGAGTAACACAGTAGTGTAGCGTAGATGGCTGCGTTAGTAATAATAACGCATGTTTAGTAAATACAAGACCATAGGATTCAAAAGACCGCAGGATTAAGAAGTTTAGCCAGATAAAGCCACAAAGTACAAATACAGAATTTATAATGAGAATTTATAATGAGTATTTGCAATCAAACAAATCCGTACGATTGTCTAAAAAGGGAAAAACGTTACAATTTGTTACGTTAGCAAGCATAAAACGACGATACCCCCAACAATCTGGCCACTCTATTGTGGTTTTTATTGACTTAACGGAACCCATTCCTTTCGTAATCACTCTGCGTTGCCTGCAGATTCCTGGTGTTGTCGAGCTAACAAATTTAACTGCCAACAAAATGAAAGCTTGCTCTTTGCTACCTGAAGGTGTTTAAATTTTTCTAGATTAAGGATCAGGTATCTTTAAAAACATACTACAGTCACAAAAAAAAGATGGTGTACACATATGCGTGTAATAATCTGCTACCAAAGTGGAATCTGATAGACGTTGGCTATATAGGTTTGGTTGAAGATCACACGAAACTTTTCTGGCAGCTTCTCGATTAAATGTTTTTAACATCAAGAGTACACCCTATCAAATCCTTTTAAATTGACAAGTGCTTAGGTAGAAGCTCCAATTTTACTTAGTGTGATTATTTAAAGACAAGCGACATAATTAATCTGAGTAACAGATGCTTAGCTTTATGTTTCTTTTTATACGATGGTGGCATTATTGGCCTAACATCTTAAAAATGTAGCTGAAGTTCAGTGTACCATGATTTCGAAAAAAGAAACTCCTAATTAGGCCACGTGAAGGCACTTTTCGTATTATACGTGAAACATGGCCAATAATGCTCCAAAAAGTGGCCGAAAATCTGTCGTCCAGAATGCACTTTGCTTAGAATATCCTCGGAGGCCATGTATCCAAAATTTTATACAAAGAAAAAAAAATTGTTGATTAAAATTTAATTTTTTGTGCATTTTTTTTAAATTTAATGTTCAATCGGGTTTAAAAAATACCCGTCATAGATACGGCAGAGTAATTGCGTAAATAAAGAGAATTAACTGTGCTTGTGTTTATCATTTACTAACGCTGTCTGTAACTCGTTTCCGACACCCACGATTGTTAAAAGTTTATGGCTTGTATTGTGTTGGCCTTAGGAGAACCGAACAATTATAAGTTATTCGTACAGGTCTACATCTTAAAAAAACACTACTAACTAAACGTCAAAAAAAAATTTTTAAATTCAGTTCATAATTTAAAAAATTAAAGGGTGTCCCCATACAACATTTGCGTTTTTTACGTGTGTTATGACCCGCAAAGTGCATCGCTTTAAAATTTAAAAAAACTGCGTATTAGTACAGCTTCGAAAAGGAAAAATACATCTAAAAATTAAAGGGTGTCCCCATAGGTGACTTATGTGGGCCTATCTTTTGAAACGTTAAAGAGAAACGCTTGGAAATTGCACAGAATGTCGATTGCTATGACCGTTACAGTAACATGTATTAATATTTAAAATTATAAAATAAAGGGTGCCCCAATAGTTCATTTAATTTGATGTATATGGCCATATTTTTAATCTGTTTTAGACAGACGCTTGAAATTTACAATGAACCTGTATTGCTAACTCTTCTACAACAAAAAATACAAAATTTGGATTTGGAAATTAAAGGGTGTCCCAATAGTTAATGTAATTTTATGTATGTGGTCAAACTTTTGAACCGTTATAGACAGAAAGCTGAAACTTTAAAGGGACCTGTATTGCTAAGCCCGCTTAATCAACATGTTTATAATTTGATTTTATAAATTAAAGGGTGTTCCCATAATTGATGTAAATTGATCTATATGGGCCTATCTGTTGATTCGTATAGACAATCACTTGCGAATTGGACAGAACGCTGATTGCTATGTCCGTTTTAGAAACAAGTATTAATACTAAAAATTACAAATAAAAGGGTGTCACAATATTTGTTGTAATTTGATGCATGTGGCCAAACTTTTGAACCCTTTTTAGACAAACAGATAAAATTTGTTTTGAATACGCTTTTTTTGCAAGAATTAATAATAATAAAGCTGTATCATTTGATAAGAAACTTATGGCTGCCACAGTTTGTCAAAACTCTTTCCCACTTGCTTACAACAAAACCCGCAATTCTTGGAACAGCACTGAAAGGTACAAAAGTTCAAAATCATTTAAGAAAAAGTTTTTGGTGGCTTTTTTTAAAGACTTTTTTGTACTGAAAGTGTAGAAAAATTATTCTTACCGAATAAGAAAATAATAAAACTTGTTTACACTTGATTTGCTCTGTTTATTTTTCTCTGTGTAGTATTCAAAAAAAAATTTATCTTTTATTGCTTTACTTTTTCTAAATTTAGTTTACTTCAGTTCAGTTTTCAATTTAAGTTTTTTTTTTCTTTGCTTTTACTATTTTCCTTCCTTTTGCAAATTCCTTAAAAGATGTTTTAAAATGAAAAATACTGTTGATATAAATTCCATCAAGTTGATGAGTTTTTCTTTGTTTTCATCAAACTAGTTGGAAATTTGTGTGTGATATTAAGTTTTAAAAGTAACATCGATTACTCGAAAACTTATTTTTATCCGTAAATATTAGATTTCTTTTCTTTTTAACGCGATGGGGGTTTTCTTCATTTCCATTTTTTTTATATTTTTATAACAATTTAAGTGCATTGGAAAATTTTCTTTGAACGAAATGTTGAAATATGATTAGTTAATTTTGAAATCGATTATCTAGGGGTCTGATAATCAATAAGTGTCAGTTCTCAATGACTGTTTTAAAAACACACATTTCTTAGACTTTAATCTATTTGACCATGGAGTCAGCCAGCTAAGAAAGGTGGATATCAAATTGATACTAAAGTCTTTCGGCAAGTCCATAAATATTGATATAAACTCAGCAGTACACAACAGGCAGATGGTGATCTTGTAAACACAGCAAAAAGCTCTTACACCTGCTTAAGATTTTGTTACAGAAAGAGATTTAATCAAACTTTTAATTGTTTCAATTATTTATTTAATTAGAATAAAAAAATTTTTATTTTTTTAATTAATTTTTTAATTGATTCAATTAATTATTTAATTAGAAATAATGACATATTTAATTAAATTTCAATCTCAAAATAGTAAAATTTAATTAAGTTTCAATCTGAAAACAAATATACCCTTTAAGGGTGCAAAAAATTTTTTCTGTGAAAAAGGAATGTGAGTTTTATTTTCCCCTCGCAAACAAAAAATAAAACTGTGTTGTCATATGGTGGAACCTAAGACTTGCAAGGTTCGAAAGATGCTTAAGGCAGGCAAGCGAAAAATGTACTAAGATACAATTGAAGAACCGCAAGTCGGGACGTAACCCCAATCGCTTGTGATATAACACGGAACTTAAAATATCACCCGACTAATGGAAAATTAAAGACGCTGTCGTCTTCAGAACTGTAGCGAAGGCACGTTCGTAAGATTTAACTAACTAACGTTGATTCGTATACGAATGAAACCACAGCGAACATTTATTAACCAAAAGTTCATGTCTGATGTTACAAACGAGGCCAAAAACTTGGTACTGCACACGCAAAGAAAAAAAATGGTTGAGGTAACCATAATCTAAGAGCAACATATTATGGTTGTATTATGTTGTTGTTAAACGTAGTATTGTTACATTTAATGATAATAACGCTGGTCTTATTTTTTAATTCTCTTTTGCCCCATATATATAGTTTTTTTTTTTTTGTTTGGAGTTACTTTATTGTTCCAAACAATATAAAAAAATTTAGTGGCAGCCGTGTTGTTTTGCCGGACATTGCTTAATCGACTTTGCTATGCTAAAGAAGTCAGAATATATATATATATATACTTTATGGGGTCGGAAATGGATAATGTACAAATTACAAACGGCATGACAAACTTAGATATACCCTTCTACCACTTTTTCTGGTGAAGGGTATAAAAATATAAGAAATAAAATTTCCTCATTTTGACATTATCTTTATTAAAACATCAAACCCCACCACAAGCGTCTTCACCAAAAATATTATTCTTATGTATGTTTTTTTTTTAACAAACCAAAAAACTAAAAAATTTTTTGCTATAAATCAACATCACTTTTTTTTAGTCTTTCAACTTAAACATAAACTGTGATAATATCTACTCATGACAGAGTAACAATTTCAATAAATTTGAGATATATTTTAGCAAAAGATTTATTGATTTATTTTCGTACATTTTAAATTGGCAAAAAATACGAAATGGAAAAATATAGTTTTGTTAAAAAAATACATGGAATCAGCCGATAAATTTGTTTTGAAATTGCTGCATTCGAATGAGAATTAAAAAGGAATTAACAAATCAATGGTGCTAAATTAATAAGTATAACGCTAAAGGCCACAGATAGCCTCAAGGGACTTAATAACTAATATTCAAAAAACGTAGAGAAAAGGTATGATTTTCTATAATGAGAAAATGGAACTTAATGTGGAAGTGCTGCCAGATCTTTCCATATGCGAAAAATCTAGTCGTTTTTAAACGCCTATAAATAAAAATTGCAGTTGCGGCCGGTTTACCAGTATTAAGAAAAACTTCAACCAAGGAAGTTTTCAATGCATAGTAGTGAAATCAATGATGTTATCAAAATTATCATGTTTTATTTTTTGTTCGCCTACACTCACTATAAGTTGTTTTTACACTATATATAATTTTGACGGGTCTAATTACATGTAGAACAATGTAAAAAATTCTTAAGAAGAAAAATAGCCTTTTTTTGCAAGTATTGCCTTACTTACCACCTATTTGTGTCTTTTTTGATATAGCAAAGATATACAAACATTTTAATATGACACTATATATTAGGGGCAAAAGGTTTATTAGCAAATACATGTATTCTAATAAAAGCCTGTACGAAGCAGCTGTCTTGCTGAAGAAAATTAACAAACAGACACAAACTTGCGGAGTATTTAATTAGTTATTCTTTTTTTAAATATCGACTTTGAAACTCCTATTTTTTATATATTTTATTTATTTATTTTTTTTTTAATAAAATTTTACATTTTAATCCTTTAAATTTAAAAATATATTAAGTAAAGCAAAAAAAGGACTACAACTTTTCTTCCTTTTTCAAATTGTTAAGACAATTAAAAACTTTTGCATGAAAAAAAATTGTCTTTATCTTTAAGTTTGTACGGCACTAAAAACAATTAACTCACTTTTATACACATATTTTCTTTACAAAAAATAAGATAAAGAAAACTTTCATTGTTTTTAACAATAACCGTTCTTTTGCTATTATTTTCACTTTCAAGGCATCAAAGTTGTTTGTTCATTTTATGGTTTCATTTGTTTAAAGTTTTACTCATTCTCTAAGATGCATTTAACCTTTAATAATTAAAAACAAAGGCAGCAAGAGCTCTGTGTATGTATTAAAACATTTTGCTTTTATTATTTCTTTAAATTCTCTTTGGTTTTATGTAAAACAAAGTCTTTTAAATTTCTATAAGAAAAAAGGAAACTATAAATCAAATTAAAAGCAACAATTAACGGAAATTTTTACTTTTTATATTAACAGCATTCAAGAATAAAAAAAAATAAATAAATAAATAAATAAATAAATAAATAAAATGGTGTTAACAAAACATTAGTGATTTCTATGTCTTCCCCTTTACGAATATTCAAAAAATATTAAGTGGAAATGAGAAGGTTTTGCTAATTTGTTAATTTTGTGCACACATACACTGGCATATACTTCTTGTATACCCTATAATTCTAATTTAATTTGAAAAGTATTAAAGTAAGATTTTAAAGTTGTTTAAAAGAAAACTTGCGGATGACACAAGAGGCCACACAAATCAACGCTGTATCAAACCGATATCAAACCGATTTTGATATTATGTTTACGCTACCTTAGTGACCATTATGTATAGCTTTTTCACATTTACTGGCATTGCTTCAAGCAATCTATCTAATTTTTGATGACTCGAACCAATGTTTCCATTAGTATTTCCACAAGAGCGTCGTTAATAAATACCTCAATATTTAAGGACTTGGCGTATCCCCAGAGACATTAGCCCTAATCTGTCGATTTGTACGATCGTTGCGATTGATTGACGAGCGCTAGCCGTGGGATTACTCAGTCATCAAATCTTTTTTTTTTATACCTTGAGTATCTGGTAGCTTTTAGTAACACCTTATTAGGACGACAGCTTGGCTATCTCGATATTGTAGCTTATGTATCGCCTTCATCCTTTTAAAAGAAGTGACCGAAATACAATAAACTGCACCAAACAGTCAATCTTTATGAATGCATTGAAGCGTGATTAAATACTAGAGAATTGTATGCGTTTAAAGTTTTCCACAGTGCCACGGACTGTGGCGTTTTTTCGCAAAACCTGTAGCAAAAATACAAAATTTTATGTCAAAATTTTGTGAAATGAATGGACACATCGTATAAAGATGTTCTTACTGATCCCAATTCAAAAGCATTTTTCTGAATTTAATAAAAACTGTAGCTGATGGAGTTGCTTAAGGTCAACAATAAAAGTGGACACTGTGCTCAGTACCGCAGCTAACCTGTGACCATGTGAATGATGTAAAGTGAAGTTCAAATGCTTTTAAAAAATTTTAAATGTTTTTATTAGTTTAAAACTTTTGCTGGCCCCACAGAGCGACGACTTGTCTGCGCATTTCATTTCACAACGAAATGAACATTACATATATAGAACCGATCCAAGACGACGAATTTTGTTTAATTACACTTAAAAATGCCATTTCAGCCCATGGACATTATGTCACTTGTAAGTGTGACATAAAGTCCATGGACATTATGACCTTGGACACTGTGACATTTCACCGTTGACATCTAGATGTTATTAGTAACTTTGATAGTCATCCCTGACATCGCATTATAAATTCCAGAATAAAGCCGATATTGAATTCCTTAACCTCTAATCTGAAAAGTCAACTAGAAGTTCTGGGGAGTTAATCTGTATTTGGATTTTTTGGAATATAACTGTGTTTCGAAAGAATTTTCTTTCGAATCGAAATACAGAGTCAGCCTACGAATTTAAAATAATAATAGTGTTAACAACTTTATTTTTTTATTCCTCTAAGATCAGGATATTATGTACGATTATGTATAAAAAACCTGTAAAAAAGCAATGAAAAGAATGGAAGTAGTAAATCTTTTAGAAAAGAAAACAAATGTCACTTAACACGCTATTTTTGTCAGTATTTTAACGAAAAAAAAAGAATTAAATATCTTTAAGAAAATATATAAAGGAAACAGCTTGAATTGTTTCCTGTTTCCTCTTAAACACACCCACGCACAAAATAAAAAATTTCTTTAAGGATACACATTAGAGGTTTTTCTAATGAAAAGTATATAACGATAATTTAATAAACCACAGTTGGTTGTGGTCTTATCGTTAAGATAAATCATTTTTACATTTGATGACCATCTAACCAAACATTATCATTATTGGGATTATCATTGCGCTGACAATGAATTAAGCAAAAATAAAAATGCCAGAATGCTGCATGTGAAAAGTCCGAGATAGAAATAGAATTCAACACAAAAGCAACAACTGATATCTTGTGTATAGTGATGACAGAAAGCTTTTACAAATGATACACAATTATTGAAAATGATAAAATATTTTTTAGAGCCTGTTTAACAAAGGAGCGGTAACTTTCTGGGCATAAAATGGCAGAGTATAAATGATAAAAATATATGATGATGAAAATTACACGAGCAATGTGATTAAGGTATGTATAAAGGGTTATTCAATTGAAGTGGACATATAAATCTTGGTTTTTAATCGTATAGACAAAGAATATTGCTTGGAAAATTAAATTAAAGCCACAATAAAACTAAAAGCTAATGTACGACAAAAATGCTAATTTGATATGTAATAAATAAAGGTGAATATTCGTTACCTTCACGGCTGACAGAAGAGGCATGACATGATGAGCAGCTGTAGTTTCTGCTTGTTGGTTGAAAAAAAGATAGATCTTAAGTTCATTCCCAACTAGAGCCTATATTCTAAAGATAAATAATTGTTGTTGTCGATTGGCAGTTTGAACACTAGAAAGTCTTAATTTCAAAATTAAAAAAAAAATTATTGTGTACAGGTGGTAGATGAACTGGTGTAGGCACTTGTATTTTAGAATATCACATGGATCTTCAGCCTAAAACATAATTTTTATACTTTATTAAAAAAAAATTCTGATGATCGATAAAATTTATTAAAAAGCAATTTCAAGCCCCGAAAATAATTTTTTATAAAATTTTTCAACAATTTTTACTATTGCTTCCAAGAGCTATTCACTGCCAAAATGCGATTCCTGGCCTAAAAATTAATTTATTTTTAATAAAAAAAAACAACAATAAACTATATTTTATTATAAACTATGAGTTCTAGAAAAAAAAAATAAAAAAAAAATTGTGATCACTTATAAAATAAAAAAAGGGTCCTTCAGACCCAAAATATTTTAATCAATATAAAAATAAATAAAATTATGGTGCAGGATATTTTCTATGAAACAAAAAAAAGAACAAGTGTTTCCAGACATCAACTACACAGTGCAATATTAAAATCATGAGCAGAGATCCCTAAAATCTGATGGTAGAATTCTTAAGACTTTATCAGGTGAATATTGGTGGGCCATTTTTGGCAAGTTTCTAACTCTTAATCAAGTCTAAAAATTGCACCTTGAAATGAAATCAAAAAAGTAACAACATCTTACTCAAAACAACAAAACTCTCGAAAAACGTAAAATTTCGTCACAGATTTTTATTGTTGACACTTCAAAAGTTTGCTAATTGTTTCTTCGGACTCGAAAGGTGGATCAGCCAGTACATTGTTAAACGTTTTAGCAGTCCATATAGTTGCTCTTTCTGGACTCAATGGTCTTAGTGGTGGATTGGCTTCAGGATAGTCTTGTGGGAGAGCAGCATGAGGATCAGGAATGTATACACCAATTGACATTTTTTTGTTTCGATTCATTTCAATTTTAAAATCTATACATTCAAAGCATGTGTTTTCATCGTTTCCCTTTAGGGGCATCCATATTACTGGTGCTCCATAAAACAGTGGGCTTTGTTTTCTGTTTACCCAGTTGAATATGTAACAGAAACATGCTCTACATATTACAGCTAGTGTTCACGAACAATCGAATCAATTCAACTCGTCAGAATAATATAAAAGATACTCATTCTTAAATTCAGCTGTTAAATATTGTTACGTTTTTCCCTTTTAGATCAAGCAAACGTACGGATTCTTTTGATTGCAAATACCACTGTGGCTAAATTCTGTATTCTTACTTTATGGCTCTCTCTGGCTATACTTCTCGATCCTACCGGTCTTGTGAACCCTTGGTCTCGTATTTACTAAACATGCGTTATCACCACAAACGCAGCCATCCACGCTACACTACTGTGTTACTCCGGCGAGACATGAACTACTCGATGCCTTGTTTAGTAACCTTAACCATTCACAGACATCTCCACTACTCCTTTTATCCAAGCCAGTCATCTCCTTTAATCCAGTAGCCACAACACACGTCTGCCATACACTGTTGTTATGCTGTTACATATCCCCGTGCTAACCGCTATTGTTCTTACTTTTTATTATAAAGGGCTTCTTGACAATTATCTGTTGCTCTTATATTAAATAGGACGTCTCCACTTAATTATCTGCCATGGCTTCACACAATAATTGTCTTTTGCCTCTCAAGAGGTTTGTACTGCTATTTATTAATTTTAATTGCATTATAACAATTATTACTTTTTTTTCGTTGCACGCATGTCTGAATGCGGTATCGAACTCAGGACCCTCTGTTTTGTAGTACGCATCTCTACCAACGCAGCCATTGAGGCTGCTCAGCTTTTGTTAGCTAACTTGTGGTTTTGTTATTCTATAAACACACCATTAGTTGTTGAATTAACTTTATTCACCACACTCATACGGAAACAAGCAAACTAATAGGGGTTGCCAAGTTTTATTATTCGTAACAATATGTTTTTTGTGTTTTCATTGAACGTTTGGGCACATAAATATACAAACGTAGCAAAACAAGTCCAGCTTCCAACACTTTCCCATATCAGCTTTTCCTTTCTAGAATGTTTGCCGTAATATTTAATATTAATATTTATCAAAACAATGAAAATTTTTTGACATGTCGTTATTTTGCATCAAACCATCATTCAAACGGACGGTGCTTACATCTTACAGGTTTCTCTGCGACATGTGGACAGTGCTTACTCGGTGCATATGTCGCAGCCACGTGTCTTCACTAAAAAACTCAGAAGGCCCCAAGAATTTTCATTATTAATTTATATTTTGTAATTTGTAGGACTATAACTTTGTGAAGGAGTGATTAAATGAAATCGGCTTGTCAAGAAGAGTTGTTTATTTTGCTTTTGACAATATTTTTGTCATATATTGTCTGGGCGAGTTCGTAGCAATTTTTGAAATAAGTGAAAAAAACTATAAAAAATTATGTCGAATTTTTACGTTTTTTCACAGTTTTGCTATTTTGAGTAAGACTTTGTTGTTTATTTTATTTTATCTCAAGGTAAAATTTTTAGATTGGATTAAAAGTTAAAAGTTTGCCAAAGAGACCCAAGCAATATTTCGATAAGTTTACGAGATATGGACTTAAGCATCAGTACATATTTTTTGAACATTGTACTTAAAACCACCCGCCAGTCGGAAACTCAAAAACTAATTTAATAAAAAACCTTAGCTAATAATTCAAAACCCAGCTAGGGTTTTTCTTCTACAATCATAAGCTTTTAGATTTTGGAGGTCTTAATTGGTTAAAGATTTTGGAGCTGAAAAATGTGCTACTTTGTTCTAGGTGATATGACTACATTCGTTATACTTTTACATTCACATTATTAATCTTTAATAATAAACTGACCATATTCAATGCATGCAGAGTATAAAATTACACAAATCATTAAAGAGGCTCTAATCATATTTTATGCTGCTATTTCCAAGAAAATTCTTTTATGATTTATGGGGATAAGCTATGTATTAAAAAAATTTCTTAGAATATGAGATATCAAAATATTCTTAAGTGTTTAAGTTTTCATGCTGCTGCTTCAAATTAAGAATAAAAATTGTGGACATTGAACATTCTACCTTCGCTCAGTGGCAACATTAACATCAACTTCATCATGACCTTATGAATTGAAAGAAATTGTTAGAAATTTATTTTACAAAAAGACGGAAATATAAAAAGCAAAAAAATACTTTAAGAGAAGATAACAAGAGTCGTACTTAAAAAACTTGGAAAATATACTTACAAAATTATTTAAGCACTTGACAGTTAGAAACATAAGAGCTTAAATTTAATTTAATGAGGTTAGTTACCTGCAAAGAAAGAAACGAATAAAAAGAAAAAAATTAATTTATTATTTTTTTATTAAGGTAAAATAAACATTTATATTTAACTTTTTTACATTTAATATTTTTGTGTATTTATTTATGCGTTATTAAAACCTATTTTATATTTAAATGAATCTACAAAAAATATTCGTTAATAAATTTCAGAAGGTTTTCGTTAGAAAAAAATTTATTTTTCGTATGACTACAAGTAAATTATAAAACAACACTTAAAAAAAAATAAACCAACTTATAGCTTTTCTTTTCATAACTTTCACCACAATAAGTGAAAAAATCGTATACGAGGTCTGCTATATATATTTCTGGCCTGGGAACACTGAGTGCTGCCAAGTGCAATCTGACATTTCCATTGGAAAGTTTGTCATTTTTAAGCATAATCGTACTCAAAACGTTTTGACGTACGACCATTATTTGTGTTGTTAACAGTGACTTGAAAAAATTAATATAGAAAAAAATGGAATTAACTCGTGAACATTTTCGTGCCATCATTTTTCACAATTTTCGACGTGGATTATCACGACAAGAGTGCATTGATGAACTTCAATCTTTCTATGGCGATGAAGCACCATCCTATAACACTGTTGGTATAATGAATTTAATCGTGGCCGAAGTTCGCTCAAAGAAGAATTCCGTGAAGGTCGTCCAAAAACGGCTGTTGTGCCAGAGAACATTGATGCCGTGCGTGAACTCATAATTCAAGATCGACATGCGACATACCGAGAGATAGAGACATCCTTGGACATTTCTTCCACCAGCATACATTCGATACTGCATGAACACCTGGCCGTAAAAAAGGTTTGTTCTCGTTGGATCCCGCACAATTTGAAAGTCGCTCAAAAAAAGGCTCGTGTCGATTGGTGCAAAGAAATATTGCAAAAATACGATTGTGGTGCTTCAAAAGACGTTTATAAGATCGTCACAGGTGACGAATCATGGATCTATGCGTATGAGCCCAAAACGAAACAACAACCGACCGTGTGGGTCTTCAAAGACGAGCAAAATCCAACGAAAGTAGTTCGTGGAAGAAGCACTTCGAAGCAAATGGTCGCCTGTTTCTTCGGCAAAACTGGTCATGTGGCGAATGTTCCGCTTGAGCAACGTATGACGGTCACTTCTGAGTGGTACACTACAATTTGTTTGCCTGAAGTCATCGGAGAAATTCGAAAAACCAACAAGAGAAGACGAATCATTGTTCACCATGACAATGCGAGCTCTTACACATCGGCTCAAACCAGAGCGTTTTTGACCGGTCAAAACGTCGAATTAATGGGTCATCCGCCGTACAGCCCTGACTTGGCACCTAATGACTTCTTCTTGTTTCCGCACATCAAGAAAAAAATGCGTGGTCAACGATTTTCGTCGCCAGAAGAAGCTGTTGAAGTGTTCAAAAACCATGTTTTAGAGGTGTCTCAATCGGAGTGGAAAAAGAGCTTCGACAACTGGTTTGAGCACATGCAAAACTGTATAAATCATGCTGGAGAATACTTTGAAAAACAATAAAACCATTTTTGATTATAAATATTCGCATTTTCACTATTAGGCCAGAAATATATAGAGCAGCCCTCGTATCTAAGTTTATCATTTCGTTTGTATTCCTGAAAGTGGTTGTGTTTACTACTTTATTTACCTCTGGCTACTCATTCAACAGAATTTTTCTAGTTACGACATCAACCTTAAGCTAATTTTTAATTTTCGACGCCTTGTTTGAATAGTAGGAAAGTATTTTTTATGCCGACTTGTATGTACATACTTAAATCTATATAAGACTCTTTATAGCCGAAAATAGCTCTCTTACTACTTTCTTTCTCGAATGTATTTATTTAGTATTTGCTCTTGTGAGCAATCAATTACAGATACGATAAATACATTACCTTTTGTGACGTTTAGGTTATTCGAAAAAGCCAATTGTAAAATAATCTGTGGTGGTTAAAATCGGTATATAGTTTGCAGAGGTATTTTTACAAAGTTGGACCTTAAAATCGAATGCAAATAAAGGTGCAATTTTAATTACATTATGGATTTTATTATTATTATTTTTTTTTTTTTATTAGAAATTTTAAGTTTGAAACTTAGGCCTTATATTTGTATGTACCAATCTCCGAGTAACCTGCTGTGTTTGCACATTAGTATTTTTCCTTTGGGAATTTCTTAAATCTAAATTTTTAATCAATAAAGCACAAGCATTACAATTCCTGAAAGCTAACCGGAAAGCAATATGTATGAAACGCTCAAGCAACGACTGCAGGAATATTTTACTGATTCGCAAGAAAAGCAAATGAAGAAACTGTTGCGCGATATTGAGTTGGGAGACAAGAAACTCTCAGCACTTCTTCGCGAGATGTCCGCCTTTGTCTGGTAAATTTTCGGACGATTTACTGAAGAATTTGTGGATGCAGCGTCTACCAAAGCAAATGCAAGCTATATTATCAGTAAGTAGTGAATCACTAAACAAACTGGCACTAATGGCAGACAAAATTGCTGACGCGTCAGAATCCTGGGAGGTAAATGCCTTATCAACAACCAACGCACTAGAAAAACGAATTGGTATTCTTACGAAGGAAATCCAAAGAATTATCTCAAAGACGATATCGTAGAAAGAGCCGCAGCCGAAACTTTCAAAGGTCGTATTTAAGAGACAAGTCATCAAGTAAGAAGAATAAACCATATTGCTAGTACCACTTCAAGTTCGGCGAAAATGCTAAAAAAAATGTGTCAAACCATGAGCACACACCTCGAAACATTTAAATTCCTCAGAAAACTACTAGGCGCCCCGTCTACGGTGACAGATGGGGTTAGCCGAGAAATTAGTCGCCTTTTTGTTCAAGATAAAGTTTCAAACGTAAAATTTTTTGTCGATACTGGTGCCGACGTCCCGTATTTCCTATCACTTCTGTTTAACGTATGCAAAATCTAGCACCATTTAAATTATGTGCAGCAAATCAATCAACCATCAAGAACTTTGGCGAAAAAACACTTAATTTGGATTTGGGCCTGAAGAGAAATTTTCGGTGTACTTTTATTCTGGCTGATGTATCAAAGCGAATAATTGGTGGCACTTTTGTTTATTGGTAGATATAAAACACAATCGCCTTATTGATAAGTATTTTAAATCGCAAAGCAAAAGAACTTTGTATATCGAAATCAACCCTTTTACAATTAAATCAATCCAAGAAGGCTCATATTTTGCCAAATTGGTTTAAGAATTTTCAGATTTTACAGAATAGTCGTCATTCACAAAAATGGTTAAAAATTATGTCAAATATAATATTCAAACCAAAGGGGCACCTGGTTTTTATAAAGCACGCCGATTCTCAGCTGAAAAACTACAAATTGTTAAAAAAGAATTCGAAAAAATGATTAGAGGTATATGTAGACCTTCAAAAAGCTGCTGGGCGAGTCCACTACATGTTTTGAAACCAAATGGAGAGTGGATAGATATGTGAACATACAGAATAGTCGGTTCTGGGCAATGGAAAATCCTTAAATTAATCATCAGTCATTTTTGCATCCATTTAAAGTGATAGTCCTGTGTGCAATTTGGTCAGGAGGAATCATAGAACCTTACTTCTTTGAAAATGAAACGATCGTGATGTAATTGAAAACTTTTTAACGCCACAACTGCATGCTTTAGGCCTAATTAACATGTGGTATCAACAAGACGGTGCCACTTCTAGCCAGGATTACAAGAATTGCTGCAAGACCTCTTTTCACAACAAGTTATTTCAAAAATGTTGACGTTGTTTGGCCTCCACTCACGATCGCCTGGTTTGACTGCTACGGACTTTTTTTGGGGGATATTTGAAAAACATGATTTATGCAAACAAACGCTTGAGCATTTCAAACAAAACATTCACAATGAAATCAATACAGTACCGCGTGCAGTGTGTGAGAATGTAATGAAAAATTTATTCAAATGCGCTCATATTTGCGAGACTAACAGAAACGTACATTTATTTAATATTGTATTCCGATATTAAATAAAATATTTATCAATATAAGATCCTTTCTCTTTCATTTAATCAAAAATTATAAACAAAGTAGTATATGGCGGAAACCCTGTATACGATTTTAATTCCTATTAATTTTAAGAATTCAAATAAAATCTCATTTTTTTCATTTCAAGCAAAATGAAAGTACTTTAGAATAAATTTTATGCCACCTGTGACTCGCTTCTGTAACTAAGGAGAGAAAAGTTATTCACTATATTTACATAAACGAGGCAATGGTATGAATAATAACATAAAGCTACTTCATGTTTCTGCCAATTTCATTTTTGTTTTATACAAAAATAACTTTAAATTGCACTGCGTTATGAAACTTTAGTTTCTGGTTAATTAATTTTTTTATTTCTTTTTTTTTTTATTAATTCATTATGTTTTGTTTTTTCAGCAATAATATATTTTCTTCCTTATGAAACCACACCTGTAAAAAGGCCGACCAACTATTAAAATAAAAATAAATAACATTTTATTTCTATCAAATAAAAGTTGTGCCTATTGACATTTATGTTGAAAACAGAAGAAAACCCAACCTTTTTTATTATAAATTTGGAATTAAAATACAACTTATTGTTGCACGAAACAACCATTAAAACGCCCTCAAATAATAAATGTCTTACAAAGAGGTCATTGTTAACAAAAAAAATACTTAATTAAGAAATTTTTGCAGAAATAAAGACAAAAAATCTCTTTAAAATTTAATTAAATTTTGTATCAAATAACTTTATCTACAACGGTTTCTTATAAATGACGATAAATCGCTCTCCCTTTTTTTATTCATAAATTATCTTTGTTTTTTTTAACATGTTTAAAGACATTTAATTTTTCTTTAAGAGGGTTCTCCAAGATGTATATTTCAATACATCATGACAATTATATATGTTTAATCTAATATATCGGATGTCTGATCACGGAATTAACATTTTAAAAATGATAAAGTCCATTCTGGATGTCCAATTTTAGGTCACTTTTTCATGGACTGCTGACTGTAAGTCACGAATAACACGAACAATGTTGGCCTCCAAAGCATCAATTGTTGCTAGTTTATGAGGATAAAACAGTGACTTCACGTGGCTCCACAGGAACTAATCGAGAAGTGTCTAAACGCACGACCTTGGAGGTAAATTGACAGGTCCATTTCACTAAATCAAACTTTGATATCAATAAATCGATGGTTGCGGTTGCCGTATGGCACGTAGCGATTTTCCGAATGCAATGGAGTCTGTAGGGTATGTAGGCCATATACGGGAATTTTGCTTATTAACAAGCCCGTTAATCCAAACATGAGCCTTATCGCTGAACACAATTTGGCGATAAAACAACGGGTAAGTTTTTAACTGCTCTAGAGCCCAATCGGCGAAAGAACGACGCATGTAATTGTCTCGTGGCTTTAATTCCTGAACTAGCTTGATCAAGTGAAAAAATTGGTGCTCGTCCATATTTTCCGAGTAAGGCGGCTCTGAAATTATAAAATTTTTTTCAATATCCATACGTATGGATAACATTTTAAAGCTTTCGTAGAGATCTTCTAGGAAATACAAAAATTTTTTAAAATTGCTTAACCCATTATATATATTTATACTCGTATGTATGCAGTACCATATTTTTTTTTTTAGTTTTTAATTCTCTGCCACCCCAATATATGCTTTTTTGATTAGAGTTACTTCACTAAAATAAATTTACATAAATGGTGAGAGGTTTATAAGATTCGACATAGCCGAATATAGCACTATTACTCTTTTACCCCCAAATTATTAATTTTCCAGAACTGAGCACAGCCTGCCCATATATTTGTTCATCAGCAAGCGCTTAATTTTTTCATATTCGTTCAATAAATTTTATTTTTACTATGTCCCTTCAAAGCTATGGCTACTTAGTGACTTACTAAACTTCTGACACGTACCCCAATTCCAATTCCGTTGACTTTAAAACTATCCTTATATCTACCTGTAATACATTACGATCAATTCAAAGTGTATACAGTATCCCGTTATCACCGAGGCGTTTAAAAAATCTCCACTCACACCAAATTTATTCTGTTTTCTTCTGCGTCTGTTCAAGCCATAACGAAATCGTAATGCAATAATAAAAATGTAACTCCAAAACGAATGGCGCTTTGTGTATCACACAGTTGATACCACAGTACTTACAATCGTAGTGTATGACCATCGGACAAGTATCCACAGGAAAATAAATATTTTGTTGCATTTAATTTTCTACTGTCGATGGAATTTGAAACCATTTAAAATGAAATGACTGCCGCCAAGTGTTTTCGTTTTGTATTTGTGTTTGTAAAATTAGTTTTTTCCCATTCTATGCCAACGTAAGGAATATCAATTATTTACGTGTTTGCGTTTAAGCGGTTGAGCTGATATTTTTCGCTTCGTTTGCAATTTGTATTTAACAAAAAAATGCTTTTTTGCTGTTGAGGCTCTTGGCAGTTGTATGAGTTTATGTGTGCGTGTGTGTGTTATATAATCAGCATAAATGTTTTTGATAAAAAAAAAAAAACCAATCAATGTCATGACCAAACTCACTTTTTCAACAATTTATGACTGGTTGTATTGAACGTCATTTATTAGGGTAATACCCATTTACTTTAGTTTGTACATTTTGTTAAAAACAAAAACAAGTAGTTAGAAAATTTTTAATTACAAGGAAATTTTCCTATACGAAATAAGTTTTTTCAACAAGTTTAACGGCTCATTGTTCGATTTAAAATGGATTTCCCTAGAAGCTCAGATAACTTCTGATAAAGCGATTAATGTGACTTAAAACTCAGTAAGGAAAATATACAAAAACAGGATATACATATCAAAAACAAATATAAAAAATAGCAACACTTCCCAGGTATCGTGCTTTTTTGATTTGAAAACAAAAACTTACAAAATGAAAAAAATCTATAAATATATAATGGCCCATATTCACAGTTAAAATAAAGTATACTTTAAAGGATCTAAAGTCGGTTTTACTTTAGAGTCGACTCTAATTCATTCATAGAGAATTTAAAATATACTTTTGGCGAGAAAGTCAACTCTAAATTTAAAAATACCTAAAGCTGTTTTTAAATCATTTTTCCAAAATTATTTTATTTGGTTTAAAAACGCAAAAAAATTTATCAAATTACAGTCGACACCCAGTGGAAGGTGGCTAAACTTATACTTTATTCTTGACTATGAAAGCAAAAAAGATAATAAGAGCCTTTTATTTTAGAGCATACTTTAACAAGAGTCGACTTTAGTTTATAACTATGAATATGGACCTATATTTTTACCCACAAGCAAGCCCTTGACAAAAAAAAATTTACAGTTTTAAGCATTTATAAAAAAAATCTACCAAAAATCTTATATTTTCGCAAAAAGTACAGAAAATTTAAAAGGCTGAAATCATAAAAAAATTAAATTTCACAAAAATGGCCAAGAAATCGCAAATTTTAAAAAAAATCGTAAATCCTCTTAAATACATATCTATTTTATTATTCCGTTATTATATTATAATTTTTTGTATTAAATAAATTTGGGTAGAATCCGCTGATGAGCTGTATATGAGCAGTAGCGAAATGGCCATATGCTTTACCCGCAGTAATACATTTCATTTTTGAGTTTAAAATAATAAATATCATGAAATATCATGAAGTATCATGAAATATTTATACAATTTCAATTAAAATAAATTTAGAAAAAGTAAAAATTAATTAATAAAAAAAATGTTAATCACACAAAGAATTAAAAATTATCACAAAGTAAAAAAAAAGTTATTGACAAATACCACTGTAACTCATTAAAAAATCTGTATTCTTACTTTGTGGGTTTTTTCTCTGTCTGTACTTCTTAATCCTACGGTCTTGTAAATCCTATGATCTCGTATTTACTAAACATGAGTTATTTTACAAACGCAGCCATCCACGCTACACTACTGTGTTACTCCGGTGAGACATGTACTACTCGATGCCTTGTTTAGTTACCTTAAGCATCCACAAACAACTCCACCTAAGCCTTTTATCCACGCCAGTCATCCCCTTATCCAACAGCTACTATGTCTGCCATACACTGTTATTATGCTGTTAGTTTCCTGCGGTAACAACTAGCGCTCTTTCTTTATTACAAAGGTCGCCTTGACAGTTATCTCTGTCTTAACTAAATTATCTGCTTTGGTTTCACGCAATAATTGTATTTTTCTTTACGGGAGGTTTGTACTGACTTCTCAATTTTTAATTGCATAACATTTATGCATGTCCGATTGTGGGCTCGAACTTATGATTTCGGACAGCGATCTTCTGATTTGCAGCAAGCAAAGACCTCTACCAACCACACCTATTAAAGTTACTTAATTTGCGTTGTTTAATTTTCGTGTTATTCTAAACACACACCACTGGTGGAAGTAACTTATTCATCACTGTTTTTTACCACGTACAAAAGGAAAACAACAACCGGGTTTGCCAGATCGTATTTTCGTAACAATATATAAATTTTAACAGAAAGTAACTGTTCGGCTAAAAATTTAAATTTCTAAGTCTGCAAAAAAAATTAACAAAAACTATCGAATTATAAATAAAAAAGGGAATTTAACCACAAAATCTAGATTTCACCAAAAAGTCAAAACTTGATTAAAATTTGAGTCTAACAAAAGACCTGAATAACCGGTTCAAGCCGTTTCAATACTAAAAATAATTAATTTTTGGGATAATCACTAAATCATTAAGTAGCAAAACTTTATAGAAAAATAAATAAATTAAAAAATCAGCATCATTTTATCATCACCTCCCTAATATAATTTTAAATAGATTTTTTTTGATGGACTATAAACACACTGGTCATTTTCAAAACTGTATGGTATTTAGGTTTCAAATGCTTAAATGGACTGAAATTGAACATCTATAAAGTATGTGTTGTTTCGTTAAAATGAAACATTGTGGTTGCGCTTTCGCTGTTTTCAATATTATCTGCAGGACTATGATATCAACACTTACTCAAACAATACCTGTTTTATTTAGTTGGTGCTACTTTTTTTTATTAATTTTTTTCTGCTATGTTAAGTGCTGTGATACAAATACAATTTTACAGGACATATTACTTTATCGGTTTTACAAGTTTTAAAGTTAAAGAATCGTTTATTAATAAAGACATTTTTCTTTAAAGATAAAAAAGTAATATTGTAATTTATATATATTTCTATTTAATGTCACTTTGTGACAAGCAGCCACTTCTTAACAAAATTTACTCCTTTTGCCAAAAACCTGACTTCGCTACAAAAATTAGTTTTTTTTTTTAAATACATTCTCACTTAAAGTCAAGTTAAGTACAAAATTCACGAAAATTTAATTCTTACAAAAAGTCACTATAAAAAACTTAGTCCTGATATACACTATGCAATTTTTTAAGGCATTTTTTTTCTCTCAATTTTCTATTTAAGTTACAGAATTATGTGTCATCTAAAAGCAAACATTAGCAACAGTAACATCCGCTCGAAATTTAAGCAATACCATATTGCTTACTCCTCCTGCATCACAAACAAACAAAAATTTCATGCTAGTTTCATTATTATTTTTGATACTATTGCATTCAAATTTTGTGACAAGCTGTATCTGTGTGAAATGTATTGGAATCACGAAAAATTTCAATTTCGTAAAAAATCGAGTTAGGGCCTTTTTACATGAGACCAGCGAAACAGTCATTTATTCATAGTCACTGTTTCACAGAATTTTTAAAATGTGTAAACAAAAAATTTTTATCACAATATGTCTACAAAAAATTCTTTTTTACAAAGAATCATTTACGCTTAAAGTCAGTTTTTCACAGCAGATTAATTTTTAACAAAAAAAAAATCAATTTATTGTTTTTATAGAAATGCGACTGTTTTAACTTTTACCATAAAAATTTTATTTTTTAGTAAAAGTAATTTTCTAACTTTTTCTTCAGAAATTCACTCTAAGCAATATTTTTTTTTCGTAAAATATCATAAATAATATACTTTGCTCAAAAAAGCTTTCTGCACAAAAACTTACTTTCTCACAAGGAAATATCCTAAGCAAAAATTATTATTTTTTTTTTATTAAAAAATGATTTTTACATAAAAGTTCACTTTTTTTGGAAAATCTTAGAAACTTCTTTTTTTAGCTAAAGAGTCTCTTTTTCAAAAACGCAATTTTTGCTAAAAAAAAAAAACACGTTTTTTTTACCATAACCTACTAGATTATGCTAGCAACGTGAATTTTTGCAAAGAATACTGAAAACGATGTAGCGATCCAAGTTATGGCCCACATTTATCTAGAGTATAATTTAAATTATACTTTCTTGTTTAAATGTAACACATCATTTAGAAAAAAAACCAACTTTTTTAAAAAAGAAAGAATTTAAAAGACGAACTTGAAACAGAATAAAATTTTTTTGAAATTATTTAAATATTTTAAAACAAGCAATTTTTTAAACTTTTTTGCAAACTCCTGGAACGTATAGAAAATTATATAAAATATTCAATAAATGTTTTTCATTTCTAAACTTTTTACTTCTCCTTTTGACTTGCTTAATATTCGAAACAGCTGCTTTCACTAATTTTAATGGCACAAAATTTCCTTTGCTTTCAAAACAAAAAAAAACTTTGTTTTTGGTTTATTTTGTATTTTAAAATTTGTTGACTGCTGAATATTAATTACGTCCTTTTCAATGAATATTAATTAATATTTAAAACTTACTTATATTTTCTTTAATTTTAATTACTTTTAATGTGTAACTTAATGCTTTTTTAACAGTCCCAAATGCTTCATTAAACAGACGGTGTCTTCTTGATTTTTCTTAGAAACCAGTCTTTAGTGTCAATTCCCTTTTCATACACAAGGTTAATGGGTCTCCCCTTAAGAATTATTTGTCATTGCTTTTTTTTTTGGGTTGTTGAATATCAAAACAAATTTCTTTCTCTTCCTTTTGCAAATTTTTTCAATCATTATAATAATTGCAAGTAAATTAGAAAATAAGCAAGTTTTCTTATTTTGCTGTCTGTTTTATTGTTTATTAGGCAAATATTTAAAGAGTTTCGTAATAAATATAATTACACCAGAGTAAACAATTTTACTTCTAAAGTAACAACAGCATTTGTTGGCTGATTTCTATACTTTTAATTTAATCGAACTTAAAGGGTGGCTTAAAATATTTAATTGACTTATTTACAACCTCCATCATAAATGGCATATTGATGGCATCAAAATCCAAGTCCCTTTAAGTCTTATTGGCAAATAGAAGTTTAATATTTTATTAAATAAAAACAATATGAGTTAAACTGTGGATACTATTAATGAATTGAAATTGATTTTGGCTTAAGTGTTTTATTTGCGGTTTCTATATTGCAAGCGAGCGGCTTGTCTAGAAAATTTGTATAGGAATCACTCAAAAAATTTAGTGCTTTTCATACAAATTTTCTAAACGAGTCGCTCGCTTGTAATACAGAAACCGAAAATTAATTTCAAAAACCTTTAAAAAAAAAATTATTCAAAAAATGTATGCGACGTTTAAAAAAAAACAAGAAAAATTGGACACCAGCAGAATGCTGCATTTTCTGGATCGCTACTTCTTTCATCAGCATTCTTCGTCTGCTTTAGGTTGTATACATTGTAAACATCATCTGTTTAACCAACTAACTCTGCAATTACGAACACAAGGAGTATTCATATCAATATAAATTTGGTTAGACGATGTCCACACACAACTCAAAGCATTTCTTAACTTTAACTCGTCTTGTAAAATTGTTTTTGCTTTGTACCAACCTTCGGTATGGCCGCGAATGCAAATTTTATTTTTAATCATTCTTACTTGTTTCCTTAAAACATTATAGATGCTGTTTCAGTATCATATTGATTGTTATGTTAGCTGATGAAGGATATAGATATCCAGAAAATGTAAATTTTTTTCTAGCGGTGTCTATTTTTTCTTTGGAAAACGTTCACTTAAGGGAAAATCGATTTTAATTCATTTATAAAAAAAATTAAATTAGAGAATTTAGTTTCAAGTTTCTTTTGATTCTATCGAGCAATTTGTTTTTAACACAAATTTTTATAGTTCGAAAATGATCACTAGAATATATTATTGTTGTTGCATGGTGTAATTAAAAAATTTGTGTATAAGAAGAGTGAATTTTTTACAAAATTTACAGGCTACCAGTTAATTGCTCCTAACTCTAATTAATATTTTAGTTTAATTGAATTAATAATGTGCCTTTGTACTTATTAATACTTTATTTTGAGATTCATTTATTTAATAATTAATTCTTACAGTTTTTTGTTGGCAGTTAATTTAAGCAGAAATCAATTTTTTTCGTCTATTTTAATTTTCATTAAGTTAAAAATGTTTTAAAAATAAAACAAAAAATTAAATTTTATTAAAAAAATTTATTCGAAGTATATTTGCAAATAATTACGGTCAAAACGCATTCAGGGCGTTATATTTTGGGCATATTATACGCCTGCCGTAAATACCGAGCAGTGTTGGCTCATCAGCCTTCTGGTTTATCACTATGGCTTTACAGACAATTATTATTAAGAAGTATCCAACTAACCGACCTTGGCAGACAATTTCTTAAAATTCACATACCACTAAATTTTGATTTCGATAAGATGATAGCTGTAGCAGCCATATGGTGCGTACCGCTATCCCAGTAAAACCACACCTCAATCATGGAAAATACAAAGTAACTGGGCTCCAGCTTCATTTTTTGACGAAATAATTACCAATGATGCCACCTGCCTGCAAACCGATTTAGACGGTGCATTTTTTACATATAATGAAGTCTGTAGGATCGATTGTAGATTAGTGTCTCTCCATGTGTGGCAATTTTTTGTATTTATAAACCCCTCAAACTAAAAATAAACCTCGGAAATATTTGCGAAAAATGACCCACTAGTGTAAGTACACTGCCCAAATTTTTGCAGTCGACGACAAGTCGATAAATTTTTGTATTTTATTACGCTTTTCGTTAACAGCGGCAGTTCCTTTCAGTTCTTCCTCATCTTGATATATATTTGGTATGATATCTATCCACCGCCATTAAAATCATGAATCAAAAATAAATCTTAATAATTTGGTAGCATTGTTTAAGCGTCAATCGGCTCGTCTCATCATCTCATCTGCTGATTTAATATACCGGCATCTGTACCAACTCAACTTACACATTTTCGTCTTTTAATATGCCTTTTTATCAAACAACTTATCAATAGCGGCTACTCAAGTATAATTATTTTAGTTTATACTCAAGGTTCTGTTGGGATTTGAACTCATATTCATATTTTTTTTTTTATTTAACAAATACGCAAACAACCCTACACAGCCATATGTGTAAGCTAATTATTCTTTTTTTAGCATACACCACACTTTTTAGTGGTAGAAGTAAAAACTTTTTCATCTTGTTGTTATAGATTTTCAAAATATGCAGGAGGTTTTTATTCCAGTTTTAGTCTATTTATTCGCCTTTTTTCCAAACAACTTATCAATAGCGGGTACTACAATACCAAAAACAAGAGGAAAGAAGACAAGGAAAAATCGATACAACACGACGACATATCTTTACTTACATAAGACTAGAAATATGTAGATTAACTAACCTTTTCCAAAAAGAAGGTTTACACACAACACTAAGAACGAGCAATACTCTACGCAACAATCTCAAAACATCAAAAGAAACAACCGATAAATTTAGTACCAGCGGAGTGTACAGATTTACTTGCACCTACAACCATACATACATACATAAAACGGAAAAGGGAAGACTCCAACTTCGCAATACACCTTAACACACATGGACACGAACCGAAGGAAATATATAAATGTATGACAGTATTGCACCCAAGTAAAAAAGGACGGAGACTAGATATTCTTGAAAACGTGGAAAATTACTAAACACGAGGGTTTAACAGAGATATTATTAACGAACAGGTAAACAGAACCTCTGACACGATTTTTACACCACTAAAATTATTAAAACACTTTTACAAACGAAAAACACCCACAGATGGTCACACTTACCTATCCAATAATAAAGGACGCAAATATTAAACTATTTACCCCAATAAACATGACAGATATATGGGAATCTACCTGCATAATACCATTTAAACGAACAAAAATTACCTAAACCCACCACCTTTTATTCTTAACGCAATCTGTTTTTAACACTATCGCTTCAGTACTAACCAAACCCTGGCTTGAAAATTAATTTATCACATCGAGAGCGCTCGCCAAACGTACTGGCGGAACAAACCTAATAATTGTTTTGTGTATATTCAAGGTTTTGTTGGGATTTGAACTCATAGTCGTAATTTTTTTAACAAATACGCAAACAACCCTACTAACACAGCCATATGTGCGAGCTTATTATCCTTTTTATTCTCTTAGCATACACCACACTTTTTTAGAATTAGAAGTAAAAACTTTTTCATTATCTTTTTATCAGTGGCTTATATGAAAATTGAACGCCACTTATTGTTAGTTTTTTGTAGCAATGAAATTGAACGCCATATAATATTGAGTCATTAAACAAAACATTTTTAAAAATTAATTTTTGTGACTGAGATAATTTATAAAATAATAAAGTTTTTTTTTAAATTTTTGATAGATAAAATTGTACACATGAAGTTAGAAAACTGAGAGTATTGAATTCAGCGTTGCCGCTTTGGTCCAATCGGACCAAACTTGGTAGTTTTTCGTTTTTAAAAAACAGTTTGGTAGTTTGGTTGGTTTGTTGCATTTTTTTTAATTTTTGGTAGGTTTTCCTCCTGCAGCAATTTTTTAGCAATAGTAAATTTTTTACCTTAAAAATTCAGAACATAAAATAAAAAAATGTAACTTTGAATTAAATCAACAATAACTGTGAATAGTTTTACCACTGTTTTCAAAAACTGTTTTAGGTGTAATAAAAACATCTTTGCTTTTTTGCGTAAAGATGATTAAAGCTGTAGCCATCTCTGGTTTAAGAAACGCGAACAATATTATGAAATTGAAGTCAACAATATTTTTGAGTAAAGGCGCATTTACAAGTGTTTGTATTAAAAAAATTAACAGACAAAATGGAAAAGTAAGTAAACTTTTTTAATTGTATATATGTACCTATTAATTACATAAATATTTACTAATATTGCATGTAAAGAAACAGAAAAAAAAATTTAGAACCGAATGGTTGAGCGAATTTGATTGGCTCCAGGAAAGGGATGGGTGTTCATTCTGCATAGTATGCTCTAAAACTATTTTAAATCATAACATCCATCTTAAAAATCACCAAAAGATAAATTTCCATCTCAACAATTACGGAAAAAAACCAAGCGAGTATAACAGAGTTTATGTGCAAGAAACGCATTTTTAAATTTTTGGTAGGCTGTGAACGATTTTGGTAGGATTTTTGAAAATTATTGGTAGGAAGTCAATTTCTTGTGTGGCAACCCTGATTGAATTATAAAAATTATAATTTTATTTACTTTTAACCATCGAAGATGGTGAAAATGTAAAGATTAAGGTGTTGCCAGACATTGTAAAAAACTGTTGCATTTATTCTTACTCTATTGTATTTTACTTTCAAATCTTATATACAGTAATCTGGCGGCTTTATTTTAGCGGCATAAGGAAGTATACAATTTTTAGCTGTAACTTGTCCTTTTACATATTTATGATTCTTTAAGGAACATATCTTCCCCTTTACCTTCTATATATTTCTTACTTGATTGCAGTATCCAAAAATTTTTAAAACGTAAAACTAGAAGGCGAAATGATTTAGGATATTGAAGCCTGTATTCTGCTGACTTTGAATTCTAAAACAAGCAGACAAAAGACAAAAGCTTTAATCCAGCAGAAAGCCCAAGTACTAAAACTAACAACAATAAGCTTTTAAATACTCAAGAAAAATAAGTACTCACCCTTTAATATCAAAACTATTGGAATAAATCAGCAAGGCAGGTATCAACACTATTTCTTGACCCCAATAACAAGCATGACAAACGCTACAATTTCTTTAATAATGTAACATTTTAATACACGACAAGACCTAAACAAAAGTCTTTAAAAAGCACAAATACATATTTTTGTTATGTTCAGAGAAATAGGAAAAGAATAATATCAAAAAACTATATTAGAACTTCCGGCACGTGAGGGCAATTCACAAGAGTGTCACATAAAAGAAACGAAGAAAAAGAATGACAAACTCCATAAACGAATATTAACGATTTGTGTAGTTGTTTTCCAGAATACGTGTTAAATAACATTTTTGTTGCAATAAAAAAGGGATGTAAAAAACAAAATAACTCACCCTGTAAAAATACACTTAATTTGTATTCAATAAAAAAAAACATGGACTTCAATTTGCAATTCAAATAAATCATTTTAAAGTCAAACTTATAACCGTTATTTTATTGTTTTTTTTTTATAAAATAAAATTTATTATCTTTATGATAATTTTATGGAATGAAGAAGAATAAATAATTTTATTCAAAAAAAATATCAAAAGAGTTTTATTTTCTTACCCGCTATAAATGAAAAATGACTTATCTATACATATAATAAAACTGTAACGGGATCATTTTGGTACATGAAATATATTTTGAAAATTTTGATATTGGTGTAGATGGTAATCGATGTGGACTACAAAACATCTATTTTTCGAATTTTTGTCTGTCTGTCCGTCAGCCTGTCTGTCTGTCTGCCTGTGTTCGCATCACATAAAAACTACTGGATGGATTTGAACAAAATTTTGTCGCCTAGGTCCCCTAGAACCATGATTCCAATATAGAATATTTATTTTCGTAAAAATAAATAATTTTGTAGAAAAAAAATTGAGCTACAAGTATGAAAGCACCCAATTTTACCGGCATAATGGTACTAAAACAGTTGTCTCCACATTCTATTTTTGTAAATGGAAAATTTTTAACACTATCTTCAGAACTCTGTAATAAATATTTAAAAACACTTTTTTCTAAATTCGAATTTTAAGAATATTAGAAATGACACGCAGTCAAAGTCGAGGGCACTGCTAGTTTATAACAAATGAATAAACAATTTCTCTTTAACCGCAAAAAAGTAAGAAAAGATTGCTTATTCAAATTTACGTCACGTGCGTTTGCCGAAGTCAAAATTGTAGGTGGGATCTTGTGGTATTTATTCTCTAAAGTAATAATAATTAAAAAAATTTATTTTAATTAAGAAATCGCGAAACTGAAAACAAACATATTTGATAATCCTCTCCCACCTCTCCGTTCTGAAGTCGAGATTTTGCAAAAATGTTAATGTTCGTAACTATTTTATATTTGGAATACAACTCTGATTTGATCAAATTGCTTTGGGAACATAAACTTTGACAGAAAAAGTTTGAACATTTGTTTTAATAAACTTTTTAGAAATAAAAAGCACGTCTTCCTTACTTAAGTCCCAAGGTCGTAACTACAAATTTAATCGACTTAAAATAAAAGAGCAGGCTATCAATTTGTCTGAATGTTGCTTTTTTATGTTTGTGACCGCAGAACTCAGTCAATTCCGAACCGATTTTAATATAATTTATTTGAAAGGTTATATTTAGAGATTAGTTCCATTTTGAAACAAACCAAAACTGCGTACCTCTGTAGCTTTCACAATCAAAAATTAATGCAAAAACAAATCTAAAAATTCAAAGGGTGTCCCTATTCATAGATTCATAGTGATTTGCTAGAGTCTACTAAAAATAATAAGAAAAAATGTTTAGTGTTTATAATTTAAAATTCTATCGGGCTTAAAAAACACCACATGTATGTACATACATATATGTATCGTTGTTCATAAGTCATTATTTTAATTATTTCAAGATAAACGATTGATTTCTGCTTAAGTAAAATTAATCCTTAAAGCAAATTCGATTGCGGCGTAAAAGAAAATTAATGAAATGAATAATATATTTATATACATATGTATGTATGTATACACTTATGGCTACATCAGGCAAAAACCAATATACGAAATTGAAACAGCTATAAGATGTCAAATACCACATTGAGTGAAACCAATATCAATTAACTCAATACAGAATAATTGATTTGGTGGTACTGGTACCAGGGTAAAAATAATGATTACAATGAATTTGTTTATGACAAATGTAAAATGATTGATGCGTTACAAAAATGAATTCATTAAAATCGATAAATAAAATATTTCAGGAAATGGAGATGTTTCTTTGCGTAGCTCGTTAATATAAATTTTTAAATTTAAATTTTATATTTCAGTCGTAGTTGTACATACAAGTTAAATGAAAACAGAGCATCAACCAAACTGTTGTACATTTTTATGGTACAATTAATAAGTAGTGAAAACTTAGAATGCGTAAGAAGTTTACGGTTTGTTACGCTGCCACTTGCTTATGATCAAATATGTATTAAACAAAATCGAGTTTTGCACATAAATTTAGTTAAAAACTTCAAAACTCTTATCCTTATAAACATAAAGATTTTTGAAAAATAAAATTTGAATTGTGATAAACTATATACTTAAAAAAACTTTTTATCTCCGTAAATATCAGTAATTTTATTCAGAAAAAAATTTTGATTTGTGATTAACTATTTATTTTATGAAAAATTAAGTTTTATATAACAATTTTGTAAAAAATTCTACATGTTTAATTTTTGTGAGCATGAGGATTTTTGGAATAACAACTAAATTTGTGATAAACTTATACCTCATAAAAGTTAACTTTTACATAAAAATTTTTCTGTCCATAAAAATAAAGCATTTTCAGAAAAAAATGTTTATTTCTAAGGAATTTTTAGAAAAAATATTGAATTGTGATAAAATATATATTTTTTAAAAATTTAATTTAATGCAAAAATTTTAGTTAAAATTTATAACCTTTCTATTTTCCTACGTATAAGGAATTCTTATCTTAATTTGTGTTCACCATTTATTTAAAAAAAGCTGATATGCTCAATCAAAAATTTGTGATTAACTACATATATATTTAAAAAAAAGTATATTTTATAACTATTTAATCACAAATTTTAAACTTTGTTATATCCGTAAATATAAGCAATTTTTAGAATGAAAATCTTGAATTGTGATTAACTATTTTAGTTATAAAATATTTTTTTTATATGAAAAATTAATCAAAAACACTTAAAATATAAATTGTATTCACAAGCAATTTTAAGATAAAAATATTAAGTTGTGATTTACTATTTATTTTATGAAAAATCCAGTTTTCTATAAATAATTAATTAAAACTTTATATCGTTTTATATCCCAAAATTTAAGGATTTGTAAGACAAAATTTTAATTGCGAGAGATTATATGTATAGTATATAAATTTTATAAAAATCCTATTTTATTTAGAAGTTAAAACCTTTATTTAACCGTAAAAATAAGGAATTTAGAGAATAAAACTCGTGATTTGTGATAAACTATTTATTTAAAGAAAAATTGACTTTTAAATAGACATTTGTTTGAAAACTTAATATCTTTTATCTTCGTAAATTTAAGAAATTTTAAGGAAAAAACCTGAATTGTGATAAACTATAAACTTTGTAAAAATACGCTTTTACATAAAAATTTAATTTGAAAATTTTACCTTTTTATTAGCAGTTTCCGTAAAAATACTTGATTTGTGATAAACTATATTTTTTATAAAAAGCATATTTCTATCTTCATAAAAATGCGGAATTTAAAGAAAAAAGCTTGATTTGTGATAAGCTATTAATTGTATAAAAAATTTACATTTATATACAAATAAAATATTGATTTTTACAAGTAAAACTCCCCAGCTATTGAGATCACACTTCTTCAATTTTAGTAGGAAAATGTGAGAAAAAAATAAAAACCGACAAATTTATTTAGTGAGCAGCGTGTGTGATAATATTTACAAGGCGTAACTAAATAATAACGATTTTTTTTTCATATCGTTACCTAAAATGCCAAAGGATTTTTATAATTTTACAAAGTAAAAAAAGAAAATGTTTAAAAAATAAAATTATAAAAATTATATTTCTTAGGAATTTGTATTCTGAAGCACACGCCATTTGCATTAATAATTATTTAAATTTTATACTTTTATATAGATTTTTATATGTGCATGAATTCACTTACGTCACTGCTAAACTTTTCAATGCTAATTTGTTTTAGTTCAGTTTATTTAAATATTTGTTGCATGTTCAAATAAAAGTATTTATAAAATACTGTATTGAAAATTAGAACATGTGTGTTTTTTTATTTCTCCTTTAACAAAATAAATTTTATACTAAATTACACTACTGAACAATGTGGTCTCTGGGGTGGATATTTCTCACGGCAATTTATTTATTTACATACATCGTCTTGTGTATTTATATCACTAGAGTATTAAGGATAAAAAGCTAATATTATTTTATTATCGATTATAAAAAGTGAACTTTTTGTCATAAATTATCTTAGTTGAGTTAATTAAGCATAAATTTATTTTAAAATACTTTGGCCTCTTTGAAATATTTTTTTATGTAAATTAAAACACTTTTCTTTCACATAACCGCTTTTAGAAAATATTTATTTAATAAATTTTTTAAAGCATTTCAATTTAAATAAAATATTAAAAAAAACTTGTTGCAACCATAAAAATTATCTCGTGTTACAATTTCTTAAATAATTAAAGCAAATATAAAATCAATATTCATTTAACATTAAGTTTTAAATAATCATAAAAATATCAACGGGAGAAGAAATAAGGATTTCCAAAGACACACACACACACACACACACACACACACAATGATACAGACATTACGTAACATCATTAAATATAGAAAAACGGAAGAAAAACAATAAACGAACGAACAAATATGACAAATACCAAAAATAACAATTTCCGCTCTAATAAATGTTTCCGCTTCGTGAAACTTTATGCAGTTTTGAATTAATAAGTGCTCTTCATCCAATCACTTTTCTTTTTTTTTTCTCTCTAACAGTTAGGCGGCTAAACATTTACTTATGCCTTACTAATGCTGTTAAGCAGCGGCAATAGACAAGACCGGGTGACGTAGGGGGAAGAAAGAAAGGTTTAACAGTATAATAATTTTTTTATTTAAATAGTTAATAAATTTAACAGAAAGTGACATAATTTTTAAATGCTACAAGTTATTTAAATCGATAAAATAAGATTTCTAAAAATATGTGCATTAACAAAGTTCCTTTTTTATATAATTTTTGTTATTGCTAGTTTAAATGGGTGCTGCATAAAATGTATTGTAGGAATCTATTTTAATAAATATCTTTCGTTTTTTTTTTGTCAGAAAGTTTATATAAGAGGCTGATCACAAATTACTTAACAGCCCTAGGGGATTATATTTTGTAATGCTTAAAAATTAATAAAAAGATGGAAAGAGAAGGGAAAAATAACAAAACATTACGTTACGCAATTCAACATTACGTTACGTATTTCAAAATTACGTTACGTAATTTCAAATACGTTATTTAATTTCTCATTTGTTACGTTATATTTTCTCTTATTTGCCATGAAAATTTATTACTTGGACTCTATAAATATTTGAAGCAATGAGGCACAATTGAAGTAAATTAATTTTTCTTCTTTGTTTAGAACGCATCTTGCAAAGCATCATATTGTTACGTTTTTCCACTTTTCAAACGTTTTTTATAAAGTTTTCATTCTTAAACAATGCTTTTGCAGCAATTTACAACTGTAACTTTAGCGAGACTCGATATATCTTTTGGCAATATGCACCTTTAGCCAACATAGGCGGCTAGACTTAAAATTTCCTATGGTTCCGGCAAGACTCGAGCTTCTCGTTTTACCAACCACGTCCTTCAACTAACTTAGCAACGACTAGCATTTACTGTTGTTACAATCTTCTTTATTTTAAACTTAATCAAGTGTTAGATTATGATTTCGTTCTTCGTTAATCATCTCATCTAATATTTTAATATACAGGTGCTTAATTAGCTATCCGGCCCAGACAGCACTATTTTTGTGTACATTTATCAGCCATTTAAATAAGTCAACGCTAATAATTACTTTATTAGACTCAAGGCTTTGTTGGGACTTGAACTCATGACCTTCTATTAAGGCAATCAACGCGTAGCTTATAACAATTAACTAACTCTGCCTTTTATAATTTTAACACACACCACACTTTTTAGTGGTGGAAGTAACATTTTATTTAGCTGTAAATTTTCTTAGCTAAAATTTAAGCCAACATTTTCATAAAAATATATTGTTACGTTTTCTCTTATTTTTCGTACGGATTCTTTTGTTTGAAAATACCTCTGTATCAGACATTAAGTTCTGTATTTCTTACTGTGTTACCCTATCTGTATATACTCGACATCCTATGGTCTCTCTTGTTTCTAAACTCAGTTATCCACGCTACACTACAGTGTGACTAAGGAGAGACATAAACGACACGATGCCTTGTTGAGTAAACTAACCTTTATCCACAGACCACATACGCTGTACATCCAAACCACTCATACGTCTGCCATACTATGTTGTTATTCTGTTACTTCCCTGCGCAAACAACTAGACCTCTTTCTTTATTATAAAGGACGCCTGGTCAATTATCTTTGTTATAATAATATTAAATAGACGTCTTAACTAAATTATCTGTCATTGGTTCACAAAGTAATTGTCTTTTACTTTCCGGAAGGTATGTACATCTACTTCTTAATTTTTTAATACTGTTACGAAAATAAAATCTGGCAACCCCTGTTGTTGTTTCCGTATGAACGTGGTGAATAAAGTTACTTCCACTAATAGTGTGTGTATAGAATAATACCACAATTAGCTAACAAAAGCTGAGCAACCTAAATGGCTGCGCTGGTAGAGGCGCTTGCTGTAAAACAGAAGATCGTAAGTTCGAACCCACCTTCGGACAAAGAAAAGTAACAATTGTTATAATGTAATTAAAAATTATCAAACAGCAGATTAAACCTCCCGAGAGGCAAAAGACAATTATCGTGTAAAGAAATGACAGATAATTTAGTAGAGACGCTTAATTAATACAAGAGTAAAGACAAGTGCTAAAATGCCCTTTATAATAAAAAGTAAGAACAGTAGCGGTTAGCGAAGGAAAGTTAAACAGCATAACAACAGTGTATAGCAGGCATGTGTTGTGGCTATTAGATAAAGTTGATGACTGGTTAGGATGTAAAGGCGTAGTTGAGTTGTCTGTGGATGGTTAAGGTTACTAAACAAGACATAATAATGTAGTTCATTTCTTGCCGGAGTAACACATTACTGTAGCGTGGATGGCTACATTTGCAATAATAACGCATGTTTAGTAAAAACGAGACCATAGGATTCACAAGACCGTAAGATCGAGAAGTACAGCCAGAGATAGAGCCACAAAGTAAGAATAAAGAATTTATAATGAGCTACAGTTGTATTTGCAATCAAAAGAATCCGTGCGTTTGTCTAGAAAAGGGAAAAACGTAACAGTACTATTTACAACTATAACTTTCCTTTGCATTTATCAGACATGCAGTGGAAGGTTCGAACTCCTGATCTCGGTCAGTGATCTTCTGTTTTGCAGCAAGCAAAGACCTCTACCAACGCAGCCATTAAGTTTACTTAACTTGTGTTAGCTAATTTTCGTGTTATTCTTGCCACACACCACTGGTGGAAGTAACTTATTCAACTCTGTTATTCTGTGCACATACGGACAACAACAGGGGTTGCCACATCTTATTTTCCTAACAATATACAAAAACAGACAATAATTTCTTACATGACTATGGACTTTGAGAATTATAGCAGCAACTGTTGTTGCTTAGTTGCCACTTACTCTTTTTTCACGTGAAAAATAATCTGCAATCTTTAGAAATCATTTTCATGCTCTTTTGTGATTTCTGCACAAACTTTTTAAAGCTTAAAAATAATTGTAACTATTTTTCTCGTCGCAACTGTTACTATCTAGCGTAAACCAATTTTATCAATCAATGTTTTCTTTCTGTTTTTTTTCTACCATCACAAGCAATTAATCTTTAACAATTTATTTACTTTCCAACAAAACTACACTGTTTAATTGAAATATAAAATTTAAATTGTATGATTCTCATATATATTTTACTCAATCGCATATTTATTTTAAAAATAAAAAAAACTAAAGAACAATCAAAGCGTCAGACGCACACTAATTGAACAATAATTATAATGATGACGATGTTGAATACTCTTTGATTAAAAATTCTATTAATTTAACAGTGAACATAAATTAAGTAAAATTTAACAAAACGAATAAAAGAAAATAAATAAATAACAAAATAAATTATTGTATCGTATTTGCTGCGAGATCTGTTTTGCGGTTTAAGACACGTGTTTTAACAATTTAAATTATTCATATAATTAAATAGTAGAAATGATGAAAAAATAAAATTATAAAGTGGGTAAATAATTTTTTATCTATGATAAGTGAAGAATTCTTTCTTTGCCTTTGTTACCTACTGTGCCCAAAAAATACACCGCTGTGTTGCGCCAAGTGAGTTCAATGATTTGCTTTAACAGTTTCTGATATTAAATATCACATCTTTGCAAACATATAAATAAATAAAAGAAACCCATCCTCCCCATACCAAAATGTAAATTTGTATACAAATCAGTTTATCTGACATTTATTATCATTGCATCTGTTTTTTTCTTCACCACAATGGCGCAAAGCAAAAAATCTTTTTAAAAAAATATTTAAAATATAACTTCCGTAAATAGATTTAATACATTAATTTGAATGTTGTATTTTTTTTTTGTTTTTTGATAAAGTTCGTTTTAAATTAAGTCAAATAGTAAATTGCGAATTATCCCGACACATAAAAATTGAAAAGAAAAACTCAATCAAGCTGTAATTGTTGTCTTCATTTCTATTCTTTTAAGATGTAAATATCGCTTAAATTTTAGTTTCTTACTTAACAAATTTAACAATAATGACAAGGCCATGGCAAAGCTGTGACCACACATTGACTACGGCGTTTTCATTATTACTAGATTATGACTAAACTGTTAAATTAAAAATAGACGATAACTAAACTATAACTAGCCACTGATTTGACTATAACTAAGCAATGAAAGTATTATTATCTATGAGTAGAATGCAACCCGAACAAAACTAAGACTATGTTTATGGACAAGTCATTAACAAGACATGACTAGATTATGACTTTGATTAAACCAAAACTATCTCACTATGACTATTCCACAACTAGACTATGACCAGGCTAGCTCTAAGCTACGAGGGCTGCTGTATATATTTCTGGCCTGGCAACACTGACTGCTGCCAAGTGCAATCTGTCATTTCCATTGGAAAGTTTGTCATTTTTAAGCATAATCGTACTCAAAACGTTTTGACGTACGACCATTATTTGTGTTGTTTACAGTGACTTGAAAAAAACAATATAGAAAAAAATGGAATTAACTCGTGAACATTTTCGTGCCATCATTTTTCACAACTTTCGACGTGGGTTATCACGACAAGAGTGCATTGATGAACTTAAATCTTTGTATGGCGATGAAGCACCATCCTATAGCACTGTGAAAAATTGGTATAATGAATTTAATCGAGGCCGAAGCTCGATCAAAGATGAATTCCATGAAGGTCGTCCAAAAACGGCTGTTGTGCCAGAGAACATTGATGCCGTGCGTAAACTCATAATGCAAGATCGACATGCGACATACCGAGAGATAGAGACATCCTTGGACATTTCTTCCACCAGCATACATTCGATACTGCATGAACACCTGGCCGTAAAAAAGGTTTGTTCTCGTTGGATCCCGCACAATTTTAAAGTCGCTCAAAAAAAGACTCGTGTCGATTGGTGCAAAGAAATGTTGCAAAAATACGATTGCGGTGCTTCAAAAGACGTTTATAAGATCGTCACAGGAGACGAATCATGGATCTATGCATATGAGCCCGAAATGAAACAACAATCGACCGTGTGGGTCTTCAAAGACGAGCAAAATCCAACGAAAGTTGGTTGTGGAAGATGCACTTCGAAGCAAATGGTCGCCAGTTTCTTCGGCAAAACTGGTCATACGGCGACTGTTCCGCTTGAGCAACGTAGGGCGGTCACTTCTGAGTGGTACACTACAATTTGTTTGCCTGAAGTCATCGGAGAAATTCGAAAAACCAACAAGAGAAGACGAATCATTGTTCACCATGACAATGCGAGCTCTCACACATCGGCTCAAACCAGAGCTTTTTTGACCGGCCAAAACGTCGAGTTAATGGGTCATCTGCCGTACATCCCTGACTTGGCACCTAATGACTTCTTCTTGTTTCCGCACATCAAGAAAAAAATGCATCGTCAACGATTTTCGTAGCCAGAAGAAGCTGTTGAAGTGTTCAAAAACCATGTTTTAGAGGTGTCTGAATCGGAGTGGAAAAATTGCTTAGACAACTGGTTTGAGCGCATGCAAAATTGTATAAATCATGCTGGAGAATACTTTGAAAAACAATAAAACCATTTTTATTATAAATATGCGCATTTTCACTATTAGGCCAGAAATATATAGAGCAGCCCTCGTATAAGTAGACCAGATAATGATTACAAGGTAACTAGAGTATGACTTTGCTATGAGTAGACTTCTACTACGAGTATTTTCTGATTAAACTATGACCAGACTATGATTGAAGGAGGAGCAAATAGTTGGTAGACAAGACTCTTCATAGGCTATTAATAGAGTTATCTAATGTGAAGACAGACTATAAATAGAATCTGGTCAGAGCATCAAAAGAACATAACATAAGTATGACCAAATGATAAATGAACTGCGACATCACTATGATTAGACTAATACGTGATTATTATGAAAATGCTATGCGTGAATTCTAACTAAATATTGACTAGACTCTCACTAGACTTTCATTTTAACATAACAAGATTATGACCAGGCAATGGTTAGACTTTGGTTAAACTACATATTATGAGAAGAGTATGGCCAGGTTAAGACCACACTATGACCACAATTTGAATACACTATGACCCAACAAAGACTGTGCCAAGACATTAAAAATGCTACGAATGAATATTGCCGGGCTGTCACTAGGCTGGGATTAGACTTTTGCGATATAAGCTTATGCGTAGACTATGGTCAGATTAAAAAAAAAAGTCTTCGACCGAACTTCTAAAAGATAACGAGTACACCATGACTGTGACCAGGATATCATTTTGTAGTGATGACTATGACTTACTTCTATCAACTATATGCTGTAACTAAACTCTGACGGGAATATATTAGGACAATGATTAGGCCATGGCTAAATTATAACTAAAGACACTATGTATAGACTTCATTAGACTATGACAATGCTATAGCTGGACTATGACTTATATTTGACCAGTCTTTAACCATGTATTCGTATAGTCCTAAGCACAATAAAATTAGAAGTGTGTTTCAAAATTTTTTTAAGTTAAGCAACAATAAAATGCAAAGCAAATATTTAATCTAAACACAGTTTGTTATTTTTATATAAAAAGGCCAATGAACTTTAAAAAAGAACTGGGATGTTAATAAATCTTAAGATTACATAAAATGACTACGCAGGATATTTGAGTTTTTTCCATTACCCTTGAGATTTTAATAATTTATAATAATTAAAAATAATGCCAATGAAAGAAATTTTACTACCATTCAATGCTAATAATTTTATTTTAATAATAATTGTTTTTTCCAATGATAAAGAAATTTCAATGCAATCGTCTAATTACTAATTACAATTGAATCAAAAATAATTGCTTTTATGAAACATAAATTTTTGGTCGCAGAAATTAAAAAAAAAAAACTATGCATAAAATAAATAAATCTTAACACACTTGTATGTAGCTTTATATTTGAAAACTTTTAAAAATTTATTATTTTTAGGTAGGATAAGTTTAAAACTTGATGTGTGAGATCTTTACTCACCTAATACCCCAGCTATGAAAATTTTTTATTTACACCTCATTTTTCTTAAGAAAGTTAAAATATATAAATGGGCTAATCCCTTTTGTTGTTTCCATAAAAATTGGCTCATCACCTAGAGAAACTCAAATTTTAAAAATGCCAAAAACCCGTTCCAACTCGCGCTGTTAAAATTTCAAGTATGGACAATTAAAGAAGAATACCTCGCACACAATTCTGTATTATTACGATTTTGACATCTTTTGTTGTTTCCATAAAAACAGGCGCATCCCTTAGAGAAAATCCAATATTAAAAATATAAGTGCCCAAACCCGTTCCAACACGCGCTTTTAAATATTTTAAGTATGGAGAACTATAAAAGGACACCTCACAAGAAAATCGCATTTATTTTGGTTTTGCCATATTTCGTTGGCTATGTTATCTTTGTAACAGAGCTCTGTTAAATTAAAAGGTTTGTGGCAAAGCTAAAAATTTTAAAATTTATCTTCACACACATATATATTTCACCAAATTTTTGTGATCAAAATGCCATTTTTAAATAATGCTCTACTATTCTTTAAGTTGTGTATTAAGTGTACAAATACAAGGATTACATTCACTAATGATAATGATTTGAAACCATTTAATCATTAGTCAATGGCAATGATTTTGTTTTTTAAGTAATTATCAATGAAAGCTTTTCACTAAAAAGCAATACCATTACCAGTAAAAATAATGATAATGTTTAAAAAAATCATAAGCATTATTTATCATTCAATGCTAATGAAATCGTCAATTAATTAGTCCATTTAAATAATTACTGCTATGTATGCATAATACTAATTTGAATTCCTTTCACAGCGCAATGTTATCCCTTTAACCGAATTCTGTTAAATCAAAAGGTTTTTAACATTTATCTTCACATACGTCTTATCAGTATGAATAATCAAGCAACGAATTTCTGGAGTGGAGAAGAACTAGGCATGGTACCGTCCATATAAAGTGACCTATAACACCTAGAGTTCTGCAATTTTTTTCTAGTTACTTCTATATAATTTACACAGTCAAGCTACATGAGAGAGGTAATGCGTAAGGTAGCGAAGAGCACAGGGTATGGCTAATTTTTATATTAAAAAAAATGCCATGTTGTTAATATTTTTAATATTTTTCAAAGGATGACTAAACTCAGATCTTCCATAGCCCAGACTTTCATTTTAATTTTTATTTTTTATACCTGTGGTTCTAAAGGGACAGTTTGCTAGTTTTAAATATCTTTGCAGAGACGATAATAGTAAAACATCAAGTACAACGAAGGGAACTTGAAAAAAATATTTTTCAACGTCTTACAGGTTTCGCATGAAACACGAAGTGATGAATGATATCTAAGGAGAATTTGTTGGTCAAGCAAATTTTCTATAGAATCATAAAACCACGATTTCTATACCTTTCACCATAAAAAGTGACTGCATTTGTAAATAATTTTTCTTTTTTAAAAATTTTAGAAATTAAAATAAAAAAGAACTATAGACAAAACTAATTACTTCATTTGTTATTTTAAATGGTATTAAAAAAAAGATTATTTTTTCTTCTTAGTTTCTTTATGTCCACTTTCTTTCGAAGTTTTCTAATATTTTTATGAAAAATTCTAGGCAAAGAGAAAAGGAAATACAGAAAGTTCAAGCACAGGTATGTACATATATATATATTTAACCCTTGTATTCATGCATGTATATGCACATGTATCAAACCAAAACCAAGTAATTTTACCACACAATTAAATCAAACAAGCAAACAAAATTACTGACAACATTCTTTCGCTGTTTATCCACCCAGTAAAATTTAGTTAAAATATTTACTTACAAATACATTTAAAAATTTTCCTTTCTTAATCCTTTTAGTAACAGAAACTTCTTTCAATATTTTATTTTTCAGTCAACAATTTATATTTGAGAAAACAGAACACTTAATCTAGAATGAAATGTAAAAAATATTCTACAAAATGTTTTGCTCAACTGAGCGGAATGTAAAATATTTATAAATTTCATAACAACTAAGAGTTTTGCAAAAGCAACACAAAAACGGAAAAGATGTAGCACGTTTTGTTTATTTAATTTTTCTTATTTAAAAAAATGTCTAAGTGAAATTGACAGTTAATTAAGTGAATTAATATTCAAAACTAAAAGAAGAATGTAGGAAACCATAAAAGGGTCTAAAGCGTAAGAATATTCATAAATAAAAATTTTTTTATTCATTAGGATGGTGTAACGAAGTTTTCTTTACGAATACTGATAGTTGAAATGTTGGTGTATTCATCACTACTTCGTTAATTGAACTTGCACCGTCAAGGTGTGTAGACACCAAAGCAGATTTTTATAGCCTCGTTGGAAGAAGTACACCAAGACGGGTAAGCCAACTCAAGGAGTTGTCCCTCAGGACCTTGATTCCAATATAGAATACTATTTTTTCGTAAAAATAAGTCATTTCGTAGAGAAAATAGAGATACAAATGTGAAGGAACTTAATTTTATTTTTGTAAATGGAAAATTTTTAACACTGCTTACAGAACTCTGGAACAAATATTTAAAAACACAATTTTCTAAATTAGAACTTAAGAAATTGCGAAGGCATGGGCTCTGCTAGCACCAACTAAACCTTTTTATTTGCTTTTGTCTTTTTCGATTTTTGTGCTTTTAGTAACTTATTAGTGAAATTAAAATTGTTTTCTACTTCACACAAGAGAAGGTCTCTTGTGTTTTCCTAATGTAAACTGTAAAAGTCTGAATTCTTCCAGGGATGATATTTAATAATTCCGCAAAAAAGAAAATAAAAAAAATTGTCATGAAATATAAAAATGGTTATTGAATGTTTGCTGTCTTTTTTGTATGAAACTTTTTTGAGTTTTTATTTCCTTTTTGCACTGTTGATTCAATGGAGTTGTCATTTAATAAATTTGGCTTCTGATATAAGACTCTTAGGTTTTTTATACAAAATTTGGGTAGAATCCACTGATAAGCTATTTGAGCAGTAGCGATATGGCCATATGGATATTCTTTCCCTCAGTAAAGGCCCAACTATAATGTGCATAAGCTAGCTTTAGCTTATGTCAAAAATTCAACGAAAAGCCTGTCAAATGCTTAGGTAACTTATCAGAGAAATTTATGTGGCTACAATGTACATATATAAATTTAGTAACTTATTTGCCACAGTTGCACATTTATGTTTATTTCGTACTTTTGCCAAAAATAATTTCTATATAAATCAATAAAATTTTAAAACTAAAAGGCTTAAAAGAAAATATTTTATATATTTAATAACATTCCCAAACACATTTTGGTTTATGTTCTAAGAAAATGTAAAAAAAAAAAATTATTACAAATTATTTTCTGTTTTGTGTTTGTGGCCAACCGTACTAAAAAATGCAACGATGTTCATCGTTTATATGGTATACATATGTGTGTATAAATACAAATTTAATTTAAATATATTATAATTGTAAAAAATTGGCCATAAAGAAAAATGTTGTGTTTTATACATTTTTTTATTGAATTAAAAACTAAAAAATTTAACAATTTAGGTCTTAATTAGAAAATTTCTTTATTAATGTATAAATCAAAGCACAATCAGCTGTTTCCGTACGGAAAGTGCGATCAGTTTCGTACCTTGCATAAAGAAATGAAATTTAACGAAACTTGACGAAAAGTTATCTTATTCACATTATAGTTTACCACATATAATTTAATGTATTTGCACAGTTGTATAAGTTGGCATAAGCTAGTTTATGCACATTATAGTTGGGCCTTAATACATTTCATTTTGTTGTTTTAAATAATAAATATTTCATGGAATATCATGAAGGAATCAAGCACGATTAAAGTAAATTAACATGAAAGAGATTCCGATTAATAAAATTTTATAATGAAGTCAAGAAAGTTTAAGAAAATGTAATACTTGACCATGAAAAAAAAAAACAAATATCAAGAAATATGAAATAAATAACTTTTAATTTGAAATACAAAAATAAATATTTTGTTGTTAAAAAAAGTAAATGAAAATATTACTGATACATTTCTGAGCAAAAATAAATAAAAATATTTTATGAAAAATTCTCATGCAAAATATTTGTTGGTTATAAAGTTTAGAAAAAAAATAATAATAAACGTCTCATATAAAATGTATTGTTCGAAAAATACTTTAATAAATTATATATTTAATTTAATTTTGTGACAGCAAGCAATTCTTTGCTTAACTACTTTTTACTAATCAGTTTTGCAAAAACTAATACGACGGAAGTCTTTTCAGAGTGTAACTTCATTGGTTTGGATGTTAATCTTCATTTTATGTAAATGATAAAACAATAAAAAATATACTGAATAATATATTCTTTATGTGAACCTTTTTTTTTTTTTTTTTTTTTTGCAAAATTTAGCACTGCCAATCGGAATATATTAATTTCTTCATCTGTAGTATAGAAAGCGTAAAAAAATCAAGAAAGCAAACAAAAAGTAGCCCACTTGTAACAAACCGTTAAAAATCTACGTGTTCCTATTAAAGAATCCATTTCAAGTCATAATATTTGACAGGGATATTTTTACATTTTTCGATCTTAAAGTTATAAAATCCATTGAAAACACAAATATTTTTTAAGTTGTGAGAATAAAATAAAGATTGACATGTGTCGTTTTAGGGGTTTTCAAACAAAATTAATTTGTAAAAACTTCTTAGTGTCTCCTTCTCTAAAACAAAAAGAACTTTTAAAAGATTGAAATTAAATGGATGGGGAAAATCCGAAAATTGATTTAAAAGGAAAAGATAATAGAAAACCCTCTAAATTAAATTTTATTCAATTTAATTTAATTTCAAATCAAATTATTTATTCATTTATTTGAGTGCCTTTTTATTTTAGAATTTTAAATTTTATTTGGTTTTAGATTTTTTGATGAAAATTTCGTATGACAGAAAAATTTATAAATATAAATAATTTATTCTATCGACTTTTTTTTATACAATTGTTACATTTAAAATAATTTTAAGCTTGTAAAAATTCAAATATAGTTTTTTATGTATTTTTACAGCCATATAAATATTTCAGTACCAAGTGTTATTGCAGAGCAGGGAACTGCGGGTTTTAAGATTATAATCGATATAAGAACTGCTTCTAGAACTCTTCGTTATAACTTGTTGTTGCTATTGTAAAAATGGCCTCGAGAAATAAAGAGGGCGTGGCATTAATAAATTGGATGCTTAGGTTGTTATTGCTATCTAGTAAACTCTAGGGATCTTACTTTCGACTTTGAAAAAAAAACTCATTTAAAATCCTAATCTATTTCAAAGAATTTCATTAATTTTGATTTGAATAATTTACTTTTCGAAATAAAAATACATTTTTAGATATGGAAGAAAATGTACTAAAATAAAAAAGAAGTTTTTTCACTTTCTTTTAACGATTGATTTAGAATGGTTCCATTAAACAATGCAAAACTCTAAAAATAATGAGTCTCAATAACAAACTATTAATAGGAAAGTTTCGCATTCTAGTTTATTTTGATTAAACGAAACATAGTTCTCATCGAAATTCTAAAAAATAGCAATTGGACCTGCTTTAATGTGAATGAAATCAGACAGATCCTAGAGTGATCCCATTATTATATATGGCTCATAATAGTTATGTGTGGTAATACAGATTAACATCTGTACGTGGCCGTGTGGCCATAACTTGACTATGGCCTTACCACCACTTTACCAAGTTGCCAAGCTAAGAACATGGCTGTCAGGACCATAAATTACGACTTATGGGTTGGAGCTCCCGTCTGTTGCTTACGAGGGCTGCCATATATATTTCTGGCCTGGCAACACTGAGTGCTGCCAAGTGCAATCTGATATTTCCATTGGAAAGTTTGTCATTTTTAAGCATAATCGTACTTAAAACGTTTTGACGTACGACCATTATTTGTGTTGTTTACAGTGACTTGAAAAAATTAATATAGAAAAAATGGAATTAACTCATGAGCATTTTCGTGCCCTCATTTTTCACAACTTTCGACGTGGATTATCACGACAAGAGTGCACTGATGAACTTAAATGGTGTAATGAATTTAATCGTGGCCGAAGCTCGCTCAAAGACGAATTCCGTGATGGTCGTCTAAAAACGGCTGTTGTGCCAGAAAACATTGATGACGTGCCTGAACTCATAATGCAAGATCGTCATGCGACATATCGAGAGATAGAGTCATCCTTGGAGATTTCTTCCACCAGCATACATTCGATACTGCATGAACACCTGGCCGTAAAAAAGGTTTGTTCTCGTTGACTCTCGCACAATTTGAAAGTCGCTCAAAAAAAGACTCGTGTCGATTGGTCAAAGAAATGTTGCAAAAATACGATTGCGGTGCTTCAAAAGACGTTTATAAGATCGTCGCAGGTGACGAATCATGGATCTATGCGTATGAGTCCGAAACGAAACAACAATCGACCGTGTGGGTCTTCAAAGACGATCAAAATCCAACGAAAGTTGTTCGTCGCCAGAAGAAGCTGTTGAAGTGTTCAAAAACCATGTTTTAGAGGTGTCTCAATCGGAGTGGAAAAAGTGCTTCGACAACTGGTTAGAGCGCATGCAAAAGTGTATAAATCATGCTGGAGAATACTTTTAAAAACAATAAAACCATTTTTGATTATAAATATTCGCATTTTCACTATTAGGTCAGAAATATATAGAGCAGCCCTCGTAGATTGTTAGCATGTTGACTACTAAGCTGTTATTCATTCGATGGTCTGGGTTCGTATCCTAGAACAATCACAGGTTAGTGAAAAGAAAATAAAGCATTCTATTTATTACTCTTCTTCCAAAGAAGGAAACATAAATAATAAGTAGGCATTATTGCCTGAGTGTTACTTCTCTTAAAAAAAACAGCACAATTGGTTGGCACCACACCTTCCCTGCAGACACCCACCTTAACCACAGCAACCACGTGTACCCTGAAGGAATCCCAACACTAACCGCCTACAGAGATGGACAGATCTCTGTATATGCTACCGGTTCCCGTGGATGCAGTATAACTAAAGACACTGGTAAGTCCTTCAACAAGCACCCAACTTGCCTAAACAGATTTAGTACCAGCTCACCAGGGAACTGATGACCCTTATACCCCGAAAGCACTTCGTCTGAACCTAGGTAAGCTCAGCCAGACTTCAGAGAAAGAATTATGTGAGGTGTTGGGATAAAGCAATCACCATTATAAAATTGTTTCTTTCTTCTCTTTACACGCCAACGAATAATGAGTGATGTCTTTATCGCTCTGCCGCTGAGTTAATGGTCTAATGTACCATTTTGCCTGACTGCACCGATCATCTGACCTAGGCTAGAGTCAAGAATTATAGGCAGCGCTAGTATCGCGCTATGAAAGTTAGTGACCACAGTTCCTGGGCACTGCAAATTTGTAACTTTTGCTAGGGGGATGGGCCTTACCCAAAATGATTTCTGCAGGAAGTATCAAGAAAAGATGTAAATGTAGACGATTTATAACTCTTTCATATCTCAATGATTTATAACCTTTTTGCCCCTAAGAGCCAGGATTGTCTTTTAGTATTCTTTTCGTTTTCTATTTATCATTTTAATAATGACTTCACCTTAAACAAATTATCTTTAGCTGCTATTTTCTTTAACCCTCCATTACTTGAGCCACTGGATTTAAAATGTTTAAATAATTGATTTAAAACCAACAAAAATTGTGGAAATTCAAAAAAATATTGCTGCTTCGTAACAAAGACATAAATATTAAGATCTGCGTCAGACTCGGAGCAATAAAAGATTTTGGAATCTTTTTAGAAAAAAATTATTGAAATGCAGAAATGTCCACAAAACTCTTATAAAAAGATATTTTGTTGTTTTGATTTTGTTTACTTTCTAGAGCATCAAGCTTTTTTGTGATTTTTCTTTAAAATAAACCAAAATGAAAACACGTGCGTCAAAATATAAGTTCAAAGTACACATACAAATATTTTGTCATACAAAACCATATTAAACTTTCATTTAATCTCTGCTTAAAGTTAAAGAAGCATGAAAACCACAAAACATTATTGCCCGCAGGGTCAAAAGAAATTAAGTATATATTGAACAAAAAAAACATACACATGTGTAAGAAAGGATATTAGAAAGGAGACAAAGTTTCGAATACAAACACACACACACACACACATACAATGTTATTGCTTCTTAACTTTGAGAATTTTGATAACAATCTTAAAACTGAGATTTTATTTTCTATATAATTTTAAAGATAAAAAACTTTTTATATGGATTGCATGAATGGAAAAAAGAACCCATTACATTTTAATATGGTTTTAACCTTTAATGGCCTTGATTTCGCATTAAGACTTTAACATAGAACCACAAAGTAACCAAAAGATTAGAAAGAGCAAAAGGATCTTGAATAAAATGTTTAGGATAAAACTAATATAACTTTTGTGATTTCAGTCATGTAACAGATACTACCACAAATTTTTTTCTTTTTGAAAAAGAACTTTCAGATGATGACACATTAAGAATAATTGAAGAACAAATAATTTAACTAATGAAAACTCTGCTGTAGATATGGGTAACGTTGCAGGGAATGGGTAGGAAAAGAAAAATAGTTCAATCGAGAGCTATTAATCTGGTCACATTTGCAAACCGCAGTATCTTACTGTATCTCAATTTATAATGGCCTTTTTAGCTTATGAAAAAATATTAGACTCACATATTTCTTTTAGTGATAGACGTTGGTCATGCTTCAACAGAGAAGGTTATGTAATAGCAACTTACCAATATAGATTATCTTAGTGGCTTGAATTATATTGTCAGCCAACAAAAGAAGTTAAATGGCCTGTCTCTCTGCTAAGAGCTCTCAAAAGGATTTGCGTACTTGTTGGTTTCTTTACTGGTTGGGTTCTTTAAATATTGTAATTTTTTTATTTAGTTAAATAAGGAGTATTTATAATACTTTAAATATCACAAGACATAAATTTATTTTAATTTTTTGCAAAAGGAAAATAAAATGCCAACTATTATTTCCTTTGATAAAATTTTATTTTTGTTGGTAACACTGTTTTATAGTGATAATGATCACGTTACCTATATGCAGACATAAGTTCTCTATCACACAGCTTGCAAATTAAGTTGTGATTGTGCTTGTGATTTTTGTTTTTAGGCGAGTTAAAACGACTACATTCTTCTTATATGGAAAGATCTGGTAGCTTTTCTCATTGTTTACTTTATACAAGTAAATTATTCAACTAAAACAATCGACGCGACTTATTTTATTTAGTTATAATATTAACACATTTTTTATTAATATTTTCTTATGCACTTAATTCTTAATGTTAGGCAATTTAGCAATAATGATATTCTCTTTAAATACGTTTCACAAACTTTACAAAATGCTTTGCTACTCGTATAGCAATTATTTAAATTTAAATTAAATTCCATTTTAATCTAACTTCCCTACCAGAACAGTGTCGGTCACTTTGAACGTCATTAACTCTTGACTACAAGAGCGGTCATTGCATAGGTTTAAGTTTCTATCACGTTATACTGCAGCTTTTGTACACAGGTGATTTCTGTAACCAGCAGCGTTACCACTGACTTTAAAAAAAACCTATCAAAACTACTAAAAGAAAATTAAAAAAAGATTAGTGCACATTTAACTTGATTTTTGGAACAGATTTAATTGCAAAACGTTTTAAAAGCTGATTTTTAAACTTTTCTAAAGAAATATCTATAATCACAGGCCAAAATTAAGTGGCCGTTTAATATAAAATTATTTCTTGCTGAGTTATTACGAGGGCTGCTCTATATATCTCTGGCCTAATAGTGAAAATGCGAATATTTACAATATAAAATGGTTTTATTGTTTTTCAAAGTATTCTCCAGCATGATTTATACACTTTTGCATGCGCTCAAACCAGATTTCGAAGCACTTTTTCCACTCCGATTGAGACAATTCTAAAACATGGTTTTTGAACACTTCAACAGCTTCTTCTGGCGACGAAAATCGTTGACTACGCATTTTTTTCTTGATGTGCGGAAACAAGAAGAAGTCATTAGGTGCCAAGTCAGGGCTGTACGGCGGATGACCCATTAATTCGAAGTTTTGACCGGTCAAAAACGCTCTGGTTTGAGCCGATGTGTGAGAGCTCGCATTGTCATGGTGAATAATGATTCGTCTTCTCTTGTTGGTTTTTCAAATTTCTCCGATGACTTCAGGCAAACAAATTGTAGTGTACCACTCAGAAGTGATCGTCCTACGTTGCTCAATGCGGAACAGTCGCCACATGACCAGTTTTGCCGATAAACAGGCGACCATTTGCTCCAAGGTGCTTCTTCCACGAACAACTTTCGTTGGATTTTGCTCGTCTTTGAAGACCCACACGGTCGATTGTTGTTTCGTTTCGGGCTCATACGCATATATCCATGATTCTTTGCACCAATCGACACGAGCCTTTTTTTGAGCGACTTTCAAATTGTGCGGGATCCAACGAGAACAAACCTTTTTTACGGCCAGGTGTTCATGCAGTATCGAATGTATGCTGGTGGAAGAAATGTCCAAGGATGTCTCTATCTCTCGGTATATCGCATGTCGACCTTGCATTATGAGTTCACGCATGGCATCAATGTTCTCTGGCACAACATCCGTTTTTGGACGACCTTCACGGAATTCGTCTTTGAGCGAGCTTCGGCCACGATTAAATTCATTATACCAATTTTTCACAGTGCTATAGGATGGTGCTTCATCGCCATACAAAGATTTAAGTTCATCAATGCACTCTTGTCGTGATAATCCACGTCGAAAGTTGTGAAAAATGATGGCACGAAAATGTTCACGAGTTAATTCCATTTTTTTCTATATTAATTTTTTCAAGTCACTGTTAACAACACAAATAATGGTCGTACGTCAGAACGTTTTGAGTACGACTATGCTTAAAAATGACAAACTTTCCAATGGAAATGTCAGATTGCAATACTGAGTGCTGCCAGGCCAGAAATATATATAGCAGCCCTCGTAATAAAGGGCGTTTTTTTAAGCATGATAGAACTTAAATTTTAAAAAATAACACTAAAAATTAAATTTTCATGAACAATTTTTTCTTACCATTTTCAGTAACCTCTCGCAAATCATTATGAATAGACCAACGCTTGAACAACGCTATCAAATCATCCAAGTTTACGTTGGAAATCAGTCATCAATTCGAGCAACTTATAGACGACTTTGTGATTTTTATGGTGCACATATTCGTCCGTCTGACTAAGCCATTCGTCGAACTGTAGATAGATTTCGTACCACATATTTTCTAGAGGATGCAATAACACCAACATGTGCGTACTGAAGAGAAATCCCTGCTAGCGCAGGAATTATAGCCACGTGACCATTATATGCGTCGTACTTAAGGCGATTGGGTTAGTATCAGATCTGTTGTTTTATCTCCAAATTGTGTTTAGCGATGAGGCTTACTTTTGGCTTATCGGGTTTGTTAATAAGCATATGCATCTACAGTGAGACCAATTCATAACATACCCTACAGACTCCATTGCATTCAGAAAAATGCACCGTTTGGTGTAGTTTACACGCTTTCGTCATCATCGGACCTTATTTGTTCAAAAATGAGACCGGATCTCACGGTACGGCCAATGAAGATCGGAACCGCACCATGATTTTGATTTTGTGTTTGAAAATACGGATGACATTGATCCGGACGAAATGTGGTTTCAACAAGATGGCGCTACGTGTCATATGCAACCATTATTGAAATCAAGATTTGGCGATAAGTTGATTACGAGAAATGGGCCAGTCAATTGTCCTCCTCGTTCGATTTGACACCTCTAGATCATTTTCTGTGGGGCCACTTGAAGTCACTGATTTATGCTGACAAACCAGCAACAATTAACGCTTTCGAGGACAACATTATTCGTGTTATTCTTGACATACAGCCAGCAGTACTTGAAAAAGTGACCCATAATTAGACGTCCAGAATGCGCATCGTCTTGAGCAGCCGCGATGGCAATATGCCTGAAAAATTCTTCACTACAATATAATTTTTTACAATTTAAAGTTCTATCTAAATCTAGGAAACGCAAATAGGGACACTTGTATTTTCCTAGTCAAATTAATAGCTCGCAGTTGGCTTCTGACTATCACAATATTCTTTAGCGTTGAACTTTTGTCGCAATGAGAGATGTCCAGCCAAGGAAACTGGCAGGCTATGCAAGAGCTCAAGATCCAAAAATTGCTATAAATACTTTAAAAATGTGATCTGTCTCACAGATACGAGAATAATAGATCTTTGAGTGGTTCTACAGACCCCCTCTTACAGCGAGTCCTCCTTCTGTTTTGAATTTTAGATATAAGAGCTTCTTCTTCAAATTCTTCTTCAAACAAAAATACTGATTTTTTAATTTTCCTTTTTTTTCTGATCTTCACTTTTTCGTTTTAATAAAAATAATTTTGATTCTTTTGCTTTTTGTTTTCAAAACCATTGAATAATTAATTTGATTGCTTTTGCCTTTGGGCACATACATACATATATCCTTACACGCACATTTTATCTTATGGCATGTCCTCTTCTTTTAGAGACCCGACACATCAATTTTGTCTTTTTCTGTTTTTTCTCTTTTTTGTTTTATTTTTGTTTTTGCCTTAAATGTCTATGAGTAATTTTTAGGTTTCTTTACATGAACTGTTGCATCTCAAGATAATTTGTTTTCTTTTCTTTTTTCTTATATTTTTTGTTCATACTAAATTGTCCCTATAGACAGTATGAAATTCATATGGTTTTTGATTTTAATTGACTTTACTTAACTATTGCAAATTAAGGTTAAAGTTATAACGAAGGAAGCTAAATCAATTAGTTAAGAGCAAAAAAAATATTGTTATGAAATACTGTGGAGCAAAGAAAAGAAATTCAATACCGTGATATCAATTATTTAGTATATTGAAAATTTTCTTACCTTAGTGATATGAATTAAAAAAAAAAACTTTAAATCTTAAAATATACATTAAATTACATCAACTTTTGTAACACCTTTTAATTTAAAATTTTTATGTTTAACATAATATTATTCCAAACAAATTGGTGGACATTTTGTCTAATTTTTAAGTGTTGTTATATAACAGTTTAAAAGATAAGGCCATACAGGTCAAATTGCATCAATAATGGAAACACTTTAAATTTCTGAATTCAAAATATATGTGAATAATTGTTGTTATATCGGACTTAAAATACAGGATCCTTATATATTTTAGCTGTCTGTATAAAACTGTTCAAAAGTATGACCTGATACATCAAATTAAATGAACTATTGGAGCACCATATAATTTATAATTTCGAAAATTTTTAATAGCTTTAAATAGGTCCAATTTTCAAGCGTTTGTCTATAAAGATTCAAAAGATAGGCACATATAGCACAATTTACGCCACCTATAGGGACACCCTTTAATTTTTAAATTTATTTTTGTATTACTTTATGCTATAGGGAGCTAGAGTGAAATGTTTTTTTTTTTTAATTTGAATTGAACCCTATAGGCTTCATTGTACACTTAAAAATAAGAATGTTGTATGGGTACACCCTTTGATTTTAATATTATGAACTGTTTTAAAAACTGTAAGTATAACCTTTTAAATAAAGAAAAAAATTTGTAAATCGGTTTAGAAATGACTGAGTTCTACGAGCACAAACATAAAACAATAAATGCAACATTCACACGAATTGATAACCTCTTTCTTTTTTTGAAGTAGGAGTAAAAATATACCACCAAAAAGAGAAAAAAGAGTTTGTGATATATTAGACTTTGTTGAAACTACATACATACATATATTCCTTATCAAAATCAACTCAAAAAACCTCACAATCCTCGAAGAAGGATAAATTCTCAGCCCTACAATTTGTACGTAATGACGACAGAGATAATTAATCCAATTAAGTCATCTGCTGTCCTTTTCATTTCTTAGAATTTTTTTTAATTGCAAAGAAAAACAAATAATTTCTCATCTGTTTAATTACTTTTTATGGCGGCCAATGCTTCAGACATTTTACATTTATTTCACCTTACTCTTGGGTAAATGTGTTTATGGTCTGTTACAAAATTTAATTAAAAATTCATTTTCCGTTCTTTTTTTTTTGTTTTTTTCTTCGCTTTTAGTGTTTTTTTTTTCTAAGTTTTACATCAAATCTTTACAATTTTTTTCCAAATGCTTGATTTTTTCTTGTTCCCCTTAAATTGGATAATTAGCAGTTATTAATGATTTTGTTTTTATGAATTTTGAGTTTTATGAGTTTTTAAGTCTCCACGTGTTAAACATCTGTCCTAAAAGAATCTGTGTTTAAGTTTTTCATCAAAAGTATGTTTTTTTTGTTGTTGTCGAAAGTCTTAAATGTGTTTTTATTGTTACACTAGATGAACCCGGTGTGCTTCGCTACCCCCTTGTTATTAAATAAAATTAAAAGTATTGCGAAAATTTAATGACGATTGGTCCAGTAGTTAAGACTATATTACGATTTTTAATTTTTCTAAAAAGGGCCGGGGTCCCACCCACTTTTCTCCTGGTACGTATTCCTAATTATGCCAGTACCATATGTACCAAATATCGTCCACGTAGGTCAAAAAATGGCCAAAATATGGCGATTTAAATTTTTGGGTTATATGGGCGGTGCCACGCCCCTTTGTCCAATTAAAACTTCATATAGCTTATTATTCCTTCCAGAGTCACAGTAACATGCTGTCAAAATTTCAGGAAGATCGGTCCAAGGGTTTGGCCTCCTATAAAGCACAAACAAACAAACAGACAGACATTCATTTTTATATATATAGATTGTAAGAAATCCATTTCAAAGTAATTTAAACACCGATTTATTTAAATTTTAATTTTATAAACTTTTTTCATTTCCATTCAATGTTCGAAGAAATATTTGAAAAACATTTTTAATTTATTTAGTCATTTATCTTAATATTATTGTTCATTGTTTATTACTTTTCATTTTTTAATTACAGATGCCCAAGTAAATAACTTTTCTTTTTATATGAATAAAATATTATTTTATTCTAAGATGATGGAAGTTTTTGTAATAAAAATTTGTTGCTATAATTTATGGCAAATTTACTCAAGCATAAATTTTAAAAATTTCAAAATAATGCAGTTAAACACAAATATAAGATGTTTTAGAATTAGTTTTGTGAAAATTTATATTTATTATTCTGCATTGTTTGGCAATGTTGAATATTTTAAGAAAATTGATTTATTAAATATCTAGACATACTTATTGCATCATGCGAACTAAATAGCAAGGAAGATTATGTCTCAAATATGTTGTACTTCATCTTTGGTTAATAATTAAAGGTTCGGGTTTTGTTCTTGTTAGTAGGTACTTTTATGGGGAAGTAGGAAACAAACTGTTGTAAATAGAAACTGTTTTAATGGGTCTACCACGCAGATTCATGCTTTCGATCTTCTGCTTTCTACAGCGACTACCGGGGATGCCATATCTGACAATTACTGGCAAATGTGGCGATTTCTAAACCTTTTTTCTGAAAAAACTTTTGTTATGGCGACATAACCACTTTTTGGTAATTCATAAAGTAATTAGCAATTTTCTTGGCTTTTTCAGCATTTTGTAGCATCATGTTAGAAGATTGCTAATGTAAAGCAAATCCCAACCCTAAAAATTACCGCCCAATTGCAATTTCCTCTACACTTTAAAAATTAATAGAAAGTATGCTAAATTTTCATCCTATGAACTACCTGGCGTCTAACAGCTTATTTAGTGACCGGCAGAACGGCCTCCGTAGGGGACGCTCTACAGGTGACTTGCCGGCCTTTCTTTCGAAAAAATTGTGTTAATCCATACACCATTTTGGCAAAAGTTAAGTGATGGTTTAAGATATTTCCAAGGAATGTGATAAAGTGTTTCACTATGCCGCTCATATCAAAACTTAATGCTTTTGGTGTCGGTAAAAGCTTTTCTCGATTTATAGCGAGCTTTTTAATGGATCGCACGAGTTGTTATAAACGTTATCTCATCAAACGTGTTCATGGCAAATTCAGGGATACCACAAGGTTCTTTCTTTTCTCCCATCCCTTTTTTATTTTTCTTAACGACCTCCTACGTCAGACTACCAACCCTATCTATTCTTTTGCAGATGACAGTAGCATATGTCTTTCATATTTATTTCACAATAGGTCAAACCTTCCGGAAACAAGGGCTATGCAAAAGCACATGCATGACACCCTGAATAGAGATATTTTGGCAGCCTCCGAATGGGGCCTTGCAAAGAGGACTTAATTTAACGCTTTTAAAACCCAGTGCTGTGTGCCTTCGCACAGGTATACGGCTAAATATGATACGTCATCTGTAATTATGGTTGATTTAGATATTACGGAATTAAAAGCTTTCGATGTTTGATGCATGAAGATTCAATGGGATATTTTAAGAAATAATCATATTTTTCAAATCGCAAGGAAGCATTCAAGTGCCTAGATTTTCTATAACGGTGTAAGAAATCCTTCACTCCATCTAATCTCCAAGCTATTTTCTTCACCTTTATCTGACTGAAAATGGAATACAACTCTTATGTATGGGCAGGTGCTTCAAAAACTATTTCGGAGTTACTCGTTTGCATGCAGGAGAGAGCGAAGAGGTTCATCGGTGACAGTAGGGTATCCAGCTCCATTAATTCACTGGATCATCGACGCAACATAGAATGTGTTTCACTATTTTATCGTTACTTCAACGGAACATGCTCTTGTAAAATCAGGGAACTTCTTCCTGTATGTACTCACAATACGCTCTGCATCAAGAGCGCATCCCTTTGTGGTCGATTGGCCAGTGAATCGCACTACACATAACAGAGAAAATTCGTTTTTTAGCCTAACAATTCGTTTGTGGAATTAACTCCTTGTACCTTTCCTGTCATTTCGTCTATCCCCCTTCCTTGCATGAGTAGGTGTCATCCCCTGAGTGCTGGTCCTAATAAAAGAAATTTACTTAGCTTTTACTAATAAACGTCGATATGAAAAATGTATTTCTAATTACCTTGGGAAAAATAGCCAAGAATTTTGTGATTTTTATGTAAGTATTTTAATCTGGCATCTTTTCGTTTAGTACAATTTGGCAAGTTTTCCAATTGTCTGTTATATAGATTACCTTAATCTAAGAAGTGTTAAGTTTTATGGAGCTCATACGTCTTTGAAATATAACGCAGTATATAATTCTTAAAGCTTTATTGCGTGTTATTAATATTACGAACATGTTGTACGTCTTCATAAAAAATTAACAAAAAATAAATTTAGAACTTTTGGCGATTTTATGTTGATTTTGTAGAATTTAGTAAAAAAAAATAAGACTGACAGCAATGACCACCAAAAAAACGTAACTGGAGAACTTTTCTATAGGGGCAAAAAGCCTTTGAGGAAGAGAAAAATTATATCATATAATAACAATCCTACTAGGAATATATTTCGGGGTAGAGACTTCCTCAGACAGGTCTGTACATTCTAGAGGATTTAGCGACTTAAGAGTACTGTACTTAATCCATACGTTAAACAAATCAGCCAAGTGTCGAATGGACTTACAAACGAAGAATACCGTGTATTGTATGGGTCACCTTTTAATTTTCAGTTTTCTTTTTTTTCTGTTATAGCAGAAATTTTACTACGTATGTTATAAGTGTCTGCCCATATCGGCTTAAAGCATTAGCCGATATGCATTAAATTAGCATCTTTATGAAACGATCCTCTAATTTCTAACTTCGTTTTATTTTTTGTGAAAATTGCTTGTCTGCCTTTTACAGTTCCAGACATAAAGACCCGTAACAGACGGGCAGACATTATAGTGATATCAACTTAGTAATGTTTTTACTCTTTGCGGATATTTGTTCCTAGTCTTAAAGTTTTAACTGCCTAAACGATTAAACCCGACACTTTGACGTTCTCACTGGATTAAAACAGCGGGCTTGATACCTATCATACACAGTAAATAATAATAATCGTTTTCGGGCAAAAAGTTTTTGTATTTTATCTCATAACGGTTTCGGTTGCGAATAACACAGAGTCTTAGTTCATGCTTTATAAAATGAATTTTAAACTGAAGATTGAGAAGAGTGATTAAAGATAACAGAGAATGATTAGAAGCAAATACAGTCTACTTTGCTAAATTGCAAAAAGTTTTATACCTAATTTAAACACTATAGGTGAGCGCATAATAACCTTTGAAATTTGCGTTTAGTGGAATTGCCACACTTTTTGTTTGCCTCTCCTGGCTACAATTTGTATTGTTATATAACAAAATCGCTTGGTTTATTTTTTTTTTGCGTCTGGTAACTCTGTAAGTTAAGACACTTGTCGCTAAGTGGATTGAAAAGCGTTTTTTTTTAAGTTTATTATTTTTGACAATAACAGACTTAAAATTTTCTTTATGGCAGTGTAATTTTGGCAAAAAAATATCGGCTTAAAAATAAATCTCCCTTTGTGATAGAAACTTTCGAGTCACTATGAAATCATTGAAACAAATTTTTCTTTTATCTAATAATTTATAAGAAAATAAAAAAAAATTATAAAGCCACATATTAGTACTCTAATGCAAAGAATGCTGATGGCGGACAATGCGATCCAATAAAATGCGCATTACAAAAATTTTAAAATATTTTTTTTTTAATTTTTAGAAAGTAAAATAAAATTGAACTTAATCCAAAATTAATTTAAATAATATTTAAAAATAATTTAATTTAAAAAATTTTTAAATAATTTTTTTTAATTAATTTTTTATTTTTTAATTTAAAAAAATTAAAAAAAATTAGCTTAAGCCTAATAATTTAATTCATGTTCATATCATATCAAACAGCTCAACTAATAATTTCAATAAACTAAAATTTAAATGCAAAAAAACAACATTATTTTAGTCACAAATCAATCTCTGAATAGCTTTAAACTGACAATTTTAATCTTAAAAACCCAGCTTGAAATTTAAAAAATAAATCATTATTAATATTTCTCTATTAAAACCACTAAACTTTAGTTTTCATTATATTTTTACTTTCTTAAAGTTTTCTCTGTGAAATGTAATCAAAAAGACTTAAACCAAAATTTTTCGTAATTTTTTTTAACGCCACAATAATTCTCTAGAGAAGTTTTAGCAACAATTTTCCGAACAAACAAAGAGAAAAATATATTAAAGAAAATTATTAGTGGTCTTTGGTTAATCTTTCTTTATTAAAAAAAAGATTAAATAAAAGTCCCCAGCAAATCACAACAAAATAAATTGCAAACAAAAGCTCTCAAATGCTCTCCTAAACAAATGAGTTAAAACTCAATGTAAAAAGTACTAAAAGTCAATAAAACTCTTTGTTTAAATATGGACTTGCGCTTTATAATTCTCAAAACTATAATAAAATAATATAGAGAATTTTCTTCAGAAACATGAGAGAAATATAGTAAGAGAATAATATGGCAATTTAGAACAAAATTAAAAACTTTATTTGTATTTAGTAACCGTACATATACATTCTTAAAACAGAAAAATAAGACGAGACTTTCAAGTCATTTCCCTTTCCGCCAGGAAGAGTGCCAAAATATAAGCCAGTAATTCTATGACAGAATAAATATTTGTTGCACATACAGGCTGACATGGCTGCAAATGTGATTTTGAAAATACTTATATATTTTTGAAATGAATTGAGAAATGTTTTGCTGTGTGAATGAACAAAATGTGTTATACAACAAAATACTTGTGTATTAAAGATGTCTTAAAAAAGGCATTGACATTGCCTTACATGACTTGTTTTCTGTGGGTAAGTGGTTTTTTTCTGCCTCTGTGATGGCTGCACTGGGTATTGGCATGCGGTAGAGAAAACATATAAAATTGTGTCAAATTTTAATTTTTTATTTCGATTTAGTTTTTGCAAAATGCTAAAACCGTCTGTTGTTATATAAGTTATATAAGTTCTTAATGTCCTACTTAAGAACTTGCAAAGGAAAATACATATAAATATTTTATAACTATCAAAGTTAACGCTCTTGAGTTGTTTGAAAAAATAAATTCAAAGGAAATTAAAATCTTTTATTTAAATAAGATATTCCATGACTTTGACCTATTTTTCTTCTTGGCTGCTTACCAAATGGTAAAATAAAATTTTATTTTTTTCGCTAACAAAATCTATTGATTTTTATACTAGCGGTCTGCATTTAACTAAATACAAAAAGGGGTCTCTCTAGGTAAAGGGGTACAACTTGTCCAGAAAAATTTTTTAGTTACTCTTTTGTAGTATACACTGTGTTGCATAACTATAAACTCACCTCAATTTTGCTTTGCTATCTTTGCTGTAAGATTTGTTTCTTGACAGGAGACTAAAGGTGCCATCAGATTACTCAAATATTTGACCAAAAAAGCGTAACCACTATTTTTACAAATGTTTGTTCAATCTTTTTTGACACGTATGATTACGAATGATGATTTTAAATATAATAAATGTAATATCTTACCTGTTATATTGCTTAAAGACTTGAGAAGAACATAAAGTTTTATATATAATTTAGTGTTTAAGACTTTTTGGTAAAATGTTTAACTAATCTGACCGCATCTTAACGAACACAATAATACAAATTATTACAGGGTTTCAAACATGTTAGCAAGTATAGAAAATTGTTCACATTTACAGTAATACAAAGCAGTGTATTAAGAAAAAAAAAAGAAAGTATTCCCTAAAAGGACTTTAATTTGAAAGAGTATTTGTTAAGTTTTTAAATTGACTAAATGAGAATTATTTTTTGTCTAGAAAGCGAAAAAAAACTTACTAAATATAATCAGGTTTTCATACATAAGTTTGGGACATCTGAATTAAAACAGAATGACTGTATTAGATTTACATAGAAAAAATCCTCTCTTTAGTACAGTGTTACCATTTTAGCATTTTTGATCCTAAGTTCAGCACTTTCTTATTTTATTTAGCATTTAATTTTACATTTAGCAATTGGAAATTTTTTAGCCCTTCTTTTGAATTAATTTTTTACTGTCTGACTGATTTTTAAATTTTTTACGATAAAATGTATTATTTATTATTTAGAAAATTTTTCAGATGCAGTATGAATTATTTTGTATTAAGTAGCTGCAAAAATCTGGTAACGTTGAAATAAAACTTGAAGCACGTTCGTGGCCCACAGAATTTTTCTTCCATATAAAAATTTCGTTTTATTCTCTTTCAAAAATATTGTCATCCTTTCGTTTTTTAGTCCATATTTATTTTATTTAGTGAAAGCAACTGCTCTAGATGGCGTTTGAAAAATTTCAAAAAAGGTATTATTGAAAATCAGCACGCCTACCTCTAATATTTTCATGTCATTTGGAATATTGAAGTAACTCCAATCAAAAAAATAAATATAAAGGGCAATAGAGAACAAAAAAAATAAAAAAAAAAAGCTTCAAGTGAAAAAGTTGGCGCTCACCCATATTTTCCGAGTAACGCGGCTCTGAAATTTTCAAATTTTTTAAAATATCAATATGGGTATTATATAAAAGCTTTTGAAGAGTTCTTTAAAGAAACACTAATTTTTTTAAAAAATACCTAACCCATTCAGAGCCGATGGCATTTTTATGCAAAATTATATTTATGTAGTATTTAATTTTGTTTTTTTTTTTTTTTTAATTCTCTGTCACTTCAATATTTGGTTTTTTGATTGGCGCTTATTGTACTTTTTTCATAAAAATATTTAGTTTCGGGGAGAATTAACTTCCCGGCTTTTTAAATTCCCAAAATCGTCGATATTTTGTTGACGGTATGTTGGCGCGCGTATTTTAAGTCCAAGGTGACATAAATGTGAGATTGTGAATATTCCAAAGTAGTATAATTCACAATAGACTTCTTCGTCAAATTTACATTTTAAATGGAAGTTTCTTGATCTGCCGCTGCTGGCTTTTCACGTTCCTAAAAGGAAATTTAATTTATTACAAAAGTCAATTCTAGGTTCTAAGGCTAAAATTTTATTTCGAAAAAATAAAGTTATAACTTTTAAATTAATATTGTCTGCATATGAAAAAAATTGAAATTTAATAACAATTTTAAAACTTGCAATGCTATACTAGATCCATTTTGAATTCCCGAATGTTTGTAGCAAAAGTAAAATCATTTGTAATAAGAACAACGGTTTATATTCTAGCTTAAAAATAACAATTCACAATAGTGATTTTTATGTTATATTAACAAACAGTTAATATCATGGATTCGAGAAGAACTTCGAAAATTCAATTAAAGAAAAACCAAAACGTATTAAGTCGCATTATTAAAGGTATCAGTAACACAGGGACTTCTTAAAAATTATTCATTTGTTAATTTTTCAAAAACCTTTGGAAATAAAGAAAATATTTTCATTCTGAAACGATTCCTAAAAATATACATATTTTTTTTTAAAGACAGAGCTATCTTTCTTTTTTCATTTTTCAAAATTTGTAAATTTTGTTTATTTTTTTTAGAAATCTAAAGACGCATTTATTTGCAACAATTAAATTTATCATCCTCCGCTTAGCAATCAAACAATTGAACAATTTCACACGACATTAAATAACTACAACAACAATATTGTTATATTTAAAAGCTAAAAAGATTTTTATTTCAACTAATTGCTTTTTTAATGAACAAATAAATATGATAATTTAATTGTAAACAAAAAAATATATACAGAGCAAATGTTGGCTGTTAATTGTGAAGAGAACAAAGTAAAATGTTTATTTTCATTTGAGTTTCAAACAAAAAATAAATTAATTAAAACTCTTGTTAATCAAGTAAGAAAACATTATTTAGTCGCAACGAATCTTATGTACGCTTCGCCATAGTATTGTAAGAAAATGTTTTAATACTTTAATGTTCATAAAATTTTTGGTAAATTAATTGCTTCAAAAAAAACATTGGCATGTCATAACGTCCAAGAATATAATTTCCATTAACGCAGAGTCATAACGTCCACGGATATTATAGGTTTATTTTATATGTAAGAGAGATGCAACGTTTTAACAGCAAACTGGTTTGCAGAAAATCTTTGGTAAATGAAGCCCATGTTGGTTATACCATAGACGACAAAATCTTTGCTCCGAAAGCTGTTTTAAGTGCAGACAGGTGCATTATTTCAGTGAAATTTTGCGATTGGGAATTTTGATTTGCAATAAAATGATCGTTTCATTGGCTGTGTGACATATCACGTCATCAATAATAAACTAAAATTGAGATGTTAACATCTCGCGATATCTTCGAAAAACGACACCATATTTTAAAGCAATTTTTTAATGAAATTGAAGTAATTGCAAAAATTTCCGATCCATCTACAACGAATACTTCAAAAAAACTAAATGCTTATGTGCTTGGCATGGCCACAATTGAAAAACAAAATTCTCCTTGAAAACTCCTTTATAAGAGAAATATATAAAAAAGTCAAAGTGTAATTGTTAAAAATTAATTTAGAACAAAATTAACCAAATAAAAATCAAAGAGTTAAAAACTAGAAAAAATATTTATAAAAAAACGAAAAAAACGAAAACTTATTCTTTTTTTAAATCTTGACTTGCAGTTTTTTCGTTTCAATTCATAAAAATTTCCTAATTTAGACTTAAATTAAAAATAAAAATTAAACACTATTCGGTTAATAAACTTTTTTTTAATTTGTGTATTCAAAAACACACAATAACAGTTCAATAGCTAATATATACTTTAAGGAATTTAAAAAAAAAAGACAATTTTTAATTAACCCGAAAATCGAATACGGCTTTCTCTTTTTACTTATTTTATGTAAAAAAGGTACCCTTTTAGCAAAAACTCTTATTCTAGTTGTCGGCCTCGTCATAGTCGTCATCGTTTTAGTATCAATATCACTTCGTATCAGTGTAGGCGTCCATTCAATAACAATTTTGCATTCTATAACCTTCCTATGACGACGTCGACGGTTTATCGATTCTTATGAAATGCAAATGCACATCTCTAAGTTTTTTGTTAAATTTTATTTGTGTTTTATACTTTTCTGTTAAAATTTTTTTTAAAATGAAGAAAATTTTGATTTAATTTGATTTAATTTAGGCAGAATTGCAATATTTTTTATTTACCGTATCGCAAGTGTGTACATATGTTTTGCCTGCTCCTGGCTGTGCTTTCAACGACAAATTCGACTTCAGAAAGTTTCATGTCATTAGAATCTTTTCCTACGTCAACCATTTGAACTCCTTGGACTGCTCCTTCAGGATTCAAATACTTCTGGAAGTTTGCCACAGCTTCTTTCAGCGGACTAAGTGAAAATTTTTTATACATTCCGCCGCCAGTGGCTTTATATTCCGTTTTATTAGCAACCATCATTTTTTCACATTTAATTTTTAATCTCGCCACACCTTAAAAGTAATTTTTACAAACTTTTTTATAAATCCCTATTCAATCCTTTATTTTGTAACCTTTTGCCATTCATCTGCTAATCTTGTAGGCGGATCAGAAATTTAGAATTTTTCCAATTTCTTTCCATTTTTTCTTTAAAATTGCATGAAGCAATGCCTCTGCGAAAATGTTTCAATTATTTAAATTGATTTGCACTTGTAACGTTCACTTTTTTACATTTTTAATATTATATTTGGTTAAAATCACTTCCACTCATTATGCAAAAAGGGCGTCGACAAAAAACAGAGTCACGTTAATACAATATCGTCGTCACATTTGTTATAGAATACCAAAAATCTTTGAGCAGTAATCGATAAGTGTCAAGAACGACAAGTAGCATAACAAATCGAATGCGTCGACATATATCAACATTGATATGTGACGCCGACAACTAGAATAAGAGTGATTATGTTTTGTTTATTTTGGTTATAGATAAAATGAAAACTATTTGAATAACGAGTTGTTTATTTTTTATATACTTCAATATTCAAATAATTTTTTTTTTTTTAGTTTATGTATTTTGAATGGAAAAATTTAAATTTATCTTAGAAGGTCCATAAAAAAAAAGTTGTTCCGGGTTCAGTAAAAGTAATTTTTTGGAGAAAATGTGATGTGATAAGTCCTAAGAAAACTCATATTTTTAGAGTAATTGACACTTCAAGCTTTTATATAAAAAAATCAATATTTGGCGTAATGGTCCAGTATGGATATTAAAAGCGCTTTTTAAACAAACAATCAGGATCCTTACAAAAAATTTGTGGAATATATTAGCTCCTTAGAAATCAGTTTAATGTTATTTAACTTGTTATTATTAATTGTGCGACTAACAAGGCGAGTAAAACAAAATTTGCTGCTTTTGTAATCAAACCTAGATCTAATGGCGGCTTTTTTAAGAAGCTTACTACCTCATACCGGGTTAACAATTGGCTTGTGATAGGAATTAAGGCGAATTAATTTTACGAGGTGGCAATGGTGCGGTAGCTGACTATTTTTTGCTTAATTTTCTAATGTATAATGTCCCAGTTAGCATTTGGAAGATTGTTTTTACAAAAATCACCAAAGTGAGTCTTTTAAGACTACCCAAGATGACTTAAAACTGATTCATCAGTTATGCGTTTAAAAAGAGACTCGAATATAACTCCGACAAACGCATAGAAAGCGACTTTCTAAAAAAACAAAAAGTACAAAAAGCAAATGCTTGAAATTCGACTGTTTTTAGAATTATTTTGGAGACATATTTAATGCAGCCTAGCGATGAAAAAATGATTCAATTACATATTTTATTTTTATTTTTTTAATTTTCGTAAAAATACACACATATGTCACTTCGTAAAAAAATAGAGACACAAATGTAAAATAAATTTTTTCAAATTTTTTTAAATTCATTTTTTTAAATATATACAGTGCAATAACAGACATTAAGTTAAACACTAATTTTTATCGTTTGTTTATTTATTGTAACTCATATTATATCCTGAAGATGCCAACCGGAGGTTGGCGAAATATTGAAAAATAAAATAACTGTTCAAAAAAGACCTTCAAGCTCAAAAATTATTTAAAATTACATTTTCATTTTTTTAAATTTGAATTTTAAGAAAATTAGGAATTACATGCTAACGAATGTAACACTACGCCTTGACGAGCAATAGATTTGTTCGCACATGAACAAAACGTCAGCAGAATAGGTTACAAACATTTGTTCATGTTTGTCTGCGTGGAGAAAACTGCTTCGTTTTCTCGCTGTTTGAAGCCGACATGACATCGACAACGATGGTCTACAATAGCCATTTTAATGTGCGGACATGAAATTGTTTAATGTTTGAACAAATAAATGGCTCGCCAATACGGCGTGTTATAAAAAATAAGCAAACCGTTGTTTGCAATTTTTCATTTTGAGGAAATATATTAGAAATGTTCGTATAATATGGTTCGAAAAAGACTCGCATACGGCTAGTAATATGATTAAAAGTTGACTCGAAAAAGTATCGTATTTGATTACAAGTACGATTAAAAATAGTATCGAAAATGAGTCGAAAACGAGAGTCATAAGGGACTCGTTCAGAAGAGTCGCGGCTAGGGTACCATTTTCTACCGACAAAACAATCATTTTCGACTCTAAAACGAGCGCATAATCGATTATTTTAATCGTGTCGAGGAGTCAAAAAAGACTCGAATATGATCAATAATGCTAACTGGGGTAGCTGTCAAAAGTTTATTACTTTATATTACAAAAGTTTTTTTTTTTTAATATTCTTCAAAATTGAATTGTAACAAAAGTTTTAAATTAGTTTAAAAAACAAAACTTACTAAAAACGTTATTAAAAAGAATAAGAAAGCAGTGCAGCAATTAATTGTGTTTTGATTGTTTTTCTTTTTATTGTTGTATTGTTGTAGCGGCGCTGCCACCTCTTGTGAATTCCCCTTGATAGAAATTTTGATAAGTTTTCTACGATACCGAAATTTACCCATCTGCCTCAAAGTGCTTGAGCTATCAAAATATATATTTATAAAAACTGTTAAGGCCCGTAACTTGAAAGATGTGAGTTGCCGACGGTTTTTCATTTAATATTTTCCCATTATAAATACTTTTTCTACCCCAGAACAACCTCTTATTTTATAAACCAATTATCTTAATAAAAAAAATTCAATGTATTTTTGGTTTAAAGAAGGGTAAGTCCAACAATTAAATTTTTGATTTTAATATTTATTATTACAAGTTTTTAAGACTATTAAAAGTAAATAAATATAATTTTATCAACATTTGCCTATTTTAGGTTTTTAAACCTTTTTTAAATTCTTGTGAATACGGCTATTAAATAGATTTTTGCTAAATTTTTCAATATCTAAAGGTCCTACTATCTTCACCAGCTTCCCTAGCTTTGTTGCAGTGGCATATTTTTAACATATTTTGTTTACATTTTAGTTAAATAAACAACATTTTTAAATAGAGTTGAGCTGTTTGCAAATAGATAATTATTGCATTTAAATTTTAATATTTACAGCAGCCAAGCAAACAAATAATTATTTTGTGTTCGTTGGAATTCTTTTGAAAACATCTGTTTTTGCAAAAGTGCAGTTAAATAAATAAAAATTGATTAGTGTCGACAAAGAATATTTTATTTTTATAGTTTTAGTTGTTGTAAATAGCAAAAAATAACAAAAAACTATAAAAATAAATAGAACAAATTTTAAATAAATATGCTATTAAATAGAGATCAGAAAATCTAAATAACCAGTCGCACAAGCTGTTATACAATAGATTTGAAAAAGAAAATCTCATAATTCAATAAAAAAAAAATCACACATTTTACATTTTAAAATATTTAAAAATGACAACTATACGAGTTTGATGTGACAGAACTTAGAATGTGTTTGAGTTACAAAGGCCGTTCGAAAAGTAGCCGAGATATTGTGGCTGCATTTACAAAACACGAATAGTGTTATCGCGTGAGACTCGATGTAATCCGATTAGCATAAAATTTATCTAATTTATATTTTTTTTTATTGTAATTTTAGTAATTGATTTTTCCATCTTTTTAAGTTTTTCCTTTTATAAACTTCGATTTTAAGATTTTGGTGTTAAATTCGATTTAAGCGATTTTTCCTCATTTTAGTGATTTTTAATCATTTATTTATTTTTCGTAGATGCTGTTAGTTTATTTAAGCTTTAATGCTTTCTTCATTATTAATATATTTTTGGAATTTCAAAAAAAAATTGTGCTAGAGATTTTTTGACTTCGACTTTAATTATTATTTTAGCTTTAACTATCGGGTGGTTAAATCTTAAGAGCCGATGTTGAATGTGAACCACACCTAAACGTCAAATTTTCTTCTGCATTTTACTTGATATTTCTCAATTTCAGACTAATTTTATTTGTATCATGGAAAGATACACGATCGAACAACGCATTAATGGGATTATTATGAAAATAGGCGTTCACATCAAAGTGCACATTGTCCAAATGTGCATACAATCGGAAAAATCGTGCAAAAATTTAAGCAAAGCGGGTGTGTAGGCGATGTAAAAACACTAGTGCATGCGCGTACAGCTCGTACTGCAAAAAATATTGCTACCGTTCGAGATAGTGCGGCTAAAGAGCCGTCCACCTAAACTCGTCAACGAGTGACAGATGCACACTAGTCGTTGATAAACATATTGATTTGGACGATAAGTGGTTTCAACAGGACGGTGCCACTTGCCACATAGCTAACGAAACAATGGCTCTTTTACTTTACAAATTCAATTGCCGCGTTATCTCTCGTGGTGGCGATGTCAATTGGACTTCTTTCTTCGGGGTTATTTTAAAGAAAAGGTGTACGTCGATAAGTCAGCAACAATTCACGAGCTAAAGGATGAGATAATAATCATAGAACCTCAACTATGCCTCAGCGTCATCGAAAGTTTGAAGCATCGGATGGAGGTCTGCCGCCAAGGTCGCGGCGACCATTTGGCCGATATTTTTTTCATACTTATACTATGAAGAGAAATGTTGATAACTTCCTAAATAATTAATGCTTTTATTCAAAATCAACATCGGCCCTTAAAATTTAATCTTTCTTTATTTATTAACACTTTATTTTATTCAAATCAGACATCCTTAAATCAATTAGGAAAATGTTGATTATAGCGATTTCTTCAGCCTAATTTCAAGAAAATAATTTTTTTCTAATGCATTTTTTCAAGGCATAAATATTTTTATTTTTTCGTTTACAATCACAAAATCATTGGCGTGTCAAGTTTTGCAATTTACTTTTTGTGGTTTACACGTTTTTTTTTCATTTTAGCGACTTTTGTTGTTTTTTTTTTTTTTGCTTCAGTGGCTTTATAATTTAGTCTTATATAGTTTTAACGATGTTTGATATTTTTTATATATAAATTATTTAGATTTAAGTGCTTTTTTTTGAATAAGGCGATTAGTTTTTTTTTTTTTTTTTTTTTTGTTATACTTAAGTGTTTTTTTTTATTATTATTTAAGTGATTTTTATTTTTATTTTTTTTTAACTTTAATTTTCCGGTTTTATTTCCTTTTTTTAGATATTGCATATTTTTAAATAATATAATAATATCCTCCACAATTTTTTAAAAACTTGCGTTTTTTTAATTTTGTTATTTTTTAAAAAGTCAAGGTATTAGAAAAAGCGGTTTTTTATAAAAGTGATAACAATTAATCCGAATTTAATACTTCTCCAACTTAAGAGTGATTTTACCTTCCTACTTTAATAAGTTCTTATTTATTTTGTTCAATTCTTTTGTCCTTCAGTACTTTTTTTAATATCAACGTATTTCTCTATTAGGCAACTTCTATAGCTGACTCCCACTTAAGTTAATTTTCAGAAGGCGTGTAACATTCAAGTTTTTTTTTTTTTTTACTTTCAACTTTTATTTACTTTTTTAATTTATCTGGCAATAAAAAATATTTTAGTTATTTAAAATGCCCACATACATTATTAACTTTCAGAACTGCCTTCATATATATAAACTTATACACTCGTGCAATGGGAATGAGTATAAAAAAAAACAGAAACAATCAAATTGTGGCGGTGCGATTGATACATTTAGAGTGTCATGCAACTGCCAGTTTTTTAATTTTTCTATTTAGTGTAGATTTTATAGAAACCAAAGCACGCAAATATACATTAGATTCAAAATCAGATTTGTTAGTTCTTTTATTTGTTTAAGTTTGTTGTAATTGCGGTACAATTTGTTATATGCTTTCGTATCGTATGCTGGACAAAATACGAACCCCCTACCTTTTTCCAATCATTCATACCGTTATCGCTGTTAGAAAGAAAAACAAAAGCAATAAAAACAAAAAGTTTAAAACTCAATTTTACTTTTTTGTAGTGCTGTTATTGATCGAAAAAAAAGTTTTGTAATTTATCTTTTGTTAAAGTGATTGAATTATTTTCGTTAGCTTGAATTATGTAACATGTTGGTTTGAAAGCATGTGCTTTAAACAGAATAAATACGCATCGAAAACTGTGGAATTGGAATGAGAAACGAATAAGGTTCGTAACTTAAGTCAATAGTGATGCCTGCAAACATGGCGCGGTTTCTACAAAATTTTTATAACATCAGAAAAGCAAAGACGAGGCTTTTATCTTACCTGCTATGCAAGAATCTACTTAGGACTTTAAAGTGATAAATTGTACGGACAAATCTACAAATTTCTACGCGTCTGGAATAAATCTTTCGAATGGAATTTAAGTGAAACTCTTAAAAATTTCTTTATTTTTTAAAAATTGATAGGCTGAGAAAACTTTCGCTAATTTTAAAAAAGTTAGAAAATAATGGCGGAGTATTTAATCAAATTTTTGTGCTCGTTTAGGACGTCAATTAACATCGGAAAACACAGATTTAATAGGTGAGATTTTGGGAAGACAGACAAGTTCAAGTGCCTAAATTTCAGTACCGCATTTGCATACAATCAAAATTAAAAACAAGTAAGAGAGCTATATTCATAGTGAAGTAACTCCAATCAAAAAATCAAATATTGCGGTGACCGATATTTAATAAATAAAAAAAATTGGCTCTTAATGGGTTAAGCATTTTTAAAAAGTTTTAGTATTTCCTTTAAGATCTCTTCAAAAGCTTTAAAATGATCCCCATATTGATATTTTAAAAAATTTTAAAAGTTCAGAGGACCGAACTCGGAAAATATAGGCGAGCACCAATTTTTTCACTTGATGTTTTTTTTTCTTAGTTTTTTATTACTCAATTTTTCCAAATGATATGAAAAATAGAGGTAGGCGTGGTGTTTTGCCCGCTGCCTCGAAGGACATGGACCGTTCTTGCTGATTTCCAACAGCACCACTTTCAATAGACATCGCTATGCGTAAGTCCGACCCCCATAAAATAAAAATAACAAACGGAATGTCAAACTTAGTTGTATTCTTTCTTTGATGAAAGGTATAACGGTGGTGTGAAAGAGTAATTTATCACTATACACAAGATTTTTAATAAAACTATCAAACAAGTAATATAAATAATAAAATATTTAATAGAAATAATACTCAACTTCCAAGAAAATAAGGACAATAAAGTTGGCTCGTAAGACCTATAGAGTTGTTATATTTTTCATACTTGTTGAGTTTAACACTTCATGCTTTATTTCTGTGTACACAAAAGATTTCCAAAAGAAGTTTTTTTTTAAAATGTGATTTAAAACGTCTAGACTTTTCGACTGTGGAACAATCTGGCAACTTGTTTTAATGGTTTTGTATACAACCACTTACAAATTTGTGTAGAATAAAACGTACCTTAAAGTCAAACCTTAAAGGCTTTTTTGCAAGCTTTTTTAGAGACTTTTTTTAAATATTTTTAATTTAATTTTACTCAAAATCTAAAAAAAAGCTCGAATAATCGATTAATTTTTATTTGATCAACAACATTACTACCATCCTCCCCTGAGCAATTGTTAGATTTTCCTATTTAATTAACTAAATAAATATAACGAAGTGCATACAAACGTTTTAAAACGACCAAGGGGAAGGTCCCATTACAAAAAATTACATACGAGATATGAATGCAAAAGGCAAAAAAAAAGCATGCAAATTTAAAACAAATAGTTTTCAACAAGTTTGCAAAGAATTAGCAGAGACTGTATAAATAATCCATTTATTTCATACAGGGGTTTTAGATTGAAACTTTTTAATTGTAAAACTCTTATGTTCCCAGTTGGAAGAGTTATTTTGTGTTTTAATTTTTTAATGAAGTTTAACTTTCTGTTAGCGATTTAAATAGAACTTCTGTGAATTAAAAGCTTTTTGCATTTACACAAAAAGGAAAGAAAAAAACATTTAAGGCACTTCTTTTTGCAAACAGAGTTTAATGACTCTTCAGCAAGGAGACAAGAAATAGTAAACAAATTAAATTAAAGTAAAACATGAAAAAGACTGGTATAAGTATTTGATTTAAAAGCGGAAATGAAATAGGAATAAATAAAATAGAATTTTCATTAAATTATTTAAGCAGACTCTTTATCATGATACCAAGGTGAGCTATTGAAGAATTACTATTTTGGAAATATTTTTTTATTATTATTTTTATTAAGGGTCAATCTCTTTGAAAATGATCGAATTCTGCTTATTAACGGCTGCTGTAGTCATGGTGGCAAGCACGTTGACTACAAATCTAGTTGGTCAGGATTCAATCCCTACGGCAATGAAAATATAAAAACGTTTTTTTCTACTTAATGGTATAAATCCATATTCAGAATTCAAGTAATTCTCTAGCAACCAATCACATTTACAGCTTAGTACTATTTGGTCTTTTAATATTTTATTAGTAACAATTATCTACGTATAGCATTTATCTAATTTGAGAACAATTAACTACGTCTCGCTATATTATATAAGAGAATTTACACATAAACATATCACTTACGTCAGCAAGCAGTGTAAATTATTTAAGACAATACCTTTTGAAAAACCCATACAAACTCATACAAACAACCTAACCTCTAAACGACCGCGATTACAAAAGCAATAAATTTTTTAAATTTTATAACGAAACCACCATTTTATAAAATTAAAACACATAAGTAGAGTTTTTATGTGTTTAAATTGCACCAACTTATACTTGTGTTACATTATTGCTCAAAAAGATGTCACTTAAACTAAAATTATGGCTGCCAGATCATATTTTAAACCAATCCCAAGAAAAAAAAAAACTTTGAAGGAAAGAATTCTTTTTTCTATTTAACCTGCCTTAAAATTTGTCTTTCCATCACTAATGACCATCTTGCTACATAAATGTGATGAAAAATTTTGGGAATGGTGGAAAGGCTCGTAATAATTTATCTCCGCTCTGCTTTGTCCATTCAATCTGAAAAGTAAAATTACATTTATATATAGACAAGAGCGCCATCTATGAGAATCTAAAATCTTAGCTCTATTACGTAGCTTTGCTCATCGAATCTGAAAAAAATAACTTAATTTTTCTATCTCGACAAGTTTCGACTTTAGAGCTAAAATGAACGATATATTATTCTAAAATTTAATTAAAATTTTTGAGAGGATCTAAACATTAACGAGAACGAACGCAAGAACAAACACAATATTTTCTATATGGCTGTAAAAAAAATGAATATTTCTCCGCCTAAAATGTTGAATGTTGTCTTTAATAAACAAAGCTGAAAAACTTTTAGTTTACGCCACTAACAAGCGTGGTGTGTGTGAACAGAATAAACGTAAAAGTTAGTTAACACTTGTGTTCACTGTTTGGAGTTATGCTTAGAGTTATGAGTTCAGATCCCCACAGAATCTTGTGTACAAAAAATTAAAATTATTAATTTGTTTAAAACGGGAAAAAATTAAAAACAGCATTTAAATGCTTCTTTAATTTTTATGAAAAAGCTTCGTTGGCCATCTCGTTTAGAAATAAAAACTTTACTTGGTCAGAAGCATTGTGAGTTTTGGTAATTTTTTTCATATTTAGCCAGCTGTTCCTTATTGTGTAAATAGCAAACGAAAACATCTAATTCAAAATTTAAATTCCAATCTATAAAACTATTTACATTCTGCACTACAACCGTCAATCTGGCAACCCTGTTTTTAGTACCTTTTCCAAACAAATCATATTTTCATTGTTATTGTAGTTTTCGCTATAAAATCTATCTCGTCTTAATTTCTTACATCGCACTGTTATGTTTATGTGACTTTAAAAGCTGATTATTGTGTTATAAAACGTTAAAGTCATTTTAATTGGTATTAAAGATTCTGAATCGGTGAAGCAACAATAATACAATCAAACTAAAAGAGAATAACGTGGGTTTAATTGGCAAAGCAGCAAACAGTAAATCCCGTTTCTGTAAATGTAATGTATTACTTTTTTCAAAATAAAAATTAAGGAATCATTTGTTCATTTAAGTTAAGGATATTTTCATTTTCAAGTATTTTGCTCTAACATATATTTTTTATTACTCTGTCAATATATATTACTCTGTCGTAATTCTCATCTAGTTAGGACTATTTTTAAAATATTTTTTCTCATCCCAGAAACCTTAAACATTCTAAAAATAACCACAAAAATGTGTCTACACTTCAACGATTAGTTTTATTGATTTCATATTTAAATAAAACTTCGAATACCCGGCAAATTAAAATTTCGCATTATTAGTGACTAATCTGCTTAAATTGTGTTACTTCCTAAAAAACGCATCCAATAAAGAAAAAATACCACAAACTAAAACCATTAACATTTTTACGAAATATTTTAAACCCTTGATTTCTGGTCTTTTCATTAAAAATTTACTTATGAAAATATAAAAATTTCTGCAAAAATTCAAGAGTCTACCTTTTACGGTTTCAGAGACAGAGGGCTGCAACAGTCAGACGGACAGACATTGTGAAGAAAACAAAAGGGTAACCCTTTGTGTACGGAAGAACAAAAAGTAAGTGCAAAATAAATAAAAAATAATGTTCTTAAAATCGCGCTTAATTTTTTTTTTTTTAACAACAAAATGTGTCTGGCAACATTTTTTTATACCCTTCAGCACGAAAAGAGGAAGTGTCATTCCGTGTTTAATTTCTGCAATATCCATTTCCGACACCATAAAGTATATACATATATTTTGACTTCTTATGCATAGCGAAGTCGATTGAGTAAAATCAGTCTGTCCGTCCGTGTTAGTCTTGATCTCAAATTTTCCGAGGCAAACTTGATTTCACAAAAAAATATATATATCAATCGATCAGATATAGTGTCAAAAATGGTGCTATTGGAAATCAGCATGAGCGGTCCATGTCCTTCGAGGCAGCGGGCAAAACACCACGCCTACCTCTAATTTTTTCATGTCATTTGTAACAATAAAGTAACTCTAATCAAAAAAAAAATATATGGGGCGATAGAGAATTAAAAAATAATAAAAAAAACATCAAGTGAAAAAATTGACGCTCGCCCACATTTTCCGAGTTATGGGGCTCTGAAGTTTTCTAATTTTTTAAAATATAAATATGGGGATCATTTTTAAGCGTTTGAAGAGATCTTTAAGGAGGTGCTAAAATTTTTTAAAAATGCTTAATCCATTAAGAGCCGATGCCAATTTTATGTAAAATACGCAGTACCAATTTTTTTTTATTTTTTAATTCTCTGTCACGCCAATATTTGCTTTTTTGATTGGAGTTACTTCACTAAACTAGATTCACATAGAAGGTGAAGGGTATATAAGATTCAGCATAGCCGAATATAGGACTTTTATTTGTTTAAACTGCGAAATAATATGAGCTGCACACATTCCGTGCGAAATTTTAATACACATCAAACAATGTTGCATACTTAAAGGCAATAAGAACAAGAAATCCCTTCTAAATCGTGATGTTATCACCGCTAGCGAAATAATTAAAGTTGCACAAGATTTCAATTCATAAATAAAATCATATTATAAAATTCAATTGTATGTAGTTAATCTGATTAAATTTTCAATTTAAATAAAACATATAACTTTGGTAAAGTTTCAACAATAACAATAACCAAGTCACTTAAGATCTTAAGATATAAAAATCTCTATTTAATATTTAAAAAAAATAAAGTTGAAATTTCATAAACAATAATTTTTTAAATAAAAACTTGTAAAAAGGCCAGCAACTTGAATTGAGTTTAAGCAGTAGAAAACAACAATTAAGCAATCAGCTTATCATTTCAACACTTACAAACTGCATCATTGACAGCAACACAGAAGAAAACAACTGTTTAATATTTTGCAATTATTCCTTAAGCCATTTTAAATAAGTATCATCTTACCAGCTGCTCATCTGTTCATCTGCCCGTCAGTACATGATTGCGGTTTTGAATAATTTCACAAACGTTAAGCCAAAACAAAGTCAAGCAAATTATTCGTTCGTACAATAATTCTAAAAAAAAATACAACAAGTTGAAACTAATGAGCTTTTTAAATGAATGAATGCTTGATGACCAAGAGGATTTATAGGGAAGGAGATATTACAATCACCATTTGAAATTAGTAGACAACCGACAGAATTTTGTTCATTATGTTTAAAATTACAATATTATTAAATTTAATATTTAATCTTTTCAAATTATCAATAATGTAAATATTTAATTTTGTTCAGAGGAATTCGCTTTTGGGGTTTTCATAATAATAATTTTTAATTTTTGTTACTATTTCGCAATTATAATAAAAACCACATAATTGTGGTTTTGTTAAGGATTTTAATTACAATTTTAAAATTTATTAAAAAAAAACATAAATTATTAGTGGATTTGAATTTGCCAGCGCTTTTTGCCAGAATAAAATAATTTATTTTATAAAAATTTTTTTATTATTCAAAAGTTTAAAATATTATTTTTTTTTCTACGAGTATAATTATGTCGGTGACGCATTCTCATTAATGTAATGTAAAAAACACATCGATTTATTTAATGTTATTAAAATATTTTATATTCATTCGATAGCTGATTTGAAAATTTCATGATTCCTCCTTAAGGGTCTTAAGAGCAGCCAGAAAGTCAATACATTTAAAATATCCAATAATTAATTCTTTTTGTAGTTTTGAAAAATGGGACCTTCTGTCACGAAGCTCAAAGATGGGGGCTCAGGATATCGGCGACAGGATAAGTGAAGTTCACAGCACTTGAAACACTTGAAAAAGTATAAGAAGAAAATAATGAAAAGTTAAACAAATTTATGAGCGTTTTTCTATATTTAAAAAAAAAATTTATTATTAATAAAAACATGGACATATTGATTTAATTAAAAAAAAAAACCTCTGCAACATTATTGTCTGTAAACGAATAAAAATATTACAAATATTTATTAAAAAGAAAAAAAACTTTTTACTTCCGTTCATCATCATATTCTATCATTTTAAATGAAAACAAAGAACCAGTAAAACTTTGTTTTATAACAGTAGTTTTTTTTTTATTAATAAAAAGTACTTTTGTATTTGTAGAAAAAGTTTTAAATAAATTATTTCATTTTATGGTTTTTACTTTTATTTTATATTTCAATACATAAAAACATTGTAGAAGAACTTTTGTTTAAATGAAATGTAATACAAAGAACAGGAACAATTTAAATGAAGCAAAAAGTTTTAAATAAAAATTTTAAACGTCGCATAGAGGGGTATTCTGCCAATCTAGCTAAGCATTTTGAGAAATTTTAAAAATTAAGAACGTAGCTTGACAGAAAACACTAAAAGAACCTCAACGCCAGCCGAATATTAAAAACATAATGCTGCATGTTAGGACAGAAAAAAAATAATTTTAAATGTAGATCAGAAATTTCCATACGGCTGGAAAAATTAAAGCAAATAGCCCTTTTTGTGAATTCATTATTATCTCCACAACCATAATAGTATCTCACTCACAAATTTTTATTTGGGTTTATTCAGTTTTACTTATTATTAATTCAAGGTGACTTATTGTTATATTTCATACAATGTTCTGCTTATAATTTAAATTACCATAAGCTACAAAAACTCTTTTGTTACCTGAAATACTTTAACTGCCAACATAAACCATTCACTTACTTATTTAAAAAAAAAGAACCCAAACTCTCTATATGGAGATGCAGTATTTTTTCTCATTTTAATTGCTTTTGGATACCACACGTTTTCCAAATAGAATTTGTTGAAATAAAAACCTTTAGAATATTCTTTAATAGGGCTCTTTTAGCATACTGGAGTGGTAATAAATTTTATATGTAGAATGAGCTAACGAAAAAAAATATTACACATGAGAACTTAAATCATTATTTTTTCTGAAATAAATCAAATGATTTTTTGCCATATTCTTTTTAAACTCCACAAAGTCAAGAGAACTTAAATATAAAAGTTTTCGTCGAGTATTTTGTACTTAAAAATATTTATGAAAAAATTTATTAAAAGACTTTCTCAGCAACATGTTGAATTTAAAGCACATTTGCCTGTGTTATTTTTGATGGGCAAACTTAAAGCATAGAACTCTGTTCATCATTTCGTGCTAAATGTTGTAAGTGTCCATATACAAAAATTACTGCGAAATAAATATGAAATAATGTTGCTGAAGTAGTACTATGTTTATTTGTAAAATAGTCACGAAATGTTTCTCGCAGCATGTATTCCAACTAAAAAATTTTCTTGGCAACATTTTTTTTTCCACTACAAAATAACATAAACATTTTTCGTACGGAATTTTTTAAAAACAGTTCTTTGTTTTGATTTATATTTTTGTGTTCAAAAAATTTATAAAAGAAAAATGAAAAAAGTGGACATTTAAAAATAGAAAAAGACAAAAATTAATTTATTGACGCAGAAAAGCGTTTGCTCATTACTGCGATTAAAAAACAAAAACATATATGTATGTACGGGTAAAATTCCATAAATTTGATTGAGGTGAATGAGTATTTACTTCTCTTCGCCTTCAGAAAATTTTAAATTTTTTCAGACAATGTGAAATTCTTGAAGGCGATAAAAACGATAATTATTTTCTAAAACGTTGTGTTTGGCACTAGTAGCTAATTGTCAAATTTTTCAAGCGAAATAATTCATGTTGCTAAATATTTTTCACAAAATTGGACAGAGTTATAGGCTTTAGAATATTAATGAATAAATATATCAAAAGACTTTCTCAGCAACATGTTGGAATTTAAAGAACATTTGTCTGTTTTATTTTTGTTAGGCAAACTGTTAAGCGTTGTACCCTGTACATAATTTTATGAGAAATGTTGTCAAAAGTCCAAATAAAAAGAGTTACTGTGAAATAAACAATAAATAATGTTGCTGAGGTAGTACTCTATTTATTTTTGCAGAAGTATCGAAATGTTACCCGCAGCATGTTTATAATACTAAAAAGTGTTCTGACAACATTTTATTTTAACACCGAAATAACATACGCAGCACTTTATTTGTTCGGAATTTTTGACAACCATTTTTTCAGACCATTTCTTTTGATCTAATTTTGCTGTGTTCAAAAAATAAAAAATCGAAGAAAGTGTAAATTTGAAAAGAGAAATAGACAAAAATACATTTAATGATGCAGAAAAGCATTTGCTTTTTTCTGCAATTAAAAACCAAAAACATATACGGGATAAATCCCATAAGCATACTTGAAGGCAATAAAAACGACAGTTATCTTTTAAGCCGCTGTTTTGTCACTACTAGCCAATTGTCAAATTTTCAACAGAAATAATGCACGTTGATCAACATTTTTCGCAAAATCGAACAGAGTACTAGGCTTTAAGATTAAAACACAATTCGTGTAATTTAATTAGTCAAACATAGGACTTTGTTTACCATTTTATACGAAAATAATGTTGCTAAAGGCGTACTTTGTGAATTTTAAAGTCACCATGTTGTTTGAATGGTATTCTGTTCATGCGGAACGTTATCCAAACTACTTACATAAATTATATGTAAGTAGCATTATATTTTTACTGTGAAAATATGTATAAAATAAGTTTCTTCAACATTTTCTTATAGCTGTGAAATAATATTTCATATGCAGTTTCTTCAGCAACATCTGATCACCTATGTTTTGTGCAACACGTTCAAGCAACATGAGTCTGAAATAAAATGTAGTTATTTTATTATATTTTCAATAATAAAATTTTAACCATACTAATGATACGAATTTTATGTTTAGTCTTGTTTTCTCCTGCATTAATTCTATTGCTCACTGTATATGTGGTTGTTCACGTTTAATGTATGAATATGGTATCCGCGTAAAAATGTGGTGTAAATTACTAAGCAAGCACAGCAGTACCAACATTCACTAGTGACTGCTTCAAAACTGTTAATACATTATTCTGGTACACGTAAAGGACTTGTTTGCGTGTTTGTGTGCTTGTGTATTTATGGAAAGTATGTAGTCGTATATTTTTTTTTTATATTAATGTACTTTTTTCCATGTATCCACAGATTCTCGCTTTGTTTATTTAGGTGTTTTCACCCTTAAAGCTCGTGGTAGGTAAGTTTGATTAATGATAAGCTTGCGTAATGTGATTTTTTGTATTGTTAAAATTTTCAAAGTTAAAAAGTGATTCGAAAAAAGCAGTGTTTACTTTAATAAAAATTTAAAAACTTTTGTGGAAATACTTTGTGGCCAATTTATAAAATGTTCGAATATTCTTATTTATAAGACAAAAAACATATAAACACATTAACAAATAAATTAAATAATTAATTAATAATTAATAAATAAATAGTTTAAGCATGAATAATAATTTTCAGACTTCCAAGTAAATGTTGCTTTAATGTTGCCAGATACATTTCACATGTTTTTCACATTAATAACAGGGTAATATATCTGCAATATTATTTCATTAATATTTTATGATGATTTCTTTATATGAACCTTAACAGCATTTTGCGTAAAATATTAAACAGAATATTAGACTTCAAGCTGAAAAAATTTTGTGATAACGTCGAGTTTTAAAGCCGTATGGCCTAATGTTACCCCAAAGTTACCCACAGATTGTTTTATGACAATCACATATAAAAAAAAAATAATGATAACGAAGAACTAATAAGTTTACTAAAAAATCAGCGTCCAAATTTCTATTGATTTTTATTTCTTAATAAAAACTGTGTTCTATCGTTCTGTTTTTTAAGAGAAAAGCTATCAAACTACGTACATATAAAATGTGTATTAAAAATACATGAAAAAATGTTGCAGCAGTATTACTCTGTGTTTAAAGCCTAGTACTCTGTTCGATTTTGCGAAAAATGTTGAGCAACATGCATTATTAGTGTCAACACAGAGTTTCAGAAAATAATTATCGTTTTTATTGCCTTCAAGAATTCCACATTTTCTTTTAAAAAAATTTAAAATTTACTGAAGCTGAAGCTGAAGAGATATAAATACTCATTCAGCTGACCCACACTTATGGAATTTATCCCATACATACATGTATATATATTTTTTTTTTAATTGCAATAATGAGCAAACTTTTTTCTGCGTCTATAAATTAATTTTTGTCTTTTTCGCTTTTTAAAAGTCCATTTTTTTATAATTTTTTTAAACACACAAAAATAAATCACAACAAACGGTGTGAAAAAATTGTTTTAAAAAAATTCCGTACGAAAAAAATGCTGCTTATGTTATTTCGTAGTTAAAAAATGTTGCCAAAAACATTAGTTGGTAAACATGCAAGAAACATTTCGTGACTAAAGCCTGGTACTCTGTTCATCTTTTCATGCGGAATGCTGTCAAATCGCATACATAAAAAATTTGTATGAAAAAGTCATGAAAAAATGTTGCAGAAGTAGTACTCTGTTTTTACTGTGGATAAACATATGAAATGTTTCTGGCAACATTCTATCCAAGCTGTGAAATAAAGCAAGTAGGCATTATTTCATGCGGAATTTTTCATACAACAGATGATCGTATGTCTTTTACTTACGTTTTTAAAACAATGATACCACACTTTAAATGTCAAATATTCCACATGAAATAATCAATGTTGCTCAACAATTTTCACAAATTTGAACAGAGTACCAGGCTTATTTCACAAATAAACAGAGTAATACTTTAGTAACATTATTTCTTATTTATTTCGCAGTAATTTTTTTTTATATGGACTTTTTCAACATTTCGCACGAAATGATGAACAGAATGCTATGCTTAAGTATGAAAAAACGTGTCTGGCAACATTTGTGCCAGAAAATTAATAATTTTCAAAAAATTTCAAATATCAAAAATAAATTAAAGAGAAAAACTTAAGTTTAGTGGATTTTATTTACAATAGAAACAATGTTTATATTAAAAACCAATAAAAAATCCCTAAGAAGACACTACATTTTTGAAAAAATATGGTTTAACATATTTCAAAAAGCCGAACATAAAATAAATTAAAAACAATTAAATTTCAAAACTGCAAACATAAGAATGTATATTTTTTAATCGCTGAAATAGTGTTTAAGTGAATAAAGAGTTTTTAAACTCCTGATGCAGTCTTTGATCCGTCGTACCCGATGATCTCATATATTATCTTTGTCAATGTGAGATTTAAGCCAAACAAACAACATTTATTTGTTGCATTGTAGTACAATCCAATACATCTAAAAATTGCTGCAAGTGTGTTGTGACCTTATACCCTTTTTTTTTTTTTTTTTTTTAAGAGAAGTAGCACTTCAGGCATCAATACCTACTTAGTTGGCAACCGTGCTACATTCTTTAGGAAAGGGATAGATGAGAGAGAAGAAAGGTGGTGAAAGGAGATAGATATAGCCATTTTATTAATTATTTTACTTCGCCGGCGAATATGATTCTGTCCATATAAATAAAAAAAAATAACAACAAATTCGCAGGCGCCTATGAGGACATGCGGTCCGTATACTGTGTGCTGACTTTGTACCCACGGTATTCAATTTTTATATTCATGCGTAGCGAGGCACGCCGGGATCCGCTTATATATGCATAAAAAGCCATTTTCAAATATCAAAACTTTTTAACAGACGCAAACCTTTCATATCAATGCCATAAATATCTCAGCAACTGTTGCCAAAATTGATTAAGCACTTTACAAAATTAAAATAATAATTCGCTACAGCTAAATACTTGGAATAATACTTTATGACACTTATAATGCCTAATTAAATACATCAAAAATTTTTAAAAATGATTGTCATAAACAAGTCTCTTTAAACACATTCTGTTTAAAATTTATTTTAAAATATATGTTTTTTTTTTTTTTTTTTGTTAATAAAATTTTCGGCTTCACAACTATTTAGAACAAATATACACACGCACACACAATTTTTTAAATTAGAAAAATGTAAATTGTTTGCTTGAAATGGTTGCTGCAAATACATAACTTTTAATACGATTGGGAAGAGTATGAATACACAGAGGAACCTCTGATATCACGGAAACGAACTTAACTTTATTTTTTATTATTGATTTCATGTACATATTTTCTAATAAATTCATGTGGCTGTTTTTATTTAATAAAGTACGCACATACTTACAGAATTTGATGCAAACATTTGAATGTCTGTCACGCACAAAACAAGACAAAAAAGTTGAATTTTTTTAAATTGATAATGCACAATTCTTGGGAATGGCTCACAACCGCACGTGCACTAATAAGAGCTCATATAAACCAATTGGCAGAAACAAGCCTGCCAGATCTTTTTATCTAAAAAAAATTTAGCCGTTTTTACTCACTTTTAAAAAAATTCGCTACGAAAAATGGTATGGCAGTATTAACTCATGTGTCTTAATGGCCAAATAAACTATAGAAGTGGAAAGCTAAAAAGCAGATAAACTTTTGCCGAAAAAAGTTGCCGCAGCAGTCATTTTGAACACAAGACAAAAAATAATTTAATGTTTACACTAGTTATTGTTACGAAGTGTGGATATGGAGGCAAAACGATTGTCAATACGATTGTGTAGTTTATTTGGTTGAAGAAAATATTTATATGCTGTGTTTTACATTGAAATTAAAAATAGTCTAAAGAGCAAATCTAATATATATATTTCAAATCTGGTTGTTTGTTTTTGAGTGCATCAATTAAGGCTAAACAACTGAACCGGTTTTAATGAAATTTGAAACAGGCTCCTCGCGGTAAGTAAATTTTGAAATCGCGGACCGGGATGGGAGAAAAAGGGAAGGCGACCATTTTTATGCGTCTGATGAAAGACATGGAAAAAACCGTAGTTTTACAGCCAAACAGATTACAGTAAAATTTGAAACCTCGTTAGATATTTATGTAACGGGTTGAATATTCTATATTTATTAAAAAAAAAGGGATTTGGAAGGGGCAATGGGCGAGAGGACAAATGCGCAATTTTATCAATATTAAACGAGTTAAATTAAAAGCAGATTCTAAGGATATTTAAAATATAGATTTCTCCTGCTCTATACAATTCAAACCGATTTGAAGGATTTTTTACGTGTTCGGAGTAGATTCCCATGGCAAACAAGGTAATAACATATTACACAGTATCTAAAAAGGCCCTAAAATTAAAACTAAACAACGCCGGGTACTATAAGTTAGGAAACATAAAGATATGAAATTAAATTTCTGTATTGTTTTCTACTTTCGTTTTACTCCAATCATAATTTGTATAAAAATATTTTGTATGTTTTTAGCCAACATTGCAATGTGCGATGGATAAAAAAAAACAGATAATGAAAGATTTATTTCAAATATTTTGCACTTGATTATATTATCTTTTTGAATAAACAAAAGTCAAATTTCATACTAAATTATCATGTTGAAAAACTCGTGTTCATATTTTTCTATTTATAATTTTAAGGTGTGTGACTGAAGTTGATTATGCTTCTCTGGAGAGTCGTATTTACTTCAAAATAGTTTTAAAAGAAATATGAACGGTATATTTATTTTTCAGTTTTGTTTTTTTTTTTTTGTTTTTATTTATTTCTTTTTTTTTTGTGTTATACCACGAAGGGATTTAAAAAGTTCATAATGAAATTCCAGGGTCACAGGCAAATGTAAAAGAACATAGAGCCTGACAGCTAGAAGATAGAATAAGCTAATACAGGAAGTGAAGAAAATGTTTGTGTTAAATACTGTGAGGACTAGGATAGGTTAGGTTAGGTTGCACAGGCCGTCGGCGCAAAAGAAAGACCGACTCACTTGGGTCCCAAAGGTCCCATTGTGTTGCCTAGAAACAGGATGATTGAGGTCATTACGGCACCATCAAAGATCCACATCCAAACCACCCGGAAGGACCGGATAAACAAGTTTATCCTAGCAACATCGTAGACAGACAAGTCTGCAAGACTATGCAGTCTCGGACTGCCAAAAATAGCCACTGTGTTCTCAGAAAGAGCCGGGCAGATGCTCCACCGTTTCCTCCTCTTCCTCATCTTGACAACTTCTACAGTAGTCATGATGAGGAAGGATCAGTCTCCTAGCGTGGTCACCAATGACGCAGTGCCCTGTCAGCACAGCCACCAGTGTATCCAGCTGCTCTCGAGAAAACCTTAGCAGGTTTGAAGATCTCCTACTATCATACTGAGGCCACAGTGTCCTCGAGACCCTGCAGGTAACCTCTTCAGACCATCTAGACTGTGCAGCCCTAAAAAGTTCCTGCCCAAATAAAGCTTTACAGCAGCTTAATGGGACCCCCACCAGTGGATCTATTTCTCGGTCTTCCAACCGGGCTACAAGTCTGGCTAGTTCGTTCGGACTAGGATAAAAAAGTTAAGATTTAAATGTCATACCAGATAATGAGGATTATTTCCGACCTCAGCTCAAAAAAAAATACCAAAAACCTATTTTTACGTTGGTTTCCTATCAATTGTAGGAATTCTAGCAGCACGTTAATTTTATTTTACTTTTTTACGGAACCTTATTTATTCTCTATTGCTTGTATTTCTTACTCTGTCGCTCTATATCCGATTTGTTCCAGCAATTTCTTATTTGCCTTTTATGAGCTATTACAAACTTACTCCAAGTCTTGTCTATCAAGGGTGTTCCTTAAACATGTGTACTAATCCGGCCCACAGTATGCTATGATTCCGGATAGACCGAAACCAATAATACTAGCCTGGGACTTTATAATTAGCTCAGTCGCTACTGCCACACTGTTCTAATGTTGTTGTTTCACCCCGGCACACCAAGAGTCTGTACTGACCTAACCTAGGTGCAGACGAGGGTCCTCGGGGATATAGGGGGAACAAATCCACCTGTGTGCAGGCACTGAAGCTAGATGGACTGTTGGGTACTGTCAAAGGATTTCACCAGTGTCCTTAATTATAATGAATAATAATAGTCTAAATAAACTGGTGAGGTCCCTTTAGGGTACACGTGGTAGTTGTGGTTAAAGTTGTCTATTTCTGGGGGTCTGGCGTGGAATAGAGGTGTGCTGAGGTGTGCTGTTGCACTCTCAACAGAGGAGTTTAAGGATAGGCTCCGATCCTATAGCAAGGGGTAGATTCATAGTCCTACAAGCCATGGTTTGAAAATTGCACAGTATTAGTGGTTTAACCACCGTCTGGTAAGAGGTACAGACGTTAATCTAATCACTTATCCTGTTCTAATTTTGTTCTTTTCCTCACTAGCTTTTTCTCTTTTCTGTTCAAGACTCTGAATTTTTAACTCTATTTTCCACTTATCCGTCCTTTAAATAAATTCTCTACCGCGGATATTCAACAACAGTTATCTTTCTTTCTCTTTAAGTTTCTGTTGGGATTTGAACTCAAGACTCGTACAACTTATGTTTAACAAACACAATAACAAAATTAATATGAATTTCTCCTTCTTATTTCCATTATGCACTCTTTAATTCCTTTTCTGTATGTCACGTTCATTTAAGATTTGGTGATTGTTAAAATAAAAAAATTTAAACATGCAGATAAAAAGTTTTATGGCCACCTTTGATATGCAGTATTTGTGTTTGCAGTTACACTGCAGACGACTCTTTTAATACGATTAATTTAAAAATAAATTATATCGTTCTTATCAGCCTGCCTGTCTAATAGACAAATTGCCTTTTTTTAATCCTATTATATATGTATTTTGGTTAAACAAAAAAAAAAAATTGACAGAAAAAACAACAACAACATAATGTGATACCAGCAATAAAACTAATTTGATTTATCACTGCAGGTTATAATTTTTTGCAATGCATTAGTTTTGTTTTTTTTATCAACATAAACAAAATTTAATTTATTACTGGCTTAGAAAGTGTCATTTAATTAAACATTTCATAATATCGGTTCTATTTGTTTAAATATTTGTGAAATTTTGAATAAATTACATGGAATAGAATATGATCAAAAACTAAGTCGAAAAAAATTTTCTTAATTAAGTTAAGAGTGTTGACAGGAGAAACAACTAAAGGGCCCTCTGCGATACTAAATGAGTCTCACAGTGGTCTAGCAACTATAGTAGTCATGCAAGACGACGTGAAAAAAAACCTGTATGAATACATATTGGATGTTCTCCATTATTTATCATAGTGGCTGCAATTATTCGAATGCATTCCTCTGGTGTTCTCCCTGGAACTTAACTTCATAGTCAAATTTAACTAATACACAGGGAAGTAAAGGTTTGCAGACATACTTTCAAAGGCAAGAAATTCAGCAACATAATTAGTGACGATATGGTAAAAAAAGGCGAGTGCTTTTATTTCCTACATTTTTCCATTCTTATTTTTTTTTCGTACTTTACTATCGATAAAATCCCAAAAAATCAAAATTCAGAATTTCACTAATCCATTAATATGTCACATTGTCAACAAAATTCCACAAAAAATTTAATTTTGCAAAATACAAAAAAAAATTTAGTTAAAAAAATTCAATTTTACTAAAAATCGTTATTTCCATAAACAGTCGAAATTTCACAAAAATAACACAATTTTAATTTTTACTGAAAGTTAGAATTTCAATAAAAAAAATTTAATTTCAGTAAAAACCTTAAAATCAAAAAAAAAATCAGAATTTTACTAAATTTTCACAAAAATTTTAAATTTTTTAACAAATCTTCAAGAGAAGAGTTAATTTACATCAAAAGTAATATTTCATTAAAAACTAAAAATTCTCCAAAAAAAAAAAACTAAAACTATTGAAAATACAGGGTGTCCGCCGGAAAGGTATACTACTTTGTTTGTTTATAATTTATGATTAAATGAAAGAGAATTGGTCTTATTTTGATAAATGACTTATTTAATGTCGGCAATTTTTTTATAGAATACAATAACAAATAAATGCCCTCCCCTGTTAGCCTCACAAATGCGGCCCTTTAAATTATTTTATCCCGAACATTTTGTTTGCGTTGCTCATTGTTTGTTTATGATTTGTTTGGATAAACCTTACTTTTCAGATATCCCCACAAAAAGAAGTCCGGAGCAGTCATATCCAGGCGACCGTGCAGGCCGATCATTATCACCATTTCTTAAAATAACTTGTTGCGGAAAAAGGTCTCGCAGCAGTTTCATTGTAATCTTAGCTGTATGCAAAGTGGCATTAGTGAAGACTAATGTTTACAACAATTGCGGCAGAACAAAGTAGTATACCTACCCGCCGAACACCCTGTAGTTTGCTAAAAATCCAAGTTTTGAAGAAAAAAAAAACAAATAAAAGTGGTATATTCGTTCATACTCAAGTTTATAAACCTTTCACAATATATGTACAACCGCTGACTTGAAGGACATGAACCAATCTTGCTGGTTTTCAATAAAAAATTTTTTAAACCTTGTCTAATCGGTTGACGTATTTAATTTTATTTATCTAGTGTTTTGGCAAAGTTGATTTCACCACAAACACGGACAGGCAGACGGAATTTTTTTGTGTTTTTTTTTTTTTGTAATTTTTTGTGTTGTTTGTTTGCACAAAGATTTAAAATCTACTTAAAAAGATGCCGTGCGTGGATTGGTAAGCAATTCAGCAATATGTGATATAAACGATTCGGCACGGACCAACTAAAATTGCACTTTTAAGTGATTAAATTTTTAATAACATTTATTAAAGAAAATCTCTGTTTTAATATCTTAAAAGCCCGTATGGTTAAACTTTATTTATGTATTAACCATCTTATGGTTTTATTACATTTTATTTTCTACGCGTGCGACTTCACGCTGCTCCTTTATTTATGGTTTCAAAATAGTTCAACAAATACCACAAACCCTGCAAAGCAATATTAGCATTAAGTTAATTAAGCCAACATAAAAATAATGTTTAACCAAATGATATTATGACAAGATATTTATTGATATGTTTATATTATGGAGTTGTAATTAAATATTTATAATGCACACTTTCATAAAACCAAATAATATGCAATTATATAATTTTTGTTTAAATGACAGGTTTTTCACTTTGTTGCAGAACAACATGGCATTGAATAAAACAAATGAGCAATTTATAGTAACAAGATTTGCCTTAACAAAAAAAAACAAGTAAAGAAAACTACTAACTATTTATTGATATTTAAAAGATGTCACACACACACCCACAGTTTCTTAATAAATAGGAATAGCAATTTGTCTTTATTTATATTGTTTTATTTATTTGGCAAATATTGTAACTTTTGTTGTCTTTTAAATTTTATATGTGGTTGATACAAATTCAAAATTAAATTAAAAAGTTTCTTTTTGGCTGATGTTAATAAACACCCACTTGTAATTGCATTAAAAGAAAACTTTCTAAAGTTTTTGATCGTTTTTCTTTACATACAGTAAGCGCTACAAGAAGTAAAGAATGTATTTACACATACGCACACAGCATACACACAATTATTTAATATACATCAGCACTAATCCAGCAAACACATGTAACAAAAGGGCAACCATCAAAGCCAGCATACAATTTTGATATCTCTTCTTCTTGATACTCTTTCTCAAATGACAAACATTTGTAATTTAATTAGAAAAAAAGTTAAAATAAAATATTATTCCAAATTGCATTATGTGTTTTTCGACTAATTTTCAACAATTTTTAAAATGCAAATTTTTAATAAGTGATATACAGGAGACAACACTAGTTGTAACATGGCTTAGAAACCATGTTGCTTCTTTCAGTACAGACGAAGCAACCATATAAGAAACATCAGTTCTGTATGTATTTTATGCATTTAATAAAAAAGAAAAAATAATAATATAAGCGGCGAACAAAGAATTTTAATTGGTATTACTCTTACTAACAAAATTATCTATTAAGAAGAAAACAAGAACAACTTAAAAAGAAACAAGTCAAAGTGCTATATTCGGCTATGACGAATCTTATATACCCTTCACCATACATGTAAATCTAAATTATTGAAGTAACTTCATTAAAAAAAAGCAAATATTGGGATGACATAAAATTAAAAAATAAGAAGGAAAAAATTAAGTACTGTAACTTCACATAAAAATATCATCGGCTCTTAATGGGTTAGACATTTTTTAAAATTTTTAGTCTATCCTTAAAGAGCTTTTCAAAAGCTTTAAAATGATACCCATATTGATATTTTAAAACATTTGAAAATTTCATAGGCCCGTAACTCGGAAAATATGGGCGAGCGTTTTTTACTTGATGTTTTTTTCTTATTTTTTAATTCTTTATCGCTCCATATATGTGTTTTCTGATTGAAGTTACTAAATTGTTCCAAATGATATGGAAAAATTAGAGGTGGGCGTGGTGTTTTGCCAGCTGCCTCGAAGGCCATGGACCGATTTTGCTGATTTCAAATAGCACCTCATTTGACACTATTTATTTTTCTTTTGAAATCAAGCCAGACAGACAGACATCGCTCAATCGACTTCACTATGCATAAGAAGTAAGAATATATGTAATTTAAGGGGTCGGAAATGGTTATTCTAAAAATTACATACGGAATGACAAACTTCTCTACTGTTTGTGGTGAAGAGTATAAAAAAGGAATATGGACGAAAAATTGGTTTTTAGAAATAGAGAAATTTTCAAATAAAATGCTTTTAAAGAATTAAAAGTAAGTGCGACGAAAGTCCCCCGAAATTATGTGATGATAGACGAAAACACGTTCTGAAGGTTGCCTTCAATGTTCCCGCGTTATATCTAATATCACAAATGTGGACAAAAACGAATTTTCAATGTACAATGCATAATTAATATATTTCGGACCTGTCAACAAATTGTTCCGTATTTTACTTCTCAAATGTAAGTGTTTTGTTAGCGAAGTCCGGCCAGACAGGAGAAGTTTGTAAGCGAAACCGATGTTCAATATACCATGGAGGAGAAATAAAAAAAAACAAATCTAAAAAATTCGAAGAACTTTCAAATGAAATAGTTAGTTAGGAGTGGCAGCCTTTCACGACGAAGCTCGCTTGAGCACAATCGAATGGCCCGTTGTGATACTACAAGGAAGATGGCGCAACTCCCCTTACCAAGTTGAGAACCATGAAAATTCCCGGATGAACTTTGCTATGTCCCCTATAAAGTGAGATGATAGCTCTGTAAGAGTTCCGAAGAAAAGAGAGCCCAGAATTCTTAATCTTCTTCGAGCGAAGGATGGACAATGGCACAGGAGCAGCTGCCTGGTCCGCTTATGGCCATTTTAAACGTTGCCAGAGGAATCCCAACGTCTGGTAGCGAGGAGACGTTAGGACGCAATGTTCCCCGTTTGACGATATCATCGGCCTCACAGTTTCCCTGGATATCCCTGTGACCAGGGACCCAAAACAGGTCAATCTGTGAGCGCTCCGATAGTGTGTTTAGTAATGAGCGACATCTTAGGACTAGCTTAGACGTACTGTATGCACCAACAAGCGCCTGACTGGCTGAAAGTATACGAATGGCAAAGCCAAAAAGATCGTCCCTAAGCGCTATTTCGTATGTTTTCAGAATGGCCATTACATCGGCTTAAAGGACGCTGCAGTAGTCAGGGAGTCTAAAGGAGAGTCTTAGTCCAAGGTTATTGGAGAAGATTCCGCAACCGACCCTGTCGTCCAGTTTCGAGCCATCGGTGTATGTGTCGACAGTATTACTGAGAACCACTTCGTTACAGACCCATTCCTCCACACTTGGAATATGGATCTGAAACCCGTGGTACATAGCAGGTGTAGAAGAGATGTAGTCCACCATTGATGATATGGGAATATCCCGAACGATAATCTTAGAGTGACCTATGTGCGGCCTAAGCCAGCGTAAGAGGGCATTAAGTCTGGTTACACAGCATTTGGCCTGTTGCAACACCAGTTTGGTGGGTAACCAGTGATGAAGGGCATACAGAGCATTTGTTGAAGTACTTCGGAGATCGGCTGTTCTCCTGACTTTATCAAGAGGCTTAGAGAATATTCGGCACCATAGAGAATATTCGGCTCGATTACTGCCTTATAGAGCTAGGAGGTGATTCGAGTCTTAAGCACCCATCTTGGTCCTAGAGCTCTCTGGCAGAGGTAGAGCGCACAGGTCGCCTTCCGAGCTCTTTCGGCAATGTTCGCTTTCCATTGAAGTTTAGGGTCAAGTATCAGCCCAAGGTATTTCACACTTCTACTTACAATGAGCACAGTGCTCAGTTATTGGAAATAACTCCCAATAATAATAAAATAACTCTCAATTATCAAAATAAATGAAATAACTCCTAACGAAAAATTATATAATAATCTGCAAAAAATTGGAGTTATTTCATTTGGGATTTATTTCACGGTACCGCATGGTTATTATGTTACTACATTTTTCAAGGTCCCAACTTGAGTAAAAAAATCAATTTTTTTGTTATATTGCATTATAAACATTATTTTCGTAGTCATAATTATGCGACACAAAATTTATGTAAACAAGGCATTTGGCATCAATTCGAGAAAATATACATTTAATAATAATATTACACTCGGGTTAGCTTTAAGAGAGAATTTAAATTATATTTAAAGTATACATTTTCAAGCTTAGCAAAAAAAACAGAAAACTTACATTACTGCTTAGTTTTAAAAAATGTTTGAGCATTTCGCTTATTCTGAAAGTAACGAAACGGCTTTCAATTTCTTTGCTGGGATGCTCTACAAATGCAAACTTTTTTCCCATGTTTTTTTTTATATTATTATATTATTTTGTTTTGTTTAATTTATTTACTTTAAAATGGTTTTAATTTTCCTTTTTGTCGATGTGTGACGTATTTGCAGGCATGTGAGTGTGTTTATTTTTCTTCACTTATTTATTCGTGTTATATTTTTCGTTTTACACAATTTATAAAATGAAAATGAAATAAAATTTATTGGCCCATAATCATTATTATTAAAGAGGTCATATTGAGTGATTTATGGTGTTTAAAACACATTCAAATAATAGAAGTACGTGATTTATTTGCATGAATGTAATTAGAAATTGAAAATTAAGCATGAATAATAAAACAATACAATTAAATACAACTTTTATTTAAATCGGAAAAAACAAAAGAAAAATGTTATAGAAATTTTTCACAAAATAATTTTAAGGCAATAATTTCCCTTAAGTTTGCTTAACATGCATTACGGTAAAGTTTTCTATGGAAAAGTTTCTTTTTATATTCTTAAGACTTCAAAAAAGCGTCAAATAAGTAGTTGTAGTTATAGGAATACAGTAAAGATAACGATCGCCTGAGTAGGTAGGGTCCATTTGGGTCCATTGATTGGTCCCTTTGTGCTACCTGCTGTTATAAGTGAGAGAGAAGAAGAAACAGAGAGAGAGAGAAGATTAAGGCAGGAATAAAAAAGAGAAATGGGGATAAAGAGTTGAGAAAGACAGAAAGGACCGTGGGTATGAGAATACGAGAAGATTAGAGAAAAAGAAGAGAAGAATCCGCCAAGTGAGGCGAGTCGACCAAAGTGTGCACTCATCCCCCTGAATGAGTCACGATGTCCGGTTATGGGTCAGTAAACTACCCACTGTACCTTAAGAAAGAGCTAATCCTACCTGGACCCATCGACGATATATCAGATAGGCACTCATAGTATCGTTGACCGAGATATCCCAGTCGTGTACACCCCAGTGAGGGGCATTGACAGAGGAGGTGTTCCACTACTCATCCTCCTCGTCCCGACAACTTCTGCTAAAGTCGTTATAACGGATACCCATTCTCCTAGCATGGGTCCCAAACCGCCTGAGTAAGACCCGGGCAAGTGTAATCCATAAAAATTTATGCTGTTCCATCGTGGATATGTAAACGCCAAAAGAAGAATGACCAAGTAGAGTCGTGTGAAAAGTACAATGTCTCTGGACAGCAATCGTCTTTCATCTCTTAAAGCCTGCCTGCGTAATGACAAACATTCAAGAGAATCTGCTTCAATCTTATAACAACCAAAATAGTCCTTGCTTCCTTCCTCTGAATTTCTTCTGGATTTCTAAGGATAAAAAAATTCAGGTAAAATATTTATGTGTATTAGTACAAATAAAATTGGTCCTACGACCATAGATTCAAGGACAAGTTATGTCGTTTGCCTACTTCTACAAGTCTTCATTATTATGAATATTTTCCTGCAGTCATATCTCCACGGAGGATTTCCAAAGATCTAAAAAAATTAGGTGAAATATTCATATTCATAAGTAAAATAAAATGGTCCTTCGAGCACTCTCTACTTCTTAACCCAAAAAATTTTTTTATAAAAATTTAAAGAAATATAAATTGATTTACATCTATTCCTCTGACTTTCTTCTGGATTTCTAAAGATAAAAAAAAATTCAGATAAAATATTCATGTGTATTTGTACATAAAAAAGTGGTCCTTCGAGCTCTGATTTCTTCTTTATAAAAATCAAAGTAGAAGGAAATCGATTTAAGAGCATGAATATGATAGCAATACGTATGTAAATTACCTGAATTTTTTGGCTTCAATATCTGATTTAGTTAATTAATTAAATCTGAACGTACAACTTATCGGCGATCTTAAGAGTTTAAGGAGGTTTGTTGTAGAGAAGAGTTTTTCTTTTTTTTTTAGTATAAAGTTTATGAGGCAAACATTTTAGTCTTAAACCAAGTATTCTTGTCATTGCAACTTTAAAAATGTGCAATCGCATGTTATATTGTTGGAAGTTCCATATTGTTTTGTTTAAACAGTTGCGATTTTTAGGTCATTCCTTCGCTTAATCACTAAATAATTATACTTTTTAGAAGTAAGTAATTCAAATAGCTGTGGCCCTTGGTTTGCCAGCCGTAACTATTCTTATAAGTCTTCTTTAGGTTACTGTTCCTCTAGCTTTTTTACTACTTCTTTTTGCTGCTTCACCAAAAGTTAAACGTCATTAGAGTTACCCTCATCATTTACTAAATATATATATTTAGTAGTTGCCATCGTAATTGAAGCATTTTCGAATTTATGAATCTTTATTTTTTTTTAATATTCTGCAACGTGAATAAACCAAAAATATTGTTTTTAACGTAAAACCTAAAAAATCCATTAAAATATAAATTTTTTATAAGATTATGTTCTCTACAATTTGCCTTTTACAAGAGACTGATTTGTTTATAAAAATTTTTATTATTTTTCAACTCTTTGATTTGTGTTTTTTTTTTATAACAAAAATAAACAAAAACAAATCTCGTTTTACATAAAACCTAAAAAATCCATTCAAATATAAATTTGTTATTAGATTATGTTCTTTGCAATTTCCCTTTTACATTGTCTGTTTCTTGTTTATATTAAAAATTTGTATTATTTTTAATTTATAAACATTTTTCCATTAGCGAAAATGCGACTGACACAAATTCCATACTTTAAGCATTAATTAGTTATCCAAATTTTTTGCAGGCAGTCTTTTATTAAATTTCGTTGATTTTTTTTTATTTATTTTTTTAATTAAACAAGAAAATTTAAATGAAAACAGTCTCCAAATAAATTGAAGGCGCTTCCTATTTTTAGCTAAACATGATAATAAATATGAACGTCAACGTAGTAAACAGAAACATTAAAAAACAAATACATACTATAGAAACGAGGCATGTGACGAAAATTACCGACTTTCCCAAAAAAAAAAAAAAACACAAATAAACCTCTTAATGAATGAATTTCATATAATAATAATTTGCTCCTTTACATTTTAAGTCATTACATTCGCATCAAGACCCACATTAAGAATATTTAAGGGCCTAGTATAGTCACATTTAGGCGGAACACTTACAGTACGAAAGCATTTTTTTTCTTCAGAGATGTGATTAACACCAGAAGTAGTAGAATTAATCGAATGTTTGCGTTGAAAAAAGATGCGCGCGCATACGTCACATTGTGTTGCCAGGGTGTCCAAACATGGTTAAAGTCAATGTAAGAATTTGAGGGTTGTAAGTAATTCTTCTGAGCATATGTGAGATGCCGTTAGAAAAAAGGTAGTAATGAGGCATTGTCAAGATTTTTCAGCAATCGTGAACTTTTGTAGAGAATTTAAAAGAAAGTAGAAATAACACTTTTCCTGTTTTTTTTTTATTTTTGTAGCAACAAGCATGTATTTTAATACATCTAAAGTTCAGCTGCCCGATATTGCAGGTTCGTTACAGATTCTTACTATTTTTCAACTGTGGCTAGAGATAAAGTAAAACATATCCTGCGATGTTATACGTATGTTAAAGATTTTGTAAAAAAATTACTTTAAACGAGTATTATTAGAAAGAGAGGAACGGAAAATAAGGCTCACTCTTTTTTTCTAATAATTGTTGAATGATAACGAAAAGGAGGCGTGTGGAAGAACTTGTTGCTTGTTGTGTATGGGAGGTGGGTGTTGCGCTTGTCTGATTTTTTTGATAATAGGAAATATGTTACAATATTATCAAATAAATTTACATGCAATTTGACACTCTTATCTGATTACTAATTTCAAAGTACTGAAAATTCTTAAATTTTGGTTGTTTGGGAGGTGGGCATGGTGTTTGACCAATTTTTTTGCAAATGGGCAATATATTACCCTATTAATGAATATATACGCGTGCAAAATTTCAGTCTTATTCGATTGCTAATTTCTAAATTATAACATTTTTTTTAATTTAGGTTGTATGGGAGGTGGCCGTGGAACTTGTTAAATTTGCTCGAAATATCGCATAAATACCCAAAAAAAATATCATGCCAAATTTTACCTCCTTAATCTAGCTGCTGCCATTTTTGGCCACTCGTTGTATGAAATAGCGACACATTGCGTCATTACGTTCTCCTTTCAAATACAAAGACGTAAACATATATATTCTTGCGGTTTGCTAAATGCTAAGGAACTATTAAAAGCACTTAATTTAGTGTTCACATTCTCATGTTAAACTTTGGCAACAGTATCAGCCAAAAATTTCGGTGTAAGCTTGCTAGAACTGCAGCAAGCGATTTTTGTCACTCTTGTTGTGATAAAAAATTAAAAGTCGGTTTCATGAATCCAAAAAGTTCCTCAGGGCCTCGTTTTCCTATATTCACGGATAGAGAAATGCCAAATCATGTTTTTTCAGTAATAATTACATTAATGAGGAAAGTGGTTCTATATGGCATGTCACACATTTCGATCCCAATGCTTCTAATTCCGTGCTAACAATTCCGATCGAATTTCACCCTCTTTAGATTCCTATCGATTTTGCTTATTCATAAAAAATGCTTAATCTCCACTTTTAATTTTAATATGGCAACATTGGTCACAGAAACGTAATAAAGAGAGCAAATCTAAAGAAGAATACTAAATAAAAGTAAATTTAAAAACCGCAGAAAATGAAATTTAAATTGAATTTAATATTGCTTTCATTCGGAAGAAATTTTTCGTTTTCTTAAAAGCCATTTTGCGGATTTGAAATTACTTTCGTTCGGAATTAAGTTCTGTTCTTACTAAGCCAGCACTATTTATTTTCATTTTAATTCCGCCACTTTTATTAACTGATTAAAAAAAAGAAGCAGGCTATCAATTCATCTGAATGTTGCTTTTTTATGTTTGATTCCGCAGAACTTAGCCGTTTCTAAACCAATTTTGAATTTTTTCTTTATTTGAACGGTATTGGGTTCTGTTTTCTAAACACTTCATAGTACCAAAAATAAAGGATGTCCCTATACAACATAAAGGTTTTTAGGTGTACTATAAACCGTAAAGGGTACTTATTTCAAATTTAAAAAAAAAACTGCTCCCAATTGCAAAAATTAATACAAACATAAGTCTAAAAACTAAAGGGTGTCCCCATAGTTAACGTAAATTGATTTGTACGGACCTATCTTTAAAACTGTTATAGATAAACGCTTGAAAATTGGATATAATATCTAAATATTTAAAATTTTAAATTAAAGGGTGCCCCAATAGTTCGTTTAATTTGATAAATATGGCCATATTTTTGAAAAATTGTTGGCAGACGGTTAAATTTACAATGAACCTGTTGTGCTAAGCCCGCTATAACAAGTTTAAAATTTTAAAGGGTGACCCACTAGTTGGTATGCGGCCAAACTTTTGAACCGATATAGATAGCCATCTAATATTTACAAGGATTCTGTATTGCTAAATCCGCGAAACCACATATGTATACAATTTGTTTTGAAAAATTAAAGGGTGTCCCTAAATTTGAAGTAGATTGATGGATACATTCAAACTTTTGCAGTATAATATACAAACACTAGAAACAAACATAAATATTCAAAATTAGGCATACAGAAAAGTTATAGACAAACACTTGGAATTTAAACAAATTTTACTTTACTGTGTCCGCAATAAAGAAAACATTATTTTAAGTTTGTCAGTTTTGAAGTCGGTTTTATTCAAGAATTATTGTTTTTTCGCTTAGTAGCGGTCTCACATACAAGAGCAGAGACAGTGCCGCGGAAATTAATCGATTCGTTTAATTTAAGTGTCTTAATAATATTTTTACCTCAAATTACAGTAGAGCACCAGTAAGTGTCTGCAGAAGTTGAGAGTAGACACCAAACCGCTTAATTTACCAAAGGCGTTTAGACACCGATTTAAAGCCGGGAATCCTGATTTCCCTTTTGAAGCAAATACAAAAAATTTAGTTCATATATGAATCTTTTAACAGCCGTTATATCTACCTTATATCGGGTACTTATACTACCACCCTCGTATATTTTTATAAAATTTAATGAAATTCAAATTTGCCCATCACAATAAATTTTATTTAAAAAAAAAAATAAAAAAAAACATTATAATTTGTTAACTGAAAGTCAATATTCCCTGTATGTTGGGAGGCCACAATTATTTTATAGCTACAAATCAGCCATCAGTACATTTATTACACACCTTAAAGATCATGGCAAAGAAGAAACGAATACATTTATGGCGTTATTTAAAACACAATTATTGCAAACAAAATACAATTTACGACATTTTGTGCGCATTTATAAATTCCATAAATCAAAAGACTATTGAAAACTAAACTAAATCTGCAAAATATATTTTAGGAAAATAAATAAAAATATGATATAATATATATAATATTTTTTTTATTTGCGTTAATCGCAAGGCTTAAACACATGCCCCCAGCATGAGTACGCCAAGAGCATTCCATTTCTTAATTTCTTTTCTTCGTATGTTTTTAATAAATTACACAATTTTAAATTGACGTTACTTACACCTCAATTTAAAGTTAAAAAAACAATTTTATTTTTTATTTAAATTTAAGAATTAAGTCATTTCAGCAGTAGTAGAATTTATTCGTTTAAAGATAGAGAGACAAAAAAATTGAAATTTTTGAAAATACAAAATAAATATATTTTCTTAAATATCGGTCCATTTTGTTGGATATTTAGCTATGAAACCGAGGTGGGCGTCAAATCTATTTTTAAATTTTAATTTTTTGCCTAATTAAAATCAAATTTTTTCAAAAATAATTTATACATTATTAAACGAAAACGAAATATTATAATTAAGAAAAAACTAGATAATAAAAAGTTTAAACACGAAAATTGTTTTTGAAAGAATACCGCGATAATTACACACATGTAAAAAAAAATCCAAAAAAAAAATAAAAATTCTTTAAACGCCAGAAAACGGCGATGAAAAATGTGTTTTGAAAGAAAATCAGACAGTTATGCATACAAATGTATATACATATATACATATTATGAAAGAATATATGTACATATGTAAAAATACATCTATATGATGTTCTTAAAATACTTTTGGAAAAGAAATCACATTTTTTCTCAATCTTAAAATGTTGTCAAAATAAATATTTTCTTCTATTAATTATTTTGAAATTTTATTTTGTCATCTTTTTGTAAACAAAAAACAAAAACTTAATCTTTTCATAATTAGTTAATTACCACAAGATTTTAAGATTAACATTGAAAAAACCTATCACTGAAGGTGAAGAACGGAACAAACTTATATAGAAAAAAATAAATATTTTTATGTCAAAAAAAATTGTTTTTGTGGGAAAAATGCCACATCATTTAGAGAAAAAAATTACTTAAAGTAAAAATTGATTTTTTAACTAAAAAAAAAAACTTATTTAGAGAGGTATGTTTACCCGAACTTTTATATTTTTAATAATGGGGCTTAACTGAAAAGTCGCTTTTTGCAAAAAAAAAAAAAAAAGCATTAGCTTTTTCTTAATCAGATTTTTTGTAAAAATTATGCCTTTTTGAAAAAATGTACTGTTTTAAAAAAGGCACTTTTTTTTAACAAAAATAAGGTACTTTTTTGTAAAAAAATGTGCCCTTTTGAAAAAATCTGAATTTATTAAAAAAGGTACTTTTTAAAAAATGTTACTTTTTGTAACAAAGAGGCTTTTTTAGAAAAAAAATACTTTTTGTAAAAAATGTACCGTTTTTGGAAAATAAGTTACTTTTTGTAAAAAAAGGTGCATTTTCGAAAAAAAACTTAATTTTTATAAAAAGTTGCTTTTTTGAAAAAAGTACTTTTTTTCAAAATAGTCACTTTTTATAAAACAAGGTGCCATTTTTGAGATTAAGGTACTTTTTGTACATAAAAGATATTTTTTAATAATTTACTTGTTGTAAAAAATGTGCTTTTTTGAAAAGGAAAACGTGACTTTGTAAAAAACGTCATATCTTTTAGCGAAAAAATTACTTTTAGCAGAAATTGATTTTTTTAACTAAAAAAAAACTTGTTGTTTAGAGAGGTATGTTCAGCCGAATATTTATATTTTTTAATAATGGGGTTTAACTGAAAATGCGCTTTATGCAAAAAAAAAAGCGTTAGCTTTTTCTTAATCAGTAGTTTACTCGGGCGTTTTTTTGAAAAATTCGGATTTTTTTTAAAAAATTATGCCTTTTTGAAAAAATGTACTGTTTTAAAACAAGATACTTTTTGTTAAAAAAAAGTGCCTTTTTTCAAAATAAGGTACTTTTTGTAAAAAATGTGCCCTTTCGAAAAAAATCTGAATTTTTGAAAGAAGGTACTTTTTATAAATGTTACTTTTTGTAACAAAAAGGCTTTTTTAGAAAAAATACTTTTTGTAAAAAATGTGCCTTTTTTGGAAAATAAGTTACGTTTTGTAAAAAAAGGTGCATTTTCGAAAGAAAAACACTTAATTTTTTTAAAATGTTGCTTTTTTTAAAAAAAAGTACTTTTTTTCAAAATAGTTACATTTTATAAAACAAGCTGCCTTTTTTGAGATTAAGGTACTTTTTGTACAAAAAAGATATTTTGTAATAATTTACTTTTTGTAAAAAATGTTCTTTTTTTGAACAAGAAAACGAGACTTTATAAAAAACGTCTTTCAACGGTATAAACAAGAAACTGATGATTTTTGTAAAAATAAACATTTAATAAAAATTAAACAAAACTTTTGGAAAAGTCCTTTTGTGTGAAAAAGGCATTTTCGAAAAAATTTAATTGTGGAAAAAACTACTTTTTGCTAAAATTTTGTCAAACTTTAGGTAAAAGTTATTTATGAGATAAAAAGGTACCTTTTTCCTATTTATAGAAACAAAATGACGTTTTGTTAAAAAGAAAACAAAAAGTTTTTTATTGTGTAAAAAAGGTGGCAGTGTAGGTCATGAAAATATCACGAAATATTTATATGTGAAGGAATCAAGTACGATTAAAGTTAATTAATGTATATTACACATTTAACAACATTTTATATACAAATGTCCTCAGTAAGATGTCATAATATATTTAAATAGTTTCTGGCAAATATACATTTACATGGATTTATGTTGTTAATGCACATGACAGTGATAGTGTCAAGGATTTATAAACCATAAAACTCAAGACTATAAGAGAGTACATGAATGGCAATAGCAAATACGTGAAAAAATTGCTTAACCTCCCATCTTCCCCCAGTATTTGAAAAACTTAAAACCACAATTTATTTTATAGAAAATATTCAGAAAAAAAAAATAGATAAAAATAGAAAAGAAATATTGCAAACCGAAGAACGAAGAATGTTTTATTGAATGCACACAATATTAAAATAGAAAGGACTGGTATTTCATTTGAAATGTATTCGTAAACATTCTTTCATTTTTATTACATGCAAATAAACGATGCAGTTTATATCAATAACGACTCCTTATGTGGAGGTAACCAACTGGATAAAGTGAAACGACCTGTTTCAATATCATATTAAAAGAATTCAAAATTTATTTATTGAAATAAAAGATATTGCAAATATTTATTTAAATTGCAAACATTTCTTTGTTTAATTTCTAAACTAGATATACCTGGTGTACTTTGAAACCCCAAAAGGAATAGTCGTACCAGGTTCAGTCTTTCACTCCAGCTAGTTTTTTATTTGATTATGAAATCAAAATTTAGAGCACCTTACCCGTACAATTCTTAGGTAAACGGCAACAACTTTCCAATTTATGTTGAAGGCCAATGTCCCAACCATTTAGTATTGCGTTAGAGTATGTATTTTATAGATCAGAGAAACAAGTCGACACTGTCGCCGCTGCCGTTTTAATGGCTTCTTTCGGCTCAGCATTAACGGCGTTTTTGGCAGCTTGTAAAAATTAAACCGCCTAAAATTTTAGTGTTTATCAGCGATGAAAATTTTAGTATTAATTTGTAATTTAGTATTAATTTCGAATTTTACGAAAATCTCGTTTTTTCTAAATTTTTGTATTTTAGTAAAATTTCGAATTTTAACAAATTTTCGATTTTTAGTAAAATTTAGGATTTTACGAATTTTACTCAAATTTAGTTTTTCGCTTAATTTTTGCATTTTAAGAAAATTTCAATTTAAAATAAATTTTTTTTTTTTTAATTTTTTTCCCCCAATCAGGATTCGAACCGTGGATATTCTAAACATTTTTTAGAAAGAAAAATTATTTACGAATGTATGGCGACGCTATCGAAAAAAAATAAGCAAAATTAGACGCTAGCAGAAAGTGCAGCATTACATTTTGCTGTCGCCTAATTTATCTTGTTTTCTTGGGAAAATGTACGCATAAATTTGTAAATAATACTTCTTTCCAAAAAAAAAATATTTTTTGGTTTTTTACTAAAATTTTCTTATTTTAGTAAAATTTCGATTCAAAAGAAATTTTAAATTTTTATTCATATTTTTGAAATTTTCTAAAACCTCTTTTAAAAACTTTATCTGAAGACTTTTTCTTTCGATTTTTACTAAATTATTGGTTTTTACTAAAAATTTTTAATATTAGTAAAATTTTGTGTTTATAATCAAATTTCAAAAATTTATTAAAAAAAAATTTTCAAGCCGATAATTCAGCCGCTGCCGGTTAAAAACTATCCAGCCGCCGCCACCGCACGGCTTGTTTCACTGATCTGTTTCAATGCAGAAATTTTTTTCTTTAGTTATGCTCACTAGCAGCAGAGTTACTGAGAGTAAAAAACTGCACCTATTCTAGTTCTTTAGGTACACGAAAATAATTTTTTTCTTTGTATGGGTGGTACCACGCTCACTTTTCCAACCTATTCTGTGTTTCGCTAAGCTATGTTCATTAATATGAGAGTTACTAGTGCTAAGACTTACAACTCTTCCTGTTGTCATCTAGGCACACGATAAAAATGTTCACCTTTGTATTGGAGTTACCACGCTCACTATTCCAGTTCAATTCTAGTTTTGCTAAACTACATAAAAGTGGGTACTAGAGCCCAATTTGAAGGTGCTACCTATAACAAATGCCAAGTAACACAACGGTGCTAGCTGTGTTGTTGGTAATTTTCATGCAAACATGCGATACAACACTTTGTACTTTTTTCATATGTTTTTTAAACGTTGTATTTGTTTAAATGTTTTATGTTTAAATGCATTATTATTTTTGTGTTCTTGTGTGAATTATATTAAATTAAATTGAATTAAAAGATATTTTTATTAGTTTTATTTATTTAATTTATTGATTTGACTGATTTATTAGAAATTTGAAGTTGAAAGTTGCCAACATAAAAACTGTTCTTTAAGATTTAATATTGCTTCAATGACTCGATTTCTAATATTTTGTATGGTACCGCCATCACCTATACCGAAAAGAGATGCTACCTTACGAACACAAGCACCATTTCCTGAAGATCTCAAGCAGTAAAGTACAATTTGAAGCTCCAAGTCAATGCGTAGTTGGAGCCTTTCGCCAATTGTGTGAAAAACATTGTCATTTTTTATAAGGTTGAATATATAGGCAAATTCCTCTGGCCGTAGTCGTATCATATGAAGAAATCTGTTTTCATCAAGATATCTTAAAACCCGATTATGCCATAATGATGATTTTGGTAGCCCTAAATGTATAATTCAGCGACTGGAGAGCAGGTACATTAGGTTCATCCTAAAAATGTCTTGAATTTCATCCTCACACCAAAAATTTATAAATTTACTTTGTTTTTGTTTTCTCCCCCATTTGGCTTACTCGTATAAATAACAAATGATGAATAGCACTTTACTTCTTCTTATTTACTTTTTGACATATGAAGTACAATGTACAATGGCACACTGATACAATAGTTGTTCACAAAGAAGTAAACAAAAGGTAGTATGCAATACTACCTACACCTTAGCAGAGCTTGTGAATACGGCAAGTATGTTGAAAATGTCATGTTTTATAATTGAATTATAATATAGTCTCGTATGTGCAAAATTATATGCAAACGATTTGCTTATAATAACGCTTAGAGCATAGGGTATAAGAATCAGTTATATAAAAATATAGTTTATAAGCCCAAACAAATGATTTCACAATTGTGCTTTAAACACAAAAAAAAGATTAACATATATGCTTACAATACACACATTTTGTTATATTTTTCTTCTTCTTCTTCTTCTTATTCTGCCAGACATAAATATTATTCGAATGTCTTTGAAACAATATGCCACGACATAAAGAAAATTCTACATCTAATTTTAATTTTCAATCAACTTTAGAAACTCCCCAAACTCCCAATTTATTTTTCTCCTGCAAGTTTTATTGTTTATGAAATGCTACAAAATTATTTAAAACATAAATTCAAGCCCACAAGAACTAAATAAATAATAATGTTTCGCTTCCGGTTAATCGAAAACAAACAATTAGAAAAAGTTAAAAACGAAAAATTGTTTTAAAACAAACGAAGTTAAATTCGGTTTTAAGTTTTTCAAACCTACGTTAATGTAAAAACAACAAGATTATAAACTATAAATTCTCGTTCTTACTTCTTAAAAGTACTTTTTGCAACAAAAATTTAACTGTTACTTTTAAAAGTTATTTCTAAAATAGCATTTCTTTTGATGGCTTCTTTAAGACATTAATGCAAAGGCTTTTAAAAAAAATTTTGTGTTTTGAAAAAGATTTTAAAGGTACTTTTTGAAAAGGTACTTTTCTTAAAGTCCTTTTTAGAAGGTACTTTATAAATGTACTTTTTATTAACACTTTTTTAAACCCTTTAAAGAGCGTAGTTTTTTATAGTCATCATAAAAGCAATAAAACTCTTGAAAATTTATTTTAGAGTAAGTGCCTTTTTAGTAACAATAAATTTGTTAAAAAGAAATTTTCAATTAGTTCTTTTAAAAATCTTATTTTTCAGAAAGTACTTTAAAAAAAAGGTTTTTCAAGGTCATTTAATTAAAGCATTTTAACATTTTACTTTATTTTTTAGACACGACCTTTAAATGTGCGTTTTTTAAGGTACCATTATGCACTTAGATAAGTCCGTCTATTTAAAATAAAGAACTTTTCTTAAAATACAACTTTAAATAATTATTCTAGCAATAATATTTATCCGTAGGATAACTTTTAAAAAATTTTTATAAGGAGGCATATTTTTATTTTTATTAAGTTTGAATGCACTTTTTGTAAAAGTACACGAGGTTAAAGCAAAGCCTTTCAAAGCTACTTTTTTATGGTACGTTTTTAAAATGTATTTTTTTTTTTTGCATTTTTTAAATAAATTTCATATTTCAATATGTATTTTTCATAAAATAAACGATTTTCAAATGCTACTCCTTAATATAGTTACTTAATTTTTTTTTTTCCAAAATTTCTCTTTTAAATAAATTACCTTTTAAGGCTACATTTTTTAAGATAAATTATTTGAATGTACTATTTTTAAAAGTACTTTTATATGTGTTTAAAAATATATATTTTAAAATGTGTTTTTTTTAAATAAACTTTTTTAAATAAGCATTAAAGGAAAATATTAAAAACACGGTTCTTAAGAGGAACCTTTTTAAAGATTTTAATTTAACAGGTACTTTTCTAGCTGGTACTTTCAAAACATATTTTTTTTTTTAATTTACTTTTGTAAAAATTATTTTTTAAAAGAATCTTTTCAAAAGCACTTTTTAAGGTTCACTTGAAAGGTACTTTTTAAAGGTACTTTTTAACAATTACTTCAAAAAGTACCGAATTTTTTTTAGCTAATGTAGTCTTTTAAAAGCAAAAATTTTTTTGTAAAAGTGCTTTTTAAAAGGTTTTTTGTCTTGTGTAGTTTTTTTGTGGTACTTTTTAACCAATAAGTTTATAAGAGCATGGTCTCATTTTCCTTATAGCAAAGCAATAGGATTGAACAAGATCCATTTTTAAAGTCGTGTTGAATAATTGTTCTATTACTCAAGCAACATATCCTCACTTTCAAGACCTAAGTCAGTTTTTAAATTTTTAAAATTTTATAAAACTTTTTTTAATCGTATTATGACAGATACAACAAAGCTGTTTAACGTTGATAGATTTTAACATAATAATAACACCCTTTGTTAAGCCTTACTAAGGAAATACACTGGAACTCTTGATCCATTTTTTAATGGGAAATCTGTGATACTTTTGCTTGTGTTCTTAAACACAGGATATTTTTTGTCTTTGATTTTGGTCACATTATTTAGTTAAACAGGTGATGGCCATTTTTTGATCAATTTCTAATTACTTTTCGTGATAAAAGCTGCTTAAGAGTATATTTTTCTACCTTACTTCACTAACATAAATAAATAATTTAATATTAACAGTGTTTTATTTTCTTTCATTTATTTCTGGTATTTACCTGCAGGAAAACTAAAAACAAAAATACAGGAAATTTTTAAACAGAAAATGCATTTATAAAGATAAATGTGTCAATGGAAAAAAAGAAAAAATCTCAAAGGGAATAATTTAAAACTTTCTTGCAGCACATTTTGGCCTGCAAAAACGTAAATGACAATTGTTCGTCACTTGACAATCTTGCATTTTTTATAACTGCTAAAACTTTAAGAATTCCCAAACATAATTAATGAAGTGTCACAAACATTTGTAAAACTTACCGTACAGTTTCCGTGATTTTTAAAATTTTGTTATTTACAGTAAAAAAAACTCACCTGAAATGAGAAGAAAAATAATATGAAATGAAATTGGTGACAATAAAAATTTGTTTTTCTTTTTTGCAAGCAAACTTATTTTATTTGTTTCGCTTAACATTCACTACTGACACTTCTCGTTTACTTTTTGTAAGTATTCTAAAAAATAACTTAAATTCAAAAGTTTTTCATAACACTAAAGGCAACTGACATAAATTTCTAATGGAAGTCTTCGAACATGTTGAAATATTTAGAAAGAAAACTCACAAACATTTAAGTTTGCTTGATAGAACTTCATTTACTGTATTTGACAGTGCAAACTTTACAAAGTGAACATTATTTTTATTTTTTAAACATTCCAGTTGAAATGAATTTTGTTATAAAAAAAAAACGAAAGGAAATGGGGAAATATTTTCACACCCACGCTTAAGCAAAGAAAAAAAACAAAGTAACATAAATATTTAAAAATTTTATGTTGGCATTAAATCATGTTAACAAATGAAGGGAGTCCCAAAAGTTTACACAAGATTTGGGTGAAATAGAAAGCAAAATTTTTTCTTTAGATTTTTATATTTTTATGGTTTTAAATTCATTGGCGCAGCAATACTTAAGTGCTCTGATAACAAAAAAAAATGTTATAGCACAGATAATATTCGACACTAGTTCTATGAAAACGTATTCGTTTTTGATCTGTGATAGTTATACATCATTGTGATATCAACCTTTACATCAACTGATCAATTTATCATCAATAAAACATATGACAGTTATATCTTAAATTAAATCACACACTGTCATCAAAAACATGACCAGAAGAAATATATTTAAGAAAAATGTCATGAATGCAATAATCAAATTTGTTAATTAAATGAAATTAATAATTATTAGATATTAATTTGATGACAGAACGTTATTAATGCGATTCAACTGTCATTTATTATTAAAATAGAAATTCGCATGACGGTAAAGAATATACTACAAACCTTCTTATTACCTATTGTTAATATTCAAATTATGGCACTAAACTGATGTTATTATAGTCATTAAATTTATATATTTTTCGTCTTAGTAACGACATTTTTCATAAGACTGATAAAATAATTTTGATGATGGGGCGTCATCAATTCAAAATTAAAATCTTCTATTTGTATGAGTCGTACTTAGGATTTTTTCATTAACATTGAAATTTCATTGGCATTGTAATGCTAATGATTTTATTTTAATTATAATTGTTTTTACACATGGTAATGAAATTTTAATGAAACCGTTAAATTACTAATTACAATTGAATCAAAAATGACTGTTTTAATGAAACACAAATTTTTGGTTGCAGAAACTTAAAATAAACTATTCATAAAATAAATAAATCTCAACACACTTGTAGATGGAACTTTATTTCAAAATATTTAATAAATTATCAATTTAAAGTTTGATAGGAGTAAAACTTAATGTCTGAGATTTAGTGTAGAAAGGAAACATTAGTCAATAGTAATGAATTTGTTTTTTAATTAATTAGTAATTACCAATGAAATTTATCATTAGAAAAATATTAAAAATAATGTTAATGTTAAAAAATCATTAGCATTATTCATTATTCAGTGCTAATGAAATCGACAATTAATAAGTCCTTCTAATTAATTACTCTCATATATGGTATGAGTGCTATCACCAGGATGATATTGTATACAACCAATGCAGCAAATAAATTTGTTCAAGGGCTTAATGGAATGTAAAACTTATTTTATTATTTTGTAGTTCATGCCTGGCTTGTTGATGCATTTGTTTTTCAACTTTCTGGATTTCAAATGCAGCAGTGACATAATTTTGTACGAAATATATGGGTGAATTTTAAGACAGCCTTTGATGTTCCTTTCACAACGAACACAAATTCAAATGTTTGAATGGTTTTAGTATTTCAGATATATCACAGAAGAAAATTTTTTGCACATAATAAAGAATTTAATTTACTTGAATATTTAAATTCAACTAAGTGTTTAATTGTTTTAAATATTTATTTAATTAAAATTTTTTAAATTTCTCTGTATTTAAATTTATTAATGTTTTAATTATTTATTTAATAAGAATCATTTTTCTTAAATATATATTGATACAAAACTTAATTAAATATTAGTATGAAACTAAATGAAATAGTAATTAGTTATGCATCCAAACTGTCGTAAAGCTATAACAAAACGTTGAAGTTTAAAATTTAGAATCAAATTTAATAGGCGATTATTAAGTTAAGAAAAGTGAAAATTAATAAGTAAAACAAATTTTACTCTCATTATAATCTTATTAAATCCAGATAATAAGCGAAATAAGTAACTGAAAAGCATTAATTTGTTTTTGAATCAGAGATGAAAAAGTTGATACTAGTAGGCTTTTTAGGAACCAGTTTTTCCACAGCAATAAAATCTCTATTAAAATAGTTAAATAAAAAATCTTAAAAAAATTTTCTAAAATTTTTATAAAAATAATACACAAATTAATGGTTATTATAGATTTGGTTAATACTATCGTACCGATTACCACCCTAATTTCAATTTATAGGCGAGTTAAAACGTCTAGATTTTTTCAATATGTAAAAGTATGGCAAATTTCAAAATTTTATTTTATACTTGTATTTGTGTACAAAGAATTCTTCAACAACAATTAAAAGAAACTAACAGCCGTTTTTGCTTAGAACGATTATTTTTCTTTCACTTGTGTAACAATGTGTTTAGGGACATGTGGCCGTTTTATTGAAACTGATCTTTTGATGAAAATTCGACTTTATTTTAAAACTAATTTTTTTATGAAATTTAACTTTTTGTGAAATTTTGATTTTTATTAAATTTCCTTTTTTGTACAACGCAATTTATATATCTTTGCTTTTAATTTTTAATTTAGTGGTGCAATATTGACTTTTTCTGTTTCTATATTTTTGAAAAAATTTCCATTTTATAGAAAATTTCATTTAAAAAAAAATTAGAATAATTTCGGTTTTTGTTTTGTATAATTTGAAATTTTTAAAAAAAAAATTAAACAAACAAGCAACCAAAAATAATAACAATTTTTGCTTTCGAAATTTCATTTAACCCTTTTGTGAAAAAATAATAAAAAAAAAAATAAATAAAAATCTGTGAACAGAACTTTTAATTCTTTTAATTCTTAATATTTTTTTTACTCTCTTCTATTTTCTTTTATTCCTTTTGTTTTTTTTTTTTTTTTTTTTTTTTGTAAAGAAAAACATTCATTCTTAAAATGTTGCCACTGTATTTTATTGTGGAATTGTTTTATTAAAATCTTTTACATGTGTTTGCTGGGATAAATTATGTAGTCCTAGTAAATATCTAGAGAGTACTTTGTCCTTGTTTACTGTTATTTTCTTATTTTATTTCATTTTGTAACTGTATTTGTTAAAAGCAGCTGCTGTAATTTGAAAAGAAGGTTTCCTTTTTCTATATATTTATCCATTTTATACGACATTTTTATTATTGTTTTAGCAATAGTTGTTTTTTATTCCTTTGGAAGTTTTGCAATTTTCTAGTGTTTTTTTCGTTACATTTTTCTTGTTATTTTTATGATCTTAAATCGCTTGTACCCGTTGAGCAGTTTAAGTTTTTATTTGTTTCAAGTTTTATTTGTTCAACTTTGTATTTTTTTATTTATTATTTGTTTTTCTTGTAAGAAATAAAAATTTTTGTCGAGGGGAAAAGAAACTAAATTAAACACTAATAAATGAAATTACTTATACCCATGTGACCAAAGAATAAAATACTTCGTACGACACATCAGAATAATTACAACCAACTCTTTTAAATGTACTTGCAAAAGCTATTCTGTAAGCGTATTCCTTCAAAAATGGTGACGGAGTTCCTCATACGGTTGATAAAAATTACTACTGCACCAAAATTAATTATTTTTCATTTAAAAATATGCCTAACATTGATCCGGGCGAGAGGTGGTTTGCGCAGAATGACGCTAACTGCCATATGATACTCGAAACCGATGACTCATTGGAATCAAAATTTATCAATAAGTTGATTTTGAAATAAATAGACTTCTTAATTGACGTCCAAAGTCATGCGATTTGATACTTTGCGATTATTATCTGATATCCGCGTGAAGTAATTTGAAGTCAATGCTGATAATCCATAACCAATTGATGCCCAATTGGCCAGCAATGCTCGAAAAAAGGCCAAAAATTAACCGCCTGCAATGCGCAATGCCAAGAACAGCCATGGTGGCCATATGTTCGAAATCGTTTACAAATGCTATAACCAACAAATGGTCAAAAAAAATTTGAAAAAAAAAACTCAATTATTATTTTTTTTCAATGCACAACTTCTATCGGGTCTAAAAGGAAAACAATTACATTTATTGAATGCCTCCCTTTTAATACCCACGGTGTATAGTCGTAATCATTGCTAAATAATTTAGCTGGTCTTGATGGCAAATTCATTAGTTTCGCTGTAAACGCTAAATGTCAATTACCATACATAAAAAATAATTTTGCGGCGAAAATTAATGAATTCGCCATTGCGAACACCTATATCTTTTCGACATGCTCGTAATCAATTTTTATACAAAGTGAAATATCTCACGCTCTTATTATTTATGAGAAAAAGCTGTCAAAACAATGGCAGCTAAAAAATGCTTGTTAAATAATTCTTGCGAAAAAAAACCGACTTCAAAACAGATTTCATCTTCCTGCCTATAACAGCTCAAGTGTATGGCCACATAAATTAGATTACATTAACTATTGGGAACAACGGTTCAAAAAATACGGCCATATAGAACAAATTACATTAATATTGGGAACACCCTGTAATTTCTCAATTCGAATTATTAGCTTCTTGTTATAGCGGATTTAGCAAAACATGTCCCTTGTATATTTCAGCTGTCTGTCTATAACGGTTCAAAAGTCCAGCCACCTACACCATATTATATCAACTATTGGGACACCCGCTTATTTCCAAATCTAAATTTTATACTTGTTGTTATAGAGGTTCGTTGTAAATTCCAAGCGTCTGTCTATAACTGTTAAAAAGTATGGGAATATACATCAAATTAAGTTAACTATTGGCGCACGCTTTAATTTGTAATTCTTAATATTTATACTTGTTACTATAGCGGCCATAGCAATCTACATTCTGTCCAATTTGCAAGCGTTTGTCTATAACGGTTCAAAAGATAGGCTCATATAAGTAAATCTTCATCAATTATGTGACACCCTTTAATTTGTAACTTCAAATTATAAACTCGTTGATATAGCGGATTAAGCAATACAGGTCCCTTTTAAGTTTCAGCTGTCTGTCTATAACGGTTCAAAAGTCCGGCCAAATACACAAAATTATATCAACTATTGGGACACCCGTTTATTTCCAAATCCAAATTTTATACTTGTTGTTATAGAGGTTCTTTGAAAATTTCAGTCGTCTGTCTACAACTGTTTAAAAGTATGGCCATATACCAAATTAAATGAACTATTGGTGCACCCTTTAATTTATAATTTTAAATATTATCAGTTGTTACTTTAACGGCCATAGCAATCGACATTGCGCCAAATTTACAAGCGTTTGTCTATAACGGTTCAAAAGATAGGCCTATATAAGTAAATTTACAGTAATTATAGGGGCACCCTTTAATTTTTAGATTTTTTTTTTTGTATAATTTTTTGTTTTTGGGAGCTATAGTAATACGCAGTCATTTTAAATTTTAAAGAATCGGCCTTTAGAATTCATAGCACACGTAAAGATTATGTATGTTGTATGGGGACACCCTTTAATTTTTAAGATTATGAGCTGTTTTTTAAAACGGAACCAATCTGTTAGCATAATCTATCATACTCGTATTACCACAATTTTTTTAAATCGGATCAGAAATGACTGAGTTCTGGAGGCACAAATATAAAAGAAGCAACATTCAGCCGAATTGTATAACCTCCTTCTTTTTTTGAAGTCGGTTAAAAAAGTAGTTGAATACATAAGAATTTTGAAACTTTGAAATAAAATTAAAATTCTCCAAAAAAAAAAATATTTCTTGGCAAATTCGTTAAGCTTAAAACTAAAACAGAAAATTTTGCGTGTCCCAGTAGCAGCAAAGCTAATAAAAATGTTATAAACATTTCATTTTTCTTTTACTTTAGTTTTCTGGAATTGGAGTAATAACAAAGTACGAGAATACAACATACAATCAAAATATTGTTGTTAATATTTTTCCGTCCTTCTTTTTTTTTTTTTTGTTTGCTCAGTACAACTTAAGAAAAAAAATTATAGAGTTAATAAAGCAGCACGTCTTATAACTAGAAAGGCAACCAACCAAGCAACCGCAGTTTCTTTTAAAACTTGTGCCAAAAGCAAGAAGGAAAACATGCAACACACACATACATATATTTATATAAGATATATACAATAAAATGAATTCAAAATCATGATAACAATTAAAATTACGTCAAAAAGTCAAAAACATAAAAATTTTGCCAACAAAAAGCAATAATTTATTACACCCTTTTACATTGACTCGCTCAGAAATCAATCAATCAATCATAAATTCAACGTTGTAGAAATTTCAGATTTTTTTTAATTCCTATTTTAGCGGAATTAAATATTTTGATTTACCTAAATATATTAATTTTTTTTTTTTGGCAGGCTTAAGTTTTAAAATTTTATTTCCAATTTTATTAATAAAAAAAAAATATTTTTTCTAATTTTTAAAGAAATTGGAAACGGTTTATTTAGACACAAACAGAACGTTTTGCATCTTCCGCTTAATTCATTCTTCTGCAGTACTTTTTTAGTAGCACTTAAATATTTTAGATTTTTTTTGTCCGTCTTTTTTTATCTTTTCTTAGTGCTTTATGTTTAAATAAATGAATATTTATTTGGAAAAGAAAACAAATAAAAGAAAAGGTTGGCACTTTGCTAGCTTCAGATCCAGCTCCGATTAAAGTAAATTTCAAATTACAATAAATCTAAATTTAAGGACACAGCTACTTGAACTAAAGTTCGATAATTAGTAAAACAAAGTTTAACTTTACCTAAAATCTAAATTAAAAAAGATAATGAAATATTACTAAAGAAATCGAAGAACCCAATCAAGTCTAGGATTCAAACCGGATTATTTTATTATTTTTATTATTATAGATTTTTATTTTATTATTATAGATTTTAATTATTTTCAGATTGATATTCAATAAGCTTTTAATTATTTTAATTATTTATTTAATTAAAACTTTATATTTACTAATTAAATAATTTATTGCATCAATCACACATTTAATTAAAACAAATAAGAGTGCTATATTCGGTCATGCCGAATCTTATATATCCTTCACCGTATATGTAAATCTAGTTTAGTGAAGTAACTCCAATTATAAAAACAAATATTGGGGTGACAGAGAAATAAAAAAATTGGAACTGCATGCATATAATTTTACATAAAAATTTCATCGGCTCTTAATGGGTTCAGGAATTTTAAAAAATTTTTGTATTTCCTTAAAGATCTCGTGAAAAGCTTTTAAATGATACCCATATTGATATTATAAAAAATTTTTATATGTCAGACGTCCGTATCCCGAAAAATATGGGCGAGCGCCAATCTTTTTATTGGTTTTTTTGCTTATTTTTAATTCTCTATCGCTCCATATATTCGTTTATTTGATTAGAGTTACTTCATTGTTCCAAATGATGTGAAAAAAATAGAGGTAGGCGTTCTTGGACCGATCTTGCTGATTTCCAATAGCACCTCTTTTTAAGTAATAGTCAATCTGAAAACAAGTTAAGCCTCAAAAAGGTGCAAAAAAATTCATAAACATGTGCCTCCTTTTCCCAATGTTTTTCAGATGATTTTTTATATCATTTTTTACGAGTATGTTTAGTTTTTTGTATTGAAAACCAAAGTTATAGAAAAAATCTAGATAATTAAAAATCTAAACGATCAAAATTTTAACAAAGTATTTTTTCCAAAATGTTACCAAAAATTACCTCAAAATTGTACCGAAAATAAAAAAATATCTAAATTACAAAAAAATCTGAATTTCGAAATTTTATCAAAATATTAGTTACATTTTTACCAAAATTTTACAAAAAAAAAAAAAAAGATTAATCGAAATTATACTTAAAAAAAATTCCCTAAAAACCGAAAACTAGAAAAAAGCTACAGATTGCCACAAAAGAGAATTTCACCAAAATATTACATTTTTTCTAAAGTATCACCAAAAAAAATTCTCCAATTGTACCAGCAGTGGAAAAATGTAAATTTTATTAAAACCTGAAAATTTAGAAAAACCTCTTAATTGGAAAAAAAATCATAATTTCACAAAACGTTCACATTTTCCCTAAAATTAAAAAAAAATACCAAAAAATTTTAATTTCAATAACATCTGAAAATTCAAAAAAAAAACTCTAGATTACCAAAAAAAATCGAAATATCACTAACTGATCGAAATCTTATTAAAATCTCACAAAAAAAAACTTATCAAAAAAACTATACTTGTAATCAAAAAGTTTTAATTTTAAAACAAAAAAAAACCAAATTACGTAAGAAAAAGGATTTTCACTAAACGATAAAAACTTCACATAAATATCATAATTTCACAAAAATAAAAAATTTACCAAAAAAAAAATTATAAACGCAGTCGAAAAATTAAAACTTCCAAAAGAGCAGAATTTCAATAAATGTTAGAATTTTTAACAAAATATTAACATTTCACCCAAAAATTTTTTCCAAAGTGTATTTGCAATCGGAAAATTTAAATTTTAGAAAAAGCTCTCGATTGCCAAAAAAATCTATATTTTACACAAGTACAATTTCTTTGGTGAAGGGTACCAAAAGTGCTAGGCATGACGAATGAATTAAAAATGTCTGTTTCTGTTTGGTAGCAACTGTTGATTTTTGTTTGCTTTTGCTTAATTCAAGTATCACTATGAATGTGTGTCTTAACGCCAGCTTGTCTGTTGCCTTGCCTTTTTTTAGTATTGTTTCTTAACCGCCCCATTTTGACATTGTTGCTTCTGGTTATTTTAACTAAATTAATAAAAAAAAAAATATGTAATTTTATACAAATATTCTTACATTCAAGCAACGAACAACAAATACTTTGACTGTGGTAGAAATATATATCAATGAAAAAAAGAAAAAGAATATAAAAATTATGTAGTTTTATTTAAATAAGTAGTTGTGAAATATAGTCTTGTTAAAATATCTTGAAACGGAACACACATACACTCACATTCCCTTGCTAACAACAATCTCAAATATTGCGTCTTCTTTACGGTTTTCATTATTGTTCTTCAAGTATCACTATCTTTAAAGTGCTTTCAAACAAGAAAAAAAAACAAAACAAAAAAAATCATAAATTGTAAATGTACACAAACAGACAATCAAATTTAATAACATGTTAAAAATTGAATAAAATCAGTATCGAATGAAAAACTGTGGAATACCAACACCCACTTTTGTACAATATTTCAATCATAACCGCCTTCGCTGCAACAGCATGTTGTGTGGGTGTATGAGATGGGTCCTTAGTTCTCAAATTGATTAAATATGGACAGTTTTTATTTTTGTTGCTTTTCTCCTTTTCTTAATAAAAATATGTATTGTTGTTTGCATATTTTAAAGCTGTCCCTAGATTTGTTTATTGATTTTAAGGATTGAAAAGTAGAAAGTTATAAAGTCGCTTGTCGTGGGTTGCAAAACGTGAGTAAAATTTAAATTTTGTAAATTAAATTAAACCTGCTCATTTAACAAGCTATAAAAGTATATGTAAAGAGTGCCCTGAATTAACGCAAGATGTTGATTTATCACCATTTGTGAAAAAAAAGTATGGTCAGAACACTTCCTTGAGTATAACATTAGAAAATAACGCATTTCTTTCATGGGATTATTCAATATCAACAATTGCGAATCATGATTTTATCGAGAGCAAATTTTTTAATGATCTTAATTGTCGCATTAGGTGTTCAATTAATCAATATGTGACTGTGTAAAAAATCGTGCATCTACATCGAGTCACTGTTTTTTACATAGATCAATTATACATAATCTAAGAGCCATATTTTAAATTTCAATTATATCTTTGGAGTCAAATCGTATTATAATACGTAATAATAAATTAGTGTTATCAGAACCATAATTTTGTTAAAAGTATACACATATTTTAATATACCATGATCATATTATGATTAAATAATTTTGCAACTTATTTTGAGGTAATTTTGACTATCTGCTCTTTTATTTTATAAGTTTCTTATACCCTGTTAAGACATACGCTTCAATTGCGCAATTAAGGAATTGACGCAAATAAGGCCTTAATTGAGCTCAATTTACCATACAACAAGTCAATTAATAAATTGAGCAATTAGTACTTAATTGCATCACTAATTAAATAAGATGTGAAATGCAACCCTTACTAACAAGTATGTTTACTCTGGGAACTATGTTCAGTGAGAAGATAAAAGTCATAAAATTAACAAGCCGCAAGTAAAAAATATAAACAAACAAATAAAAAGAAAAAGACGGGTCATATGAAAATGGCTTTTGACACTTCCAACTTCAAAGCAACAACAAAAAGCCACGTTGTTTTTGTAATAAAAAGAGAAATCAGCTGGGCGGACGACACTACTTAGTACAATAAATATGCCTTGTGCTAATTCAATAAGTTTAATTTAGCATGTGTGAATTAAATTGCACAGGGCATTACGGTTTTGTACTCAAGATATAAAAATGTGAGCTGGTAATATCGCTATATTGCCTGTCCTTCTATTCGTCTGTCGGTTTATCCGTCGTGACAGTCTTATACATCTGTAACAACAATAGTTAAATTCCAAAAATTTTTACTAAAGATGAACGATAACAATGAATTAAAAAATTAAGTAAATAAAAATCAAAGGGTGTTCCGAGAGTGATGTAATTTTTATTTAAATATAATTATAGGAAGACACTAGAAATTTATGCAGAGTATGTACGCTATAACAACAAGTTGAAAAAATTATATTAAAAACTAAAGGGTGTCTCATACAAAAATTTCAAAATACAAGTTTCTTTTCAAATCAGGGGGCTAATTCTGGGACTCGTGATCGAAATAAATTCGTATTGAAATTAATTTCGATCGTGCGAGTTTTTCTGATGATGGCACTTGCTACCTTGCGAATCGATTTTTTAATAAAGTGTTGTAAAAGAAAACCATAAAACCTTAAAAAAAACCTTAACCAACACTACAAATATGTAAACAAAAAACATATACTTACCAAGAAAATTGTTTTATAATTTTGAAAGTTTTCCTTTTTTAATCGCGGTCATGGACGAAAATTACAAAAGTCTGTATCTGTGGAAAACAATTAATAATTTACCTTGTGCCAAGTTTTTACATCTTTTAGCGGTGGACCGGAGGCATTTTCCTTGGCATGTATTTGGTAAAACGCCTTTGGCTAAATTGCTGTACTCAGACATAAACTCAGCAAGAATTTGTTTTTTGTCTGAAATTTATTTTTGTTATATTCGACCTAATAATTAATATTAATTACTTAATTTGCATTAAACGTATTTAAGATTTAACTTACATTTTCTTGTTGTTTGCGTAAATAAATAAAATGTGGTTAATTTTTAAAAACTGTTGTGGCACTTGTAAAGCGTTCAAACAAGAATAATTATTTTTTACTTTTTAACAAAAGCAATAAACTGTTAAGTTATTCGTTAGAGTTTGTGTAAAAACTCTTTAAAAAGGTGCAAAAATGGGTAAAATACAAAAAAGTACGAAAATCTATACGAATAATTAATTAATATAACAATTAAAATCTTAAATAAACACTTGTTTTCCAACGAACTATTAAAAAGTAAATTTCGACACCAAATTTGGTATCGAAAAAAACTCGCATGGTTACATTCGATCGTACAGTCGCTTTCGAGTGCCATCATAAGAAATTTCGATACAACTTACTCGATAGCGAGTGCGAGAATCCCAAAATTAAAAAAAAAATCCAACTTCGAGTAAATTTCGCAAGGTATCGACTGCGGGAATTAGCCCCCAGCTTTTAAAATTTAGACAGTGTATATGCCCGCTTTAAGTACATCTTTTAAACATAAAATCTTAAATTAAAGGGTGACCAATATAAATTTTTTAGATGCATAGGCTTTTATTCTCGACCGAATCAAGCCCTAAAATTTGTGGAGTGTCCCATAAAAGACTTTTAAACATATAACCTTTAGTTGTGTACAGCAACAGGTCTTGAAATGTACATGGAGAATGGTTGCATGCTAGAATGAAAAGTATTTGAAATAAAAATAAAAATCTATAGAAAAAATAAGTAAATAAATGTTTTATATTTTAAAACCTTAAACTAAAAAAAAAATTAACAAAAAAATTTTAAATTAAAGGGTGTCCCTTATATAGTAAGAAATCTTCTGTGTATACAGCCAACACCAACTTAGCTGATTAATTTTAAAAGAGAATTTTTATACTGATATTTTTTTTGATCTGTTGCTTGCTTAAGTTTAATGGAGGTGATTAATTGTTAACTGACATTTCGTTGTACGCCTTTTCTGCGACTCCTCTTTCTCATTTAAAAAAAGTTAACTGTGTTAATACGAATCCACTATATATTTTCTCATTTTTAACATTTAAATATTTTTATGTTTTTTATTTTTTGTCATTGATTGATAGAAACAATTAAACCAAAGTTTTTTATGAAAAAAGTCTCATACTGTATGAGAATTATTAGACAAACAAATTTTTCCGCAAGAAGAGCGAGTTTTCTTAAGCCCATGAGAACTTAAAAACGGATTAAATGTTGAACAAACTGTCACACAGCGCTTAATTTTTGACATTTATAATAAGAAACTTTGACGAATCGTTATGAATTGTTTGAAGCTTGACAATGCTACCATATTCAACGACTTCGGCAAATTGTACCATTTGCTGCGGCGGTTAACGATTTTTTATTGGAATATATAGAAAACATTAATTCGGGCGAGATGTGGTTTTAACACAATGGCGCTACGTTCCATACGGCGACCGCAACCATCGACTAATAGAAATCAAAATTCGGTGATAAGTTGATTTCGAGAAATAAACTTGTCAATTGGCCTTAACAGTTCTTAATTATTTCAGGTGGGAAGATGTGAATTCACTGGCTTATGTTGATAAACGAGTAACAGTTGACGCCTTGCAGGCCAACATTGTTTGTGTTATTCGGGATATGCGGCCAGTATTTCTCAAAAAAAAAAATTACCTTAAATTAGATGTCCAGAATATTCTTCACGAAAGTAGCTACGCTGACCATATACCCGAAATTTTTTTCAATGTTAATGACATCCATTATTCTTTTGCATGAATGATATATAATAAAATTTAATGTTTTGTTATTGCTTGCAATAAAATTTTTAAGTTATTATTTTTTATTTTTTTATCAAAATCAATCATCTATTACTGTGACGATGAGAAAGTTACAATAAGAAAGTTTTGGGAGAAACATCCTGACAACAAAACGCACTATTTATTGTGTAGTTAATGGTTTCGAAGAAAGAAAGTCTTTAGTTGATGGGCCCAATCATAGACCATAACGGACTGCTGAAAACATTACTGCTGCTTAAGAAAGTGTTCAAAACAATCCATCAACCTTTATTCGATGCCGAGCTCAGCAGCTCGGTCTTCAAAGAAAACTTTTTGCCATAATTTTGCATACGGATTTGCATTTGTTTCCATTTAAGATTCAGTTAACTCAAAAGCTTCTTCCACAAGACTATTTACGCCGTCGTACACATGCCAATAGGATTCTACAACTCGCCCATGACAGCTTCGATTTTAATGAAAAAATTATAATGAGTGACGAGGCACATTTTTTTAATTTGGGCGGATATGTGAATTAACAGAATAGTAGGTTGTAGGCAATGGAAAACGCTCAGATTATTTCTCAGTCATCTTTGCATCCATTTAAAGTGGCCCTTAATTCTTTGAAAACTAAAACAGGGTAACGGTAACTTGAATGGGGAGCCAGATATTGATTTGATTGAAAACATTTTAATGCCACAACTGAGTGCTTCGGGTTTGATTAACATGAGGTATTAACAGGACGGTGCCACATCGCATAAAGCCGGGATTGCAATGGAATTGCTGTGGACACCCATTATTTTGAAAAGTAATAAAAAAATGTTTTTTTAAAAACATAACATCATAACACCATAATCAGAGGTTATTATAAAATGCTAATAATACAAATGGAAACCTAATCAAGCGACTAAAATTTAAAGTTTAAATAACAAAAAAAACCATAAAACCAAAAGTTTACTGAACAAAAAGAAACAAAAAGACAAAACTTAAAATGAAATAATAAAAAATAAAAATTAAATTTTGTTTAACTTTAAGTAAACTTTACCCTAAAAAAGAAATTTAAAGTTCCATTGGGCATAACGAGCATAAAAATATATATTTTTGTTTTGTTTTGACGAAAAGAACTCAAAGGCAAAAAAATAAAAAACAATTTTTTTTAAACAAAATTCTGTTACAGTCATCTACTAAATTCTGTGTGGCAAATACAGAAAATTACTCTAAACAAAAGAAACTATGTGGAATGATTTTACATATGCTTTCTTAAGGTATAGAGAAAAGCAACAATGGCTGTTGTTTATTGTCATTATATCCTACTTCCCCCCTTAAAAAGAAGAAAGAAAAGCAATCACACAGTAATGTGAACTTTCACACACAATTTTATATGAAAGAAAAAAAAACAATCTGAACATATTCACTACATTGACAATTTCGCTTTTTAACTGCGTACTAAATTATGGGAAAAAGTATGCGAAGAAAGGAAGAAAGGAAAAAACTTCTATTGATTTCTTACTTTCATTCCAACACAATGACACTGACACATATGTTGCTTTTGATAATTTACATTCGTGTTTCATTTGTTGCTTTAAAAGAATATGCGCTATTGAGGTTTGAACTGATTTCAACTGGAACATCTTAACGTCAAGTTTGGTTTTTAACGCAAAATACTTCTTTTCAGCTGGAGAGTTCATGGCAGAGGTGGAATACGCCTTATATCTCGTCGTTGTGTTGACCAAGGCCAAACTGCTAACTTAATTTAGATAAAGATTTATCCTTGTGCACAAGTAGAACAGAGTAGTCTGAATATTATGAGTACCAGCATATTCCAGTTTTATTACAAATTAAATTGGTAATGAGAAGAAGATCTTCCTTTGTCTGAAAGAACAATAAAGCCCTGGTCACCTTCTTTGAAAGAAGATTTTTTTTCTGTGACTATTTGTGAATTTTCTTTTTATTATTTTTAAAATTTGGGTAACGATTGTTTTCAATGTTTCTAAGAATTGTTATTCATTGCAAGCCACTGTAGTAAAGTCAGACCGTTTTTAAGCAAAAATTAAGGGTGTCCGCCGGAAGGAATACTACTTTGCTTGTCTCCACTGTTATCTTGGCTGTAGGTGATGTGGCGCCGTCTTGTTGATACCACATGTTAATCATGCAGTGGTGACGTAAAAAAGTTTTCAATCATATCACGTTATCGTTCCCTACTCACAGTTACCGTTACGTCGTTTTCATTTTTAAAAAAGTAAAAACCAACGATTTCTCCTGAACAAACTGCACGCCACACTCTTACTTTTATTGGATGCAAAGGTGACTAATGAATAATTTAAGGGTTTTCCATTGCCCAGAACCAACTATTCTGTTTGATCATATGTCCACCCAAATGAAAAAAATGTGCCTTGTCACTAATTGTAATTTTTTTTATGAAAATCGAAGTTGTCATGGGCGAGTTGTAGAATCCTATTGGCATGTGTACGGCGACGTAAATAATCTTGTGGAAGAAACTTTTGAGTCAACTGAATCTTAAATGGAAACAAATGCAAATCCTTATGCAAAATGATGGCCAAAATTGTTCCTTGAAGATCGAGCTGTTGTGCTCGGATGGATTGATGGATTGATGGATTGTTTTGAACACTTTCTTCAGCAGCAGTAATGTTTTCAACCGAACTTGCAGTACGTTGTGGTCTATGATTGTGCCCATCAACTACAGACTCTCTTTCTTCGAAACCATGACCTACACGATAAACGCGTTAGTTTATTGAATATATTTCTCTGCTAAATTTGCCACATGTCTACTTCACGACTGACAAATATGAACTGTCAAGACTAATGTTTACCAAAATGGCTGAAAAACCTTTCCGGCGGACACCCTGTAACTACAGGCAAATGCTAGGACCGGTTAATATAGCTTTTTGGATTCGGTCTTTGATAGTCTCCTTTAGTAACCAGTCCTTATGTAAAAATATTTCAGCACACTCAATAAAAAAATTTGCTTACACATGCTAACACGTTTTGAAAATAATAAAATTCTAATTCATTATAAACGCTCACTCAATTTTAATTGGTTTTTATAATAAAATAGTTTGACCAATAATATTCAAGAACTAAAATTATTAAATTAAAGATACGGGAATATTTTTAAAATATTTAATTTTCATAAAAAAACTTCCAAACGTGCTTTGAGCCTCAATAATCCACATCGGTAATTAAGTTAATCGTGATAATTAAATAAAAACATAGCACGAAGATTTTTCTGAAAATTAAAATTATTAAATTTTGTTTTACTTAATAATTTTTTAAATATTTTTTACTCAAAAAATATATTTTTTTTAGCAATGTAAATTAAAAATATTGCTAAATTCACTGATTAGAGTCCTTGTTATTTAAATTTAAAAAAAAACAACAACAACATAAAAAATATATTTTTTTCCGTCTTTTCTTTCTTTAGTTTTTTCTCACTCTTCATCAGTCTTATTGTATCTAATATCCTTTGTTGTAATAAAATTCTTTACAAAATATTTTCTCTACACAATATAAAGAACGTAAAAAATATGCACACACTCATACATACATACAAACATATATTTACACTTGTACACATTTATTCTAATGCTTTAATATTGTTGAACATGACATTAATGGCGTTGGGATGTAGATATTTTACATACATATAAAAATATTAACATACCCGTCAGGTCTTAAGTGGCAATTTTCCACTTTTAACGCTAGCAGACATTGTTCACACATACTTAAGCGCAAAAAGTAAGAAAAATTACCCAAACTTGCGTACAAGTAAATGTGAAGTAAATAGCAAACAGTGTTGCTTGTTAGTTTTTTTTTTTCTTTTTGGAAAAATCTATCAAAAGTTTTTTAAACAAGACATATTATTAACTTTTCTTAACAAATATTTATATAAAAACAAGTCAAAATTAAGCTAAGTTTAATGCAACAAAATTAATTACAATTCTAAAAGCACTACAACGGCAACGTCGCCTATGTAATCGGACCTTAGGCCAAAAATTAATTTTTAGAAATGTAAAAATTCAATTACGCTGCTTGAAAGATAACACAATTCTGCATCGTATAGTGAATTTTCAAGGCTTTTGATTGAGATTTGTTGTTTTGGGACACTGTTAAAGCCAGGAAAGTTGGATAAATCGCATACGTTTTTATTGACTTTTTACGATTTTGAGAGGTTTGCAATATATTTTCTTAGGGCTAAACGAATAGCTATTTTGTATTGATTTGTCGCTATTTATATTAATTTTCAATAAAAAATTTCGCTCGAAATTAAAAAAAGGATTTTTTTGTTAAAAAAATTAAAAAGGTGCTTGAGAGTGGTCTCCTTCGCAGTCCTAAAAATGTTACATATCCCTATAAAATTGACGAAATTACATCATTTTCTCAATCAACTGATTAATTATTTGCCATTAATAAATTCTTGGTTCTCTTGATCATATGATTCTTTAAGTTATTAATAATTTTTTTGTTTTGCCATCATTTGATATGATTTATGCGAGGGCTGCTCTATATATTTCTGGCCTAATAGTGAAAATGCGCATATTTATAATCAAAAATGGTTTTATTGTTTTTCAAAGTATTCTCCAGCATGATTTATACAATTTTGCATGCGCTCAAACCAGTTGTCGAAGCACTTTTTCCACTCCGATTGAGACACCTCTAAAACATGGTTTTTGAACACTTCAACAGCTTCTTCTGGCGACGAAAATCGTTGACCACGCATTTTTTTCTTGATGTGCGGAAACAAGAAGAAGTCATTAGGTGCCAAGTCAGGGCTGTACAGCGGATGACCCATTAATTCGACGTTTTGGCCGGTCAAAAACGCTCTGGTTTGAGCCAATGTGTGAGAGCTCGCATTGTCATGGTGAACAATGATTCGTCTTCTCTTGTTGGTTTTTCGAATTTCTCCGATGACTTCAGGCAAACAAATTGTAGTGTACCACTCAGAAGTGACCGTTCTACGTTGCTCAAGCGGAACAGTCGCCAAATGACCAGTTTTTCCGAAGAAACAGGCGACCATTTGCTTCGAAGTGCTTCTTCCACGAACAACTTTCGTTGGATTTTGCTCGTCTTTGAAGACCCACACGGTCGATTGTTGTTTCGTTTCGGCCTCATACGCATAGATCCATAAATCGTCACCTGTGACGATCTTATAAACGTCTTTTGAAGCACCGCAATCGTATTTTTGCAACATTTCTTTGCACCAATCGCCACGAGCCTTTTTTTAAGTGACTTTCAAATTGTGCGGGATCCAACGAGAACAAACCTTTTCTACGGCCAGGTATTCATGCAGTATCGAATGTATGCTGGTGGAAGAAATGTCCAAGGACATCTCTATCTCTCGGTATGTCGCATGTCGATCTTGCATTATGAGTTCACTCTCGGCATCAATGTTCTCTGGCACAACAGCCGTTTTTGGACGACCTTCACGGAATTCGTCTTTGAGCGAGCTTCGGCCACGATTAAATTCATTATACCAATTTTTCACAGTGCTATAGGATGGTGCTTCACCGCCATACAAAGATTTAAGTTCATCAATGCACTCTTGTCGTGATAATCCACGTCGAAAGTTTTGAAAAATGATGGCACGAAAATGTTCACGATTTAATTCCATTTTTTTCTATGTTAATTTTTTCAAGTAACTGTAAACAACACAAATAATGGTCGTACGTCAAAACGTTTTAAGTACGATTATGCTTAAAAATCATAAAATTTCCAATGGGAATGTCAGATTGCACTTGACAGCACTCAGTGTTGCCAGGCCAGAAATATATATAGCAGCCCTCGTATTTATATTCATGAACATCGTCACTATGAGATTAAATATTATGTAAATATGCAGTCAATGATAATATTGATAAATTTTGTTTGCTTCAGAATTTATTCACGACTTACAACGACTGCTGGGTAGAAGTATCTACACGTATGTATGTATGTATTAATGTATGTATATGTATGTACGTATGTATGTAAACGCATTGTAAAAAAAAGCAATATAATAAATGTAAGTAAATTAATGTAACTCAACAACACACAGTGGGGCAGAAGCGGCTGAATTGCTTTAAAAAATATTCACAGGTTTCTCAAAAAGGGAGCAATATGGTTCCGAAATAGGATATCTCGGAACTGATTATTTTGAAGAAACTTCAAAAATAGAAAGAGTTTATCAATTCGTCTGAATGTTGCTTTTTTATATTTTTGCCCCTAGAACTTATACATTTAAAAATGTTTGCTTAATTTGAACGGTTATTCGACATAGTGGTCCCGTTTTAAACCTGGTTATTAATTTATAAAAATTAAATAATTTATAAAAATTAAAAAGGTTTTATTAACCGTTAAGGGAACAACCTAAAAATTTAAAAAACTGCGTACCACTATCGCACCAAATAGCAAATATTAGTACAAAAATAAATCTAAATGCAAAAGGGTGCCCCTATAGGTAACGCAAATTTACCTACATGGGCTAATCTTTAGAACAGTTGTGGACAAACTCTTAAAAATTGCTTACTAAAACTGCCATTATAACAAGTTTAAATATTCATAATTATAAATTAAAGGGTGACCCAATATTTCACTTAAATTGATGTATATGGCTAAACTGTTGAACTGTTATAGGCAGACGGTTGAAGTTTAAAAAAACACCTGAATTGCTAAGTCCGCTGTAACATTAAGTTTAAAATTATGATTTGAAAATTAAAGGGTGTCCCAATAGTTAATGTAATTTGATGTACGTGGCCAAACTTTTGAACCGTTATAGACAGACAGCTGACATTTAAATGAAACCAGTATTGCTAAATTCGCTTTAACAACAAAACATTCAATTTGACGATAAAAACAGCTAAATCAAGTTAATTTTCTTTTAAATAAATAGGCGATTTATTAATTATTTTAGTTTTTAGATTTTTATTTTATTATTATTATTTTTTTTTTACACAAAAAGTGTTATTTCGACTTAAAAATAATTAAAAAATTAAACAAAGAAAATCTGTTATATTAAAAAATTATTCTTTTATTGTTTTATGTTATTTTATAAGTTACTCCACCAACATTATAAAGAACCATTAGTGAAGAATTATTTAGCCATTAAATATTCATGTTGCCATTACAAATATCGGCAATAGACCGTTGAATAAAACATTTTTTTTTTAATTGACATCAAAAAAATATATTGATTCAAATCTTTTAGCTCACTAAGAACACGTCCGTACACTTTGAATGCCGAAAGGGCACTCCTAAAAAATTAAAGCGAATAATTTATCCCTTAATTTGACAAAATTTGACAAAATTTTCTTTATATTAAAAAATTTTTTTTTATTTTAATTAATTCTAAAAATTGCAGTTTTGGGGTTTTTGCGCGTAATTTGTGATTTTCAAGATTCGGTCTATCCAAATGATCAAGTACTTACACTCACAAAATCCTATTCAAATATCTTTACTAATAAACATTTTATTGCTTTAGGATAAATTCCAAAAATCGTATAGAGGTTTAAATACTCTTAAGTTCCTAATACTTCGTTTCTGTCTAGGCTTGCCAGATACCAAAAAAATCATATAACTGGACAATGAGAAAAATTCACCTGGATTTTGAAAAAATAACTGGATAATTTTTAGTTACAAAAAGCCATAATTTATTCAAATTGCAAGCAATGCGATCAATTTATATACATTTTCTACTTTATTTTTATTGCATTTTTTGAAAAAACATTGACTACATCTTATCAGTTGGAATATAACGTCAGTCGTTTTGTATTCGAACAATGTGTTGTGATTCATAATGCCGTGCTACTAAATGTTTACCATAAGCATACTATCCAAAAATGTCGCAGACCGAGCAACTAGCGAGCGCATCAGTTTCTAAATTATTGCTTTGTTTCGCAACTTTGTATATGTACAAGATCTAAACACCGCAACAAAACTGTATATAAACTTTGTATTAATAGATTTTGGAAGTCAGCCTAAATGACACATTTTTTATCTATACATATTTTTACGAAAGTAAGATCTGGCAACTCCTGTTGTTGTTAAGAGTATGAGAGTGGTGAATAAAGTTACTTCCACTAATGGTGTGTATAGAATAATATCACAATTAGCTAACAAAAGCTGAGCAACCTCCATGGTTGCGTTGGTAGAGGTGCGTGCTGTAAAACAGAAGATCGTGAGTTCGATCCCGCCTTCGGGCATGCGTACAAATAATAATTGTTATAATGCAATTAAAAATTAAGAAGCAGCAGTACAAATCTCCCGAGAGGCAAAAGACAATTATTGTGTGAAGCCACGGCAGATAATTTAGTGGAGACCTCCATTTTAATATAAGAGTAAAAAGATAATGGTCAAAAAGCCCTCTACAATAAAAAGTAAGAACGGTAGAACGGTAAAAAAAAGAATCCGTACGTTTGTTTTTAAAGGGAAGAACGTAACAATGTGTATATATAAAAATTGTTGCAAAACCAAATTGCATCAACATGCGTTTTTGTCCATATAAAAAAACAAAACCAAATATGTCGATTATGAGCGTGTGCTATATGTATTTTGTGTGCTAGTACGCTGGGATGCGCTAGTTTAGTATACATTTTTTTCTGTACAAAATTTTAAATTAATTAATTAAAAATTATATTTAAAAGAAATTATTTTTTAAAATTAAAGAATATCTTCTTTAACTGCACAAATTGTATTTTAACTGGTAACTCGAAGTAGAACTGAAAAAATCCAGGTCATTCCAGTCCATCTGGCAGCCCTATTTCTGTCCCACTGTTAAGCTCCTTTTTTTGTTGGCTGTATTCTTTAACGTCTGCTTATTTTGTCTTGTATCACATTTCTCATTATTTTTTTTAAGATATTTTTATGCTTTAATTTTACTTTTAATAAAAACAACCCACTTGTTACTTTTCTGAATTAATTTCTGTGAAAAATGTCTCATTTCTTTGTATGACATTTGTTTCTTTACATTGTTATATTTTTGAAAGTGCCAGCAAATGAAAGTATTATATTCTATTAAAAAAATGTTCTGACAAAGAAGAAAAAATAAAAACAAGTAAACAAATTTTTAAGTTCTTGCATAAGTGCCGATGCAGACATATACTGAAGGACATCAAGTTCTTTATCAATCGTCTTCAAGTATATTTTCTTACCACATTAAACGTAAAAATTTTAATTATTGCTTAACGGAGTATCAGGCTACACTTCCACTAAAAAACTATTAGAAAGCAAATTCAAACGGTTCAATGGGATCTTAATCCAGTTGAATATAAAATATCCTAAAACATAATTATAAAAAGCAAAATTAGAAATTGAAATCAAAATATTTGCTAAATGAAATAGATCTTTTAAAAATCATGTTTCCTGCTTTAATTTGTAATTTTCTAGCAATGAATATTAGAGGTATTCACGTCAAAAATTGCGAAAATGGGAAAAAAAACCAAAAATATTGCGTCAGCTGACGTGTGCATAAATTTTCTTTTGTTCGTTACACATAACACATCTAAATTTCAATAAAACACAAAAACACGGTCAACAATTTTTATTTATGTTTAAAAAATAAATGAAAAGGTTAAATCTGTTTTGCTTAGTTTTTTAATAGATGACATTATTATCTGAATTTGAGGAACAAATAAAAATACCCGTTAAGTTTTGATCTTCTGTATAAAAACAAAACGTTTTTCTATTAAATATTACATAAATACATGTTTGCTCATTTTGGTACTTTTTTAAGTAAAGAATAAAAAATGTAATAAGGTTGGCAACACAATTTAATTAACATTTTGTGTGAAATTTTTCACACATTTCATGCCCTTTGTTAAACGAAGTGTCAAATGCAAAAGTATATGCGAAAGTTTTTTGCCATTTCGCAAGGGTAAAGTTGGTGAAGTGAATGCATTTATTATTTCTTTTGAAATCCTGTGATCCTATTTTTTTGCGAAATGTGTGTGTGAATAGAATGAATAGAAAAGTTAACTAACATATGTGAAGCAACCGCGGAGATGTGTCGATAAAAGCACCTGCTTGTTGTAGAACGAAAAATTAGGACTTTTGAGTTCATCTCCCATCCGGTCTTTTAATATACAAAAAAAAATAGTTGCTACTGAGTAGTCGCGATGAAAACATTTTTTAAAAGCCGAATAAATGAAAAGCGGCAGTTGTAAGCTCCCGTTTTTTTTTTTTTTTTTAATTTATTAAAAGTAGTAAATAATTGTGAAGCAACAGCAGTAAAGTTGGTAAAGTCACAAGTAAATTAGATGGAAAGGCTAAGGTGCTTGGTGGAAAAAACAAAGGTTCGTTATCCAAATCTTAACGAATTGAGCAATGAGAAAAGGAACCAACATTACAATAGGGTGTGGGAGTTGTGGCTAAGTTTTGATAAAAATTTGGCTTGCTAGCATTTGTAGGTTGCAACGATCATAAATCTGAAAACCTACAAAATACAACATAGGAAGAAAATTTGTCAAGTCTTCTGTCTTGTTAAGTAATACGTGACGTATGAGTAATATTTTATTGTACTGGTAATCATACGATAGAGCGTTTTAACTTATAATCACCCATATTCTAGTTGTCGGCGTCGTCACATATCAATATTAATATGTGTCAACACATTCGATTTGTTATTCTACTTGTCGTTATTGACACTTATCGTTAATTGCTCAAAGATTTTTTGTATTCTATAACAAATGTGACGACGATATTGTATTGACGTGACCCTGTTTTTTGTCGACGTCTTTTTTCATGACGTCTGGAAGTTATTTAAACCAAACATAACATTGAAAATGTAAAAAAGTGAAGGTTACAAATGCAAATCAATTTGAAAAATTAGTGGAAAAATTGCAGAAGAATCCATCTCTTGCACTGGGTTTTCGCAGAGACAAGGCTTCATGAAAATTTAAAGAAAAATGGGAAGAAATTGGAAAAATTTAAAATTCTCTTGGTCCGCCTAGAAGAAAAGCAGATGGATGGCAAAAGGCAGCAAAATGAAGAATCGAATAGGGATTTATAAAAATTACTTTTAAGGTATAGCGAAATTTTAAAGTGAAAATAATGGTTGCTAATAATCCGGAGTGTAAAGCCACTGGCGGCGGAATGGTTAAGCAATTTTCACTCAGTCCGCTGGAAGAAACTGTGGCAAACCTTTTTAACTTCTAGAAGCATTTGATGGTCTTATGCTGCTGCTACCAATGATAGCAGTTCTGCTCATCATATTCCGTCGAAAGTAAAAAAATAAAAAGCAAAAAAAAGCACGCAATAATCAAACTTATTTACATCAGAAGTTCAAGCTAGGAACAGGCAAAAAATATGTACTTGCGATCCGGCAAATTAAAAATATTGCAATTTTGCCTAAGAAGTTTTCTTTCCAATACAAGTTTATGTTTTTTTCCAGCTTTCATCATCAATTAAATCAAAATTTTCTTCACTTATAGAAAACATTTTACCATTAAAAAATAAAACACAAATTAAATTTAACAAAAAAAAATTAGGGATGTGCATTATCATTTCATAAAAATCGATAAACCCTCGACGTCGTCAAAGGAATGTTATAGAATGCAATATTTTTATTGACGCCGACATTAATACGAGATGATATTGATACTAAAACGACGACGACGCCGACAACTATAATAAGGATGAATTTAACGCGCCGATTATTGAAGTCTTATATCATTTGATGAGTAAGAAGGCGTTAAAAATCTAAAAAATAGATTAATATTTTCTTTTAATGTTCAAACTTCGAACTAACTTAAATAATTTTAGTCTGGCTTAAGTTTACATACATTTTAAAATCTAATTTTTTTAATAAATTTCTAAGAAGAAAATATCAAGCACCAGCAGAATGTGGAACAAATTTTTCTAAATTGATACATCAGTCATTAGCCTTCTTTGCATTTATTTATATCTAATTTAATAAATACGAATACAAAAAATATTCGATATCACGTAATATTCATTTGGTTAGACGAAGTCCACTACCCAAGGCCTTTTTTGTTGTTTTATTCTTTTTGCAAAGAAATTTAAAATGTTATTTTACAATCAATACTGAATGGAAAAGAAAATAAACTCCCTGTATACTTTTAAAATTTACTTAATAAAAATCGAATTATGTCATAAAAACCACAAGCATTTATGATATTTTACTACACAATCATTATAATTTTATTGAAGTGGCAATAAAAAAAGGAGAAAATAAAAGAAATATTAATTTTTATACACTTGCAATTTGTAAAGTGTATAAAAAATTTTTTATGATCACGTTTATTTATTAAAGAGGAAAAAACTCAGAATTATATAATAACATTGTGTTATAAATGTAAATAAAATATTTTAAACAAACAAAAAAACTGACATTTATATGACACCAACTAAAATTCTTTTAATTTGTATATTATGTTGCACTTGTTTCCCTCAACCATAATCTTATAGAAAGAATTTTTATCTAAACTAACACTTCTAGAAAATTACTTTAATGTTTGGATTGTATTACGCTTTCATATATATTTTTAAGCAACAAAATTTTTTATTATAGCTGTAAATAGACAAACCAATTTACATAAAAGAACTATTGTAGCACAAGGTTGCTGAGAAAAAGTGTCAAATAGACATTCCACAGCAAATAAAAAGCCCAATTTATTTAAATATTCATGAAATAACTTTAAAAGGAATGACTGTCAGCAAAAAAAAAAATCAATGATTATACTACATTTCTAATCTTTAACGTGCAACCAGAGTTGCCACACAAGAAATTGACTTCCTACCAATAATTTTCAAAAATCCTACCAAAATCGTTCACAGCCTACCAAAAATTTAAAAATGCATTTCTTGCACATAAACTCTGTTATACTTATTTGGTTTTTTTTCCGTAATTGTTGAGATGGAAGTTTATCTTTTTAGAATGAACACCCATACCTTTCCTGAAGCCAATCAAATTCGCTCAACCATTCGGTTCTAAATTTTCTTTTGACTGTTTCTTTACAATGATCACTAAAAGTATTATATTATTTAAAAATGTTTTAAAACAAAAATTTTAAGAGTGGTTTTACCTGGTTGATGGTATGTCGTCTTCTGAAAATAAACCTTCACTCAAAAATATTGTTAATTTCAATTTCATAATATTGTTCGGATTTCTTAAGCCATGGTTATAGCTTTAATCATCTCTATGCAAAAAGCAGAGATGTTTTTTATTTCACCTAAGACAGTTTTTGAAAACAGTGGTAGCACTATTCAAAGTTATTGTTTATTTAATTCAAAGTTACATTTTTTTTTTAATTATATGTATTGAATTTTGAAGGTGAAAAATTTACTATTACTAAATAATTGCTACAGGAGGAAATCCTACCAAAAATTTAAAAAAATGCAACAAACCAACCAAACTACCAAACCGTTTTTTAAAATCGAAAAACTACCAAGTTTGGTCCGATTGGACCAAAGCGGCAACGCTGCGTGCAACCAAAAAATAAACACTAACACACTAACATATAATTGCTCTCACAATCAGCGTTGCCACACAAGAAATTGACTTCCTACCAATAATTTTCAAAAATCCTACCAAAATCGTTCACAGCCTACCAAAAATTTAAAAAGGCGTTTCTTGCACATAAACTCTGTTATACTCACTTGGTTTTTTTCCCTAAAGCCTGGTACTCTGTTCAAATTTGTGAAAATTGTTGAGAAACATTGAATATTTCATGTGAAATATTTGACATTTAAAGTGTGGTATCATTGTTTTAAAAATGTATGTAAAAGACATACGATCAGCTGTTGTTTAAAAAATTCCACATGAAATAATGCCTATTTGCTTTATTTCACAGCTTTGATAAAATGTTGCCAGAAACATTTCATATGTTTTTCCACAGTAAAAACAGAGTACTATTTCTGCAACATTTTTTCATGACTTTTTCATACAGATTTTTTATGTATGTAGTTTGACAGCATTCCGCGTGAAAAACAGAACAGAGTACCAGGCTTAACTGTTGAGGTGGAAATTTGTCTTTTGGTGATTTTTAAGATAGATGTTATGATTTAAAATAGTTTTAGAGCATACTATGCAGAATGAACACCCATCCCTTTCCTGGAGCCAATCAAATTCGCTTAACCATTCGGTTCTAAATTTTTTTTTTACTGTTTCTTTACATGCAATATTAGTAAATATTTATGTAATTAATAGGTACATATATACAATTAAAAAAGTTTACTTACTTTTCCATTTTGTCTGTTAATTTTTTTAATACAAACACTTGTAAATAAGACTTCACTCAAAAATATTGTTAATTTCAATTTCATAATATTGTTCGCGTTTCTTAAACCAGAGATGGTTATAGCTTTAATCATCTTTATGCAAAACAGCAGAGATGTTTTTTATTACACCTAAAACAGTTTTTGAAAACAGTGGTAAAACTATTCACGGTTATTGTTTATTTAATTCAAAGTTACATTTTTTTATTTTATGTTCTGAGTTTTTAAGGTAAAAAATTTACTAATGCTAAAAATTTGCTACAGGAGGAAAACCTACCAAAAATTTAAAAAAATGCAACAAACCAACCAAACTCCCAAACTGTTTTTTAAAAACGAAAAACTACCAAGTTTGGTCCGATTGGACCAAAGCGGCAACGCTGCTCACAATCAGAAATAAAAACACAAACACACAGATAGTGATGCTCTCACTTGAATATTGCATTCATGTATTTTCACATTTTTTGTTTATCTCTTTAAATTCTTAAAAAAAAACAACTGTATCAAATACCAACACATCACAAAGAGCAGAACAAAACAAACAAACAGGATAATAAACGGTCAAAATGCAAAACAATGGCCGATTATTTTATGCACGATTTATTTACAACAGAAGTAAAAATACAAACAAATACAACTATAGAACAGGTAAGAGAGCTGAAAGTGAAAAATAAGAGAGCATGTTAATGCTTTGCTTTTTTGTAGTATTTAGAGAAGTGTGTTTTACTTATGGGAAGAGTACATTTTACAAAGAGAATAATAAATGAGATTTTCATGGGAAAGTTATATTTAAAAGTCCTTTGTATACTAAACTACAAAAATGTACTTGTTGGTGAAAAATATTATGTTATATTTGTTATTTTTTATTTGCTGCAATTTAGATTCCTATCGTATTAATCACAAAAATGTTGATATTAAACAGAATCGATAATGTAACCATTTTAACCTTCTCAAACGAAAAGGGACATTACTCAATACATTTGTTATTCTGTAGCTCTATCTACTCATCTGCCTAGATAACTCAGCAATGGTTTTTTATTCGGATCTAGGATCCGGGACTTTGGCTAGCTGCTTCTCAAGAACAGTTATTTTTTATTTTACTCAGGCTTCATTTGGATTTGAACTCAAGACTCATGATTTTCTGTTCAACAAACAAGCAGACATACATATCTACGCAGCTAAAATGATAAATTCTGTAAACAAACTCCAAACTTGTCACTGGTGGAATTCAAACTAATATAGATTTTGTTTCTTATTAAAATACAACCGAACATTTATTAAATTTTATTAAATAAAAAAAAACACGGAAACCATTTTTTACATAAATTAGTTTTTAAAATTTCATTTTGCTAATTTCTAAATATCCCGATTTGAATTATAATTCTCCAATATTGATTATTGAAGGTGAAAACACATCTCGAAGGCCATTTCGCTACCGCTTACTTAGCTCATTAGGAAATTTCTCACAATTTTTTTTAAATTTAATTTATATAATAAATGTTTCCCGTGTTTTTTATCCTCTTTTCTTTTTCATCCTCTTTCAACTGTATAAAAGAGCCGAAAAAAGTCAGCCCTATACAGTGGAAAAAGAATAATAGAATCATTGTTGTTTTTGCTTAAATTTTAATTTTTGTCTTTACTTTATTGTTTGGACAGAAATATTGAGTTTATTTAAAATGTTTGTGAGAAGTTTCCTGAAGAGCTGAGTAAGCGGTGACGAAAAGGCCACCTTCAATAGTCGGTGCTTTATAATTTAAATAGGAATATTTGGAAATTAGCAAAATAATTTTTTTAAAACATATTAGCTTTTATTTTTACAAATCTTATTTTCGTATCTATAAAATATTCATAGGTTGCTTACATTTTCTTACAAACACATTCTTTGTGGCATCTGACCAAAACTAGAAGGTTATTTCTTTTCTAGTGTTTTCTAATTTCTAATTGATTTTTAATTTTTGTTTGAAGAAGTTATAATCATTTTATTTTATATTAAAAGGTTTTAAAATATAAAAAAGATAAAAATTTACTGTTGAAATGGATTATGTCAGTTTGTGCTGCCGCGATGAATGCATTATTAGAGTTACCTGCTTTTAGTAGAAAATGGTCATGAATTTAAATCCCAACAGAGCCATTTTGTTAAGTAGTCGAGTAGATTAGAAAAGAACAACAATTATTGTGTAAACGCGGTAGATGAGTTAATAAAAGGCGCTGCTGATTAAATAACCTGTGTATTTAAAATAAGAAACAACGGTGCCAGAGAGAAAATATATATAAATATTACGAATCTGTGCAGGAGTTACTTAGAGGGCTGTGATGTGAAAATCATGAATCCAAATCTCAGGTAGGAGTCACAGCAATCAGTCTGTTGATGTTTGAATTTGCTGTGACTTTTTTGAAAATTACAAAAAATAAATTGCTTATAATTTTTTTTTTTTTTTTTTGGTTTTATTTTATTTTTTTCTTTGTTATGGTATTTTGGTCTATTGTTTTTAAACTGTTCTCTAAGGCCATTTACAATAATTAAAAATAATATTTATTACAAGCATATGCTTTAAAATAATTTAAAAATTAAAAATTGAGGAAACATTAAATTAAGAATAAGGGTGGAAGGTATTTTCGATTTTCTTTAGTACCGTAATATAAAAAAGTACTTTCAAAATTAATTTCTTTACTCTCTCTCTCTCTCTCTCTCTAGCTCTTGTGCTCCTGCTCTATTACAATGTTAATTCTGCTTTGTTAAATAATATAATTCCTTGGACCAGCCGGGCAGATAAATAAACACAGAAAACTCAAAACAATTTTTCATTTTATTTCTCTTTGTTTTAAAATTCTTTTGTCAATGTAAGAGTGAGTATGTTTGTTTTTCTAGGAATTTAATAAATTTTTATTATTTACAATAATTATAAGGATATATTCTAATTCCTTGCCAACAGCCCTAAAGCTAACTGCATGCAAATAGACCGATGTACAAGGAAGTGAGTGGTGTGGTAAGACCATTAAGGAGACATACATATAAGAGGAAAATATAATTTGATTTAAAGTGTGTAAAAATTTATGTTTATTGAGGTGAAAAGTCATTGACTTTTAGAAACCCTTTTTCTTAAATGGACAAAGTAAATTTTCGTGTTAATAAACAAACTAAAATTTTTTTTAGTAATAACGACTAAATGATACTAAATTTTTAAGACAGATAATTAAATTTAATGGGAGTACAAAATATTAAGAAGACACAGGTGAATAATTTTAAAATAATGTAAATTTATTACGAGTACAATAATATTTCTAGGCTTTGTGTTCAAGCACAAATTAATAATATTTTCATTAAAAATATTACATTATACGACATAAGTTCTGCACGTTATGTGCGTTTAAACGCAATTAAAAAATAAATTAAATTACATTAAATATTAGAATTTGTATTTTTTAAGATTATTGATAATTTTAAATACACAGCAATTCTTGAAATTTTTGTTATATATATTGTTACGTTTTTCCCTTTTTAGAACAAACGTACGGATTCCACTGTGGCTCATTATAAATTCTGTATTCTAACTTTGTCGGTTTATTTGGCTATACTTCTTGATCCTACCGGTCTTGTGAATCCCATGATCTCGTATTTACTAAACATGCGTTATTATTACAAACATTAATATTACAACGCAGCCATCTATGCTACACTACTGTGTTACTTCGGTGAGACATAAACTACTCGATGCCTTGTTTAGTAATCTTTACCATCCACAGACATCTCTACTACTCCTTTTATCCAAGCCAGTCATCACCTTTAATCCAAAAGACACAACACACGTCTGCCATACACTGTTGTTATGCTTCCCTGCGCTAACCGCTACTGTTCTTACTTTTTATTAAAAAGGGATCCTTGACAATTATCTGTTACTCTTTTTATTTAATTACACGTCTTCACTAAATTATCTGCCATGGGTTCACACAATAATTATCTTTTGCCTCTTAGGAGGTTTGTACTGCTGCTTCTTAATTTTTAATTGCTTTATAACGATTATTATTTTCCATTCTACGCATGTCCGAAGGCGGGATCGAACCCACGATCTTCTGTTTTACAGCTCTACCACAGCAACCATAGAGGTTGCTCAGCTTTTTGCTAGCTTAGTGTAGTATTATTCTATACACACACACCATTAGTTGAAGTAACTTATTCACCACGCTCATTTGGACACAACGACACGGGTTGCCAGATTTTATAATCGAAATGTTCTTTGGCATTTTTAACGGTCGTTTTGAAGAGTAAACTTTCGTTGTATTACTAGTAAATGTTTTTAATTATTTTTTTATTTTTTTATTATACTAATTAATCGTACTTAAGGAAAAAATTTCTTTTTTAATAAAAAAAAAAAAATAAAAACAAATGAGCGTCACTTGAAAACTGAAATTTTTGATTTATTTAGCAAAAATTTTAAAAACATATAACTATAAAAACTATAAATATAAAATTTGAAGCAATAACTTTTAGACGTTAAATCGTCAAAATGATACTCACCCCAAATCTGGCAACTTTCCAGTATTAAATATTTTATAAAATAAAAATAAACCAGTGGAATTTAATAGTTTTTGCCATTTAGCAAAAACAAAATCATATTGCATAATTTTTGATGTCACCTAAATTTGAAATTTACAGTAGCGATAAAAACAATTGAAATCCCCAAAGCTCATATAAACAATAGTGTGGTGGTCATCTCATAACAGTTTCTTGTTTAATATAGTAAAGCGCGACGCTTAGTACCCGTTTACACTTTGAAACTTTTGTTGCGCAACTCTTGAGTTCGGAGGTCAGAGAGAAAAAACGAATAGAAACGGGTACACTGTTTCATGTGTTTGAAATTCTCTTTTGTTTTGTCATTCGCAGTTTATACAAAAATAAAATCTAAGTAATGAAGATCGAAATGGTAGAAATAATATTTGCATGTGTGGACACAAATGCAATTTCAAAAGTGAATTTAAAAAATTGTAGAAACAAAAGCTGCATGTCTGGGCGAGGACTTAGTAAAATGCTGGTGAAATTTACGCTGCATTAAAAAGCACACCGAAAATTTATCAAATAAACAGTTAAACATATTATATTGCTCTAAACTTAATCTCTATCTGTCTAAAACGTAAAAATTAAAGCAATACTTTTGTTTTTCTCTATATTTTTTATTAAATCATTGATATGAAATATTTTCCATTAAGACACAAAAAGTATGAAATAAAAAATGTATTATTAAGACAATAATATTTGGGATTATTAAGAAACACAAAACCATTAACAAGTGTGGTGTTTGCGATTAAAATGAGGCGCATTGACTGCCTGTTTACAAAAAATAATATTACAGTTCATGAGTTCAACTCCCAACACCATCTTGAGTATAATGAAAATTTATTGCTATTGATTAGTGCCGGTGGATGAGTTGTTTGAAAAGCGCATAAATGGAAAACAGTAGTATAAACTTCCCGGAGTCTCCATTAGAAAATGAACATAATTGTGGTGTAGCAGCGGTAGAGAATTTAATGAAGGCGTTCGTGTGTTAACACAACGATGAGATAAACCATCTTCGACTGCATAGTTAAACAGGGAAATTGCGATACAAACATCTATAGAACCTTATCTAAAGCGAACACTAACACACGGCTTCTTTTGTCAAAGACCCAGATTGTGTGTTGTGGATAACTGCATGTTTAGTCAACAAGAGATCGCGAGTTTAAGTCTAGCCAAAGCCACGGAGCAAAAACAAAAAGCAAGAACGAAAAAAGTAATAAACATTGTAATGGTTAAAAATACAACCACTACAACACAAAAAGAGTTTTTGGATTTATTAAAGATTTTGTTTACTTTCAAAATTAAATATATTTTTAATTTTCTCAATTATAAATTTAATTAAAAACTAATGCAAAATTATCTAATTAAATAATTAATTAAGTTAATTAAAAATTTAATTGAAGTTCAATCTAAAATCAACGCAAAAATCTTTATTAGGTGCAAAAACATTATTCTGCGAATAGGAAAAATCTTATATATGCTGAAGGAGATATAGTAGTCCTGAAAATGTATTGCAGTTCTGTTAGTATCTGATTTTTAACTTTTCTTTTTACACTTAATCACATAAAAACGAACTTAAGCTTAACTAAAATTTTATAAAAATAAATAATAAACTTGAAATATATTTAACCCTAACTATATATTAAATACGTAATACCACACAACCTAACCCCCACCTTTGTGTATTTAATCCCTATTTAGCTATGAGTATTTGTTTTTTTTTTTTCTAGGTGAAACAGAAATATTATTAATATTTGCGTGTTTAAAATTGCAACACAAAACAGGAAAAAAAACTTTTAGCGTAATAAAAAAAAATAGGAAAACTGATTAAAAATATAGAATAATATTTAAATAACACGCGATATTAAGGAAAGTCATGATACAAATATATTTTTAAATCCTTACGTCCTCCAACTGAATGTTCGGCTTTTACTATCAGATAAATTCTAATATATGAAAAAATTAATCATTAAATTATTATCTGTTTAAATATTTAAACGGTTTAAATTATAAAATTAATAGATTTTTTTAATTCAGATAAAATTAGTTTTTTGGGAATTTATTAAGAAACCAGCCGAAATTTGCTACTAACTTCGGTCGGATACCACAGTCACTCAAAGACAGCCATACACAACGAAAACTAATACAAACAGCTTTGTTAAAAATAAATCAAAATTATCTTCATTATTATCCTCGTTGTCGTCATCACAATCATTTACAAGAATAAATCGCCAAAAGGCAAACCAGCAAACTCAATAGACATAGAAATAATACTTGAAATAAATTGAAATTGAGATAAGAAATAAAAAAAAGAGTGCATTATTTTTTCAACGTAACGAATCTTAAAATCCTTTTTCTTATTTTTCTTCGATGTCGTTTGTATAATCCGAAATAATGTGACACTTATATGTGAAGTTGAGTTTGTTTGTTATGCCTGTATGCCTCAATTACTAAACCAATCGTTATAAAATTTTGCAACACACATTTTCAGTGGTATGAAAAAGACATAGAGTATTTTTTATACAGAAAAAAACGGTTACGAGTTAAAAGATAATAACTTGTAAGAAGTGTGTAGTTCGAAGGTAGACTAGAATTGGCAAATGTTAAGCATACTTTCAAGCGTTAGAAATAAAATTATCTCATATGAGCAATCAACATCAGCGTTTTAGAACTAGAACTTTAATACTTTTATAAGATAGTAAGGAAAGTCAATAAACTGCTATGCCTATATTAAAAATATTCAATGGAAAATTATAGGAAATTCCCTCAATAAACAAAAATATTTTTGTGAGTATTAACGAAAATAATTTTTGTTTAAAATTTTTGCAAAATTATTAAAAATTTTGTGGTTTTTTAATGGAATTTCCGAGTTTTGTACGAAGTCTAGACTTTTTTGTTAAGTCTCTGTTTTTTTTTTTTTGTTGTTTTGTAAAGTTTGGACATTTTGATCAAAAATTTTGGTAAAATCCAGTATTTGATGAAATCTTAATATCCTACACAATCCCACCATTCACTCCGAAGAAAATCTGATGGAATTCTGTACTCCTTAAAAGAGTCCTTAGAAAATGTGCATTAGGAAACCACACTGTCACGCAAGAAATATGCAAGCCAAAATGCAACTCTGAATAATGCAAAAAAAATTATAATAGTAATAAATTTTTCTAAAAGATTAGCAAGTCGGACGGGCCTGTCAAATAATCCGCCACACCTTTTATTTAAGGACATGCGAATTTACCTTTTTTTAACAGATTTAACGACTAAAGGCAGAATTACTCCTTACTTTCCGTTCCCTGACGAATCAGCTGATCAGTTTCTGTTAAATAGAAAATATGTAATTGTGGTTTGTTATTATTTTGACGTGACGTTCTGTTCTGTTCCGTTCGAATTAGTTGAAAATAAAATTCAACATTAAGTTACTTGAAAGTTGTTTGGTAGTGTGATTGCAAAATTGTAAGCAAGCCTATTTTTGTTACTGTAATTGTAGTTTATTTTTTGGGGTTGTGTATTGTGTTTTCTTTCACAAAACAGAACAGCAACAAAAATAATATTGGTTTTTCCAAATGTTTTTTTATAAAATTAAGAACTTTTGGTGAAAATCCTGGTTGATGAGATTCTGACTTTTTTAACTGAAATCTTGAATCGCTATTTTATTAATTTTTTACTTTAATAGAAATATTTTTAATTTCAAGCTGTTGGGTTTTAGAGCAAAAAAAAATACACAAAAAAATAAATCAGGCAATATTTTTGGCCATAGCTCGGCATTTTAAATCCAATTAATCTCATATTCAATAAACAGGACTTCTCCAAACTAAATCAACGGAAAATGCAATAGATTTGGACAAATGAATTAACTCGCATGAAAGCAAAGACAATTAAGTGGGCTGGTAAAATTATGACCACGGTTTATTAAAAGATAATATTTAATAATCAATTTGATATTTGAATTACTGCCGCACCCACCTTATTCTCCAAATTTTGCTCGTGGCAAATTTTTTCTTGTCCTAAATTTAAGCAAAGCAAGTTGCAGGGTGAACAGGATGACTACGTCACTGTATCCAAAAGCCATTTAAAAACCAATTCAAAATAATACTTAATAAAGGGGGGAAAAAAATAATAAAACACTCAATATTAAAACATAAAAAAAATATTTTGTTCTTGTTTAATCAAGGACTTATTAGATCCGCTCGTATACCGCATAAAAATTATGACATGTCTTTAAATAACTTTGCTTTTTAAAAACGAGCCCATTTATGGTAAATAGATAAATATTTTCTTATCAACCCAACATGTTTAATCATTTAAGCAAGAAATCAAATTTTTTACCATAAATAGCATGATTTAATGTTTTGTCATGTTAATCTCAATAAATAATTACAGTATGTTATGACCGACTTTACACATTGCAAAAATTCCTAAAAATTTGCTTAAGTAAGGAAATAAACATTAAATATTTTTAACTATTTATAGCTTCTCACTCAATAACTCAAGTGAATTAAAAAAAATAAAAAAATTGCCAAAATGTTAAAAAAAAATAAATATTGTGAATAAACTTTAATTTTCTTATAGCACTGCTTACTAAAAGGGTCCTATAAAAACAAGCCTAACTTTCTATAAGCATTTTTTCAAATTTTAATACCAGAATAAAATATTCTTTGTAGCGAGGTGACAGACATTTCTACACTCTGCTTGGCTCATCGTTCTGAATTCATCGTCAAAAATGATATCAAGAATTTACCCAGCCGGGCTTGGAATGTTTCGACTAGCGAAAAGCATAATTTTATCTAAATCTAATGCATAATATAAGTTTGTTTGGTGGGCTCTTGATAAGACTGTCGAAACAAAAGCACCACACTCTTACCCTATCTTCTATTCTGCGAAGCGGTTTTTGGTTAATTATTCACAGCGGTTTTTGTTTAATATTCTTATAACTATTTATTTCCACACTGAATATTTTTAAGAAACCGATAATATTTTTAACAGCCCTTGTATCACTTGGCGTAAATGACACGTACGTACGCACAAAACTTTTTACCAGCTGACTTTCAAATTAAAAAAAAACACGCAGATCAAAAAAACAGCCAATTACCATTGATTATCAAATAACTTCAAAGAAGAAGAAAAAGTATTTTTTATATTTTTTTCTCAAAATATTAAAATATTAAGAATGTGTAAAGTCGTTCTTGACACACTGTACACATTTATATTTTTACAAAACTGAAGTTACATAAAATATCTCATACGTAACTTATGCAAATGACTATTCTTAACTTTTATACAAATTTTTTGCACAAAAGATTTTTTGGATTTATTATACAACATAAGCAAATGATAAAATAAAGCTTTAAAAGGAAGATAACAAATTTCCACGCCAAGCCAAAACCAGAAAAAAAAACAATTTCCTTTTTTTAGTATTTTGCCAAATTATTTACTGGCTTACAGAGGCAGCAATAAAAACGACTTAAATAAACATACACAATATATTTTATACTGTACATATATTTATCCGTATTTAGTGCAAAAAAATAAAACGAATAAAAAAAATTTTTCAGAAAAAGATACAAAAATTGTTGGTTGGCTGGTAATAAGTGGTGCGATAAAGAAGATAGTCGTACAATATAACGGCTAAAGGGCAACCATCGTCAATAAGAGTATTACAAACTACACAAACAACACATTAGATTACAACATCAAGAAAGTAATGGGGAAATATTGCTTACAGAAATTGACAATGTGTTTCTTTAAATCAAAATTAAAATATAAACTTTTTCTTTAAATTTAATAAAAAACCAAAGTAAATTAATAAATACATTTCTAAAAAAAAAGTAGTTCAAAATAAAAATATTCACTCACCTTAGTCAATAATTTAGAAACAAATTTTGAAAGTTGACTGAAAAGGATTTTATTGCTGCGATGATGACTTGTTTGTTTTTTACATAAAATTAAAACTCTTGCTTTTTTATAACACACAATTAATTTGTTTTTATTTTTTGATTTTTTTAATATTTTTATCATAAATTGATATTGTTTAAAAATAAATTAATTAATTATTTTTAATTTTTATTTATTTTTTTTTATCTAACACGAATTTTAACACTTTTTTATTTTACAAAAACATTATGATCTGCTGCTCTTAATTTAATTTTAATTAATTATTATCATTATTATTGTTTACTTTTTTTATACAATAATCTTTTTATTTAATAATATTTTTCACAATTTATTTAAATTATCTCGCCTTTTAATTACTTAAAACATGATGTCCTTCTTTACCGTTTATAGACATAAACTAGTTGCCTTAAATGTTGCCTCGTGCGTTTAAACTCTTTAGTTGTTTCTCATGATTTTTTATGTAATTTTTCTTCTTATTCCATGGTTACCTACTCACTGAATGTTTTTTTTATTACATTTAGTATTTTTTACTTATTCTTTATTTTCCTATTTAACCAATTTATTCACGACAGACTCTGTAGGGATTGGTTTCCGTTTTCACTATGTTTTGTTACTAGGAGATGGTTTTTTGTCTTATTCTTTTACATTCAATAATTTTTACTCTTTTGCATTTATAAAAGATGTAAAAAAACAAACATGCAAGAACAAGAGCACAACGGTAAACCAAAGTTTTGAATGTAAACAAAACGAATATTAAGTGGTGGTTACATAATTAAGAGAGCGAGAGCAGTTATTCAAAGAGATGTAAAAAAGTTTAGGAATGGGGAATAGTAATGATTTGCATTGCAATCAGCGTTGCCATCTAAGACTTTTTTTTAACAAATTCAAAATAAATAAAAGTTATAATGGTAATGTTTAAATATGGATTACTGAATTTAAATCTTTTCAGTAATTATATGCTAAACAATATACTTTCCCCACAGAGAATTATTTACTTGGAAGCTAGCTTTGCACTCATTTAATAAACAAAATTTAATATACAGCTTTAACGTTATTTATTTAAAATAAAAAAGAAGAAATCTCGAAAGCACCTAGCCTACATCGAAAGGCTTGGCTTGAAAGTTCTCTGATAAGTTTAAATATCTTGAAGTCATTCTTGAGAGAACAATCAATTAAGAATATTCTGTAGGTCTTACAGTAAAAAAACGTCAATATTAACTTATTCTGTGTACGTTTTGTAGCCGAGGGCTTAATTTGATAATCTTTTGTAACTGTACCACTAAGATCACAAGAATTTGGGATGTCAGAAGAAGAGCAGACTTGTAAAAGTGTAATGCTTCTTTTATATTTCCCATTTCTTTTCCCTCACTTTTTATCCTTTCTATACTTTTTCCCCAGGTAACACAAAGGGACCAAGTCTGGACCTAAGTAAACCTTGCATTTTTCTGGCGGTCTGCAAACTTAACCAAGCTTATGCTGCCTTCTTTTTAAAGCAAAGTGCTGCATTGAACGCAACAAGGTCAGAAATAAAAGATAATTGCATAAAAACACTTTTACAAGATGACAGTCACAAACTTAAATTAATAAAAGTTAAAAAAAAAGTTAAAGACAAAAAGTAAACAATTAATTTTATATTAAGCTTGATCGCACTTTGAAATTTTTCTTCTATATATTATTGTTATTGTTTTTCTCCTTTATGTCTTTATTTATAGTTATTGTTATTCTTCATTATAAACAAAAACAAATTTAAGCAATCGAGACTGGAATTTTAGAAAAAATATTTAAAATGTTGAAGTTTAAATTAAAAAGAAACAATTGGCAAGAAAACCTGCAAATTTTTTAACGCAGTCATTAGTTCCAGGCCTAAAACAACGTTTTCTAGAAAACTCCCTTAAATAAACAAACAACAGTTATCAGTACTCTTAAGAGTAACAGTCAGCAACAACAACAAAACTTACTCATTAATATTTATTTGTTTATATTTTACTCTTTAAATCACTTTTACTTTTTGCACTCAATTACTATTTGCACCAACTCACCTTACAACAACTGATTTAGTTTTTTATTGGATTTTTTTGTTGTTGTATTTTTTATTATTTATTCTTAGGTTGGTAAATTTCATGCCACCCTCTTGTTTAACGATATTTCTGACAAACAAAAACTTCTGTTTGTGTGTGTGTGTGTTTCTGTGTGTGCGTTTAATTTATTATTGGGTTTGTGCGGCGCTGTTACATCCAATTAAAGTTTTATTTATAAAACATTAGATTTTTTTCTTTGTTGCTTTTCTTCTTTTTGTAAACTTTTTTTATAGCAATACACATACACACATATTTAATTACCTTTTTTTTCTTTTTGCATTTCAACCGGAAATGAAAAAAAAAATCACAACTAATTTATTTCTTTTAAGGTTTATTTGGACGATATTCTCCTGTCTTGTTTTTTCTTTATGAAAAATGTTCGTTTAATTTGCTGTTTCAGTTTCATTCGTTTACTTTTTGCAGAATGAGGACGATGATAGTGGCCTGTAATGAGAATAGAAGGAAACAATTTGTTTATTAGATTTTAATCAATTTTGGTTTGGTTGGTGATTTTATAAATGTTATTATCCTAAAATTAAAAGCTTACATTTTTTTATAAAACAAGGTTAAATGAGGATTTTTTGTTTTATTATATTTATTTTTATTTATAAAACTGAAAGTTATCCTACTACTTAAAAAATAATATCGAACTACCACGATTATTTTGTTGCACTCAGTTATCATTAAAAAAACTCATTTAATTAAATAAATATCATAAAAAATTATTAATACAATTAAGACAATAAATTAAATTATATAATGGATTTAATATTAAGCCGATTTAATTTTTGCACAATAAAACCAAAGTAATGACACAAAATAATAATAATAACAATTACAATAATGTGACAAAAGTAAGAAATTATTTTTAACTGGAATGCAAATTTTACTTAACAGCAGAAATTGAATTTGAGAACTTTCTATCCTTTAAGAAAGCCAAAACTAAAATACATTTAATTTAATCTTCTAAAAACCAAAGTCGAGCGACATTTGCTCCGTACTAGGAATATCTGATATGGTGATGTCCCTCCAAACATTGCAATTTCTAAGCTTATAAAGCGTAAAATTTTCTTGATTTGGCAACATTGCGATTTTTAACGATTTATATAAAAATTACCGATTTTCTTGGCTATTTTTACATAAAACTTTATTAAAAATAAATTTTATAAATTTATTTTAATAAATGTCGATAAGAAAAAGTCATCATATGTTAAGAACATATGGCAACTTTTCACTCAACTATATACTATGTTATTATAGCCAAGTGAATGATTAATAAACATATGCATCAGGGATGGTTAGTTAGTATTATTTTTTTACATGCCGAAACTGAAAAGTGAACAACCATATCAGTGGCATATTTAGAAAATTCATATTTCTAACAAGTAGTACCTGTGTCGAAAGAGTATTTACAATAATAAAATCAACTTAAACAAAACGATTATTTTAACATCTTCAATTATTTTTTTTTTTTCTTAAAAATGCCTGTTTTGTTGAGAGCTAGCACGTGCTCTCGTTGTTGAAAGTTTTTTTAAGGGTAAAGTTTGCTTGATTTTAATATTTAAAACACCAAAGGATGCGGGAATAGATCTTGTATTTACTTATTATTAAAAACTCGCGATATTATGTGTCTGTTATTTAACGGAAATTTATTATCACGTTGCTGTTGTCTGAATATTAAAATTTTTTTTTTTAAATCAAGCACCTTCATTTAATTGTAAATAAAAGCAAAATTTGTGCTTCAGTTTTAATTAAAAGTCACTATTGATTATTGGTATTTTGTTAAAGCTTTGATGCTTGTGTTTATTAATTTTTTTTTTTGTCCACTTCTCAGTTGGTTTAAAAAAATTTTTAAATATAATAGGCAGCTTTAGCTTATCTAAAATATGGTAGAAGGTTCCCTGATGAGTTGAGTTGGGCAATCAACGATTGGGTTATTAGCACACTGAAAAGTGAACTAAAATAAAACGGTTATTGTTTGGTTACATCTAAAATCTTTATAGCTTTACTTACTAACAAATTTAAACACAAAAGCGTGAAAAGTAAATATAAAGTTGTTATTACACAGTTCTGCACGAAAATCCTCCTTTAAACCAAAATATGCCTTCTTACTGTTTTCAAATGTGCTGAACACGAATTTGAAGTCAGATTCTGTCTATCACGCACAGTTTCTTGAGAAATTCTAGTTTTTTATCCAAAAAATATGAGTTTTTTGTAAATTTGACGAATTTTTTTTTTTTTTGGCATCAAAACATAGTGAAAAAAATTCAAAAGCCGGATGATTTTGAGCGCAATAAAGTATATTTGAACAAAAAAAAATTGATGGGAATATTACAAGTGGTTGAAGAAATATGGCTAATAGTTTTTTTTTCCTATATGTATAATCTTATAATTTTTTTATGATAGTAGCCTTTTCATTCAAATCCCTACCTGCCCCCTTTCACCCTCAATACCCCAACTCCCCCCCCCCCCCCCCCCCTCCCACTCAGCCGCTCTCTTGTCACTATTTTCTTCTAGGATTTGATCAGTACTCTCGAGGCTTTCGCTCCAAGGTTCTCCTCTTTTCTCTCAAAATCAGAGGGTGATAGAGTTTTTCTAAGTTCAGATTCGGACTCAGCACACCTGAAAACATGAGAAACAGGCAAAATTTTTCAAGGAAGGGGAGAAAAGTTTTTTTTTTTTGCAGAACAGTGTTATCTACGTCATATCCAATACAGGGAGAAGTAATGCGAAATTAAACATCTGTTACGTTTAAGCATTTTTGACGTACATTTTTTTATTATTATTTGTTTTTATAATAAAAAGCTTATTTTCCCATAAAAATAAATTAATTAAATTTGTTTTATTTTATAGCTAAACAATTAAGATGCTGTTATTAAGATTTAAAACAACTACTTGTACTTATAAACTGCTTATGTACATATACATTTACATACATACACTTGTACATACATACATATGTATGTATGTTTTCGCTAACTAAGTTTAAAAATCATTCGAGCATTTAGATTTATGGAATTCATCGCTTACAATGAGAATAAAGGGAAACCTTAAACGTGACGTAAAAGCACGATAAATATAAACATAATTTTTATTACAATAGAATAGACCAATTTTACTAATAAGAGAACGTCACATAAAATTACTGCTTTTAATATTTAAAAAAAAAATAAATAAGTTTTTCGAGCTAAGGAAATTGAAGAGTTATTTTAGTTTATCAAAAACTAAGCGCAAAGCTTAAATTTAATTTTAAAAATGTTCAACTGTTAAAAATGTATAACTAAATAAGTTGTTGGCTTTTTACCACTAAAAAGTGTGGTGTATGCATGGTAAAAAACAGAATAACTGGAAACTTATCTAATTTAAGTTGAGCGGCGTTTTCGTACTTTTTTTGTATAGAAGATCATACGTTCAAAACCCAACAGAGCCTTGAATAGAATGAGGATGGGTAAGTTGTTTAAAAAGACGAACTTAGAAAACAGCAGCTTCAATATTCCTGGTTTTTGAAAAACGATTAGAGATAATGGGCATTTAACCCATTTAGTATATTATTTTTTACTTTGTTTTTCTTACACTGTGGCTTGGACTACATTTTGACTGTATTTTAATTTAAACTTAGACAGTCGCATTTAAATAAGTTATCTACTGCTGATCCTTCTCCACATCGTCATAAAAAACCATGTAACCAAAAAATTCCAAATCTGTTTTTTTGCCGAATTTCGTGTTTCAAATAACAATGCATCTTCCTGCAATCAAGAAATTTAATTTTTTGTTAGTTGTAAGATTTTTCCTTAAAGCTAACGATATACTCTAGGATGGGGTTCATGAGTTCATATCCCATATTTAAGAAACACTCACATACCTCTACCAACGCAGTCACTTTAACTGCTTTACTTAGCTTGCTTTAGCTTAATTTTAACAAACACCACACTCTTTAGTGGTAAAAAAATATTCAGCATATTTTAATCGACCAGATAAGCACGCAGGTTTGTTGTTACAATATACTGAAGCTTTCAAATTTTATGTGCGTCAATATAAATTTAAAGATTGTGTGTTTCTTAAAAAAATACTAAAAACTTTGCATTTTTTTCCAAAACTGCTGATTCAAATTTTCAAACATTTAAATTAACAAAATAATAAAATTGTAAATTTTCTTTAATTTATTGGTGATAATAATTATCTTTTTATATGAATAACAGCCACTGTTTTTAATTATTTTTAATTTTATTTTTTTTTTACGAAGCCGCTGCTATAGCTAATTTTTAAGTAATTACGAGGAATTTTAATATTTTTCCTTCTTAAGTTATTTGTTATTACTGAGAAAAAAAAAAGAAACATATCCATCTCTGGTCTTCATTTCACTCAAAATTAAAATTGTTTTTCAAATTTATTTATAACAATCAATTTCTTATTTTTATATTTTTTTAGTTAAACTCACTTCGTTTTATTCATAATTTTAAAATCTGTTTAAATCTTTAATGTGATTTTTTTTTTTTTTTTTGTAGAGAATTTATGAAAATTATAAATATTTTTCATTTGCAAATTTATAAATTGGTGTTTTTGTCTAATTTATAACTGGACATTTCAATGTGACGCACACGCATTTTATTTTATCCAAAATTAAAAAAATGGCAATTAATGAAATCAAAATAATTTGCGCGTTTTTTGTTCGTTTGCTTGCTTTTTTTCTATAAAAAACAAAAATATTTATTATAATCAGCTTTTGTTAAATTATAATAACTGTTCCTATTTATTTATAAAGTTTGTTTCTGTGTGGTCTGACGTTCTGGCAGAACTACTCGAGTCTGCCTCTCCAATACTTTAACCTTCATAAGGTCCTCAAATTTTACTTACGTTAACGTTCTTTGGGTCAAATTTGACCCAGTTAGAAAATTCGATATGAAAAAACTTGTTTTCTTTAATTAAGTTTGTTTTTAAAGTTAGTACTTTTTTTTAGCTTTGTTTTGAATATTAAAGCTGCACGTTTTGTTTATTTATTACGAATTCATATATGTATATATTTATTTTAAATAAAGAAAGTTGTGTTCTTGGCAAGGAATTTTGCTGTTTTATATAGGGCGTGGCAAACTACAATCCTAAATATTCCAAAAAATGACGACGTTTGGCAAAACAGGTTTCTTTCCAACCATTACTAGCCGATGTAAATAATATAAAAGCATTGAAAGCTGATATATCTAAAATGTTGCAAAATGCAACTTGAGGCCATCCATTGGTTTTCCTTTTGCAAGTGCAACATGAACAACTTTATCCAGAGTATCAACTCCTCCTTTACATTTATTACAGTCTAGTATCATTTGCGGCTTATGTCCTCACGATTGCTTATTTCTGGACTATGATGCAAAGTGCTAAGAAGATGCATAGACTTATTTTTCTTTGGAATATATGAAACGAGAGTAGTGTCCTTAGTGAAGCAAAAAAATGATGAAAATAACGGTCTTCCTTTAGTTGACAAAAGCTTAGGTGTCAATTCAATCCTTATTGTCAAATCTTATTACTATAGAATGACTTTTGCATCTTCTCATTGGCATAATTGCTCTAAAAATTGGTATTCCTTTCTCAGAGTCCCATACACATTCTGTACTTTCATTATTTGATCTTTACACTCCAGCTAACAAAAGTGTACCCATAAAGGTGTCGTCAACTTCAGTCCAATCCATATCAAAAACACGTTTACCTTTATTATTGGTATATTTCAAAATAATGTTTATTACAGGTGGCGGGAAAAACAATTGAAAAGTGGAAATTTCTTCCCTTGTGATTATCGAACAAGAGAAGCGGGTGAGGTGTGGTTTCACGCTAATAATGTTCTTGCTCCGGAATCTTCCTTGACTATTTGTAAGAGGTTGTCTGAAATATCTTATTCCACCTACTTTTGTTGTCATTGCTGCAGTTGTTGCTACATCAATTTCATTTCCACTAAAACTGTTAGTTGTCTCCGCGATTCTAAGTTACCTTCATATTCTGAACAAATCTCCTCTTCGTCCGATAGTGCATTTAGCAAATTTTCTATTTCACTAGTATTCATTTTCCAACAAGAAATACAGACTCGACACTTTATAACGTTGATACGTTTGATTAGTTCCGTGTTTATTATATGATTGAAAACAGTTTTGCATAAGAAAATAAGCTTTGCTTTTTACATGGGGACCCATTTCTCATACCAGTAATGTTCACCAAAAATGGAGAAAATAAAGGAGACAGATATATTGACTTTTAATTTTGGTGAAAAAAACATTTGCCATTTTCCTTTACAAATAAATTATTTTAACAAAACTGTGTAAAAACATAAAGATTTTGTTCTGGGTCAAATTTGACCCGTAGGTCTTAAGTGCTAAAAACTGCATAATTTTTTTTTGGTACAATATTTTCTTATAAAAACCAAAAATAGTTATTAGTATTCAAAAATAAATAAAATTCATAAAATATCTAAAATCTAAACCCCCTACTTTCGGAAAAAAATACAATTTTCTTGCAAAATGGGTCAAATTTGACCCGAAGACCTAATGAAGGTTAAAAATATGCTAAGAAATTTATTTTAAGAAATGTAGTTTCGTCAAAAAAATACAGAATTTTTGCCAAGAGATCAAAATTTCACAGTGGGGCAGAAACAGATATTAAAATAAAATTCTAAATGACTAAATCGATTGAAAAAAGTTTCTCATGTCGGTAGTTGAACAATAATTAAATTGATCTAAACTTTTTTTTATATATTTAAAACGAATCCCGAAATTCCTAAATCATGGATAAAAAATCCAAAAAATTTTTACTTTTGTCTTTAAAATCCATATATGACCTCAGGGTAATAAAATCATTTTGAAAATAACTAAAGACACATTCCTGGTTTTAGCTTTAGTTTCAGTGTTTGAATACTAATTTTGGGATTTAAGAACCTGTGGGCTAAATTCAAAATTTGTTTTAAAAAATTAGTCGAGTTTAAGTGTGTCCAGGCGAGGTAAATAATCTTGGGATTGGCTCATCACTCCTTAACTCCATAATAGTGCCTTTTATAGAGGTAAAAATTAAAAAATTTTATATTTATAGGGGAAGGATTAATGGCTTTTGGGGATTTTTCGGACTAAAAAACTTCAATTTGGGGATTTAACTCGAAAAGAATCTAGGAACCCCGCATTATTATACAAAACAAGAACGGGATAAGATTTAAATAGTCTGCTTTAAATACAAAAAAGGCGTTGCACAAAAGGGTTTAGGGGATGTATCTGAAAATTCATTCAAAATTAATTTTATCATCCAAATTTTAAGGGAACAATTTTATTCCTTCTGTAGCTGCTACTATTTGGATATTATTGGAAGCGTGATAAACACCTTTTATCAAAAAGAGAAACTCTTTTGATTATTAAATAACTTACTACCAACTAAATTTATCGATTAAAGACAGATAAGCATATTTTTTGTAAAAAAAAAAAAGATAAATTAGAAAAATAAATATAAACATACCCACGTTAAAGAATTTTTAGAACCCAGCAGCTGGTTTTCTTTTTTCCACTTTATTTTGAGAAGCAACAGTTACCAAAAAAAAAAATAGAATTTTGAAACTTTATGACCCCGTATTTATCCATTTAATCTGCTTCTTTTTTTTTTTTTTTTTTTTTTGATACACAAATGTTAAAGATTTTTTCGCCGTTTACTTTCACAGCAATAGACACACAGATAAAAAAAATATTGCAAACTTTATTTATATATTTTTAGTAATAACTTGTTTGTTACGAGCATGTACATTTTTTTTTTTTTTAAATTGCAAAATTTTATATAAAAATACATTTTATTTTTTGTAAAACTTTATTAACAACTTTTTTTCTTTTTTTTTTCTTTTAATTATGTATTCAAGTTTGAAAAAACAAAATCGTTTTATTTTTTCTTTGCCACTACCCAGACCGTTCTACGCGCGCAATTTAACATTTAAAATAATTTTAGACTTTCTACCCCGACGTTCGAAAGTACGCTGTCTAGTGGTTTTGCGTTCATTACATTTGTTTACTTGATTTTAGCACAAAACATGGGATAAATCTTTTCCTTTCACACTCAATAAAGCGCTCAGCTGTAATAGTTTTTGTTTTATTGATTGAGTGCCTTTGTTCTCTTCGTATCTCTTAAATATTATTTTATTAAGAGATTAGAAAAATTTCCAAGGAAAGTGTTGTTGAGTAGAGTTAGCAGTTGCTTCCAATTAGAAAAGTAACTTTTTTGATGACAAAGTAAATTTAATTGGTAAAGAATTAACAAAAAAAAATCGTTAAAAAATTTCAATATGTATCTAGGAGATCTTAACGGGACCAGTTGATTTTCACAGATTATTCAAGGCGTAATAAACTTTTTAGAAAAGTTTTTATAAGACTCAAAAACAATATACAGAACTCAGTTACGATCGAAAGTGGGTTTCAATTTCGCAACTTCTTCGTTCTTCAGAAAACAAAAAAACCAAAAATATTTGTTTGGAATGAAACCACTTTTCAATTTCAAAGTAGAATTGAATTTTTTTTTTTAATTTTATTTTTTGTGATTTTAAAATTTACTTCTATTTCGTTTTCTTCTTAAGATTAGCACTATTTGTTACTTTGGCGTGCACAATATTGCCACATTAAGATTATTAAGTGGAGATTCAGCATTAAGTATGAAAACACAAAATCGATCAGAACGATAATTACGGAATTAATCCTCCGATGAGTGACAGTTCTGAACTTCACGGCCGTGTAAAGAGGCCCCTACGGACCTTTTTTGTAAGTCATGTTTTTTCATATAAAAAATTTTTTGTTGTAGTGGCCGAAGTAGGAGTAATTTCAGTTTGAAAAGGCAAAAAGGTCCCTCGGAGGGTTAAAACTCTTCCGATAGAAATGTCACTGCTAATAATCAATTACTTTCTATGGAGAGTTTTATTCGAAAGCGAACGTTAGCCTTAGAAAAACCTTTTTTAAAATTAGATAGTGTCACTATTATAGTTCACAAAATTAGTGATAATTAATAAATACTTTGTTTTGAAAGCATCCTTCGTCATATATCACCAAGCTTTTACTTCTTGAAACTATTTTGCAAGTGCTTTCAATCAATCTTTCCTGACACTTATCATTATAAATTATGATTTATAATATAGAAAATTTGATATCTCACTTTTTATATAGAGTAGGATCTTATATATCCTAATAAGTATTTGAGAAGGACAAAATTCTTTCCATAATTTAGTGGTTATTATTTTTTGGTCAAATATATGACTAATCTGACCTTTAGAGAAGCCTATGGACGCATGTGTGATTAGTGATTACTTGATGCGCAAACAAATATAAACTATCATTTGTTTACAAATTTTTAAATGCTTAAACATTACGAGTACTAATGGAGAAGATATTAATAAATTTATTGGTTGAAAGATGAAAGCAAAAATGAAATAAAGGTGTGCAATCGACAAAAGAAAATTAAAAATTTTAAAAAGGAGTGCACTGCTAAAAGTCGTATGTGCCAACAACAGACGAATCCCAAAAATTCTGGATTATGTTAATATAGTAAAGAACTGCCAAATTCGTTTCTAAAAAACAAAATAAAATTAATAAAGATCAAATGCATCAGCCTTTTTTGTGATACGTTTTTGACAGTTGTTTGCGCATCATATATTTCATTGATGCATTTTAGAATACATGACATTTGCAGTGATGCAAACTGATGCATTTTAGAACGTACTGCGCATCAGATGCAGCGCATTGATGAATTTCCGAACAAGCCCTATATCAAATTTAGAGAGTATCAATATTGTTACTATTCCATAGAAATGAGATTAAAAGTAATTTTATTAAATAAGCCTGTTCTAATTTCCGGGTTCAGTATGTCGGTTCAAAAATGATCTGTCTCAACGTTTGGCTTTCCATTAGGTATAAACAATTTATTTAATTTTTAATTTATTTATCATGAACTATGGCAAAATTAACTAGATAAAATAAATCATGAAAAATACACATATAAAATAAAAATTAAAGTTATTCATGCAGACATTCATACATTTTCGATCTTTATAAGAACATAAATAGATATTTTGACAATACTTTATATAATTTACTTTAACTAACAAATTTAACAAAAGTTTTTAGGAACACAATATTATATATTGGATTTTTACACAAAAGTGAACAAAATAAAAACAAGGTTACCTTTTTGCTATGTTTGTTTAGAAATTGTATGAAAACATTTACCAAGTTATAGTTGACACCCAGTTTAAGTCGTTTCAACTTACAATGCATACTTTATTTTTGACTATGAAAGCAAAACGCAGCTTTTTTGTTTAGAGTATGCATTAGCAAGAATCGATTTTAATCTATATCTATGAATATGGGAAAATATATTTAAATTCAGTATTATTTACTTTTATTTAGTGTTAGAATTATTATTTTTTAAATAAAACATTTAATTAAGTTAGTAACAAATTTAGCCTAACACCACGAATAACTAAATTCACAATAAAACGTAACTATAATAAGGCAACAAGCTCGCGTTGCCATCCTTGCAATAAAAAAAACAATGTTACCAATGTTAAAGCACAAGGAAACGGAAACAGGTAGATTTCTTGGTAATTTAAAAAATTTGGTTTTTCTTTTGATGTCGGCTGTTTAAAACAACAAATTTAGCAAATGAAGAGCTTGTAAGCGGTAACGACGTTCTTTCACCCTCAATAATCAGTATCGGTGATTTATTAATTTAATCAAGATAATTTTAAAAAAGAGTGCAATGTTTTTTTTTTTTATATATAATTAAACAATAACAAGTTTGCTAGAAAATTGAATGATGAATTTTTCTTAAATCTTTGCAGACGTCATTCATAAAACTACATTTTTTCGAAACATGGTTTTAAATTGTGTGTTTTGAGGAAAATGAAATAGCAGCATTTTATTCTATTCTACTCTCATTTTTATATTCAGAATATGTCGATATGTAGATATTTGCGTTTGATATGAAACTTTTACTTGGCGAGCAGCAGTTCCCAAATAAAAATGACCTACATATAGAAAATCAATCTATCAATATGAAAATTTATTATTCGGAATCTTTTAAAATTTAATTTACTTTATTCGTGCTTGATTCCTTTAAATATAAATATTTCATGATATTCTCATGAAATATTTTTTATTTTAAACTAAACTAAAAAATGAAATGTATTACTGCGGGGAAAAAAAATAAAAATAGTTACTAAATGTTTGCTGTGTTTTTGTATAGAACTTTTTTGAGTTGTTATTGTCTTCTGTCTTATTGATTCAATGGAGTTCTCATTTAATCAATTTGGCTGTTGATATAAGACTTTCTGTTTTTCTATACAAAATTTGGGTAAAATCCTCTGATGAGCTATTTGAGCAGTAGTGAAATGGCCATATGGATATGCTTTCCCCGCAGTAATACATTTCATTTTTTAGTTTAGTTTAAAATAATAAATATTTCATGAGAATATCATGAAATATTTATATTTAAAGGAATCAAGCACGAATAAAGTAAATGAAAATCAATCCAAGTAAAATAAACAGCCAAATTATAAACAAAAATTCCGTGCGAGTTTTTTCACTTTTCCCTTTTCTCCAATTATAAATTTTCCCCTTTTGATTGACTGCGGAAAGTGAAAAAAATCCGGGGGAAAAAAGTAGGTATTCTAAATTATAAAATAAAAATTTTATGAAAATAAACAAAAAAAAAAAAAATCCCTTCAAATTGCGATGATGCATGCCACTTTTTTATAATTTTATTCCCACGGAATTCATAATTGGAGGAATCTTTTCTCGAGAAAAATTTTTTCCGTGGGAAAGAAATTCCGTGAGAATATTCATAATTGGGCTGAAAGTTTTAACTGAATTTAACCCTGAAAATTACAAACTTAAATATAAATTCTATCAATATTCGAATATTAAAAAAATCTTTTTTATTGGACTGACTGGAAAAGAAAAAAAATGTTATTAGATTATAAAATTATTGCTTAGATACACCGCGCCAGCACTTGAATAATGTACATTTATGTTCTTATTAAATTTGTAATCTAGTAAAAATTAAGTTAACTTTTTAGCTTACAGTATAAAACAATTTAAAATAAATGCAATTACTTTTCTTCGAAAAACATTTGTAATAAATCCATATTATTGCACTGATTTTCTTCTAACCGTTCAGCACTTTTCCAACGTAATAAAGTAGGTATGGACATTAGTCTTATATTAGAATCTCCACGGAATGGATTTTTTATATCTTTCCAGCTAAGAAAGAGTAAAAAGTTATATAGATACTTTATAAAATAATTGGCATTTACTTACAATGGTTTATCACCTACTTCAACAGTAAGAAAGATATCATCCTTGTCGGCAAATTTTTCCACAGCTTTATCAATGAAAGGCTGGGCTAAATGAATAAAACCATCAAAACAGTACGTGCAATGGAAAAATTCAAAAATTCACTAACCAACATTGCAATCGGGGCACCAGCATTCACCTTTATCATCCCTATCGCCAATAAAAAGAATATACAAATGGGTATTTTCATTTTTGTACAGCTCTTCGACAGATTTTTTATAACCTTCAAAACCTTTGGTGTTTTCTTTGCGGACCATATTTTTGTTTTATTATAATTGCTTCAGTGGTTATCTTTTAAATAATTAGTATATTTTTATAGTTTTATTTGATTAATTGCTGATAAGGTATTTGTTCTTAAATATGGAAAATTGATTAAAGTTTAACATCTGTTTATGAAATTAAAAGCATTGCCAACTATTTAAAGGGACTAGTGTTGCATTTTTTAGTAGTACAAAATTTTCAAATTTAATGAAGTGTGGCCGTCAATCATAATCAGCCCAATTATGAATATTCTCACGGAATTTCTTTCCCACGGAAACAATTTTTCTCGAGAAAAGATTCCTACAATTATGAATTCCGTGGGGAAAAATAATGAAAAAGTGGCATCACATTAATTTGAAGGGAGTTTGTTTTGTTAATTTTCATATAATTTTTATTTTATAATTTAGAATACCTACTTTTTTCCCCCGGATTTTTTTCACTTTCCGCAGTCAATCAAAAGGGGAAAAATTTAAAATTGGGGAAAAGTGAAAAAACTCGCACGGAATTTTTGTTTATAATTGGGCTGATTACCTAGCCTACGAAGTTATGATATTTATATAAATTCTCTTCTCGAATATTACCGCATACTACCGAAAAGATTCCTCGTTTTCCTATCAAAAACTTTAGAAATTAAAATAAACTCTAAAAAATTTTTATTTAATTAAATTTTAATTGACACAATACACATTAACGACATGATATTTTAATGTATAATAATTGATATTCGAGTTTTTTAGCTCCAGATGTTGCTTTACTGTCCCCTTTATTGAGATAAATTCCGCAAAACTTTAAAAAACTTTTTTTTTCAATTTTTTTATCCGTTTCCCAAAAAAAATATTTTTACTAGATCCTCAGCTTGACTTTTTATAAAAACTTAATTTCCACTTGAAAAAAAAAACTTTAATGCCTACAGATTTTCAGAACAATAAGAAATCTGCATGTTTCTTATAGTTCGAAATCAGCGTGATCTTAGAATAATTCTGAATTATAAGGCATGTCACACATTCCAATCGGAATGGTTTTAATTCGATATAGAATTCCGATCGATACTGTTTTACATTCTTCAGTTCCGGTCGATTTTGTTTATTCTTAAAAGATGCTAAATCTTCACTCCCTAATTTAAGTATGGCAATATTTCGCACACCAAAGTAAACAACAAAGCTAGTCTAAGTAACGGCACATAATAAAAGTAAATTTAATTTCAATTCAATTTTTAATTGGTTTCATTCCGAAAAAATTTTTCGTTTTACGTTTTCTGAGGAATCAATTTGCGGAATTGAAACCACTTTCGATCGGAATTGAATTCTGTGTCATGTCTGTATATGACACTGATGTTCTTTCATTTTTCTTCAAATTCATGAAAAGAGTTTATTACTTTATCTCGAAGGGGGAACATTTGTGTCCGAGCAGATTTTTTTTTTTACAAAAATGCCATAATTTTTTCAAATAAAAAATAGATAATCATTTATACTTCAATATTCTGTTCAGGATTTATAACTTCCTATACGAAGGAATAGGCCGATGTGCAGTTCCTGGAGACACTATTTACATATATCTGAAAATTGGTGGGATTTTTAAATTCAAATTAAAACAAAATATATGAAAAAATAATATATGACAATAGTTTTGCTATTAGGCCGACTTTATTCGCAAGCTAAAAAAACCCAAAATCATGTTTGATTCCCACAAATCAGGTGATCCCATCGATTTTTTTTAAAAAGATTCTCGTTCTTGCCCATAATACTTTAAAAGTATATTTAATAAATTTGACCTACATTTAGTAACGCTTTATAAACTTGAACCTCAGTTTCAAGTTCAAACAACAATATGCAATTGCTGGAAATTGCTTTAAATGCAAGAAAGAGTTGAAGCAAATAAACAAATAAAATTCTTGAAAAATCAGCAGAAAAAAATTAAAATGAAATCTTATTTAATAAATATGTGTTGGTATAAATAGTTTTGGAAAATTTTTAGAGAATTCGACAGTAGAGAAATTTACTTAACATGGGTAAGAACAAAATTAAATAAATCATTTTTCAAAAGCAAAAATAAATTAAAGCATTTACATATTATTTCACATTTTAGATTTTAAAACTATGTTCTTTTACACCCTTGTTATATCGAGCTTAATGTTTAGTTTTTGCATAGACTCGGCCATCACAAAGATTGCTTTCAAGAAAACCATAAATTTAAAAGAAAAATCTTTCAATAAAACTAAAAAGGATAAGGGGAACACCACTCATAGTCCTGTTGTGACTATAATATCAAAGGAAAATAATAATTTAAATACAACTGCGCCACACTGCAAGGATACTACTCTGGCTTCTTTCGATACAGATTCTTTTGAAACAACTACTGCTATACCGAATATTAAAACCACCCTGAGTTCCCTACGCGATATTTCCTGTACTTGTGGAATTTTTTTAGGTTCTCAATTTGTTAAGGGTTCTTCTGAGCCGCCAAAAGGCGATCCAGTTATATCTGCTACTTTGGAACGCTCGTTTACATGCAATATTATCGGCCAGAAACAATGTCAAACAAAATGCTTGGAACAGGTATTTAGGAATACATTTAATAGTGAATGGTCCATCCTCCATCTTTTTATTCCTTTAGATAATTCAACACATACCTAATTCGGCTAAAATATTGTGCGCCTCTTTAGATCGTGATATACGCAAGGAAAAAGCCTTTTTATTTATACGGAATTGCAGCAAAAAATGGCATAATACAAATCTAACTGCCGGTAGAGAGTATTGCTGCAAAAATGGTTTACCCTATAACTGTCCAAAGAAATAAAACAAGTATTTAATTAAGATATGCCCACATTATTGTTGTATTTATTATGTAGTGATTTAGAAATATTAAATTAAATATAAATAATAAGCCCAGAAATAATTATCTTAACTAAGTGGTTAGTTAACAGTCTTACAGGTCTTTTCTGCATTCTACTTTAAAGTAAAAAGTGATTTGAATTCAATTCAATGTCACTTTTTGAAAGTTTTGAATTCTACTTTTTACTTTAATTTCATTTGGGAAAAAGGTAACAGCAATACAAGCTTTATTTACTGTTCCAGAACACACCTGGGCCCAAATCGTCGCATTCGTGATCGAATGACTTTGATCGAAATTTTACATTTTGGGATCGCCGTACGCGATATCGAATAGCTTGCATCGAAATTTGAGATCATTGCATTCAATAACGAGTAGTCGATCGAATACCTTCACTCAAAATCTTTTACATTTTTAAACAAATTTCGATTCGAACGCTATCGAATGCCGCAATCCGGTTATTCGATACGTCACGAAATTTTAATCGATACGAAACCTCACTCGATCACGAATGCGACGATTTGGGCCCTGTTCTCTTTATTTATTTATTCTTATTCATTAATAGGCTTTCTTTTTCAAGATGCATATTCTATATGGAGAAGTAATTAAATAAACTTTTAAAAAATATTTTTTAATTTTTTGCAATACGTGCGCGCATATGGTATTGTCCCAGCGGCCTTCTTCTTATATTTTGTGAATTTATTTTGTATAATACTTTGCAAATATGTAATTAAATTTTTATTAAATTTTCTTGTACAGACAGACATTATTACAAATCAACAAACAAAATTCTTAAAGTTTTAGAAATGCAGTCGTTTAAATAGTTTTAAAAACTACATTTCTAAAACATACTTAATTTTAAATAAAGAACAAAAAAATATAAATTACTCAAATAAAAATAAATAATAAAATGCATTATAAAAATGCGTATATATGAATGACATTAAATAAATGATGTTAAAACGGCAAAGGTCTTAACAAGGGCAAAAAAAAGCAATAAAACCAATACTATTTTTGAGATTATTTTATGGTCTTATAAAAAATTAGTGTTTAGTTTAAATAATTTGTTAGAAATAAATAAAATCAATGCAATTTAAAGTTTAATTATTAAATATACAATTATTAATAATTAAAATTGATTTAAAAAACAAAAACAAATAACTTTAATAATCAATTAAACAAATATTGATGGATATAACCATGGGAAAATAATTCATCAGAAAAGTGCAGTAGATGTTTTTGACATTAAAAATTAATGCCCTTATATGTGGTTTGACATCTAAGAAATCAAAAGGTTCAGATTTCGAACTGCACTCACGTAATAAATTATTGCAACATGGTTTTAACAAATTAGCGTGTGTTTTACATACTAAACAGATACTAAACACATGACGATGTATGTAATGACAGGAAAAATTAATTATTAAAAAACTTAATTTTTGTTGCAGTAGTCTCAAAATTTAAGTTAGATAATCTAAAATAAAACAATATTAAAAAATTATAAAACATTAACAAACGAATAATTTACTCTTAACTTACCTCACTGTTCGAGGCGTAAGGTATATTTTGGAGGAGTTTGTTGCTGAACAATCTTCATTTTCGTTTTCTTTGAATGTCTTAATTTTAATATTTTTAGGAGATTGAAAGTGATTTTCCGTATCCGATAAATTGGTGGTAGTAAGATCAGTTTCTTCTTTAATATTTATTGTTTTCTCTTCATCCGAACCACTATTGGCCGAAGATGTTGATGTTTGTCGATTTTTACAGAGATCTGTACATTGACAGTTCACCGTACATTTCTGATTGAGCGAATTACATCCGCAACGCTTTTTTCCGCAGTCACCACGGCATTTGCAGCCCTTGGACTTCCGCTGGTGCTTACTCTTCTCAAATGAATTTGAAGTTTGTCTAGATGATCCTGTATAAGTGGTGTCAACGGAGATCGGCTGCCTTCCGGTCTCATTAATATTAATGGAGATTTCGGACTCGGAGGTAGATTGTTGAGAGTTTCGGTGACGCTTGTTCTAAAATCAGGACGAGGAATCTTTTATTTATCCATTATTCGTAATGGTACAATCATGTTCCTTACGTTTTTTCAAGTTTTTTTAATTTAATACTTACATTTTGACGTTTTCGCATGTATGGAGTTTTTATCCAATCTGGATCATCTTCGTTGTTGTAACTGTCCTCCTCTTCAGTATCTGTTTCTTCCATTATTTCGATAAAATCTTCTTCCATGGGTTCGGGTTTATTATTTGTTGTAATATTCTAAATTAACAAAAAAAAATATGTAACAATTATATCAGGAATCGCAACAGTTATAAGTTTTATTCCAAAAATTACTTTTCTATAATTATTTTAAAATATTATTTGTAAAATTATTTTGGGAATTTTTATAATATTATTTATTATATTATGCTAATATACCATATTATTTTCAAATAAAAATGCAATTTATTTGTTGGTTTGGAATAGCAGGTATCTATACGTATTTCGCCGGTTGCTAAAGCCAGCTCGTCAGGAAACTTTTATCCAAACTTTTAGAAAAGCCAAAAACATTTCCTTTAAGTATAAAAACTTCTAAAACCACATGAGAGTTATTTTTGAAGCCAATACAATATATATATATTTTTTTTAAGATGTTTTTCAAGTTTTATTTTTTAATTGGAAGTTAATAAAAAAAAATTATAATTTAACAAATTAGAGTTTATATACAGACTCTGGAGATAAAATTTTAGCGAAAATCAGTCAATATTCACCCCTATCGCGAATTATTTTCCACATGAAATTTTTTCACATTTCACTGAAAACCAAATTCACCTTATCATGAATGTTTTCTTTTTGTGTGAAATGTGAAATTTTTTCATTGTTTTGTTCACTTTGATTTTTATGGTGGAATTCATACATAAGTAAGTATTTTTCATCTAATAAGAAGTTTTTGGTTGTTAAAACGGAATTTTAGGGTAAAATCAGTAAATAAATTTCAAAGTGACATGCTTCCTAACAAGATGCAAGCTAGTAGGACAATTTTCTCAATATATATCATATTATATACAAAAGCTTTAGAGGTCCCTAGCGCCGAATCTAAGGGTCAGTCCAAAATTTTTCACTCAACATATTTAGCTTAAATTTGCATTTTATACCCTGTAGACAACGTTTTTTTTTTTCTTTTTTGTAAATGTAATATTCAAGTTGTGGGAAAATTGTTCACGTGAAATTCCCGATACGAATTTTCAGTTCGGGTGGAATAAAAATTTCACGTGAACAAAAATTTCACTTTTTATTCACGATAGGGGTGACTATTTTAGGGTGGAAACGCTCTTTCTACGGTAACATGAGTTGCATTATGATCTTTTTGGTTCAAAGTTGTTAAATAATCGTTATTTGATATCACTGGATTCTATGCAATAAAATTGCTACAATCAAAAAATTTTTAATTTGTATGTCGTAAACAAAAATTTTAAAACGATGAAAAATGTGATGCGTGAAAAAAATCTCATCTGGTCACCTCATTACTATTTGTTAATTCCTTTGTTTACCTGCTACTAACGTTTAGAAATACATTTATTAGATAATTTTTGTTGCAATTTATTAACGGTAACTTTATTTATTTGTTGTGATTCAAATTATATTTGTTACTTAGTCTTGTAATTGATCTCAAATTATATAAAAAATGCATGCCTTTTTGTAATAATTAATTTTTTTAAAAAGACTTTGATTATAAATAAATAAATGAAAATAGTGAGTTTTATTATTATGCGACAATGTTTAAATTTAATTCATAGCCTTGAAAAATCATTAAAAATAAAACAAACTGAATCTCAAACACAAAATTAATTTACATCTTTAAAAGACCTGTTGCTGTTTAATTTTCGATTACAATTGATACTAAAACAGATTTAAAAATTTGCTTTAGTAATTACTTTGCCCCTTATAAGGAATAAATATTTTAAAACTGCTGATAATGATGAAGTTAAAACATTGATTAAGAAGATAATGCATGATTTAAACTGTCATATTGTCATATTTCCTTCTAATATAACTAAATGAAAATGAATGTCAGTTGCCAAATAGCCTCGAACAACCATACTTGGTACTGAGGCAACATGTATTATTTGTAATTAATATTTTCATTGAATAAATACATATATATATATATAAAAAAAAAAAAAAAAAATATATAATACTATGCCAAAGACTTCAATTTTATAAAACAAAAACTAACAAAAGAATGTTTCTCTTAGAAAAAAGTAATTATTTTTAATACTCACATCTATTCATCGTATTATATCGGAAAACTTTGTTAAAGCAGACAAAAGCTAAACAACAATATCAACAAGAAAAAATTCATACAAACGAAATTACAAGAAAACAACAGGAAATAAGAAAATTTTTAGTCATTTAAAAATATGTATAGAAATTTTTAATTATATATATTTGGCTATTTATTATCTATCTGACATACCTTGGTTGATGTTTTACTCTTCTTTTTTGTATTGGCTGCATTTTCTCTCAACTGTTTGTAATTTTCCAGTTCAATCATAAGGGATTTAATCTTTCTTTCTTGTTCTTCTTGTAACTTTAGACGTTGCTCTTGCTCGGGTGTCAGAGCCACCGATATCTTTTCTTCATACTCGGCTATGACCTGTTCATGTTCAAATTTCATCTGTTCTATCAACTTGGCTGCCTCATTTGACTTTTCTTCGTAGTTGTGAATTTGTAACCGCAACTCTTCGCAAATTTGCGAAAATTCTCGTCTTGTGTTAGCTAACACTTTCAACATATACTTGAACACAGCCCGAGCCTCGGGCAAGCTGTGAACATTATCGCCTAAGGATTTCATTAACATATCGGTGTCGTTAGTGCAGACTTTCTGTTGGAGGTCGGAAATTTGAGCGTTGCGCATTTCGATTTCTTCCTGCAAATTGGCAATTTCCAGACCGATTGGGGATTGTGGATCGGGGAGAGGATGTTGCTGTTGCAACTCTAAAAGTCGACTGCTAATTATGCCACGGTCATCCATTAACTGTTCAAGTGTTCGTTCAGCATCAACAAGTGATATAAATACTTCTAGTTCACGTTCGACACAGGCCATTACCTGGTCAATTTTCAATGAGGCAGCTGTGGAGTCATTAACAGATTGCAACTTTTGTCGATGGGTTTGAGCTACTTTTTGTCTCTCGAGAGCATCCTTTAGTCTAATAAAAAAAAAAGATAGATAGGTATGTTGCGTTGGATGGATGGATGCGGGTAATAAAATACTTCATTTACCAGCACTTGACTAAAAATAAAAAATTGATTTACAATAAAACTTACCGCTTATTAATAGCCATAGCTTCTTCACATTTCCGCTTGAGAACATTACGCTGTTTATTGTGCAAGGCCTCCTTGCGTGCCATTTCATTTTGCATTTTGCGATCTTTACTCTTCAATTGCAGTAACTCCTTTTCACGCGACAATTTAAATTGTCTAAATTTCTCTGCTTCGGAACGCATTGCTCGTATAAGCTTTACCTTGGACTCCTTCATGGCCTGTATTTCACTATTTAGGTTTTTGATTTTTTGAGTTTCTTTTTCTCTTATCTTAAGCAGTTTGGCTTGTTGAACATTTTTACGTTTCATTTCGGAAATTTCTTGCTCTAAAGCCTGCAATCGCTTGCGCCTTTCTTCGGCCAATTTCGCTGAGGGGTTCTCTTTAACATGACGTAATTTATCAAGAAGGTCTGATTTCTCAGTCTCAAGTTCCTGAATCTTTTGTTCACATTCCTTAAACTTTTCTTCGATATCGTCATCAAAAGTGGAAAATTTATTAAAATTACCAGCAATGCGTTGTTGCAATTGTTCTTTGAGATTTAATTCCCGATTGATGCGACGCAATTGTTCATTAATTTCTATTTGTTTACAGGTAAATGCTTCAGTACGTTCTTGCATCTCGGGCGTATTGATATTGCTGTCATCCTCACTAGCTTCAGAAACAGTTACTGACGTACTCAAAGAGGAACGCTGTTTGTGGTCCATAATTTCTGTTTCGGCTCTGCATAACTCTTCATCTAAACCTTCGATAAGCCTACTAATCTGCATCACAGTGTCCGCTATTTTTTCTTCATCTAAAGGCATGTCCTTGATCTTACTCAATTCATCAACAATATTTTTTATTTCTACAGATTTTTGTTTTACATTCTCATGGGCCGCCTCTGCTATATGAGCCCTCATTTCATGTTCCGTTACATCATGTAAGGTCATTTGCCATTGTTGCTGTAAGTTTCTATACTTTTCTTGTAGTTCCTTGTACTTTCGATTTTGTTCCTCAGAGGGTATTAGTGTCTGCATTGTATCCATGGTGGGGCCAACGGATTCAACTGTATTCAAATCGTTGGCCAAAGATGCCGTCATTGTACCACCTTTTGTTAACAGTTCTAACCGTAACTTCTGTATAATGCCCTTGAGACGATTGATTTCTGCTGCATGTGGATCCTGATTGACAATTGGTTTATTTTTGATTTTACGCGCCCTATCGGCATAGCGAAGAGTGCTCAACGTCTCAGCGACATTATAGTCTGCCGGGGAAACACAGGCAATCATAAGTGTAACAGAATTGCCACCAAGCGAATCTTGCAGCAGACGAGTTAGTTTCGAATCGCGATAACGTACAAAGCCAGTTCCTTTTCCATCTGTAATAAATTTAATAACAATCATGTTTAATTAAAAAAGAAAAAGCTTAAATAACGTTTTTCTTAATTCTCATAAAATTTTCTTTTATGTATTATAAAAAAACATATATATAAATATTTAAACAATTAAAACTTACCTCCCAAAGCAGAAATCACATTGCCTAAAGCTAAGAGTCCCTGATTGATTTTTACACCCTCTTTAAAACGATCCCCGGTTGCACCAGTCTTTTTTGAACGTTCCGAACCGGCCAAATCTACTAAATGAAACTTCGAAGTCGTAACTGCATGACTGAAATAATACAAAAACAATGACCTTAAAGCATACAACTCGAAGGATGTTCAAACTTACGAATCGTCCTTTTTTGTTGCTTGCAAGGTAACCGTGAAAATAGCATGAGATCTGGAAGATTGTTGATTCATTGCAGTCGAGGCGACGGCTCTACCTGAAGAACCTTTAACCAAACAGTCGGTAGTTTCTTTAGCACTGAATACTACTTTTTCAGTCAAGCCCACCATGAGGATGCCATTTCGATCCTCTCGCATATCTACAACACTATCCTCTCTTGACTTTTCCGACAGCAGATCGTAAAGCTGTTCCTGATACAGTTCCATAAACGAACATCTGATAGAAAAATCAAACTGATCAGAGAGTTCTTTAATGCGTTCGAATATATCGTGCATGGCCCTCGGTATAACACCCACACTTTCATCTAATGAACCATCAAATGCTGTTCCCATCGTATGAGTTTTTCCAGACCCAGTCTGGCCATAAGCCAAAATTGTAGCGTTGAAACCACAAAAAAGTTTATCTAACATATCAGACACAGCCAAATTGTATACCTGCTCCTGAGTATCTTTCCAATCGAATACAAAATTAAAAGTAAACGCATCCGTATTATTAACAACCACCTGGTTTGCACCATCAACTTTCTCCACAGCCATTTGACAGCCGCGTGCCTGTTCGGAAGACACTAAAGGACGGACTCTCAATGCCACCCGTACACTTTCTAAATCACCCATTGTGTTGCCTATTCAACTAAAAAGTAATTTGTTTATATTGATTTTATACAAATCAATAATTTTCGCATTTCACTACTTACATTTTTACCTTAAACTATTTTATTCGTATGGCTTTTTCTTCTTTTTACTGTTTTTACGCGGCTGACGTTGTGTGCAAAATAAAATAAAGATAAGTTTGGTGACAGCAGAAAGATACAACTGACAATAAAATCTAAACACTCATAGACTTAAAACCATTTATTATGGCCAGCAGGTAAATCAAAACTACAAAGGAATTTCCTTTGCTTTTCGTTTTGCTAATATTTTAAAGAATAATGTTTTTGCCCGTAGTTAAGATGCTTGCACCATGTTTTAACCGTTTTGAATTTAAATGAAAAATGGTGGCAGTTGCGCGTCGCCTTGAGACATTCGAAATTGAAAAAATGTTCGAAAAGCATATGGTTGTATTTTGAACATGTGTTAAAAAAGGTGGCAAATGTAATCCGCAGCTGATAATTTCTATTGAGCCTTTTCACACAGAAATAATTTTTAATCCGCACAACTTTTGTTCTTTCGTATTTACACTAGACTAATTATGCTGGCATAAAATTGTGCACGTATACACAGCTTTGTGTGTGTTAGTATTTTTTTTGTTTATTTCACGTTTGCCTTTCGTTCGTTAAACACATGCATAAGCAATTGCGGAACATACTTGAATAAAATAAGTTATGATGAATTGGCAATTAATTTTAGGAGGAATTTATTAACTTATGCCACATTTTCACAAGATTTCAATTAATATTTTATTCATATTTGACAAAAAGTTCGTTTTCAAAGTTTTTCCCTGTAAAATACATATAAAAATCAACTCAATTAACTTTAAACTTAAGTGCTGTTTCTGTATTACAGGCGATCAACTCGTCTGAAAAAATTATATGAAAAGCACTGTTTTTTTATTTCCATATAAATTTTTCAGACGAGTTAATCGCCTGTAATATAGAAACAGCACATTAAATCCCTTGATAAAATATAAGAAAATTGAAGTCAATCATAACAAATCTCAATCATGTACATAATTAATATTATTTTCTTCATATTCATCTTTACGCGTCGATGGACCACTAAATACTAAAAATCTCTTTGCAAAAAAAAACGTAGAACCTGTGTTTTCATAAGTGTGTATGTGTTAGTTTTGTTCTGCTTGTGCGGGGTTGAAGCTGGTTGAAAAATTGTGCCAGCCAAAAACCACTCTCCTCACCGAAAAAGCCTACAAACTGCGATTTTATGCCAGCACAATAAGTCCAGTGTGAAAAGGCTCATTCACCAGTTGAGCGCAGTTTTCTGTGTCTGGCATTATTATTTTAATTTAGTACATTATTTTAATTTAGTACAAACTTTTTGATCCTTAAATATCAAAAATCAAACTGTATACAAAACCAATTAAGTACTAACTTACCTCATTGATTATTTCGTTCATCCGTTGAACAATTCGACGTAATCACATTAAATTACTTGTGTAGACCATCATTGTCGAGCATTTGTTTAAACATCGATGTCTGCCATCAAACGTCACTTTCATTTTGAAAATGTTAAAAAAGACTAATTGTGACGATATTTAAAACAAAACGCCCGTAAATTTTTCAAATTATGTGTAATTGTACGGAATTAACAAAAAAAAAAACAATAATAAGTAAATAAAAATATAAAAAACAAATTATAAGCAAACGAAGCATTAACATCGCTACATTTTCTCCATGCAGGCAAACATGAACAAATGTATGTTACATATTCTGTCGACGTTTTGTTCATGTGCGAACAAAGCAATTGCTCGTCAAGACTTAATTTTATGAATTTTTCTTACTAAGTTTTATAATAAAAAAAAATTAAACCTTTTTAATTAATTTACTTTATTCGTGCTTGATTCCTTCAAATATAAATATTTCATGATATTCTCATGAAATATTTATTATTTTAAACTAAACAACAAAATGAAATGTATTACTGCGGAGAAAGCATATCCATATGGCCATTTCACTATTGCTCAAATAGCTCATCAGTGGATGTTACCCAAATTTTGTACAGAAAACTAGAAAGTTTTATAATAGTATCTCATGTCCATCCAGAAACAATTTAAGCCCCTTACTTTCTGGAACAACAAAACTTTTGCATTTTTCAGACGCATTCCTCAAACAAATGGCTTTACTTTTTAAAACATTAATTATTATTCCCCAAAATTTGTAGTAGTTATTAACTGTTGTCAAATATTTGGATATATTTCGCAAAGTGTCATTCGGTGAAATTCCTTGAGAGTAAAGTAAAGAATCATCTGCATAAATAATACCCTTAGCCCCTTGAAATTCATATGGAAAATCGTAAAGAAAAATATTGTATAAATACGGAGCCAATACAGAACCCTGCCTCACTCCGCAACTAAATTCCTTAAATGTTAATAATTCATTTTGAAGTTGAACGCAGATCTTTCTATTTATAAAAAAAATTTTGAATTCTAATCATTTTATAAATAATCCCGTTGTGATAAGCATGACCGAAAGCTTCTCTCTTTAGTTATTCACCACGTCGGTGTGAAATTTTAACAAAGCATGTGTAGTAGAATGGAATTTCTTAAATCCAAATTGATGGTCTGGTATATATGAAGAATTAAAATTAGTATCTATTTTCTTCTTAACTACTTTTTCAAAAAGCTTCCCCAAATTTGATAACAGAGATATAGGCCTTACATTGTCTATATCAAAACTATTTTGTGTTTTTAGAATTGGACAATTTTAGGAATTTTCCAAGCGTTAGGGACGTAACCATTATTTATGCAATTATTAAAAATTATTGCTAAAAACTTAAAAGCTAGAAGGGGGAGTTTCCTAATAATAAAATTAGAAATTCCGTTGTTCAATGAACTTGAAATTAAGAAAAGCTCATCACCATGAATCAATTTTGGATTATTTTATATATTTGACAAAGGATACTGATCCCCAAAACTGAATAAAATAGTTGGAATTTGTGACAGGTTATAACTAATAGTGCTTTCAATTTCTGTTAGTCATTTCAATATCCCTGTTAGTCATGATGAAAAGTGCTGACAGAGAAGTGATAACTTTTGAGAATTATCTGTGATTTCCAAACCGTTTATAGATAGTTTCGAAAATGTTTTCCTGGAATTTCCTAATATATTATTAAAAATAAATAAAATATAATAATATAAATATGCCTTGACATGAACATAACGCCGGTAGAACAACAGTATTAATTTGTATGTGGCGAAACGTGTCGATGCTCATGTTCTGCTTGAGCATAATTTTCTGTTTGTCGTCAAGGTTGTTTCAATGTTTTTAACAAGAGAGAGAGAGATAAAAAATCGTACTAAAAGTCATATTTGATGGCGAACATCATTGCTCAGACAAATGTTCGACAAACGATGGTTGCACATGAATGAAACATGAACAATGGGTATCTACATTAGCCGAATTCACGTGCGACATGATGTTCATATCAATTTGATGGTTAGTGGAGATGAGGGTTAAGTCTATGCTATGATCCGCCAGAGTACCATATACATTTTATTGACATATTTGAGGCGCCATTTTTTGGTATCTGCTGGCCACATAATATTCAAAGCATAACACAAATTATATGAGCATAATTTAAACAGTTAAATATTAAAAGTTGTAGGAATTTCGTGAGTTCACAATAACTTAGTGATTAGTGAAAATTGATAAATAAATGAATGTACGTACGAAAAATCGACAGCTTTTCATCTTAACATCTCTTAAAAAATCAATAAGAAAGAAATTAGCATTTTTTGACTAATATTCGTGTGTGTGTGTGTTTTTTCTAATGGTAATATAAAACAAATTTTAAAGAGGTTTGATTTTTTTATATAATCTTTCTCGTTTGAAAACAAGAGAAATGTCTTAATTTTAATCAATGAAACTTATATTTTATAAGAAACAAGTTAAATAAAACAAATTTATATTTTTCAATGACGCTTTGCCTATTACATATCAATTATTCTTCTAACTTGGCATTAGTAAATGACAGTTTTGTTTGTTTCTGGAGTGACTGCTTAAATACAACACATTATTATAAACTAAAGATATAAATAAAGTCTTTTATAAATTAGTTTGTTTTTTTTTTACTTACGCAGCGGCCATTATTTTCTTATGATAGAAATATTTTGTCAACATGGAAGGTTGGTTTTTCATTTGAATATTTTTAATGTAAAGAATACTTAAGCATTTCTACTTTGTTTTATATAATAGCTACACATCAAACTCCTGATGAAGTTCGTGAGGTTTTAAATAAATATTTAGAGCTTTTTCATCAAAAATCCATCGAATTTAAATATTTTTTGGCACCAAATAGCGTGATCGATTGGTATGGCCGCACCATACGTGGAGCAAATAAAATACATGATTATTTAAGGTAGGTAGTGGGTTACTCTTAAGTATTTTGAAGCTAATTACTGAATTAAAAAAACTGATTATAAAAAGAGTGTTGGGTTTTTTTTGATCAACAAATATAGAAAGCATTCCTCAGAATATTTCGTGTTCTTGTATATAACTTAAACTTTTAAGGCTTACATATTGCGAAAAATATTTTTTTTAAGACCTAAATATTTTGCTCACATGACCATTGGCAGAGAAAACCAAACATAGACGGGTTATTTAATGGACTTACATTAGTTTAGTTTGCATTTCCATAAGCAACGGAAATATACTTTAAAAAATTTATTATTCCAATAAGATCCATCTACAAGAGGGGTTAGATTTGGTTATTTTATGTACCTATAGCTTTCTCAGGTTTCTACTGTAAAAAACTTTTGTCATAAAAACAATCATTTTTTATCTACCTACATCGCAAATCATTGTTATTTAATGTTTTTACATGTTGAGTACCAGCCATACCTAAACACGACCGGAAAGCGTTTTTTTTTTGCTGTCATAAGCTCTCATGCCCGTACATTTTGTATGTAGCATACCGAAATAAGGCGGCGGCAACGCTTTGCATTTGGAAAATCCGATTTTGACAAGGCGTTTAACAATAATAATATTTAACAAGTTAGAGTGCTTTATTCGGCTATGCCGAATCTTATATACCCTTCACCACATATGTAAATCAAGTTTAGTGAAGTAACTTCAATCAAAAAAGCAAATGTTAGGGTGACAAAGAATTATAAAATAAAAAAATTAAAATAAGTATTACATCTATATATATAGGCAAGCACTAAACTTCGGAATCATTTTTCTCTTCTGTTTGTCAACCGATTTTTTTTATTCTTTCACATATTTGTAGATATAGTCGAGCTTTAGCACACCGTCTTTATATCATTTAAATTTGTTCAGTATTTAGGAAATAAATTACCGCTTAAATTGCTACCACTACATATGTGTAAATAGAATAAATAAAGAAAAAAGTGTTTCCTTAAAGGTCTCTTGAAAAGCATTAAAATGATACCCAGAAACCGCACATTAATATTTTGTTGGATATCCTTTATTTTTGATAGCTGCATCGCATTGACGATGCATTGACCCAATAAATTTGTCAACTGTGTCTTTTGAAACTTTTTGCCATTCACCTAAAATAATAGATAAATCCTCTTTTTCGTGTGTAATTACGGAAACTTATTTGGCGATCTACAATTTCCCATTAATTTTCTGTGGGATTGAAATCTGGGGATTAGGCGGGCCACTTCAATAAACGCTCCTCATTGGATTGTAACCAGTCATCTATTAGAGGTATGTTTTGGATAATTGTCCTGCCGAAATCGCCAAATTGGTGGCATGTTCTTATCTGCATATGGAAACATTATGTTGTTTAGATTGGCTTTATAGTCTACACCAGTTAATGTGTATTTTATGGCGTGAATTGAGGCCTCTCCTTTCCCTGAAAAACACCCCCAGACCTAAATATTGCCACCTCCGAACTTGACTGTCTTAGCCGCCTGACAAAGGAGCTTCAATCATTTCCCCTAAAATTATATTTAGACTCGTCTCTTCTCAGACGACAGTGTTCCATTTCTCTCTAGACCAATTACTATGCTCTTTGGCAAACTTTAAACGAGCTGCGCCGTTTTTCTTAGATAGAGGTTTTTTCACAGGGCGAAAGCATCCGAGAGCAGCCTTGCGAGCTCGACGGCTAACTGTTCGTGAGCTAATATTTAATACGAGAACATTTTAAACCTCTGTCAATATCATTTTCGGGTCTTTCTTAAACTCTTTATGTCTTGCATGGTCTTCCTCCTGAATGCAGAGTTTTAACAGCACACGTTTCACAAAATTTCTTAATTATCTTCGAAACTGCTGATTTATTCATTAAATATTTACACACTTTTTAAAATCATTTATTATTTCTACTTTAAGGTCTTCACTTATCTTAACTTCAGCCATTTTCATTAATTACGCACTATAAATTTTTGTGTTTAAATTATTTAATAAAAAAATTAATAATTTTAAAGATAACGGTTCGTTTTTTACAGTTTGCTTTGCTTTCTCATCAACGCGGTTGTTTTAGTAATTTTTCGTGCAGAAGTTTCTATTGCTTTGTCAACACCCAAATATTGAATGCTTTTACTTTCGCTTTAAAAAAAAAAATAAAAAAAAAATAAAATACTGAAACAGTTGTTAGTTTATTTTTTTTCAAGAAATATTTTAGATTTTAGACCTCCAACAATAAGGAAGTAAATTTAAAGAAAAGTTTCCTTCCTTTGATAATACACTTTGATTTAAATTAAACTTGAAACACAGGAAACTTTGAACCTCAAGTCGTTCCAACATGAGTTTTTTTAGTTGTAATGGATTATAATCTGGAGTAATAATTCCTACATATTTTTGTCGACTAGCTTGTCCTTTAAGAAAGTAAAAAAAACATTAATTTTTTTGCAGGCATGAAATTTACAATAATTTTAACCACTCTGAGTTTCTGGAACCCAAACAATGTGGACCTATTGAAACCAAAACAAGTCATATGCGCACGTAAGTTAATTGATTAATAATTAATAGATATTTATTTTATAAGAAAATTAAAAAAAAATTGTAGCAAAATAATTTCAACCAAACCTATTGATCTGATACATCCTATTAATCGAGTCCCAGATATGGTACCTTTAAAATCCTATGCCGATAGTGATGTAGAATGTAATGAGCTACCCGAAACTACCGAATTTGCGGCGGCGATTCGAAATAACCAAAGCAAGACTCCGGAAAAATTCACCAACACAATAGCAATAGAAGAATTAACGCCTCCGGCCAGTGCTTCAAAAACTGAAAAAGATGAGGTAAACGAAGATACAAAACTAGAAGGAGAAGTCAATGTCAATGATAAGCCATACAGATCTTTAAAACGATCGCATTCGGAACGTTTTAGCTACTTAAAACGTTTGCCAACAGGCCCTAGTACTAGTAAACGGTTAATAAGGGATTACAAAGGTATACACACTTTGCTCTACGACTCATCCAGTGAAGAAGATGATTTAGAAACAATGGAGGCGCTTTATACACCCTTGAGGTATATAGAGGTTAAAGGCTTGGTGTGTAATTGCAGTGCAGTTAATTCTGGGAAAAGAAGTGCTCTTTGGCGTGACTGTAGTCAATTGGAAACTTTCTTGCGCATATCATATCGCCGCAAACTGGAAGATAATCAATTACAATTCGCCCTAATTATATATGAATCATGCAATGCCGCACCATCAACAGTAAAACGTAATCTTATGGCACACTTTTCAATGACTGATGCACCAGAAAACGATACTACTCAAGAACATGAAGAAACAGAAGAAATGGTAGTTGAGAGTGTTTTACATGAACCTGTACTTATAGAACCCCATACGGTAACAACTACTGCCTCTTTGTTAGGTAGTACTGAAGATCCATTTAACGAGTATGACGCCACTTTAGGATCGTTGGCAGTGTCTCATATGCGCACACCTACGAAACTAACACATACCCCACCGCCAACACCCAAACGGAAATCGCGATATTTGGCTTCAGGTTTAAAACGTTTAAATACTTCTCCCTCTGCACCTACGCCCAAGCGTAGTGCAGCTCGCAGCTTAAGACTTTGATTTTTAACAATTTATTTCTACATTCATTTTATTATCAGTTTCTAATCTTATTATACATATATCACTTTTATTTTGCAAGTGTACACATATTTTTTATCCTGTTTTTAGAAGAAAAAAAAACCCAGGTTTATTTTGTTATGCATTTAAACAACAGGTTTTGCATGAATTGATAAAAAAAATATATAAATGTTTATGAATATGAACATTGGAGTCGTAACAAAATTTTAGATAAGTAATTTTTTTTCTTTGGCTGGACCATATTTCATTGCATACTTTTACAAGTCCTTAGTTTTTTTTAGTACAAACGCTTGGTTAAAATTTTCTATATTATTTGAATTGTTCTGTTCCGTTTCTGTTCAAATCTCCCCCAAAAATATAATTTAATTCAAAACAAATGCAAGATAATAAAAGAAACTATAGCAAACAATTTTAATCAATTCCTTCGTAATACTAAAAGTTTTCAAAAAATTAAAAATAAAAGTTGAAGAAACTAGTCTGCCGATCTAAAAGTTCTCCTGTTATGAATTCATTTTGATTTCATTGAACAATAAATTTAATGCTAAGTTATAAATTTAAGCCAAGGCCACAGCGAAATGATAATAAAATTTTACATATTTTTTATATATGGGTTTGAACAAGGCGAATAAAATATAAGGTGGTGGCCAAGGCGAATTCGTTAACTTTCGCCGTTATCACGAATGTCAAACTATATAAAAAAAATATTATACTAATTATTTATATATCATGGCGAAAAAATACAGGTGGTCTCGATAGCGAATTCAATACTTTCGCCATAAACGCTAAATGTCAAACTCCATATATAAAAAATATGTATAATTTTTTTTATATTGTCTTTGACATTTAACGGCAAAAATTAATGAATTCGCCATTGCGACCACCTAGTATTATTTCGCCATGGTTTAAATGAAGTTTGGATGTAAGGATACCGGAACGAATTCGCCATCGCTACCACTTTATATTTTATTCGCCTTGGTCAAACCCATATATAAAAAAATATGTATTATTTTATAATTTCGCCCTGGCCTTGGCTTAAATTGCAAGTTTTGTAATAAAATTAATGAATTTTCGATCGCCACCCAAGGCGAATTTATACCAAGTGGCAGCGCCGCTACAACAATACAACAACAAAAAGAAGAATAGGCACTTACGTGTATGGCAAACTTCAAAACATAATTAATTGTTTCACTCTTTTCTTACCCTTTTTAAAAACTTTTTAATAAAATTAATTCGCCTTGGTTGCACCTATTATAAATTCGCCTAGATTTAAACTTTTTAACACGGATTTTTTTTATATACGGTGTTTGACATTACGAGTAACGGCTAAAATGAATTCGAGTAACGGCTAAAATGAATTCTCAATTACTGATATGGAGTTTGACATTGAAGTCGACGGCAAAAATTAATGAACTCGATATTTCTTTAGCTGATTAATTGATTAACCGTGTTAAACAATAAAAATAAGCCGATTAATTATCAGGTATGTGATTGAATTGATCGGTTTTAATTTTGTTTTTTGCTTTGAAAAAAATTGTTTTCATACATTTTCAAAAACTTTTGATTTTAGTTTGTGTTTTTAAATCGATCGAAATTCATCACATCTTTTGAAAACCACCGTTTTTAAGTCGAACGATTTCTATCATTTCTATTAATTTGTAATTTTATATATGTTAACTAAAAAGTTTACTACTTTATCCCGAAGGGGGAACATCCGTGTGCAAGCGGATTTTCCGTTTTCAAAAAAGTGAGGTTATAATCCAAGACGCAACGCACGCAAATAGCAGGTAAGGTTAGGTTGCACAGGCTGTCGGCGTAATGAGATCGACTCACTTGGGTCTTAAAGGTCCCGCTGTGTCACCTGGAAATAGGATGTGCAGGGATCAGATTCAGGTCCCTACGGCACCATCAAAGATTCATATCCAAACCACCCCGAGGACCGGATAAACAAGTTTATCCTAGCAACATTGCAGACGGATAATTCTGCAAGACCATGCAATCTCGGACTGCCGAAAATGGCCGCTCTATTCTCAGAAAGAGCAGGGCAATGGCAGAGCAGATGGTCCACCGTTTCCTCCTCTTCCTCATCTTGACAACTTCTACAGTAGTCATGATGCGGAAGATTCAGTCTCCTAGCATGGGTACCAATGACACAGTGCCCCGTCAGCACAGCCATCAGTGTACCCAGCTGCCCTCAAGGAAACCGCAATAGATTTGTGGATCTCACACTATCGTACTGAGGCCACAATGTCCTCGAGACCCTGCAGTTGATCTCTTTAGACCATCTAGACTGCGCAGCTCTAAAGAGTTCCTGCTGAAATAAAGCTCTACAGCAGCTTAATGGGACTCCCACCAGTGGATCTATCTCCCGGTCTCCCAACCGAGTTCCAAATCTGGCGAGTTCGTCCGCGACTATGTTTCCGGGTATGCCCGAGTGAGCCAGCATCCAAAATAGTTCCAGGTTGGAATGTCTCCCCATCTCGTCAAGAGATGTTCGGCATTCTGGATGTCGTATAGAAACCCGATAAGGAGTTAATCGCGGCCGTGCTGTAAGTACAAATCCGGATATCCTCTCCGTATATCCTGTGGTACCTCATCCAGCAAGCCGCCCTTCTAATGGCTGAGATCTTAGCCTGTATCACGCTACATTGATCCTGTAGCCTAAACTTTATCCTGATCCGAAATCTAGGAATGAAGACGTTTTGCTTATTGAAAGTCACGAAAATAATCAGTGCCCTTGAAAACTCTAATTTTCACTCTTATTTTGTGATTTACACCAACCGGTTTGAAATAACATAATTTCAAAAAAATGTTGTAAAAAAAAACACAGTGTCTTAATGTTGGTTTCAAAAAAAAAAAAAAAGATGTAATTCTGTTATTTTCTTCGGTCTCAATTTTCATTTTGTTTCTATAATTCTTTATTCGGTTTGAAATCACTACAGCTTCGTCTGGTAGTCCTAAACGCATAAAAATCTAGCAGGTATTTTTAAAAGTAATCGATTAATTTAAAAACTATTTTTTTTAAGGTTGTGCTAAATTTCGATTGGTTTTAAAACACAAACCAAAAAACAACAATTTTTAAAAATCAGTTATCTAAACACATAAGATCAATTTCAAAACTATTGTTTTAAAGATTTATTAAATTAATTGTAATTAAAAACTAAATTTTTTTTAAAATAAATATTCTATAGTTTTGAATTGTAGCTTAAGTGAATAATAAATATTCTAAAGTAAAAACTTTAATTACAAACTTTCTTAATTATTTCTTTAAATTGTCTTGGAAATAATTGATAAAGTTTTGAAATTTATAACAATAGTTACACGGCGAAGTAATACATTTTCGCCGTCGCTGGAAATGTTAAAAATAAAAAATCTGCGCCAAATTTTTTTGAATGAAGTTTGACATTTCGAGTAACGACGAAAATGAATGTATTCTCCATTGCTATCACTTCTTACATGCTTTCACCATGAACAGTTACATTTCATTTAACTCTGGCATCCCTGATGTTTTATACTATAAATAAATAAAGCTTTTATTTATTTTTTTAATTAATTTACAAAAGATTATTCTTTCAAACTAATTTAACAGACGTGTAGCATCTCTGGGTTAATATCAAACAGGCCTGTTCTTGTTTGATTAATAGTTTGACTACGACTTATTGTATCTTTTTTTCGTAATTTTTATGGTTTTTCCATTGATCACATGAAGTCGTTCCTAAACTTACTTTCTAACAGACCTGGGCCCAAATCGTCGCATTCGTGATCGAGTGAGGTTTCGTATCGAGTAAAATTTCGTGACGTATCGAATAACCGGATTGCGGCATTCGATAGCGTTCGAATCGAAATTTGTTTAAAAATGTAAAAGATTTTGAGTGAAGGTATTCGATCGACTACTCGTTATCGAGTACGGCGATCCCAAAATGTAAAATTTCGATCAAAGTCATTCGATCACGAATGCGACGATTTGGGCCCTGGTAAAAAATATAACGTACTCAAATTATTTATGGATTTTTCTTAGCAATTTTTTTTAATCTTTACTAAATCTAAATCTTTATTTTAAAATTACAAAAAAGGTTGTGATTTGATCTAAAACTCAAAAGCCATGGCATGCAAAAAGTTTTTAAAATTAATTAAGGAAAATTAAAAAAAAACTTATAATGAAATAAATAAATTTTCCTTAATAATTTTTTATATAAATTTTCCATTTCCTTAATATATTTTTAATATTTTTAATATATATTTTTTTAATATATTTTTATTTTTTACATATTTTATTTTTTTTTTCCTTACATTAATACAAAACTTAATTACAAATATATATTTATGTATGTAGTATTCACATAATTTATAGCAAATATTTTAAAAAGATATGCATTTATTCTCTTAAAAATTATTTAATTTTTAATTATAATCGAATTGTTTTCGTATTTGAACTATTGTTATTTTATTAATGCTGGGCCCAAATCGTCGCATTCGTGATCGAATGACTTTGATCGAAATTTTACATTTTGGGATCGCCGTACTCGATATCGAATAGCTTGCATCGGAGTTTGAGATCATGGCATTCGATAACGAGTAATCGATCGAATACCTTCACTCAAAATCTTTTACATTTTTAAACAAATTTCGATTCGAACGCTATCGAATGCCGCAATCCGGTTATTCGATACGTCACGAAATTTTACTCGATACGAAACCTCACTCGATCACGAATGCGACGATTTGGGCCCTGCTTTATTTTTTTGAATATATTTTCTTTTTAGTAAAAAATGTATTAAAAACTAAATTTTTAAAGTAAAACTGTGTGTTTTCAATAAATAAAGAACATAAAAATTTATAAAAACTTTTATTATTTGTTAAAACAGTACAATGTTTTTTTAACAATTGACTAAACAGTAAGAACGACCCGACGGTAAAATTATAGAACTAAAAAATAATTTGTTTTAATTTTGTAAATTTACCTTATTTTGTAAATATTAAAATTAGTAGCAGTCGTTTCTAAATAATTTTGTTTCTTTTATATAATCAGGGTACGAAAATAAACAAAACGAAACGTTTGCTTTTGGTTTTTTTTTTTTTTTTTGTTGCTTGTGGTGATTAAAACAAAACAGAACGAATTCACGTACGCTACCATATGGTAATTGATTTGCCTTGGTTTTGCTTGTGATGACAAAAGGTATATTAAATTGTACGACAGCAGCCAGAAGAAAAAACAATAAGAACAAAATTTTATCGTTTTGAAAAAATAATTGTTGGTGATAGATTTGCTTGTTATGGTTAAGAATGAGTTTGCATTGAAAAATAAAAAAAAAAAAAATCGCAACGCAATTAATTGTACGATTTTATTTGTATATTAAAGCAAGAAGTTTTGGTATTAAGTTAATTGGGTTTGTTTCATTGTCATAACACAAACGCTAGTGACAACGGAAAATTACCGAAAAATTTTAAAAGTTTATGTCTTTGCATAAAACGTTTGCTTAACGTTTTGTTTGTTTTTATCGTATCTGTGGTTTTTATACACTGATTTTAATATTTGTTTTTTCGTGTTAATAAAATTTTCTTCAAATCTGTCGTGACTGACTGTATATGTATAAGGGGTTTTAGGTATTTTATTTTAATTTATTGTGGAACTGTAATAATATTAAAAAACTACTTTTTTACTTCAGAATTATTATATTATACTATCGAATTAGTATTTGATTTATATTTAAGATTAAAAAGAATTTTTGAAACAAAAATGAAAAGTTCTGTAAGCGAAATATAATAAAGACATTTTAGTACGAAGCAATCTAACGGTTCCTTAACAAATTATATTAATGTTAGTTTCGTATATGCCAACACTTGCTTTAAAGTGGCAACGGATTATAAACCTGCTTCGCGTGTTTTGAGTTCGTTAAAGAAAAACATATTTATTGTTTTTCAAATACTGTTATTTGGCTGTTAGAATTTGTGTAAGTAAAAGAAAAAAGCATATTTTTTTTAATAAAATAAATATTTTTTTTTTTAATTTTGGAACCATTTTGTTGTTTGAGTTTTATTTACCATCTCGGATCTATAAAACTAACAAGGATTAAGTTTTTTGACGCTAACTGTGCTTGATTCCTTTAAATATATATTTATTTATTTTTTTATACATATTTGTTTTAACTACAATAACACATAAGAAAATAGAATCTTGACAGCAAGAAAAATATTAATTATAATATTATTCAAGGCATATTCATTTTAATAGGTAGTAGCGGTAATACAACATTGGCAAAAACAACATGACGTTGGAAACCTCAAAAACACACAGAAATAAAAGATAATTGCTCTCAAAACACATGCTTGCTTTGTCTCGCAAATGCTTGTTGTTAGTGTTTTTTGAAATTGGTAAACAAACAAAGGAAAATACAAAAACTTTCGACATTTCCAACTACAAACCAGCTGGGCGGACGACACTACCTAGTAAAATAAATCTGCCTTCATATTATTTAAGTAACTGCCTTTTTTTAGACATTTTTATTCTAATTAATTAACAGACTTAAATGAACTTTTAGCAACAGAATTACAAATTGAAGACAAAGTTTAACTAGATTTTAATAATTATGTTAAAAATTTTAATAATTAAAGAAAATCTTAATTATAAAAATTACAGGAAATATTTAAGACAGACATTTTTGAAGCATAAAAATAGAAAACAAAACAAAATATTTTTAATCGGACTGATAAAAAGTTTAGTAGTATATTGTATTAATTGCTTTTAGAATTACAATGAGCTAAAAATAACTTTAATTCTAGAACTCGAATTGTTTTGAAAAAGTCTTGATTTTTACCGATTATATCATGCGTCTGTCTATAAATGACTTAATAACTACGTTATTGACAATTTAAATAATTAACGTGCGTTTGCTAAATACAATTTTTCAACATAAAATACTGATAATAAATTCTAAAAAACTATAGTTCTTAAACAAAAAATAAAAAAAATTATAGTTCATAAATTGTGCTATTATCGGGTTACACTTCTATGGGTTTAACAATAAATTGACGACGATTAAAGGAAGGCTTCCCAACACCTTCACTGTTCTCATGAGGTGGCTAAAAGAAGATAAAAAGTGCATCTTTAAAATACAATACAAATAAAATAAATATTTTTATATTTGTTATTAAATAATTAAATGAGTATTAAAAATTTTGTAAAGTTTGTGTTTATTTTTTTACAGAAAAAAAAACCCATGCAAAACAAAAATGATTCATACTTATAATTAACAAAATTAGAATAAATTTTATACAAATTAAAATATATTAATAAAATTAATTTTTGTTCTACTTACTCATTAGAAAATTTCATAAAATATTAACACAGACACACTTTGAATTTTAAAAACTCTCTTTAATACCAAATAATACATTTTGAATGCAAATCACATTGAACAAATTAAATGATGACGATGACTTAAAATTTAAAAAAAAAAAATCATATGACACGGACAAACATAAATTTCTTTCATTATTATTATTATTATATATTTTTGTTGTAACAAAATAATTTAAATTTTTATGCATTAATTTTTATTTTGACAGTTTGTAACTTTAAGTGTTACTGTGCATGAGCGTGTTTAAGAGAGTTTAAAGTTGTTTTTACTTTTTAAATTGTTAGAGAGTGTGGGTGGGTGTATTGACACATTGATCAGTTAATTTTGTTGATTTTGATCAACATAATCATTGGAGGACGTCTAAAAAGAAGAATGAAAACACACAAATAAGGAAACACATAACAATTAAATTATAAACAATAAAAAAAAAAACAGAAGAACCTAAACAAAAGCGTTGCAGTCTTTGCTGTTTTAGCGTAGTTGAATTCCAAGATATACCAAACAGCTCAACATTGATCAGCTAGTCGATTCGCTAAATATAATGGTACCGACAATTTTTTGACAGGTAAATAACGCTCCGGCTTTTATTTAGGTTTTGCTGTTATAAGTACAGTGTGACAAATGAAGAAAAATGGTTATGTTTTTAAAAATGACTAGTGTTCGTTATAGAGTATGACTTGCTTGAAAACGCAATTTTAATTAATTTATTTGTACAAGGTGGCGCAAAAATAACCTTCCGATGTTTTTTGGCTGTAATTTAAAAAAAATGAAAAACTTTTATTCTTCTTGCGGATTATTTTTATTTGGTCTTTTAATTTTTTTACATCAAGTCGAGAATATGATGTCCTGTAAATGGCCGCCGCCACAGTTGATTGCCATTTGAGCCCTTTTTATGGCATTTTCCATCACTTTACCCGAAACTTCCGGTGATAGGATCTCACATTCTTTACGGATATTGTCTTTAAGAGCTCCAAGAGTCTGAGGCTTGTTGATATAAACTCGCGACTTCAAAAAGCCCCACAAAAAGAAGTCTGCGGCGGTCAAATTAGGCGATCTTGCTGGCCAGTGCAAATCGCCAAAACGGGAGATTAGGCGCCGGGAAATGCATCCTTCAGCATTTCGGTTCACGTTCAGTGTGTGCCGTTGCACCGTCCTGTTGGAATCACATGTTTTCCAATCCCAATTTATCAAGTTGCGGCAAAAATAACTCGTTGATCATTACTCTGTAGCGCTCACCATTCACAGCAACCGTTTGGCCCGCGACGTCTTCAAAGAAAAAAGGTCCGATGACTCCTCTAGCGAAAACTGCACACCATACAGTGACTTTGAGCGGGTGTAATGGCTCTTCGTGGGTTACACGCGGATTTTCAGTGCCCCAGAAGCGTAAATTTTGTTTATTTACGTACCCGCTAAGATGGAAATGGGCCACATCACTCATGATTATTTTGGATGAAAAATCATCTTCCTGTTAGTGGTGATTAAATAGTCACCAATATTCCGCGTAACATTGTTTATTAACGTGTATTTCGCATGTGTTTACAACACAAATGTCAAAACAGAACTGACATTAGGGGCCAATCGCAAAATTTATAGCATTTTCTGATAGGAGAATTACTTTTGCGCCACCTGTTATATCTAAAATATAATTTCGTTGTATGTCCGGATGTATGTACGTCCAATTCTTTTTCCAAAACTTTCTGAAGCCGTCTGATATCGCAGAAAGCTGAAATTTGTTTTATTTTCGGTTTGAGGGCGGTGGGCGTGGCTTTGGAATTTTTTACAATCCTCTAAAATGTTCCTATGTTTTTTTTAAGGAAACGTTTATATCATACGTATAAAATGTGACACATATAAAGAACTCTGTGTGAAGAAGACCATTAAATTTTAAAACAAATTTTTGCCTGGCAGGAATAAACTTTGTGACCAGTATTTTGTAACTTCAAACTCTTTATTTGGTCGATTGAACAAATCCAAAAGTTAATTTGTTATTATTCCAATTTTTTTTTTTAAAGGGAAGTAGCAATTTAGAAAAGGGATAGATGAGAGATAAGACAGGTGGTGAAAGGAGATAGATATAGCCATTTTATTAGTTATTTTACTTCGCCGGCGAATATGCTTTGAAAAAGTACCGACCTTTAACTGAATTTTATTATCTGCCCTTTAGATTTCTTTCAAGCTAATTATGGATGCTCATAATAGCACATACATTCCCCATTAGGCCATATTTCACTGTTTTAAGAGTTCGAAATATTTTTCTTACACAATTTTAATAAAAAATAGTCTCACTACTAAAATCAATTGACAAATAAATTTTCTTCAACAAACTTTTAAATTTTCTTATATTCTTTTTTCAATTATAGTTTATTATAATATTTGTAAATAGTTTTTCCATTAATTTAAAACCGAAATTTTAAACCATTCTACAATATATCATGTTCGAAATCTGCTGGTCAATACCAACGTTGTCTAGTTTATAAAAAAATAAAACAGTTTCATAGTAAACAAAAAAAAAAAAAAAAAAAAAAAAAAAGAAACGGGAAACTTAAGAAATAATTTATTAATACAATTAAAACTGTAATAGTACGTAAATTCAACTTCAATCAATTGTTTGTTAGGCAGCAAATATTTTTTTTTTATTTTATTTAAACATTATTTTAAACGTTAGAAAACAATAGAAAGCGAATTATATTGATTTATGAAATTCATATTTAGTTTTCTTTATTGCATTACAAATAGTTAATCACCGACTAGCAATTAACTTGTGCAATTTTTATCATGTTTCGTTTTACGCGTTTTTGTTTTTAATTTTCACTTCATTTTCTATAAATTGCAATTTCAAAGTTGGGCGATAAAAATCTGAGTCAAATTACAAATTTTAAATTGCACAAATAAAAGATCACACCTGGGCGCGTTAACTAGCAATCATATTGTACAGTTGCGTTAAAAAAAACGCAAAAGACCTAACTAGAGTTTTAGAAAAATATAATTAATAATGTTCAATCTGCTTAAGCATTTGAAAAAAATATTTCTACAAATGTGTGCGCATTCAGTCACAAAGGATATTTAGCTTTAATAAAAAAAATTTATATTGTTTCCTAATTCGGTTTCTATCCAAAAAAATGTCTGTCTCTGTAATAAAATCATTTTAGAAAGCCTAAGCTATTCTATAAAGTGCATTTTAGAATTTTTTTTCAAAGACTTATCAACCTCCCCTCGTACATCTATAAAATTTCATTGTTTTATTATTAAAGGGCAAGACAACATTGGCAAAAACAACATAGCTTTTTATTGTTGTTTTGTCCGTTGGAAATGTCAAAAACAGAAAGAGAAGTAAAAGATAATTGCTCTCAATACAAATGCCTGCTTTCTTTTGCAAATGCTTGTTGTTAGTGTTTTTTGATTTTCGTAAAAAATGTAGTAAAATACAAAACAAGTTTTGACATTTCCAATTACAAACCAGCTGGGCGGACGACACTACCTATAAAAATAAATATGCCTTGGTAAAGGGGAAATAATTATTGTTATCGAATTATATTTAAACAATTACCTTGCTTATTAAAATTTTAAATTAAAGCTTCGTTTTTATTTATTTTTGAAAACTTGTAACTACCTGACCGCTCCGTGTTTACCCAAACACCTGCCTAATGTTACAAATATAGAATCCAAGCCAGTTAAATGTAAAACAAACACCCAGTTTCAAACACCATTCAAATTAATTTAATTGAAATTAAAATTCATCACCCACCTTGTATCTTTTAGCAAACTAATTTTAAATAGTATTAGTACTAAAAAAACCAACAATAATAACAAAAATGTGTTTTTTTACAACAAATAACCCATGAGACTTAGAAAAAAAAAACAGGAAACAAAACGAATCAGATGAAATCACCAATCAACTAGAATCGGTTTTATACGCACCAGTATACATTTGCATTGATTCTCATCGTAGTAAGAACCCGTTGTGCAGCTTTCGTTCTGTTTACAAACACAACGGCAATTTTCATCATCCCATATTTTGTGATCTAGACTAAGACATTTTTCCCGAGCCTTATCATTTATGCATTTGCAGCGGCAATCCTGATAGCGTTGAAAAGCATTGCAGTCCTAAATTAAAAATAAATTGTAAAATTAATGTGAAAGTAAAACGATTAGCAAAACAGTACAAAAACTGTGTGACCGTAGCTGTTTAACACGCACTTTATTTTATTACTCACTTCTGGTTTTTTGCGACAATCACATTTACATTCTATATGTTGTTCCACGGGAATCACCTCAAAACCACAAAATTTAGCTTTTACTTCCTCATAGCAATAGCGATAGACTTGATAATTAAGAATTTCGGTTTTTGTTGGCTGACATGACATCCATGGGGTGCTGCAGCAACCTCCGCAACGTTTAACACGCGTACAACGAGGAAAATAATTACTTTTTGGATTAATGGGTGTCAAGTCAACAACTGTATTTTCGGGTTCGCAATTTGCTGCTTTTGCACGAATAACTGCAGCTGTGTAAGCAAAAAACTTTCAAATTAAAAAAAAAAACTACATTCAAAACTGTTTTTCGAAACCTACCCCTTTCCACAGGTCTTTTTAAATTTTCTATTAAAAATAATACAAAGAAAAGGAAACAAAAAAGAAATTATAAAATATCTGGTTCGTAAATTTAATTAAAAATAATTTTAATACCGTGAATACCAAGTTGTTCATCTATGCTTTCAGGATCAATAAATTGTTCAATAAATTCTGATATGTCTGTTATATTATTTAGTCGCCTGTAGAAATCCATAGGAATCTGTATATAAAGAAATAAAGTTTATATTAATATTATAAAGGTAGAAAAAGTAATTTTTTAGTAATGGCTGAATGGGTATCATAGGATACAAGGCAGATTTATTTTACTAGGTAGTGTCGTCCGCCCAGCTGGTTTGTAGTTGGAAACTCAAAAGTTGTTTGTATATTCCTTTGTTTGTTTACGAATTTCAAAAAACACTAACAACAACCGTTTGCGAGACAAAGCAAGCATGTGTATTGAGAGCAATTATCTTTTATTTCTCTTTGTGTTTTTGACGTTTCCAACGCACAAAACAACAATAAAAAGCCATGTTGTTTTTGTTAATGTTGTATTTGTTGTAGAACCGCTACTACCTAGTAAAATAAATCTGCCTTGATAGGATAAAATTCTTATTAAGCGCAATACATAATACAAATTTTTAACCCAGTATAAACTGAAGTTACGGTCAGATTACTCAAATATTTGACCAAATAATTCTTGCGGAAAAAACCGACTTCAAAACAGATTTCATCTGTCTGCCTATAACAGCTCAAGTGTATGGCCACATAAATTAGGTTACATTAACTATTGGGACACACTTGCATCTCTAAGTTTTATACTTTTTCACCTATTTAATAGTTTGGCAATATACATCAAATTGCAGCAACTATAGGGTCACTCTTAATTTCCAAATTCAAATTATATACTTGCTGCTGTAGTAGATTTAGCAATCAGGTTCTGTGTAAATTTCAACCGTCTGTCTGTAACGGTTCAACAGTTTGCCCATATACATCAGATAATATCAACTATTTAATTTATAATATAACATTTTTATACTTCTTATTATACCAAATAAAGTAGTGGACATTCTGTCTAAGATTAAGGTGTTTGTATACAACGGTTCAAAAAATACGGCCAGATAGAATAAATTATATTAATTTTGGGAACACCCTTTAATTTCTAAATTCAAATTATAAGCTTCTTGTTATAGCGGACTTAGCAAAACATGTCCCTTGTAAATTTCAGCTGTCTGTCTATAACGGTTCAAAAGTCCGGCCACACACTTGAAATTACATCAGCTATTGGAACACCCTTTAACTTCCAAATCCATATTTTATACTTGTTGTTATAGCGGATTTACCAATGCAGGTTCGTTGTTAATTCCAAGCGTCTGTCTATAACTGTAAAAAAGTATGGCAATATACATCAAATATAAATAAACTATTGGCGCACCCTTTAATTTATAATTTGTAATATTAATACTTCTTACTACGAGGACTGCTCTATATATTTCTGGCCTAATAGTGAAAATGCGAATATTTATAATCAAAAATGGTTTCATTGTTTTTCAAAGTATTCTCCAGCATGATTTATACACTTTTGCATGCGCTCAAACCAGTTGTCGAAGCACTTTTTCCACTCCGATTGAGACACCTCTAAAACATGGTTTTTGAACACTTCAACAGCTTCCTCTGGCGACGAAAATCGTTGACCACGCATTTTTTTCTTGATGTGCGGAAACAAGAAGAAGTCATTAGGTGCCAAGTCAGGGCTGTACGGCGGATGACCCATTAATTCGACGTTTCAGCCGATGTGTGAGAGCTCGCATTGTCATAGTGAACAATGATTCGTCTTCTCTTGTTGATTTTTCGAATTTCTCCGATGACTTCAGGCAAACAAATTGTAGTCTACCACTCAGAAGTGACCGTCCTACGTTGCTCAAGCGGAACAGTCGCCACATAACCAGTTTTGCCGAAGAAACAGGCGACCATTTGCTTCGAAGTGCTTCTTCCACGAACAACTTTCGTTGGATTTTGCTCGTCTTTGAAGTCCCACACGGTCGATTGTTGTTTCGTTTCGGGCTCATACGCATAGATCAATGATTCGTCACCTGTGACGATCTTTTGAAGTACCGCAATCGTATTTTTGCAACATTTCTTTGCACCAATCGACACGAGCCTTTTTTTGAGCGACTTTCAAATTGTGCGGGATCCAACGAGAAGAAACCTTTTTTACGGCCAGGTGTTCATGCAGTATCGAATGTATGCTGGTGGAAGAAATGTCCAAGGATGTCTCTATCTCTCGGTATGTCGATCTTGCATTATGAGTTCACGCACGGCATCAATGTTCTCTGGCACAACAGCCGTTTTTGGACGACCTTCACGGAATTCGTCTTTGAGCGAGCTTCAGCCACGATTAAATTCATTATATAAATTTTTCACAGTGCTATAGGATGGTGCTTTATCACCATACAAAGATTTAAGTTCATCAATGCACTCTTGTCGTGATAATCCACGTCGAAAGTTGTGAAAAATGATGGCACGAAAATGTTCACGAGTTATTTCCATTTTTTTCTATATTAATTTTTTCAAGTCACTGTAAACAACACAAATAATGGTCGTACGTCAAAACGTTTTTAATACGATTATGATTAAAAATTACAAACTTTCCAATGGAAATGTCAGATTGCACTTGGCAACACTGAGTGCTGCCAGGCCAGAAATATATATAGCAGCCCTCGTATAACGGCCATAGCAATCGACATTCTGTCCAATTTGCAAGCTTTTGTCTATAACGTTTCAAAAGATAGGCCCATATAAGAAAATTTAAATCAATTTGGGGGCACCCTTTAATTTTTAGATTTATTTTTGTATAATTTTTTGTTTTTGGGAGCTATAGTAATTTTAAATTTTACAGAAGTGCCCTTTACAATTCATAATACATGTTAAAAATATGTATGTTGAATGGGGACACCCTTTAATTTTTAAGATTATGAGCTGTTTTTAAAACGGGACCAATCTGTAAGCATAATCTATCATATTACCAAAAATTTTCAAAATCGGATCAGAAATTTCTGGAGTTCTGGAGGCACAAATATAAAAAACAACATTGAGCCTCCTTTTTTTAAGGCGGTTAAAAAACAAGTAAAAGTGCTATATTCGGCTATGGCGAATCTTATATACCCCTCACCATCAATGTAAATCTAGTTTAGTGAAGTAACTCCAGTCTGGGGTGGCAGAGAATTCAAAAATAAAAAAAAATAAAAATTAAGTTCTACGTATTTATAATTTTACAGAAAAATGTCATCGGCTCTTACCATATTGATATTTAAAAAAAATTTGAAAAGTTTCGAGGCCCTTAACCCGAGAAATATGGGCAAGCGCCAATTTTTTCACTTGATGTTTTTTTTTTCTTATTTTTGAATTCTCTATCCCCTATATATTTTTAACGTTTTTGTACTTCTAAAATGTCAAAAATTGTGGTCGTACGAAGACTTTTGTCTGCCACTGTATGTATCTGTATTTTTTTTTAAACGACTTTCTGTTCAGTATATATAATTTACTAAAAAGTTTATAAATTAAATGAATAAAGTTTCGTATAGAAGTTATGTTTGGTTCATAATTTTTATGAAAATAATCGTTAAAATTAAAAGTAATTATTATTATTAAATTCTCTGAATAGTTAATAAAAACGGAATAAAATATTTTGACTGCTTCACAAAAATTCATTTCAAATAAATATTTAAATACCGTCTAATGTTTTTGATAGTTATTATTGTTCAATTAAACTACTCATTCAACGTCTCTAAGGCTAAAGTTTCGGTTCTTTATAGGCAAATAAAAAAGTTTAAATAACAGTAAACATATTGACGTACTAATGCTTGAGAAATTTTTATGGTAACGAAAATCTGTTTTCGAAAAATTCTTGAATTAAAAAGCAACAATTTTTTAGCTTTTAGAAAAAAAAAGCAGAAAAAGTATGATAAGATTGTTAATTTGCACTTACTATCATAAAAAAATAAAACACGAGCTAAAACAAAACAAACAAAATAAATTAATTAATAATAATTATTGTCATGGAATTTCAAATGAATCATCATCATTGACGTTTGCTGTTGGTTGGAGACAGGTGAATGTGGATTTTTAATTAAAATTACAGTTGAATGAATTTTAATTTTAGCGCCCTTTACAACAACAATAGAAAACCGGTTCAATTTTTTTATATTTGTTGTTGTTTTTTTAACATCATTATCTTGAGCACAATTTGTTTAAGATGAAAAGTCACAAAATCTTTGCATATTTTAATATGAATTTGAATACAATTAAACCTGCAGGCGATGAGCAATATTTTGTACATTTTATAAAAATAGCGGGAGGTGAATTAACAGGAAATTAATATTAATTATTTTATTATTATGCAGTTTCAGCTGCTGCAAAAAACGGAACTTTTTGAAATAGGTTTGTACTTTATGGCCGGATTCTTTACAAACGCATATCGCTTAAAAATGCACCCGCTGGAAATCTGGCGGCTTCAAATCGCGTTTTCTGAGATGAATTAATGTGTTTTGCTGCAATTGAAACTTAAGGAAAAAATTCTCGAAAATATGCTCTTGCGATTCGAAGACGCGTGCCTGTCTTACTTAACCTTACAATTGTAACTTTATAGTTAGTAAGCCTTGCCAACGAATTAATTATTTTTTGACAGATCTGTAACTGAGTGAACAATAAAATTTTGTGTGTCCAAATTTAGGCAATTTTTAGGAACATTTAAAATTTTTCCGATTTTCTCGAATTATTTGTTAACAAAAGTTTAACGGCCATTTTGTTTTTATCTTTCACCACAAAAAGTGGACCGACCTCATAAAGTATATATATTCTGACTTCTTATGTATAGCATCGATTGAGCTATGTCAGTCTGTCCGTCCGACACTAACACGTGTTGTAATCAAGTTTGCCTTGGTCGACACTATATCGATTAGCAGGCAAAACTCCACGCCTACCTCTAATTTCTTCATGTCATTTGGAACAATAAAGACACTCCACTCTAAAATTTTCAAATTTTTAAAAAAATCAATTCTTGGAGTTACTTCACTTAAGTAGATTTACATAGATGGTGAAGGGTATATAAGATTCGGCATAGTCGAATATAGCACTCTTACTTGTTTTATCTCAGCCATTGCTAAGGTCCACCGTTTTACGTTGTTGTTGTAATAATGTTCGATAAAATAAAAATTTACCATTTCGCTTGCCGCTTCAATTTTAAACATGCTAAAATGCGATTTATTAAAATTAAATTTTTGTTATTTACTCTAAATTGTTTTCTAAAATTATTTGACATTTTATCACGTTCTTTACTTTCTTAACATTTTCTTGACTTTTTTTAATTGCTGTTTTTAAATACGTTTAAGAATTATGATTCATTTGAGGTAAATGCATTGTTAACATACTTGTTAAATTTTGTTAAAAGTGAGTATAGAAGGTCTTTAGTAATAAACATCTTGCTAGCAACATCTTGATAGAAACATCTTTCTGGCAACATGCTGCTAATAACATATTAAAGTGTAATATTTTTCATAGTTTTATGTTTTAAGTTTTACTGCGTCAACGCGCTTTACAGAAATTTATTTTTTTATTACTTAAGTTTTAAGCCTAGTATCTCTTCAACTGTGTGGACAATACTGAGCTATATTTACTTTCATACCCTTCATCACAAAAAGTGGAAAAGGGTATATCTAAGTTTGTCAATCCGTATGTAATTTCTACAATATCCATTACCGACCCAATAAAGTGTATATATTCAGACCTCTTATGCATAGCGAAGTTGATTTAGCGATGTCCGTCTGTCCGTCCGTGTTTGTGTTAAAATGTCAATCGATCAGGTGTTATTGGAAATCAGCATGATCGGTCCATGTTCTTTGAAGCAGCAGGCAAAACACCGCGCTTACCTCTTATTTGTTTATGTAATTTGGAACAATAAAGTAACTTCAATCAAAAAAATAAATATATGAGGCGAAACAATCGTGGCTCGCCCATATTTTCTGAGTTACGGGGTTTTTTCAAATTTTTTAAAATATCAATATGGGTATCATTTTAAAGCTTTTGAAGAGATCTTTAAAGAAATACAAAAAATTTTTAAAAATGCTTCACCCATCAAGAGCCGATTTCATTTTAATGTAAAATTAGATACATGCGGTAACAAATTTTTTTTTAATGTTTAATTCTCTGGCACCCCAATATTTACTTCACAAAACTAGATTTACATAGATGGTGAAGGGTATATAAAATTCGGCATGGCCGAATATAGCACTCTTACTTGTTTCATTTAAAACTTTTCACAATTAAAATATGTTTTTCACGATCAATATTCACATGTAATTTGTCACTTATTTCACTTTCCAAAACTTAAACTTTTTCTTTCTAGACTAAAAAATTTTCCATTTTTTTTATTAACATTTTAGGTAATTACATTTTTAATTAACTTAAAACTCATTCGCAAAATATTTGATAACAATATTTACCTAAAATAAAATAAAGATAAACATTTTTATAAAGCTAAAAAACACTTGCGGTAGAAATTAATTAAATATCTTTAAAGAACATGTATGTATGTACGTACAAAAAATAATAATTGATTTTTTTTTAACCCTTTCGGGACTACTGGGATAATACGTCCCAGCAATTTTCAAACTGTCGTATTTTCCTTATTTTCAATGCAATCGCCAGGGAGGTAAAACTCTCAAACGTCCAAAAACGGATAGCCTTAATATTGGAGACCACTTGCCAGTAGAGCAAGAGAAGCGTTGTCGCTGTGTCCGCTGTTCTTCAATTGGCATAGAAAAGCGAACAAAGATGATATTCTGAGGTTGTAACAACGCCTTATGTTACAAGTGTTTTGGGCCATTCCACAAATAAATACCTAATTGCATTCCTAAAATGTTAAAAATAAATCCAAACTTTTATCTAAATCTAATAATATTTATATTTTAGTTATCTTTTTAATTTCCAATCGCTCCTGGAGAACACTGATTGGGATTTTATGTCCTGTGAAAATACTTGTTGGGATTATATGTTCCAGGATAAAAGGACGAATTTAAAATTTTTAAGTATGGAGAACATAATACTTTTATTATACCTTGTAGAATATGAAAAAAATTTTACCATACATAATTTGGTTTTCAAAATAAAACTCCGTCCCGAAAGGGTTAAGGCAAATGGAACCTTTGCTGCAAGAGAGTTATAAGTAAAAATTTTAATTTTTATAAAAAGTATTAAAAAAACTATGATTTTATCTTGAACCGTTGGATAAAAATACCTTCATGGCCTCTAAAAAGTTTAAACAATATTTACAATTATAAAAGTATTTTTCTCAGTTGCAGTTTTTTCGAGATAAGATTCTTTAGCAGCAAAGGCTCGACATTATTTAAATAAGTGTTTTAAAATCTTAAATAAACACTAATGATCTATAAAGCAAACACAGATAAATTTAGATAAGAAACATGAATTGCGTGGGTGTTTTTTGTGATTATTTAATTAAAAGTTTATAATTTACCACAAGGAATTTAAATTGCTTGCTGCTCCAGTGGTCACAATATTTGTAGACAAACAGAAGGCATGTAAGTATATAAGTATAAATATTTTTATACCCTGCTCCAAGGCAATAAATTCTAAGTGTTTTTTGTGACACGCTAAAATATTCAGTTTATAATTTGCTTCCATTAAATTAATTTGAATAAGGATAATTATACTACGAGTTAGATTTTCTGTTTTAAAATGTTTGGTGGCAAATTGCATAATTTCAAACACAATGGCGCAAACTTCACCGGAAGTTCGTATCCCAACCAAAAAAAAAAAAAAAAAAAAAACGAAAATCTAGGGCAGAGTATAAAGGATGATGAGCAGAAGATTCAGATTTTAATTTTAACAAATCAAAGCAAAGATTTTGTTTTAAAAATCTTGAAATTTATTCATGTCGAAAATAATGCTTAAATGTACATTTACTCCAAATATTTATCTTCATGCAACTACTTCTAGGCTATAGAAGATATGTTATAAAAGTCCATAAGATTCGATTGGATTTAAAGTTTTTGTAACCCCAACATAAAATAGTTTCGCTTAATAATTTTGCTTCCTTCACCCTTTGCTACCAGTTGCATCTTAATTTTAAAACTTTATAGTTTTAGTTTAGGTCATTAAAATTTGCAATGCAGGGTACCTTAAAATCGTTTTTAATTAATTGCAACTAAAAAATTTTATTGCAACGAGATTTTTTTACTTAAAATTTAATTCAACCTTTCATACTCACCTTATCTGTTTCACTTTCTTCAAGTAGTTGAACATTTGTATCTGTGTTTTCTGCACTTGCTGCTGCATCCATTTTTGATTTATTATATACAAATCGTGCATCATTTACCCCAACGGCTGCATGAACACAATACAGAAAGCTGCATGTGAAGACGCCCAGTATAAAATACATTTTTAAAAGACAAAACCTCGATGTTTTACTGCATTTTCTTGCTGTTGTGTTTATTTGAGACATTTTCATTTTTCTATTTTTATTGTTATATTTAACAGAAAGATTTTGATGTCGTATATATATTTTGTTATTTATATGTACGTATGTATATGTATTTATCACAGTTTTGCTCTTATTTTTATAAATAATTTGTTTAAATTTACAAGACAAAGTAAAAAAATATGTATGTAAGTAAATAAAACAATTAAAAATCTAAAGAGAAATTAAACAGGAAAAGAAAAAATAAGCATTAATATAAAATCATCGGCATTAAAATGACAAAAAATGCATTAACATGTTTTTGGACCAGTTATGATTTATAAAAACATGACATCCAGAGCGGTATATTATCATAAGAAATTTTAAATTGTTATTGTTGCTGGTGTTGATGTGAGGTAAAACGCTATGTTTATCGATAAACATAAGTAACTGTGTAAATGCACACATTAATATTGCTGATAAAAAAAACAGGTGTTAGCTTATGTCAACTTATTAAAAAGAGAGCGAATCGCATACAAACAGTTCGGTACAGGGATGGTAAAGTTAATACAGTTACATTTATATATTATTACTGATAATATATGTATTTTATATGATTTAAAAATCATCCATTATATTTTTAAAGACGAATAAATATTACAGTGATTTAGTCTTTTAAAGTATAAAAAAGAATTTGACGGCATTTACACGATGACATTTTACATAACTTTAAAACATGCCTGTTTTATTTTAACACAAAGGGTGTGGAGAAGAAAGGGGGATAAAAATTGCACTTATTTTTGCAACAAAAAAATGTATTGTAATTGTACATGATGATTACATAAAAATATTTTTCAGTTGTGCGATTTAATTTAACTCAAGATTTAAAGACAAAGATGCATATACGCTCATCAGTCATTTTGTTTTAGTTGTAAAGGAAATATGAAGTAGAAATGTACATTAATAAATGAAACAAAGGTGTTATAAGGTTTACAGAATAGATATATTTAAAGGAAGTTTTGTTACACTACCTAACTATTTTGACTTTATCTTAAGCCACGTAGAGCTCTTAGAGTAGGTTTCAAATTCTGCCCACAGAGCTTCTCTAGGCTGAGATAAACCAGTCAACGTTGTGGAAGTCTAGAGTAGTGGAGATAAAAAATGTTTCCTTCCACTTCACTTTCAACAAGTAGTAAAAGTAGCAGTGATGTGGAATTAATACATGAAAATGCTTTATGTTTAACGTAAGCATACCAACCCTGACTCAGCATAACAATAAGGTGACGCCAAACAATAATAAATTAATTCAAATGTAAATAATGTTTCTCAAATAAAAGTGTATTTTAATAAGACTTAACTTTTTAAAATTTGACATTAAAAACTTCTTTATTCATGTATATTTAAGATAAACTTAGAGATAAGCATTAACACGGGCAACCCCAAAACCTCGGCAAACCCGTGGAATATTTACTACTTAGCAAACACAAATAAAGAAATGCTGGAATCTGGTAGCTATCAGGCTTTAGTGGCCTTTAAATATTAGTAAAATAAAAGAAATAAAAAATACTTATATTAAGTACACACAATTTTCAAAAATTCTTAATAATGTTAGCAAATATTACGTTTTTAAAGCAAATTAAAATCGAATCAAAAGTTTTGTTACTTTTTTGATATAAATTGAAGCATTATTGCTGTGCCGAATTTATCATCATCAACTTTATTTTGTATTGTACTGTATTTTATCTGCATTTTCTGCAAGTGAATTTAATTGCTTCTATTCTTGGAGGTGTTAAGATATTTTTTAAAACGATCAAAGGTCAGTTAACCCTAGGAAGTAAATAACCTTAAGCGTAACTAATGAGTTAGCTGATTAACGAAGAGGAAATTTCTTTAATGTATAAAAAATTCCATAAGATGGGGAAGATGTGGAGGATTTGCTTAAAACATTTTCGGTGGGTGATTTTTTTACTCCCCTAACGGATCGTTATGTGTTATGAGAGAGAAAAAATTGCATTTACAGATTCTTAACGAATGTGATCAAAGCTAATACGTGTATTAATTTTTTTCGCACGTTTTTACAAATCTTAAGTAACTTTAAAACATTTAAATCTTCTACGCTGTAATAAGACTGGATTGCAAAAAACACATCTCTAGGAACATAGAGAAAATAAAGTAGTTGTAGTTGTTTACGTTTTATAAATTTTTTTTCAACCGACTTCAAAAAAGAAGGAGGTTATACAATTCGGCTGAATGTAGCTTTTTTTTTATATTTGTGCCTCCAGAACTCAGTCATTTCTGATCCGATTTTGAAAATTTTTGATAATCTTAAAAATTAAAGGGTGTTCCCATACAACATACATATTTTTTGCGTCTATTATGAACTGTAAAGGGCGATTCTGTAAAATTTTAAATGACTGCGTCTTACTATAGCCCCCAAAAACAAAAAATTATACAAAAAATAGAACTAAAAATTACAGGGTGCCACCATAATTGATGAAAATTTATTTTTATGTGCCTATCTTTTGAACCGTTATAGACAAACGTTTGTAAATTGGACAGAATGTCGATTGATATTGCCGTTATAGTAACAAGTATTAATGTTAAACATTATATATTAACTACTACCACTATAACAACAAATATAAAATATGGATTTGGAAGTTAAGGGGTGTTCCAATAGTTGATGTAATTTCAAGTGTATGGCCGTACTTTTGAACCGTTGTAGACAGAACGCTAAATCTTAAAAGGGACCTGTATTTGTAAGTCCGCTATATCAAAGAGTCTACAATTTGAATTTAGAAATTAAAGGGTGTCCCATAATTACTTTAGATTTACTTATATAGGCCTATCTTTTGAACCGTTATAGACAAACGCTTGTAAATTTGACGCAATGTCGATTGCTATGGCCGTTATAGTAACAGCTGATAATATTTAAAATTATAAATTAAAGGGTGCACAAATAATTCATTTAATTTGGTATGTGGCCATACTTTTAAACAGTTGTAGACAGACGATTGAAATTTACAAAGAACCTGTATTACTAACTCCTCTATAACAACAAGTATATAATTTGGATTTGGAAATAAGCGGGTATCCCAGTAGTTGATATAATATGGTGTATGTAACCAGACTATTGAACCGTTACAGACAGACAGCTGAAATTTACAAGGGTCATGTTTTGCTTAGTCCGCTATAACAAGAAGCTTCCAATTTGAATTTAGAAATTAAAGGGTGTTCTCAAAATTAATATAATTCTAAGCACCTTAATTTTTATTTTTTATTATTTATTGCAATAAGAAGTATAAAAATGTTATATTATAAATTAAATAGTTGATATTATCGGATGCATATGAGCAAACTGTTAACCCGTTAAAGACAGACTTAATCTACTACAACAGCAAGTATATCATTTAAATTTGAAAGTAAATGGGTGACCCTGTAATTTTGCCAAACTATTGAACAGTTGAACTTGTATAAAGTTTGGAGATATAAGGGTGTCCCAATAGTTAAAGTAATCTTATTTATGTGGCCATACACTTGAACTGTTATAGGCAGACAGATGAAATCTGTTTTGAAGTCGGTTTTTTTTCGCAGGAATTATTTTTATTAAAAAGGCTCAGTCTAATTAATATAAAAATCTAGGTAAATGCACTTGACAACATGTACAAAAGTCTTCTTGGTAGTCCATGCTAGTCGCATAAGGTATAGAAGTGTACAATTATAAACAATTTCTTAATACTTCTTGTATTGATGATGATTAAATAAAATAAATAATTTTTCAATGTTAAAGCAGATTTAATTCAATGAACTTTAATATGGCACATGTTGAAATTGACCAGCAATTGCTTTAAATGTGTTTTTAAAGATTGAAATTGAAGCTATAGAATATACTCATTCATTTGAAAACCATATTCATTTTACAATGGCATCGATTACCTACAATATTTAAGTGCAATTGCTTAAGTAAGCGAATTACATCAAGTGTTTATTGTCTGACGCATTTTTTAAATCAATAAATCAATCAATATGTTTTTAAGAATGCGAGCAACAACGTAAGAAATGTTTATTTAACCACAAGTTATAACGACATTGGCACTATTTTTGTTTTTCTTTTAAGTTCAATTTTTTATATCGTTATCTTGAAAGTTGCAATCAATTATTTACGAAATAGGTATATAACTGTTGAAAAAAGCAAGTACAGTAAAATCAAACACGTATGTATACTATATGTATGTACATATTTCATACTTTAATTAATTCTTAGTCGGCAATTTCAATTCAATTTATAACGGCAAGTACGCACAGTGCATTTGCCATAATTTAATAGATACAAACACAAGAGTTATAAAATTCAATTTTTAGAAAAAACGTTTATAGCATATACTACATATGACGTAATATTTGTTAAAAAAACATGCACTAAATACTCGATATCATTTGAAAGCAATTAATTAACAAAAATACTTGGTTAATGCTTTTGTAGGGCATTTAACACATAGACAACAACAGACTACGGACCACAATATTTTTAAATGCAACAACACACGTATTTATGAACACGATCATTTTGAAGTCATCTCAGCCTTACGGCCCACATATACCACTATTTATAATTTACTAATACCATGTTCAGACACACGCTTTAATTGTGCAATTAAGGAATTTACGCAATTAAGGCCTTAGTTGAGCTCAATTTACCATATAACAAGTCAATTAATGCATTGAGCAATTAGTACTTAATTGCACCACTAATTGAATAAGATGCGAAATGCAACACTTGCTAAGAAGTAAACAACTCTTGGAACTATGTTCAGTGAGAATAAAAAATTCATAAAATTGACAAGCCGCAAGTAAAGAATATAAACAAACAAATAAAAAAAATGGCGGGTCATACGTAAATGGCTTTTAACACTTCCAACTTCAAAGCAACAACAAAAAGCTATGTTGTTTTTGTAATAAAAAGAGAAATCAGCTGGGAGACTACACTATCTGTAAAATAAATGTGCTAATTGAATAACCTTAATTGAGCATGTGTGAACACCAAATTAAATTGCGCAATTAAAATTAAATTAACTGAATTAAAAAAACATGTCTGAACAGGGTATAAACATTGTCTACAACGAGAACTAACTTTAGCATAACATGTGATAGAACGCCGGCAGAGTAACAGGATAGTAATTTTTAATTATCTGGCAGTTGTGCAATAATTTTATCCATTTGTTTTCTGCTGCAGTGAATTTTCAAAAATATTTTATTTCTCTAATCATTAAAAATTTAATTATTTTTAATAGGTATATTTATTCAATTGTTATGCGACTTTTGCACTTTGGAATATTAAATATAATTTTTAAAGGCTATTATTTGTAATTGGTTGAATTTAATTGACTGTTAATTTCATGAAATTTTTTTAAAGACCTCTCTTGAAAACACTGTCATTATAAATACACATAAGAAAAAAATCGCTGGGATTGAATTTTACGTTTTTTAATTCAAATATCGCAGATCATGTATTAAGTGTAGATATTTTGTATTCTTACCTTAAAATATCTACCAAAATATAGCAACTTAAGTTACGAATTAAAATCTGTTCGATCCTGGTTAAAAATAATTATAATTCAGTATGAAAATTTATTATTCGGAACTTTTTTAGTGTTAATTTACTTTAATATCATGAAATATTTTTGCAGGAATCAAGCACAAATAATAATTATAATTTGTTATAACAAACTATCTGTTCCCCGGGCGCTTCGCTATCCCAGTGAGAATAATTGTGCCACGACAACTCTTCCAAGCAAGTTTTTTATTTGATTAATATAGAAGTTATAACTGATTTCCTTCTGCCTATTGGACCTTATGAATCAAAACTTATTTATCTTTCAAATATTTCTAAAATTGCTTTTTGTTAAAATCGATTCTGCGCATTTTTCCTCTCCCCCACTTACCCCTTTTGTTCTTGTTTCTTAAATAATCATGACCTCTTGGAACTTCTTAATAAATATCTATCTCTCTTGTAAATTTTTTTAGAATCGGTTCAGCCAAAAATGCCCGTTTTGGTCATAACTAACGAACGCTTTGAACGATTTAGTGTAAACCATCTAAACGACCGTACGTACAAACATTAAAAATGTAATTGAATTCGGTTTGACAGTTCATGAGTAATAAAGTCACAACACAATTGCAACAATTTTCGTTCATGTCTCGTTATTGTACTGCAACAGCATCGAAAATGTTGTGAAAAAAGTATAAAAGAATAAAATTAAATTTTGCATTAGTGTTTTAACCGATTGTTAGCAGAATGCAAAAAAAAATATGCGTCACGATTTATAAAGTTACCGTCGAAAGAAAGATTTAAAAATTAAAATGAAAACGAAAATGAACTCAAGCCGAATTAGTTAATAAATTTGTTACAAAGTTAACCAGTTTAACTAATAATTTGAATAAATTAAAAATATATATATTTTTTTTTAGTTAAATAACTATTACATCTTAAGAATAAACGTAGGCGTGGTACATTCCAAAACATAGTAAAAATTTATTATCGTTGATCTAATAGTAAGTCTTAAAACGCACATATCTTTGGATATTTAATACCTACATACTTGTACCTATAATTTCTTTGAACAATTATCTGTGCATGAAAGAAAAGAATGTATATATACATACATATTAAATCAATGACTAAGCTAGTTGTTTTCACTACATTTATAGTTCTAATCAGACAGTTGTGATTGCAAATAATATTGTCACAAGTAATGGGAATTGTGTTTAATTCTTTATGCAAGATCAATTAAAAATTGAAAGTTCCTTAAACCATAAAAGGTTAATGTTGTATTGTTGACTAAATTCTCTTATTTAAACGTATAACCGATTTGTACAACAAACAATAAAAATATTTCTTCAATTTCAAGAATTCACATTCAATATTCATATTTATTTTGTACGCACATACATACATGCATACATATTTATGCAGTTATTTGTTTTTGCTTACAAAATGTTTGTTTTTATTGCAAAAATAGCTTTAACAATGTGCAATGATAGAGAGTTGCTAATTAAAAGTAAAAGAAGAGAAACAAGGAAAGTATCAGTGAATGAGTGAGTGGGAACGTACACAACAATTTCTTCATTGTTTGTAAACAAAGTGCTCATGTTGATTTGTTGACATTATCGTTTTACAACAAAATCATTATTACATGGTACGTACATACATGCCTATACATTTATTCACACATTCATATTATAAACATATACATACATGCATCTAAATTATTTTCCAATTGCAGTTTTTGTTGTACTAGCTATTGAATAGAAACAGTAAAAAAATATAAATTATTTCGCAATAATATTATCAGTTTTGAATTTTTGCTTTAGTTTATTTTCTTAAGGTTTCATTTGCGTGTTGTGCGTAGAAAAGGAGATGTAAATGTTTATAAGATATTTTTTTCATGGAATTTAAAACAAGAGGCAGTTAGTCTTTAAATGTTTACTGAATAAAAAACTGGATATTTATTGAAATCAACAACATCAATTATTAAATTCATAATACATAGCATTCGCTTACATGAAAGATTTCCAATCACAACTCTATTTTTAAAAATAATTGATTGAAATAAAAATAGTTTGGAGTTTTTCATTGTTTAAATCGATTGGCATTTTTTACGAGGATGATTTTAAAATTATTCATCCTGGAATGATGGAAAGTCTTGAATTTTTGTGAAAAGTCGGTTTGTCGTTGTTTAAGGTAAAATTATCAACCTAATAAATTTGCCCAGGTACCTATTTTTTATTTTGTTCTTCAAAGGATAAAAAGTTAAGTGACAGACTTTCTCTACAAATGTATTTCGTACTTTTTTGAAATTCAAAAATTATCTAACTGCTCACTTAGTTTTTTATTACCAGTAAATTTTTTACAAATTACTAAAACTGAAATTGCGTTACCAGCATAATCTTACGGACTACTTCATTTTTCAGTAATAATTAAAATTAAAGATTATAGCATTTTTTGGAAAATATATTTTTACGAAATTATTAAGGCAATAAAAAATATTTATTTCGATTACTTTAAAAAATAATGTGTGTTTTAAATGACATGTTTATTACTTTCATAAACAAAAAGTTTTTTTTATTGGTAATGCAAATTAAATTTAGTACAACTTGCTGATTATTGATTTTTTAGCAATCAGCAAAAATTTACTGCTAATGAAAATTTAATTGCAGTATCAGTAAAAATTTAATGATTAATTTGAAAGCTTTCAGTAATCATTAAAAATAAATACTGGTCATGCATTTAAATTGCAGTATAATTAAAAATAATTTTTTATGCAATTTACTGGTATGCCAATCTATGCTGTAGGGAGTTTTTATAACTATTCTACGCGTTTTTCAATAAAAAGGACTGTAGGTAAATGCTTTTAAAATGTTGCTATAAAATGAAGGTAGAAAATTTTGGAAACAATTTTAGTCTAGAATCATTATTAGTCTAGATTCATTAAGACACTAAAATACATAAAAATGTTAATTATAGTAAATTTTTCTGTTTATTTACATCATTTAAAAAATAAGAAAGTAATAAAAGTAAGAATGTACATATACATACATACATACAAAAATATAGTATAAATTGATTAACAATAAACGCTGCAGCAGCATGGTTTTTGTCGCTATTAAATCTTTGATTATTTTTATTAAACGGCGTTCATTGATTTAAAGTATGTATGTGCCCCTGCAAACAAAGCAGATTTTCTTTAAACGTCGTTTAGACTTATCCACAGGTTGAAGATGAAAATTTTTAATTTTAATTAATTCAACTGGTGTGGAGTTAAAAATATAAAAAAACTTGTGTGCTAGAGATTTGAATTGTAAACCACAAATCATTTCTTTATTTCAAAAATTAAAATCAATCATTGAATTTTTATGTATTGTTTTGAGAGCTATGGCCACACATTTAATTTATGTAGTGGTTTGATTATCGCAGCAAAACATAAAACTAATCCCATCAAATTTGATATTTTTATATTCTTTTTATTTGTTGAAAATTACGAGTATTATTATTAGGTATTATTTTTTTTTTGAGGTAGATGATTGTTACATAGCCATTACACTGGCCCATGCCATTAAAAAAAAGAAAAAAAAAATATTTTTTTTCATTTTTTAGTATACTTATATATCAGGAGAACTTTAATAAATCATAAAATAAATTATTTCGTCCATTTTTTTGAACACCGTGTCACAGAAGAATTGCTGTCACTTCAAAAACTAAACTAAAAAATTAAATTTATAGAACTTACACACACACATCATAATTCTTGCAAAAAAAAACCGACTTCACAACAAATTTCAGCTATCTGTCTATAACAATTTAAAAGTTTGGCCACACGCATCAAGTTGAATATTAACTATTAGGACCCCCTTTAATTTCCAAATCCAAATTTTATGCTTGTTGGTTTCTTTTTAATTTTCAAGTGTTTGTGTATAACTGTTCAATATATAAGTCAAATTGCATCAAGTAGGTCAACACCCTTTAATTTCTAAATTGAAATTGTAAACTCGTTGTTATAAATTCAGTTGTCTGGCTATAACGGTTTAAAAGCTTGGCCACATACGCCACATTACATAAACTATTTTCAAATCCTAATTTGATCGTCTATTTACGACTATTCAATAGTATGGCCATATACATTAAATTAAATGAACTATTGGCGCACTCTTTAATATTATTTTAATTATAACGATCATAGGAATCGACCTTCTGTCCAGTTTTTAAGCGTTTGTGGATAACGGTTCAAAAGATACGCCCATATAGGTCAATTTACCTCACCTATAGGGCACTTTTTCATTTTTAGGTTTATTTTTGTACTCGTATTACCTTTATACTGTTGGGAGCTATAGTGATACGCAGTTTTTTTTTTTTAATTTTAAAGTGGCGCTCTCTACGGTTCATAATACACAAATAACATGTATGTTGTATGGGGGCACCTTTTAATTTTTAAGATTATTAACTGTTTTTAAAATGGGACCAATCTTTAGGCATCACCTTTTAAATAAAGAAAAACTTTCCATAATCGATTCAGAAATTACTGAGTTCTGCAGGCACAGAAATTAAAAAAACTAACATTCAGACGAATTGATAACCTCCTTTTTTTAAGTTGGTAACTTAATTAATTAATTACTTAAGATATAAATTTCGGCAGAGTAAGGGGTGATTTCAAAACAATTTTTTGATTAACACAAAAAGAAACCCGAGTTTGATATAAAAATGTGATGCGCTGCGTTACTGCTTCCGACTCAATAGCATTAATATTTCGCCAAAATAACATTTAATCAAGCTCCACCTTAAACACTGACTTGTGTGCACATGCCACGAGAACTTTATGAAACCCTTCTATGTTTTTTACTGTTAATAAATTATTTTTAACTTTCATTATCTTTGTTATATTGTGTTTATTTTTTCATTGCATTTATATTTGTTATTATAGGTCAGTGCGCGGTTTATGGCTATTTGTTAAGCATTCTTGTTTTTTTTAACTACATTTTGCTTATAAATTTAAAGGCTCTCCATGTTAGTTGTTGGTTTTGTTTTTATTCTACTGATAACACTAACAACAAATTCATTCATAAATTCAATTGTTTAATGTGGTAAGTCAAAGTATAAAGCAGAATAAAAGTAGACAAAAATAAAGAGGCGAGTCAAAAACATTAATACAAGTACTCGTATGTTGTATTTATTTCTTTTAATTCACACTTTGTACAAAAAAAAAAAAAACGTTGATGAGACTCTGAAAAACTAAAAGAAAACAAGTTATCTTCAGTAAAAAAAAACATTGGCAAAACTGAAGGCAGTGCAGGCAGCAACTTTTAAGAGAATTCATAAAATAACTGCAATGATTAAACCTGACATTTAAAGATTATGAATTTGAATTATTGGAACATTGTTTTGAATTTGTATAGGATTATTATTCGACTACTTGACGTTGGCGCCACATAAGAGACAAAACAAAAAAAAATTAAATGATTGTGATGAAAAAATGCATGGAATTGATATGTAGATTAATATTAAAAGCTTTTACATTTAATGGAATATATTTTTTTTAATATTAAACTAATCATTTAATTTATTTATTAATTGCTATTCGCTTAATTCAAAGCAATAAGAAAAGTTGTTATTTTTGGGTTGGTAATCAGTTATATGATTTTAGATTTTCTATTTTATTAAATTACAATATTGCCACAAATACAGCTCTGAGCTTTCGCTAGAAATATTTATATACTTTATTTTGCAATCGAAAATATATTTTTTCTCGAACTATTTTAATTATATTTATTTCTCTAAAAATGTGGTGTATTGTCGACCTTCTGATTTGTAATAATGATTGAACTAGTTTGTTCGGCTTAGGTTGTTTTTAATAATTTATTTTTCTTTCCAATATTCCGATTAGCTTCGCTTCTGCCTTTAAACTTCTTCCTTTCGAATCGAATTTAAAATCTCGACTGTTCAATTCAGTAAAGTAAAAAAAAAATATATTTATTATAGTAGAAATTTGTTCTTCTTCAATTTTCTTTTCTAATTTTATAAAAAGGTTTAATATTAATTATAAAAAACACCAACCCATAATCATAGTCTTATATAATGTATGTTGAAAATCAATTCATTTTACAATTTTTTAAACAAAGTGCCTAAATTTATTATTTTTTTTTTCAAATTGACTAATTTACTTTTTTATATTTGTCTTTTATTTTCAACAGAAAATACTAGCAGCTGATCAGAGATGGATAGTCTATTTAACTGTATTTTGTTATAAATTATAGGTAAATATTTTCTTTATTTATTGTATCTCCCAGTTAAAAACTTTATAACAGGTTTTAAAACTAAAGTACTTTCTAAAAGAAACCGACTTTACTGTGTGTGATTGTTTATGGGCCAATATTTTTTTAACTTAGAAAAGAAAATTTGAATATATAAAGGTCAAATAAACATTAATATTTTATTTTTTCCTTAAGTAAAAATTTAATATTTACGTCGATTTTGTACAACGCTGAATTTGTTATTGGTACAGCTGTTTAAAATCATTATAATGCTAACCAACTATTGAGCGACTGACTGATTTTACAGTGGAGGATTTGAAAAAAAAAAAAACAAAATGAAATCAATTTTCAACTTAAAAAGGTGTAGTTCGGAATTATATTTAAACATCATTGTCATAAGGTGAACGATGAAAGAGTACTTTTATCTATAGAAACATTTCCTTTAAAATTTAGATCATTTAATTTTGAAATTGTAGAAATGTTAAACCTTCACAAATTCTTAAAAAACTAGCACGACAGGATAAGGTATTGCGAAATCAGCCATGGAAGTCGTTTTACATAAATAATAGGAATATTTATTCTTTCTAATATAAAAAGTTTTTGGCTTTTTAAAAAATATGGATAAAGGTTTCCTGATGAGCTGGCTTACGCAACCGGCAAAATATGTATAGATATCTGCTTTTTCAACTAATATTAGCAGAATATAATCTTAACATTTTTGTACATAAAACATTTTTTAAAATTTTGATGTTGGTGTATACAGTAATCGATGTGGAATACAATTGGAATTTGTGTCTGCCGGTGTTCGAATCACGCAAATTCTGCTGGATGGACTTAGACAAAATTTTGTGAAGAGGTCCCTTATAACTTTTTTTGTAAAAATAAGTTACCGATATAATGCTACTAACTAACAGTTGTCAGCAAATTTTATGTTTGCAAATGGAATATTTTTAACACTGTCTCAGAACTCTGGAAAAAAATTTAAAGACGAATTTTTCTAAATTTGAATTTTTAGAAAAAGTCGTGGGCACTGCTAGTAAATAATATTATTAATTTTACTAAAATAATGTTATTTCTTGTGAGATTCGCTACTCTAATAGGAATATTCGTTCCACATCCACTCTTTCAATTCACCCAGAATTTATTCTTCACCATAATAATAGTTCTTTATGTATATGTTCCACTGTAGGTATATGCCCACTGTTGCAATATATTCTGTTTTTCGCTAAACTATGTGTATTTATATGGGAGTTACTGGTGCAATATTTGAAGAGTCTACTTTTAATAGTTCTCTAACTATACGGTAATAAATTTTTACTTTATATGGGAGGTATCACGCCCAATATTTTGATTCAGCCAATTTTTCGCTACATAATGCATATTAATGAGAGAGTTATTCGAACAAAATTTTAAGGTGCTACCCATTACCCCATATTAGCAAGTAACACGATGATGAATATTCATTTTCACATAAACACCTTATTTAACCAATCGAATATCTGGTGAAAACTTTAAAAATTCCAAAAAGATCGGTTAACTGGTGTAGGCTGCTGTGGATTTCCGACAAATAAACAAACACATTTTTTGCTTTGTGTATAGAGAGGAAGAAGAAGAAGATGTAATGTAATTAGATCAGCTGGTATAGAGCAATTTTTTTTAAGTAAAATTTCTTTCGATTGAAGTTAATTAAACGTTAATGAGCTTTTTCAATTACTAAAGTTACAAAAATTATTAATACTTTTCTAAGAAAATAATTGAGTTAAAAGTTGTGGTCGCACCTGATTTAATGTTCCACTGTGTGTAATGAGGTACTTTGCAAATTTCACAGTTGCATTTTTTTCGTTAATCACTTGATAAATGTAATTTATTTTTAAATTAACCGCTAATTGCGTTTGTTAAAAGTTAAAAACAATAAACGCTTTTAAATTAACACTTAAGATAAACTGCACCAGCCTTTAAAAAATCAAATTCCAAAGAATTTAAACATTGCAAGGAATCTTTACAATAAAATGAAATAAAGTGGTGTGATAAATATACCAACCAAATCCTCTTACAAATTTAAACCACACTTAAGGTAACCAACCAAGCCTTAAAAAATACTTTTTAAAATTACTTTAAAACCGATTTATGATCAATATAACAAAAAAAAAAAAACGTTACAGTAGAGAGTGAATTGTTATCACTTGATTAAGAACGGGTTTTGTTCGTTGAAAAATACACTGAACAATAATAAGAAAAAGAAGAAGAATAAAAACATGTATTTAGTTGCATTTTTTTTAAATCTGTTTTATTTTTATAAAGGGTTCTTTTTTGGTTGTAGATTCATGATAATGAGTGTTTTTTTAATAATATAATTTGTATGCGTTAATTTGTAAATTAATACACGTAAAATTACTCAGATAATATACCGTCCGTCACACTGTATTTGTTATATGTATATGTTCATATGTAGATAGCAACAATCAAACCTGATGAATATAAATAAATAAATTTATTTATTATTGATAAAACATCCGGTGTTTTTTAAATTCTTATAACTTGTTTTAAATCTATTTTTTCACGTCTAAATTATAGGTAGTTATCAACTAACTACACGTCCATTTAAATGCATACGTATATGTACGTGTATGTGTATTTTGAATTAAATGTGTGTACATATTCTGAATTAATTGTCAAGCTTGTTGTACTTGTGTTTGTGCGAATTTAATTTCGATTTCAAAACGCGCTCAAGTGTTTCAGTGTTCTGTTTTGTTTAGTTTTTGTTTTAATCAAATAAACTCTAAATGAATTAACAAAAAAAAATTTTGTTTAAAACAGATAAATTTTATGGGTTATTATATTCTGAGTAAAATGCCAATGAAATAATACAATTTTAAAATAAAAGCTGTAAACTTCGTATAAACGGCTTTTTATATCTTAATTTAAGCTCTAGTGCCTGGGTAACCTAGTTTTTCTTAGAGTTTTTTGAGTTTCAATCTTCATAATCAAAAACTCATGCCATGATCAAGACAAATAATTTAACCAGTTACAGAGCCGTGTGTGGCCTAGAAAACCTAACTGATGCTAAAAAATAAACAAAACCTAAACTAGCATCAATAGCATATCCACGTTACAAGCTGGTGCAAAAGTCGTCACTGTATAAACCCTATAATTTTGCAAATAATATTTGTTAAGAAAATAGATTAAAAACAAGTAAGAGTGCTATATTCGGCTATACCGAATCTTATATACCCTTCACCATCTATGTAAATCTAGTTTAGTGAAGTAACTTCAAACAAAAAAGCAAATATTGGAGTGACAGAGAATTAAAAAATAAAAAAATTTTACATATAAATTCCATTGGCTCTTAATGGGTTTTAAAAATTTATGTCTTTCCTTTAAAACCTTAAAATGATACCCATATTAATATTTCAAAAAATTTAAAAATTTCAGAGCCCCGTAACTCGGGTGAGCGCCAATTTTTTCACTTGATGTTTTTTTTTCTTATTTTTTAATTTTCTATCGCCCCATATATTTACTCTTTTGATTGGAATCACTTTATTGTTCCAAATGACATGAAAAAATTAGAGGTAGGCGTGATGTTTTGCCTGCTGCCTCGAAGGAGATGGACCGATAATGCTGATTTCCATTAGCACTTTTTTCGACATTATGTCTGATCGTATTTAATTTTTTTTAATGATGTAGTACAGGGCCAAACTTGATTTTAACACTAACACGGACGGACAGACCGACAGACGGACATCGCTCAGTCGACTTCGCTATGCATAAGAAGTCAGAATATATATACTTTATGGAAACGGAACGACAAACTTCGTTATACTTTTTTCCCCTTTATGTGGTGAATGGTATAAAAATAAACTTGAAAAGGATAAGGATCGCTATGCTCCAATATAATTGTTTCGAATTTTTAACGGATGAACCCGTCGAAAAACATCAAGAGCAACGAGACTCCTTTTCGTTAAAGCGGATACATAAATCGACAAAACTTCCTTTATGAGGCATCGATAGTCTGTGTAAAACCATCGCATCGCCATTACACTTGTTTAAGTCATTGCACAGATGCTGTTTACTCTGCAAAGTCATGCTCAAACACTGTCGTCTTTTGCTAATTGGATTGACAGATATCAGAGTAGTTTTTGTGTTTCATTTTTAAGATCCTCATACATATGTCAAAAAACCTCGGACAGTTGAAGCCATAAAAAAAATATTCGTAAAAAATACAAGAAATGATCTCAAAAACTTTTGTCAAAAGTGATAAAAAATGCTATAAATCAGCCCGTTTGCACAAGAATTCTAAAGCCGTCCACTCAAGGGCGGTTTACATTATACTACAAGTAATACGACATGTCAAATTTTTGTGTAGAAGAGTACAAGTAGTATCGTCTAAACATAATATGTAATGAAACTGTCCGACATTGAGAGAAAATACGGACGCAAATTTGACAGTCGTACGGCTCTCTTTATTTTTTGAAATTTTTCGAAAACTATTCTTCTTCACTAATTCAGGGTTGCATTTTCTTAATAATGCTAACTTTTTAAAGGTAAAACTCGTCAAAATAGCACAAAAACCGCTGAACATAGTGCAGAATATACTCAGTTGGCATCACAAATATTTTTGTAAACAATTATTGTTTTAAGAACAGCTGTTTCAATTTTACTTCATTTTATTCAACACTAATTGTGTAAACATAAAGGCCGTGTCAGATAAAACTTTTGCTTTGCGTTGCGTTGCAAATTCGCTTTGACATCTAAGATAAAATGCACGAACTTATATGAAGTATGTCACATAAAGCACTTTTAACGCAAAGCAAAGCGCAAAGTTGGGCAACACTCATCTTTTTGCGCGCTTTGACAATTAGCTGCTATACATTTGTATATTATTTTTGGCAAAATCGAACGTAAAAGAGTTAAGAATTTTAAAATATAATTTTTTTATTATATATTCTTCCTTTATTATTTTTTTTTTATAAATTATGGAAGAAAAACTTATAAAAACAAACAATAGTTAGGCGCTGTTAAAGTTTTTATTGTGACATACCTCTTGCGTTATACGCTTTTTTTCAAAGTTTGAAACGTCACGCAAAGCGATAAAGTTTTATCTGGCACGGCCTTAAGAAAAAAATCATACGATTCTTAATCTCTATTTTTTCATACGGATAGATTTTCATTTTACGTGCGTAAAGTCTTATCGTCTAAACTGGCCTTGGTCACTCTTACGTTTTTACATGACTTTAATAAATAAATATCTAAAAAAAAAATCGTTAAAGTTGTTTCCTAATGACTATGTAACGAGTTGTTAAGCTTAAAAATTAGAAAGACAAATTTAAGTGATCATTAAAAGGAAAGCAAAGAAGCTTTGGGTGGAGTTTCAATTTCGTCTAATCAACTTAATAATGGATAAATTTCTCGCATTCTCATATTATTCCTCTTATTCACTTAAATTGCTTTTTTTTTTTTTTATAAAGAGAAGTAGCACTTCAGGCATTAATACCTACTTAGTTCGTAACCGTGCTACATTCTTTAGGAAAGGGATAGATGAGAGAGAAGACAGGTGGTGAAAGGAGAAAGATATAGCCATTTTAATAATTTTTTTACTTTGCCGGCGAATATGCTATGGAGAAGTACCGACGAAGGAGGCTGCATGTTTTAATCTTGTTCTGAATATGTATTTATACCATTAAATAGAAAAAACATTTTTAGTTTTAAACTGCCGCAAGGGTTGAACCCAGGGCAGCCGGTTTGTAGTCAACGTGCTTACCACCTAGACTACAGCAGCCTTGGTTAAATAGAGGATGTTTACAACATACACTACCTAAGGATAATAGACACAAAGAATGCTGATGACGAATGTAGCGATTCTGCTAGTACTAAAACTTTTTGAAACTCAATGAGAGTTTTGAGAAGCTCTATCAAAAAAGGTTAAAGCTTTAACAAATAAAAATTGATATTGAAAATTCTTACTACGAGTATTTACAACAGAATTTAAACAAAATGTGTTAGTATTCCTGAAAATCAAATTTTGATTTTGAGTCATTGGTCCGAATTGCCTAAAACAAATCGGCAAATCTGCAAGAGAAGTAAAATCAAACTCAGATCGAACAGATCAAACTAATTTTTTTAAAGAAAATATAAGAAACATAAGATCGATCCCATTTAAATATTAATTTTGAGGACGTTAATTTTTTATCGTGTGATCGAAAACTTTTTGGTAAACTTTGCAGTAAAGTAGCACGTGGCAAAATTTTAATAAAAGTTATTGCCAAATATATTATTTTCGGGTAGCTTACGATTCTATTAGAAACTTTTCGCTATTTATTCTATTTTATCCAGATAATCGTTATTTTATGTTTCGATTTTTATTTGTATTTAGAAGTAAATGTTTATCTTTAATTTCGTCTATTTGGTATAACTGCCGAAAATTACGTTTTTTTTCGATTTTTGTTAAAATTAAATTTTTTTATTTTTGATTTATTTACGGATGAAAAAAATTTGGAGGTTCTTATGAGTATGTATATAGCACACCTAGCACGTTTTCACAAGAAATGTTACGTCCTTGAACAAAAAAAAAAACACATTTTAAATTGAACACAAACTTTGGTTAATTATCCGCCTTCCTACTTCACACTTTTTCACCTGTTGTGAACGGTATTCAGAGATGAAAGAAGACTACATAGACTTAAAAAAACAACAGAACCTGATTGGGAGGATAATGAAACTTGATTGAAAATTTTGAGGTTTTTCCTCGAAAAATTGTATTTCAAATAAAAACTTCCACATGCGTCGAAATATATACATACATATATGTATATATTTTGAAAAATTTGGATCTATTATTAAAACGTCAAATAGCTTACAAACAAAAGTACAAAAATCGCTTTTATTCAACACCATGTTATTAATTTGTTGTTACTATTCTTGCTAATAAGAAGGTGGAGGTCACTATTGCATTTAAATTCATAAAACAAAACACGTACTTTTTAAATACAGATAAAAAAATATCATTTTAAGACACAACACCAACAGACGTAATAACAATTATGATTTATTTAGATATATTTTTATTGCGATTTCCACAAAACAAATTACATTTTATATATGTATTTTTATTTTTAAAAAAATTTTTATTCAATTATTTCTTTTATTTTAGTTATTTTCACGTTCTTTACCGCTATATATTTCGTTTGATCTTCACGATTTAATGTTAATTTAACCCGCTCCTTTTTTGGTTTGTTATTTTCAACACAACGATTTCAAGTTTTATTCATGACTGTTTAAAATTAAGACAAGTGGAGCTAGTTTTTAAATGTACTCTCTCAATATGTTGGTGTTTTTCATTATATTATATTATTTTTTTTTGTTTCCCTACACAAGATCTGTAACATAAACAGAGAACAACACATCAACAAAAAAATTTAACACAACTTTATTTAAAAAAAAATTCTTTAAAAACCGTTAAAATATAACTCTTTTAATATAAATTATTTATCTCTTAATATTCTCTTACTTACCTATTCAGTATTGCTTGGATACTCTCTTACCTGTTCACAGTAATTTATAACCATCATTTTAATAAGCTGTAAAACACCTTTTTATTTGCTCTGATATTTTTTTTTTTAACTTTAAAGATCGGCTTTATTTGTTATTGTTGTCTTTATTTGAGAACACTTACAGTTGAAAACAATAGGAAATGGAAAATTTTATAGTTAATATCTAGTCAAGTTGCAGTAATGATGAATTTGGCCCACTTATTCTAATTTATTAGTTTATCCCAGTCAAAAAGCTAAATTGTTTTTAAATGTCCAATGTTATATACATATATATATATATATATATATATATATATATATATATATAAGTCCAGATATTATTATAGTCTCAACACCAAATTTACCTTGAGAGACATTAACACTTCCACTAATTTGAATGGACGCCTTGAAATCTCCCTTTTAAATCAATCTTAAAAAAAAGAAAGAGTGCTGTATTCGGCTATGCCGAAAATAATATACCCTTCACCATCAATGTAAATCTAGTTTAGTGAAGTAACTCCAATCAAAAACGGAAATATTGGGGTGACAGAGAAGTATATAATAAGAAAAAAAATTAAATACTACATGTATATACTTTTACATAAAAATGTCATCGTCTCTTAATAGATTAAACATTTTAAAACATTAAACATTTTGTTTAAAAGTTTTAGTATTTCCTTAAAGATCTTTTCAAAAGCTTTAAAATGATACCCGTATTAATATTTAAAAAAAAAAATTTGAAAATTTCAGAGATCCGTAACACCTAAAATATGGGCTAGAGGAGTTACTTCATTGTTTCAAAGGATATGAAAAAATTAAAGGTAGGCGTTGTGTTTTGCCGCTGCCTTGAAGGACATGGACCGATTTCCAATAGTACCTCTTTCAACCTTTTATCTGATCGATGGGCGTTTTAAATTTTTTCTAGCTGATCTAGTGCCTCTGCAAACTTGTTTTCAATCAACTTCGCTATGCATAAGAAGTCAGAATACATATACTTTATGGTGTCGGAAATTGATATTGAAGAAATTACAAACGGAACGACAAACTTAGTTATAGCCTTTTTCCACTTTTTGTAGTGAAGGGTATAAAAAATAGTTCCCTTATCCAGAGTAGTTGAATTGCCTAAGAGACCTTGTCTCCAGTATCCAACCCGTTAAACCAGTTGTATGTACCGAGTAAGCCAAACGCAAAAGAAATGGAGTTTATTTTCTGAGGAAATCTTTTTTAAAATTAGCTACAATGTGACTAATCCAGAAATGGAGGAATTATAAAAGAGGTTTAAGGATGCGATCCCCGCTTAGTGAGACGATGCTTCAAAAGTGTAGTCTTTTGAATCCCTGAATCCAAAAGAAAATTGGATAAGATTAGAAAAGAATGTCTTGTAATGATTGCATTCTTAAAACCTGAAAAATTTAGATGGAGATTGCTTCTTTAAGCATTCTTAAATTGCGCTAAGAAAATGGAACTCAGATGAATTATAACTGTTGGGTGACATATAAAATATTATCTGACCATTATTATGAATTGATTTAACAATGCAGCGAAAGAAAAATTTTTTCGTACAACGTATGTCCCAGCAGAATTTTATTCCAACGAAAGTTAATAACAAGAAGAGTGAAAAATAGCGCTGGTGAATCCGTCTGTTGATTCCAAGTCCAGTGGAAAAGATCCCAGAAAAATGAACCTTATGAGATGTTTATAAAGCCGCTTAACGTGGCTCTAATGACCAAAAATGTATTGAAATATTGGATATACGGCCATTAGACCAATAACGGAAACAATTTATTTGTAAAGCGGTTATTATTATTGATTTTGCGTTATTTTATATATGGTTAACATTATTTTATACTGAATTGTTTTATTTTGTTATTTTTTGTAAAAGAAATTTAAATTGTTTTTAACATGGATATTTTTAATTTGCCGATTTTTTAAGGCCGATCCGTATTGCAAAAATGTCAATATCTTATCAAAATCATCTGGCACCCCTGGGTACACTTAGTGAAGAAGAAGAGTTTACTGAGACGAGGGGCCAAGGCGAATCAATTAATCGATTCGCCTTGCTAGGGGCTTTGTCGAATAATAATGTTGGAGAATTTAATAAGAAAAGCTATGAGTTACCTATTATTAACACGTTTAAGCTTTTATGGCTTTAAAGCTATAAATAGGAAAAAGCCAACAATGGACACTTCAAATAAATTACATAAGAAAAATTTCGAACCTCCCTAAATAATTATATATTTCTTTAAATACATCTTTAGCTAAAATTATCATGCCTTAAACGATTTTTATAAACTCCTAGTTGTTACCGGGGCGCTTCGCTACCCCAATAAGAATAATCGTACCACGACCACTCTTCCAAGCAAGTTTTTTATGAACGTCTTCGTTGCGGCATTGTTGAATATTTTTTTTATTCAAAAGATTTTAATTTTAACTGAAAGATTACTAAACAATAATTAAAAAATGTTAATCAATGATAATCAATAAACACGCAGAAATTAAATAAGTCAAATGACTCAGGCAAGCAGACCCTTACACGAGCAATTTATTTGTTAGCACATGAACAAAACGTCCGCAGAATAGGTAACAAATAGTTGTTCATGTTTGTCTGCCTGAATCAAACGTGGCGATCTTAATGCTTCCTTTTCTCATAATTTTTTTTTATATTTCTATTTATTTATTATTGTTTTTTTTTTTGTTAATTCCATACCAAGGCAGATTTATTTTACTAGGTAGTGTCGTCCGCCCAGCTGGTTTGTAGTTGGAAATGTCAAAAGTTTTTGTATTTTCCTTTGTTTGTTTACGAATTTCAAAAAACTCTAACAACAAGCGTTTGTGAGACAAAGCAAGCATGTGTATTGCGAGCAATTATCTCTTATTTCTCTTTGTGTTTTTGACGTTTCCAACGCACAAAACAACAATAAAAAAGCATGTTGTTTTTGTAAATGTTGTATTTGTTTTATTACCACTACAACCTAGTAAAATAAATGTGCCTTGTTCCATACAATTCAAGGCAGATTTATTTTACTAGGTAGTGTCGTCCGCCCAGCTGGTTTGTAGTTGGAAATGTCAAAAGTTTTTGTATTTTTCTTTGATTATTTACGAATTTCAAAAAACACTAACAAGCGTTTGCGAAACAAAGCAAGCATGTGTATTGAGAGTAATCATCTTTTATTTTTTTTGTGTTTTTGCCGTTTCCAACCCACAAAACAACTATAAAAAGGCATGTTGTTTTTGTCAATGTTGTATTTGTTGTATTACCGCTACTACCTAGTAAAATGAATATGCCTTGATACTATTACCCATAATTTGAAAAAAATTACAGACTTTTTTGTTTAAATATCTCTTCAATTCAAATTTTTTAAAATTTTCAAAATGAAAGTGACGTTTGATGGCAGACATCGTTGTATGACAACGCTATTTGAACACGAACATTACATCGACAACGATGGTCTTCACAAGCCATTTAATGTGCGCACATGAAATTGTTCAATGTTTGAACAAATCAATGGCTCGTCAAGACTGCGTTTTATAACGCCAAAATGTAATTCTAATAAGAAAAAAAAAATATTTTTTATATATCACCATAAAACTGCGCGTATAACGCGCGTAGATATTTTTCAATGTTTGTTTTTTACAAACCATCAGTAAAAGTAGACCTTTCCAACGCATGTCCTCGTTTGAAAATCGGTTGAGTAAATCTCGAGTTATAAAATCACGAACATAGGACTACTTATTTTTATACATATAGATAACACAGCAAACAAATATTAAATAATGAATACTTAGTAATTAATAATCATTTCCTGACAATAATTGTGAACAAAAAATTTGATTTGGCTGGATGTTGTTATATGTAATTTATTGTTATTCAAAATCGATTGGCTGTTACAAAGACTGTTCACCTTTACTTGTGAATAACACAAGCGAATAAGAAGCAGCAGATGTAGAACAATTTGACAATTGCATTCATTGAATTTTTTTCACATTTTCTTTCCATCATCAATTTCATGTGTGTGCATTTTCTTATACGGGTGTTGAAAATAAAGGAACAGATTAATTAATTCCATAAAAAAAAATAATTATTTAAATGCCAAGGAAATTGGCAAATTTTTACACAATTTTAGAAATTAATATTAATAATTGCTAACGAAATACAAGTTAGCAAAAATCAAACTAGAACTTTTGTGTATGAAGAAATAACGCAAGGAAATGAAATAAGAAAAAAAGCCAATTTTTGCGGATGGTATGAATGACAAATAATAAAAAAAGTGGGCAACAATAAACCGAAAATATTGTGATTAATATATTTTTTTTATTAAAAAAAAGTATATAAAAATTCTAAAAAGAAAAGAAATTAATAAAAAAAAATGGGCGAACACACAACTAGTGCCGCAACTAAAACTAAGGACGCAACATTGGCAGCTGCGACTTCAGTAGTAGCAGCAGCCGTAGCCTCTGCAGCGCAATTGGATCATCTACAACAACAGCAACATTTACAACATGCTAGCACAAGTGGGAGTTGTAGTTTAACTTCCTCAGTAACGGCAACAGAAAAGGATTCGCGCGAATTGCAAGAAATACGCCATTTGTTATGGGGACAAACGATACGTTTGGATGTTTTTCGTCGTTGGTCTCAAGGTGGGTGGTGGACATAAAATATTAGTGGATGTATGCAAATTTCTAATATACATATGAATATGTTTTTACTTATAAACAAATCTGTACATATATACACATACTTTGATATTTGTTTGTGTAAGTGTGTGATATTAATATACGGTGATAAATGATGGTATGGTTTTTTATGCTGCTATACTTTTTGTTTATATTCAATGATCACTATGCGTAACTCACACTTGACTTTCTTAACTGCTCCAAGCTTTATTTGTCGCCTGGTGTTAAATGATCATGACTGTCATACGTTTTTATTTTTTCTTCATATTTTAAATCTCTTACATTCTTTGGTTATTAGTCATTTTTAAAAGATGCAATTGTATCTTAAATAGTTTATTTACTGGTTTCTTCATTCAACAAAATTATAGCAAAATTGAACTTCAAATTTTATAATTAAATTAATCCAAGGTTACATTAAATATTTTAAATGAACATTTTTCATTTGATAGGTTTTGAATTTAGTGATGATGAACCTTCCGCTTTGGTACAAAAACAAGGTGGACCCTGTGCTGTGATTGCTCCTGTTCAAGCTTACATTTTAAAAATTTTAATTATGGATACGCCTGGACATTGTTTAAAAGATGTTAATATAATTGCAATGTTTTCCACTGTTTCCACTTTAACATAATTTTTATCATTATAGTTAACGCCAGACAAGTGTAAAAGTTTGCTTATACAAGCTCTCTGTACTATATTGAGTAAATGTAAAGCTTCACGAATTCGTATAGTTACATTACCTGTTGAACATTGTTCGGAAGCCAAAGAAACGTCAACTTGCGCTAGCGACGCTGCCAATGATGACACAAACTTGAATATAGCAGATTCTGGCAGAATGGATGATGAATCAATAGCAGAGGCGGTAGCAGCAGCGGCAGTTTCAGAAGCTGCCACTGTACCTTATACGGCTGCCGAAGAGGTATCCCCGGATGAATATCATAAACGTTTGCGTGTTGTTCATTTTAAAACAATAGAAGAAGTAGAAAAATATTATACAATGAATTTTGAAATTTTGTCAGCCAAATATGGTGTGCTGTTATTCATGTACACAGTGTTATTGACAAAGGGTATAGAGAATGTAAATTCAGAACTATCGGATACCTCAGAGCCGCTCATACATAATACGTATGGCTATGGGTCACAAGCTTTAATAAATCTTATGTTGACAGGAAGAGCTGTGGCCCATGTATGGGATAACGATCAAGATGTTGGAGGTTTAAAATTAAAAGGCATTAATGAACAAAGTGATATTGGTTTTATAACCTTAATGGAACAAATGCGTTACTGTACCGTGGGTTCCTTTTTCAAGAATCCTAGAAATCCAGTTTGGGTAATGGGTTCGGAAACTCATTTAACTGGTGAGTTTATTTATGAACTTACTTGATATAAAAATTATACAAATAAAACTACTGGCTGCCAAGGCCATTGGCTATATTTATGTTTGTAACATTTATTAAAATAAATATTTTTATATGTATAAATATTTTTTTTTGGACTAAAGTGTTATTTAGCAATGAAAAGAGACTTGTTTCTCCTGAAACACCTTCGGAAATTGCCCGCCGAGTTTTTAAATCCTATGATCCGGATGGTAATAATTTTATACCCACTGCGGTACTACAAGATGTTTTAGCCGCCTTAGATTTAGTTAGTGAAGCCGAATAGTAAGTATTATTTATATTTCTTAACCATTTATTGAATTTTCTTTATGTATTTCTTAGTGTGGATATTATGCAAAGACGTTTAGATCCTGAAGGCCTAGGTATTATATTGTTAAATGCATTTATGGATGAATTTTTTCCTTTAGAAAAACGTTCAACGCCTGATACATTTGACCTAATGCATTACAATGGCATTCCAGGATCTAATGAAGGCAATAAGGTAAATAATTTATGATAATTTTTAGAGTTTATAAACTATTTCGGTATTATCATTAATTAACATGTCATTAATTTACGAACAGTTTTATTTTTCTGTTTTTCAAAATAGAATAGAATTGGAATTAATCGATGTTTTTTTTTGGTTAACAAAAAAATATTCTATTTTATATATTGAAAATTTAAATAAATAACAAAAAATATTTAAAATTGACTGTAAGCTTGAAAAATATTTTATTTCTTAATAATAATAGGTCTGTTTCTTTACTCTACTTTGTAATCACGTGGAATTCCCATTGGCTAAATAAGAGCGGTTTTGAGGGGATAAATTTCTTCTTCTTCTTGTACGAAACAGCCCAAATTATTCTTCCTGCAAGTTATTAAAACTTTTGGAACAGCCTTAAAACGCAAACAAAATACAAAATAAATAATTATTTATTTTTGCTGGTTTATTGAAATTAATTTGTGTTATAAGAACAGTCAAAATATTTTGAGTTTTTATTTTGTGTTTAAAATTTAGATTTTGTGTTCCCGTACTTTTATATAATATTGTCGTTTTATGAGGGAAAACATAGCTTGCTCTCCTTTTCGCGAACTTTACCCAAAAAGTAAAAAACAGACTTAATTATTATTTATTGAGTCAAGTGCAAACTGTTTGTATCATATTGTTAAAAATAATATCTTTGTTATTGAAAACAGTGTATGGGCGTTGGTAGAACTATTAGAAAATAAAAAGATCTTTTTTATTTTTTTAAGTCAGCTTCACTGTCTACCATTAAACCCATCTGATTTCTATGATAAATTTGACCGTATCGTACAAGATCAAACTAAACTTTAGTTTCAACTCTCTTCGAAAGATCAGTTAGCCTTTTTAGACACCTATTTAAAATCTCAACTATTTTTTTTTTTCAATCAAAATTAAGCTAATTTGTAAAATCTTGATTTGTATTCGCTTTCTTTCTATTTCTTTGCAGGTTCATTATTGTAAAGGTTCAGCCATATTATTAGAAAGTGATTTAAAGTCAATATGTGTATCTAATCCCATGATGACATGTTTACAAACGAAATGGCCAAATATTGAAATAAATTGGCATGATATGCGAATACCTTCATTAAATTGACCACATTTACATTTTACTTTAATTTAAAAATAACAAAGCAAAACCGAAAAAAATAACATAAGATAAAAAATAAAGAAAATATGACAAAAATGTTTACTAACTAACACACAACACAACTTATTGAGGCCTCAATATTAACTTGTAAAGCAAAAGTAAAATTTATATTTATTTATTTAAAAAACCCTCATCTTATAAGTTAATAAGATAATTTTAAAATGCTGACGAACTAAAATTTCAAAGAAAAAATATTGTTTTAATAGAATGTGCTTGTAGTATTTTTAAACTTATGGTATGTTTTATAATTTATAGCTTTAATTAGATTTTTGTATTGTATGTTTTCGTTTACTTGACTTTAATTTTTAAAAGAAAATTAACTACTTTTCAGCATAAATATAAATTTATTTTGTTTAGTAACATTGAAATGCAATTTTTATTTATTATTTCCTAGTAACCAAAAAACAAAAATAAAAAAAACTTTTAAAATAATATGCAGTTGCCTCGAATAACCTTCATTATTCACTTTATAATAAACTGAAATTGAGTTTGTAATTTTTGTGGCGTTTTAAACAAGGAAATTTTGGTTCCTCTCTGCAATGTTATAAGTCTATAATGATTAATAATTTAGATCTTTTGCAACATCTTTGGAAATATGTAAAACAGTTGCAAATACATTTTAAAACGTTTCGAGCAACTTTTTTCTTTAAACCTTAAGATAGTATCCAAATTCCTCTTGATTTATTTAAGAATTAACACATCATTTGAAAAAAGGCTGACTCCAAAACTTCAGTTGCTTTGTATTCGAACAATGTATTGTGTTTCATAATGACGTGGTACTAAATGTTTACAACGTCATTCTAAAATGTCGCAATCAAGTATTAGAAACGTTGCAACCAAGCAACTAGCGTATCAGTTTTTAAATTGATGCTTTGTTTCGCAACTTTGTATATGTACAAGATCTAAATACCGCAGCACAACTGTATACAAACTTTGTATTAATACATTTTGGAAGTCAGCCTAATTTTTCTTTCGTAATAAGAGAGGAACTAAAAATATATGAATTTGAGCCTGACTAAAAATAAATTGTTTATATACTAAATGTTCAACTAGTAATTTCGAATTAAATATAAAGCACAATTACTTTCTTAATTTTAAAATTTTTAATTTAAAAATTTGTTTTTGTTATAGACAGATGTTTATTGTGAGCAATGATTTTCAGACATGTCCGCTAATTTGAAATATGAAATATATGTATTTTTAATTGCTGTTGTAACTTATTTTTTTATGATTAAAGTAACCGTTATTCGTTAAATAATTTCCATTTTTTTTCATTTTATCCGGACAGATTATGGACAGATTATTTGTTTTAATTCTGACAATTCCGCAAGTTAATAAAAAACACTTAAGAAAGTATAAATTAAAATTCTCAAATTCTATAGTTAAAAAAATTATAAATAATTTACAACTAAACAGCGGCCACTAAAACACAATACTAGTAATAGAATTACAAAAATTACACTTCCAAAAGGCAATTAAGTTAAGAAGATGAATTCTTTAAATTCAATTAAAACCAATATGTATTTAAACTAGAATACCGCCATTGATTAATTGTAATTTTTTGTTGCTAGATATTAACACAGTTAAAAAATAATAGAAAATTAATTTCAAACAAGATAAATAAATACATTTTGTTTGTAAAAGAATTGTATCAAATCACGTTAAAAACGAACCAAGTTCTTTAATGAAAATGTTTAGAATGCATTAGCACATAATATGAAAAGCTAATAATAGGTAAAAGACTAAATTTAAAAAAATAAAAATTTGAAATCATAGAAAATATGAATTCTTTTAATATTTAGTTTGGAAATAACATGATTCAGAGTCGATTTTTTGCATTGTGGCAAAATTTTTCACTTATAAATCTTAGTCACACTTTAGTGAGCTGTTCTGCGTGAGTGTCTGTCCATAAATTAAAGATTTTATATTAGCATTTTTTTTCTTTTTATTTCATTTTACAGCCGCATTATTTTATTATTTGAACTGCTGTAATACTTGTTTGAATTCTAATAAGGTTTAATTAACACTTCTGGGCATTTGTTTATGTTTAACATCAAAATTCAATAATTATGTATAGAGTAGCGAACGTTTATATGTATACGTTAAATTTACTAAATCTAATAAATATATGAATTGCATAATTTATAGTATTTTAAATAGCTGATAAGCATTTTTATTTTACTTGCAATGTCCTTTGAAAAGCAGCTATAGCCATTGCTTTAAGCTTTTCACTTGCTTGCGGTAAATTACTTGAAAGATCACATTCACGGGCAGGTAGTCCACACAATTGTCTACGCAATTTTAAATCTTGGCGAGCACTTAAGGCTCTGCTATTAATACCGCAAACATTTGTTATCAATTGACGTCTTTCCATTTGCAATTTTTGTTGTGAAACTTGCATGCAAGCTAATGGTGGTAACAGGTCCACATTAAATGTTTCCGTGGCTATTTCTTCTGTCAAAGGTTTGATGTCGTTTTTACAATCTAATTCTGATTTTGGTTTAATATCGCATTTGTTGTCACCATTTTCAGGCGCATTAGTCTGAGAATCGTCATCTAAAGTGGACAACGAAGTAATTTCATCTTTAATTTCGCTTTTGATATCGATTTTCGCTTCTGTTTTAATGTCTTCAGCCTTAATTTCATCATCTAATTTCTGTTTAGACTCGCTTAGTAAGCGTTTGGCATATTCTTCATTTGCCATACGCATGGATATTCCCACATCCAATATAATACGATGTGGTTGCCATTTCTGCTTAGCCGTTGTGGTTTGATTTGATGGCATTCGTTTAGTTTCAGCTACTAGAGAAGACCAATCTACACCTAAGGCATCACCTACTCCTAAAAACAAACAAAAATATGTGTATTTCTTTAAGGGGAAATAAATTGTTTTTAATACCAACCCTTAGCGGCTCTTTCTTCCTCCAGTTCACCATCTGAAATTTCTTCAAAGTCCATTATTTCATCTTCATCTCCTTTATCTTCGGTGTTTTCCTGCTTAGGTTGTGAGCTCGAATCGTCGTTTTCCGTTTTTGCTTTCTTTTCGGTCTTATTAAGTATGTCATCGTCACTATCACTGATTTCACTTAATTCACCACTATTTCTCTTTTCCTTTTGTCCAGAAGATAAAACGCCTGTAGTTGCAGATGGTAAGGTTTCTTCCTTTTGTTCATTATCTCCTACAATTTCACCGGCCTCTGGCTTTTCGTCACTTACTTGTGGTCGATTGCTACTAACTTGTCCTAAAATGCCAGGATTAGTAGTCGCATTTGCAGCACTTTGAGCCGCAGCTTTAGCGGCGGCAACTGCTGTAGTTGCTGCCGCTACAGCACTTGCCTGTGCAGCGGCTTTAGCTGCAGCTAAGGCTGCTTGTTGCTTTTTAAGTATATTAGGATTGGTATAGGTCATATTTCTTTTAATAGGAAAACGCGGCATAGGCCCGGCTCCATGGTAGCCCGGTGTTGGAACGGGTAAGTTCATAAGAGCAGGAGGATGATGTGGCCTAAAACCATGACCTGCCATACGTTCACCATGATCTATATGACCGCCGCGACCACGATATCCTCCTCTTCCTCCTCTGTCGCTACGAGGATGATGCATCATGGGGCCGGTTACACGTTGGTAGCTACCACTTGGCCCTGGAATATCTTCTCCTTCACGCCATTCATTTGAATTCCAAGGGCGACCTAGAGGCCCCAACTTTTCCCTAGTAATAGGAGCCTCTCTTTGGTCGTGTTCGATCCAATCGCGCTTTGGAGTGCCTTCAGATTTTTTTGGTGTATCGATTTGACCTTCCTCGGTGTCCCAGTCGGGTTCAGATGGTGCACGCTGCTCCCGTTGTTGTATGATTGGCGTAATTTTACTAACAATTCCTACTCCACCACCACGTTTAGGACCGCCAACAAAACCTATACTACGTCCAGAAGAGGATTGCCCTGCTTCGTCTCCTTGCCATTCAGCTCGCTCTCTTGGAGAACCCCATTCATTGCGTTTCCACTCAGGAACAGCCCTTGCCACAAAAGGAGGTCTTTCACGGCCCTCACGAGGTGGTAACCTCTCATGCTCATCTGAATATAAGCGTTCGGCTTCAATTTCACGATAATCTCTAGGATGGTCATGCATTTCACGTTCCCTTAGATCACGTTCTGCTAGCCAGGCTTCACGGTTCGTAGAATGTCCCCTTGTAGCACTTTCATCTAAGTATGGTCGCTTATAGGAACGTTCACGTTCATCCTCAGGGTATAAATCACGAGGGTCACCACGAATACGACTGCCACTGGTACCAACATATTCTCCTGGACTCAATTCCCGACGTCTAGTTATATATTCACGTTCTCTCAATAGCTCATCACGGTCTAGGTGACCGCGACGTTCGGATTCTAATAAAATGATTTATTCAGAAAAGCATAACAAATTAAACAAATATATATTTCTTACCATCGTCAAACTCAGGTTCTCCTCTATGTTTTCTAATGTAAGCATGATCGTAAGGATCCATTTCACGCTTGGTGCGTTCCATTGAGCGCTCCCGTGATTCGTATCCCCTTACAGTTGGTACATCACGTTCTGATCCACGTTGTATGAGACGTTCGGAACCAGTAGCTTTACCATACTTTTCTTCTTCTTCTCTTCTTAACTTTTCGCGAGCCAAGCGCTCACGTTCCCTTTGACGTTCTTGGCAACGAGCTAATGCCTCCGCGCGTTCCTTATCGCGTGCTGCTTCTCTTTCACGTCGTTCACGTTCTCTGCCTATATCGTCATGACGCAATTTATGGTCATGACGCTGTCTTTCCCTCTCGGCAGAAGGCGTGCGGTCACGAGTCCTTGTCTGTATTATAATTTTTTCTCTTGACATTAACTGGTGATGCATACGAGGTGGAGACTTCTGTCTTTTCACATCTTGGTGTATGCGTATTTTTGTTATTTTAGTAGGTGAGCGGCTGCCTACGCGATGATGTTCCCTTTCTCGTAAAGCGGCACGATGTTTTTCTTTTTCACGCTCTCGTCGCTCCTTACTGGCGGCACGTAAATGCTTACGTTCAGCCAACTTTTTCAACTTCGCTTGAGTGGCTGGCGACAAAGCCCTATGCGAATGACCACTTAAAGCTGCTGCAGCAGCTGCGGCTTTTTTCTTCAATTTTGCTTCTTTAAGCTTGCGTTTCAAATGATTACGTTTTGCTTCCAATTTTTTTTGACAATGATCGCGTTTATCTCGTTTGCGTCTCTCATCACTGGAACTGTTAGATCTTCTAAGAGAACCTGTTTGTCGCGACTTCTTACGACGATGTCTACGCTCGCTTTCAGAACTGCTGTAGGAACTAGAAGATCCGGAGTCAGAATCGGAACTGCTGCTGCTTTCACTGCTCGATTGGGCTTGCCGTGATTTTTTATAGCGTCTTAAAGCTTCTTTAGATTTTTTATCCATCTTGCAGTGGTTTTTTAATTAGGAAATTTATTTTTATTGATTTTTGTGTTGTAAATAAATTTTTTCTATAATATTTTCACTTTTTCTCATCAACTTTTCACGAAAAATGGCGACGCACAATTAGGACTATTTAAAATAAGCTGTCATATGTTTTTGTTATTGATTTTGTTTCCCCATGCGGCGAGTAGTGTTGTTATACTTTTACAGTGTGGGAGAATTAAATTTATGTTAATGTAGTCACACTACACAGTTTAGGTAGCCCCCGGTTGTCATGCAAATGCAAAGATTTCTTTGTCATTTAAATATTTTTTTGAGTTTAAAACGGTATTTCAGAGGGTGTTTTTTTAAATCAGGGATATTAATATTTGTATATTATATACTTTAGTTACAAATTAAAATTATAAAATTGTGACTGTAAAAAAACTGTTAAACCTTATACTTTTTGCAAGTTATTTTGTTGGTAATGAAGGCAAATGGTTAAGGGCTTGATAACGCGTGTCAAGCGATCAACGATTTTTGTCTGGATTTTTTTTCCTATTTTTATGTATTCATTACTTTAGTGTTCGAATAATTTTTGTTGTTCTCTGTTTTGGAATGAAGATACCAGCCTCATGATATATTAATTTTATATTATAATATTATTTATTATTATACATTATGCTACTAGTTAGTTGGAATTGGTGATAATACTGCATGAATATATTTAACAACACTGCTATAAACTTCATTTAAATAATCGGTGCGAAATAATTAGAAAAATAAATGATAAGATAAAGAATGTTGCGGTCCAGAAAATGTTGCATTTCATTCTGCCTACCGTCTTAATTTTTCTGGTTTTCTTTGGAAAACGTCCGCATAGAAATTAAATTTAAAATAAAACAAAAAGCCGAAAATAAGTCAATTTTCATTTATTAACAAAATTATAAATTTGATCAGTTGAAATTTAATTTAAAGTGTTTATCTAAAAGAATTTAATGCTTTAAAACGATTCAATATTTTTTGAGCGTTTCTGCATTTTTGATTGTTGGCCGATTTTTAATTTAACTGCCAAATTGAAAGGGATTTAGTGTATTTTTAATAAATTTAATAAATTTTAAAATTTAAACGTCACTTTCTCTTCTGACACTCATTTAGTCACAATTTAAATTATGATTTAAATAATAATTGCAGTATAAAAAACAAATTGAAGGTCACTTGGTCTTTTTCTTAATTCTGTGTTTTCCTCATGGTACATTAAAATAATCATCAATTTATCAATGTATGTATGTATGAATATTATAATTAATATTACAAATCGTTTTGTGTTTTTATAAAACATATTTATTTGTACACACACAAAAATATTAAATAACCTTCACGGTTGATCAATAAATCGTAATTTAACAAAAAGTATTGCAATAGAAAATGTTATTCCAGGAAATATAAAATTAAATAATCAAAATTTTGAATAGCAAAAGGTCTTAAGGCAGCAGCTTGCGTCGAAGAATTTCGCTAATTGATTTTGGTAATAAAAAACATTTGAAGAAATAAACGACTTGATTGCATCCTGGCTGTGAATAATAACAGCTTGTTATACTACACCTACCTAGACCACCAGATATCCGTAAGTCGAATATCAATACGTTCAGCAATAGCACTTATTTCTGTCCAAGACCACGGAGCTAATATAGGTTACTAATGTTAGACTTGCCAAGATGGGCTTACATCTACAGAGTTAAGTCCTCTAAGCGACGCATTGTGGTTAACATGCGTGATATGGCCAAGGCCAGACGTCTACATGAACTCACGTAAAGAGTCACGGTCGTATTGAAAGGATGGCACTACTATATTGAGGAAGAGAAGAAAATAATCATCCAACTTCTTTTTCTCTTTATCAGGAGGCTTTCGTAGCCTCGTTATTAGAAAAATCATCTTATTCTTGGGGAATTCAAACCGCTGAATATCTAAATCTTTTTTATGTACCCCTTACGCTTGGACCTACTTTTCATCATTTTATCTATATAAAAACATATTCTTTCTTTCTCTCCCTTTTTGTCACTAACTACCTTTCGCTTTTTTTTTGCAGGTAACATAATGTGACCAAGTTGAGATCCAAGTCAGTCCATAATAAAACTGAAAATTCTAATTAAAGGATAATCTTAGATGTTTATGAAAACCCGATAAACTTCAAAAGTTAATTAAATTTTTTTTACATTAAAAATTTTTAAATAAACTAATTTCAAATAACTTTATCTTTTGTTGCAACCTGTTTAAAATTATGTGCGCTTTTGGAACAAATTTCAGTATTTGATTTGTTCGCATTTGATCAATAAAAATTTAAAACGACAATGTGCAATATTTTGACATCTTTGTAAATTAAGCATAAATCATCACATGCAGTTGTTACGTGATTCTGCACAGAATTGTAAAAAATTAACAAAATTATTTTTCAATAATTATAATACAAAAAAAAAAAAATTACACTGTCACACACAGTTTTATCTGACTCTTTTAACATCGATACGCTTACTGCTGCGCCCAAAGCTCATGGTAGGTAGCCTTTTGACTTATGCGTTTGAATACGAGTCGTCCCTTTTTGTGCAAAATAAAAGATACATGCAAGATCTGTCGATAAACACTCCATAATGTTGTGCAGTATAAAGGTGCCTTTAGACTATATGTATTTTACTTATGACATATCAAAATTTCCATAACAAAATACATATTTACCGTGTGAACAGTTTAAAACTTTCATTGTGTTAAATACACAAATACAAGTGCAAAAACATATGACAAATTTTCTTTTAGAGCATGTTCTATTTTATTCTATGAAAAAGCATCAGATTTCAGTGGCGCAAATTTTTCTTTCTTATAGCTTATTATAGTTTGCTTTACCTTGTTCACATTTATATACACCCAGTTCACATAAACTTGTGATAAAAATTTGAGAAGACAAAAATTTTTCATGCTTCGCAAGAAGATTCAAACGGAATCGTCTTAAGACAATATGCTTCGCTCTTAAGACTTTTTATGGCGAAGAATGCTGATTCGCTCATCATTGCGCTGTGAATTATGAATGAGATAGCGAAGCAAAATATTGGGCGTTGTGGAAACATAGCATTAACTTATACCGTTTTTAAATGACCAAAAAGTGCGAAAAGCAATAAAATCGATGAAAAAAGAATAGTGCAGAACCGCTCACCAAAATAACTGTTGTAAGAAATGATTTACTTTGTAGGTTATGTCAGACGTAATTACATGTACGTCCAAACGCCATATGCAAAAATGACAACTTTAACATGCATTAGGAATTACATGCGGATTTTCAAACTGACTGACTGACTGACTTTTGTACTATTCACCATATTTAACTTTTCACATGTTTATATGTGTATAAATCGGCATAAGAAATTCCTTTCTACCATTAAGTTTTTCTATTAAAAAAGCGTAAAATGTTTAAAGTTTTGCTTAGGGTTGTTGTCCCAGCTAGTATAATTGTAGTGAATTAGTACCAACAGTTAAATACGACGAAAACACACCTTCTTGCGGAAATACAAATAAAAGTTAAAAAAATGGCTGCCTCGAAGAACATGGACTGATCTTGCTGTTTTTAACTAGCAAAATTTTTGAAACTACTTCTAATCGAATGGCGTATTTAAAATTTCTCTATCTGATCTAGTGCCTTGGCAGAGCTGATTTTAACACGAACACTAACTAATAGACAGATAGACAGTCATCACTCAATCGACTCCGCTATACATAAGAACTCCGAATATATATATTTTATGGAATCGGAAGTGGGTATTATAGAAATTACAAACGGAATGAAAAACTTATGTATACTCTTTTTCATGAAGCGAATAAAAATATATAGTCTAAGGACACCTTTAGAAATGGGAGCAAATTTTCAACTTAAATACTTTTAACTTAAAAAAAACTGTTTTGAAATGGCAATTATGGTCTCATGTAGAAAACAAAAGCATTTGACAATCGTAGATTGATTTAGTTTTCTTTGGATAACGCATATTTAGAGTTGAAGTTACTAGAACTTATATTTTAAAAAAATATTCTGCTCATATTTCAGTTTAATTTGTATTTTTATTTTTGAACATTTCAGAACATGTTATCGGATGTACAACGGTATCGTAGCAGTCATTTGGCCCATTTTTTGACAGTCTCGTCTATTTTACATCAACGAGATTATGTCCAATCGGAAAAGAAGTTACATAAATACGCATGATGTTGCTTTAGAAAAACAAAAATAATTTCGAATTAAAAAAACGCCAAAAAGTATGCTACATTATGCTTTGGTTATATTGCCACATTTCTTTTTGTAGCATTTAATAATTATATTCGATAAAAATTAGAGGATAATTTTAAGAAATAAATTTTTATTTTATTTCTTATATTTTATTATTTTTATTTTTTAATTTTTTTTCTTATATTATTTCTTTATTATAAGTATCAAAGAAAATTATTTCCCAGAATATAAATAACAAATATGAATAAGAAATAATATTACATATATGGCCGACCTATTTTGTATACTAATATACTATCCTTTATACAGATTAATTTATAAAAGGATTATTCAAAATAATTATTGTTGTTAGTACAAATCAAAAAAAATCTTAAATAATACTTATGGATAAGAAAAAAGAGTTGTTAATTGAATATTATAGTTATGTCCAACAAATACTTATTTTCATTGTGTATTATAATTAAAGCCAATTTTTATAGAATATTTATTAAAAGCAATCAATATTTTGATACATGAAAAATCAGCATAATTATTATTTTGGGTCCTTGCTTTAAACATTGGAATCTATAAAGCGCCAAAATAAAATCTTGCGGAGTATTAAATACGAAAGAAAAAGCAATCCGAAAAAAACACGGGTCATAAATCGCCATAAAATCAGAAAAATTCCATCAATGCAGAACTAATTACACATCGTATCGCAAACGGAAGTAAAATTTAAAGAACCATGTCGTAAGCAAGAGAATGGGCTACGTATTGTTTCAAAGATCTGCTTGATTATGTAAACAATAAGTTATTGATACTATTAACACACTTAACACGTTGCATTAAACATGACCTAAAAACAAAATTATTCTTTAGCACGTCAATCCTCGGTCACTTGTTTGTTATTCAAACATTAAAGCAGGAAGCTCAAGTCTACACCTCAGAAATTGTTTTTTCTTATTATTACTTGTACCGTTTAGCGACCCAGCGGAGCAACTCTTCTATTCTTTAAAATAATGTAGTATTTTTAATGAAATGATAAAATCATATTTTGGAAGAAAATAAATATAAAAAGAAAAAACTAGATCTTTAGCAAATAGAATTTTTGCGTTGAAAGTTTTTTCTTTCGGGCTCTGTAGTTTGATATTTTCTTAAATAATTTCTCAATAAAAAATTTGTAATTTGGTGTTATTAAATATTTTTCTATCTTAATATTAACGATACATACATATTTAAATAAAATTTGTTATGGCTTTATATTAGAAATTATGTGACATGTGTTAAAATTTTCATATATTTTTTTTTTTAAATTTTTAATTTGCGCCTTTAATTTTGTTTATTTTGTTATTTGTATTAAAATTATGTGTGTATGTTTGTAATTAAATATGTAACTAAAAATTCATAATTTTTGCTGCATTTTATTAATTTTATTTTGCTAAAAAAAAATGTTAACAAGTTCTCTTATTAAATAAAAATGATTAAATGCTAAATATTTGTACAATGGTCCACTGACGTTTCGAAATTTGTAAAGTTATCACATGTTTTACTTACATCATGTGCCAAAACATTGTCAACACCTTCATAACCGTTCAAGTGTTAAAAAGGTTACTGAATTCCTTGAACAACAATTCATTTTAGATTAATGAACTTCGACAGTAGTTACAAAAAAATATTTATATTTTTTAACTTCTTTATATAAAATCCATTTTACTAAGCCTTAGGCCTTGCATAACAAAAACTTAGCATGAGGTTATCATAAGTGACGAAACTAAGCAGGGTCTCTGCAAGGCACTCCCCACAATTTGATACCGAAAATAGTCACAAAATATAGTTATGGGCCACGACAACTATATACAACGGTTTAAACTAATGCCAAACTCATTCTAAGTTTTTGTTATGCATATTATGTAACACTTAGTTTGAAGCGAAAAAATAAAAAATAATTTTTGGCTGAAATTGAGCTGGAATTTATTTATTATACCCTTCACCACAAAAAGTGGAAAAAAGTACATCTAAGTTTGTCATTCCGTTTGCAATTTCTATAATAACCATTTCCGACCCCATAAAGTATTTATATTCTGACTTCTTAGGCATAGCGAAGTCGATTGTCGATGTCCGTCTGTCCGTCCGTGCTAGTGTTGAGATCAAGTTAAAGTTAAATACGACAATCGATCAGATATGTCTTTCGAGGCAGCGGGCAAAACACCACGCCTTCCTCTAATTTTTTCATAACATTTGGAACAATGAAGTAACTCCGGACAAAAAAACAAATATATAGGGTGATATAGAATTCAGAAATAAGAAAAGAGTAAGTGAACAAATTGGGGCTCGCCCATATTTGCCGAGTTACGGCCCTCTGAAATTTTCAAATTTTTTAAAATATTGTTACGTTTTTATCTTTTTAATTCAAACATACGGATTCTTTTGATTGCAAATACCACTGTGGCTCATTATTCTGTATTCAAACTTAATGGCTTTCTCTATGGCTATACTTCTTGATCCTACCCGCCTTGTGAATCCCATGGTCTTGTATTTACTAAACATGCGTTATTATTACAAACGCAGCCATCCACGCTACACTTACTGTGTTACTCCGGCAAGACATGAACTACTCGATGCCTTGTTTAGTAACCTTAACCATCCCCAGACATCTCCACTATTCCTTTTATCCAAGCCAGTCATCTCCTTTTAATCCAATAGCCACAACACACGTCTTGCCATACACTTGTTGTTATGCTGTTAAGACTTCCCTGCGCTAACCGCTACCGTGAATACTTATTACAAAGGGCTTCTTGACAATTATCTGTTGCTCTTATATTAAATTGGTCGTCTTCACTGAATTATCTGCCATGGCTTCACACACATTAATTGTCTTTTTCCTCTCAGGAGGTTTGCACTGCTGCTTCTTAATTTTTAATTGCATTACAACAATTATTATTTTCCATTGTACGCATGTCCGAAGGCGGTATCGAACTCACGATCTTCTGTTTTACAGCGCGCACCTCTACCAATGCAGCTATTGAGGCTGCTCTACTCTCGTTAGCTAATTGTGGTATTATTCTATACACACACCATTAGTTGAATTTGCTTATTCACCACGCTCATACGGAAACAGCATCAGGGGTTGCCAGATTTTATTTTAACAATATTAATATGGGTATCATTTTAAAGCTTTTAAAGCGATCTTAAATTTTTTTAAAATGCTTAACCTATTAAGAGCCAATGGTATTTTTATGTACTTTTTCATAGCATATTCACCGGCGATGTAAAATAACTAATAAAATGGATATATCTATCTCTCTCCTTTCGCCACCTCTCTTATATCTAATCTATACCTTTCCTAAAAAATGTAGCACGATTACGAAAATAATACTACTAAAAATACTACTCGTACTCTTAAAAAAATAATTATGTATATATGTTGCCTTTTTGATTGGAGTTACTTCACTAAACTAGATTTACATAGATGGTGAAGGGTATATAAGATTCGGCAAAGCCTTACTTGTTTTTTTTTTTTTAATAAATTAGGAATGCAATAACTCTATACACTCACCAATAAGGAAATTCGCAATATGATGAGGTTGTTTAATAAATAAATTTCATTACCATTAGTAAAAACAATTGTAATTAAAATAAAATTATTAGCATTATGTGGTAATTACATTTTTTTCATTGTCAGTAGTTCAAACAATGCCAATGAAATTCCAATTGTAATGAAAAAATCCCAAGTAAGAAGAAACAAATACAGCGGTGAAACATGTTTTTATCCCAAAGACATGTTCAACTGACAAACTTTTAACTGTCAAAAACAAATGCGTCAAGAACGTACCACCAGTGTTGGCCTGGAATGGTCATAGGAACATATTTGTAACAGAATTCAACGTGTTTTCAACAAAATTTTGTTAATTTTTTACACTCTTTATAAAGTTATGGCTTTTATTACGATAATTCGTTGGAAAGTTATTTAAGGGGAAAATTTTAAATTGCAGGCTCACCATATTTTTGCAAAAGAATTCTTATAAAATGTTTTTCTATTCAGTTAATTTTATAAATTATTGTATGATTAAACAAAATAATACAGATATGTGAAATTTTTGTACAATATACATACAAACATACATACATACATATGTAACTATTTTGTTTGGTTGTAAATAAATATTTCCGCTATAAAAAATTATTTTCAAACAATTGCACCCACAAATCAGGGAAATACATAATACAAGCAGCTGTAATATTTTCTCATTAATAGCATTTTGTTTGGGTTTTTTGTCATTATAATTTTTTTGATACAAATTTGACTCAGAACTGTTGCTTTTTTTTTGTTTTTGTAGGCAAGCAAAATGAAACAAAAACAATTAAAAGCAAAATTGTTTTTTAGTTTTTAAATTGCGATTTTACGATTCGGATAAAATCATTCATTTTAAATCGCCAAAAAATAGAAAATCCCCTAAAATATGGAATTTGTAACATGTAGAAATAATTCTTGCGAAAAAAGCGACTTCAAAACAGATTTCATCTGTCTGCTTGTAACAGTTCAAGTGTATGGACACATAAATTAGATTACATTAACTATTGGGACACCCTTATATCTCCAAACTTTATACTTGTTCTACTGTTCAATAGTTTGACAATATACATTAAATTATAGCAACTAAAGGGTCACCCTTCTACTTCCAAATTCAAATAATATACTTGCTGTTGTAGTAGATTAAGCAATCAGATTCTGTGTAAATTTTAACCGTCTGTGTTTAACGGTTCAACAGTTTGCCCATATATATCAGATAATATCAACTATTTAAATTATAATATAAAATTTTTATACTTCTTATTATAATATATAATACCATTCTCTCTAAAATTAAGGTGTTTGTATACAACGGTTCAAAAAATACGGCCATATAGAACAAATTGCATTCATTTTGGGAACACTCTTTAATTTCTAAATTAAAATTATAAGCTTTTTGTTATAGCGGACTAAGCAAAACATGTCCTTTATAAAATTCAGCTGTCTGTCGATAATGGTTCAAAAGTCCGGCTACATACACCATATTATATCAACTACTGGGACACCCGCTTATTTCCCAATCCAAATTTTATACTTGTTGTTATAGAGGAATTAGTAATACAGGTTCTTTGTAAATTTCAATCGTCTGTCTACAACTGTTTAAAAGTATGGACATATACCAAATTAAATGCTGGTGCACCCTTTAGTTTATAATTTTAAATATTATGAGCTGTTACTATAACGGCCACAGCAATCGACATTGCGTCAAATTTACAAGCGTTTGTCTATAACGGTTCAAAAGATATAGTTTCAGCGTTCTGTTTAAAACCGTTTTAAAAGTTTGGTCACATACCCAAAATAACAATAACTACTGGAACACCCTTTAACTTCCAAATCCAAATTTTGTACTTGTTGTTTTAGCGGACTTAGCAATACAGGTTCGTTGTAAATTTCAAGCGTCTGTCTACAACTGTTCAAAAGTATGGCCATATACATCAAATTTAATGAACTATTGGCGCACCCTTTAATTTATAATTTGTAATCTTAATACTTGTTACTATTACGCCCATAGAAATTGATATTCTGTCCAATTTGCAAGTGTTTGTCTATAACGGTTCAAAAGATAAGCCTATATTAGTAAATTTATATCAATAACGGGGGCACCCTTTAATTTTTAAATTTATTTTTGTACAACTTTTTGTTATTGGGGCCTAAAGAAAGACGCAGTCATTTTAAATTTTACAGAATCGCCCTTTACAGTTCATAATACACGTAAAAAATATGTATGTTGTATGGGGACACCCTTTAATTTTTAAGATTATGAACTGTTTTTAAAACGGGACAAATCTGTAAGCATAAAAAAACAACATTCAGCCGAATTGTACGAGGGCTGCTCTATATATTTCTGGTCTAATAGTGAAAATGCGAATATTTATAATCAAAAATGGTTTTATTGTTTTTCAAAGTATTCTCCAGCATGATTTATACACTTTTGCATGCGCTCAAACCAGTTGTCGAAGCACTTTTTCCACTCCGATTGAGACACCCACTAAAACATGGTTTTTGAACATTTCAACAGCTTCTTCTGGCGACGAAAATCGTTGACCACGCATTTTTTTCTTGATGTGCGGAAACAAGAAGAAGTCATTAGGTGCCAAGTCAGGGCTGTACGGCGGATGACCCATTAATTCGACGTTTTGGCCGGTCAAAAACGCTCTGGTTTGAGCCGATGTGTGAGAGCTCGCATTGTCATGGTGAACAATGATTCGTCTTCTCTTGTTGGTTTTTCGAATTTCTCCGATGACTTTAGGCAAACAAATTGTAGTGTACCACTCAGAAGTGACCGTCCTACGTTGCTCAAGCGGAACAGTCACCACATGACCAGTTTTGCCAAAGAAACAGGCGACCATTTGCTTCGAAGTGCTTCTTCCACGAACAACTTTCGTTGGATTTTGCTTGTCTTTGAAGACCCACACGGTCGATTGTTGTTTCGTTTCGGTCTCATACCCATAGATCCATGATTCGTCACCTGTGGCGATCTTATAAACGTCTTTTGAAGCACCGCAATCGTATTTTTGCAACATTTCTTTGCACCAATCGACACGAGACTTTTTTTGAGCGACTTTCAAATTGTGCGGGATCCAACGAGAACAAACCTTTTTTACGGCCAGGTGTTCATGCAGTATCGAATCTATGCTGGTGGAAGAAATGTCCAAGGATGTCTCTATCTCTCGGTATGTCGCATGTCGATCTTGCATTATGAGTTCACGCACGCACATCAATGTTCTCTGGCACAACAGCCGTTTTTGGACGACCTTCACGGAATTCGTCTTTGAGCGAGCTTTGGCCACGATTAAATTCATTATACCAACTTTTCACAGTGCTATAGGATGGTGCTTCATCGCCATACAAAGATTTAAGTTCATCAATGCACTCTTGTCGTGATAATCCACGTCGAAAGTTGTGAAAAATGATGGCACGAAAACGTTCACGAGTTAATTCCATTTTTTTTTATATTAATTTTTTCAAGTCACTGTAAACAACACAAATAATGGTCGTACGTCAAAACGTTTTGAGTACGATTATGCTTAAAAATGACAAACTTTCCAATGGAAATGTCAGATTGCACTTGGCAGCACTCAGTGTTGCCAGGCCAGAAATATATATAGCAGCCCTCGTATAACCTCCTATTTTTTTGAAGTCGGTTAAAAATGTCTAAAAATAGGAAAAATATCGTCAAAACAACAAACAAAAAAAAACGAAATACCTGTCAAACTTAACAAAACCAAATACATTACGGCGTAATAAAACCGTAAAATCTGTTACTAAACTACAGTGTGCAGTTTGTCAAAACACAAAAGAAAAAAATAATAATGTAAATGAAAAACAGCTTCTTTCATTTTTTTTTAATTAGAGGAGGAATCTTCCTCAAGAAAGATTTTTTTCGTGAGAATATTCAACCCATAATTTTAAAAAAGTAATGGGCTCAATTGATGTTGGTATTATTTATTTGATTTAAGCAAAAAAAAAAATAAAATTCTCAATGTCAATGAATGGACACGTACTTCCATTTGCAATTGCAATAAAAAAGCAACAGACTATAAATTTTTTCGATTTTTTACTTTAAACAATTTCGCAGAGACCTTTTACAAATTTTTCAATTTTAATTAAATGAAAATAATGGAAAAATTTATTATTCACTTTTTTATGCTTTGATCTCTGAATATCTTATTTATTTGTGGTTACTTTGTAAAAAGCGCTCTATAAATAAATCCAATTATATACATAAATCGGAAAATACTTAAAATACTTTTAATCAAATAAACAAACAAATTGAATAAAAAATAATAATAATAATATGATATACAAATTGCCACCGATTATACATACATACACATACATATGGAAATCACATTTCTCTAATTTTATTTTAGGCATAAAATTCTAATTTTAAACATTTCTTTTTTTTTATTTGGAATATTTGATTAAAAAAAGAGAAAACAAAAACACAAATATTTTCTACGTACCTAAAAAATTAACAGATAACAATCACAAAAAATGGTCAATTAACAATGACACATAGACAAGTGGAGATTTTTTATTGGGTCGCACCGAATATTTAATGCCCACCACCACTTTGAATAAATTTATTTTAATTATAGATGCGGACATTGATATTCAGTATGAACTTAAATATTGATTATAGAGATTTTTTTTCGATTTGCTTGTTGTCAAGTTTCAAATGAGAAATTATTTAAGCTCGAGGTCATTTGAAAACTAAGAACTTCGTTATATTTCGGAGGCCTGCTACACAGGACCTATTAACTAATTAATTTTAGAGTAGTACAAAGCGAAGTAAACTTCAACGTGGTCGTTGAATAATTTAAAAAACGCTTAACGTAGTTCAAAGGCGAATAAAAATAAGTTGGTGGTGATGGCGAATTCGTTAATTTTCGCTGGTAGTCTAACTGCCAAACTGCATATATAAAAAAATTTGTATACTATTTTTTTGTATGTATGTAGTTTCACATTCGTGCTAACGGCGAAAGTTTACGAATTCGCCATCGTTACCACCTTATATTTTATTCGCCTTGGGCAGTTGTTAAAATATTTCATACAAGGCGAATTAATTATAAGGTGATAGCGGTGGCGAATTCATTTATTTTCGCCTGTATTCTAAATGTCAAACTCCATGTATAAAAAATTTATCTAACTGTTATACAGAGTTTTTATATATGGAGTTTGACAGTTAGTATACCGGCAAAGATAAATGAATTCGCCACAGCTATCACCTTATAATTAATTCGCCTTGATTTCATAAAAAAGTATTTCTTACAGGTAGGCTTCAATTTCCAGGAAATACCATCAAACAGGCATTAAGGCAAAAATTGCAAGATTGGTATAATTCCATAAGTAACCAGAACATCTGCGATCATAATTTAAAGTTGTTACCAATGGGATGAATGGTTATAAAAACCGAAAATAAATTTTCGCTTATATTTTTTATGCAACAATGGCATAATGATGTCAGACCAACTTGCATATGCCTGGCAATTGTCATGCAGTCAAAAACGTTGTCAGGCTCATGTCAATATAAATTTCAATATAATGAGATAAAATAAAAAATTAAAATAACAAATTTAATTATGACAATGTTTTTTCTAAACAAAACGGAAATTAAATGTTCAGAGCAGTGAGTTAAAGCAAAAACACACACCCACCTGCACTTACTCAACAATATTTTTTTGTTTGGTTTTTTTTTCTGCAATGTTTATTTTGCAAATCTTTTTGACATTTGATTGTTTGTTTTTGCTGATGTTATTAGGCGCATACATAAGTGTGTTTATTTAGTAAAATCCATAAATAAAATTATGAATGGAGCAAATAAATTATTTGAATAGAAATATGAGAAAAATATTCCTAAAAATTTCGACTTAAAAAACAATTAATAAGTAATTTTTCATTTAGACAAATTTAATATATTATTGCTTTTTAAAAAAGAAACATGACCATTGTTTTCCCAGTAACGGAATTTTAATCTTTGTCATTTGGCACAATTATTTTATGATATCTCTCTCGCTCTCTATAATGCGAAAAGTTGTTTGTATTTTATTGCATTTTATTGCATTAATTGCCAAAGACAAATACTGTCAATTATTTTAGGATATAAAAGGGCAAATATAAGATTACATCTAAATTAATTAACTCTAAATATAAAAATTGAAATTATAACTAAAAAAAATCACAAGAAAGCAACAATGCATAAAAAATAAAAATATAACCTGAAGTTTAATAAAAAAAAATTATTTTATTTCACAAAACAAACATATTTATTTTATTTCGCAAATACAGGAATACCTCGCATCGGTTAATCCGTTCCACCATTTGTCGTACAATTTGAAACAAATAATTCGTTCAAAATCTAAATTTCATTGAAATAATCAGCCCAATCATGAATATTCTCACGGAATTTTCCACGGAAAAAGTTTTTATCGAGAAAAGATTTCTCCAATTATTAATTCGTTATTTGAAGGGAGTTATTTTGTTTATTTACATATAATTTTTCTTTTTTGATTTATAATACCTATTTTTTTTCCCGAATTCTTCACTTTCCGCAGTCAATCAAAAAGGGAAAAAAATTTATATTAGGTGAAAAGTGAAAAGCTCACACGGAATTTTTGTTTATAATTGGGCTGAATAATAATTAACTAAAACTTTCTTGAACAATTTATAGTATACCAAAAAATTAACTAAATAAAACAAAATTAGTTTTAGAAGAAAACGACTTTAAAAAATTTAACATTTGTTAAATAAAAAAAGATTTTTCTCAAATATCGAAAATTTCTAAAAATTTAAAATATAGAAAATTTTTTGAACTTATACAGCCCAATCATGAATATTCTCACGAAATTTCTGTCCCATGGAAAAATTTTTTCTCGAGAAAAGATTCCTCCAGTTATGAATTCCGTGGCAACAAAATTATAAAAAAATAGCATCATCGCAAATTGAAGGGAGTTAATTTGTTTATTTACATTTTGTCCCCCAATTTTTTTCACTTTCCGTAGTCTATCAAAAGGGGAAAAAATTTATAATGGGAGAAAAGGAAAAAGTGAAAAAAACTCGCACGGATTTTTTGTTTATAATTGGGCTGATAGAGAAATTTAAATTTAACCCAAAATTACAAAGGCACCCACTACTCCAAACAGAGTTAAAATCTTGTGTGAGCAAAGAGCTCAAAAAATAGTTAAAAACTAAATTAAATAATAATAAAAATTAAAAAAAAACTCAAACTCAATTTTAAGCAAGCACTTAAATTAAAAAGTAAAGGTTGTGAAAGTAATTTTATCAAAACATATTTATTATCAAATTACTGAAAATATAATTTAAAAAAATACTCAAATATAAAAAATAAAATTTTGAAAACCTTTAAAAACAACAGAGTATGAAAACAAACAAAACGTTTAGCAAACGTTTAACGAAGACGTTAACTTAAAAAAATTTTTTCAATCGCTTAAACGACAGAACGCGAACAAAACAATTCGCTTTCCATCACAAATTGGATTGTTCGCAGTTCGCAAAGAAGTAAGTCTTACTTTTGAAGCAATAGTTCATTTTTTTATACTGAAACGAGTAAACCAATCAGGAAATGTTTAAAAAACGTTTTTTTTCTCGAAACGTTTTAATTTGGTTTTCATTGCTTTCTCTTCTACCTGTTTACGTTTAATTTAATTGAATGTATATTTTGTACTCAAGAACAAAGTCAATTAAAAACTAAATGGCGCGATGCCTTTCAGAAGTAAACGTTTCATTTTGTTTAGTTTCGTTCCCTGTAACAACTGAATACGAACACAGAGTTTAAAATCTGAAATTTAAAAATATAAAAAATAAAATTTCGCAAACTTATTGAAAACAGCAGTCAGTGCTTGAAAACAAACAAAACGTTTTGCACACGTTTAATGCAGAATAAACTTTTTAAAATGTTTTAAACGTTTTGTAAAAGCGAATAACCAAAATAAATATATTTGAATGACAGAACGCAAACGAAGCAATTGGCTTTACCCCCTAAGTTATGGTTGTGTAATTCACAAATAAATAAGTGTTACTTTTGAAGTACTAGTGTGTTCTTTACTGAAACGAGAAATTCAATCCGGAAATGTTTAAGAAACGTTAATTTCTCGTAACGTTTCAATTTAGTTTTCATTGTTTTTTCTCATAGCTGCCTGAATTTAATTTAATTTAATGTGTAATTTTGGTGATCAAGATTAAAAATAATGCAATGCCTTTTAAAAATTAAACGTTTTGTTTTGTTTAGTTTCGTTCCCTGTAACGTTCTGATTGAACTGAAACAAAACGTTCATTTCCACATGCTATTAATCAAATTTAAAAAACATTTTTTTTAATATTGTCAGGAAAAATTAATTTTTATGTGAGCAGCAGGTAAGTAAAAAAAATTTTTTTTCAAGAGGATAAAATTTAATTAGAAATTAATTTAATTAAAAGTTTACTAATTTAAGTGTTTTACATTCAGTCCAATTTTAAGGGTCAATGATTTTAAAATATTTTAGTTGTTTGTTATGATTTTTTAACAATGAAATCAGCAAAAAAAAAACGTTCTAAATAAAATACTTTTCTTTAAGAAAATATTCATTTTCCAAATACATTTTAAAAGAAGAATTGATTTCCATTTTATTTACAATTGTAATACAAACATTCTTTGATCTCGAAAAATAAATAAATTAAAATTAAATTTAAGATAATTAAACTTGTTATTTTGTGCATCAAGTGATAAATAAAAATATTGTTAACTACAGCTATTTTTATTAAAATGAATAATTAAGACTGATAATAAGTATCCGCTTTTACACATAAATCATTTGTAAATGTAAATTTTTGTAAGATGACATTTTTATATAGTGCCACTGTATAGAAGGAGGACATTTTTTGGCTGTCCACCTTATGGGTGTAACACAGTTTATGGTCACGTAAAAAGATTTACATTCTGAATGTGCTGATAGTGTAAAGAGAAATAAAAAAGATTTTTAAAAGTCATAAGTTTAAAAAAAATTCAATATGCTGAAGTAGCAAATGTTATTTGAAATGAGGTAACGGTTTAATGAGGATTTGAGTTTATTGTAACCGGCGAAATGAACGTGTGTTCGTGTTGGCTTTATCTGCTAAGTCATTTATGTACACAATTGCTTCACTTGCATTTTTTTATAATTTTTAATAATTTTCTTTTTCTATTTTTACAAGTCGCCGTTATGTCGCGCACTACATGCATTCATATTTCTTATTTAATTAATACTTTTATATTTTATAATAATTTTAATTTTACCACTATACTGTACAACGTACATACGAAAATATACAATGGCTGATATCAGAGTTATCACTATGTAATCTTTCAACAAATATCATACTACGTAGCTCTAACTGCACAGCTCTTGGCAACACTTTATGTATTCGTTAAAACGCGAACGCTTGTCGTTTAACAACACTCTTGTTGAAAATTACATGGTCTATGACTGCATTACATAGGAACATGTTGTAGCTAGTCCATTTCAATTACAATGGACCACGTAGCCCAACATTATCTGCAGAGATCATTTTTGCTAAACGACAATTCTATCACTAAGGCTCATTATTACAATTTGCTGATAGTTAAAGATTGAATGTTATCGAACAGATAGTTTGTTTTTTGTTATTATGAGCGCAATTTAAGCAAAAACTGTCCGATAAGCTAAAGGCAAAATAGTCCTACGTTTGAAGTTGCCAAATTAAAAAAAAGTAATTTCGAAATTAAAATAACAATGGTAAGCAGAGGAATATCAAATAAAAAAAACGGATAAAATTTTGATGTTCTGAAAGTATACAAACAAGACCGTCGTTACCACTAAGTATTAAAAATAAAATTATTTGTCAAATGTAGTCAGTGTTCATTCTGACACTGTCATATTTCAAAAAGATTAATTTAATTTTCAAGGAAGTTGTAGCGTTTATTAACAAGAACTTCAAAATTCCTCTAAGATTATTTTAACATTAAAAATAATCCAATACTATATTACAGAAACATTAAGTATTTGTGCCTTTAAATAAACTTGTTAAATTTTTAAATATTTTATAATCACATATGTATATTAGATTCATATTTTAGTTGGTTTCCTTGTAATGAAATACATAAATCAACCTGGCTGAGCCAACAAATTTGCATTAAAAATTTAATTAATTACGAATGAATATTTATTTTAAATTATAAAAAAAAATTATATTTTTGGGTTAAAATTGCCAATACGAAGAAAATTATTTTGAAGAAATATTTTGCGTCAACAAAATTATTTCTTAAAAATAATTTTTTATGTTCAATCAAGCATTACTGAATTAAAATACAAATGAATTGGGCTAAAAAAATTTTTTTTTAATTTTTGAGGCCAAAAAGCAAAGTGTTACCTACGATATACATCCGTTGTTGTAGTCCAACTACACAATTTACATTACAAAATGTTTTGTAATTTATAATTTTATACGAGTACAATGCGTTATAAAAATCATGAAACCGAGTGGTGCAACTGATAGTTAATATTCACTTCGTATCAATGTCGGCGTCAAGTCAATAAAAATTTTGCATTCTATAACATTCTTGTGACGACGTCGACGGTTATCGATTTTTATGAAATGAAAATTTCAAATTAATTTGTGTTTTTTTTTTTGATTTATTTGAGGGTGAAAGCCCGAAAAAATATAAACTTGTGTTGGAAAGAAAACTTTTTAGGCGAAATTGCAATATTTTTAATTTGCCGGATCGCAAGTATGTACATATATTTTGCCTGTTTCTGGCTGTGCTTCTGCAGTAAATCAGTTTGATTGTTGCATGGCCATTTTCTTCAACAACGTTTGCCACAGCTTCTTCCAATGCCATTGGCTTTACACTCCGCTTTATTAGCAACCATCTTTTTTTCACTTTGAATTTTAAATTTCGCTATACCTTAAAAGTCATTTTTACAAACTTTTCTATAAATCCCTAGTAGATTTTTTATTTTGTTACCTTTTGCCATCCATCTGCTAATCTTCTAGGCGGACCAAGAGAATTTAGAGTTTTTCCAATTCTTTCCATTTTTCTTTAAATTTTCATGACGCAAACCCAGTGCAAGAGATGGATTCTTCTGCAATATTTCCACCAATTTTTCAAATTGATTTGCATTTGTTACCTTCACTTTTTTACATTTTTTACATTATGTTTGGTTTTAATCACTTCCACTCGTTATGTAAAAAGGCGTCGACAAAAAACATAATCAAGTCAATACAATATCGTCGTCACATTTGTTATAGAATACAAAAAATCTTTGAGCAGTAATCGATAAGTGTCAATAACGACAAGTAGAATAACAAATCGAATGCGTCGACATATATCAATTTTGATATGTGACGACGTCGACAACTAGAATGAGGGCAATTGTTTCTCTATAATTCTTTGTAGCCGAGCCATATCTAGAGAGTTGGAAAAGTCAAAGTGCTATTATGTAGGAAGAGTTTTTTGGTGGTTGTTTTCTGTCATATTTGAATATAAATCCTAATATCAATATGTTTATAGTTGGACGGGTTCAAGGTAATTAATTAAAATGACGCAAAAATAAAATTGCGTCCAGGAGTCAAAAATATTATAAGATAAAAATCATAAAGTGTTAGAAATACCAAGAACCTCAAAATTCTAGGATTTCGGGATCATGAAAAATAAATCCGGAATCCCAGAATTTTTTAAAACCATTCCAATTGGCATTCCTACTGGACATTTTACAAGTTTATTATGCTATAAACACAATCAAAGGCTACCGACCATCGACTACCGACTACAAAAGTAGCTGGCTACAAAAATAGTCAAGTTGCCAGCTACTTAATTTTTTTAACGACCATCGACCACTAACTACAAAAAAAAAACATCTGTTTTGACATACATGTATGTATTTAAGTTAACCAAAACAAAACAAACTTGATTTTTTTAAGTGAATTTGTGTAAAAAAAATTTAAATGTCTCAAGAAAATTTAATTAACTTTATTAATACTATTGCTAAAATAGTGGAAACAAAGACTTCAGCGTATGAAGTGTCCACGTCCATATTTGCATGTAAATTGAACTAAACATTTACATTAAACAATATAATAAATGTATATAAACAGTAAAAATTACTATTATATACTTATCAATTTCAATAAAAAACCCAAAAAATAAATATAAATGAAACAAATTAGAAATTTATGAAAAAAGAACTAAATGGAAAATTTCACAAACAAAAAGTAAATGAAAAATGTATTTTTTTTTTTTTTTTGAAATCTTAATTTAATAATGGCAGGGGTATATAACTACAGCGCCAGGGTACCCACAAGTATTTTGATATTACTAGTCTCTCCAGGAACTGCACATCAACCTATACCTTCGTATAGGAAGTGGAAAATCCTGTTGAATAACAACTGTGCGCGTTGCGACTTCAATTATAACTTCACTTTTTTTAAAAAAATCTTCTCGCGCGCAGATGTTCCCCCTTCGAGATAAAGTAATAAACTGATGAAAAATGTAAACAAATTAACAGACGATTATTATATTTCAATGGTGCCACTATAAAATTTTTTCGCGTTTTTAATAGCGATATTTAATGTATTGCGATTTAAAAAACACCATTTCATGCATTTATTGTATTGGCACCACTAATCTGTTTTTTGTAGCCAAGAAAAATAGAAATTAGCCTAAGTTGGCTACGGGCTACAAAAGTAGCCGTGTAGTCGGTAGTCGTGTAGCTGCTAAATATTTATTCTCATAAGCACGCATGTATTCTATTTTTGACATCTTGTAGTCGATGGTCGGTGGACATGATTGTGTTTATAGCATTAAGAGAAAAATATATAATCTGGCTCGCCAGTCAATGCTTACGGTTTCAATATTAACAACGCACCCAAACACTCATCGTACGAAGTTAAGTGTCTGGTGGCATCACCGTGAACTGTGTAATGCTCGCTTGATCACTTCATTACAGTAACAACACACGGAATATTCCCAATAGTATAAATATTCGTTTCCTGTTGTATGACAATGATCAGCCTCATACGGAAAAACGATGAGGAAAACGCCCAAGTGGAATAATCTTCTATAACAGCTGGGGAAGGTTGGGTCCACTCAGTGATCCCTTTGCAGGAGTGTATATTAAAAGAAATAAAAGAGCCGATAAATAGAAAAGTAAAGTGTAAGTAAGGTGGATCGGAATAAAGAGGGGAAGATAGAAAATGGTAGAATGTGGGAGCGATAGATGCAGCTAAGAATCTGCCCAGCAAAAGCGCGCTAGCCTGCAAACGCAATTAATTACAGGATAGATTTGCCGCTTCCGGGTGTCGTGTTAGAAAATCATCCGCAGCCTCTCGTAAAGGAACTAATCCTGCCCAGCGAAAATTATGAACGTCATCAGCAGCTATAATGACTTTTACATTTATTCCACTGATTACTTATTGCATTGCAAATTGCTGCACAATTTTTAAGGTCATAAGTTTACTTCTTCTTAAGATATAAGCGTCCGTTCATAACATAAAAAATTTTGTCAAGATGGAAATCAAAAATTGTCTGAAAGGTGAAAAAGAATATTAGCCAACCAGGGACAAGACTTCGATAACAGATATTTGTTTAATTTTTTTGCTCAAAAATAAATTTTTTTTTGCCACAAGGAAATGGTTGGATTTAATTTATACTTTAAACATCTGACAGATGGTTGTGACCTTAAATAAATTTATTTCAACTTTCAATTTAATTATGGATTTTTTAACCCCATATTAAAAGAATTACAGAACAGATTAACACACCTACATGTATCAATATTTATTGTTAATATTTTTTTTTGTAATTTATTATTTGTTATCACAATCTTAACATTATTAGTAATAATAATTCTGATAATGATTTGCTATTTTGTAAAAAATAAAACTTTTGGGTAAAAGTGTGGTGTGTAAGTGTGGTATGTGTAGATGAGTGTGTCTGTTTATTTGCAAATGATTGTTGTTTTACAAATTTATTATTTTGTTTATTTTCTTATACGATTTTTATTAATTCGTTTGTGTATATTTATTCATTTCTTACTACACAAGCACCTGTCTGGTGTATTTTTTCTTCCACTCACTGGGCTAATTACTTGCAGAGCGCTAAAAGATGTGGGAAGATGATGATGTTGGTGATAAATTTTTACCAAACAAAAATTTAGATGAAATTCGTTAAAATTTTTTAAAATAAAAGTTCTCAGTATTTTACTTTTATTACTTTTCATCATTTTCTTTTAAAAAGAAAAAAAAAACATAAGCAGCCTTTAAATGCATAAGACTGAATTTTCTTGTTAAGAATTCTTTTCATGGCTGATTAATAAGAAAAATCTCATTCAGATATTGAAAAATAAAAGCAGCCTATTTAACATGAATGGTTCAGTTTATGGTCTTTAAAATAAATTTTTTGGCCTTGAATGAAAAAACTGCTTTAATAATTGTTTAAAGAAATTATTTAAGCATCATTATTTAAAAAAGGGGGTAAATTCTTTCGACAATTTAAAGTCGCAGAAAACGTGCATAAAAAGCTGTAAAAAAAGCTTCAATTTAAATTATAAGGAATATTTTAAGGTTTGTCTTTTTAATGCAATAAAACACTTGGAGTAGGTAGGCTGGTCTGGGGGAGGGACTAAGCAAACCCCAGAGCAAATTTAGCACCTACAGATAATTTTTTCTCTTTCTTTCTTCGTTTAAGCGCTATAGTCTCCAATAATAATTAAACAATAAATAATAGATTTTCTGATACGATTTGCAATCATAATTTTTGGATGCGTTCTGGCCCTTTAACTATTAAAACAAATTAAATGTAAAATTCTATCAATGAATTTTCTTAGACAGCCTTGTTTCTTCATTTGTTTGGAGGCAAATGGTAAAGAAAAGGGAGGAGACACGATTTCTGGTTGCTTGGTTTTTGTCATTCCGTTTAGAATTTCTACAGTATTCATTTCCGACCCCATAGTTAATAACTTTGTTAAAAATTAATGATAATGTTTTTTAAGAGAAAGCCACCAATACCAGAATATAACTCAATGGCGTAATTAAAAGTTGGCATGACTGAAGCTTGCAATTACTATTTTAACGCTTACATCCATTGGAATAAAAAATTAGAACATTCTAAGTAAAAAGTAAACTCTTGATGATATCTAATTTATTTGATAATGAAACTTAAATTCGTTATCAAGTACCACGTCTCTCTGAAGATGCCACCCAATGGTGTGGCGAAATATTGAAAAAATAAAAAATAAACAATGTTTTTATTTTAAAAACTGACCTATTGCTTTAAAAATTAGAAAAGAAAATTAATTTTTAAGGTGAAATAAACCATAATATACAAATTGATGTGAATTAATGACTGATGACTTAATAACTTCAATCCATCCAATTTACTGTTTGATCAATATAACAGCTAACATTTGCCTGAAAAAAACCGTAAAATTTGACATAATGAATAAGAAACAAACGTTCACCAAATAAAAAATGTTACATAAAACATAAAAATTCGAAATTGTGAGAGATGATAATGTCGCTGTGTTGTATGTAATGAAAGTGTACGTTATAAAATACAGTACAAAGTGAAGTACTTTTATTACATTTTGTAATATGAAATTAAGTTTCGAAATTTCGAACTTCATTAAAATTTAAAGTTGTTTATTAATTCTCTAGTCTAGAAAGAAAAAGTTAAAGAAATTTGTTCCGTGTACATACGTAATGCTATATAAACATATATAGGCCACTTAATTCATAATACTTATTTTAAGGGTTTTATACTAGTAAATGCAAAAATTAAATATCGAAAAATCGAATTTTTTTTTCTAAAAGATGCAAAGTTATTCAAGAGTAATTAAAAAAATACTATAATTTCAAGTTCGAAATTTCGAACTTAATTTCGAAAATTCGAACTTAATTTCGAATTTATATTTAGACTTTAAAAATTACTACAAATTACTTAAACGTACACAAGAAATAAATTTTTCTTCATATTTTTGTGTGTTTTCAGTGTTGTATTAATACCTTTCAAATTTGATCACGTAGTGATAGACGGTGGTAGAATGATTTGAATCAAAATACATATGTATGTGAAAATTCAGCCAAATAGTTTACAACTTAATCTTTTAAGATTTAAACATAAATATTAAGAAAATTAAAGATTTAAAAACACAAACAAAAACAAAAAATCTTAAATGCTATTAATCGCAAAGAAAAAAAAAAAGAAAACAAATGAAAAAGTTTAGTCGGCCTAGTAGAAACGTATTGTTAGCTATACAAGCAGCATGTCATACATATGTATATTATACATAAAAACATTTGTAAAAGTCTTAATGTATGATTCATACCGTGTAGAAATCTGGTCAGGTGCTAATCACCTGAAATAATAAGTAAAATTTTTAAGTTTTTGCTGTTATTCCCATCCAATTTTAATTTCAATTTTTTCAAAAAAATTCTAGTAGTCTTATTATAAAAAAATAAAAGCACAAACTTTTTTCTATTCATTCTATTTTGAACTCAATATATTCTATCGAGTGAATCTTTCATGGCGAAATCATGTACCAAGAGGTGGCAGTGACAAATTTGTACATTTTTGCCGTTGCAGGAAATGTCAAACTTCATACGAAAAAAATTTTTACATTGTTTTATATATATATGGAGTTTGACATATCTAGCAACGGCGAAAATGAATGAATTCGCCACTGCCACTACATGGTACATGATTTCGCTATGGAATCTTTTTTATTTTGTTAAGCTCTCCACAAAGGATATACGAAAGAGATTCTTTAAATTTGAAATATACGAAAGTTTCTGGAAGAAAATTCATAGAATAAATTGCAGGATGAAACAGTTTGAACTCAAATCCAAGTCCATCATTTCTTTCCTGAATTGTCCGAGAAATAATAAATTTTATTTTCTTTTTATTATTTTTATTTTTTTCCACATAGTCTGTGTAGATAATTTTTAGAAAAACCGAAATTTAAAGGAGGTTTTGCTGCCTTTGTTGTTTTTGTAGCGAATTCACTTGGTGAATTCTATATGTGTAGAGTAAATAAATATATGCTTCAGCTAAGCAAGCACTTCACCGATGATTTCTTAAAATGCATATAAAACACAATTAAAATTATTTTTGAATGCTGCACAATGGAAGATTTGTATAAAAAATCACTTGAACTCCATTGAAATTTTCTGAAACTGATTAGCAACTTTTCTTATTTCCTTAAAAAATTTGACAATTAAGCCTGGTACTGTGTTCAGTTTTTCACGTGGAAGTTGTACTCTGTTTTTACTGTGGAAAAACATATGAAATGTTTCTGGCAACATTTTATCAAAGCTCATTTCATGCGAAATTTTTCAAACAGTAGCTGATAATAGTTCTTTTGCTTTGTTAAAACAATGTAGTACACGTGAAAACAATAAAACGTTAAATTCTTCTAAATCGCGAGAAAGGCACCACATTTTAAATGTCAAATTTTCCACATGAAATAACCAATGTTGCTCAGCAATTTTCACAGACTACCAGGCTTTACCTGGTAATGCCAAAAGTACATTTTAAATGTGAAATTGTTGTTTTTATTACCCTAAAATACACAATATTGTTTATTGTCAAGCATAGTACTCTGTTACTCATTTCGTCCATATAAAAAAAATTACAGCGAAAAAAATAAGAAATAATGTTGCTGAAGAAATACCCCCTTTATTTGTGAAGCAGTCACGAAATGTTTCTCGCAACATGTTTTCCAACTGTTCTCGGCAACATTTTTTTCAACTAAGACATAACATAAGCAGCACTTTTTTTGTACGGAATTTTTTAAAAACAATTTTTCAGACTATTTGATTTGTTTTAATTTTGTTTTAAAAAAATTTAAAAAAAGAAAAATTTAACAATAAATTTAATGACACTGAAAAGCGTTTGTTCATTACTGCAATTAAAAAACAAAAACATTTATGGGATAAATCCGATAAGCTTGAATGAGTTGGATGAGTATTTCGCTTTGGCGTCAGTAAATTTATAACTTTTTCCAGGAACAATTATTTCCAGACAATGTAATATTCTCAAAGGCGATAAAACGATAATTATCTTCTAAACCGCTGCATTGGCACTAGTAACTAATTGTTGCTTTACTAGTCAGTTGAATAAAATGTTATCGGAAACATTTTGCAATTGATAAACATGCTACTAGAAACATTTCGTAAATTTTTACAAATGAAGAGAGTAATATTCGTTCCTACTGCACGAAATAATGAACACATTAACATATTTAAATAAATTAATAAAGAAAAAAAACTTCATATAAATTTCAATAAAAAAATTTCTTTTAATTTTTGAAGCGAAACCCCCACTATGCGCTCGTCAGTCTGCTCAGGTACTTTGCATTTCAGGCAGAAGTGTTTGATGACAGCATAAAATTAATTTCTATCATTTTTTAAAAACGACAAGTGAATGTTATGAAAAGCAAACTGACTGACGGATTGTCTGTTGAAATTTTAGATTTTTTATGAATTTTTTTCTTTGTTTTGTTTGTTTTTAGTTCTCACTACAAGATCTTGTAAATAAATATTGACTGAATGAAACAATTTCAATAGGATTTTTTTAAAAAATTCGTTCTTTTATTTCTTTTAGTAGATAAGTTTTAAAGCTGCAATTTTGGTTTGTTATGTAAAAGTATTCCTTTTGATAATGTGGTAATTTCACGGCCCGGTAATGGCTGATCGATTTTTTGTATCTCCTCTACATAATTGTTATTCAAGCGAAATATGACTGTGTAGAGTGCAAACGAATACAAATATATCTACTTTTAATTAGTCAAATTTAAAAACCACAAAAAATTTTATTGAGCACAAACACACCAGAGAGCGTCAAAATTAAATAAAAAAATTAAAAAAGGAACTTTTGCCAAATACAAAGTTTTTTTTTGCACAAATTTCTTTACGAAAATTTTTTAAATATAAGTGTTGTAAGCTGGAAAAAGGCGACAGTTAGTTAGATCGCATCGTTCATAAGAAGAACATCAAATATAAAATAGAAAAAAGGAAATAATTGCAAATAAAAGTGAAATTTATATATAAAAAAATAATTATTTAAAACTATTACAATTTCTGTTTTACTGGTATTAATTTTTTTAAAATATATATAAATAAAAAAGTAATAAAAATTTTTTAATAATTTTAATTTTTTAATAAAAAAAAATACAACGAATATTTAATACTAAAATGTGATGTAAAAGAATTTTAAAAATGATTGTATTGTTTTTAATCAAGTATTGTTTTTATTGTAAAAAGGATTATGAAAAATATATTTTTAACATTTAAGATGCACTTAAAGAAAAATCTTACATATACAGCATTAAAAAAAATTATAAAAGCCAGTGAAAAAAGAAAGAAAAAATTTTTAATTAATTTTAAAAAGCTTAAAATAAAAATTAATTAAATTAAAACAAAACCAAATAATGAAATAAATGATTTATTGAAATTTATTACACTTAAAATAATATTTTAATATGAAAAAAAACCTTAAAAACCATAATTCAATGCAATAAAGTCTTAAAAATTGAAATTAAAAGACATCTTTAAAAAAAAATACTAAGAAAATCATAAATATACTGTGCTGCAAAATAAAAAAAGGATGTTAAAAATGATAAGGTGTTCTCGGGATAAAAAATTGATACCAAAGAAGTGTGCGAATCTAAATAAACAGGACTGACGGGCAAATAACTTTAAGGAATTTTTAAGTGGTTCAATGTAAATTTTTCTCAACAAAATATTTAAGCGTTTTAATTTATAAAATGATTAACAAAATCCATTAAAGATATTTAAAATAATAAAATTAAACAACGGGAATTTTTTTTATTATATTAATTAATTTTCAAATAAAATCTTTTTTCGTGCTATTTTCTTTTATCTCAATTAATTATTTATATTACCGCTATTGATTATTGAGGGTCAAAGCACGTCTCGATGGCCATTCCGCTACCGCTTACTTAAATCTTCAGGATACTTCTGACAAACATTTTAAATATACTAAAGATTTTTGTCTAAACAATAAAGCAAAGACAAAAATCAAAGTTAAGGCAAAAACAACAATAACCAACAGTAATTCTATTTTTCTTTCTCCGCTGTATACGGCTGAATTTTGTTCGGCTCTTTTATACAGTTGAAAGAGGACGAAAAATAAAATATTACAAAACACTACGATAATTTATTTATATGCACAGGCACTTTGCAAACTAACCAATCGGGATAATAGAAAATAGCACAAAAAAAAGATATTTAAAATAGTTTTAAGGAATTTTGGCATCTTAACGTCTTGGCCAAAATTAAGGGAATTTCTCATTTCTTTACTGTGTGTATGTTACAATAATAATAGAATAAAATTAAAAATTGCCATTAAGCTCAATTATTCGCTTTCTGTGAAGGGATAATATTATATATTAAAAGAAAAAAATAATGGACTACTTTTAATTTACAAAAAACTTATTAAGCCCGGTGAGCTTCGCTACCCCAATACAAATAATTGTAACAATTATCATTATTTTTTTATTACTATTACTGTTTTTATTATAATTATTATTATTATGGTTTATGTTACCATATAAACTGTTTTAAAAAATACAATTTATATTATTTAACTCAAAGTTTTGTTACAACGTTAAAAATATTACAAAATATTTTTCGTTATTTAATGACCAACAGTTGAGAAAATCTGCCACATGCGGCTTGCAAACCTAAGAATAATATTAAAACTGTTAAAATATTCAGATTTGCATAGGCGGTACTAAGGCAAATTCATTACCAGGTGGCAGCTGGGCAGGCAGCTGTTTTTTTTAATCCACTTTAAAAAAAACTTAGGTAAAGGTAATTTAAATGAGCTATAAATATCTTCTCTCCAAAATTACAAACAAAATTTCAATAGAGTTCTATCATGTAAATGTCCAGAAGAGGCAATATCAAACATAAAAAATTGATGGCTGGAGAAATTGTAAACTGGTTTAAAATATATTGTATGAGGTTCAAAAGAAATAAACCTGAGAAAAATAAATTTTTTAAATTTAGTACGAAAGAAAATGCTCGATTTAAATAATTTTTTTTAGCAATTGCACTATCAGCAATATCGTTACATATTCTTCGGAGCAGCAAGCAAAACACCACGCCTGCCTCCATTAGAGTTACTTCACTAAAAGAGATTTACATATTTTATATTTTTACATAAATTTGGTAATTCGTGTATTTGAATGTCTTTATTTTAACTGTTGTTTCTACATAAAAGTTCATTTCAGTAAAGCTTATATCTAAGGAAATATGGACTTATATTTTCTTCTATTTTTATTTTTTCTAATATGTAATTTTTGAAAGTTGTATAAGTTCATGTGGAGCTAAAAAATCGTTTATTATTTTAAATAATTTTAAATGTTATTATTTAACAATAAAATTTTTAATAATTCAAACGCAAACCCTTAAAAATTTCAATGTATGAAAAAATGACTTATACCACTTTCAAAAAACCATACCACTTTCAATTAATGAACTCTCCTATGCTGTCACCTAGTATTCGATTCGTCTTGGGCGGTATCAACTTTGCGCTTTAATAAGGGAGTTAATTGTACAAAATTCAAAGGCTGTAACTACTATAGTTTCCAAGTTATATCACGTTTGATATTTACTTTTTATGGGAGGAGCCACGCCCACTTTAATTATTGAAAATTTATACAGCATATTGTAGCCACGGCGAAAATTTCTCGCAAGTTGGTAGGATTTTCGAAAAAATAGCCAAACAAACTAACAAACAAACAAACATATTTTGTGTTTTTATATAAAGATAAAAAAAGAAAAAAAGAAACTGTTTAATTATTAAAATGGCCAATAAAAACTTTCGAAAAACATTAAAAAAGGAAATCTTTTTCTTACTATGACACAGAATAAAGTTGGCCCCTTACTAGTTTTTCGAAACTTTTCTTAAGTTATTTAGAGAACTTGAGATAAAAAAAGAGTAATTTTTAGTTTGGCTGTAAGTATCATTTATTTCTAATTTTTTTTATGAAAGAAAATTATTTTTTTAAATGCTGTATATAATTTTTAAAAGAAAACAGAAATATTAAGACCAAACAGAATGTAATGCGCTAGTGTTAATTGTAAATATTAATAACTAAATATTAATAACCAACCATAATTATGTCAATAGATAAGAAAGAAGAAAGACTGATAATGAGAGCCTTTGTTAAGTTCGTTAGCCGACATTGACAGCTAACCACCGGTTAGAAACTTATGTGTTTTATATTTTTCATTCAATCGACTTCGCTATACTTAATAACTATTAAAGGGGTCGGAAATGGAACTTGTAGAAAATACAAACACAATCACAAACTTAAATACACCCTTCTGCCACTTTTAGTGGTGAAGTATATAAAGATAAAATATTTAATTAATATATATGAGAATCCTAAGAATAATTTAATATCCATAAGATCCCAAGAAAGAATAAAATTTAATAACAGTTTCAGTGGCAATAGAAATCGTTGAACAATTCTAAGAAATAAATCTAGTTCTTAAATATTTTAAATAGTTTCATTATTTTTAATAAAATTCTTTTATTTAATCGTTACACAGAAAAAAAAATTACGAATAATTTTTATTTAAACAAACAATTGTTAGAAGTTATTTTAAAGTTTTATTATTTGATTAATTGTTTTTATTAATGTTGTTGTTAAGATTTTTATTTAACTTTATGTAAACTATGAAAATTTTTATTTCTTTTAAATTATATATGAATTTGTGTATTTAATTTTACTACTTATAGGTCTTATTTGAATAAAAGCTTGACAGTTTCTCTTACAAAGTAAATAAAAGAGCAAAACTTTCTAAATTTAGGGATAGCGAAGCTGTCTTTAAAGAAAATTTATTACATTGAACCTAAAATTTCATTAAGTCGTAAGGAATTGGTATTTACATTTTTTGTTATGCAGCACAGTGTTCATGATTTTATACGTTTAACTTTTTATTAAGAAACTTTAATTAAATAATAATTTTATTATCTATTGAAAACTACTTTTTTTTGAAACTAAATATAGAAAGAAAAAACGTTAAAGAATATTAATTGAAAAATTTTGTGCAACTAAAAACATTTCAAAATGATTTGTCCCAAACGTACCAGTGAATTGTTGGAAATACATTTGGAACCTTTAAAAGATAAAAATCCCGCCTGGGAAGTAGCTGTTTCAAAAATTGCCGGTCGTGGTGTATTTGCTAGCCGTAACATAAAACGGGGCGATGTAATTTTTCGTGATATACCCCTATTAATAGGGCCCTCGGCTCGTAAGGAGGACACTTTAAATTCGTGTTCAGTATGTTTTAAAATGTTACCAGATACAAAATTCATGTGTCGCAATGGTTGTGGTCTTCCGGTATGTTCGTTATGTGGCAAAAAGAAACAACATAAAGAAGATTGTGCTCTGTTCAAAGCCTGGTCTCCCTGTGAACCTGATCTTGCCAATTCAATTATTATACGATTGTTATGTGTGGCCCGAGCTATTAATTGCACCAAAGAACAAAAAGATCTAATTTATTGCCTGCAGGCAAATTTGGATAACAATCATCGTACGGAAGTACGTAATGCGGCCAAGGGTTTTAATAAATTTCCCACCGACAAAAAGTTAATTGAAATAATGAATCGTACTGTAGCTGTTTTGAGAACAAATGGTTTTGATGAGACCTCCGATCGTACCAACGATAATCAGGATTTTGTCTACCGTGCTTTGTTTCCGCTGTTTGCTCTGGTGAATCATGATTGTGTGCCGAATTCCTATTATACTTTTGAAGAGAAAACTAATCATATGATTGTTAGAGCTTCGGTAGATATACCAGCGGGAACTGAAATTACAACCACTTATACAAAACTATTCACCGGCAATATTGCTCGCCATTTATTTTTGAAGATGAAAAAGAATTTTACGTGCAAATGTCCAAGATGTTCGGATCCTACTGTAAGTATTTTATTTTTAATTGTAAAATTGTGTTTAAGGTAATGGGAAATTCTTATATTTTTTTGGTGCTTAAATTTTAAAAAAAAATCTTAAACAACACCGAATTAAAAATCATTTTTACTGGCATTTTGACTTAAAGAAGTTTTAAACCAATAAAAGCGAATAGTTTTTGTTTATCAGATTACTCGCAAGTAAACTGCCGTAACGCAAGTGTGACGTAAGAAATAATGAGTGGCTTCAACCTAGACAGTTTCGCTGAACTGAATGAATGGTACTTTTTATTGAAAAAAGATTTGGGTTAAAGATATTGCGAAGGTAATGAGTGATGAACAGGATATTTAAGTGTAAGATATACCATGACTTTGTTATTTCTATGAAACTCTATAATTCTTAACATGTGCATATATCAGATTGTATTTGGCTCTAAATCGATATTTCTTTGAATTAAGAATTATAGTTAAAAATGCTATGGCAGAAGCTAAACCTTCAATAACGACAAAAATTAATTTAATATGTGTATTTAACATTCTTGTTGTTATAATCATTGTTATTCAAAGGAATGTGAATCGGTTTTCAGGTGCTACCCAGAGACCCAAAGTCTCGTTTTGTAGGCCTCGGTTCATAAAAAAAAATCGCCGGCGGCAGCCTATTTCATTACGTCTTAGTAAATTTAAATCACATAAAAAAGTAATTATATAATTTTGAAAACTGTCATATTAAAAAAAAAAATATTTGATCAAAAACAGACTTTTACGGCATTTACACTATGCAAATTTCCATGAAACTTATATGGTGGTGAAGCAAGAGGCGTAAGCAATATAGCATGGCTTTAGTTTTGAGGGGATGTTTATGTTGGTAACATTTTTTTTAAAATAACAAATATCGCTGCAACTTATAAAGAGAATTGAAAAAAATTGCATTAAAAAACGGCATTGTGTAAACGTAGACTTTTTAAAAAATAATACTCATAATTTATTGAATTTTTTTTTGTTTCTTCGTATGGTAACACTGAAATTAAATGTGATTTCTTCTTTTCATATCTTCGCATGGTAATACTGGAACATTTAAAAGTGTTTTTAGTGTTTTCCAACTATTCTAAATCATTTGCTTATAAATCCATGTCAGAACATACACATAATCTAGAACTTGTAGCTTGTAATTGTAAAATAGAAATAAGCGGCAGTTGACCTAAGTCATAGTTTTTCAGCGGAACTGACATGTCAGCGGAACTGACATCTCAGTGTGTTTTCTTTTAACTCTTGCCGTGTTTCAGTTGTACTCTTTTTTTGCAAATACGTGGAAAGCAGTGTTGCCGTTTGATTATATTTTTTTAATTTTTTTGCAACTTTTGAAGGCTCCACGTAATATGTATAATTTTGTTGAAATTTTCTTAATTTTTGGCACAGACACGAAACATAGTAATAACACTGAAAGAGTACTTGTTTCATTATTTGAGGTAAGAATCTCTCTTAGCATATAAACCTTTCTTAACATATCAATTCAATTTTAATAACAAAGGTTACCTGCAAATACAATCAAAATTCCATCCAAAAAATTAGTTTGAAATAAACAAAAAATAACATTGTTGAAGTTTTATTCTGTTCAATTCGTAAGAAACCACGAAAAGTTTCTTGCTTCATGTTTAGAAACAGCAAAATATTTCTGGCAACAATTCTTTGCAACTGTGAAATAATATTGTGCGGAAAAATAAAAATTACTAGCAACTTCAGTTATGCCGCTTTAAAAATTTGATAACCGTACCAATACCTTTAGAAGAAATTTGTTTTTCAATTTCCTGCAGGAAATGCCTGATTACATTACAAGAAAATTGACAGCAATTCTATGTTGAAGTTTTAAGCAAATAGGCCTTGAGTTTGTCTTTAATAATGGTATTTTTAAAATAATCAAAGTAGTAAAGTGTATCAAAGTTCAATCTTTCAAAGAAAAAGGTCAAACGGATTTATTAAAAAAATCCTACTTTAAATAAATTATTTGAATGGCAAGAGCATGCAATTTTCCATACCGAAATATTAGTATTGAGTCCTAATTTAAGTCCTCAGTTAGTATCATCGGTGTGAATTTTTTTTCATACCTTTTTTTTTATTTTATTTTGTTTTTGTTTAGTAAATGAACTTGTTGCCTTGGTATTTTCGCTGAAATATGGAATAAAGTTTTTACCATAATTTTTATAAATTTCTAATTATTTAAGGAAAATGTCAAAATGTAATATTTTTATGAAAAAATGTAGAATATTTGAAAGAAAAGCATATCTTTCCCTGGCAACACTGATAAAAAGATAAACAGCTGATTTAATATCCATCAGCAAAGTACTCATTTTGCCAACCTCATCCGTTGTTACTTTGACTTCAGTTAAATACAACAAAGTACAACACATGACGGATTTTATATGATCCGGCCTTTATTCAATTTCTATATGTTGGACAATTTTTTTACAGTGTAATATAACAGGGTATTTAACACATATTTACATTTAATTCTCTTTAATTTTGCCAAAAATATTTTCTCAGCAAATAAAAGCAATGTCACTTTATTTTGTTATTACATTACATGATGACAGTTTTACAACCTGTTAGATTCAAATACGACCATAAAAAATAACACTGAAATTTATTTTGTAACAATAATGTTTAATAGTTTATTATTTTTTTTTTCGCTAATAAAAAAGTGGACGGAATGATTTCAGGGAAAAAGTAAATTGAAAAAAGGAAATAAAATAAAAACAATTAAAAACCAGACCCTTGAAAGGCCCATTTAACCAGCGGTTAAGGTAGCACTTAATACACAGATCGTTAACACGTAAACCGCGTCATACTCAGTGAAGCACGAAGACATTATTCCATATTTCCTTTGATTTTATAAATGTGTTTTATGATAATTTTTTTCCGACGGCCAACAAGGAGAATTAGCTTTCTGTCGTCTGACTTTTCTTATATTTTTTTTTTCATATGGAACCATGAGAATGCTTTCTGTTTCCTTAAATTAAATTAGTGCTTAAAGAAAAGAAAAGATATTAATATTGAATACTTTCCTAATATATTTGTTATTAAAGGAGTTATTTTTTAAGTAAAATAATTATGTAGATCTGATTCGGTTACTTTTTAATAAGAAGGATTTGCTTCCTTCAGATTTAACTTCTTTATTTTCAGAAATAATATTAATATTTTAATGTCTTTAGATGTTTGTGGAAGTGAAAATATTTGTCATTTGTAACGCCATTAATTTAAAAACATGATATTAAAGGGTGGACTCTACAAGACGTGACTCTTAAGGATGGAGGATTTTACTTTTAATTGTTATAGGCAGACCTCATAAATTTACCCAGAGTGTGTATCGTATGCTTTTAATTTTTATCAGCAAATAATAAAAATACGTAAGGTGCAATCCTTGTTGAGTGAGTCCTGCTTGCTCTTAGCGAATTAATTTTTTTATAAGAATTATTTTTTGTATTCATTTTAGCGACTTGTTGTTATTGGATGAATAGCGTATCTCCTTAATTTTCTAATTATATCTAATTTGTCTTTAAAGAAACGAGTTTATTTGTTAAATATGTATTTTTTATCGTGAATTAAATTAATTTATATAATATTTAACTTTTTTGGGAACTGAAGAAAATTAGGTTATTTTATATACAAACTGTTTGGTGAATTCTACAGATATTTTTCATAAAAAATAATTTTCGAAATTTTTGATATTCAAGAAATTTCTTCAGTATGACTGTTCTCGATATCGTTGAATAAAAAAAATAAAAGTTTTAGTTAGCTTTTATTTAAATTATCTAACGAATTGAAATAAATCATATTAGATCAAATGCTTTATTAAATTTTAAAAGACAATCATGTTTAAATTTTACTTGGGGCCATTAACCATAGGCTTTAGTTACAATTAAAATGTATTTGCGCTTCCATTAGATTATAGTTGAATTTACTTGTGTCCTTAAAAATTCCAGAACTCGAAAGAATAACTATAAAAAAATTTAAACTATTTTCCAAATTCAAACTGCCATATTTTTAAAAAATTAAATAATTTTGAAATGACAAATTTTCTATACAAATTTGTCCTAAAGTATATTTTAAATTTGTGAAAAAAAAAAACAAAAAATGGAAAGTAAAAATAAAAAAATACAATCTACATGTCTCCTCAAGTAAAAGTAAATAATTTGAATTTAAAAAAAGTTTATACAAATTTATTTATTTATTATCGATTTTGGTAAAATAAATCAGTTTAGTTCTTCAAAATGTCTTTAAGTAGAAAAAATTCTTTTAGTAACAAAAATTTTTAATTTTCAACCTTAATAATCAATATCGGTGATTTAAATAATTATTCGGGATAATAGAAAATAGCACAAAAAAAAGATATTGTTTTGAAAATGAATTAATATAATAAAAAATTTCTGTTTTTAAAAAATTTTTAGAATTTGATAAAATTTACTTTATTTCTTACCAATTTTTTTAGTAAAATTAACAGATTATATTAAAAAAATTATTTTGTAAAATAAGTCCTAATTTGAATAACGTTTGTCAATTTAAATAAATCTTGTATATTTTTGAGGTTTTACTTAGGGTTTTACTTAAGGTTTTTCATTATTCTGACCTATTAAATTTGGTTTAAAATTTGTGTTATCAGTTTTATTAATTAAAATCAAATAAAATCTAATCATTCTAAAAAAGTTTTGAATTCACGTATTAAAATTTTTTTTATATACTCGTTTTTTTTTCTTAATACTAAATAATAAAAAAATATATTGCGGATTTCTTAATAATAAAAAAAGGAATAAAAATAGCATAAAAGAAAAAAAATCACCAACAACAACATTAATTTTGTATAAACATTTGTTCAAAGAAAAATAAATCGAATATCATTTTAAAATAAAATAAAATCTAAACATTAATTGCTTCGAATGCTAAAAAGCACTGTTGTGATACAAGCGAATATTTGACAATTAACATACTTTTTTAATGGTTTAAGCAAAATTTTCGCACATTAAAAAGCATTCTGGAGGCCGCACTTTAACTTGAACTTGCAAGCAAATTAAAAAAAAAATTGATTTTGTTGTTTTTGTTTTATTAAATATATTTTCAAAATAAAAGCTAGAAATGTTTTGTGTCAAAAAATACCATTAAAACTATAAAATACTTGAACTTGAAAAAGCTTTTTAAACTCAATATACCAGCCAGCATTTTGGACAATGCAAGGAATTTGTAAAAAGTTTTTGTTTTTTTTTTTTGGAATTATAAATAAATGTTAGAAAAATGAAAGGAATTTAAAATTTTATAAAAAACAGTAAATAGTAACACATGGCAACAAAAAATTGGATTAAAAAAGAAATGATTTATTAGATGTCAACAGACGACCTAATTAAATTGGTCAGACGAGTAAAGAAAAAAGCTATCGGCGCTGGTGCCTAATAAGTTTTTTTTTAATAATTAAATTTTTAAATAAAGATTTCCTTACTAGAAGGAATACATGGATTGATAGGTATTAGATATAAAAGTAGTTTTTACCAAAATAACATATGTTATTCCTTTACCTTTTTGTCTTTGTGTATGTGTAGTATAAGATTCCACTGATAAGAGAGTATGTGGTTGTAAAAATAAGAGCAACTGATAGAAGTGTCTGCTTGTTGGAAAACTAAAGTTCATAAGTTCAAATCCCATCAGTTTATATCGGGTGTTTTCTAAAGCCCGATAGAACTTTAAATTGTAGAAAATAACAAAGCATATGACCATCGCGGATGCTCATGATGAAGCGCATTCTGGACGTCCAATTTTGGGTCACTTTTTCAAGTGCTGCTGGCCGTATGACACGAATAACACGAACAATGTTGGCCTCCAAAGCGTCAATTCTTGCTGGTTTATTGGCATAAACCAGTGACTTTACGTGCCCCTATAGGAAATAATAGAGAGGTGTCAAATCGCACGACCTAAGAGGCCAATTGACAAGTCCATTTCTCGAAATCAACTTATCGCCAAATTTTGATTTCAATAGCTCAATGATTGCGGTCGCCGTATGGCATGTAGCGCCATCTTGTTGACATTTCGTCCGCATTAATGCTATCCATATTTTCAACCATAAAATCATTATTCACTGTGCCGTTACGATCTCCGTTGACGTTAATGTAAGATCCGGCCTCATTAAGGTCGGATGATGCCATCAGCGTATAAACTTCACCAAACGGTGCATTTTTCTAGATGCAATAGAGTCTGTAGGATATATTGTAGATTGGTCTCACTACATATGTGGCAATTTTGCTTATTAACAAAGCCGTTTAGCCAAATATAGCCTCATCGCCATAGCCATAAATTGCTAAATAGATTTGTTTAAATTTTTATCGATGGAGATTTAACTTTAGCTATTTGTAGATTAAGGTTGCCGACTTCATATTCCTGCTTAGGTCAACGACATCAATTTTTGGCTTTATCTACAAAAAATAAATAAAATTTATATAAAATGGAAAAAATATATTTTAAAAATTTTCCGTTTAAATTGAGGAGAAGTAGTGCTACTGATTAAAATAATGAATGGTTTAGAAAATATTTTGCTTTAGTGTTATTTTTCTTTTCATATAAATAAGTCCTCCATTAATTATATGTGATTCTATCAAAATAAATTCTTTATTCTAAATTCTTTTCATTATTAGAGCATTCATTAATTTTCGAACGATAACATTAATAATTTGTTGTTATTTCCATCGTTTATTAATTAAGTTGTTTTTGTTAATAATGTGTGTGTGTACGTTTTTTTTTTTGGTAATTTTGAGTGTGTTTTTTTTTCATGGACATGGACAACATGTCAATAAATTAAAAAAATTTCATATTTTGAATAAAAAGAAGAAAATAAAATCTTATGGGGAATTTGTCAAGTGAGTTAGCGCGAATTTGAAATTATTTAAAATTATTAAAAAATTCAAATCGAAAGCAAGAATGCTGACAAAAGCAGAAGTAAAATAAATATATACTGAATGAAAAAAAAGAAGAAGCGGGTTTAATGTTGGTGTGAGTGACCTGACTACGCAGGATCTCAGAGTGTTTTTCACTACAATTATAACTGCAAAATAAGTTGTGGCTCCTAATTATATATGACAGCCATTTTTCGTGTTAAATTGTTGGAGGGGTTAGCTGAGACCCAGTTCTGTTTCTTCACTGGTTCGAATTTCGTGCCCTATTTTTTTTTTAACATTAAAGTTCTTTGTAACCAGCTGATAAACGATTGTTTTTCTTCTAATTTGTTTTGAATTAAAAATCTTGGTTCATACAATCAAAATATACTCAAGAAGAATGTAGCGGTCCAAGAACTTTATATCGCTTTTTTAATTGTTGTATTTTCTTTAAAAATTAATAAAAAAATGAAAAATTTATTATTCGGAATCTTTTAAAATTGCCAAAAATGCGATTTTTCAGCGATGAGGCTCGCTGAAGAAAATTTGGCGATTAAACAACAGGTCAGCTAGTAACTGCTCTAGAGCCCAATCCGTGAAAGAACGACGTAGAACGAGTCTATTCATAATGTCTTGCCAGAGTTTGCTAATAATAATAAGAAAAAATTGTTCATCAAAATTTAATTTAAAGTGTTATTTTTTATAATTTCAAGTTGTATCATGCTTAAAAAACCGCCTTTATATGGTTAAAAAAAAGCTCTGGCTCTGGCTCTGACTTCGTTTAACCAAAAAAATATTGATTGGATATAAACATTCCTCTTATTTTTATTTGTTAAATTAGTTGTTTAATAGCTGATGTTTATAACGATAAATGCTACGATAAATGCGAAGAAGCTATCCAAAAAAAGCTGCATAACATTCTTCTATTGACTAAAATTTGTAAATAATTTGTTTCTCAATAAATTCATTTGTTGTAATGAAGTATTCTCCCGGATGACAAATTGTGATATTGTTGCAATTTTTATATTTAAATAATAATTATAAATGTCTGACGATGAGTGATTCACACTATGCTACAAACGCAATACCAATAATAAAATTAAAACAAAGAACTTAAGTTCTTATTGATAAATCAAAAATACTAAAATATTAGTTTATAACTAAATTAACAAAAGGTGGGAAAAATATTGCGTAAAAACATGACAACAATATTTCGCAGAAAGTGACAAAAGTCAACCAGTGAATTATAGGCCACAGAAAGGCACTATCAGTAATGATTTTAACATTATTAATTCATTTAATATCAAAAAGAAACTTTCTAATAAAAAAGATAAAAAATTTAAATAATGTCCAGCCGTGAGAAAGAGTGTGCGTTAATTGTTGCTGGCTTAACAGCAAAAAGCAGTGATTTCACGTCGAACCATAGAAATAATCGAGAGGCGTCAAACAGCACGACCTTGGAGGCCAACTAATAAGTCCGTTTTTAGAAATCAAATAAATTTTTATTTGCAACCAATAACTCGACGTTTGCGGTATTCCTGGTTGAATGATATCTGACCCATATCAATGTCATTCATTATTTCAAATAAAAAAAAATTATTGATCATAGTGTGGAAACGATCTCCACCGACCATAACGCAACGTATACAACGATCTAAACGGTGTATTTTTTTAGAAGCTATTTTGTTAGTAGGATCTGTTGTAAATTTAATTAAAATCCTAATAAGAGTCAAAAATGAGCATCATCGCTGAAAAATAGATTGATGACTGATGTTTATTCAAAGTAAATCTGTACACTTTGGCAGCCTTATTTAATTTATTCATTATGATTTGCTTAGGTATATTCGTATATTATCAAAAAGCGAGCGAGCTATGACAGCTCAGTAAATATTTTCGTAAGTTCTATCGGCCCTAAAAAACATCCTATACGATTATATTCATTTAAGCTTTGAATTTAAGGTTCACCATATAAAAGACATCAAACCAAAGCAAACTTAAATTGATTTGCGTTAAAGATTTGAAGACATTTTTTGTTGCCCAGTAACCGGTTTTCATTAGTTATTCGGACCGGTTAATTTAAATTTGAAAATATTGTTTAATAAAATCTTTTAGTTTAACTAAAATATTGTTAAGAAAGAAAGTAAAATTCTATTAAATTAAATAAAATAAAATAGTAGTAAAATATTGTAAGAAACGCAGCACAAAAAATTAGTTAAACATAGGTTGTAACCGTTAAAGGAAATTTCTAGGTACGGTCAGATTAGTGAAACATTTGACAAAAAAGAAGTACGAGTACCACTAAAATCGTAAAAAAAATATTTAACCTTCTCAAATACTTATTAAGAAATATAAGGTTCTATGCAATATAATAGATATTATAAATCGTCATTCGCAATGATACTTGTTAGGAAATATCAAATAAACATTAGCAAAAATTGTGGTTATGTTTTTTGGTCAAATATTTGACTAATCTGGCTGCACCTTGAGTAAATAATTTGATTTGTTACTAAATGTTTTTATTTTACTAAAACATGAAGCCTTGCAAACATTTTAAAGAACTTGATTAAAGGGTTTAAAAATCTTGTAATTCTTTCAAAATTTTATTTGAGGAAACATCGTTCATTTACTAATAGAACGTCGTAACTCAAAATAAATTATTTCGAAATAACTGCAGATTAAATTTTTGACCCGTTCTCAACATCGAGAAAAATATCAGAGTGCTTAAGTTCTCACTACAATTAGTAAAATTATTCATAAACAAAAAAACCATCATTCGTTACTTTCATCATTTAAATATTAAAGGGAAAGTCTTAGAGAAACTATGTGGGATGTTTAAATTACGACGTTATTGCTGTAAAAATATATCCGTTATTGTGTCATAACCTAAAATGTGTCGTTATTTATAAAAAGAAGAACGGAATTTTTCACAATAAAATTTTTCATTAACACAGACATAAAAAAATACATTATATGCAAAAAGTCGATACATTTTAACAACAGTTTCATATATACAGTCACGAAATTTTATGCTGTTTTAGAAAGTGATATGATTTTTACGTTATGGAATTTACTCCACAACTCAAATGTGTCGTTCTTATTGACAGACTTTATTTCTTAAAACGTGAAAAGTACAATGGGGAACAAATCTGTACGAATAACTCCTAAATTTGAAATTTTGAGTTATGACGTTGTATAGTAAATGAGCCACATGTAGAACAGAGGAGATTTCTAATTCCTTTTTTTTCATTGTCACAATTTTAGTCGTTTTGTAAATAAAATCCTTTTAAATTGGACAATAATATAAATATTTTTGTGCTTATTTTTGGCTTAATTTTCAAAATTTTAAGGATGCAAATAAATTTTACTATGAGCGATTAGAAACAGGAATATTATCCAAACAAATCACAGAAAGTTAATGAACCAAAATCTTTGGTTAATTAACGTAATTAAAATTTAAAAATTTATCATAGCTTTTATCTAAAAAAATATATGATTCATTTTAATTCGTTAGATAATTTTAATGAGAGCTTACTTAAATTAATATATATGTACTTTAACTATTTATTCAAAAAAATAATACAATACACTTTTGGGTAAAACCTACCTCAAGATCTTAACTGAGTTTTAAGGGAACGAAACACCAACAGCCATCTTCAACTGAGATAAAGTGGAGAGAGTTCGAAATTTCTCAGGGAAAGATGTATAAGTAACAGTGTTGCCAGGGAAAGACAAGAAAAATTTAAGCTTTTTCTTAAAAAAAGTTACATTTTTTCAATAAAAGTTACGTTTTGCAAATTTCCATAAATAAATAGTAAATTAATGTAATTTATAAAAAATATAGTAAAGTGTTTTATTTCATATTTGAGGGAAAATAAAAAGACAACAAACTCATTTGCTGAACAAAAACAAAACAAAAAAAGCATAAACAAATTTCATACCGATGATATTCATGGGGATTTAAATTAGGAATCAATATTAATATTTCGGTATTGAAAAGTGCATGCTCTCGTTATTCAATAAAACTAGTTAAAGTAGTAAATCTTTCCTTTTTAAACTTCGGTAGAATTTACTTGTTCAATAATTTTAAAAATAATGAGCCTTATTTGCTTAAAACTTCAAGATAAAATTACGGAAAATTGACATTTGGTGTTCGACATTTGGCGTTTACAGCAAAAATATATAAATACGCAATCGAGATCACCTGTATTATTTTGCCATGGGTGCTTTTGTCAAATATTTCAAGAGGCTGCTCATATTATATCAGAGTTGGAAAGAATTGTTGCCAGAAACATTTTGTTGTTTCTAAACATGAAACAAAAACATCTCTTGACTTCTCACGAATTGAACAGAGTAATGCTATAAACACAATCAAAGGCTACCGACCATCGACTACCGACTACAAAAGTAGCTGGCTACAAAAATAGCCAAGTTGCCAGCTACTTAATTTTTTTAACGACCATCGACCACGAACTACAAAAAAAAACATCTGTTTTGACATACATGTATGTATTTAAGTTAACCAAAACAAAACAAACTTGATTTTTTTAAGTGAATTTGTGTAAAAAAAAATTTAAATGTCTCAAGAAAATTTAATTAACTTTATAAATACTATTGCTAAAATAGTGGAAACAAAGACTTCAGTGTATGAAGTGTCCACGTCCATATTTGCATGTAAATTGAACTAAACATTTACATTAAACAATATAATAAATGTATATAAACAGTAAAAATTACTATTATATACTTATCAATTTCAATAAAAAACCCAAAAAATAAAATAAATGAAACAAATTAGAAATTTATGAAAAAAGAACTAAATGGAAAATTTCACAAACAAAAAGTAAATGAAAAATGTATTTTTTTTTAAATCTTAATTTAATAATGGCAGGGGTATATAACTACAGCGCCAAGGTATCCCACAAGTATTTTGATATTACTAGTCTCTCCAGGAACTGCACATCAACCTATACCTTCGTATAGGAAGTGGAAAATCCTGTTGAATAAAAACTGTACGCGTTGCGACTTCAATTATAACTTCACTTTTTTTAAAAAAAATCTGCTCGCGCGCAGATGTTCCCCCTTCGAGATAAAGTAATAAACTGATGAAAAATGTAAACAAATTAACAGATGATTATTATTTTTCAATGGTGCCACTATAAAAGTTTTTCGCGTTTTTAATAGCGATATTTAATGTATTGCGTTTTTAAAAACACCATTTCATGCATTTATTGTATTGGCACCACTAATCTGTTTTTTGTAGCCAAGAAAAATAGAAATTAGCCTAACTGCCATCCCTAAATTAGCGCGTAAAGCGTAAGATAACTGTCAAAATTTCTCATGTTCATACAAAATGTATGAAGCATCCCTAAATAGCACGGCGTCAACGCTTAGCAATTGGAAAATCCAATTTTGACAGTGCGTTAGGAAGTGAAGTTGGCTGCTCGTTGCTTTGTTTTGTTTTGTTATGGCTGAAAAGTAGTGACAATTTAGTTATTTTTAAGGCAATCTAGCGGTTTTATCTCTGTTTTTATTTTTATACAGCGGGTTTTATAAAATAAAATTAGTTAACATTACTGTTAAAGACACAAAGTTGACGCTGTTATTTAGGGATGACATTCTAGCGCAAAAGCTATGAATTACATTGCTTTGCGTCTTACGCGCTAATTTAGGGATGGCAGTAAGTTGGCTACGGGCTACAAAAGTAGCCGTGTAGTCGGTAGTCGTGTAGCTGCTAAAAATTTATTCTCATAAGCACGCATGTATTCTATTTTTGACATCTTGTAGTCGATGGTCGGTGGACATGATTATGTTTATAGCATAAAACTTCAGCAATTTTGTTTTTGTTTATTTTAAACTAATTTTTTATGGGATTTTGATTGTATTTATTTATTAAATGGAATTGATATGTTATAGAAGGTTGATATTTTAAGAGAGAAAAATAATAAAACAATTACTTTTTCAGTGATATTACTTTATTTCGTGTCTATGCCAAAAACTACGAAAATTTGGCCTTACATTACAAAATTAGACATGTTACGCGGAGTCTTCAAAAGTTACAAAAAATATAAAAAAAAATGTAACCAAAAGGCAACACTGATTAGAAAACATGAAAACGCGATAGAGTGAAGAACAAAACCTTCTGGTAACCTTTTTTTTCTGTGAGTTAAATACTTTATATTGCATTCGAGGACTATAGAAAGAACACAAAAAAAAAACAGCAAGAAAATTATATTTTAGATATAAAACTTTTACGTGATACGTCCAGATTTTTAAGGAGCACTTCTGTAGTATTTTTGAAATTGTTACAGTAAATTGTAAATAAACATTTTAATATTTTTCTTTATTGATAGTTTAAGTTTAAAACAAGAATGTTATGGCAATGGCAGCATAAAAATATTTCGTTTTTTTTTTTTCTTGAAATAAACTCTTGTATAAAAATAATTGAATGATCGTTGTATTATAATACACAACAGAAAAAAAATATTTCAATTTTAAACTAAAATATAACACAATTTAAAAATATCTATACGAAAAACAAACGAATATATTTATGACATATTTTTGTATTTCTAGTTTAACCACAATATCTTAAAAAAAGAAAATACAAACGAAAGGTATTTAATTAAATGACTAAAACATTTATTTCGTTTTATACGTTTTGAAAAAAAAAAAAAAATTCTTTTTTGTTGTGTATAATTTTATTATAGGGGATAATAATCCCCTATGAATAAACATTTAACTTTGAATTATTAGAAGCTGTTAAAAATATATTTCTTTTCTTAAATCAAAATGTTTAAATATTTTTCTACAAAATACTGTTTGTGATTGCAAAATTTCAAAAATATTTATTTTAATTAAAGGAAGTATAAAACAATAATAAGTATTTTAATTGGACAATTTATTACAGAAATTAATAGAAAATTTTGTATTCTTTGTTGTAAATATGACTAATTTTTACTTAGCAAATGTTTTGAAAAAATAAAACACAAGTTGCTGCAGCTTTTGAGGACTCTATTTATTTTAATAAATTGAAAAATAAATGTTGTTTCAAAAGTTTAATTAAACTTAATTAAATTAGCTTTCTTATGTAAAACTGAGTAAAATATCTTCAGTGGTTAAAACTTTACGCATTTTATATAGAATCTCATACAGAGTAAAAACTTTTTGCACTTATTAAAGTCTTGTTTTCAGTTGGAAATTTATTTAAATGTTTTATTCTTTGAAATTAATATTGAATTAAAAAATAAATACCAAATTTTCTAATTAAATAAATAATGATTATAATTAATTTTTTTGATTTTTTTAATTAAATAAATAATTGAATTAATTAAAAAAAATTTTGCAAAATCTTTTTTTTGTGTACCAAAATTTGTATATAATATTAGAATTTAAAAAGATTCACAGTGTATTTTTTTAAAGTTTTTTTTTTTTTACTGAAAACGAGGAAATTTTGTGTTGCCGAGACAACAAATGTTCGCTGTCATGTTAAAATATTTTATTGCCATTTTGCATAATTACAAATAAATTTCGTTGATCCTGCGTTAAATTATCTTCTTCAGTGCGTAGACATTTTTGAGGTTATTGTCTAATGACGTCCACATCAATAGTTTACAATTTAGGCAAAAATTAACCTGTTTGACAAAATCGTCAAAGAGCGGCATTTTTGAAGATTACAAAAGTCATCCCGTTAAAAATGTTTTAGAAGTCTTGCGACGAAATTAACAGAAATTAAACAAATATTTAAATTGCGTAATTTTTTAATTTAAGAAAACTCAAAAACGATTTTGCACTTATTAAAAGTTTTATTTTTGTTCAGATTGGATATTAATTAAATTTTTAATTGATACAATTACGTATTTAATTAGAAATTCTTTTTATATTTTAAAATTAAATCACCCCTATCATGAATATATTTTCACTCGAAAATGTTTCCCTTTTCCCCAAATTGCAATCGTGAATAATTCACATGAACAATTTTTCACTTAAACAAAAATTCCCCTTATCGGGATTTATTTTTTTCCTCGGAATTTTTTTACTTTTCCCTTGGATTTGTTCTCTTAAATTTTGCTGGGGAACTGCATACATTTTGCCAGTTTTAATATGTTTAAATTAGAATATTTACATCAATAACACATTTTTAAAAACCAATATCATTTACTGCAGTGCAGACTGACATTATGCTCGTTAAAATGCAAAACAAAGATATCTATTTATTGGTTATAAATTTATGTAGATTTTTTTATTAATTTTAATTTATTTTATTGAAATACGAGTAGGTTAGTAGCAATGTCTAGGGTAGGTTAGGCAGGCAGCCGTGTTGCCACAGCCCACTTGGGTCTAATGATTGGACATTTTGTGTCTAGGGTAACTTCAAGGCCTTGTAAGCGTCTTGCACGTCACGTTCTTGAAATGAAATTACTCTCTGTTGTAGTATCTCCTCCTCTTGCAAAAACACAATAGCACCAATTGTTAACATTTCTAAATTTTTTATAACTTTAAAAAATTTGGAATATTTTTTTCCCCTATTTATATTTTCTTCTTTCTAATTTGTATTAAGTATGAATTGATAGCGGGAACAAACGTTCCCATGAAACTCACAATTTTCCCTTCATGGGGGAATAAAAATTTCGTGGGAATGAAAATTTCACATTTTGTTCACGATAGGGGTGAATAAATAATTAATTCTTTTAATTATTATTTAATTAAATATATAATTGAGTAAATTACAAATTTAATAAAGTTTCAAACTGAATCTTTTTTGAATATTTTTTTTCCTGTTACTATGTATATTTGTCATTGTCTAAATATTGGGATAAATTTTGAAATTTTTTTTAGATCTTTTCGAAGTACTTAATGCATTATTCTTTTATATCTATTGAAATGAAGCTAAAAAAAACATCGTTCGATTTTTGACTTAACTATGATCGTTTGCCGGTGGAAGATTCTTCGAAAATGGCGCCAGAAACAATTCTATAAAAAATTGGTATTTAAAAACTCATTATGAAGAGCTCTTTAAATAAGTAAAAATTGTATGATGTTGCGTTATAGATTTCTGGCAGGTCTTTGGCAGCTTAAGATGACTGTGATTCTACTATTGATTGAACCTATTCCTAAACTAATATTTTTTTTTCGAAGTGTTGAATACTAAATAAAAATGTTTTATGGAGAAGTATAAACAATATTTTGACAATGAAACTAGAGTACAGAGTCTAAGATGATTTCCACAAATAGAGATTTAACCGCCACTGTCTATTACTGTGAATGCTGTTTTGTTTACAATTTTTATCCGTCCTTTTTATTTCTTTTATATATTTCTTTTATATGTTAAGATACATGTTAGGATATTTATAAAAACTTTGCAGATTCCGAGCGGAAAATATTGAATACAAACTCATAATTAGTAGCCATCTTTTTTAAATAAATGTGTAATTTTAATAGCTGACCAAGCTCAGTACAGTTAAGACTGATTGTTAACTAAATTAAATCCTACTAAGAAGCTCAGTTTCTTTACCAAAAAAGTTTGTATTCAAGATAAAGTTTTTGTTTTAATGTGTGTAATTAGTGTGTATTTTATAGCAATTAAAACATTCAATATAAATCAATAAATTGCTATTCAAATTGTTTATAATTGGTGCTTACAATCGAATTGGAAATAGTGAGCTTGGGAAGCAAGAGACTTCACCCAAAAATTAAAAATATTTCGGAATTTCTTAGAAAATACAAATTTCACCAATTTATTCAACTTTCATGAAATAAAAAACTATAAACTAAAATAATAAAATTAAAAAAAAAATTTTATTCTAAAAAATTAATATTTAAGTAGGATTAGTAAGTTGAATAAAAATCAAGATTCAAAATTAATCTGAATTATTAAACATTAAAAAAAAAACAAATTTTAAGTATAGAATTTAGATATCACGGAAATTTTTATTTTCATCATGATGCGATGCGATGATTTAATTAAAACATCAAGACATCAAAATTTTATACAAATAATTTAAATTTCTACAAAGTACTTAAAGGTTCAATGCGACATCCCATAATCACCTTATGAAAAATATTGTATATGATTATTGGTGACATGCTAATTTGCTATCACCATAACCGTAACCATAGGTTAATTTAGACAGGTAGCCGTGTTGCTATAACTCACTTGGGTCTATTGATTAGTCCCTTTGCGTTACCCCAACCATAAATATCAATTAAATTTTGATTTTGTACCATAACCATATACAGTTGACTATTGAGCTTATTTTGTTTATATTTTTTACGTTCTCTGCACTATATTGGAAAGTTTTAATTTATAATTTTTTATTGAGTTTCTTTTATTGCCATTCACTGGCGGTAAGCATGATTACGGTTATGGCCATGGTTACGACTATGTCTTTACTGTGTGGCACGTCTATTTGTACGTACCTCAAATATTAAGTAGAGGTTTACTTGCTAAAATTGTGGGGGTTGATGAGGATGGCTTCCAAGCGGCTGTCTTCACCAAATACTAAGAAAATGGAACCGCAAGCACTAGCACTTAGCGACAAAAAAAAAGAAACACAAGAATTTAAATTATTTCAATCAATTTATAAGAAAGGGAAAAGTTCCAAATCAACTTTCCTTTAGTTTGTTTAGTCCAAAAATAAATAATTTTTACACAATTATTAAAAGGAAAATTAAAATTGCATTTAAGAAAAATGGCGCGAACGACGTAGAGATTTTTTTGAATCAAGTACAAAAAAGGAACTCTATTTTTATTAATAAAAAATATTTTAACGAAAAAAGGTAATTAAGAAAACCGTTAGTGATCACAGCGTCCCTTAGACGTCAACCAAGCCATGAGTCAGGGTTGGGAACCTTTACATTTCAGACATCAACACTTACATAGACACTTGCCTTAAAGAATATCTATGTTAAGTAGTCTAAAATGTGTACATTTTTTGAAAAAACTCATTGAGGATAGTTTTTTGTAAAAGTGTTTTTTTTTTGTTTTAAAATTTGTTGTTTTTAAGGCAACCAAACTTTGCGCTGTTTGGAAACCAACTATTCGCTATATTATACGAGGGCTGCTCTATATATTTCTGACCTAATAGTGAAAATGCGAATATTTATAATCAAAAATGGTTTTATTGTTTTTCAAAGTATTCTCCAGCATGATTTATACACTTTTGCATGCGCTCAAACCAGTTGTCGAAGCACTTTTTCCACTCCGATTGAGACACCTCTAAAACACGGTTTTTGAACACTTCAACAGCTTCTTCTGGCGACGAAAATCGTTGACTACGCATTTTTTTCTTGATGTGCGGAAACAAGAAGAAGTCATTAGGTGCCAACTCAGGGCTGTACGGCGGATGACCCATTAATTCGACGTTTTGACCGGTCAAAAACGCTCTGGTTTGAGCCGATGTGTGAGAGCTCGCATTGTCATGGTGAACAACGATTCGTCTTCTCTTGATGGTTTTTCGAATTTCTCCGATGACTTAAGGCAAACAAATTGTAGTGTACCACTCAGAAGTGACCGCCCTACGTTGCTCAAGCGGAACAGTCGCCATATGACCAGTTTTGCCGAAGAAACAGGCGACCATTTGCTTCGAAGTGCTTCTTCCACGAACAACTTTCGTTGGATTTTGCTCGTCTTTGAAGACCCACACGGTCGATTGTTGTTTCGTTTCGGCCTCATACGCATAGATCCATGATTCGTCACCTGTGACGATCGTATAAACGTCTTTTGAAGCACCGCAATCGTATTTTTGCAACATTTCTTTGCACCAATCGACACGAGCCTTTTTTGAGCGACTTTCAAATTTTGCAGGATCGAACGAGAACAAACCTTTTTCGGCCAGGTGTTCATGCAGTATCGAATGTATGCTGGTGGAAGAAATGTCCAAGGATGTCTCTATCTCTCGGTATGTCGCATGTCGATCTTGCATTATGAGTTCACGCACGGCATCAATGTTCTCTGGCACAACAGCCGTTTTTGGACGACCTTCACGGAATACGTCTTTGAGCGAGCTTCGGCCACGATTAAATTCATTATACCAATTTTTCAAAGTGCTATAGGATGGTGCTTCATCGCCATACAAAGATTTAAGTTCATCAATGCACTCTTGTCGTGATAATCCACGTCGAAAGTTGTGAAAAATGATGGCACGAAAATGTTCACGAGTTAATTCCATTTTTTTCTATATTAATTTTTTCAAGTCGCTGTAAACAACACAAATGATGGTCGTACGTCAAAACGTTTTGAGTACGATTATGCTTAAAAATTATAAACTTTCCAATGAAAATGTTAGATTGCACTTGGCAGCACTCAGTGTTGCCAGGCCAGAAATATATATAGCAGCCCTCGTATTCATAGATGTCTATTACATGTGGCATCGTCACAAAAATAGTGTTTTAACATTTTTTCAAATAATTGTTATGCTATTCATTTTATTTGTACTTTTATGAACAATAATTTATATATTTAATAATAAAATAAATCCGCCAATTGTAAGTTTGACTCACACACAAGGGGTTCCAAATCAAATTTGGACCACCCTTTAATTATTAATTTAATTTTTTAACTTGTTACAGCAGACATAGTAATACGTAATTTTGTTTTTTTTAATAAGGCCTTACAAAAGTAACATTGCTATTGGGACACCTTTCCCTTTTATTTTTTTAGCAGCAAAGTTGCAATACATATTCTTCGTAAATTTATATTCTCACTGCTTGCTGTAAAATAGTAAGAACATGTATATAAAAATCAAGTTACTTTTAGGGCATCCTTTTTTATTTTATATGTCCTTACAGTAGAAAACACATGTGTTTACCTATAACGGTTTAAAGCGTTAATCAAAGTCACTGCTTCCAAGGAAACACCTTTTAATTGAAAAATTTATTGTTTACATTTTATTGTTTTAGCGAGCCTAATTTTTCATACTCTGCTTAAATTCTTAATGCCTGCCCACTACGTTTTTAGCCATTAAGATTAGTCAAGTCATTTTAGGAATATCCTATAGCTAAAAGTTTTTTCTACTTGTTCCTACAGTGGACGTAATTTTACTAACTCTGTGCAAATTTCACATGTTCTTTTTTAATACAGTTCAAAAAATCCAATATTTTTATAAACGTAACGTCACTTTTGGAACACCCTTTACATTTTAGTTTTTTGTTGTTATGGCAATACACCTGCTGTGATAATTTTAAGGATCTACCTTGACGAGCAGTTTAAGAAACCCTAAAATTAAATATGGGCGTATGATTATTTTTTATTAAAACTTAAAATTCCACATTAATCATACGCCCTTAAGTAGTTAATTATTTTAAATTAAATCTATAAAATTAATTTTTAATTCTCTTTTAATATTTTCAGGAAAAAGGTTCCTTCATATCTGCTGTGTATTGTCGTGATACAAATTGTCCCGGCCTTGCTGTACCCGAAGTCACTGGTCTGCCGCATCCAAACTGGAATTGTTTAGAGTGCAAACAAAAGTCCACGCATGCACAAATGGTTAAGGCTCAAGATTTTGCTTCCGGTGCCATTAATGCCAAAACCAATTCACACTCTTTAAAAACACTCATTGAATATTTGGACGAAAAATGTAGCAGTTTTATACCCGAAAGTAATTTTGTTGTCATTGATGCCAAAATGCAGGTCATTGCACGTCTTAGCAAAAGTCTTGAAGATTGTGGCGAAGAAGCGTTGGGAATTAAGGCTAAATATTGTCAGGATATTTTAAATATAATGGATAAATTGGGTTTAGGTGATTGTGTTATGCGCACGTATTTGGAAAAAGAAAAAGCCAAGTGAATGTTTGAAATTTTGTAATAATAAAAAAAAAAAAATATTTATAATAAATAACAAGTATTTTAACATAAAAGAAAAAAATCAAATAAAATGTTTTAAATTTTGTTAAAAAGTCGTCGTTTAAAACAAACAATAATTGTCAGTTGTTTTATTTTGTTTGTTTTCTACAATGGAAGCAAAAAAGGTAAATTATTAAATTATTAAGATTTCATTTCAATTAGCTTTTTCCTTCTAATTTCAATAATAGCAAGTGCCAAATAGCATGATGTGTTATTGCTCATGCAGAATAGAAAAATTTATTAGAAAATATAAAGATTTCAAAAATGTATTTTAAATTGCTTGAATATTTTTAAGAGAATTAAAATAATTATAAATTCATTTAACTTGTCACTTGCTATAAATTTTATAATTTTTAAACAAATTGTACTTTCCTTTTGTGTCAAAACAATGTAAGACAAATATATAATAAGCTTTTAATCTTCAGAAAAATGTAAAGTGTCAATTTGTAAAGAAATGTTTCTAAGTAAAAAAAAAATAATTTGGGGGTCAAAAAATTTTTTTTAATTTTAAATTGAATTTTTTAATTTTTTTTGAATTTTTGTAGTGATAACAGATTAAAGCCCTTTTGCTCCTAGGACGCTTAGTTACCGAGATAAATGAGTTTAAAGGTTTCTAAGTAAAAAAAAATAATTTGAGGGGTCAAAAAATTTTTTTTAATTTTAAAAATTAATTTTTTAATTTTTTTTAATTTTTGTAGTGATAACAGATTAAAGCCCTTTTGCTCCTAGGACGCTTAGTTACCGAGATAAATGAGTTTAAAGGTTTCTAAGTAAAAAAAAAATAATTTGATGGGTCAAAAAATTTTTTTTAATTTTAAATTGAATTTTTTAATTTTTGTAGTGATAACAGATTAAAGCCCTTTTGCTCCTAGGACGCTTAGTTACCGAGATAAATGAGTTTAAAGGTTTCTAAGTAAAAAAAAAATAATTTGAGGGGTCAAAAAATTTTTTTTAATTTTAAATTGAATTTTTTAATTTTTGTAGTAATAACAGATTAAAGTCCTTTTGCTCCTAGGACGCTTAGTTACCGAGATAAATGAGTTTAAAGGTTTCTAAGTAAAAAAATAATTTGAGGGGTCAAAAAATTTTTTTTAATTTTAAATTGAATTTTTTAATTTTTGAAGTGATAACAGATTAAAGCCCTTTTGCTCCCAGGACGCTTAGTTACCGAGATAAATGAGTTTTAAGGTTTCTAAGTAAAAAAAAAAAATAATTTGATGGGTCAAAAAATTTTTTTTAATTTTAAATTGAATTTTTTAATTTTTGTAGTGATAACAGATTAAAGCCCTTTTGCTCCTAGGACGCTTAGTTACCGAGATAAATGAGTTTAAAGGTTTCTAAGTAAAAAAAAATAATTTGAGGGGTCAAAAAATTTTTTTTAATTTTAAATTTAATTTTTTAATTTTTGTAGTGATAACAGATTAAAGCCCTTTTGCTCCTAGGACGCTTAGTTACCGAGATAAATGAGTTTAAAGGTTTCTAGGTAAAAAAAAATAATTTGAGGGGTCAAAAAATTTTTTTTAATTTTAAATTAAATTTTTTAATTTTTTTTAATTTTTGTAGTGATAACAGATTAAAGCCCTTTTGCTCCTAGGACGCTTAGTTACCGAGATAAATGAGTTTAAAGGTTTCTAAGTAAAAAAAAAATAATTTGAGGGGTCAAAAATTTTTTTTTAATTTTAAATTGAATTTTTTAATTTTTTTTAATTTTTGTAGTGATAACAGATTAAAGCCCTTTTGCTCCTAGGACGCTTAGTTACCGAGATAAATGAGTTTAAAGGTTTCTAAGTAAAAAAAAATAATTTGAGGGGTCAAAAAATTTTTTTTAATTTTAAATTGAATTTTTTAATTTTTTTTAATTTTTGAATTGATAACAGATTAAAGCCCTTTTGCTCCTAGGACGCTTAGTTACCCAGATAAATGAGTTTAAAGGTTTCTAAGTAAAAAAAATAATTTGAGGGGTCAAAAATTTTTTTTTAATTTTAAATTGAATTTTTTAATTTTTGTAGTGATACCAGATTAAAGCCCTTTTGCTCCTAGGACGCTTAGTTACCGAGATAAATGAGTTTAAAGGTTTCTAAGTAAAAAAAAATAATTTGAGGGGTCAAAAAATTTTTTTTAATTTTAAATTTAATTTTTTAATTTTTGTAGTGATAACAGATTAAAGCCCTTTTGCTCCTAGGACGCTTAGTTACCGAGATAAATGAGTTTAAAGGTTTCTAAGTAAAAAAAAATAATTTGAGGGGTCAAAAAATTTTTTTTAATTTTAAACTGAATTTTTTAATTTTTTTTTAATTTTTGTAGTGATACCAGATTAAAGCCCTTTTGCTCCTAGGACGCTTAGTTACCGAGATAAATGAGTTTAAAGGTTTCTAAGTAAAAAAAAAATAATTTGAAGGGTCAAAAAATTTTTTTTAATTTTAAATTGAATTTTTTAATTTTTTTTAATTTTTGTAGTGATACCAGATTAAAGCCCTTTTGCTCCTAGGACGCTTAGTTACCGAGATAAATGAGTTTAAAGGTTTCTAAGTAAAAAAAAAAAATTTGAGGGGTCAAAAAATTTTTTTTTAATTTTAAATTGAATTTTTTAATTTTTGTAGTGATACCAGATTAAAGCCCTTTTGCTCCTAGGACGCTTAGTTACCGAGATAAATGAGTTTAAAGGTTTCTAAGTAAAAAAAAAATAATTTGAGGGGTCAAAAATTTTTTTTTAATTTTAAATTGAATTTTTTAATTTTTTTTAATTTTTGTAGTGATACCAGATTAAAGCCCTTTTGCTCCTAGGACGCTTAGTTACCGAGATAAATGAGTTTAAAGGTTTCTAAGTAAAAAAAAATAATTTGAGTGGTCAAAAAATTTTTTTTAATTTTAAATTGAATTTTTTAATTTTTTTTAATTTTTGTAGTGATACCAGATTAAAGCCCTTTTACTCCTAGGACGCTTAGTTACCGAGATAAATGAGTTTAAAGGTTTCTAAGTAAAAAAAAATAATTTGAGGGGTCAAAAAATTTTTTTTAATTTTAAATTGAATTTTTTAATTTTTTTTAATTTTTGTAGTGATACCAGATTAAAGCCCTTTTGCTCCTAGGACACTTAGTTACCGAGATAAATGAGTTTAAAGGTTTCTAAGTAAAAAAAATAATTTGAGGGGTCAAAAAATTTTTTTTAATTTTAAATTGAATTTTTTAATTTTTTTTAATTTTTGTAGTGATACCAGATTAAAGCCCTTTTGCTCCTAGGACGCTTAGTTACCGAGATAAATGAGTTTAAAGGTTTCTAAGTAAAAAAATAAAAAATTTTTTTTAATTTTAAATTGAATTTTTTAATTTTTTTTAATTTTTGTAGTGATACCAGATTAAAGCCCTTTTGCTCCTAGGACGCTTAGTTACCGAGATAAATGAGTTTAAAGGTTTCTAAGTAAAAAAAAATAATTTGAGGGGTCAAAAAATTTTTTTTAATTTTAAATTGAATTTTTTTTATTTTTTTTAATTTTTGTAGTGATACCAGATTAAAGCCCTTTTGCTCCTAGGACGCTTAGTTACCGAGATAAATGAGTTTAAAGGTTTCTAAGTAAAAAAAAATAATTTGAGGGGTCAAAAAATTTTTTTTAATTTTAAATTGAATTTTTTAATTTTTTTTAATTTTTGTAGTGATACCAGATTAAAGCCCTTTTGCTCCTAGGACGCTTAGTTACCGAGATAAATGAGTTTAAAGGTTTCTAAGTAAAAAAAAAAATAATTTGAGGGGTCAACAAATTTTTTTTAATTTTAAATTGAATTTTTTAATTTTTTTTTAATTTTTGTAGTGATACCAGATTAAAGCCCTTTTGCTCCTAGGACGCTTAGTTACCGAGATAAATGAGTTTAAAGGTTTCTAAGTAAAAAAAATAATTTGAGGGGTCAAAAAATTTTTTTTAATTTTAAATAGAATTTTTTAATTTTTTTTTAATTTTTGTAGTGATACCAGATTAAAGCCCTTTTGCTCCTAGGACGCTTAGTTACCGAGATAAATGAGTTTAAAGGTTTCTAAGTAAAAAAAATAATTTGAGGAGTCAAAAAATTTTTTTTGAATTTTAAATTGAATTTTTTAATTTTTTTTAATTTTTGTAGTGATACCAGATTAAAGCCCTTTTGCTCCTAGGACGCTTAGTTACCGAGATAAATGAGTTTAAAGGTTTCTAAGTAAAAAAAAATAATTTGAGGGGTCAAAAAATTTTTTTTAATTTTAAATTGAATTTTTTAATTTTTTTAATTTTTGTAGTGATACCAGATTAAAGCCCTTTTGCTCCTAGGACGCTTAGTTACCGAGATAAATGAGTTTAAAGGTTTCTAAGTAAAAAAAAATAATTTGAGGGGTCAAGAAATTTTTTTTAATTTTAAATTGAATTTTTTAATTTTTTTTAATTTTTGTAGTGATACCAGATTAAAGCCCTTTTGCTCCTAGGACGCTTAGTTACCGAGATAAATGAGTTTAAAGGTTTCTAAGTAAAAAAAAATAATTTGAGGGGTCAAAAAATTTTTTTTAATTTTAAATTGAATTTTTTAATTTTTTTTTAATTTTTGTAGTGATACCAGATTAAAGCCCTTTTGCTCCTAGGACGCTTAGTTACCGAGATAAATGAGTTTAAAAGTTTCTAAGTAAAAAAAAATAAGTTGAGGGGTCAAAAAATTTTTTTTAATTTTAAATTGAATTTTTTAATTTTTTTTAATTTTTGTAGTGATACCAGATTAAAGCCCTTTTGCTCCTAGGACGCTTAGTTACCGAGATAAATGAGTTTAAAGGTTTCTAAGTAAAAAAAAATAATTTGAGGGGTCAAAAAATTTTTTTTAATTTTAAATTGAATTTTTTAATTTTTTTTAATTTTTGTAGTGATACCAGATTAAAGCCCTTTTGCTCCTAGGACGCTTAGTTACCGAGATAAATGAGTTTAAAGGTTTCTAAGTAAAAAAAAATAATTTGAGGGGTCAAAAAATTTTTTTTAATTTTAAATTGAATTTTTTAATTTTTTTTTAATTTTTGTAGTGATACCAGATTAAAGCCTTTTTGCTCCTAGGACGCTTAGTTACCGAGATATATGAGTTTAAAGGTTTCTAAGTAAAAAAAAATAATTTGAGGGGTCAAAAAATTTTTTTTAATTTTAAATTGAATTTTTTAATTTTTTTTAATTTTTGTAGTGATACCAGATTAAAGCCCTTTTGCTCCTAGGACGCTTAGTTACCGAGATAAATGAGTTTAAAGGTTTCTAAGTAAAAAAAAATAAAAAATTTTTTTTAATTTTAAATTGAATTTTTTAATTTTTTTTAATTTTTGTAGTGATACCAGATTAAAGCCCTTTTGCTCCTAGGACGCTTAGTTACCGAGATAAATGAGTTTAAAGGTTTCTAAGTAAAAAAAAATAATTTGAGGGGTCAAAAAATTTTTTTTAATTTTAAATTGAATTTTTTAATTTTTTTTTAATTTTTGTAGTGATACCAGATTAAAGCCCTTTTGCTCCTAGGACGCTTAGTTACCGAGATAAATGAGTTTAAAGGTTTCTAAGTAAAAAAAAATAATTTGAGGGGTCAAAAAATTTTTTTTAATTTTAAAGTGAATTTTTTAATTTTTTTTAATTTTTGTAGTGATACCAGATTAAAGCCCTTTTGCTCCTAGGACGCTTAGTTACCGAGATAAATGAGTTTAAAGGTTTCTAAGTAAAAAAAAATAATTTGAGGGGTCAAAAAATTTTTTTTAATTTTAAATTGAATTTTTTAATTTTTTTTAATTTTTGTAGTGATACCAGATTAAAGCCCTTTTGCTCCTAGGACGCTTAGTTACCGAGATAAATGAGTTTAAAGGTTTCTAAGTAAAAAAAAAATAATTTGAGGGGACAAAAAATTTTTTTTAATTTTAAATTGAATTTTTTAATTTTTTTTAATTTTTGTAGTGATACCAGATTAAAGCCCTTTTGCTCCTAGCACGCTTAGTTACCGAGATAAATGAGTTTAAAGGTTTCTAAGTAAAAAAAAAAATAATTTGAGGGGTCAAAAAATTTTTTTTAATTTTAAATTGAATTTTTTAATTTTTTTTAATTTTTGTAGTGATACCAGATTAAAGCCCTTTTGCTCCTAGCACGCTTAGTTACCGAGATAAATGAGTTTAAAGGTTTCTAAGTAAAAAAAAAAATAATTTGAGGGGTCAAAAAATTTTTTTTAATTTTAAATTGAATTTTTTAATTTTTTTTTAATTTTTGTAGTGATACCAGATTAAAGCCCTTTTGCTCCTAGGACGCTTAGTTACCGAGATAAATGAGTTTAAAGGTTTCTAAGTAAAAAAAAATAATTTGAGGGGTCAAAAAATTTTTTTTAATTTTAAATTGAATTTTTTAATTTTTTTTAATTTTTGTAGTGATACCAGATTAAAGCCCTTTTGCTCCTAGGACGCTTAGTTACCGAGATAAATGAGTTTAATGGTTTCTAAGTAAAAAAAAATAATTTGAGGGGTCAAAAAATTTTTTTTAATTTTAAATTGAATTTTTTAATTTTTTTTAATTTTTGTAGTGATACCATATTAAAGCCCTTTTGCTCCTAGGACGCTTAGTTACCGAGATAAATGAGTTTAAAGGTTTCTAAGTAAAAAAACATAATTTGAGGGGTCAAAAAATTTTTTTTAATTTTAAATTGAATTTTTTAATTTTTTTTTAATTTTTGTAGTGATACCAGATTAAAGCCCTTTTGCTCCTAGGACGCTTAGTTACCGAGATAAATGAGTTTAAAGGTTTCTAAGTAAAAAAAAATAATTTGAGGGGTCAAAAAATTTTTTTTAATTTTAAATTGAATTTTTTAATTTTTTTTAATTTTTGTAGTGATACCAGATTAAAGCCCTTTTGCTCCTAGGACGCTTAGTTACCGAGATAAATGAGTTTAAAGGTTTCTAAGTAAAAAAAAATAATTTGAGGGGTCAAAAAATTTTTTTTAATTTTAAATTGAATTTTTTAATTTTTGTAGTGATACCAGATTAAAGCCCTTTTGCTCCTAGGACGCTTAGTTACCGAGATAAATGAGTTTAAAGGTTTCTAAGTAAAAAAAAATAATTTGAGGGGTCAAAAAATTTTTTTTAATTTTAAATTGAATTTTTTAATTTTTTTTTTAATTTTTGTAGTGATACCAGATTAAAGCCCTTTTGCTCCTAGGACGCTTAGTTACCGAGATATATGAGTTTAAAGGTTTCTAAGTAAAAAAAAATAATTTGAGGGGTCAAAAAATTTTTTTTAATTTTAAATTGAATTTTTTAATTTTTTTTAATTTTTGTAGTGATACCAGATTAAAGCCCTTTTGCTCCTAGGACGCTTAGTTACCGAGATAAATGAGTTTAAAGGTTTCTAAGTAAAAAAAAAATAATTTGAGGGGTCAAAAAATTTTTTTTAATTTTAAATTGAATTTTTTAATTTTTTTTAATTTTTGTAGTGATACCAGATTAAAGCCCTTTTGCTCCTAGGACGCTTAATTACCGAGATAAATGAGTTTAAAGGTTTCTAAGTAAAAAAAAATAATTTGAGGGGTCAAAAAATTTTTTTTAATTTTAAATTGAATTTTTTAATTTTTTTTTAATTTTTGTAGTGATACCAGATTAAAGCCCTTTTGCTCCTAGGACGCTTAGTTACCGAGATAAATGAGTTTAAAGGTTTCTAAGTAAAAAAAAATAATTTGAGGGGTCAAAAAATTTTTTTTAATTTTAAATTGAATTTTTTAATTTTTTTTAATTTTTGTAGTGATACCAGATTAAAGCCCTTTTGCTCCTAGGACGCTTAGTTACCGAGATAAATGAGTTTAAAGGTTTCTAAGTAAAAAAAAATAATTTGAGGGGTCAAAAAATTTTTTTTAATTTTAAATTGAATTTTTTAATTTTTTTTAAATTTTTGTAGTGATACCAGATTAAAGCCCTTTTGCTCCTAGGACGCTTAGTTACCGAGTTTAAAGGTTTCTAAGTAAAAAAAAATAATTTGAGGGGTCAAAAAATTTTTTTTAATTTTAAATTGAATTTTTTAATATTTTTTAATTTTTGTAGTAATACCATATTAAAGCCCTTTTGCTCCTAGGACGCTTAGTTACCGAGATAAATGAGTTTAAAGGTTTCTAAGTAAAAAAACATAATTTGAGGGGTCAAAAAATTTTTTTTAATTTTAAATTGAATTTTTTAATTTTTTTTTAATTTTTGTAGTGATACCAGATTAAAGCCCTTTTGCTCCTAGGACGCTTAGTTACCGAGATAAATGAGTTTAAAGGTTTCTAAGTAAAAAAAAATAATTTGAGGGGTCAAAAAATTTTTTTTAATTTTAAATTGAATTTTTTAATTTTTTTTAATTTTTGTAGTGATACCAGATTAAAGCCCTTTTGCTCCTAGGACGCTTAGTTACCGAGATAAATGAGTTTAAAGGTTTCTAAGTAAAAAAAAAATAATTTGAGGGGTCAAAAAATTTTTTTTAATTTTAAATTGAATTTTTTAATTTTTTTTAATTTTTGTAGTGATACCATATTAAAGCCCTTTTGCTCCTAGGACGCTTAGTTACCGAGATAAATGAGTTTAAAGGTTTCTAAGTAAAAAAACATAATTTGAGGGGTCAAAAAATTTTTTTTAATTTTAAACTGAATTTTTTAATTTTTTTTAATTTTTGTAGTGATACCAGATTAAAGCCCTTTTGCTCCTAGGACGCTTAGTTACCGAGATAAATGAGTTTAAAAGTTTCTAAGTAAAAAAAAATAAGTTGAGGGGTCAAAAAATTTTTTTTAATTTTAAATTGAATTTTTTAATTTTTGTAGTAATACCATATTAAAGCCCTTTTGCTCCTAGGACGCTTAGTTACCGAGATAAATGAGTTTAAAGGTTTCTAAGTAAAAAAACATAATTTGAGGGGTCAAAAAATTTTTTTTAATTTTAAATTGAATTTTTTAATTTTTTTTTAATTTTTGTAGTGATACCAGATTAAAGCCCTTTTGCTCCTAGGACGCTTAGTTACCGAGATAAATGAGTTTAAAGGTTTCTAAGTAAAAAAAAATAATTTGAGGGGTCAAAAAATTTTTTTTAATTTTAAATTGAATTTTTTAATTTTTTTTAATTTTTGTAGTGATACCAGATTAAAGCCCTTTTGCTCCTAGGACGCTTAGTTACCGAGATAAATGAGTTTAAAGGTTTCTAAGTAAAAAAAAAATAATTTGAGGGGTCAAAAAATTTTTTTTAATTTTAAATTGAATTTTTTAATTTTTTTTAATTTTTGTAGTGATACCATATTAAAGCCCTTTTGCTCCTAGGACGCTTAGTTACCGAGATAAATGAGTTTAAAGGTTTCTAAGTAAAAAAACATAATTTGAGGGGTCAAAAAATTTTTTTTAATTTTAAACTGAATTTTTTAATTTTTTTTAATTTTTGTAGTGATACCAGATTAAAGCCCTTTTGCTCCTAGGACGCTTAGTTACCGAGATAAATGAGTTTAAAAGTTTCTAAGTAAAAAAAAATAAGTTGAGGGGTCAAAAAATTTTTTTTAATTTTAAATTGAATTTTTTAATTTTTTTTAATTTTTGTAGTGATACCAGATTAAAGCCCTTTTGCTCCTAGGACGCTTAGTTACCGAGATAAATGAGTTTAAAGGTTTCTAAGTAAAAAAAAATAATTTGAGGGGTCAAAAAATTTTTTTTAATTTTAAATTGAATTTTTTAATTTTTTTTAATTTTTGTAGTGATACCAGATTAAAGCCCTTTTGCTCCTAGGACGCTTAGTTACCGAGATAAATGAGTTTAAAGGTTTCTAAGTAAAAAAAAATAATTTGAGGGGTCAAAAAATTTTTTTTAATTTTAAATTGAATTTTTTAATTTTTTTTTAATTTTTGTAGTGATACCAGATTAAAGCCCTTTTGCTCCTAGGACGCTTAGTTACCGAGATATATGAGTTTAAAGGTTTCTAAGTAAAAAAAAATAATTTGAGGGGTCAAAAAATTTTTTTTAATTTTTTTTAATTTTTGTAGTGATACCAGATTAAAGCCCTTTTGCTCCTAGGACGCTTAGTTACCGAGATAAATGAGTTTAAAGGTTTCTAAGTAAAAAAAAATAATTTGAGGGGTCAAAAAATTTTTTTTAATTTTAAATTGAATTTTTTAATTTTTTTTAATTTTTGTAGTGATACCAGATTAAAGCCCTTTTGCTCCTAGGACGCTTGGTTACCGAGATAAATGAATTTAAAGGTTTCTAAGTAAAAAAAAAATAATTTGAGGGGTCAAAAATTTTTTTTAATTTTAAATTGAATTTTTTAATTTTTTTTAATTTTTGTAGTGATACCACATTAAAGCCCTTTTGCTCCTAGGACGCTTAGTTACCGAGATAAATGAGTTTAAAGGTTTCTAAGTAAAAAAAAATAATTTGAGGGGTCAAAAAATTTTTTTTAATTTTAAATTGAATTTTTTAATTTTTTTTAATTTTTGTAGTGATACCAGATTAAAGCCCTTTTGCTCCTAGGACGCTTAGTTACCGAGATAAATGAGTTTAAAGGTTTCTAAGTAAAAAAAAATAATTTGAGGGGTCAAAAAATTTTTTTTAATTTTAAATTGAATTTTTTAATTTTTTTTAATTTTTGTAGTGATACCAGATTAAAGCCCTTTTGCTCCTAGGATGCTTAGTTACCGAGATAAATGAGTTTAAAGGTTTCTAAGTAAAAAAAATAATTTGATGGGTCAAAAAATTTTTTTTAATTTTAAATTGAATTTTTTAATTTTTTTTAATTTTTGTAGTGATACCAGATTAAAGCCCTTTTGCTCCTAGGACGCTTAGTTACCGAGATAAATGAGTTTAAAGGTTTCTAAGTAAAAAAAAATAATTTGAGGGGTCAAAAATTTTTTTTTAATTTTAAACTGAATTTTTTAATTTTTTTTAATTTTTGTAGTGATACCAGATTAAAGCCCTTTTGCTCCTAGGACGCTTAGTTACCGAGATAAATGAGTTTAAAAGTTTCTAAGTAAAAAAAAATAAGTTGAGGGGTCAAAAAATTTTTTTTAATTTTAAATTGAATTTTTTAATTTTTTTTAATTTTTGTAGTGATACCAGATTAAAGCCCTTTTGCTCCTAGGACGCTTAGTTACCGAGATAAATGAGTTTAAAGGTTTCTAAGTAAAAAAAAATAATTTGAGGGGTCAAAAAATTTTTTTTAATTTTAAATTGAATTTTTTAATTTTTTTTAATTTTTGTAGTGATACCAGATTAAAGCCCTTTTGCTCCTAGGACGCTTAGTTACCGAGATAAATGAGTTTAAAGGTTTCTAAGTAAAAAAAAATAATTTGAGGGGTCAAAAAATTTTTTTTAATTTTAAATTGAATTTTTTAATTTTTTTTTAATTTTTGTAGTGATACCAGATTAAAGCCCTTTTGCTCCTAGGACGCTTAGTTACCGAGATATATGAGTTTAAAGGTTTCTAAGTAAAAAAAAATAATTTGAGGGGTCAAAAAATTTTTTTTAATTTTTTTTAATTTTTGTAGTGATACCAGATTAAAGCCCTTTTGCTCCTAGGACGCTTAGTTACCGAGATAAATGAGTTTAAAGGTTTCTAAGTAAAAAAAAATAATTTGAGGGGTCAAAAAATTTTTTTTAATTTTAAATTGAATTTTTTAATTTTTTTTAATTTTTGTAGTGATACCAGATTAAAGCCCTTTTGCTCCTAGGACGCTTAGTTACCGAGATAAATGAGTTTAAAGGTTTCTAAGTAAAAAAAAATAATTTGAGGGGTCAAAAAATTTTTTTTAATTTTAAATTGAATTTTTTAATTTTTTTTAATTTTTGTAGTGATACCAGATTAAAGCCCTTTTGCTCCTAGGACGCTTAGTTACCGAGATAAATGAGTTTAAAGGTTTCTAAGTAAAAAAAAATAATTTGAGGGGTCAAAAAATTTTTTTTAATTTTAAATTGAATTTTTTAATTTTTTTTTAATTTTTGTAGTGATACCAGATTAAAGCCCTTTTGCTCCTAGGACGCTTAGTTACCGAGATATATGAGTTTAAAGGTTTCTAAGTAAAAAAAAATAATTTGAGGGGTCAAAAAATTTTTTTTAATTTTTTTTAATTTTTGTAGTGATACCAGATTAAAGCCCTTTTGCTCCTAGGACGCTTAGTTACCGAGATAAATGAGTTTAAAAGTTTCTAAGTAAAAAAAAATAAGTTGAGGGGTCAAAAAATTTTTTTTAATTTTAAATTGAATTTTTTAATTTTTTTTAATTTTTGTAGTGATACCAGATTAAAGCCCTTTTGCTCCTAGGACGCTTAGTTACCGAGATAAATGAGTTTAAAGGTTTCTAAGTAAAAAAAAATAATTTGAGGGGTCAAAAAATTTTTTTTAATTTTAAATTGAATTTTTTAATTTTTTTTAATTTTTGTAGTGATACCAGATTAAAGCCCTTTTGCTCCTAGGACGCTTAGTTACCGAGATAAATGAGTTTAAAGGTTTCTAAGTAAAAAAAAATAATTTGAGGGGTCAAAAAATTTTTTTTAATTTTAAATTGAATTTTTTAATTTTTTTTTAATTTTTGTAGTGATACCAGATTAAAGCCCTTTTGCTCCTAGGACGCTTAGTTACCGAGATATATGAGTTTAAAGGTTTCTAAGTAAAAAAAAATAATTTGAGGGGTCAAAAAATTTTTTTTAATTTTTTTTAATTTTTGTAGTGATACCAGATTAAAGCCCTTTTGCTCCTAGGACGCTTAGTTACCGAGATAAATGAGTTTAAAGGTTTCTAAGTAAAAAAAAATAAAAAATTTTTTTTAATTTTAAATTGAATTTTTTAATTTTTTTTAATTTTTGTAGTGATACCAGATTAAAGCCCTTTTGCTCCTAGGACGCTTAGTTACCGAGATAAATGAGTTTAAAGGTTTCTAAGTAAAAAAAAATAATTTGAGGGGTCAAAAAATTTTTTTTAATTTTAAAGTGAATTTTTTAATTTTTTTTAATTTTTGTAGTGATACCAGATTAAAGCCCTTTTGCTCCTAGGACGCTTAGTTACCGAGATAAATGAGTTTAAAGGTTTCTAATTAAAAAAAAATAATTTGAGGGGTCAAAAAATTTTTTTTAATTTTAAATTGAATTTTTTAATTTTTTTTAATTTTTGTAGTGATACCAGATTAAAGCCCTTTTGCTCCTAGGACGCTTAGTTACCGAGATAAATGAGTTTAAAGGTTTCTACGTAAAAAAAAATAATTTGAGGGGTCAAAAAATTTTTTTTAATTTTAAATTGAATTTTTTAATTTTTTTTAAATTTTTGTAGTGATACCAGATTAAAGCCCTTTTGCTCCTAGGACGCTTAGTTACCGAGTTTAAAGGTTACTAAGTAAAAAAAATAATTTGAGGGGTCAAAAATTTTTTTTAATTTTAAATTGAATTTTTTAATTTTTTTTAATTTTTGTAGTGATACCAGATTAAAGCCCTTTTGCTCCTAGGACGCTTAGTTACCGAGATAAATGAGTTTAAAGGTTTCTAAGTAAAAAAAAATAATTTGAGGGGTCAAAAAATTTTTTTTAATTTTAAATTGAATTTTTTAATTTTTTTTAATTTTTGTAGTGATACCAGATTAAAGCCCTTTTGCTCCTAGGACGCTTAGTTACCGAGATAAATGAGTTTAAAGGTTTCTAAGTAAAAAAAAAATAATTTGAGGGGACAAAAAATTTTTTTTAATTTTAAATTGAATTTTTTAATTTTTTTTAATTTTTGTAGTGATACCAGATTAAAGCCCTTTTGCTCCTAGCACGCTTAGTTACCGAGATAAATGAGTTTAAAGGTTTCTAAGTAAAAAAAAAAATAATTTGAGGGGTCAAAAAATTTTTTTTAATTTTAAATTGAATTTTTTAATTTTTTTTTAATTTTTGTAGTGATACCAGATTAAAGCCCTTTTGCTCCTAGGACGCTTAGTTACCGAGATAAATGAGTTTAAAGGTTTCTAAGTAAAAAAAAATAATTTGAGGGGTCAAAAAATTTTTTTTAATTTTAAATTGAATTTTTTAATTTTTTTTAATTTTTGTAGTGATACCAGATTAAAGCCCTTTTGCTCCTAGGACGCTTAGTTACCGAGATAAATGAGTTTAATGGTTTCTAAGTAAAAAAAAATAATTTGAGGGGTCAAAAAATTTTTTTTAATTTTAAATTGAATTTTTTAATATTTTTTAATTTTTGTAGTGATACCATATTAAAGCCCTTTTGCTCCTAGGACGCTTAGTTACCGAGATAAATGAGTTTAAAGGTTTCTAAGTAAAAAAACATAATTTGAGGGGTCAAAAAATTTTTTTTAATTTTAAATTGAATTTTTTAATTTTTTTTTAATTTTTGTAGTGATACCAGATTAAAGCCCTTTTGCTCCTAGGACGCTTAGTTACCGAGATAAATGAGTTTAAAGGTTTCTAAGTAAAAAAAAATAATTTGAGGGGTCAAAAAATTTTTTTTAATTTTAAATTGAATTTTTTAATTTTTTTTAATTTTTGTAGTGATACCAGATTAAAGCCCTTTTGCTCCTAGGACGCTTAGTTACCGAGATAAATGAGTTTAAAGGTTTCTAAGTAAAAAAAAATAATTTGAGGGGTCAAAAAATTTTTTTTAATTTTAAATTGAATTTTTTAATTTTTGTAGTGATACCAGATTAAAGCCCTTTTGCTCCTAGGACGCTTAGTTACCGAGATAAATGAGTTTAAAGGTTTCTAAGTAAAAAAAAATAATTTGAGGGGTCAAAAAATTTTTTTTAATTTTAAATTGAATTTTTTAATTTTTGTAGTGATAACAGATTAAAGCCCTTTTGCTCCTAGGACGCTTAGTTACCGAGATAAATGAGTTTAAAGGTTTCTAAGTAAAAAAAAAATAATTTGAGGGGTCAAAAAATTTTTTTTAATTTTAAATTGAATTTTTTAATTTTTTTTTAATTTTTGTAGTGATACCAGATTAAAGCCCTTTTGCTCCTAGGACGCTTAGTTACCGAGATAAATGAGTTTAAAGGTTTCTAAGTAAAAAAAAATAATTTGAGGGGTCAAAAAATTTTTTTTAATTTTAAATTGAATTTTTTTTTTTTTTAATTTTTGTAGTGATACCAGATTAAAGCCCTTTTGCTCCTAGGACGCTTAGTTACCGAGATAAATGAGTTTAAAGGTTTCTAAGTAAAAAAAAATAATTTGAGGGGTCAAAAAATTTTTTTTAATTTTAAATTGAATTTTTTAATTTTTTTTAATTTTTGTAGTGATACCAGATTAAAGCCCTTTTGCTCCTAGGACGCTTAGTTACCGAGATAAATGAGATTAAAGGTTTCTAAGTAAAAAAAAATAATTTGAGGGGTCAAAAAATTTTTTTTAATTTTAAATTGAATTTTTTAATTTTTTTTAATTTTTGTAGTGATACCAGATTAAAGCCCTTTTGCTCCTAGGACGCTTAGTTACCGAGATAAATGAGTTTAAAGGTTCCTAAGTAAAAAAAAATAATTTGAGGGGTTAAAAATTTTTTTTAATTTTAAATTGAATTTTTTAATTTTTTTTAATTTTTGTAGTGATACCAGATTAAAGCCCTTTTGCTCCTAGTACGCTTAGTTACCGAGATAAATGAGTTTAAAGGTTTCTAAGTAAAAAAAAATAATTTGAGGGGTCAAAAAATTTTTTTTAATTTTAAATTGAATTTTTTAATTTTTTTTAATTTTTGTAGTGATACCAGATTAAAGCCCTTTTGCTCCTAGGACGCTTAGTTACCGAGATAAATGAGTTTAAAGGTTTCTAAGTAAAAAAAAATAATTTGAGGGGTCAAAAAATTTTTTTTAATTTTAAATTGAATTTTTTAATTTTTGTAGTGATAACAGATTAAAGCCCTTTTGCTCCTAGGACGCTTAGTTACCGAGATAAATGAGTTTAAAGGTTTCTAAGTAAAAAAAAATAATTTGAGGGGTCAAAAAATTTTTTTTAATTTTAAATTGAATTTTTTAATTTTTTTTTAATTTTTGTAGTGATACCAGATTAAAGCCCTTTTGCTCCTAGGACGCTTAGTTACCGAGATAAATGAGTTTAAAGGTTTCTAAGTAAAAAAAAATAATTTGAGGGGTCAAAAAATTTTTTTTAATTTTAAATTGAATTTTTTTTTTTTTAATTTTTGTAGTGATACCAGATTAAAGCCCTTTTGCTCCTAGGACGCTTAGTTACCGAGTTAAATGAGTTTAAAGGTTTCTAAGTAAAAAAAAAAATAATTTGAGGGGTTAAAAAATTTTGTTTAATTTTAAATTGAATTTTTTAATTTTTTTTAATTTTTGTAGTGATACCAGATTAAAGCCCTTTTGCTCCTAGGACGCTTAGTTACCGAGATAAATGAGTTTAAAGGTTTCTAAGTAAAAAAAAATAATTTGAGGGGTCAAAAAATTTTTTTTAATTTTAAATTGAATTTTTTAATTTTTGTAGTGATACCAGATTAAAGCCCTTTTGCTCCTAGGACGCTTAGTTGCCGAGATAAATGAGTTTAAAGGTTTCTAAGTAAAAAAAAAAATAATTTGAGGGGTCAAAAAATTTTTTTTAATTTTAAATTGAATTTTTTAATTTTTTTTAATTTTTGTAGTGATACCAGATTAAAGCCCTTTTGCTCCTAGGACGCTTAGTTACCGAGATAAATGAGTTTAAAGGTTTCTAAGTAAAAAAAAATAATTTGAGGGGTCAAAAAATTTTTTTTAATTTTAAATTGAATTTTTTAATTTTTTTTAATTTTTGTAGTAATACCAGATTAAAGCCCTTTTGCTCCTAGGACGCTTAGTTACCGAGATAAATGAGTTTAAAGGTTTCTAAGTAAAAAAAAAATAATTTGAGGGGTCAAAAAATTTTTTTTAATTTTTTTTAATTTTTGTAGTGATACCAGATTAAAGCCCTTTTGCTCCTAGGACGCTTAGTTACCGAGATAAATGAGTTTAAAAGTTTCTAAGTAAAAAAAAATAAGTTGAGGGGTCAAAAAATTTTTTTTAATTTTAAATTGAATTTTTTAATTTTTTTTAATTTTTGTAGTGATACCAGATTAAAGCCCTTTTGCTCCTAGGACGCTTAGTTACCGAGATAAATGAGTTTAAAGGTTTCTAAGTAAAAAAAAATAATTTGAGGGGTCAAAAAATTTTTTTTAATTTTAAATTGAATTTTTTAATTTTTTTTAATTTTTGTAGTGATACCAGATTAAAGCCCTTTTGCTCCTAGGACGCTTAGTTACCGAGATAAATGAGTTTAAAGGTTTCTAAGTAAAAAAAAATAATTTGAGGGGTCAAAAAATTTTTTTTAATTTTAAATTGAATTTTTTAATTTTTTTTTAATTTTTGTAGTGATACCAGATTAAAGCCCTTTTGCTCCTAGGACGCTTAGTTACCGAGATATATGAGTTTAAAGGTTTCTAAGTAAAAAAAAATAATTTGAGGGGTCAAAAAATTTTTTTTAATTTTTTTTAATTTTTGTAGTGATACCAGATTAAAGCCCTTTTGCTCCTAGGACGCTTAGTTACCGAGATAAATGAGTTTAAAGGTTTCTAAGTAAAAAAAAATAAAAAATTTTTTTTAATTTTAAATTGAATTTTTTAATTTTTTTTAATTTTTGTAGTGATACCAGATTAAAGCCCTTTTGCTCCTAGGACGCTTAGTTACCGAGATAAATGAGTTTAAAGGTTTCTAAGTAAAAAAAAATAATTTGAGGGGTCAAAAAATTTTTTTTAATTTTAAAGTGAATTTTTTAATTTTTTTTAATTTTTGTAGTGATACCAGATTAAAGCCCTTTTGCTCCTAGGACGCTTAGTTACCGAGATAAATGAGTTTAAAGGTTTCTAAGTAAAAAAAAATAATTTGAGGGGTCAAAAAATTTTTTTTAATTTTAAATTGAATTTTTTAATTTTTTTTAATTTTTGTAGTGATACCAGATTAAAGCCCTTTTGCTCCTAGGACGCTTAGTTACCGAGATAAATGAGTTTAAAGGTTTCTACGTAAAAAAAAATAATTTGAGGGGTCAAAAAATTTTTTTTAATTTTAAATTGAATTTTTTAATTTTTTTTAAATTTTTGTAGTGATACCAGATTAAAGCCCTTTTGCTCCTAGGACGCTTAGTTACCGAGTTTAAAGGTTACTAAGTAAAAAAAAATAATTTGAGGGGTCAAAAATTTTTTTTAATTTTAAATTGAATTTTTTAATTTTTTTTAATTTTTGTAGTGATACCAGATTAAAGCCCTTTTGCTCCTAGGACGCTTAGTTACCGAGATAAATGAGTTTAAAGGTTTCTAAGTAAAAAAAAATAATTTGAGGGGTCAAAAAATTTTTTTTAATTTTAAATTGAATTTTTTAATTTTTTTTAATTTTTGTAGTGATACCAGATTAAAGCCCTTTTGCTCCTAGGACGCTTAGTTACCGAGATAAATGAGTTTAAAGGTTTCTAAGTAAAAAAAAAATAATTTGAGGGGACAAAAAATTTTTTTTAATTTTAAATTGAATTTTTTAATTTTTTTTAATTTTTGTAGTGATACCAGATTAAAGCCCTTTTGCTCCTAGCACGCTTAGTTACCGAGATAAATGAGTTTAAAGGTTTCTAAGTAAAAAAAAAAATAATTTGAGGAGTCAAAAAATTTTTTTTAATTTTAAATTGAATTTTTTAATTTTTTTTTAATTTTTGTAGTGATACCAGATTAAAGCCCTTTTGCTCCTAGGACGCTTAGTTACCGAGATAAATGAGTTTAAAGGTTTCTAAGTAAAAAAAAATAATTTGAGGGGTCAAAAAATTTTTTTTAATTTTAAATTGAATTTTTTAATTTTTTTTAATTTTTGTAGTGATACCAGATTAAAGCCCTTTTGCTCCTAGGACGCTTAGTTACCGAGATAAATGAGTTTTATGGTTTCTAAGTAAAAAAAAATAATTTGAGGGGTCAAAAATTTTTTTTTAATTTTAAATTGAATTTTTTAATATTTTTTAATTTTTGTAGTGATACCATATTAAAGCCCTTTTGCTCCTAGGACGCTTAGTTACCGAGATAAATGAGTTTAAAGGTTTCTAAGTAAAAAAACATAATTTGAGGGGTCAAAAAATTTTTTTTAATTTTAAATTGAATTTTTTAATTTTTTTTTAATTTTTGTAGTGATACCAGATTAAAGCCCTTTTGCTCCTAGGACGCTTAGTTACCGAGATAAATGAGTTTAAAGGTTTCTAAGTAAAAAAAAATAATTTGAGGGGTCAAAAAATTTTTTTTAATTTTAAATTGAATTTTTTAATTTTTTTTAATTTTTGTAGTGATACCAGATTAAAGCCCTTTTGCTCCTAGGACGCTTAGTTACCGAGATAAATGAGTTTAAAGGTTTCTAAGTAAAAAAAAATAATTTGAGGGGTCAAAAAATTTTTTTTAATTTTAAATTGAATTTTTTAATTTTTGTAGTGATACCAGAATAAAGCCCTTTTGCTCCTAGGACGCTTAGTTACCGAGATAAATGAGTTTAAAGGTTTCTAAGTAAAAAAAAATAATTTGAGGGGTCAAAAAATTTTTTTTAATTTTAAATTGAATTTTTTAATTTTTGTAGTGATAACAGATTAAAGCCCTTTTGCTCCTAGGACGCTTAGTTACCGAGATAAATGAGTTTAAAGGTTTCTAAGTAAAAAAAAAATAATTTGAGGGGTCAAAAAATTTTTTTTAATTTTAAATTGAATTTTTTAATTTTTTTTTAATTTTTGTAGTGATACCAGATTAAAGCCCTTTTGCTCCTAGGACGCTTAGTTACCGAGATAAATGAGTTTAAAGGTTTCTAAGTAAAAAAAAATAATTTGAGGGGTCAAAAAATTTTTTTTAATTTTAAATTGAATTTTTTTTTTTTTTAATTTTTGTAGTGATACCAGATTAAAGCCCTTTTGCTCCTAGGACGCTTAGTTACCGAGATAAATGAGTTTAAAGGTTTCTAAGTAAAAAAAAATAATTTGAGGGGTCAAAAAATTTTTTTTAATTTTAAATTGAATTTTTTAATTTTTTTTAATTTCTGTAGTGATACCAGATTAAAGCCCTTTTGCTCCTAGAACGCTTAGTTACCGAGATAAATGAGTTTAAAGGTTTCTAAGTAAAAAAAAATAATTTGAGGGGTCAAAAAATTTTTTTTAATTTTAAATTGAATTTTTTAATTTTTTTTAATTTTTGTAGTGATACCAGATTAAAGCCCTTTTGCTCCTAGGACGCTTAGTTACCGAGATAAATGAGTTTAAAGGTTCCTAAGTAAAAAAAAATAATTTGAGGGGTTAAAAATTTTTTTTAATTTTAAATTGAATTTTTTAATTTTTTTTAATTTTTGTAGTGATACCAGATTAAAGCCCTTTTGCTCCTAGTACGCTTAGTTACCGAGATAAATGAGTTTAAAGGTTTCTAAGTAAAAAAAAATAATTTGAGGGGTCAAAAAATTTTTTTTAATTTTAAATTGAATTTTTTAATTTTTTTTAATTTTTGTAGTGATACCAGATTAAAGCCCTTTTGCTCCTAGGACGCTTAGTTACCGAGATAAATGAGTTTAAAGGTTTCTAAGTAAAAAAAAATAATTTGAGGGGTCAAAAAATTTTTTTTAATTTTAAATTGAATTTTTTAATTTTTGTAGTGATACCAGATTAAAGCCCTTTTGCTCCTAGGACGCTTAGTTACCGAGATAAATGAGTTTAAAGGTTTCTAAGTAAAAAAAAATAATTTGAGGGGTCAAAAAATTTTTTTTAATTTTAAATTGAATTTTTTAATTTTTTTTTAATTTTTGTAGTGATACCAGATTAAAGCCCTTTTGCTCCTAGGACGCTTAGTTACCGAGATAAATGAGTTTAAAGGTTTCTAAGTAAAAAAAAATAATTTGAGGGGTCAAAAAATTTTTTATAATTTTAAATTGAATTTTTTTTTTTTTAATTTTTGTAGTGATACCAGATTAAAGCCCTTTTGCTCCTAGGACGCTTAGTTACCGAGTTAAATGAGTTTAAAGGTTTCTAAGTAAAAAAAAAAATAATTTGAGGGGTTAAAAAATTTTGTTTAATTTTAAATTGAATTTTTTAATTTTTTTTAATTTTTGTAGTGATACCAGATTAAAGCCCTTTTGCTCCTAGGACGCTTAGTTACCGAGATAAATGAGTTTAAAGGTTTCTAAGTAAAAAAAAATAATTTGATGGGTCAAAAAATTTTTTTTAATTTTAAATTGAATTTTTTAATTTTTGTAGTGATACCAGATTAAAGCCCTTTTGCTCCTAGGACGCTTAGTTGCCGAGATAAATGAGTTTAAAGGTTTCTAAGTAAAAAAAAAAATAATTTTAGGGGTCAAAAAATTTTTTTTAATTTTAAATTGAATTTTTTAATTTTTTTTAATTTTTGTAGTGATACCAGATTAAAGCCCTTTTGCTCCTAGGACGCTTAGTTACCGAGATAAATGAGTTTAAAGGTTTCTAAGTAAAAAAAAATAATTTGAGGGGTCAAAAAATTTTTTTTAATTTTAAATTGAATTTTTTAATTTTTTTTAATTTTTGTAGTAATACCAGATTAAAGCCCTTTTGCTCCTAGGACGCTTAGTTACCGAGATAAATGAGTTTAAAGGTTTCTAAGTAAAAAAAAAATAATTTGAGGGGTCAAAAAATTTTTTTTAATTTTAAATTGAATTTTTTAATTTTTTTTAATTTTTGTAGTGATACCAGATTAAAGCCCTTCTGCTCCTAGGACGCTTAGTTACCGAGATAAATGAGTTTAAAGGTTTCTAAGTAAAAAAAAATAATTTGAGGGGTCAAAAAATTTTTTTTAATTTTAAATTGAATTTTTTAATTTTTGTAGTGATAACAGATTAAAGCCCTTTTGCTCCTAGGACGCTTAGTTACCGAGATAAATGAGTTTAAAGGTTTCTAAGTAAAAAAAAATAATTTGAGGGGTCAAAAAATTTTTTTTAATTTTAAATTGAATTTTTTAATTTTTTTTTAATTTTTGTAGTGATACCAGATTAAAGCCCTTTTGCTCCTAGGACGCTTAGTTACCGAGATAAATGAGTTTAAAGGTTTCTAAGTAAAAAAAAATAATTTGAGGGGTCAAAAAATTTTTTTTAATTTTAAATTGAATTTTTTTTTTTTTTTAATTTTTGTAGTGATACCAGATTAAAGCCCTTTTGCTCCTAGGACGCTTAGTTACCGAGATAAATGAGTTTAAAGGTTTCTAAGTAAAAAAAAATAATTTGAGGGGTCAAAAAATTTTTTTTAATTTTAAATTGAATTTTTTAATTTTTTTTAATTTTTGTAGTGATACCAGATTAAAGCCCTTTTGCTCCTAGGACGCTTAGTTACCGAGATAAATGAGTTTAAAGGTTTCTAAGTAAAAAAAAATAATTTGAGGGGTCAAAAAATTTTTTTTAATTTTAAATTGAATTTTTTAATTTTTTTTAATTTTTGTAGTGATACCAGATTAAAGCCCTTTTGCTCCTAGGACGCTTAGTTACCGAGATAAATGAGTTTAAAGGTTTCTAAGTAAAAAAAAATAATTTGAGGGGTTAAAAATTTTTTTTAATTTTAAATTGAATTTTTTAATTTTTTTTAATTTTTGTAGTGATACCAGATTAAAGCCCTTTTGCTCCTAGGACGCTTAGTTACCGAGATAAATGAGTTTAAAGGTTTCTAAGTAAAAAAAAATAATTTGAGCGGTCAAAAAATTTTTTTTAATTTTAAATTGAATTTTTTAATTTTTTTTAATTTTTGTAGTGATACTAGATTAAAGCCCTTTTGCTCCTAGGACGCTTAGTTACCGAGATAAATGAGTTTAAAGGTTTCTAAGTAAAAAAAAATAATTTGAGGGGTCAAAAAATTTTTTTTAATTTTAAATTGTATTTTTTAATTTTTGTAGTGATAACAGATTAAAGCCCTTTTGCTCCTAGGACGCTTAGTTACCGAGATAAATGAGTTTAAAGGTTTCTAAGTAAAAAAAATAATTTGAGGGGTCAAAAAATTTTTTTTAATTTTAAATTGAATTTTTTAATTTTTTTTAATTTTTGTAGTGATACCAGATTAAAGCCCTTTTGCTCCTAGGACGCTTAGTTACCGAGATAAATGAGTTTAAAGGTTTCTAAGTAAAAAAAAATAATTTGAGGGGTCAAAAAATTTTTTTTAATTTTAAATTGAATTTTTTTTTTTTTTTTAATTTTTGTAGTGATACCAGATTAAAGCCCTTTTGCTCCTAGGACGCTTAGTTACCGAGTTAAATGAGTTTAAAGGTTTCTAAGTAAAAAAAAAATAATTTGAGGGGTTAAAAAATTTTGTTTAATTTTAAATTGAATTTTTTAATTTTTGTAGTGATACCAGATTAAAGCCCTTTTGCTCCTAGGACGCTTAGTTACCGAGATAAATGAGTTTAAAGGTTTCTAAGTAAAAAAAAATAATTTGAGGGGTCAAAAAATTTTTTTTAATTTTAAATTGAATTTTTTAATTTTTTTTAATTTTTGTAGTGATACCAGATTAAAGCCCTTTTGCTCCTAGGACGCTTAGTTACCGAGATAAATGAGTTTAAAGGTTTCTAAGTAAAAAAAAAATAATTTGAGGGGTCAAAAAATTTTTTTTAATTTTAAATTGAATTTTTTAATTTTTTTTAATTTTTGTAGTGATACCAGATTAAAGCCCTTCTGCTCCTAGGACGCTTAGTTACCGAGATAAATGAGTTTAAAGGTTTCTAAGTAAAAAAAAATAATTTGAGGGGTCAAAAAATTTTTTTTAATTTTAAATTGAATTTTTTAATTTTTTTTAATTTTTGTAGTGATACCAGATTAAAGCCCTTTTGCTCCTAGGACGCTTAGTTACCGAGATAAATGAGTTTAAAGGTTTCTAAGTAAAAAAAAATAATTTGAGGGGTCAAAAAATTTTTTTTTAATTTTAAATTGAATTTTTTAATTTTTTTTAATTTTTGTAGTGATAACAGATTAAAGCCCTTTTGCTCCTAGGACGCTTAGTTACCGAGATAAATGAGTTTAAAGGTTTCTAAGTAAACAAAAATAATTTGAGGGGTCAAAAAATTTTTTTTAATTTTAAATTGAATTTTTTAATTTTTTTTTAATTTTTATAGTGATACCAGATTAAAGCCCTTTTGCTCCTAGGACGCTTAGTTACCGAGTTAAATGAGTTTAAAGGTTTCTAAGTAAAAAAAAATAATTTGAGGGGTCAAAAAATTTTTTTTAATTTTAAATTGAATTTTTTAATTTTTTTTTAATTTTTATAGTGATAACAGATTAAAGCCCTTTTGCTCCTAGGACGCTTAGTTACCGAGTTAAATGAGTTTAAAGGTTTCTAAGTAAAAAAAAAATAATTTGAGGGGTTAAAAAATTTTGTTTAATTTTAAATTGAATTTTTTAATTTTTTTTAATTTTTGTAGTGATACCAGATTAAAGCCCTTTTGCTCCTAGGACGCTCAGTTACCGAGATAAATGAGTTTAAAGGTTTCTAAGTAAAAAAAAATAATTTGAGGGCTCAAAAAATTTTTTTTAATTTTAAATTGAATTTTTTAATTTTTTTTAATTTTTGTAGTGATACCAGATTAAAGCCCTTTTGCTCCTAGGACGCTTAGTTACCGAGATAAATGAGTTTAAAGGTTTCTAAGTAAAAAAAAAAATAATTTGAAGGGTCAAAAAATTTTTTTTAATTTTAAATTGAATTTTTTAATTTTTTTTAATTTTTGTAGTGATACCAGATTAAAGCCATTTTGCTCCTAGGACGCTTAGTTACCGAGATAAATGAGTTTAAAGGTTTCTAAGTAAAAAAAAATAATTTGAGGGGTCAAAAAATTTTTTTTAATTTTAAATTGAATTTTTAAATTTTTTTTAATTTTTGTAGTGATACCAGATTAAAGCCCTTTTGCTCCTAGGACGCTTAGTTACCGAGATAAATGAGTTTAAAGGTTTCTAAGTAAAAAAAAATAATTTGAGGGGTCAAAAAATTTTTTTTAATTTTAAATTGAATTTTTTAATTTTTTTTTAATTTTTGTAGTGATACCAGATTAAAGCCCTTTTGCTCCTAGGACGCTTAGTTACCGAGATAAATGAGTTTAAGGGTTTCTAAGTAAAAAAAAATAATTTGAGGGGTCAAAAAATTTTTTTTAATTTTAAATTGAATTTTTTAATTTTTTTTAATTTTTGTAGTGATACCAGATTAAAGCCCTTTTGCTCCTAGGACGCTTAGTTACCGAGATAAATGAGTTTAAAGGTTTCTAAGTAAAAAAAAATAATTTGAGGGGTCAAAAAATTTTTTTTTAATTTTAAATTGAATTTTTTAATTTTTTTTAATTTTTGTAGTGATAACAAATTAAAGCCCTTTTGCTCCTAGGACGCTTAGTTACCGAGATAAATGAGTTTAAAGGTTTCTAAGTAAACAAAAATAATTTGAGGGGTCAAAAAATTTTTTTTAATTTTAAATTGAATTTTTTAATTTTTGTAGTGATAACAGATTAAAGCCCTTTTGCTCCTAGGACGCTTGGTTACCGAGATAAATGAGTTTAAAGGTTTCTAAGTAAAAAAAAAATTAATTTGAGGGGTCAAAAAATTTTTTTAATTTTAAATTGAATTTTTTAATTTTTTTTTAATTTTTGTAGTGATAACAGATTAACGCCCTTTTGCTCCTAGGACGCCTAGTTGCCGAGATAAATGAGTTTAAAGGTTTCTAAGTAAAAAAAAATAATTTGAGGGGTCAAAAAATTTTTTTTAATTTTAAATTGAATTTTTTAATTTTTGTAGTGATAACAGATTAAAGCCCTTTTGCTCCTAGGACGCTTAGTTACCGAGATAAATGAGTTTAAAGGTTTCTAAGTAAAAAAAAAATAATTTGAGGGGTCAAAAAATTTTTTTTAATTTTAAATTGAATTTTTTAATTTTTTTTAATTTTTGTAGTGATAACAGATTAAAGCCCTTTTGCTCCTAGGACGCTTAGTTACCGAGATAAATGAGTTTAAAGGTTTCTAAGTAAAAAAAAATTATTTGAGGGGTCAAAAATTTTTTTTTAATTTTAAATTGAATTTTTTAATTTTAAATTGAATTTTTTAATTTTTTTTAATTTTTGTAGTGATAACAGATTAACGCCCTTTTGCTCCTAGGACGCTTAGTTACCGAGATAAATGAGTTAAAAGGTTTCTAAGTAAAAAAAAATAATTTGAGGGGTCAAAAAATTTTTTTTAATTTTAAATTGGATTTTTTAATTTTTTTTAATTTTTGTAGTGATAACAGATTAAAGCCCTTTTGCTCCTAGGACGCTTAGTTACCGAGATAAATGAGTTTAAAGGTTTCTAAGTAAAAAAAAATAATTTGAGGGGTCAAAAAATTTTTTTTAATTTTAAATTGAATTTTTTAATTTTTTTTAATTTTTGTAGTGATAACAGATTAAAGCCCTCTTGCTCCTAGGACGCTTAGTTACCGAGATAAATGAGTTTAAAGGTTTCTAAGTAAAAAAAAATAATTTGAGGGGTCAAAAAAATTTTTTTAATTTTAAATTGAATTTTTTAATTTTTGTAGTGATAACAGATTAAAGCCCTTTTGCTCCTAGGACGCTTAGTTACCGAGATAAATGAGTTTAAAGGTTTCTAAGTAAAAAAAAATAATTTGAGGGGTCAAAAAATTTTTTTTAATTTTAAATTGAATTTTTTAATTTTTTTTAATTTTTGTAGTGATAACAGATTAAAGCCCTTTTGCTCCTAGGACGCTTAGTTACCGAGATAAATGAGTTTAAAGGTTTCTAAGTAAAAAAAAATAATTTGAGGGGTCAAAAAATTTTTTTTTAATTTTAAACTAAATTTTTTAATTTTAAATTAAATTTTTTAATTTTTTTTTAATTTTTGTAGTGATAACAGATTAAAGCCCTTTTGCTCCTAGGACGCTTAGTTACCGAGATAAATGAGTTTAAAGGTTTCTAAGTAAAAAAAAATAATTTGAGGGGTCAAAAAATTTTTTTTAATTTTAAATTGAATTTTCTAATTTTTTTTAATTTTTGTAGTGATAACAGATTAAAGCCCTTTTGCTCCTAGGACGCTTAGTTACCGAGATAAATGAGCTTAAAGGTTTCTAAGTAAAAAAAAATAATTTGAGGGGTCAAAAAATTTTTTTTAATTTTAAATTGAATTTTTTAATTTTTTTTAATTTTTGTAGTGATAACAGATAAAAGCCCTTTTGCTCCTAGGACGCTTAGTTACCGAGATAAATGAGTTTAAAGGTTTCTAAGTAAAAAAAAAATAATTTGAGGGGTCAAAAATTTTTTTTTTAATTTTAAATTGAATTTTTTAATTTTTTTTAATTTTTGTAGTGATAACAGATTAAAGCCCTTTTGCTCCTAGGACGCTTAGTTACCGAGATAAATGAGTTTAAAGGTTTCTAAGTAAAAAAAAATAATTTGAGGGGTCAAAATATTTTTTTTAATTTTAAATTGAATTTTTTAATTTTTTTTAATTTTTGTAGTGATAACAGATTAAAGCCCTTTTGCTCCTAGGACGCTTAGTTACCGAGATAAATGAGTTTAAAGGTTTCTTAGTGAAAAAAAATAATTTGAGGGTTCAAAAAATTTTTTTTAATTTTAAATTGAATTTTTTAATTTTTTTTAATTTTTGTAGTGATAACAGATTAAAGCCCTTTTGCTCCTAGGACGCTTAGTTACCGAGATAAATGAGTTTAAAGGTTTCTTAGTGAAAAAAAATAATTTGAGGGTTCAAAAAATTTTTTTTAATTTTAAATTGAATTTTTTAATTTTTTTTAATTTTTGTAGTGATAACAGATTAAAGCCCTTTTGCTCCTAGGACGCTTAGTTACCGAGATAAATGAGTTTAAAGGTTTCTAAGTAAAAAAAAATAATTTGAGGGGTCAAAAAAATTTTTTTAATTTTAAATTGAATTTTTTAATTTGTTTTAATTTTTGTAGTGATAACAGATTTAAGCCCTTTTGCTCCTAGGACGCTAAGTTACCGAGATAAATGAGTTTAAAGGTTTCTAAGTAAAAAAAAAAAATAATTTGAGGGGTCAAAAAATTTTTTTTAATTTTAAATTGAATTTTTTAATTTTTGTAGTGATAACAGATTAAAGCCCTTTTGCTCCTAGGACGCTTAGTTACCGAGATAAATGAGTTTAAAGGTTTCTAAGTAAAAAAAAATAATTTGAGGGGTCAAAAAATTTTTTTTAATTTTAAATTGAATTTTTTAATTTTTTTTAATTTTTGTAGTGATAACAGATTAAAGCCCTTTTGCTCCTAGGACGCTTAGTTACCGAGATAAATGAGTTTAAAGGTTTCTAAGTAAAAAAAAATAATTTGAGGAGTCAAAAAATTTTTATTAATTTTAAATTGAATTTTTTAATTTTTTTTAATTTTTGTAGTGATAACAGATTAAAGCCCTTTTGCTCCTAGGATGCTCAGTTACCGAGATAAATGAGTTTAAAGGTTTCTAAGTAAAAAAAAATAATTTGAGGGGTCAAAAAATTTTTTTTAATTTTAAATTGAATTTTTTAATTTTTTTTAATTTTTGTAGTGATAACAGATTAAAGCCCTTTTGCTCCTAGGACGCTTAGTTACCGAGATAAATGAGTTTAAAGGTTTCTAAGTAAAAAAAAATAATTTGAGGGGTCAAAAAATTTTTTTTTAATTTAAAATTGAATTTTTTAATTTTTTTTAATTTCTGTAGTGATAACAGATTAAAGCCCTCTTGCTCCTAGGACGCTTAGTTACCGAGATAAATGAGTTTAAAGGTTTCTAAGTAAAAAAAAAACAATTTGAGGGGTCAAAAAATTTTTTTTAATTTTAAATTGAATTTTTTAATTTTTTTTAATTTTTGTAGTGATAACAGATTAAAGCCCTTTTGCTCCTAGGACGCTTAGTTACCGAGATAAATGAGTTTAAAGGTTTCTAAGTAAAAAAAAATAATTTGAGGGGTCAAAAAATTTTTTTTTAATTTTAAATTGAATTTTTTAATTTTTTTTAATTTTTGTAGTGATAACAGATTAAAGCCCTCTTGCTCCTAGGACGCTTAGTTACCGAGATAAATGAGTTTAAAGGTTTCTAAGTAAAAAAAAATAATTTGAGGGGTCAAAAATTTTTTTTTAATTTTAAATTGAATTTTTTAATTTTTTTTAATTTTTGTAGTGATAACAGATTAAAGCCCTTTTGCTCCTAGGATGCTCAGTTACCGAGATAAATAAGTTTAAAGGTTTCTAAGTAAAAAAAAATAATTTGAGGGGTCAAAAAATTTTTTTTAATTTTAAATTGAATTTTTTGATTTTTTTTAATTTTTGTAGTGATAACAGATTAAAGCCCTTTTGCTCCTAGGACGCTTAGTTACCGAGATAAATGAGTTTAAAGGTTTCTAAGTAAAAAAAAAAATAATTTGAGGGGTCAAAAAATTTTTTTTATTTTAAATTGAATTATTTAATTTTTTTTAATTTTTGTAGTGATAACAGATTAAAGCCCTTTTGCTCCTAGGATGCTTAGTTACCGAGATAAATGAGTTTAAAGGTTTCTAAGTAAAAAAAATAATTTGAGGGGTCACAAAATTTTTTTTAATTTTAAATTGAATTTTTTAATTTTTGTAGTGATAACAGATTAAAGCCCTTTTGCTCCTAGGACGCTTAGTTACCGAGATAAATGAGTTTAAAGGTTTCTAAGTAAAAAAAAATAATTTGAGGGGTCAAAAAATTTTTTTTAAATTTAAATTGAATTTTTTAATTTTTTTTAATTTTTGTAGTGATAACAGATTAAAGCCCCTTTGCTCCTAGGACGCTTAGTTACCGAGATAAATGAGTTTAGAGGTTTCTAAGTAAAAAAAAATAATTTGAGGGGTCAAAAAATTTTTTTTAATTTTAAATTAAATTTTTTAATTTTAAATTAAATTTTTTAATTTTTTTTAATTTTTGTAGTGATAACAGATTAAAGCCCTTTTGCTCCTAGGACGCTTAGTTACCGAGATAAATGAGTTTAAAGGTTTCTAAGTAAAAAAAAATAATTTGAGGGGTCAAAAAATTTTTTTTTAATTTAAAATTGAATTTTTTAATTTTTTTTAATTTCTGTAGTGATAACAGATTAAAGCCCTCTTGCTCCTAGGACGCTTAGTTACCGAGATAAATGAGTTTAAAGGTTTCTAAGTAAAAAAAAAACAATTTGAGGGGTCAAAAAATTTTTTTTAATTTTAAATTGAATTTTTTAATTTTTTTTAATTTTTGTAGTGATAACAGATTAAAGCCCTTTTGCTCCTAGGACGCTTAGTTACCGAGATAAATGAGTTTAAAGGTTTCTAAGTAAAAAAAAATAATTTGAGGGGTCAAAAAATTTTTTTTTAATTTTAAATTGAATTTTTTAATTTTTTTTAATTTTTGTAGTGATAACAGATTAAAGCCCTCTTGCTCCTAGGACGCTTAGTTACCGAGATAAATGAGTTTAAAGGTTTCTAAGTAAAAAAAAATAATTTGAGGGGTCAAAAATTTTTTTTTAATTTTAAATTGAATTTTTTAATTTTTTTTAATTTTTGTAGTGATAACAGATTAAAGCCCTTTTGCTCCTAGGATGCTCAGTTACCGAGATAAATGAGTTTAAAGGTTTCTAAGTAAAAAAAAATAATTTGAGGGGTCAAAAAATTTTTTTTAATTTTAAATTGAATTTTTTGATTTTTTTTAATTTTTGTAGTGATAACAGATTAAAGCCCTTTTGCTCCTAGGACGCTTAGTTACCGAGATAAATGAGTTTAAAGGTTTCTAAGTAAAAAAAAAATAATTTGAGGGGTCAAAAAATTTTTTTTATTTTAAATTGAATTATTTAATTTTTTTTAATTTTTGTAGTGATAACAGATTAAAGACCTTTTGCTCCTAGGATGCTTAGTTACCGAGATAAATGAGTTTAAAGGTTTCTAAGTAAAAAAAATAATTTGAGGGGTCACAAAATTTTTTTTAATTTTAAATTGAATTTTTTAATTTTTGTAGTGATAACAGATTAAAGCCCTTTTGCTCCTAGGACGCTTAGTTACCGAGATAAATGAGTTTAAAGGTTTCTAAGTAAAAAAAAATAATTTGAGGGGTCAAAAAATTTTTTTTAAATTTAAATTGAATTTTTTAATTTTTTTTAATTTTTGTAGTGATAACAGATTAAAGCCCCTTTGCTCCTAGGACGCTTAGTTACCGAGATAAATGAGTTTAGAGGTTTCTAAGTAAAAAAAAATAATTTGAGGGGTCAAAAAATTTTTTTTAATTTTAAATTAAATTTTTTAATTTTAAATTAAATTTTTTAATTTTTTTTAATTTTTGTAGTGATAACAGATTAAAGCCCTTTTGCTCCTAGGACGCTTAGTTACCGAGATAAATGAGTTTAAAGGTTTCTAAGTAAAAAAAAATAATTTGAGGGGTCAAAAAATTTTTTTTTCAATTTTAAATTGGATTTTTTAATTTTTTTTAATTTTTGTAGTGATAACAGATTAAAGCCCTTTTGCTCCTAGGACGCTTAGTTACCGAGATAAATGAGTTTAAAGGTTTCTAAGTAAAAAAAAAATAATTTGAGGGGTCAAAAAATTTTTTTTAATTTTAAATTGAATTTTTTAATTTTTTTTAATTTTTGTAGTGATAACAGATTAAAGCCCTTTTGCTCCTAGGACGCTTAGTTACCGAGATAAATGAGTTTAAAGGTTTCTAAGTAAAAAAAAAAATAATTTGAGGGGTCAAAAAAATTTTTTTAATTTTAAATTGAATTTTTTAATTTTTTTTAATTTTTGTAGTGATAACAGATTAAAGCCCTTTTGCTCCTAGGACGCTTAGTTACCGAGATAAATGAGTTTAAAGGTTTCTAAGTAAAAAAAAATAATTTGAGTGGTAAAAAAATTTTTTTTTAATTTTAAATTAAATTTTTTAATTTTTTTTAATTTTTGTAGTGATAACAGATTAAAGCCCTTTTGCTCCTAGGACGCTTAGTTACCGAGATAAATGAGTTTAAAGGTTTCTAAGTAAAAAAAAATAATTTGAGGGGTCAAAAAATTTTTTTTTAATTTTAAATTTAATTTTTTTTAATTTTTGTAGTGATAACAGATTAAAGCCCTCTTGCTCCTAGGACGCTTAGTTACCGAGATAAATGAGTTTAAAGGTTTCTAAGTAAAAAAAACAATTTGAGGGGTCAAAAAATTTTTTTTAATTTTAAATTGAATTTTTTAATTTTTTTTAACTTTTGTAGTGATAACAGATTAAAGCCCTTTTGCTCCTAGGACGCTTAGTTACCGAGATAAATGAGTTTAAAGGTTTCTAAGTAAAAAAAAAATAATTTGAGGGGTCAAAAAATTTTTTTTAATTTTAAATTGAATTTTTTAATTTTTTTTTAATTTTTGTAGTGATAACAGATTAAAGCCCTTTTGCTCCTAGGACGCTTAGTTACCGAGATAAATGAGTTTAAAGGTTTCTAAGTAAAAAAAAATTATTTGAGGGCTCAAAAATTTTTTTTTAATTTTAAATTGAATTTTTTAATTTTTTTTAATTTTTGTAGTGATAACAGATTAACGCCCTTTTGCTCCTAGGACGCTTAGTTACCGAGATAAATGAGTTTAAAGGTTTCTAAGTAAAAAAAAATAATTTGAGGGGTCAAAAAATTTTTTTTAATTTTAAATTGGATTTTTTAATTTTTTTTAATTTTTGTAGTGATAACAGATTAAAGCCCTTTTGCTCCTAGGACGCTTAGTTACCGAGATAAATGAGTTTAAAGGTTTCTAAGTAAAAAAAAATAATTTGAGGGGTCAAAAAATTTTTTTAATTTTAAATTGAATTTTTTAATTTTTTTTAATTTTTGTAGTGATAACAGATTAAAGCCCTTTTGCTCCTAGGACGCTTAGTTACCGAGATAAATGAGTTTAAAGGTTTCTAAGTAAAAAAAAAAATAATTTGAGGGGTCAAAAAAATTTTTTTAATTTTAAATTGAATTTTTTAATTTTTTTTAATTTTTGTAGTGATAACAGATTAAAGCCCTTTTGCTCCTAGGACGCTTAGTTACCGAGATAAATGAGTTTAAAGGTTTCTAAGTAAAAAAAAATAATTTGAGGGGTCAAAAAATTTTTTTTAATTTTAAATTGAATTTTTTAATTTTTTTTAATTTTTATAGTGATAACAGATTAAAGCCCTTTTGCTCCTAGGACGCTTAGTTACCGAGATAAATGAGTTTAAAGGTTTCTAAGTAAAAAAAAATAATTTGAAGGGTCAAAAAATTTTTTTTAATTTTAAATTAAATTTTTTAATTTTTTTTAATTTTTGTAGTGATAACAGATTAAAGCCCTTTTGCTCCTAGGACGCTTAGTTACCGAGATAAATGAGTTTAAAGGTTTCTAAGTAAAAAAAAATAATTTGAGGGGTCAAAAAAATTTTTTTAATTTTAAATTGAATTTTTTAATTTGTTTTAATTTTTGTAGTGATACCAGATTAAAGCCCTTTTGCTCCTAGGACGCTAAGTTACCGAGATAAATGAGTTTAAAGGTTTCTAAGTAAAAAAAAAAATAATTTGAGGGGTCAAAAAAATTTTTTTAATTTTAAATTGAATTTTTTAATTTTTGTAGTGATAACAGATTAAAGCCCTTTTGCTCCTAGGACGCTTAGTTACCGAGATAAATGAGTTTAAAGGTTTCTAAGTAAAAAAAAATAATTTGAGGGGTCAAAAAATTTTTTTTATTTAAAAAGGTCAAAGAAACATTTACATATAGTTTCTAAGTAAAAAAAAAATAATTTGAGGGGTCAAAAAATTTTTTTTATTTTAAATTGAATTTTTTAATTTTTGTAGTGATAACAGATTAAAGCCCTTTTGCTCCTAGGATGCTTAGTTACCGAGATAAATGAGTTTAAAGGTTTCTAAGTAAAAAAAATAATTTGAGGGGTCAAAAAATTTTTTTTAATTTTAAATTGAATTTTTTAATTTTTGTGGTGATAACAGATTAAAGCCCTTTTGCTCCTAGGACGCTTAGTTACCGAGATAAATGAGTTTAAAGGTTTCTAAGTAAAAAAAAATAATTTGAGGGGTCAAAAAATTTTTTTTAATTTTAAATTGAATTTTTTAATTTTTTTAAATTTTTGTAGTGATAACAGATTAAAGCCCTTTTGCTCCTAGGACGCTTAGTTACCGAGATAAATGAGTTTAAAGGTTTCTAATTAAAAAAAAATAGATTGAGGGGTCAAAAAATTTTTTTTAATTTTAAATTGAATTTTTTAATTTTTTTTAATTTTTGTAGTGATAACAGATTAAAGCCCTTTTGCTCCTAGGACGCTTAGTTACCGAGATAAATGAGTTTAAAGGTTTCTAAGTAAAAAAAAATAATTTGAGGGGTCAAAAAATTTTTTTTAATTTTAAATTGAATTTTTTAATTTTTTTTAATTTTTGTAGTGATAACAGATTAAAGCCCTTTTGCTCCTAGGACGCTTAGTTACCGAGATAAATGAGTTTAAAGGTTTCTAAGTAAAAAAAAAATAATTTGAGGGGTCAAAAAATTTTTTTTATTTTAAATTGAATTTTTTAATTTTTGTAGTGATAACAGATTAAAGCCCTTTTGCTCCTAGGATGCTTAGTTACCGAGATAAATGAGTTTAAAGGTTTCTAAGTAAAAAAAATAATTTGAGGGGTCAAAAAATTTTTTTTAATTTTAAATTGAATTTTTTAATTTTTGTAGTGATAACAGATTAAAGCCCTTTTGCTCCTAGGACGCTAAGTTACCGAGATAAATGAGTTTAAAGGTTTCTAAGTAAAAAAAATAATTTGAGGTGTCAAAACATTTTTTTTAATTTTAAATTGAATTTTTTAATTTTTGTAGTGATAACAGATTAAAGCCCTTTTGCTCCTAGGACGCTCAGTTACCGAGATAAATGAGTTTAAAGGTTTCTAAGTAAAAAAAAATAATTTGAGGGGTCAAAAAATTTTTTTTAAATTTAAATTGAATTTTTTAATTTTTTTTAATTTTTGTAGTGATAACAGATTAAAGCCCCTTTGCTCCTAGGACGCTTAGTTACCGAGATAAATGAGTTTAGAGGTTTCTAAATAAAAAAAAATAATTTGAGGGGTCAAAAAATTTTTTTTAATTTTAAATTAAATTTTTTAATTTTAAATTAAATTTTTTAATTTTTTTTAATTTTTGTAGTGATAACAGATTAAAGCCCTTTTGCTCCTAGGACGCTTAGTTACCGAGATAAATGAGTTTAAAGGTTTCTAAGTAAAAAAAAAAATTTGAGGGGTAAAAAAATTTTTTTTAATTTTAAATTGAATTTTTAAATTTTTTTTTAATTTTTGTAGTGATAACAGATTAACGCCCTTTTGCTCCTAGGACGCTTAGTTACCGAGATAAATGAGTTTAAAGGTTTCTAAGTGAAAAAAAATAATTTGAGGAGTCAAAAAATTTTTTTTAATTTTAAATTGAATTTTTTAATTTTTTTTAATTTTTGTAGTGATAACAGATTAAAGCCCTTTTGCTCCTAGGACGCTTAGTTACCGAGATAAATGAGTTTAAAGGTTTCTAAGTAAAAAAAAATAATTTGAGGGGTCAAAAAATTTTTTTTAATTTTAAATTGAATTTTTTAATTTTTTTTAATTTTTGTAGTGATAACAGAGTAAAGCCCTTTTGCTCCTAGGACGCTCAGTTACCGAGATAAATGAGTTTAAAGGTTTCTAAGTAAAAAAAAATAATTTGAGGGGTCAAAAAATTTTTTTTAATTTTAAATTGAATTTTTTAATTTTTTTTAATTTTTGTAGTGATAACAGATTAAAGCCCTTTTGCTCCTAGGACGCTTAGTTACCGAGATAAATGAGTTTAAAGGTTTCTAAGTAAAAAAAAAATAATTTGAGGGGTCAAAAAATTTTTTTTATTTTAAATTGAATTTTTTAATTTTTGTAGTGATAACAGATTAAAGCCCTTTTGCTCCTAGGATGCTTAGTTACCGAGATAAATGAGTTTAAAGGTTTCTAAGTAAAAAAAATAATTTGAGGGGTCAAAAAATTTTTTTTAATTTTAAATTGAATTTTTTAATTTTTGTAGTGATAACAGATTAAAGCCCTTTTGCTCCTAGGACGCTTAGTTACCGAGATAAATGAGTTTAAAGGTTTCTAAGTAAAAAAAAATAATTTGAGGGGTCAAAAAATTTTTTTTAATTTTAAATTGAATTTTTTAATTTTTTTTAATTTTTGTAGTGATAACAGATTAAAGCCCTTTTGCTCCTAGGACGCTTAGTTACCGAGATAAATGAGTTTAAAGGTTTCTAAGTAAAAAAAAAAAATTTGAGGGGTCAAAAAATTTTTTTTAATTTTAAATTGAATTTTTTAATTTTTTTTAATTTTTGTAGTGATAACAGATTAAAGCCCTTTTGCTCCTAGGACGCTTAGTTACCGAGATAAATGAGTTTAAAGGTTTCTAAGTAAAAAAAAATAATTTGAGGGGTCAAAAAATTTTTTTTAATTTTAAATTGAATTTTTTTAATTTTTGTAGTGATAACAGATTAAAGCCCTTTTGCTCCTAGGACGCTTAGTTACCGAGATAAATGAGTTTAAAGGTTTCTAAGTAAAAAAAAATAATTTGAGGGGTCAAAAAATTTTTTTTAATTTTAAATTGAATTTTTTAATTTTTTTAAATTTTTGTAGTGATAACAGATTAAAGCCCTTTTGCTCCTAGGACGCTTAGTTACCGAGATAAATGAGTTTAAAGGTTTCTAAGTAAAAAAAAATAATTTGAGGGGTCAAAAAATTTTTTTTAATTTTAAATTGAATTTTTTAATTTTTTTTAATTTTTGTAGTGATACCAGATTAAAGCCCTTTTGCTCCTAGGACGCTTAGTTACCGAGATAAATGAGTTTAAAGGTTTCTAAGTAAAAAAAAATAATTTGAGGGGTCAAAAAATTTTTTTTAATTTTAAATTGAATTTTTTTAATTTTTGTAGTGATAACAGATTAAAGCCGTTTTGCTCCTAGGACGCTTAGTTACCGAGATAAATGAGTTTAAAGGTTTCTAAGTAAAAAAAATAATTTGAGGTGTCAAAACATTTTTTTTAATTTTAAATTGAATTTTTTAATTTTTTTTTAATTTTTGTAGTGATAACAGATTAAAGCCCTTTTGCTCCTAGGACGCTTAGTTACCGAGATAAATGAGTTTAAAGGTTTCTAAGTAAAAAAAAATAATTTGAGGGGTCAAAAAATTTTTTTTAAATTTAAATTGAATTTTTTAATTTTTTCTAATTTTTGTAGTGATAACAGATTAAAGCCCCTTTGCTCCTAGGACGCTTAGTTACCGAGATAAATGAGTTTAGAGGTTTCTAAGTAAAAAAAAATAATTTGAGGGGTCAAAAAATTTTTTTTAATTTTAAATTAAATTTTTTAATTTTAAATTAAATTTTTTAATTTTTTTTAATTTTTGTAGTGATAACAGATTAAAGCCCTTTTGCTCCTAGGACGCTTAGTTACCGAGATAAATGAGTTTAAAGGTTTCTAAGTAAAAAAAAAAATTTGAGGGGTCAAAAAATTTTTTTTAATTTTAAATTGAATTTTTAAATTTTTTTTTAATTTTTGTAGTGATAACAGATTAACGCCCTTTTGCTCCTAGGACGCTTAGTTACCGAGATAAATGAGTTTAAAGGTTTCTAAGTGAAAAAAAATAATTTGAGGAGTCAAAAAATTTTTTTTAATTTTAAATTGAATTTTTTAATTTTTTTTAATTTTTGTAGTGATAACAGATTAAAGCCCTTTTGCTCCTAGGACGCTTAGTTACCGAGATAAATGAGTTTAAAGGTTTCTAAGTAAAAAAAAATAATTTGAGGGGTCAAAAAATTTTTTTTAATTTTAAATTGAATTTTTTAATTTTTTTTAATTTTTGTAGTGATAACAGAGTAAAGCCCTTTTGCTCCTAGGACGCTCAGTTACAGAGATAAATGAGTTTAAAGGTTTCTAAGTAAAAAAAAATAATTTGAGGGGTCAAAAAATTTTTTTTAATTTTAAATTGAATTTTTTAATTTTTTTTAATTTTTGTAGTGATAACAGATTAAAGCCCTTTTGCTCCTAGGTCGCTTAGTTACCGAGATAAATGAGTTTAAAGGTTTCTAAGTAAAAAAAAAATAATTTGAGGGGTCAAAAAATTTTTTTTATTTTAAATTGAATTTTTTAATTTTTGTAGTGATAACAGATTAAAGCCCTTTTGCTCCTAGGATGCTTAGTTACCGAGATAAATGAGTTTAAAGGTTTCTAAGTAAAAAAAATAATTTGAGGGGTCAAAAAATTTTTTTTAATTTTAAATTGAATTTTTTAATTTTTGTAGTGATAACAGATTAAAGCCCTTTTGCTCCTAGGACGCTTAGTTACCGAGATAAATGAGTTTAAAGGTTTCTAAGTAAAAAAAAATAATTTGAGGGGTCAAAAAATTTTTTTTAATTTTAAATTGAATTTTTTAATTTTTTTTAATTTTTGTAGTGATAACAGATTAAAGCCCTTTTGCTCCTAGGACGCTTAGTTACCGAGATAAATGAGTTTAAAGGTTTCTAAGTAAAAAAAAAAAATTTGAGGGGTCAAAAAATTTTTTTTAATTTTAAATTGAATTTTTTAATTTTTTTTAATTTTTGTAGTGATAACAGATTAAAGCCCTTTTGCTCCTAGGACGCTTAGTTACCGAGATAAATGAGTTTAAAGGTTTCTAAGTAAAAAAAAATAATTTGAGGGGTCAAAAAATTTTTTTTAATTTTAAATTGAATTTTTTTAATTTTTGTAGTGATAACAGATTAAAGCCCTTTTGCTCCTAGGACGCTTAGTTACCGAGATAAATGAGTTTAAAGGTTTCTAAGTAAAAAAAAATAATTTGAGGGGTCAAAAAATTTTTTTTAATTTTAAATTGAATTTTTTAATTTTTTTAAATTTTTGTAGTGATAACAGATTAAAGCCCTTTTGCTCCTAGGACGCTTAGTTACCGAGATAAATGAGTTTAAAGGTTTCTAAGTAAAAAAAAATAATTTGAGGGGTCAAAAAATTTTTTTTAATTTTAAATTGAATTTTTTAATTTTTTTTAATTTTTGTAGTGATACCAGATTAAAGCCCTTTTGCTCCTAGGACGCTTAGTTACCGAGATAAATGAGTTTAAAGGTTTCTAAGTAAAAAAAAATAATTTGAGGGGTCAAAAAATTTTTTTTAATTTTAAATTGAATTTTTTTAATTTTTGTAGTGATAACAGATTAAAGCCGTTTTGCTCCTAGGACGCTTAGTTACCGAGATAAATGAGTTTAAAGGTTTCTAAGTAAAAAAAATAATTTGAGGTGTCAAAACATTTTTTTTAATTTTAAATTGAATTTTTTAATTTTTTTTTAATTTTTGTAGTGATAACAGATTAAAGCCCTTTTGCTCCTAGGACGCTTAGTTACCGAGATAAATGAGTTTAAAGGTTTCTAAGTAAAAAAAAATAATTTGAGGGGTCAAAAAATTTTTTTTAAATTTAAATTGAATTTTTTAATTTTTTCTAATTTTTGTAGTGATAACAGATTAAAGCCCCTTTGCTCCTAGGACGCTTAGTTACCGAGATAAATGAGTTTAGAGGTTTCTAAGTAAAAAAAAATAATTTGAGGGGTCAAAAAATTTTTTTTAATTTTAAATTAAATTTTTTAATTTTAAATTAAATTTTTTAATTTTTTTTAATTTTTGTAGTGATAACAGATTAAAGCCCTTTTGCTCCTAGGACGCTTAGTTACCGAGATAAATGAGTTTAAAGGTTTCTAAGTAAAAAAAAAAATTTGAGGGGTCAAAAAATTTTTTTTAATTTTAAATTGAATTTTTAAATTTTTTTTTAATTTTTGTAGTGATAACAGATTAACGCCCTTTTGCTCCTAGGACGCTTAGTTACCGAGATAAATGAGTTTAAAGGTTTCTAAGTGAAAAAAAATAATTTGAGGAGTCAAAAAATTTTTTTTAATTTTAAATTGAATTTTTTAATTTTTTTTAATTTTTGTAGTGATAACAGATTAAAGCCCTTTTGCTCCTAGGACGCTTAGTTACCGAGATAAATGAGTTTAAAGGTTTCTAAGTAAAAAAAAATAATTTGAGGGGTCAAAAAATTTTTTTTAATTTTAAATTGAATTTTTTAATTTTTTTTAATTTTTGTAGTGATAACAGAGTAAAGCCCTTTTGCTCCTAGGACGCTCAGTTACAGAGATAAATGAGTTTAAAGGTTTCTAAGTAAAAAAAAATAATTTGAGGGGTCAAAAAATTTTTTTTAATTTTAAATTGAATTTTTTAATTTTTTTTAATTTTTGTAGTGATAACAGATTAAAGCCCTTTTGCTCCTAGGACGCTTAGTTACCGAGATAAATGAGTTTAAAGGTTTCTAAGTAAAAAAAAAATAATTTGAGGGGTCAAAAAATTTTTTTTATTTTAAATTGAATTTTTTAATTTTTGTAGTGATAACAGATTAAAGCCCTTTTGCTCCTAGGATGCTTAGTTACCGAGATAAATGAGTTTAAAGGTTTCTAAGTAAAAAAAATAATTTGAGGGGTCAAAAAATTTTTTTTAATTTTAAATTGAATTTTTTAATTTTTGTAGTGATAACAGATTAAAGCCCTTTTGCTCCTAGGACGCTTAGTTACCGAGATAAATGAGTTTAAAGGTTTCTAAGTAAAAAAAAATAATTTGACGGGTCAAAAAATTTTTTTTAATTTTAAATTGAATTTTTTAATTTTTTTTAATTTTTGTAGTGATAACAGATTAAAGCCCTTTTGCTCCTAGGACGCTTAGTTACCGAGATAAATGAGTTTAAAGGTTTCTAAGTAAAAAAAAATAATTTGAGGGGTAAAAAAATTTTTTTTAATTTTAAATTGAATTTTTTAATTTTTTTTAATTTTTGTAGTGATAACAGATTAAAGCCCTTTTGCTCCTAGGACGCTTAGTTACCGAGATAAATGAGTTTAAAGGTTTCTAAGTAAAAAAAAATAATTTGAGGGGTCAAAAAATTTTTTTTAATTTTAAATTGAATTTTTTTAATTTTTGTAGTGATAACAGATTAAAGCCCTTTTGCTCCTAGGACGCTTAGTTACCGAGATAAATGAGTTTAAAGGTTTCTAAGTAAAAAAAATAATTTGAGGTGTCAAAACATTTTTTTTAATTTTAAATTGAATTTTTTAATTTTTTTTTAATTTTTGTAGTGATAACAGATTAAAGCCCTTTTGCTCCTAGGACGCTTAGTTACCGAGATAAATGAGTTTAAAGGTTTCTAAGTAAAAAAAAATAATTTGAGGGGTCAAAAAATTTTTTTTAAATTTAAATTGAATTTTTTAATTTTTTTTAATTTTTGTAGTGATAACAGATTAAAGCCCCTTTGCTCCTAGGACGCTTAGTTACCGAGATAAATGAGTTTAAAGGTTTCTAAGTAAAAAAAAATAATTTGAGGGGTCAAAAAATTTTTTTTAATTTTAAATTGAATTTTTTAATTTTTTTTAATTTTTGTAGTGATAACAGATTAAAGCCCTTTTGCTCCTAGGACGCTTAGTTACCGAGATAAATGAGTTTAAAGGTTTCTAAGTAAAAAAAATAATTTGAGGTGTCAAAACATTTTTTTTAATTTTAAATTGAATTTTTTAATTTTTTTTTAATTTTTGTAGTGATAACAGATTAAAGCCCTTTTGCTCCTAGGACGCTTAGTTACCGAGATAAATGAGTTTAAAGGTTTCTAAGTAAAAAAAATAATTTGAGGTGTCAAAACATTTTTTTTAATTTTAAATTGAATTTTTTAATTTTTTTTAATTTTTGTAGTGATAACAGATTAAAGCCCTTTTGCTCCTAGGACGCTTAGTTACCGAGATAAATGAGTTTAAAGGTTTCTAAGTAAAAAAAAATAATTTGAGGGGTCAAAAAATTTTTTTTAATTTTAAATTGAATTTTTTTAATTTTTGTAGTGATAACAGATTAAAGCCCTTTTGCTCCTAGGACGCTTAGTTACCGAGATAAATGAGTTTAAAGGTTTCTAAGTAAAAAAAAATAATTTGAGGGGTCAAAAAATTTTTTTTAATTTTAAATTGAATTTTTTAATTTTTTTTAATTTTTGTAGTGATAACAGAGTAAAGCCCTTTTGCTCCTAGGACGCTCAGTTACAGAGATAAATGAGTTTAAAGGTTTCTAAGTAAAAAAAAATAATTTGAGGGGTCAAAAAATTTTTTTTAATTTTAAATTGAATTTTTTAATTTTTTTTAATTTTTGTAGTGATAACAGATTAAAGCCCTTTTGCTCCTAGGACGCTTAGTTACCGAGATAAATGAGTTTAAAGGTTTCTAAGTAAAAAAAAAATAATTTGAGGGGTCAAAAAATTTTTTTTATTTTAAATTGAATTTTTTAATTTTTGTAGTGATAACAGATTAAAGCCCTTTTGCTCCTAGGATGCTTAGTTACCGAGATAAATGAGTTTAAAGGTTTCTAAGTAAAAAAAATAATTTGAGGGGTCAAAAAATTTTTTTTAATTTTAAATTGAATTTTTTAATTTTTGTAGTGATAACAGATTAAAGCCCTTTTGCTCCTAGGACGCTTAGTTACCGAGATAAATGAGTTTAAAGGTTTCTAAGTAAAAAAAAATAATTTGAGGGGTCAAAAAATTTTTTTTAATTTTAAATTGAATTTTTTAATTTTTTTTAATTTTTGTAGTGATAACAGATTAAAGCCCTTTTGCTCCTAGGACGCTTAGTTACCGAGATAAATGAGTTTAAAGGTTTCTAAGTAAAAAAAAATAATTTGAGGGGTCAAAAAATTTTTTTTAATTTTAAATTGAATTTTTTAATTTTTTTTAATTTTTGTAGTGATAACAGATTAAAGCCCTTTTGCTCCTAGGACGCTTAGTTACCGAGATAAATGAGTTTAAAGGTTTCTAAGTAAAAAAAAATAATTTGAGGGGTCAAAAAATTTTTTTTAATTTTAAATTGAATTTTTTTAATTTTTGTAGTGATAACAGATTAAAGCCCTTTTGCTCCTAGGACGCTTAGTTACCGAGATAAATGAGTTTAAAGGTTTCTAAGTAAAAAAAATAATTTGAGGTGTCAAAACATTTTTTTTAATTTTAAATTGAATTTTTTAATTTTTTTTTAATTTTTGTAGTGATAACAGATTAAAGCCCTTTTGCTCCTAGGACGCTTAGTTACCGAGATAAATGAGTTTAAAGGTTTCTAAGTAAAAAAAAATAATTTGAGGGGTCAAAAAATTTTTTTTAAATTTAAATTGAATTTTTTAATTTTTTTTAATTTTTGTAGTGATAACAGATTAAAGCCCCTTTGCTCCTAGGACGCTTAGTTACCGAGATAAATGAGTTTAGAGGTTTCTAAGTAAAAAAAAATAATTTGAGGGGTCAAAAAATTTTTTTTTAATTTTAAATTGAATTTTTTAATTTTTTTTAATTTTTGTAGTGATAACAGATTAAAGCCCTTTTGCTCCTAGGACGCTTAGTTACCGAGATAAATGAGTTTAAAGGTTTCTAAGTAAAAAAAATAATTTGAGGTGTCAAAACATTTTTTTTAATTTTAAATTGAATTTTTTAATTTTTTTTTAATTTTTGTAGTGATAACAGATTAAAGCCCTTTTGCTCCTAGGACGCTTAGTTACCGAGATAAATGAGTTTAAAGGTTTCTAAGTAAAAAAAATAATTTGAGGTGTCAAAACATTTTTTTTAATTTTAAATTGAATTTTTTAATTTTTTTTAATTTTTGTAGTGATAACAGATTAAAGCCCTTTTGCTCCTAGGACGCTTAGTTACCGAGATAAATGAGTTTAAAGGTTTCTAAGTAAAAAAAAATAATTTGAGGGGTCAAAAAATTTTTTTTAATTTTAAATTGAATTTTTTTAATTTTTGTAGTGATAACAGATTAAAGCCCTTTTGCTCCTAGGACGCTTAGTTACCGAGATAAATGAGTTTAAAGGTTTCTAAGTAAAAAAAAATAATTTGAGGGGTCAAAAAATTTTTTTTAATTTTAAATTGAATTTTTTAATTTTTTTTAATTTTTGTAGTGATAACAGAGTAAAGCCCTTTTGCTCCTAGGACGCTCAGTTACAGAGATAAATGAGTTTAAAGGTTTCTAAGTAAAAAAAAATAATTTGAGGGGTCAAAAAATTTTTTTTAATTTTAAATTGAATTTTTTAATTTTTTTTAATTTTTGTAGTGATAACAGATTAAAGCCCTTTTGCTCCTAGGACGCTTAGTTACCGAGATAAATGAGTTTAAAGGTTTCTAAGTAAAAAAAAAATAATTTGAGGGGTCAAAAAATTTTTTTTATTTTAAATTGAATTTTTTAATTTTTGTAGTGATAACAGATTAAAGCCCTTTTGCTCCTAGGATGCTTAGTTACCGAGATAAATGAGTTTAAAGGTTTCTAAGTAAAAAAAATAATTTGAGGGGTCAAAAAATTTTTTTTAATTTTAAATTGAATTTTTTAATTTTTGTAGTGATAACAGATTAAAGCCCTTTTGCTCCTAGGACGCTTAGTTACCGAGATAAATGAGTTTAAAGGTTTCTAAGTAAAAAAAAATAATTTGAGGGGTCAAAAAATTTTTTTTAATTTTAAATTGAATTTTTTAATTTTTTTTAATTTTTGTAGTGATAACAGATTAAAGCCCTTTTGCTCCTAGGACGCTTAGTTACCGAGATAAATGAGTTTAAAGGTTTCTAAGTAAAAAAAAATAATTTGAGGGGTCAAAAAATTTTTTTTAATTTTAAATTGAATTTTTTAATTTTTTTTAATTTTTGTAGTGATAACAGATTAAAGCCCTTTTGCTCCTAGGACGCTTAGTTACCGAGATAAATGAGTTTAAAGGTTTCTAAGTAAAAAAAAATAATTTGAGGGGTCAAAAAATTTTTTTTAATTTTAAATTGAATTTTTTTAATTTTTGTAGTGATAACAGATTAAAGCCCTTTTGCTCCTAGGACGCTTAGTTACCGAGATAAATGAGTTTAAAGGTTTCTAAGTAAAAATTATTATTTGAGGTGTCAAAACATTTTTTTTAATTTTAAATTGAATTTTTTAATTTTTTTTTAATTTTTGTAGTGATAACAGATTAAAGCCCTTTTGCTCCTAGGACGCTTAGTTACCGAGATAAATGAGTTTAAAGGTTTCTAAGTAAAAAAAAATAATTTGAGGGGTCAAAAAATTTTTTTTAAATTTAAATTGAATTTTTTAATTTTTTTTAATTTTTGTAGTGATAACAGATTAAAGCCCCTTTGCTCCTAGGACGCTTAGTTACCGAGATAAATGAGTTTAGAGGTTTCTAAGTAAAAAAAAATAATTTGAGGGGTCAAAAAATTTTTTTTAATTTTAAATTGAATTTTTTAATTTTTTTTAATTTTTGTAGTGATAACAGATTAAAGCCCTTTTGCTCCTAGGACGCTTAGTTACCGAGATAAATGAGTTTAAAGGTTTCTAAGTAAAAAAAATAATTTGAGGTGTCAAAACATTTTTTTTAATTTTAAATTGAATTTTTTAATTTTTTTTTAATTTTTGTAGTGATAACAGATTAAAGCCCTTTTGCTCCTAGGACGCTTAGTTACCGAGATAAATGAGTTTAAAGGTTTCTAAGTAAAAAAAATAATTTGAGGTGTCAAAACATTTTTTTTAATTTTAAATTGAATTTTTTAATTTTTTTTAATTTTTGTAGTGATAACAGATTAAAGCCCTTTTGCTCCTAGGACGCTTAGTTACCGAGATAAATGAGTTTAAAGGTTTCTAAGTAAAAAAAAATAATTTGAGGGGTCAAAAAATTTTTTTTAATTTTAAATTGAATTTTTTTAATTTTTGTAGTGATAACAGATTAAAGCCCTTTTGCTCCTAGGACGCTTAGTTACCGAGATAAATGAGTTTAAAGGTTTCTAAGTAAAAAAAATAATTTGAGGTGTCAAAACATTTTTTTTAATTTTAAATTGAATTTTTTAATTTTTTTTTAATTTTTGTAGTGATAACAGATTAAAGCCCTTTTGCTCCTAGGACGCTTAGTTACCGAGATAAATGAGTTTAAAGGTTTCTAAGTAAAAAAAAATAATTTGAGGGGTCAAAAAATTTTTTTTAAATTTAAATTGAATTTTTTAATTTTTTTTAATTTTTGTAGTGATAACAGATTAAAGCCCCTTTGCTCCTAGGACGCTTAGTTACCGAGATAAATGAGTTTAGAGGTTTCTAAGTAAAAAAAAATAATTTGAGGGGTCAAAAAATTTTTTTTAATTTTAAATTAAATTTTTTAATTTTAAATTAAATTTTTTAATTTTTTTTTAATTTTTGTAGTGATAACAGATTAACGCCCTTTTGCTCCTAGGACGCTTAGTTACCGAGATAAATGAGTTTAAAGGTTTCTAAGTGAAAAAAATAATTTGAGTCAAAAATTTTTTTTAATTTTAAATTGAATTTTTTAATTTTTTTTTAATTTTTGTAGTGATAACAGATTAAAGCCCTTTTGCTCCTAGGACGCTTCGTTACCGCGATAAATGAGTTTAAAGGTTTCTAAGTAAAAAAAAATAATTTGAGGGGTCAAAAAATTTTTTTTAATTTTAAATTGAATTTTTTAATTTTTTTTAATTTTTGTAGTGATAACAGATTAAAGTCCTTTTGCTCCTAGGACGCTTAGTTACCGAGATAAATGAGTTTAAAGGTTTCTAAGTAAAAAAAATAATTTTAGGGGTCAAAAAATTTTTTTTAATTTTAAATTGAATTTTTTAATTTTATTTAATTTTTGTAGTGATAACAGATTAAAGCCCTTTTGCTCCTAGGATGCTTAGTTACCGAGATAAATGAGTTTAAAGGTTTCTAAGTAAAAAAAAATAATTTGAGGGGTCAAAAATTTTTTTTTAATTTTGAATTAAATTTTTTAATTTTTGTAGTGATAACAGATTAAAGCCCTTTTGCTCCTAGGACGCTTAGTTACCGAGATAAATGAGTTTAAAGGTTTCTAAGTAAAAAAAAATAATTTGAGGGGTCAAAAATTTTTTTTTAATTTTAAATTGAATTTTTTAATTTTTTTTTATTTTTTGTAGTGATAACAGATTAAAGCCCTTTTGCTCCTAGGACGCTAAGTTACCGAGATAAATGAGTTTAAAGGTTTCTAAGTAAAAAAAAATAATTTGAGGGGTCAAAAAATTTTTTTTAATTTTAAATTGAATTTTTTAATTTTTTTTAATTTCTGTAGTGATAACAGATTAAAGCCCTTTTGCTCCTAGGACGCTTAGTTACCGAGATAAATGAGTTTAAAGGTTTCTAAGTAAAAAAAAATAATTTGAGGGGTCAAAAAATTTTTTTTAATTTTAAATTGAATTTTTTAATTTTTTTTAATTTTTGTAGTGATAACAGATTAAAGCCCTTTTGCTCCTAGGACGCTTAGTTACCGAGATAAATGAGTTTAAAGGTTTCTAAGTAAAAAAAAATAATTTGAGGGGTCAAAAATTTTTTTTTAATTTTAAATTGAATTTTTTAATTTTTTTTAATTTTTGTAGTGATAACAGATAACAGGGATATTAGCACATTGGAAAGTGAACTAATGAAAATTAATTAAGTTTTACAGAAAAAAGTTTATGCACCTACTCAAGGTTTTATTCGTTAATGGTTTACAATTCAACAAAATTTTTAATTGATTTAATTATTTATTTGATTAAAAAAACATTGATATCTTCTTTTAAAGCTAAATATATAATTGATTATTTAATTAGAAAATATTGTATATATCTTTCAATTGAATATGTAATAAAGACAATTGAAGATTTAATTAAATTTACAGCCGAGAACAAATAAAAAAAATTTTTCTCGGTAAACAATTGAGAAATTAATTTAAATTATACATGCAAACTTCCAACACAATTCTTATGCGCGATTTATTCTTTCAAGAAACATTTGTGGTAAGTGCCTTTTATGGAGAAAAGGCAATGACGGCCTATTTAACAACAAAAAACAAAAACCAAGTGAAACTTTATGAAATTTTCTTTTCATTGTGTAATAAATTTAAATTGTTTTCATCTCAAAAATTAAATTATTTGTTTACCTGAAATTTTTATAAAAAAAATTTGTGCCATTTCAAGGTGATTTGCTGTAATAATAAAACTAAATATACACACACACACAAGTAATCTTACATTTGTATATAATTCTTTTTTTTAGTATTTATATCCAATAATTTACACAACTTTGTTGACCATCGTTGGGAATGACTTTTTTAAGTCTTCTTTTTTTATTTATTTATTTGTTTATTGTCACTTATATGAGTTTACGCCAACTTTTGAAAAATAAATAAAATAATTAACGCATTTATAGAGTCCCGAAGGTGATGGGAAAAAAATAAGATGATACTCGTAATAATACACAACAAAATCATAAATTACAATAAATTCAGTTGTATTAAAACACACGTGTGTTTATCTGTGTTAGCTGTTAGCGCAAGGAAGTAACGGCATGACAACAGTGTACGGCAGATGTGTGTTGTGGCTATTTAACTAAAGGGAATGGCTTGCTTGGATGTAAGACGTAGTAGAGTGGTCTGTAGACGGTTTAAGTAACTAAGCAAGGCACCAAGTAGTTCATGTCTCACCGGAGTAACACAGTAGTGAGTGCAGCGTGAATGAATCGGTTTGTAATAACGCATGTTTTGTAAATACTAAAAAATACTAAAAAATACTGCCTAAAAAGGGAAAATGTTACAATATGTTAAAAATGAGAATATTGTTGAAAAAAAAAATATTAAAAAATAAAACAATTTTTTTACGTAGTTATAAAAGAATTACAAAATTAAGTACGTATTCAAAAGTATAGGATCATTTTAATATTCGCCTATAATAAGATTGTGCATATTTTGTTATTATATTCAAAACTGAAGTCATTTTTCAGATTTCATTATTTTGAATACAGATTTTGTTTTTTTTTTTTGGTGTAAAGTCAGCAATGTATTCTCATCTACAGCACACTCTCTGGATGGCCAGCACTGTTCGTTAAGCCCGATAGAAATTACGATAGAGTAAAATGTCACACAAACTGTCACACTGCCCTCACTGTTTAATATTAAGACCAGTATACTATGGAAAATCATTATGAATACATTGATGCTTGAATAACGCTTTTAAATTGTCCATATTTTCTTTGAAAAACAACCATCAGCCCAACTTATAGACGACTGTCTTATCAAAAAATTTTGTCCAGCGATGAGAATTATTTGTGGTAGAGCGCATTTATTAATACACAAAATTCACATATTGCATGATACTAATTAACAACAAACTTCACGGACTCCATTAAAAATTCACCTTTAGTATTAACCGCATTTAAAAAATAAGATTCTAGCTCACGTTACAATCGCTGAAGATCATTACCGCACCAAAATCAATAATTTTTTTTTTAAAACATGGATGCAACTAGTTCAAGTGAAATGACTACGGCAATCACTCAAATTAAAATTAGGAGAATTTTAGAAATAGACCTCTCATAATTAAATGCAAAATATGCGCTTCGTCAAGTACAGCTACGATGGCAATAAGCCAGAAATCATTTTCACATTTAATTTTACAGTTAAAAATTTAATCCATTGCGTTTCTACAGATGGGGAAAAACGACGACTACAATATTATCATGTGATAAATTTCTTATTTAATTTAAAGACGCGAAGCAATAAAAATTGAAACGAAAACGTAAAAATACGTGTCATACAAAATAATAAAAAAGAGTTACAGAAGAAAACAATGTATAATTGTTCAATGATGTTTTCAGTTCAAAATCTGCAAGGGACATTGACAAGTTTTTATTAATGTTGTTTTAAAGCTTGTGAAATTCTAAATTTCACATGCAATTATTTGAAGAAATCACAAAGCTAACAGGGAGAAAATATGCGTTAACGCTGAGGATAATTTTTTCCACCGGAGCACATTGTGGTCAATTACGAGTACAAATTTAATTGGAAAAAATAAAAAAATTTCTATCAACATTGTTTCTAATCTTTTAATAAGCTTCTTGATACTTTTGTTATTTACGTTTTCTTTTAAACTCGGACTAGGAAAAACTAAGATTTAAGGTCAGTTTTGTCAACACGTGCAATTAGATTTTATAGAGAAGCGTATCTTTTGTGTGACTTTGTTATATGATTAAAAAGGCTACGAAGATTTTATCGTCATACATTTTTTTTTTGTAATTATTAACGAAAAGTATTATAATTTTCATAAAATTATTTGCATTGTGAGTTAAAAAAAGTATTTTTTTTTTTTTTTTTTAAAGAGAAGTAGCACTTCAGGCATCAATACCTACTTAGTTCGCAACCGTGCTACATTCTTTAGGAAAGGGATAGATGAGAGTGAAGAAAGGTGGTGAAAGGAGATTGATATAGCCATTTTATTAACTATTTTACTTCGCCGGCGAATATGCTATGGAGAAGTACCGACGAAGGAGGCTGCATGTTTTTAATTTTAGATCTGAATATGTATATATACCATTAAACAGAAAAAAAACATTTTTATTTTTTGACTACCGCAAGGGTTGAACCCAGGGCAGCTGGTTTGTAGTCTACGTGTTTACCACTTAGACTACTTAGTGAGAAGTTCAGAAAGTGCAAAAAATAGAATTAAGAAGATTTTAAGTTGTTAATTTCAGATAGATATAGTGTCGAAAGATCAGATATAGTGTCGAAAGAGGTGCTATTGGAAATCAGCCTGTTCGGTCCATGTTCTTCGAGGCAGCAGGCAAAACATAACGCCTACCTCTAATTTTTTCATGTCATTTGGACAATAATCTAACTCCAATCAAAAAAATTAATATATGGGGCGATAGAGAATTAAAAAATAAGAAAAAAAAACATTAAGTAAAAAAAATTGGCTCTCGCCCATATTTTCCGAGTTACGGGCATCTGAAATTTAAAATTTTTTTAAATATCAATATGGGTATCATTTAAAAGTTTTTGATGAGATCTTTAAGAAAATGCTAAAAATTTTTAAAAATGCTTAACCCATTAAGAGTCGATGACATTTTTATGTAAAATTATGTATATGTAGTACTTATGTTTTTTTTCTTATTTTTTAATTTTCTCTCACCCCAATATTTGCTTTTTTGATTGGAGTTACTTCACTTAACTAGATTTACATAGATATAGCACTCTTACTTGTTAGTGTTCTCTTTAAGGTGAATCAAAAACATTTTGTGCATTTTTGCGACTGCCATACATCAGCGTTACCGTTTTGACCCTTAAGTGTCAATTTGATCCTTTTTTGATGCCCATGGGATTTTTTCTGACCCTTTTTTAAATTCTCTTTTTTGGAGCCTTTTAAGCTTATTTGCCCTTTTTTGACAACTGGTACCTATCGTTTTACTTTAATAGTGATACCAAAACAAACGATTGCATAAGAAGCAGCTTTCACTTAGACAGTACATAAAATTTTTCAAAGTAATTAGCATATGTATATAGAATGTATATACGCATATACATGCATGTACATAAAGTAAATGACAAAGCGTATGAGGCTATATTTAAAATACACAATTCAGAAATGTTTTGGTTTGAAATTGGTACTTTAAAAAATAGATTTAACGAATATTTATACTCAAACTTCTATAACCTTGTTGCATATATATTTGCTTCCCCGCATAGTAGCGCTGCCACTGAACGTGTCTTTTTAAAACTAAGGTTAATGAAAAATAAAGTTTCTAATAGACTCAACGTAGAAAGTTGGTATTCTATTCTTTCATCTCTAAATTTATTCCAAGCAGAGCTGGAAGACTAGACTTCAAGTTAGGACTTAATTAAAAAGTATAATGTAAAATTTCTAAAAAATAATAATACTAGTAATAAACATATTATTTTAAATAAAAAAAAATAGTATTAAAAAATTGGAATGTAATTGAAAACTGTAGTAATAAAATTTAAAAGTACAAATGACTTTTTTTGCTTATGTCATTATTATATTTCTCCCTCTTAAACTTGAATAAAACTAAAATTTTTTGGTAGAAAAAATTGTCCCTTTTTTTCTTTCAAATACCCTTTTCAAAACCTTTTCTGCGCAAAATACCCTTTTTGTGAACCTTTCTGAAAATTTTAATTTTTCCTGTAAGACCTTCATTCTGTTTCGAAAGGAAATTAAAAAAACAAAAATGGGAAAAAATTCCCAAATTACATCGACATATTATTGACATAAATAATGGGTAGATATTGTCTTCAAGATATATCAGAACACATGAAAACAAATTTTAAGTTAGTTATAAATATTTTTTGTTTTAATAATAAAAAGTGGAAGACACTCTGACATCGTGGGTTGCTTGCAGACATGTCAAAAAAAAAAGGATGCAAAACAATTAACGATTCTCAAAATCAGCAGAAAAAAGTTCAGAAATCACTGCTGTCAATTAAAAAATTAATTAAACAGTTTCATAATATTATGGAAACTTAAGGTAGTGGTTACCATATTGTTAAAGATGCTTTTGAAACTTTTATTCTTGTCACATAAAATTTATACTTAAAAGAATACCCAGGATACATTATGCCAGTTAGCGTTCATAAAATCCTTTTTCATGAAAAAGACAACATAAGGTTTTATTTTCTCTCTATAGGACAGCTGTCAGAAGAAAATCGATAATAGACATAAAAACAGAAATTTCAATCAACTCTTATTTTTTATTAATCCTTTCTTTCTCTGTTGATACTTTTCAGGAGGAAGAATCTTTTAGCAAAGCATATGAAAGTGGATAAAAATCTCTATGTATATCTATGTCTAATTATATGTTTATTAATGTAATAAAGCAAAAACTAGTGAAGAATATAATTATTGAATATTTATTAAAAAACATTTAACTTATGTTATCATCAAAAATGATTATCTTCGACTCCTTACGTAAAAACTCACTTAATAATTTTATTGATTATGAATCTAAGTTATATTTCACCTAAATACTGGTAAAGAAAACTACAAATAATATCAGAGAATATAAGAACAAACCAAAAAATCTTAAAAATGTATTTTTACTTGACAGAGAGAACTGTTTATTTTATCATCATTTTATTAATAAATAATTTATTTTTCATAAAAAAACTTCATGGTATATTTTTATTTAATTATCCCGATTATGTTAATTACTGATATTGATTATTGAGGGTCAAAGCACGTCTCGATGGCCATTTCGTTAACGCTTACTTAACTCTTTAGGAAACTTCTGACAAACATTTTAAATAAACTAAAGATTTTTGTTCAAACAATAAAGCAAAGACAAAAATGAAATAAAAAAATAGCACGAAGTTTTTTTTTATGAAAATTACTTATTTTTCTTTAAATTAATTTTTTATAATTATTATTTATATAAACTCATTTTTTTATTAAATTCATAAGTGAACATAAAGATGAACTCTACGCTATTTTTTAATTTTGTTCAGTACTGTGGAGATTTAAACTTTGAACAACAATTTTATATCTTGAAGTTTTTAGAAGCGTAATATAACGATTCTACATGTTTCCTAAATATAAAAACACATACTTGTATTGAAAGTAAATATAAAACTATTTTCTTATCAAGAGATATTTTACTCTGTTGACACTTTAAATGAAAACAAAAAAATAATTTTTTATATCAGTTTTGGTTACAGAATCAATGAAATTATTTAAAAATAACAAATTAACTAGCTGTTCCACGATGTCAAAAAAATTCGTTCATTCGCACAAAAGTAAAATTATAAAAAAAAACCCCGGGCAGGAAAACAAAATCCAAAATGTGTGACAAGACAAATTTTTTATTTTAATTCATTTCACACTTTCAAAATAATTTTTTGAATGGAGGCAAATCTTTACGTCTAATTAAAAATATTATTTATTACATGCTCTGGTTAAAAATCTTTTTCAACTTAGAAAAGATAAAAAAATATTACAAATTAAGAATATCACCAAATCTAACAACTAGAAAATGAACATTTAAAAGAGCCAAAAAATTTTTTGTTTGCTCTAAAAGCTAAATTTATGAAAAAATGATTTTTGTCTTTATAAAAAAAAAATAATTTCACTTTCAATTTATTGCAAATGTGCAAAATATACGACAACTAATAGTTTTGTGTAGTTTGTATTTATTAAATATTTTTTTTGCTTAAAATTTATTTGTTTTGTTTGTTCTTCCCAACATTATTTAATGCATGAGATATTAATTTAAATGCAGTGTCAAAATAATTTTCAAAAAATTGGCATCAACATTTTTAAATAAAAATAAAAAAAAAGTAAGTTCTAAAAAATATAACAAAGTAAATGTTTTACAATCGAACACATACATGCATACTTATGTACATATGTATAGGTTTAATGTGCATAAATTTTTGCTGCTTTTACTTCTTATATTTAAAGAAACTTAAAACTCTCTATCGATTAGCTTCGCCTAGCGCAACAGATAGAAAATAAAAGGTGCGATTTAATATGATACTTTTTGTTTAATTTGTTGCATGATAACAATATTTAAAATAATTTTGATTTAATATTCTTCATAAATTAAGCAGTTGTTGCTTATATACGAGGGTAACTTAATAAGTCTTTATTTACTAAAACTAAAGAAAATCGCACCTAGTAAAGAATGCTTACAAGAAAAAAACTTTAGTTATTTTAAATACGATAAACAAGTTTTTGTTAACATTTAATCAATAAATGTTTCCTATAAACAAACTGATCTAGCTGCAACCAAATTTTTTAAACAATTTTAACATATTATTGTGTTTGTAATCATAATATATTATTAATAATCACAATATGTTAAGTTTTTTTCTCATGTCATCAATGTATAGATTAAAGCGAATAGATATTTTCAGTTCCAAAAATATTGTTACGTTTTTCCCTTTTAAAGCAAACGTACAAATTGTTTTGATTGCAAATACCACTGTGGCTCATTATAAATTCCGAATTCTTACTTTATGGCTTTCTTCTGGCTATACCTCTTGATCCTATCAGTCTTGTGAACCCTTGGTCTCGCATTCACTAAACATGTGTTATTACTACAAACGTAGCCATCCACGCTACACTACTGTGCTACTCCGACGAGACATGTACTACTCGATGCCTTGTTTAGTAGCCGTAACAGACAGTGGAGCTACTTCTTTAATCCAAGCAGTCATCCCCTTTAATCCAATAGCCACAACAAACGTCTGCCATACACTGTTGTTATGCTGTTATACATCCCTGCGCTAACCGCTTACGTTCTTACTTTTTATTATAAAGGGCTTCTTGACAATTATCTGATGCTCTTATATTAAATTGGACGTCTCCACTAAATTATCTGCCATGGCTTCATACAGTAATTACCTTTTGCCTCTCGGGAGGTTTTTACTGCTGTTTAATTATTTTAAATTTTAATTTAACAATTTTTATTTTCCCTTGTACGCATCTCGAAGGCGGGATCGAACTCATGATGATCTCCTGTTTTACAGCACGCACTTCTACCAACGCAACCATCGAGGTTGCTCAGCTTTTGTTTGCTAATTGTGGTATTATTCTATACACACCATTAGTTGAGTTAACTTATTCACCACGCTCTTACGGATAACAACAACAGGGGCTGCCAGATCTTATATTCTTAATAATATTTTCTTTCGGCTACATGCCGTTCAGAAGATGACTTAAATCAACGTATTTACGAACTACTAAATTACCATGTGTATACCATACATTCGTAATTAATTTTGACAATTGCTTGTTTATAGTTTGTGCTTAAAAAAAAAAAAATAAAAAAAAGTAAAAAAAATGAAAAAGAATGTTTCTCTTTAATTTTATAATTTATTAAGGAAGTCCTATGATGAACTAACAAAAACAAAAAAAAAAAAACAAATTCAAAACTTCAAATTGGTTTTTTTATTGAATCATGTTTAACAAGGTCTCATTTAAGGTTGATATATTTCATCTGACATTTTATCGATTTTTAATAAAGGCTTAAAAGTGCCATCTTCGTATATCGTTCTATGAAGTACTCGTAAATCCATTTCTGGATTAAATGGTCGGAACATGTACGTAAACAAATAAAAGAAAAACATATGAATGTTACTTACGTATTTCTAAAATTATTGTTATATTTATTAGATATAAATATAATGAGTTTATTTACTTTTTAAAACACTTTTTTATAAATCGAAAATTCAAAATCATATCAAAATTAATTAAGTTACAATACAACAGAAAGTAATACACAAAAAGTTATCTGCCTAATTTAAAAAGTAGTATTGATACCATCCACTAAAGCTTTCTCATCTAATTTATTACTGTTGCCAGATTGTATGATTTTTACAGCCAAAATATGGACTCCATTAACGATTATTGAACTAAGATTGATGATATTTTAAGATACAAATTTTTTCTTGCATTCAACACAGAGTGTCAACGTTTTAACGTTAAACAAGAGACGCCCAAATATGTTAAGAAATTTCGTAAAAATAATTTGCTTGTTGAGAAACATTCCTTTTTAGTACTGCAAAATATTTAAAAAAATTTATTAGTTAAGTTGTTTTTATTCTGAAACAATTAAATTTTTACATATTTTTCTAAATTTTATTTAAATTAATTAATTTACAAATAATATCTCAAAATCGACAAATATCGAATTATAATTTTATTCATAAAAACCACAGATATACAGCAATTTCTTTCTAAAACTTATTAAAGCATTGTAGAAAATATTTTGCAGTTAATAATACTAAAACTAAAAATATTTAATAATTTTTTTATACCCTTCACTACAAGCGGAAAACGGTATATCTAGGTTTTTCATTCCTGAACCCATAAAGTGTATATATTATGAGCCCTTATGCATAGCGAAGTCGACTAAGGAATGTACGATTATCCGTCCGTGTTCGTCTTGAAAGCAACTTCAGCAGGGCACCAAATGATCTAGAGAAAATTTTAACGCACCAGTCGATCAGACAGCAGACATCGGTTAGAAAATTTAGCTATTGAAAATCAGCAAGTTGAGTCTATACAGCAGCCTTTTAATTTATTAAGTTGCGACAACAACCCTCAATAAAACTTAGTATATTCAAGAAAAGAGTTTTTTTAACAGAAAAACTTTGTAGTGGAAAAGAATTTTTTATGTCGATTTTATTTAAACTATTCAATGAAACAACTGTAGTATGGTACATGTTATATATCTATATTAAAGGGTATATAAGATTCGGCATAACCGAATATAGCACTCTTACTTATTTATTAATAATTTCTGCAAAATTTTATCTGGCAAGTCTGAACACTCTTAAAAGCTTTTAAAATGTATTAAAGCATACTTTTGGGTGCTTCGCTAAAAAGATCAAACAGATTATTTGGAAAAAAATAAATAAGCAATTTGTTGCTACATTACTCTTTGATAATTTGATAAATTGTCTAAATAAGTGACAATGTCATGTGTACAGTTGTGTGCTCGCAAATGTGCAGAACTAATTTGACAGAATTTTAAGAATTCTGCTTGTGCTCGTTAAACTGATAATTAATGTTTGTGAGTTGTTTTTCTATTTTTGTAATTTAAAAACAAACACTTAAGTTAAATGTTTTTTCTTTAAAATTACAAATAGTTATACCCTTCATCACAGGAGAAAAAGGCTATATCTTATTTTATTATTTCATGTGTATTTTCTACAATATACATTTCCGACCCCATAAAGCATATATATATTCTGATTTCTTATGCATAGCGAAGCCTATTGAGCGATATCCGTCTGTCCGTCCAAGTTCGGGTTAAAACCAACTGTGCCAAGACAATACGATGAGCTAGAGAAAATTGAAATGTGCCAATTGATCAGACAATGTTTCGTTAATTTTGAAATTGAAAATCAGCAAGATCGGTCCATGTCCTTCGAGGCAGAGGGCAAAACACCACGCCTGATTCATATTTTTCCATATCTTTTGGAACAAATCTAGTTTAGTGAAGTAACTTCAATCATATATGGGGCGATAGAAAAAACTAAACTTAACTAAACAAAAAACTAAAAAAAAACATCAAGTGAAAAAATTGGCGGTCGCCCATATTTTGCTATTTATGGGCCTCTGAATTTTTCATAGAAATGTAGGATTGTGCACCATATTTTTTAAGATATCAATATGGGTATCGTTTCAAAGCTTTTGAAGAGATCTTTTAGGATATACAAAATTTTTTTTTAAATGCTTAACCCATTAGGAACCGACGACATTTTTATGTAATATTATAAAGTACTTATTTTTTTTCTTATTTTCTAATTCTCTGTTAGCTCAATATTTTTGATTGAAGTTAATTCACTAAACTAGATTTACATAGTGAAGGGTATATAAGATTCGGCCTAGCCGAATAAAGCACTCTTACTTTTTAAGGTTAAATAAGTAGCGGGAGTTTTATATATCATGATTTTATATCATTTTGAAGATTTTTATTTCAAAACATAACTTCTTGGTAATTTTTTGACATCTAGTATCGATGACATCGGTATCACAAAATATATTTTGGAAAACGTTTTGAGTATGAAATGAAATGAAAATTATTTTTGCATTTTTCTGAACAATTTGACGCAATTAAAATAACTAATAATTAATTAATAATTTTTCACAGTTAGGATGGTCAAATTCAAATATATGCGGACGTTAAGTCAACGTAGTAGAAGTTGTTACAGAGATTTAAAAAAATCTTCGATTTTAGGCTAAAAATCTTCAATCTGGTTTTTGGCAATTTGAGAGGCTAAAATCTGCAAAATGCAGATAAATCTGCACCTCTGGCAACAGTGCTCGAAAGACTTGGACCGATCTTGCTGATTTTCACTACCAAATTTCAAAACTATGTATGATCTAATGGCGTATTTAAATATTCACTAGCTCAACTAGTGGCTAAGCAAATGAGATTTCAACCTGAACGCGGACAGACAGACGAACAGACGGACATTGCTCAATCGACTTCGCTATGCTTATGAACTCAGAAGGATTCGGATTCGGAAATGTATATTTTAGAATTTACACCCCTAAAGGCAACCTTAGATGTACACTTTTTCCACCTGTGTTAAAGGGTATAATATATTCCACTGTGAAATTTCATGAAGAACAAATTTGTGGGTTGACATTGAGTTCTGCGACTTGCCTGAGAATATTATTTTTTAAATGCATCGTGCTATAGGTTTTTGCCGGTAAACAATCGATTAAAAATATATTATAAATTCAATTTTTTTTTAAATCAAAATCAGTGCAGTTTTCGTTTGTTTCCTCCAACCATTTCCAAATTCTTCTTTCTCCACACAAATTAACAAAATTCTTTATGTGTGTTGATCTCGTTCTTATTGTAGATGGTTTATTTTCGGCGATAAAATGTATTTTAGGCATTTAATAAATTTTTATTAGCCAAAAATATAGCGAGAGATTTTATTTTCTAATTTAGATTTCTAATTTTTCTTTCGTTTTTTTTTATGTGAGAAAATTTACCTATTTTATGCTGCTGAATTTTTTTTAGTTGGCATTAGAAATTAAACGCTATCGGTAGTCGTAGATTTTATCAACATAAAGTTCGAATGATTTAATTTACATAAAAACAACAACAACAACTACAAAGTGAATATAAAATAAACACAAATAAAACAAAAACAATAAACGGCACAAACAAAATTATTACGCAAAGTTTTTCAAACTAAAATTCCATTTAATTAAAATAGAAGAAAAAATTGGTGCAAATAATTGATATAAAACGAAAAATGTCTATGTCTATAACAGCCTCAACTCAGGAGTTAGCCGATTTAATAAATGTGCATTTAGGTGAATATTTAGAAAAAGATCCAGCCTGGAAAGTTTTGGATTCGCCCATTTCAGGCAGAGGTATATTTGCGACAAAAGATTTAGCAGCTGGTGAGATAATTTTACAAGAGCATGCTTTATTGGCCGGGCCCACGGCTAATTTATCATCGAAACTCAATACATGTTGTGCGTGCTATTGCCGCCTAGAAGGCAGCGATAAAGAGATCCTTTGTAAAAATGGTTGCTCTTTGCCGGTTTGTGATATTTGTTGCAGCGGCAAAAGACATGCCATGGAATGTCAACTGTTTCGTAAATGGCAACCAAAAGATGCCAACAAAGTAAATCGCCACTCTTTGCGCATAGTTTCTATAATACGTTGTTTTTTTCTTAACGATTTGCAGCGTAAACTTTTATACGCCCTACAGGCCAATCCCGATAAATATTATATGATCGAGATTCAAAAGGCCTCAGAATGTTTTGAACATTTTCCCAAAGAAACAGATATGTTAGATTATTTTTATCGTACGGTGTGTGCTTTTAATACAAATGCATTTGAGGGTAGAAGTTGTGTGGGAGGCCATGAGGTGTTGATACGTGCTTTATTTCCATTGGCGGGTTTATTAAATCATCAATGCACTCCAAATGCAAATCATCATTTTGTAGATGGCGAAACAATTGTTATAACAGCCGCTCGTCCCATAGCAAAGGGTGAAGAGATTGTCTCTACTTATACGAAATTGTTGTGGAGCACGTTGGCTAGAAAGGTATTTTTGGCCATGACAAAACAATTTGTATGCACCTGTAGCAGATGTCTGGATCCAACGGTAAGTCACTAAATTAAATTTAAGTTTTTTTACAATAATTTTTGCAAAAAAAAAATTTAACTTAAAAACAGATTTCATCTGTCTCGCTAGAACGGTTCGAATTATATCAACTATTGGGACACCCTGTTATTTAAAATTCCATGCTTTATACCTGTTGTTATTGCGAAGTTTCTTTGTAAATTTTAAGCGTTTTTCTACAACTGTTCAAAAGTATGGGCATAAAATTCAAATTAAATAAACTATTGAGTCACCCTTTAATTTATAGTTTTGAATATTAATTTTTGTTACTATAACGGTCATAGCAATCGTCATTCTGTCCAATTTGCAAGCGTTAATCTATAATGGTTTAAGAGATAGGCCCATACAAGTCAAATTACGTCACTTATGGGGACACCCTTTAATTTTTAGATTTATTTTTATATTAATTTTTGCCACTGGAAGTTATAGTGATACGTAGTTTTTTTTTAATTTTAAGGTTAACACACGTAAAAAACCTGTATGTTGTATGGGGACACCCTTTAATATTTAAGATTATGAACAGTTTTAAAACGGGACCAATCTGTAAGCATAACCTTTCAAATGAAGAAAACACAAACATTAAAAGAGCGGCATTCAGACGAATTGATAACCTCCTTCTTTTTTTTTGAAGTCGGTTAAACATATTAATATACAGATTTTTTTTTTTTAATTTAACCTAAGACTTGATTTTTTTACTGCATTATCCTCGTTAATATTCGTCGAAGAATCGTCGGAGAATAAAGTATTTAGAGGTTTTACTAAAATCAAATAACATCTTTATTGTAAAAGAAAATTTTTCACTAATAACTTGTAAATAATTAATGCGTTTATTTGAAACCAAATAAAATTTTTGATTAGTTCACCTTCAAAATGAAATTGCATCAAATTTTAAAATGATTATGCTAAACATTAATTAACTTAACATATCTAGAGGTTATGAAAAAAATAAAAAAAAAACGCCAAATTGTACGATTTGTTCATACAAACTGCCAACACACGATTTCCCTTTATAAATAACCAAACAAATTGTAAAATAATTATTTCACTTTACAGGTTGTCAAAGCGATGCACGTTGGGGCAAAAAAAAAAAAGTTCCAATTGATAGAAATTTTCCAATTTAATTTTTTACATAAAAATCAGTAACGAATAGAACTAATCAGATAACTATTTACAAAAACTATTGTAAAGTGTTAAAAAAGTTTTGCGTTATTGCACTTATAAATTTAAACGTTTTTAACGGAAAAAATCATAATTTTTCAATACAAAATTTTATTTAAAAATTATTATTAAGATACATTGTATATATTTAAATTATTACTGTTTAAAGTGTTCGAAGTTTTACGAAGAACTATTACTATAATACTCGTATATACAGGATTTCATATTTTAAATAATATCTTGGTTAGTTTTTAAATTAAAGTAGTAACAGTTTCTTATTGCTAAGTAATATTTTGCGTATAAGATACCTTCGAGAGTGCTATTGTCTAATCTATTTCTGTATTTAGTTTTGTTTAAATTGACTTTTGAGAATATTCGTTCGACAATTGCTGAAGAAGTGGGAAGACTTAATAAGTTTTGAACAAACTTTGACAACACCGGAAAAGCTGGAATGTTGTCAGCACGAGTTATTTTTGAAATTCCTCTAGAGTTGTAAAATGATCACTTAATTTTATAAAACGGAGTTCGCTAAATTCGTTATCTAAATTTTAAATATCCCTTTCACTAATTAAATTTGAAAAATTGTGTATTAAGACTTTCAAAGAATTTATTATTCTATTTATAATTTTCAAAGGCTCAAGACATGAGAGCTCTTTTAAAAACGTGTCGTTAAAATCAAATCAATGTAAAATGCTATACAATTTTCACTAATTTCATTTTTTATTTGCAGTGAGCTTTGAGCTAGAAATTTTTTGTTTAACAAAAAACACCCAGATAGACTTTTTCGTTGTGTAGAACTAGACTTTTTTTAAAGTCAAGGTCGTTATTGAGACTCATGTTCACAAAATCTGTTTGTATAAAATTGTCTGAACTTTTAAGTAAAGGCGTTGCAGTTCCTTATACATTCTATGTATTTGGGAAGATGAGCTTTGAAAATTTTTGTTTTGTTTACAACATCAGTATTTATAAATTAGAAATCATAATTTATGAAAAAAAATCATCAAATCATATTTTGGTTCAAAAATCATCAAAAATATGATAAAATCATCATTTTGGCAACGCTGGATACAGGTGACTGCTTTAGCTTTTGCGTGTATTTTGTTTTTGTAAAATCTTGTTGAGCTGTCAAAAACGTCTGGCAATATGTGTGTATGTGTTTGTGAAAAATAAGCAAGCAAATGAACATATACATACAATACACATGCACACACAATATACACATATAATAAGGCAAAGAGCAACAATTTTAACAACTCGCAAAGAAAAACAGCAAACATTTGTTAACCATATGAGTTAATGCAGTCACCTGTTCAATTTGCCTTAGTTTTTGAGAAAAAAGTAATGTGTAAAAATAGCTGCTGCTGGTTACCGGTTTCTGATAATTAATTTAACTCCAGTAGACATGAAATTGACTGCACTAGTTGCGTTAGAGATAACCAGATTTTAATATGAGCCTTGTTTCCTTCGGTCGCTTTGTTTAATCATACGTGGACTCCAAATGCAAGTCATCATTTTAAAAATAGAGAATAATTATAACTGCAACCCATCCCATAGCCAAGGGTGAATAAATTGTTAATTCCTATACGAAAATACCGTGGAGTACAGTGTCTAGGATGATGCTTGGCCATGATAAGAAAATTGTTATGCACTTGGAAGAGATGTTTTGAAAAATAATTTTTATACCCTTCACAACAAGAAGTCGAAAAAGGGTATATCTAAGTTTGTCATTCCGTGTGTAATTTCTACAATATCCATATGCGATCACATAAAGAATATATATTTTGACTTCTTATGCATTACGAGGTCGATTAAGCGATGTCCGTCTATCCCCCCATGTTAGTGTTTGCCGAGGCAAACTTGATTTCACAAAAAAAAAAAAAAAAAAAAAAATAAATAAATATGTCAATCGATCAAATATAGTGTCAATAGAAGTGCTATTGGATATCAGCATAATCATTCCGTCCTTCGAGGCAGCAGGCAAAACATCACGCCTACCTACAATTTTTTCATATTATTTGGAACAATAAAGTAACTCCAATAAAAAAGAACATCAAGTGAAAAAATTAGCGCTCGCCCATATTTTCCGAGTAACATGGCTCAGAAATTTTGAAATTTTGTAAAATATCATTATGGGTATCATCTTAAAGCCTTTGAAGAGATCTTTAAGAAATACTTAAATATTAAAAAATGCTTAACCCATTAGAAGCCGATGTCATTTTATGTAAAATTATGTATATGTATGTACTCGTAGTACCATAATTTTTTTATTTTTTAATTCTGTGTCACTCCAATATTTGCTTTTTTGATTGGACCTACTTTACTAACATAACATTCGGCATAGTTGAATATAGCGCTCTCACTTGTTTATGACTTCGTTTGGCGTATTTATATGACCATTTCGTTAGAGGTTATCTGATTCAACAGCGAAATTTCAGTAATTAATTAACAAAATTGGTGCATATGTGATTTTTATCCTACAGAGTACTGTCTGTTCATTATATATTGAACAACAACTCATATATTTTAAAGTATAATATTTATATACCATTCTTCTCTTCAGTTAGGACAGTTAAATTTCATTGCTGTTCTTCCTTTAACTTTTTATTTTCAACAATTGTATTGTTAACAATTTGTTTTGTTTGATTTGTAACAAATACTTCTCATTAAGGAATAACCAAAACATACTAAAATACATTTTAAATCATTTTATGTTAAGAAAAAACAAACAAATTAATTTTCACTTTTAATAGCGATGAAACAATGATCTTACAACATAAGCCCTCACGTTACGCCACTCATGATTTTTCTGAAGTTGTGTTAAAATATCGTCGACGAAATAGCATCGATTTTTGAATTTCAAAAACTGGGAAAAAAACCGGGAAGTTCAAATTCCCCGGAATCGAGTTATTTTCAATTAAAAAATGAAATTAGCTTCAGATTTGGTATCCAGAAGAAGGAAAATTTAGGTAAATTATAAATAAATGATTAAAAAAAAGTCCTTTAGTTAAAAAATATTTATAAAAAGCGTTTTTAATAATCATTTAGAATACGCTGATTTTTTCGTGGAAACTGTGATCCTCTCCCCCCAAATGGTCATACATTACCGTACAAAAGTCCGCGAGCCAGAATTTCTTTTTATAATTTTTATCATTTTATAAAAGTATTGATTTTTTTTATTGTTTTACAAACCAGAAAATCAAAATTTGTTTGAAACAACCCACAAGTACAGCTTTTCTCCTTACCGCCTGGTCCAGCCAGCGTTGTCAACTTAGTGCTTTTAGCTATGCCACAGCTTTTTCTTCAAAAACGGTTTATTTACTTGAAAAGACATTTAAATTTTGTGTTTTTAATTTAATTTTATATTCATTATAAATATGGAAAAAAAGTTTTCTCTCTTATTAAAAATAAAATTCTTTTGATGCAATAAAAATTGCAGAATAGTTCTTTGTTATTAAAACAAAACATAAAGTTAGAGTTTCTAATTTTTTTTCTTTTTTTTCCTTATTGGGAAACCATGTATAACTTTATTTAAATTAATTTGAGAAAATATTCATTCAACGTTCGCTGTTGACTTAGTAAACGAAAAACTTCTTGAACAGGACAAATTTTATCAATATAATGATCTTCCAATTAAGTGCTTCCTGCAAAATCAAATTCAAAAAGATTTCCTCATTCATCGTCTTAAAGAAATTTTAGATCGATTTAATTTGGCAAAAACAAAAACCTTTTATGATCTCGAAAATTTGCAATAAATCTGATGATATGGCAACACTAGGATATGCACGAGAAAATGTACTTTGAAGAAAGCTTAAAAAGCGTTTTAATAAGAGTAATTGATGAACAGCTAAGTGAGAAAAGCTTACATTTTTAAAGTTCAAGGCTAAAAGCTTTTTATAGCACAAAAACGTAGCATGAGATTAAGGTTTAAAGATTTAAATAATGCAGATGTATGTGGGAAGTAAAAGCGAAAAATTATAAAATACTGCTACAAATTTAAAAATGTAATAGAAAGAGCTCAAGTAATTAAATGATTGATTTAAAATTTAAGAAAATTTATATAATAAGAATTATTCTTCAAGCTTAAGGTTAATTTTTATACTTAATATTTTGTTTTTTTTTTATTTAAATAACCAATATTTCGCTATTTTCTGAATAGCATCATCAGGGATAATCAGTAATAAATAAAATATAAACAACATCCACTTGCTTTTATTGTAGTGCAATATTAAATACACAATAAGGTCATATAACATCAATTATTATTATACTTTTGATTTCTTGATTTTCTTTTAGCGGACTCAGTAATACAGATTGCTTGTAGATTACAGCTGTCTGTCTATAATGGCTTAAAAGTTTGCCTATATATGAAAAATTACATCAACTATTGGAACACCCTTTAATTTCCAAATCCAAGTTTTATACTTGCTGATATAGCGAACTTAGCAATGCAGGTTCATTACAAATCTTAAGTATCTTCCTAAACCTGTTCAACAATTTGGCCATACACATCAAATTACATTGACTATTGCAACACCCTTTAATTTACAATTTTAAATAATTGTACTTCTTATTATACTACACAAAGTAGTTGACATTCAGTCTAATTTTCAAGTGTTTCTACATACAGACTTCAAAGGATAGGCTCGTATATATTAAATTACATCAATTGGTTGAACAGCCTCTTATTTTTATATAAACTTTGTTTACTTGTTGTAAAATAGATTCCTTGCAAATTTTTGCCGTCTGTCTATGATGGTTCAAAAGTTAAGTCATCAGTTTTTGATCAACTATTAGGACACCCTTTAATTTCCAATTCAAAATTTTATACTAGCTGATATAGCAGAGTTAGCAATACAGGTTCCATGTAAATTTTAACCAACTGTCAACAACTCCAGTATGGTCATATACATCAAATTAAATGAACTATTGGAGCACCCTTTAATTTATAACTTGGAATAATTGTACCTGTTATTATAACGATCATACTAATTCACATTTTTTCTAATTGATCATAAAGTTCAATTTACGTTCCCCATGAGGACAACCTTTAATTTTTAGATTTATTTAGTTCTTACTTTTGTGAGCTAAAGTCGTACGCAGTTTTTTAAATTTTAAAGCATGTACTTAACGGCTCATAATACACTGAAAAATTATGTATGTTGTATGGGGACACCCTTTCAATTTTAAAATTATGAACTGATTTTTAAACGGAACCAATCTGTTAACATAACCTTTTAAATAAAGGAAACATTTTCAAAATCGGTTTAGATATGAGTGAGTCCTGCGAGCACAAAAAAAGGAACATTCAGACTAATTGATAAGCTCCTGCTTTTTTTGAAGTCGGTTAAAAATTAAAACGCGGCATATGCATGGTACATGGCATATACAAATTTGAGCTCAATTTGCGGATTTATTTCTACTAGGTAGGTAGCAAGCCAAGAAAACAGTATGTTTTAGTCTGAGTTCTAGGGAAAAGCTAATTATGTAGTGTAGAACTTACTAATTTTAACTATTTCTAACATACAATAATGGGCCTATATGTGACACCAACATGGCGTTCAATTAGTGCACTTCTGTTTATACTACGAAATGCGACATTTGTGTGCCTCAAACTGAAGAACTAACAAGGTAAACCAAAAAGTGAAGTGTACTTTACAAGTGATCACAGATCTTTGCCCATTGTAGGACGTTTAGATATCAATATTTTTGGGGTTAAAAAACAACAATTAAAAATTGAATTTTGTTAAATTTTTGAAGTAATTTAATATCGTCACTCGTAGATATAGATCTAGTCTATTTTTTGAGATAAATCTGTTTTAATTTTTGCATAAAAAAATAAGAAAATAGATTAACAATTTTATTAGTGATTGTGTTTTTTGTCCATTTCTTTGTAGGATTCGTTTCTTATCAAATTTAAATTTTAGTCACCTCTTGTGAAGACCATTTTAAGATCTCATACACAGCTCTTAGAATTTTTATTTTCTTTTTCCTTCTTTTAAATAGCTTTAGCTTTCATGTCTTTTATAAACCTTTAAAAGCTCAATTACAGTGTTCACAATTTATAATCGACAATAATGTCGTTTTTGTTCTTATTTCCTCTACTTTTTATGGCCTTTCAGTTTGAAATAAGTTTTTCAAAAATTGTCTAAACAATTCTTTTTACAAGTTATGTGAACTTAATAAGTTTTTTTAGTTTCGGCCTTTTATAAAACTCTACACTTTTGTTTCTCTAAGTGTACTATTTCTATAATTAATTAAGTCAATTAAAAATTTTTATTTATTCAACTTTTTTTTTAAAGAAATATTTTGTAATTAAATGTGTATATTTTAAATGAAAATGTATGATGAGGTGTGCAATTAACATATTCAAATGTAATACCTGCAATTGTATGCAACTTAGTCAAGTTGCCACTAAAAGCATGTGCTGCATTTTGAAACAATGTAGTGACAAAGATGATTATGACAAACAGCAAAGCAAACAAATTAAAATTAAATATTAATTAGCATAAAAGAAATTATTTAATGATTTCAATTAATAAAATAAAAAAGCATAGTGCCAATGATTATATTCTTATGAATAAATAAATAAGAAAAACATTAAAAGTGATTCATAAAAATATATTCATTCATTCATTATATATGTATAAGAAGTAAGAGAAATAAAAAAAAGAAAATTGCTTTTTGGGATGCACTTTATTTTTCATGGAATAAACCATATAGTGATTGGCATGTATGTATGCATGCAGACCTGTCTATCATGATGTATGAGTTTCCGTTCTGACGTTCACTGTTTCTTATTTATTTATTTGTTCTTTTTATTGGCCAACAACAAGTACAACAATAAGTATAGACAACAACCAAAATATAGCTGGCAAATAATATAACGTTTTTGGCACAAAAGGCATCGGATAAAAAAGCGCAGTAGCAGAATTTGTTAAACATGTGTTGTCTATTGATAAGTGTATTTCTAACGGAATACAAAAGGGTACACAAACACTTGCTCAGGTACTATGATTTGCACAATGGGCTTCGAGAGGATAAAATTAATATTGGTGCTAATATTTTTTTATTTTTAGTTATTTGTTTGTTAATTTATTTAAAAGTTATTTTATATCTGTGATGTGACCATGAATAGTCTTGGAGCTGTTTGCATATGATAATAATATGGGTAAAGGGTTGGCTTTTTTTGTATGGCTTGATACAAAAATCTTTGTTAAAAGTAGTAGTGATCCATTAATATATTTAATAGGTATTGATAGGACGAATTTCGTCGTTAGAATCGCGATTAAAATTTTTGGTTGGTGACAGTTTAGAATCAGTAATAATAAAGAACTACATTTTCATTTCTAAACATCGTTTTAAAATAAAAAGTCGTTATAAGCAACGAACAAAATTTTCACTTTGATGTGATTTTTGTTATTAAAATTACCGCATTTACTTTTCATAGAACCTACATGAGTTTATTAAAACATAGATTTCCCACAGTGTGTTGCTGTTTGATGAAATTTTGGGCTGAAGAACTTGTTGACAAACATCTGTTCGAAAATGGACTGGTAGCAAATCAGCGCTATTGTTTGGTATTGCGAGATGGCAAAAGATTTACTTTGCCACAAATAAATAATTTTTGCATTGATCAACAAGAGGGTGGAAAATGTACGCAATCTGATTAAACTTCTGAAAGAAAATATTGGTGTCAACTCTTCTTTTTGAAAGCAGAAGCAGAATAGTCTTCATGGCTAGATCTTTGATGATATTTTTTCAAGGTTGTGTGGCTAGTTTTATTTTGTTTTTATTTCTAATGATGCTGAAATTTTGCGAAACCCTTTATATTGTGAAAAAATTCAAATTGAGCAATTATTCATATGACTGTACCAATAAAAGCTAATAATATGCGTTAAAAATAGTGGATTGTGTCTTGGTAAGAAAGCAGTTCTGAGAGAGTTTTTCTTTTACCACTAAAAAGTGTGGTGTAGGTGTATGTGAACAACATAAAATAGAAAGTTAGATAGAACTCATAGTAAGCAGATTTTTGTTAATAAAGGATTATGAGCCATGAGTTCAAATCTCAACGGCGACTAGAGTATACAACAAGTAATAGTGCTATGTTGAATCTTAACTACCCTTCACGATATACTTAGGTATTACGACATGTACATTTAAATCGACATAAGAAATTCTTTCCTACCATTAAAATTTTCTGTAAAAAAAAAATCGTCAAAAGTTTTGCTTAGGGTTGTTGTCCAAGCTAAAAATTATTTTGGTGAATAAATAGTAAGAGGTGAATAAGTAGAAAAAATCATTTTCAATAGCAAAATTTTCGAAACTATGTCTGATCGATTGGCGTATTTATATTTTCTAGCTCATCTAGTGCCTTGGCAAAGTTGATTTCAACACGAACGCGGACGGGCAAATGGATAGACGGAGAGACCGACAGGCGAATACACAGACGGACTCGCAACTTTGGTCCAAAACTTAAAGGAGTAAAAAGAAATATATATATATATTGAAAATTTTACGGAAGGACTTCAGTATGAAACCATCCAAAATAAAGCTGCTGCAAAGTCAGGTGACGTACTGCAACTTCGCTGATATATCATTTAAAATACGGCGGCCAATGTCACACAGCACGTGCTTAATTAACATATTGTGAGGCAACTTTGGTGGTTTATTGGCCGCCAAGGTCATTCGATTTGACCCTGTTGTACTACTTTTTGTGCGCATATGTCTACAGGGATAAAACACAATTCCAGCCCTGGAAGACAGCGTTGCAGTTGCTGTTGGTGAGAGAGAGAAAGAGAGAGAGAGAGTATGGTAAAATTTAATCTCACGGATTGACCATCTTCAACGTGGCCCAAATAAATATTTCATCAAATAATTTTTTTGCTTTTTTTTCAATTTGCAAATCGGTAAAAAATATTTAACTTATTAACTTTTAAAATAATTGAGTGATTGGATTGACCTGCTCAAACTCTTTTTTGTACTCTTTGGTCTTTTATATCTGTTGTTTAGCCTGAAATTTCTTCAATTCCTTTGTGCGATAGATGATTTTGTATAATTTGCATATTTTAAGGTTGAGACTCATAGGAAAGACATGTTACAATTAAACATTTTAAGTTTTAAGATTTTTATCATATTTATATATTGAGACCACTCATGTTATAAGCGCTTACGAAATAATTCTCATTTCGTTTGTATAAATTTTATTATTTGATTACACTGCACAGTGGTTTGAAAAACGATTTTTTAGAAGTCATAAGCTTTCCTTTGATGCTACTTACATTTATATCGAGAATATATTTAAGCATCAAAGGAAAGCTTATGACTTCTAAATTAATAATATTGTAATGATTTTTCGCGCTACATTTTTGAAATCACATTTACCTGAAAAACTGAAAAAATGATGTTAAGATGGATTTTTGAGAAATTAAATATGGAATTAATACTGACACAAAATCGTAACGCATCGAGCTATTCTTACGTAAATTTGAAATAATATAGATCAAAGAGTTTTTAATCAAATGGTGAAATAAAATTGAATATCTTTTGTTTTGACATATAAATGCCTGGAACGGGGGAAAATTTCCCAATTTTTTTTTACGAAATGGGCTACCCTGCCTTTGTTAATTACGGGGCTGTCAAATTATTTTTTTTTGGAAAATATAGCCAACAATTGGAGACTTAAAACCCCTTTTACCATTTTTGAATCCGTACTTTACAGTCCGAGGAATTTTACAATAATTTTTAAATTTTGTTGCAAAATTGGCTATGTTTTGAAAAGGCTGGAGGTGGAACCGTTACAATTTTTAAACTAATTTTATTTTTATTCGCATTTGCTATAGATTGTGTTTAAAATAGTTAAAAAAAAATTGCTAGTACTAAAGTAAATGTAACTTTCATAAGCAAAAAAAAACCTTAAGAAACGGTATTTTTTTTTTCTCAAATCAGAGGCTTGTGAATTTTTAACAAAAAGCGCAATCAGAACAAAAAAAAAAAAAAAATAAAAAAAATTAAAATTAAAAAAAAAAAAAAATAATAAACAAAATAAAAAAAATTCCTCCCAAACTCCCATTCATTTCTCCCACTTTTTGTAGATATTTGCAAGGTCTGATTAAATTTAAAAATCCTAACATTTAAGTTAAAAATAAACTTTTTACGATATTTTCAAAAAATTATGAGTCCGAAGTACCTAACGTTGGTGCCCTACCCAGAAGCCGCGCTGCACCCTAGGGGGCTGAAAATCTTCAAATTCACTGAAAAGCACCTTCACCTCCTAGAAATTTCGTTGAGATATCTTGAGTAGTTCATGAGATACCGAATTTTGTCCAAAAAAGTCGTTGTAAACACTGTGCACTGCTTAATTTTTTTAACTTTGGAAAAAAATTTGATCCCCTGTGCATTAGAAATGTTTGTTGTTGTTTAGCCAAAACATGCTGCCGCTGCCAATTTTGAAAACATTGGAAAATCATATTTTATTTTATTGTATTTCATTTAGAGATTATTTGAGAGTTTGTCTGTGTATTGTGGCGCTGCTGCTTGTTCTATGAATATTATTGTATTTTTTGATGGTTTTAAGAAACAAAGTAAAAGAAAACACGTAGTACAGCAATAGTTCTTAGTCTAAATAAAATATTGTGGTTGTTTTTATTGCTTTTGTTTTGATTGGGTTTTAAAGCATTTTCTTTCAGTTTTTCACGCGTAATTTTTCTGCACTTGAGCTAAAACACACATATTTATGAGTAAGAAAAGCAAAAGAAAAAAAATTTATGAAAAGAAAAAAAATATTGAAATACTAGCATTTCCTATCAAAGGCCAGACAATTGTTGAAAAAGTACTTTGGGCGCTTTAGTTATCTGTTGCAACTCGCAATGAACGGTGCGGTTTTTAAAGAAATCAAACAAAAAAAAAAGTTTTTGTAATAAAAAATATTATAATTTGTGTTTGTTTGTTTTTTAAATATTTACTTTAAATTGCAATATCTTGTTGCTTTTGTTTAAAGCACGTGTGTGCCATTGTTATTGCTATTGTTGTAAACCAAAGCACGCAAACACACACTCATAATAAACCCTTCAAGTGAAAGTGTTTTTTGTTTATTTGTTTTTTAAAACTGTTAAAACAATGGCGACACCAGCTGAGCTGGCTCGCCTTATTGACCTGCATTTAGGCGATTTACGTGACCCTGAGCCAAACTGGACAATAGGCCCTTCAGAAGTGGCAGGACGTGGTGTATTTGCAACACGCGACATACAACAGGGAGAAGTAATATTTCGCGAAAGAGCTTTAGTTGTGGGGCCAACAGCACGTAAGGGTTCTATATTAAATACCTGTGTTTGTTGTCATAAATTATTGGGGGTCAAGGATTTTTTATGCAAAAACAAATGCACACTGCCAGTGTGTGATAAATGTGCCGATTCGTCAGAGCATCACAATGAATGTCAATTATTTCAACGTTGGCAACCGATGGACATGAAACAGATAAATGCCAACAGAGTTTACAATACAACCAACGGAAATAGTGAAGTCCATGTCAATGGCAATGTCAAAGGTATAATAAAGGGCAAAGGTAATAGCAAGGGAAATAGAAATCTTAAACAAAATATTGCTACAAATGGGAATAGTAATACTACTGATATAATTGATAAAATTCCAGAGCAGGCGGAGGTGGGAAATGAAAATGAAGATGCTTATCCTCCGGTTAATTTAATGTCCCTACGTTTACTAACCGCAATACGTGTCTTCTTTCTCAACGACAACCAGGGAGCCTTGATAAATGCCATGCAAGCTAATCGTGGCTATCGCCAAGAAATCATAAAGGCCGCCCAATGTTTTCGCAAATTTCCCACCACTGATAAACCTTTCATGGATCGCTTGTTTCGCATTGTAGGTGTCTGCAATACAAATGCCTTTGAAACCCCGTGCAAGGTAGGAGATCATGAGACTCTTTTGCGTGGCCTCTTTCCTTTAACGGCTGTCATGAATCACGAATGTACACCCAATGCCAGCCATTATTTTGGTAAGACTTGCATGGTTTTGGTGAGGGCAGCCCGTTTTATACCCAAAGGTGCCGAGATAACAACAACGTATACGAAAATTTTATGGAGTAATTTAACAAGATGTATTTTCTTAAGAATGACCAAAAATTTTATATGTGATTGTGTCAGGTGTAATGATAATACAGTGAGTATCAAGGGTGGCTTGTTATTGAAAGAGTAAAAATAATTAAATTAAATTAGTTGAACAGAAATTTTTTATTTTTGTTATAACCAATAATTTCTAAGGTTTCTTAAGAGAAATATGCATAGACTTATTAATGTTAAAAGTGGTTGTTTAAACAATTTGCAATTTTTTATTAGAAGCTAAGTTTTTTTCTAACATTTTGCTAAAATGTTTTAATGTCTTATTTGGACGCTTAAAGGTACAATAGTTATTCTTTAGAACGGAAATTAAAACTTTTGTGTTTCTTAGTCTAAATGGCTTCTTTTCTGCTTTTTACCGACTTCGAAAATTAAGAAGTTTTTCAATTCGTCCGTATTCTTTACGTTTGTACGCGCAGAACTCTGCAGCGATTTAAAATTTTTTTGCTTAGTATAAAAGACGATTCCTATAGATTGATTTAAAATAAAAAGGTATATAATTTAAAAAATTAAAGGGTGTCCCCCATACAACTCCGTTGATTTTGTATGAATATTTTACCCTGACGAACACCCATAAAAAATTCTATAGCTTCCAATGACAGAAATTAATAAATATAAAAATTAAAATTTTAAAGGGTGTCCCCATACATGACATGATTTGATAGGCCATATAACCTTTTCATCTAAGCGATTTCAGTGGAACACTTGAAAATTACATAGTATTTATATAGTGACCGCTATAAAAATATAAAATTAAAAATTAGAAACTAGAAGGTGTCTCCATACAGCTCACATGATTTTGCATGATTGTTTAACTGTAACAGACTCCTCCCATATAAAATTCTATAGCTTTCAATAACACAAATAAATAAATATATAAAATTTTAAAAATTAAAGGGTGTCCCCATAAATGAATTAAGTTGATTTATATGGCCTTATCATCTAAACCATTTTAGTGATAGAAGTAAAAAATTAGAAATTAAAGGGTGTCTGCAAAGGTAAAATTATTTAATATATAATGACTTATCTTTTAAACTGTTATAAATAGAAACTCGAAGTTGAAACAAAGTGTACATTACCATTATTATTTCACATTCGATGACTCTTCTGAGCCATCTTCTTTGAAGTCGGTTTTTTTGTAAAAATTATTTTAAAAAAAAGTTAAAGCCTTTTAAAGCTTGATCTTCGAAAAAATTAATGTTTCATTGTCTTTATAGCAAATTTGTTAGCGATTTGTGAATATTTTATTAAAGACAAAATCGTTTGAGGTACTAAATAAAATTGATATTAATCATACGTCACCATACGCATACAACTTTAATTAACAAATTTACGATCTGACAAAATCACATAATAATCGAGTTAGTACATCTTTTTGAGTTAAATTATGTCCTAAAAATATTAAATTATTTAACAAGTCATATGAGTTTTGGTTAAGTCATTTCTACATTCGATCCTTGTTAATGAAAATCTAATTTGAAAGTGAACTCATGGTAAGAAGGTTTCATACTTAAAAATATATTTAAACACACGGTTACAAAAAGGGATTGTGGTTATTTGACTTAAGTAGGCTGAGTAAATTCAGCTGTATAATTTAACTGATAAAAGAAAATCAAAATATTTTTACCACAAAAAAGCAGTTCAAGAATAAAAAAGTTAAACAAAAAATAATAATTCTTATATTGTTGCCAAGTTAATTATTTTTGTTTTTAAATTGTATTAAACAAGTTGATTGGTTGCTGTAGTTAATTGCATTTAAAGTTATAAATCTTAAAAATAAGAGGGCTAAACTAACAATTGCAGCTGCACAAGTATAAATTAAAGTATTTTCTTAATAACATTTTTTTTCTTTTTGCTTAATACGGACGTTTTTATTTCTTCATTTTATTACCTTAACATTTGGCGATGGTTTTCTTTTTCCCAAGGAATAAAAAGAAAATAATTTTTATTTTTATTTACTTAACCTCAAATTGTGGATTTTAAAAGTGGCATAAAAATAAAAGAAATAAATAAAAGAACAAGTAAGAGTGCTATAATCGGCTATGCCGAATCTTATATGCCCTTCACCATCTATACAAATCTAGTTAAATTAAGTAACTCCAATCAAAAAAGCAAATATTGGGGTGACAGAGAATTAAAAAATAAAACAAAAAAAAAAAGAATATATTTTGGTACTGCATTTATATAATTTTATACAAAATGACAACGGCTCTTAATGGGTTAAACATTTTGAAAAAATTTTATTATTTTCTTAAAGACCGCTTTAAAATCTTTAAAATGGTACCCATATTGATATTTTGAAAAATTTGACAATTTCAGAGCCCCAATTTTTACACTTAATGTTTTTTTCATTTTGTATCACACCATATATTTATTTTTTTCATTAGTGTAACTTTTTTGTTTTAAACGATATGAAAAAATTAGAGTGGTGGGCGTGGTGTTTTGCCTGCTGCCTCAAAGAACAGGGACCGAACAGGCTGATTTCCAATAGCATCTCTTTCGACACTAAATCTGATCGATTGACATATTTCTTTTGTTGTGATTGACAGACAGACGGACATCGCTCAATCGACTATACATAAGAATTCAGAATATATATGTATACTTTATGGGGTCGGAAATGGATATTGTAGAAATTACACACGGAATGACAAGCTTATATATACCTTTTTTCCACTATTTGTTAAAATATTTTATTACATTTAAATCAATCAGATAAATTCTATTAAAAAAATCATTGAAATGTAAAGAATATTAAGTACATTTAACATGTACATGGCATTAGAGTCTATTCGGCTGGTTAACCTTGCAAGGGATTCAATGGGACTTTTTAAATCTAAATACAGATTGAAGAGCGGGACAAAGAATAAATGATGATTGATTTCAGATCATATTTTTCATCTTTTCAGTTATTTTTTTAATCAATTTTATTTTCATATTTTTTACCTTTTGCATTACTTTTTTCATTTACGTATATCAGTGTTTTAGTAATTTTTATTCCTAAAATTTTGTTCTATTTTTATTTTAATACTTAAATGCTTATTCTTATTAAAATTCAACTTATAACTTATATCAAATTTGTATGAAACTATCATTACCGTCGTGTGTTGTGTTCCTACATTTATTCATTATTCTAATTGGTTACTGTTGTGCTGATAGGGTAACCATATAAAAAAGTAATATTTAAAAAATGAAACATTAACAAAAATTCAACTAAGAAAGATATTTCAATTTACCTACTAATTTGAGCAGTTATTTTAAATGCTAAAAACTAAAATTAATTTAACTATTTAATTAAATTTATTGGATAAGTTCCGCCAGTATATATTAAACTGTTGTTATAATTTTCCATAAAAACTGTCGTCTCTGGCTTTGGCGAGCGCTTTCGATGTGATAACATCATTTTCAAGCCACGTGTTTATTAAAACTGAAGAGATTAGATAGTGTTAAGGTTTAGGTAATTTTTGTCCATTTGAATGGTATTATGCAGGTATATTGCCCTGTTTATTGGAGTAAATAGTTTAATATTTGTGTCTTTTATTATTGGATAGGTAGGTGTGTTGTAAGAGTGTTCTAGTAATTTCAGTGGTGTAAAAATCATATCAGAGGTTGGGTTTACCTGTTCGTTAATAATATCTTTGTTAAACGTTCGTGTTTTGTAAATTTCCACATTTTCAAGAATGTCCAGTTTTCCTCCTTTTTGACTTGGGTGTAATACTGTCATTAACTATTTAAGTAAAATAACTTTATTTACTAAACTATAGAAAAAAGCGAGCATGGTCTTACTGCACTGATTTGTTTGTTGTTCGCCGGCTTAAGGAATAGAAATAAATCTTTTGCAAAGTTCGCCTTGTATGGCGAATTTCGAGCGACCTTAATATTGCTTGCATGTTTGTATAATAAAATGTGTTTTATTTAATTAAAGACACGGGAATATTTTTTTGTTTGTGAAAATATGTTTTATTTTTGACGTCAAATATTCGCGACCAAAAATTCGTCGTTCTTCCCAGTTGGGTTCCTAGTAAATTTAGCTCAAATTTTCCTTGCTATAATATGTGTTATATTCATCACCTATCAGCTTTTTGTATATTGAAACCACAACTAAAACAAAAGCGATAATTAACTCAGTGGAGTGTTGCTAATTGATATGGTATTGTTAAAGAGTTACCAGATCTTTGATTTTTATGTTTGACCTAAATACTGCTGAACAACAATTTCGACCACTGCGCATTGGCGGCAATTATGTTAAGGTTACAAACATATTGTTACGAATAATAAAATCTGGCAACCCCTGTAGTTGTTTCCATATGAGCGTGGTGAATAAGCTAATTCAACTAATGGTGTGTTTATAGAATAACAAAACCACAAGTTAGCCAACAAAAGCTGAGCAGCCTCAATGGCTGCGTTGGTAGAGTTTCGTACTGCAAAACAGGGGGTCCGAGTTCAATACCGCATTATTGTGTGAAGCCATGGCAGACAATTTAGTGAAGACGTCTAATTTAAAAAAAGGAGTAACCAGATAATTGTCAAGAAGCCCTTTATAATAAAAAGTAAGAGCAGTAGCGGTTAGCGCAGGGAAGTGTAACAGCATAACAACAGTGTACGGCAGACGTGTGTTGTGCCTACTGGATTAAAGGAGATGACTGGCTTGGATAAAAAGGAGTTGTGGAGATGTCTGTGAATGGTTAAGGTTACTAAACAAGGCATCGAGTAGTTCATGCCTCGCCGGAGTAACACATGTTTAGTAAATGCGAGACCAAAGGTTCACAAGACCGGTAGGAAAGAGAAGTTATAGCCAGAGAAAGCCATAAAGTTCGAAGACAGAATTTAGCCACAGTGGTATTTGCAATCAAAAGAATCCGTACGTTTGCCTGTCTAAAAAGAGTAAAACGTAACAATATCATGGTTTCATGTGTACTGCGATAACGGTACAGTGGTTAAGGTGACTAAAATATATACCATGTAAAAAGATCTTTGCTACCACTTCCAACTGGTATTCCTATAGATTGCAGCATAAATAGCAACACTTGTATATTTTTTATTTATAAATTTTTTATTATTATTATACCCTTCACACAAACCTGAAATAAAAATAAACATTATTAATGTCGTCAGAGAATCGTCGTTATTTTGTTCACTTACTCTCAGCAGGAAAACCTACCAAAAATTGAAAAAAATGCAACAAACCAACCAAACTACCAAACTGTTTTTTAAAAACGAAAAACTACCAAGTTTGGTCCGATTGGACCAAAGCGGCAACGCTGGTTCTGAGCAAGGCACATTGATACAGGCAGCGTTGCCAGAAGCTTTGAGAAGAAAATCATCATATGCAGAAAAAAAACATATTTAACGGAAAAAATCATAATTTTTCAATACAAAATTTTATTTAAAAATTATTATTAAGATACATTGTATATATTTAAATTATTACTGTTTAAAGTGTTCGAAGTTTTACGAAGAACTATTACTATAATACTCGTATATACAGGATTTCATATTTTAAATAATATCTTGGTTAGTTTTTAAATTAAAGTAACAGTTTCTTATTGCTAAGTAATATTTTGCGTATAAGATACCTTCGAGAGTGCTATTGTCTAATCTATTTCTGTATTTAGTTTTGTTTAAATTGACTTTGAAGAAGTGGGAAGACTTAATAAGTTTTGAACAAACTTTGACAACACCGGAAAAGCTGGAATGTTGTCAGCACGAGTTATTTTTGAAATTCCTCTAGAGTTGTAAAATGATCACTTAATTTTATAAAACGGAGTTCGCTAAATTCGTTATCTAAATTTTAAATATCCCTTTCACTAATTAAATTTGAAAAATTGTGTATTAAGACTTTCAAAGAATTTATTATTCTATTTATAATTTTCAAAGGCTCAAGACATGAGAGCTCTTTTAAAAACGTGTCGTTAAAATCAAATCAATGTAAAATGCTATACAATTTTCACTAATTTCATTTTTTATTTGCAGTGAGCTTTGAGCTAGAAATTTTTTGTTTAACAAAAAACACCCAGATAGACTTTTTCGTTGTGTAGAACTAGACTTTTTTTAAAGTCAAGGTCGTTATTGAGACTCATGTTCACAAAATCTGTTTGTATAAAATTGTCTGAACTTTTAAGTAAAGGCGTTGCAGTTCCTTATACATTCTATGTATTTGGGAAGATGAGCTTTGAAAATTTTTGTTTTGTTTACAACATCAGTATTTATAAATTAGAAATCATAATTTATGAAAAAAAATCATCAAATCATATTTTGGTTCAAAAATCATCAAAAATATGATAAAATCATCATTTTGGCAACGCTGGATACAGGTGACTGCTTTAGCTTTTGCGTGTATTTTGTTTTTGTAAAATCTTGTTGAGCTGTCAAAAACGTCTGGCAATATGTGTGTATGTGTTTGTGAAAAATAAGCAAGCAAATGAACATATACATACAATACACATGCACACACAATATACACATATAATAAGGCAAAGAGCAACAATTTTAACAACTCGCAAAGAAAAACAGCAAACATTTGTTAACCATATGAGTTAATGCAGTCACCTGTTCAATTTGCCTTAGTTTTTGAGAAAAAAGTAATGTGTAAAAATAGCTGCTGCTGGTTACCGGTTTCTGATAATTAATTTAACTCCAGTAGACATGAAATTGACTGCACTAGTTGCGTTAGAGATAACCAGATTTTAATATGAGCCTTGTTTCCTTCGGTCGCTTTGTTTAATCATACGTGGACTCCAAATGCAAGTCATCATTTTAAAAATAGAGAATAATTATAACTGCAACCCATCCCATAGCCAAGGGTGAATAAATTGTTAATTCCTATACGAAAATACCGTGGAGTACAGTGTCTAGGATGATGCTTGGCCATGATAAGAAAATTGTTATGCACTTGGAAGAGATGTTTTGAAAAATAATTTTTATACCCTTCACAACAAGAAGTCGAAAAAGGGTATATCTAAGTTTGTCATTCCGTGTGTAATTTCTACAATATCCATATGCGATCACATAAAGAATATATATTTTGACTTCTTATGCATTACGAGGTCGATTAAGCGATGTCCGTCTATCCCCCCATGTTAGTGTTTGCCGAGGCAAACTTGATTTCACAAAAAAAAAAAAAAAAAATAAATAAATATGTCAATCGATCAAATATAGTGTCAATAGAAGTGCTATTGGATATCAGCGTAATCGTTCCGTCCTTCGAGGCAGCAGGCAAAACATCACGCCTACCTACAATTTTTTCATATTATTTGGAACAATAAAGTAACTCCAATAAAAAAGAACATCAAGTGAAAAAATTAGCGCTCGCCCATATTTTCCGAGTAACATGGCTCAGAAATTTTGAAATTTTGTAAAATATCATTATGGGTATCATCTTAAAGCCTTTGAAGAGATCTTTAAGAAATACTTAAATATTAGAAGCCGATGTCATTTTATGTAAAATTATGTATATGTATGTACTCGTAGTACCATAATTTTTTTATTTTTTTAATTCTGTGTCACTCCAATATTTGCTTTTTTGATTGGACCTACTTTACTAACATAACATTCGGCATAGTTGAATATAGCGCTCTCACTTGTTTATGACTTCGTTTGGCGTATTTATATGACCATTTCGTTAGAGGTTATCTGATTCAACAGCGAAATTTCAGTAATTAATTAACAAAATTGGTGCATATGTGATTTTTATCCTACAGAGTACTGTCTGTTCATTATATATTGAACAACAACTCATATATTTTAAAGTATAATATTTATATACCATTCTTCTCTTCAGTTAGGACAGTTAAATTTCATTGCTGTTCTTCCTTTAACTTTTTTATTTTAAACAATTGTATTGTTAACAATTTGTTTTGTTTGATTTGTAACAAATACTTCTCATTAAGGAATAACCAAAACACACTAAAATACATTTTAAATCATTTTATGTTAAGAAAAAACAAACAAATTAATTTTCATTTTTAATAGCGATGAAACAATGATCTTACAACATAAGCCCTCACGTTACGCCACTCATGATTTTTCTGAAGTTGTGTTAAAATATCGTCAACGAAATAGCATCGATTTTTGAATTTCAAAAACTGGGAAAAAAACCGGGAAGTTCAAATTCCCCGGAATCGAGTATTTTCAATTAAAAAATAAAATTAGCTTCAGATTTGGTATCCAGAAGAAGGAAAATTTAGGTTAATTATAAATAAAAGATTAAAAAGTCCTTTATTTAAAAAATAATTATAAAAAGAGTTTTTAATTATCATTTAAAATATGCTGATTTTTCCGTGGAAACTGTCATCCTCTCGCCCCAAATGGTCATACATTACCGCACAAAAGTCCGCGAGCCAGAATTTCTTTTTATAATTTTTATCATTTTATAAAAGTATTGATTTTTTTTTTATTGTTTTACAAACTAGAAAATCAAAATTTGTTTGAAACAACCCACAAGTACAGCTTTTCTCCTTACCGCCTGGTCCACCCAGCGTTTTCAACTTAGTGCTTTTAGCTATGCCATAGCTTTTTCTTCAAAAACGCTTTAATTACTTGAAAAGACATTTAAATTTTGTGTTTTTAATTTAATTTTATATTCATTATAAATATGGAAAAAAAGTTTTCTCTCTTATTAAAAATAAAATTCTTTTGATGCAATAAAAATTGCAGAATAGTTCTTTGTTATTAAAACAAAACATAAAGTTAGAGTTTCTAATTTTTTTCTTTTTTTTTCCTTATTGGGAAACCATGTATAACTTTATTTAAATTAATTTGGGAAAATATTCATTCAACGTTCGCTGTTGATTTAGTAAATGAAAAACTGCATGAAAAGGACAAATTTTATCAATATAATGATCTTCGGATTAAGTGCTTTCTGCAAAATCAAATTAAAAAAGATTTCCTCAATCATCGTCTTAAAGAAATTTTAGATCGATTTAATTTGGCAAAAACAAAAACCTTTTATGATCTCGAAAAATTTGCAATAAATCTGATGATATGGCAACACTAGGATATGCACGAGAAAATGTACGTTGAAGAAAGCTTTAAAAAGCGTTTTAATAAGAGTAATTGATGAACAGCTAAGTGAGAAAAGCTTACATTTTTAAAGTTCAAGGGTAAAAGCTTTTTATAGCACAAAAACGTAGCATGAGATTAAGGTTTAAAGATTTAAATAATGCAGATGTATGTGGGAAGTAAAAGCGAAAAATTATAAAATACTGCTACAAATTTAAAAATGTAATAGAAAGAGCTCAAGTAATTAAATGTTTGATTTAAAATTTAAGAAAAATTTATATAATAAGAATTATTCTTCAAGCTTAAGGTTAATTTTTATACTTAATATTTTGTTTTTTTTTATATTTAAATATCCAATATTTCGTTATTTTCTGGATAGCATCATCAGGGATAATCAGTAATTAATAAAATATAAAAAACATCCACTTGCTTTTATTGTAGTGCAATATTAAATACACAATAAGGTCATATAACATCAATTATTATTATACTTTTGATTTCTTGATTTTCTCTTAGCGGACTCAGTAATACAGATTGCTTGTAAATTACAGCTGTCTGTCTATAATGGCTTAAAAGTTTGCTTATATATGCAAAATTACATCAACTATTGGAACACCCTTTAATTTCCAAATCCAAGTTTTATACTTGCTGATATAGCGAACTTAGCAATGCAGGTTCATTACAAATCTTAAGTATCTTCCTAAACCTGTTCAACAATTTGGCCATACACATCAAATTACATTGACTATTGCAACACCCTTTAATTTACAATTTTAAATAATTGTACTTCTTATTATACTAGACAAAGTGGTTGACATTCAGTCTAATTTTCAAGTGTTTCTACATACAGACTTCAAAGGATACGAGCCGTATATATTAAATTACATCAATTGGTTGAACAGCCTCTTATTTTTATATAAACTTTGTTTACTTGTTGTAAAATAGATTCCTTGCAAATTTTTGCCGTCTGTCTATGATGGTTCAAAAGTTAAGTCATCAGTTTTTGATCAACTATTAGGACACCCTTTAATTACCAATTCAAAATTTTATACTAGCTGATATAGCAGACTTAGCAATACAGGTTCCATGTAAATTTTAACCTACTGTCAACAACTCCAGTATGGTCATATACATCAAATTAAATGAAATATTGGAGCACCCTTTAATATATAACTTGGAATAATTGTACCTGTTATTATAACGATCATACTAATCCACATTTTTTCTAATTGACCATAAAGTTCAATTAACGTTCCCCATGAGGACACCCTTTAATTTTTAGATTTATTTAGTTCTTACTTTTGTGAGCTAAAGTCGTACGCAGTTTTTTAAATTTTAAAGCATGTACTTAACAGCTCATAATACACTGAAAAATTATGTATGTTGTATGGGGACACCCTTTCAATTTTAAAATTATGAACTGATTTTTAAACGGGACCAATCTGTTAACATAACCTTTTAAATAAAGGAAACATTTTCAAAATCGGTTTAGATATGAGTGAGTCCTGCGAGCACAAAAAAAGGAACATTCAGACTAATTGATAAGCTCCTGCTTTTTTTGAAGTCGGTTAAAAATTAAAACGCGGCATATGCATGGTACATGGCATATACAAATGTGAGCTCAATTTGCGGATTTATTTCTACTAGGTAGGTAACAAGCCAAGAAAACAGTATATTATGTAGTGTAGAACTTACTAATTTTAACTATTTCTAACTTATAATAATGGGCCTATATGTGACACCAACATGGCGTTCAATTAGTGCACTTCTGTTTATACTATGAAATGCGACATTTGTGTGCCTCAAACTGAAGAACTATCAAGGTAAACCAAAAAGTGAAGTGTACTTTACAAGTGATCACAGATCTTTGCCCATTGTAGGAAGTTTAGATATCAATATTATTGGGTTTAAAAAACAACAATTAAAAATTGAATTTTGTTAAATTTTTGAAGTAATTTAATATCGTCACTCGTAGATGTAGATCTAGTCTATTTCTTGAGATAAATCTGTTTTAATTTTTGCATAAAAAAATAAGAAAATAGATTAACAATTTTATTAGTGATTGTGTTTTTTGTCCATTTCTTTGTAGGATTCGTTTCTTATCAAATTTAAATTTTAGTCACCTCTTGTGAAGACCATTTTAAGATATCATACACAGCTCTTAGAATTTTTATTTTCTTTTTCCTTCTTTTAAATAGCTTTAGCTTTCATGTCTTTTATAAACCTTTAAAAGCTCAATTACAGTGTTCACAATTTATAATCGACAATAATGTCGTTTTTGTTCTTATTTCCTCTACTTTTTATGGCCTTTCAGTTTGAAATAAGTTTTTCAAAAATTGTCTAAACAATTCTTTTTACAAGTTATGTGAACTTAATAAGTTTTTTTAGTTTCGGCCTTTTATAAAACTCTACACTTTTGTTTCTCTAAGTGTACTATTTCTATAATTAATTAAGTCAATTAAAAATTTTTATTTATTCAACTTTTTTTTTAAAGAAATATTTTGTAATTAAATGTGTATATTTTAAATGAAAATGTATGATGAGGTGTGCAATTAACATATTCAAATGTAAAACATGCAATTGTATGCAACTTAGTCAAGTTGCCACTAAAAGCATGTGCTGCATTTTGAACAAACAGCAAAGCAAACAAATTAAAATTAAATATTAATTAGCATAAAAGAAATTATTTAATGATTTCAATTAATAAAATAAAAAAGCATAGTGCCAATGATTATATTCTTATAAATAAATGAGAAAAGCATTAAAAGTGATTCATAAAAATATATTCATTCATTCATTATATATAAGAAGTAAGAGAAATAAAAAAAAAAAGAAAATTGATTTTTGGCATGCACTTTATTTTTCATGGAATAACCCATATAGTGATTGGCATGTATGTATGCATGCAGACCTGTCTATCATGATGTATGAGTTTCCGTTCTGACGTTAACTGTTTCTTATTTATTTATTTTTTATTTTTATTGGCCAACAACAAGTACAACAATAAGTATAGACAACCACCAAAATATAGCTGGCAGATAAATTAACGTTTTTGGCACAAAAGACATCCGATAAAAAAGCGTAGTAGCAGAATTTGTTAAACATGTGTTGTCTATTGATAAGTGTATTTCTAACGGAATACAAAAGGGTACACAAACACTTGCTCAGGTACTATGATTTGCACAATGGGCTTCGAGAGGATAAAATTAATATTGGTGCTAATATTTTTTTATTTTTTAGTTATTTGTTTGTTAATTTATTTAAAAGTTATTTTATATCTGTGATGTGACCATGAATAGTCTTGGAGCTGTTTGCATATGATAATAATATGGGTAAAGGGATGGCTTTTTTTGAATGGTTTGATAAAAAAATCTTTGTTAAAAGTAGTAGTGATCCATTAATATATTTAATAGGTATTGCTAGGACGAATTTCGTCGTTAGAATCGCGATTAAAATTTTTGGTTGGTGACAGTTTAGAATCAGTAAAAATAAAGAATTACATTTTCATTTCTAAACATCGTTTTCAAATAAAAAGTCGTTATAAGCAACGAACAAAATTATCACTTTGATGTCATTTTTGTTATAGAATTACCGCATTTACTTTTCATAGAACCTACATGAGTTTATTAAAATATGGATTTCCCACAGTGTGTTACTGTTTGATGAAATTTTGGGCTGAAGAACTTGTTGACAAACATCTGTTCGAAAATGGACTGGTAGCAAATCAGCGCTATTGTTTGGTATTGCGAGATGGCAAAAGATTTACTTTGCCACAAATAAATAATTTTTGCATTGATCAACAAGAGGGTGGAAAATGTACGCAATCTGATTAAACTTCAGAAAGAAAATATTGTCGTCAACTCTTCTTTTTGAAAGCAGAAGCAGAATAGTCTTCATCGCTTGATCCTTGATGATATTTTTTTTTTAAAGTTGTGTGGGTAGTTTTATTTTGTTTTGATTTCTAATGATGCTGAATTTTTGCAAAACCCTTTATATTGTGAAAAATTCAAATTCATATGACTGTACCAATAAAAGCTAATATTATGCGTTAAAAATAGTGGATTGTGTCTTGGTAAGAAAGCAGTTCTGAGAGAGTTTTTCTTTTACCACTAAAAAGTGTGGTGTACGTGTATGTGAACAACATAAAATAGAAAGTTAGATAGAACTCATAGTAAGCAGATTTTTGTTAATAAAGGATTATGAGCCATGAGTTCAAATCTCAACGGCGGCTAGAGTATACAACAAGTAATAGTGCTATGTCGAATCTTAAATACCCTTCACGATATACTTAGGCATTACGACATGTACATTTAAATCGACATAAGAAATTCTTTCCTAACATTAAGTTTTTCAGTGCAATAAAATCGTCAAAAGTTTTGCTTAGGGTTGTTGTCTAAGCTAGAGTGATTTTGGTGAATAAATAGTAAGAGGTGAATAAGTAGAAAATAAAATCACCTGAAGGAATACAAACGATAGTTGAAAGAAAGATATGGGAAAATTAGACGCGGGAAGTGTTGTGCACGCTGCCTCAAAGGATATGGACCGATCTTCCTGATTTTCAACAGCAAAATTTTCGAAACTATGTCTGATCGATTGGCGTATTTATATTTTCTAGCTCATCTAGTGCCTTGATAAAGTTGTTTTAAACACGAACGCGGACGGGTACACAGACGGACATCGCTTAATCCTACTAGGCAACTTTGGTCCAAAACTTAAAGAATTAAAAAAGAAATATAACAGCACATGTGGCAGTTGTTAGTGACATGGTTGAATTACCTGGTTGGTGGAGAGGAGATCTCATTGGAGTCACAGATTATGATTAGTTTGTTGAAGATTTTACGAAAGACTTCAGTACGAAACCATCAAAAATACAGCTGCTGCAAGGTCAGGTGACGTACTGCAACTTCGCTGATATGTCATTTAAAATACGGCGGCCAATGTCACACAGCACGTGCTCAATTAACATATCGAGAGGCAACTTCGGTGGTTTGGCCGCCAAGGTCATTCGATTTGACCCTGTTTTACTACTGTTTTTGCGGGTATGTGTACAGGGATAAAACACAATTCCAGCCCTGGAAGACAGCGTTACAGTTACAGAGAGAGAGAGAGAGAGAGAGAGAGAGAGAGAGAGAGAGAGAGAGAGAGTATAGTAAAATTTAAGCTCACGGATTGACCATCTTCATTGTAGCCACATGAAATTTTCTTTAAGAAGGAAATGGCAGGCATTAATTTATTGGCCCAAATAAATATTGCATCCACTTTTGAGTTTTTCTCAATTTGCAAATCGGCACATATTTTAAAAAATTATTTAAATTATTAACTTTTAAATGAATGAAAGGATTAGATTGACCTGCTCAAACACTTTTTTGTACTCTTTTGTGTTTTATATCTGTTGTTTAGCCTGACATTTTTTCATTTTCTTTGTGCGATAGATGATTTTGTATAATTTGCATATTTTAAGGTTGAGATTCATAGGGAAGACATATTACAATTAAACATTTTAAGTGTAAGACTCTTATCGTCTTTATATATTAAGACCACTCTTGTTATAAATATTTACGAAATAATTCTCAATTCGTTTGTATAAATTTTATTATTTATTACACTGCACAGTGGTTTGAAAAACGATTTTTTAGAAGTCATAAGTTTTCCTTTGATGCTACTTACATTTATATCGAGAATATATTTAAGCATCAAAGGAAAGCTTATGACTTCTAAATTAATAATATTGTAATGCATTTTTCGCGCTACATATTTGTGAAGATAGATTTTTGAGAAATTAAATATGGAATTAATACTGACACAAAATCGTAACGCATCGAGCTATTCTTACGTAAATTTGAAATAATATAGATCAAAGAGTTTTTAATAAAATGGTGAAATAAAATTGAATACCTTTTGTTTTGACATATAAATGCCTGGAACGGGGCAAAATTTCCCAATTTTTCTTTACGAAATGGGCTACCCTGCCTTTGTTAATTACGGGGCTGTCAAATTGTTTTTTTTTTTGGAAAATATAGCCAACAATTGGAGACTTAAAACCCCTTTTACCATTTTTGAATCCGTACTTTACACTCCGAGGAATTTTACAATAATTTTTAAATTTTGTTGCAAAATTGGCTATGTTTAGAAAAGGGTGGAGGTGGAACCGTTACAATTTTTAAACTAATTTTATTTTTATTCGCATTTGCTATAGATTGTCTTTAAAATAGTTAAAAAAAATTGCTAGTACTAAAGTAAATGTAACTTTCATAAGCAAAAAAAAATCCTTAAGAAACGGTATTTTTTTTCTCAAATCAGAGGCTTGTGAATTTTTAACAAAAAGCGCAATCAGAACAAAAAAAAAAAAAAAAAATAAAAAAAAAATTAAAATTAAAAAAAAAATAATAAACAAAATAAAAAAAATTCCTCCCAAACTCCCATTCATTTCTCCCACTTTTTGTAGATATTTGCAAGGTCTGATTAAATTTATAAAATCTTAACATTTACGTTAAAAATAAACTTTTTATGATATTTTTAAAAAATTATGTGTCCGAAGTACCTAACGTTGCTGCCCTACCCAGAAGCTGCGCTTCACCCTAGGGGGCCGAACATCTGCAAATTCACTGAAAAGCAGGTCTGCTTCACCTCCTTGAAATTTCGTTGAGATATCTTGAGTAGTTCATCAGATACCGAATTTTATCCAAAAAAGTTTTTTTGAAAACACTGTGCACTGTTTAATTTTTTTGTTCAACTTTGGAAAAAAATTTGATCCCTTGTGCATTAGAAATGTTTGTTGTTGTTTAGCCAGAACATGCTGCCGCTGCCAATTTTAAAAACATTGGAAAATCATATTTTATTTTATTGTATTTCATTTAGAGATTATTTGAGAGTTTGTCTGTGTATTGTGGCGCTGCTGCTTGTTCTATGAATATTATTGTATTTTTTGATGGTTTTAAGAAACAAAGTAAAGAAAACACGTAGTACGGCAATAGTTCTTCGTCTAAATAAAATATTGTGGTTGTTTTTATTGCTTTTGTTTTGATTGGGTTTTAAAGCATTTTCTTTCAGTTTTTCACGCGTAATTTTTCTGCACTTGAGCTAAAACACACATATTTATGAGTAAGAAAAGCAAAAGAAAAAAATTTATGAAAAGAAAAAAAAATATTGAAATACTAGCATTTCCTATCAAAGGCCAGACAATTGTTGAAAAAGTACTTTGGGCGCTTTAGTTATCTGTTGCAACTCGCAATGAACGGTGCGGTTTTTTAAGAAATCAAACAAAAAAAAAAAAAGTGTTTGTAATAAAAAATATTATAATTTGTGTTTGTTTGTTTGTTTTTAGAATATTTACTTTAAATTGCAATATCTTGTTGCTTTTGTTTAAAGCACGTGTGTGCCATTGTTATTGCTATTGTTGTAAACCAAAACACGCAAACACACACTCATAACAAACCCTTCAAGTAAAAGTGTTTTTTGTTTATTTGTTTTTTAAAACTGTTAAAACAATGGCGACACCAGCTGAGCTGGCTCGCCTTATTGACCTGCATTTAGGCGATTTACGTGACCCTGAGCCAAACTGGACAATAGGCCCTTCAGAAGTGGCAGGACGTGGTGTATTTGCAACACGCGACATACAACAGGGAGAAGTAATATTTCGCGAAAGAGCTTTAGTTGTGGGGCCAACAGCACGTAAGGGTTCTATATTAAATACCTGTGTTTGTTGTCATAAATTATTGGCGGTCAAGGATTTTTTATGCAAAAACAAATGCACACTGCCAGTGTGTGATAAATGTGCCGATTCGCCAGAGCATCACAATGAATGTCAATTATTTCAACGTTGGCAACCGATGGACATGAAACAGATAAATGCCAACAGAGTTTACAATACAACCAACGGAAATAGTGAAGTCCATGTCAATGGCAATGTCAAAGGTATAATAAAGAGCAAAGGTAAAAGCAAGGGAAATGGAAATGTTAAACAAAATATTGCTACAAATGGGAATAGCAATACTACTGATGTACGTGATAAAATTCTAGAGCAGGCGGAGGTGGGAAATGAAAATGAAGATGCTTATCCTCCGGTTAATTTAATGTCCTTACGTTTACTAACCGCAATACGTGTCTTCTTTCTCAACGACAACCAGGGAGCCTTGATAAATGCCATGCAAGCTAACAATGATCGTGGCTATCGCCAAGAAATCATAAAGGCCGCCCAATGTTTTCGCAAATTTCCCACCACTGATAAACCTTTCATGGATCGCTTATTTCGCATTGTAGGTGTCTGCAACACAAATGCCTTTGAAACCCCATGCAAGGTAGGAGATCATGAGACTCTTTTGCGTGGCCTCTTTCCTTTAACGGCTGTCATGAATCACGAATGTACACCCAATGCCAGCCATTATTTTGGTAAGACTTGCATGGTTTTGGCTGCTCGTTTTATACCCAAAGGTGCCGAGATAACAACAACGTATACGAAAATTTTATGGAGTAATTTAACAAGATGTATTTTCTTAAGAATGACCAAAAGTTTTATATGTGATTGTGTCAGGTGTAATGATAATACAGTGAGTATCAAGGGTGGCTTGTTATTGAAAGAGTAAAAATACTAAAATAAATTAAATTAGTTGACCAGAAATTTTATAATTATTGTTATAACCAATAATTTCTAAGGTTTCTTAAGAGAAATATGCATAGACTTATGAATGTTAAAAGGGGTTGTTTAAACAATTTGAAATTTTTCATTAGAAGCAAAGTTTTTTTCTAACATTTTGCTAAAATGTTTTAATGTCTTATTTGGACGCTTAAAGGTACAATAGTTATTCTTTAGAACGGAAATTAAAACTTTAGTGTTTTTTAGTCTAAATGTCTTCTTTTCTGCTTTTTACCGACTTCGAAAATTAAGAAGTTTTTCAATTCGTCCGTATTCTTTACGTTTGTACGCGCAAAACTCTGCAGCGATTAAAAATTTTTTTGCTTAGTATAAAAGACGATTCCTATAGATTGATTTAAAATAAAAAGGTATATAATTTAAAAAATTAAAGGGTGTCCCCCATACAACTCTCTTGATTTTGTATGAATATTTTACCCTAACGAACACCCATAAAAAATTCTATAGCTTCCAATGACAGAAATTAATAAATATAAAAATTAAAATTTTAAAGGGTGTCCCCATACATGACATGATTTGATAGGCCATATACCCTTTCATCTAAGCGATTTCAGTGGAACACTTGAAAATTACATAGTATTTATATAGTGACCGCTATAAAAGTATAAAATTAAAAATTAGAAACTAGAAGGTGTCTCCATACAGCTCACATGATTTTGCATGATTGTTTAACTGTAACAGACTCCTCCCATATAAAATTCTATAGCTTTCAATAACACAAATTAATAAATATATAAAATTTTAAAAATTCATCTAAACCATTTTAGTGATAGAAGTAAAAAATTAGAAATTAAAGGGTGTCTGCAAAGGTAAAATTATTTAATATATAATGACTTATCTTTTAAACTGTTATAAATAGAAACTCGAAGTTGAAACAAAGTGTACATTACCATTATTATTTCACATTCGATGACTCTTCTGAGCCATCTTCTTTGAAGTCGGTTTTTTTGTAAAAATTATTTTAAAAAAAAGTTAAAGCCTTTTAAAGCTTGATCTTCGAAAAAATTAATGTTTCATTGTCTTTATAGCAAATTTGTTAGCGATTTGTGAATATTTTATTAAAGACAAAATCGTTTGAGGTACTAAATAAAATTGATATTAATCATACGTCACCATACGCATACAACTTTAATTAACAAATTTACGATCTGACAAAATCACATAATAATCGAGTTAGTACATCTTTTTGAGTTAAATTATGTCCTAAAAATATTAAATTATTTAACAAGTCATATGAGTTTTGGTTAAGTCATTTCTACATTCGATCCTTGTTAATGAAAATCTAATTTGAAAGTGAACTCATGGTAAGGTTTCATACTTAAAAATATATTTAAACACACGGTTACAAAATGGGATTGTGGTTATTTGACTTAAGTAGGCTGAGTAAATTCAGCTGTATAATTTAACTGATAAAAGAAAATCAAAATATTTTTACCACAAAAAAGCAGTTCAAGAATAAAAAAGTTAAACAAAAAATAATAATTCTTATATTGTTGCCAAGTTAATTATTTTTGTTTTTAAATTGTATTAAACAAGTTGATTGGTTGCTGTAGTTAATTGCTTTTAAAGTTATAAATCTTAAAAATAAGAGGGCTAAACTAACAATTGCAGCTGCACAAGTATAAATTAAAGTATTTTCTTAATAACATTTTTTTTCTTTTTGCTTAATACGGACGTTTTTATTTCTTGATTTTATTACCTTAACATTTGGCAATGGTTTTCTTTTTCCCAAGGAATAAAAAGAAAATAATTTTTATTTTTATTTACTTAACCTCAAATTGTGGATTTTAAAAGTGGCATAAAAATAAAAGAAATAAATAAAAGAACAAGTAAGAGTGCTATAATCGGCTATGCCGAATCTTATATACCCTTCACCATCTATACAAATCTAGTTAAATTAAGTAACTCCAATCAAAAAAGCAAATATTGGGGTGACAGAGAATTAAAAAATAAAACAAAAAAAAAGAATATAATGTGGTACTGCATTTATATAATTTTATACAAAATGACAACGGCTCTTAATGGGTTAAACATTTTGAAAAAATTTTATTATTTTCTTAAAGACCGCTTTAAAATCTTTAAAATGGTACCCATATTGATATTTTGAAAAATTTGACAATTTCAGAGCCCCAATTTTTACACTTAATGTTTTTTTCATTTTGTATCACACCATATATTTATTTTTTTGATTAGTGTAACTTTTTTGTTTTAAACGATATGAAAAAATTAGAGGTAGGCGTGGTGTTTTGCCTGCTGCCTCAAAGAACAGGGACCGAACAGGCTGATTTCCAATAGCATCTCTTTCGACAGTATATCTGATCGATTGACATATTTCTTTTGTTGTGATTGACAGACAGACGGACATCGCTCAATCGACTTCGCAATACATAAGAATTCAGAATATATATATACTTTATGGGGTCGGAAGTGGATATTGTAGAAATTACACACGGAATGACAAGCTTATATATACCTTTTTTCCACTATTTGTTAAAATATTTTATTACATTTAAATCAATCAGATAAATTCTATTAAAAAAATCATTGAAATGTAAAGAATATTAAGTACATTTAACATGTACATGGCATTAGAGTCTATTCGGCTGGTTAACCTTGCAAGGGATTCAATGGGACTTTTTAAATCTAAATACAGATTGAAGAGCGGGACAAAGAATAAATGATGATTGATTTCAGATCATATTTTTCATCTTTTCAGTTATTTTTTTAATCAATTTTATTTTCATATTTTTTACCTTTTGCATTACTTTTTTCATTTACGTATATCAGTGTTTTAGTAATTTTTATTCCTAAAATTTTGTTCTATTTTTATTTTAATACTTAAATGCTTATTCTTATTAAAATTCAACTTATAACTTATATCAAATTTGTATGAAACTATCATTACCGTCGTGTGTTGTGTTCCTACATTTATTCATTATTCTAATTGGTTACTGTTGTGCTGATAGGGTAACCATATAAAAAAGTAATATTTAAAAAATGAAACATTAACAAAAATTCAACTAAGAAAGATATTTCAATTTACCTACTAATTTGAGCAGTTATTTTAAATGCTAAAAACTAAAATTAATTTAACTATTTAATTAAATTTATTGGATAAGTTCCGCCAGTATACATTAAACTGTTGTTATAATTTTCCATAAAAACTGTCGTCTCTGGCTTTGGCGAGCGCTTTCGATGTGATAACATCATTTTCAAGCCACGTGTTTATTAAAACTGAAGAGATTAGATAGTGTTAAGGTTTAGGTAATTTTTGTCCATTTGAATGGTATTATGCAGGTATATTGCCCTGTTTATTGGAGTAAATAGTTTAATATTTGTGTCTTTTATTATTGGATAGGTAGGTGTGTTGTAAGAGTGTTCTAGTAATTTCAGTGGTGTAAAAATCATATCAGAGGTTGGGTTTACCTGTTCGTTAATAATATCTTTGTTAAACGTTCGTGTTTTGTAAATTTCCACATTTTCAAGAATGTCCAGTTTTCCTCCTTTTTGACTTGGGTGTAATACTGTCATTAACTATTTAAGTAAAATAACTTTATTTACTAAACTATAGAAAAAAGCGAGCATGGTCTTACTGCACTGATTTGTTTGTTGTTCGCCGGCTTAAGGAATAGAAATAAATCTTTTGCAAAGTTCGCCTTGTATGGCGAATTTCGAGCGACCTTAATATTGCTTGCATGTTTGTATAATAAAATGTGTTTTATTTAATTAAAGACACGGGAATATTTTTTTGTTTGTGAAAATATGTTTTATTTTTGACGTCAAATATTCGCGACCAATAATTCGTCGTTCTTCCCAGTTGGATTCCTAGTAAATTTTGCTCAAATTTTCCTTGCTATAAGATGTGTTATATTCATCACCTATCAGACAATTTAGTGAAGACGTCTAATTTAATAAAAGGAGTAACCAGATAATTGTCAAGAAGCCCTTTATAATAAAAAGTAAGAGCAATAGCGGTTAGCGCAGGGAAGTGTAACAGCATAACAACAGTGTACGGCAGACGTGTGTTGTGCCTACTGGATAAAAGGAGATGACTGGCTTGGATAAAAAGGAGTTGTGGAGATGTCTGTGGATGGTTAAGGTTACTAAACAAGGCATCGAGTAGTTCATGTCTCGCCGGAGTAACACAGTAGTGTAGCGTGGATGTCTGCGTTTGTGGTGATAACGCATGTTTAGTAAATACGAGACCAAAGGTTCACAAGACCGGTAGGAAAGAGAAGTTATAGCCAGAGAAAGCCATAAAGTTCGAAGACAGAATTTAGCCACAGTGGTATTTGCAATCAAAAGAATCCGTACGTTTGCCTGTCTAAAAAGGGTTAAACGTAACAATATCATGGTTTCATGTGTACTGTGATAACGGTACAGTGGTTATGGTGACTAAAAAAAATACCATGTAAAAAGATCTTTGCTACCACTACCAATTGGTATTCCTATAGATTGCAGCATAAATAGCAACACTTGTATATTTTTTATTTATAAATTTTTTATTATTATTATACCCTTCACACAAACCTGAAATAAAAATAAACATTATTAATGCCGTCAGAGAATCGTCGTTATTTTGTTCACTTACTCTCAGCAACGATAAATCGTTCCGTTACCATCTCTGTTGTGTTCTACTCTAAGAGCTGTGCTTTTTCGTCTTCATTCTTCAGTTTCGTAAAGTGTAACTTTTGACAGTCCGCGTAAATCTTGTTTTGTTTGTAATTAAATTTACTGTTCTTATCGAAAGTCTACAATAATCTGCCTGTTATTGTTCGTTTATCAACTAATTCATTTTTGAAAAGAAATTGCGTAGTTTCGCAAGTAAATTAATTTTAAAGATTGGCTGAAAAATTAAAATATATTTTTCGCAGCTCTGACATACCTGTTGTGCCGCTAACCAAACAACATATACAAGAAAAATTAAGAAGAGAAAAGCGTTGATAAGTTGACATTCCCCAAGCTGATTACAAAAACACCAACAACTAAAATACTGCTAGAAATTTTTCTCCACAACTATAATTTTTAAGCTAAAGTTTTAATTGGAAAGAATGTTGAAACAATAAGTGTTATTCAGTGCAATATAACGAATTGTCAGGCGAGAAATTCGAACAAGTACTAAAACCTTAACTTTGTAGGCGCGTAAAATTAAAAAAATATAGAATGGAGGTACTGATGAACACACTTATTCCTTATATTCTCATATATCATCGCTTTCTCAACAATCTTTCGTCTATTTTTAAAAAAAGTAAAAATAGATATTTGCTTCCAAACAAAAATACGCTATCGAAAAATATTAGTCCTCATTAATGTACAGTTGCTGACACGAAAGTTTATTCCTGTTTTGTTAACAAACTTATGCCTCCAGAATGTGCTGGTGAAGGGCTAAAGGGAATATCACACTATATTACTTTGAAAATGAATCTGGTCAAGTAAAGGACGTTACTGATAGCCCAAATAGCGTTAAAGCTACAGCAAGACCGTGTTAAGTGTCATGCAGCAATTTAACTCTAAACTAACACCTTGGTGCTCACCACAAAATCTTGTGAAACACCAGTGGATTAATTTTTTGTAAATCTAGAATAAGGGTCTAGGCATAAACACTGATGCATTGATGAAGAAAATTCAGCATTTCATATAATTTGAAATTTTTTAGGAATAATTTAGATGATTAAAGCAAGACAAAATCTAAAAATTGGTGTTGTGGTCTGTTGTGTTGCAAAGCATATACCTCTTGGAACCGCCTGACGCTCACACCAATTTTAAACCATAAAAAGAAAATGCTCGTAGTAAATTTCAAAAGGCAGTTTCTTCAAAATTAGTATATTAATTCTTCGTACTAAAAAGAAATTAAAAAAATGCTCAAAAAAATTTTTTTGCTTATTTTTTTACATAAAAATATTGAGTTAAAAGACTAGGAATAAAATTTGTTTATTGATAAACAGAAAAATTCTCAGCATTTTTAGTTTTCAATAAAAATGATTTATGTATCACTATTTTTGTGATAAATAAATTGTATGAACAAAAAAAAAAAAAATATGCAGTTCGTGAACGCGCGTGATTACAAAATAGTGTTGAAATACATTCAGTTGATGGACACTTTTGTTCGCTTGGGAAAATGAGCCTCACAAAAGATGCAGACTAATTACGTGGAAAACTTTATAGAAATGTTTTAGCTCCTTGTTAAAAAGTAATTATATTATGTGGTTTTAATTTGGGGAGATACTCTTATTTAATAAAAATTGAAGTTTTCTTTCCTTAGAATCTAGTTGCATTATTAAGACAACAGTTATAGAATATTGGGCAAATAAATTTAAAGGCTTTTCCATACATGTAGTATTCAAAGTCGTCCTTCCCCATACGCCTGCTATCTCGAATTATTGGCCAACATTAAAGTAATAACGTGAAGGGGGAATATTTATGCTGCTAATACCTCTCTCTACCGATTTAAGTTGTTTTTATACGTCTCTTTCCTTTGAAGTCATGAGAATAAACTTCGATCAGGCATATCCACCCTACTCCTCCTCGCCAAATCCCGCGCCAAATTATCTACAACATATTCTAGACTAGCGATGCTTGGTTATCGATTAATAATGGCCAAGTTCCATTTTCATCACGTAGGTCCGCTTAGATGGAAGCAATTGCTGGCATTCGAATTGTAGCTATTATTGGACATTTGCACGCGAAGTGCTGTGCCATTTCAGTAATTTTTTTGAACTTGTCCATGTCGATGTTTACACACATCCTATTAAATGTATAGAAATTAAATATTGTGAGACTCTGGCTGGCGTAAATTCGCTTTTCTCTTGAGTATTTCTCAGACTAAAGTGTCTGTCCATTTGAGTTATAGCAGTAATTACACGACTGTTTTTCCTTGTCCATAAATGAACTGAATTCGAGATCCAAGGGTAAGAAATGTAAAATGTTCGGCCAGTTTGCTATCTTCCGAAGTAGTGTTATTACTCGTTCCTTTTTCTTTTCCTCAGTAAACGACCGTGGTTGAGTTCTTTGTTAGTTTGCAGAGTAATGACTACTTTTTCTGCAATTCAATCATACTTCATGGGATTTGGACGATTAAATTCTACTTCTTTGGTTTCAGCGACTTCGAAATTCGAGGGCGTATACCAATAAATTTCTTTGTAAGTGGTTAAGTGGTTTATTTACTAAACGAGTAGGTAAGGCACCAGAGCTGTAAATAAATCTTTGAACTAATTTGCGAATTAAATGAAATTTGAGTTAATTAAAATGAATTTAGTAAAACTGAATTGCACTTAGTTTTCAATTCATTTGAATTGAATTGATTTTAAATTAATTACATAAATGCATGTCGCACTTCAAATTGACATAAAGTCCATTGATATTATGTACTTAGGCTCTATGACTTGCCACTGCACAAGATCAGGAAGATCAGGTGTTGCAAGAACTGTATGGCAAGTTATTGCTCAACCAGCATAATTTTTATAGAGAAAACGATGTCAAGTTGCCTTCAACGATAACTCTAAAACAAGGAGTGACACTTTGTTGATACTTTTTTTTTTGATAATTACATGTAGATCTTCTTAACTCCAATCTTAGCAACATAAAAAATTAGCAAAGACGAAATGCTATTTAATAATGATAACGCATTATTCTGACGTACAACTTATTGGCTACACAATTATGCAAATGCTATGATGCAAGACTATTTTTTTTTTTTTTTTTTTTTTTTTTATGAAAGAGAAGTAGCACTTCAGGCATCAATAAATACCTACTTAGTTCGCAACCGTACTACATTCTTTTAGGAAAGGGATAGATGAGAGAGAAGAAAGGTGGTGAAAGGAGATAGATATAGCCATTTTATTAATTATTTTACTTCGCCGGCGAATATGCTATAGAGAAGTACCGACGAAGGAGGCTGCATGTTTTTAATTTTAGATCTGAATATGTATATATACCATTAAACAGAAAAAAAAACATTTTTATTTTTTGACTTACCGCAAGGATTGAACCCAGGGCAGCTGGTTTGTAGTCAACGTGTTTACCACTTAGACTACGGCAGCCTCAAGATCGTGAATAGAGCTATTTTAAAGTGTTAGATCTGATGGCAATTTTCATATCTTTCTAAAATCCCGTCTAAAAATATTGTTACGAAAATAAGATCTGGCAACCTCTGTTGTTGTTGTCCGTATGTGAGTGGTGAATAAGTTACTTTCAGTAATGGTGTGTATATAAATTAAAACGACAATTAGCTAACAAATGTTGCGCAACCTCAATGGCTGCGTTGATAGAGGTACGTGCTGTAAAACAGAAAATCATGAGTTCAAACTTACTACCATATTAGATATGCGAACAAAGGAAAAATAATATTTGTATTTAGCTGAAGTCAAAGTAACGATGGATGAGTTTGGTACAAAGTGTACTTTGCTGACACATGTTATATCAGCTGTTTACCTGTTCATCAGTGTTGCCAGGGAGAGACAGGAAAATGTTACGCTTTTCCTTTAAAAAAGAAAAAAAATTTTTATTAAAAGTTATACTTTGAAATTGTCCTTAAATAAAGAGTAATTTATATAAAATGTAATAAAAAGTTTTAGTTTATATTTCAGGGAAAATAACAAGGCAAAATATTCAGACATGTTCTGAATTCGTGAAATTTTTATTTAAAATTTTTCAAAGCATTGTTGCTATATATATATTTTTTTTTTACAAAAACAATTCCTTGAAAAATATGAAGATATAAAATTTCGTGTGGATTATAAAAAAGTAAAAAGTATGAAAAAATTTCAAACCAATGATACTCATAAGGATTTAAATTAGGAATCAATACTAATATTTCGATATGAAAAAGTGTATGCTCTTGCCACTCAATTAAATTATTTAAAATAGGATTTTTTTTATGAATCGGATTCACCTTTTTCTTTGAAAGCTTGAGCTTCGATAAAATTTACTACTTTAATTATTTTAAAAATGCCGTTATTAAAGACAAATTTGAATCATAATTGTTGAAAACTTATACATCAAATTACTGATATTTTTTCTGTAACATACTACGGCACTTCCTGAAAGAAATGAAGAACATTTCATGATTTATCATGAATTGAACAGAGTAAAACTTCAAAAATGTTTTTTTTTGTTTATTTCAAACTAATTTTGTATGTGGGATTTTGATTGCAGGTAACCTGTGTTATTAAAATCGAATCGAATCCGTAAGTTTGTCTAAAAAGACAATATCAAATTAAAACTAAAAAAGTTTTTTTTTTTCAATTTCACTAAACAACAAAGTTTTCTGCGTCTCAAATGACAAACAAATTTTTTAGTATTTAATGCATCATCGCAAAACTGAAAGTTCAGTGAACCTTATTCTTTGCCAATGTCTACTAAGGAAACAATACAAAAGCTTTTTTTATTTACACTTTATTATTTTGTTTACGATACAAATAAAAAAATTGTTTATGTTGTGTTTATGTTTAATTTAAATAAATTGCCAAACATTAATTTAGGATGGTGAGGATAGTGCGTAATGTAAGAATTTACTTTAAATTTATTGTTTCTATGTCTGATGAAAAAAATCACTTAAAAACTTTATTTATGCTGCATTAATTTTCCTTTATGCTGTAATTTAAATACATTTCATCCAGCTGATAAAACAGAAAAATGAACACTTTTTTAATGTTTACTAATTGAGAGATATTTTCAACGACAGTTCATCGTTCATTGTAATTAAAAAAGTTATTAATCGTGTCATCACTAGTATAGTGTTCAATGGTGGAAGGGGTTAGATCGAGCAGGCAGCCTTGATCGATTCACTTGACTTCTTCTGATTTTCCCTTTCAGTAATTGATGAAAACTGAAGGCAGAAAAAAGAGAGGAGAGAAAAAAAGATGAAAAGAGGGAAACAGAGATTGAGAGAAATAAAGAGAGTCGTATTTCATGAACACTCGAAGAGATATAATCGCATTTCAGTTGTATCCCGTAAAAACGGAGTTACAGCATTATTGACCTACAACTACGTACAAAAAAGCTGATCCTGCTGATTCGACAACTTTTGAAAGCTAAGCAATGTCCGGTTTCTCAGGTTTTTATGCAATATTTTGCTAGGCCAGGTCAGTAGCTGAGAACTGAGGTATCGTTTCTTTCTGCTTTCTATCCTGGCATTTCCTATAGACATCGTTGAAATGGAGAACCATGCTTTTAGCTTAAGCCTCAAATTTTCAGTGCCACGTAAACATGGCCCCCAGGTAGGGCAGTTGCATTATCGTCAGTCCCATCTAGGCGATATAGTATTGCATTTGAGCAAGTCTTTCAAGGAATTGGTCTTCAATGTTGGCATGTCATAATATCCAAGTATATAATCTCCATCAACATAGAGTCATAGTGTCTATGTATATTTTATGGTATTCCTTGTAAGAAAAATTCAACGTTTATGTAAACTGGCTTAAAGAAAATCTTTGGTAAGTGAAGCCGGTGTTAGTTTAACAATAGAGGAGAAATTCTTTGCGCACGACCGAAGGCCGGCTATGCAGGAAATCTTTGGCAAGCTAAGCCATTGTTTTTTTTATTTCAGATTTTATGAAACTATCATAAGTGACACTATGTCCATGCCAAGGATAACACAATGTCCACGGACAATATGACGTTCAAAGCGACATAATATCCATGGACATTATGTCACTTTTGAGAGCAACATAAAGTCCATGGACATTATATCCTTGGCCACTATGACATGCCACTGTCGTCAATAAGCATCATGCAGGTCGAGAAAAAAGATGCCACTAAAAGTATCAATATGCCCATCCTGCAGGCAGATTTTTATAGAGTAATATATTTTGGGCCACCTTACATCTATGCTTCCTAGTTTGTTAATTATAACGTTAACAAAAAAAAAAAAAAAAAAAAAAAAACAAGTAAGAAGCAACTCAAATCAAAAAAGCAAATATTGAGGTGACAGAGAATTAAAAAAGAAAAATTTTGGTACTGCATATTTATAATTTTGCATAAAAATGACATCGGCTCTTAATGGGTTAAGCATTTTTAAAAATTATTCTATTTCCATAAAGATCTGTTCAACAGCTTTCAAATGATACCCATATTGATATTTAAAAAAATTTTTAAATTTTAGACACCCCTTAATTCGGAAAATATGATCGGACGGCAATTTTTTCACTTGATTTTTTTTCTTATTTTTTAATTCTTAATCGCCCCATATATTTATTTCTTTGATTGGAGTTATATTATTGTTCCAAGTGACATGAACAAATTAGAGGTAGCAGTGGTGTTTTGCCTGCTGCCTCGAAGGACATGGACCGAACATTCTGATTTTCAAGAGAACCTCTTTCGACACTATATCTGATCGATTGACATATCTGTTTTGAATCGGCAAACTTGATTTCAAAACTAATACGGACGAACAGACGGACATCGCTCAATCGACTTCGGTATGCACTTTTTGTGGTGATGAATTGATAATTTTTAGAGACTTTCATCTTTGTGTCACAATTCCTCAAGTAACACAAATTTATTAGACACTGAAATTTAGTAGCAGTTACAACTCTATATGGCAACAATAATAAATAAGAATGTGATTTAAATTAATTAAAAACAAAAATGTTTTTTATTTCAAATGAATTGTGCTCGTAGTCATGTAGTTTACAGACAGACATAAAAACTACAAACAAGATAAATTAATTTAAAAAAAATATAAATTTATTCTGCAGACACTTTCTCTGTCGTATAACATTATACGGACTTTCGCTTTTTTGTTTTTCTTTATATTAAATTTTTTTAATGCAAAATGAAACAATCAAAAAATAAAAAAAAAAAAATAAAAATTATATTTATAATTTAAAAAAACCACGCGCTCAATTAAGTTTTGTGCTTTTCTTTTCAAGAGTATACATATATATTTTGAAATCTTTAATTATTTTGCGTTTTTTTTTCTAGTTTAAAAATGTATACTCTTCTTATTAGTTTGTTTGGCCGCTCCCACTTTTGTTGACTGTGTTGTTGTATTTTAAATATTTAAAAAGTATTTATAGACATTAAGATGATCTTCAGCAATTTTCATAATTGGCTCTTTTTCTTAAGAAAAAATTTCATTTTTAAGAAAAGAAACTACTAAAAAATAAAAATATAAAATTTATATTTATATAGAAATTCTTTTTTTTTTGGAACCTGGATGCTTCAATTAATCGCAATTAAATTTCACATTATTGCATGTTTTTTTTATTTTATTTGGAAACTAAATAAAACAGACTTTTCTGATGCAGTTTCAATCGAGCAGAAAATTTAATTATTTTTAATCACAAAAAAATTTTATTTCAAATGTGTTTTTGAAATTATTGTATTAATAAAAATATATATAAAATTATTTGATCTATTAAAATTAAAATTATCAAAAAGTATAAATTTAAAAGACAATATTTAGTTGCTGTACAAAAAATCAATTAAATGAATTCAAATAATAAAATAAATTATTTTAATGGAAATTTGATATAAATTTGCAGTTGTTGAGCTGGTTTTTCTGAAAGTGGTATAAGTCCACTTTTACAAAAAAATAAGTTAACAGTTGTTTTACTGATTTATAGACTCGTTATATCCATAGTGACAATAAAAATTTCTATAGAGTTCTATCTTGACATAAAATAAACAACAACAATTTTGCTATATAATTCTATCGCACTAATATTTCTTTTGAAAGTTGATTAAGTCCATTCCTAATAAGTTTAATTAAAACAACTTTAATTAATTTCTTCCAAATCAGAAATATTTGGTAGTTGTGGAAATAGCATTAAAGAAAAAGATCAATTTTATGTTACCCAAGAATATTATAATGCAATAAAGGCTTGCCAAAAAAAAAACAGCGTTATTTTTCATTTTGTAGCAAATGAAAAGAGAAAACCTTGCCTTTATTAAATATTTACAAGAGGAAATATTAAACAGAAAAGAAATATGGACAGAAAAATTTTAAACTACCTTGATACTCGTATATGTTAGATGAGTTTAAAAAAATCCTTTCTTTTTCATAAAATTACTGTGGAAGAAAAAAATCCATTAAAATTTTTTTGTTTGGGAAAAAGGGACGAAAAAAACACCGGGAAAATTAATATGTTGTCACTTTACAAAACTCCATAAAAATTTATTTTACTTAAATTTGCACCAATTTTTATTTCTTCTAATATGTTGTTTTTAAAAGTGGTATAAGTCCATGTGGACCCAAAAAAACATGGTGTAAAAAACATCACTGGAGTTGTTTAAAGTTGGCCAATATTTTTAAATTGATTCAAACGCAAACTCTTAAATATCTGAAAATATAAAAAATGGACTTATACCACTATGTGAAATATGGGCACACTGCATAATATTTTTACTGCATGGAAAATTGCAGTAACCAGTAATATTTTACTGATAATAAAATTTAGTTTGCATTACTTTTACTGTTAAAGAAGAGGGAAAAATTCCAAAAAAAAAATCTTTGTTTGTTCTTCTCGCGCTTAGAATGGATACCAGCTATATATTCCCAAAAGCTGGTAAACCTTGATATTATTTGATAAAGTGCAATATAAATTTTATTCAATCGCACACAACGATATGTTGGCATCCACAAAAATACTGTGATTTTGTTGCTCAATCATAGTTTGAGATGATCAAATATTGATCATCAAATGAAAAAAAGTTGATTGATTTCAATCAAATATTGCCGAAAACGGGTACTTGTAGTCGAAAAAACACGACTTTAGAGTTTTGATGAGTGTATTTGATTATCCTGGCCTGGCTGTTTGAAGCAAAATAATAAAAACTTTGTTGTGACTAAACTTGATTCGTTCATAAAAGAGCTAGTTCAATTGAACTATTCTATTGCTTGAACTAAATAAACTAGTTCATATATGTACGTCTACCTAGTTCAACTTTAAACTATGCTTTGTGTTTAAACCCAGGCCAGCCAGATTTGTAGTCAACGTGCTTACCGCTTAAACTACAGCAGCCTTCTTTACTCTACTTGCAAATCCCACGGTATTCCAATTTGCACGAGAATTGTTTTCTTACTTCAAAATTGGGTAAATGGTGCGGTTTTGAGAGAATAAAGATGTTATTCTTGCAACTTGTGCAACAGCCTTAAGAAACAAACAAAATACAAAATAAATTATTATTATTATTTTTTTTGCCTATTTATGGAAATTAATTTTTCTTATTAAAACAGTCAAAATATTTTTATTTTTATACAAAAAGTAAGGAAACAGACTTAAAGTGAGTGTAATATTATGTCACAAAAAAATCCATGAAATGAATTTTTTACACAAACAAAAAATGTTCAAAAATAATTGTTAAGAGTTTTAACTGCAGATAATTTTAAAATTTTTATAAACTTGATTGAAATTTACTTACGAAATAAATTATAAACATCAAATTTTGCAGTCACACCTTTTAATTAAGAGTGTGTGACTTTTTTTGCTTCTATTAAATAATTTCTGAATAAAGTTGTTGTATTTTCTTTCAGGAAAACGGCACTTACCTGTCGGCCCTTTTGTGTCGCGAACAAGGATGCAAGGGCATCGTGATACCGGTGCAAACAAAAACCATGCAACCGGACTGGCGTTGTATAACCTGTGAAAATATTTTTCCACATTCAAAAATGGCACGCTATCAAGATTTTGCCTTAAATACCATTAACAATCGTATCAATGTGAGCAGTGTCAGTGATATGATTACATTTATTAATGATGTCTGTCCAAGATTTTGCCCCTCAACAAATTATGTTTTGATCGAGGCTAAACTTAATGTCATATGGCGAATGTCGAAAATGAATTGTGAAGAATTTACCGAAGAACAATTAAAATGCCGTGATCTTTATAAAGAAGAAATATTGGGTTTGTTGGAGAAACTAGGAGCTGGTGACTGTACCCTCAGGAAACTGATCACCGAACAAATACAATAGTGTTTTTTTCTAAATGTATTTTAAGATCAAACGATTGTTAATATTGTGATGTATGAAATATTCGAAAATAAAAAATTGTTTTATTTTTTGATTTTACATTTTAGAAATATTGAAAATAATCAAATATTTGTAAAAATTTAATTAATTACACTACATTGTTTTTAATTAAAAATTTAAATGTATTTAATTAAATAAAAACATAAATTTTAGACAAGATAATTGACGTTATTACGACCACTATCATTATTTCTTATGTTTTTTTTTGTTTATATTTCTGTTTGCAAAGAATTTCAAAGCGTTTGTGACATTATGTGAAGAACAGACTGAAAGACAGGCAGAAATTTGTATTTAATTAAGTTTTCTATGTAAATTATTAATGTTTAGGCGTCTGTGTTAAATATTTTTGTAATTATTCAATTTTAGTTTTAGTCTCAGCAAAATTACTCAGGGTAAAATTAGGTCTTCTCTTATTTTTTTTTTTGCTTTTTGTTTTAAAATTATTTGTTTATTCAGACGTGCAGTATATTTGTTATTTTTGTTATTTTCGTAAACATTCATTCAACAAAGCTGAAAGATCATCATGTCATAGATTTTGTTAAACATTAACGTTACATCATTTTTTAAATTGCACTTAACGAAATTAATGAGTTTATTAACCGTAGAAAAGATTGGCGTATTCTAAGAGAAATGAAAAGTAAGCGTAAAATTTTAACGCACTGTATATACCATTTTAGTACCCTTAGCGAAAATTATTTGATCTTAGTTGTCAACTGACTTAACAAAACTTATCAATGGCGATAAGTGAACAGATTTGACGGGTCACTTTCATTGTGATCTGTGCTCATGTGGTCCCTTGTAATTTTTTGCCATTGAAGGGTAGTAAACAAATTCCTTTTTCGTCACCACCTTTTCAGGTTTGTAATTAATGTGCAATTAATGTTGAATCAAGTAGTGGTGTATGTTCTGGTTCATATCCCCAAGAATGCAAAACATATTTTACATCTGCTTCATCACCTGTGAAATGTAAAGTATGAAACTCCTCCATGGTTTCAGCTGTCACTCTAAAACCCTATTTTAATAGATCTTTTAAGAGTTTCGTTTCATATAGTTAAAAACGTCAGCCTGTTTTTTTTTACTAAAATGTCTGTCCGACTGCCCATCTTTTACAGCTCTCTAATTCTGGAAATATTGTTATTTTTTTTAACTTTTAGAGGCAAACAAATTTTAGCAGTGCATGTAAAACTATGTCCTCTACAGTAGCAAGTACAAACATAAATATATAAATAAAGGGTATCCCAATAGTGACGTCATTTTTACGAATCTGACCTTGTTTTTGAATCGTAATAAGCAGACAAATGGAATATTTTTATGTCCACTATAATATAAAGTATAAACAAGTAAGAGTGCTATATTCGGCTATGCCGGATCTTATGTACTCTTAACTATATATGTAAATCTAGTTTAGTGAAGTAATTCCAATAAAAAAAAAACAAATATTGGAGTTAGAGAGAGTTAAAAAATTAAAAAAAAAAAACTAACTACTAAATAAAATTTTATATAAAAATGTTATTCGCTGTTAATGGGCTAAGCATTATTAAAAAATTTTAGTTTTTACTGAAAGATCTCTTCAAAAGCATTTAAATGACAACCACATTGATATCTTAAAAAAAAATGGCGTACAATCGTACTTTTCTATGAATTTTTCAAAAGCGCATAACTCGAAATTTTTTAATTCCCTTTCGCCCCATATATTTGTTTTGTTTTTATTGATTGGAGTTACTACATTGTTCCAAATTATATGGGAAAATTAAAGGCAGGGGTGCGTCGAAGGACATGGACCCATCTTGCTGATTTTCAAAAGCAAAATTTTCAACACTATGTCTAACTGATTGACGTATTTTAATTTTCTCTAGCTCATCTAGTGTCTTAGCAAAGTTGATTTCAAACCGAGCACGGGCGGACAGAAGGACTTCGCTATGCATGAGAACTCAGAATATGTATATATTTTATGTGGTCGGAACTGGATATTGTAGACATTAAACAAGGAATGATAAACTTAGTTATACTCTTTTTCTACTCTTTGTGGTGAAATGGGATAAAAAAAGGAAAAAGAAACATAAACTTAAAAACTTTGAAAGGAATAAGAAATTCACTGAATTCTAAAAAATTATTAAAAAGATGTTCCTTAAATTTCTAACTTTCGGCAGAATAGAATTGGTCTTGCCAGTAAGCGTTGGCAGCTTCTAAAAACGTTTCGTCGCAATCGAAAGAGATCTTTTAAATATTGTTACGAAAATAAGATCTGGCAACCCCTGTTGTTGTTGTCCATATAAGCGTGGTGAATAAGTTACCTCTACTAATGGTGTATGTATGAATAATACCAAAATTAGCTAACAAAAGATGAGCAACCTCAATGGTTGCGTTGGTAGAGGTGTGTGCTGTAAAACAGAAGATCATGAGTTCGATCCCGGCTTCGGACATGCCTGCAAGGGAAAACAATGATTGTTATAATGCAATTAAAAATTAAGAAACAGCAGTACAAACCTCCTGAGAAGCAAAAGATAATTATTGTGTGAAGCCATGACAGATAATTTAGTGGACAGGTCTAATTTAATATAAGAGTAAGCAGATAATTGTCAAGACGCCCTCTACAATAAAAAGAGTAAGAACGGTAGCGTTTAGCGCAGAGAAGTATAACAATATAACAACAGTGTATGGCAGACGTATTTTGTGGCTATTAGATAAAGGGGATGACTGGCTTGGATAAAAGGCGTAGTGGAGATGTCTGTGGATGGTAAAGGTTACTAAACAAGACATCGAGTAGTTCATGTGTCGCCTGAGTAACGCATGTTTAGTAAATACGAGACCATAGGATTCACAAGACCGTACGATCAAGAAGTATAGCCAAATAAAGTCACAAAGTCAGAATACAGAATTTATATTGAGCCACATTGATATCTGCAATCAAAAGAATCGATACTTTTGTCTAAAAAGGAAAAAACAAAACAATATTAACATTAGCACTGAAGCAATTAAAAAAGTATGTTTAACTCTTTAATTTTTAATTTGCAATAATTGTTGTTGTATTTTAATATTTTCAATAAATTACTTTATAATTTTGCTTAGTGCACAAATTCGATTTAAAAAAAAAGTTAAAGCAATAAATCTAATATTTAGTAAATAATATATTTTCTTTGAGAACTAGTTGTTGGTTAATTTTCTTGTTTTGTTTGTTTGTGCGTCCATCATGGGTAAACAGCTAAACGGATTTTAGTAAAATTGGAAAAGTAAAAAATTCATATCTTAAAAGTGCTGAGCCCTGAGAAGGAAAGAGGGAAAAGGGTGCAGTTAATAGTATGTGTATATTATTTGTTAAACCATGGTTATACCCCAATAAGTAGCGCTGTTGTTGAGATCTATCTCTGAATCTTTTTATTTGATTTCAAATTATTTTTAATGTCATGACATGGTTGACAAAAACTTTAACAAATGCCTATGAAAATCCAAGAGGGCACCTAAGCATTGTCGGGTAAATTCATCTGATACTTACTTTTATACTTTTATACGTATATACACATATTTTATGTATTTCTAATATCTAACAAATTTAAAAATGTAATTTCACATGCAAACATTGTGCTTTCTTGCAGTCAACTTTGAGTGCGTACAAATGATTTATGTAAATGGGCGAACGTTTGTGTTTTTTTTTTGCTTTTTACTTTTTAAGTTTTCTATTTTTATGCTTTTAGAACTGATGACGGAAATACCTTAATATGTATTTTATATTAGTTTTTAAAACAAAATGCAAAGAACTTAAACAGAAAATTATAAAAAAAAATCAAATAAACAAATAAACAAATGTTGCACAATTTTCATAGTTTTAAATATTAATTGTGTTGGTACAATGTCACAATTTCAATTAAAGCAAAAAAAAAAAAAAAAAAAACAAAAAAAATTTTGATTCAAAGAAAACGCAAGTGTTTAAAAATACTAAAATATTTAGATTTGAATAAAATGAACATAAAACTTAAATGAAGACACAAGACAATTATTTACTAATTGACAAAATTTTACAAAACTTACGGTTTAAGTAAAAATAATTTATACAAAATTCTTGAAACATTTTTTTTTTCATTAATTTATTGCAAATGCTGTTCTTTGTTGGCAAAATCTTAAATAAAAGTTTATTTGTTAATGAAAAATACCTTCAGACATAATAAAAATAAAAGTTAATTGTATCATTTGTTTTATAAATGTTAAAATTATAAAATGTTTAATAGATTCGTTTCGTAGAAAATTTGTGACTTTTATTGATGATTTGTGCTAAAATTTCCTTTGATATTGTGCCCACAATTTTAGTACTTATTTTCTGGGTTGTAGTAAACATAAGTTAAATATTTTTATTAGAGACTTTACGGGAATAAACTTGAGTTTAGCATTTTTGTGGTGATATTGGGATTATATTGCTCCGTGGTTATTTCTGTCAATGTTTAAAGCAGGTGATAGTTACCAGTTGTGTAGTCTAGATTATATATTTGCACTTAAAGCTTTTGTGCTGCATATTCCTTAAAATTGCTAAGGTCAGAGTTCTAACAACATGTGTGACGAGCGCTTTCGATGAGAGAACATCATTTTCAAGCCATTTTTTAAAAAATTGTTACTAATTATTAGTACTATTTTTTAGTACTAATAAAAACGTGGCTTGGAAATGACATTGTTAGTTCTACTTATTAGTACTTATAAAAAAAATGGCTTGAATATAATGTTCTCACATCGAAAGCGCTCGTCAAACGTACCAAATAAACAGTCGTGACGACGGTTTTCACCGAAAGATACGACAACAGTATGTAAATTTAGTTTAGTGAAGTAATTCCAATAAAAAAAAAAACAAATATTGATGTGACAGAGAGTTATAAATAAAAAAAAACAAGTACTTCATATTTATAATTTTATATAAAAATGTTAACGGCTCTTAATATGTTAAGCATTTTTAGAAAATTTTAGTTTTTCCATTAATGTCTCTTCAAAAGTTTTAAAATGTTACCCATGTTGATATTTTAAAAAAATTTGAAAATTTTAGAGGCCCGTAACTCGGAAAGTATGGGCGATCACCAATTTTTTTCACTTGATGTTTTTTTTTTCTTATTTTTTAATTCTCTATCGTCTCATATACTCTTTTTTGATTAGAGTTACTTCATTGTACCAAATCATATGGAAGGAAGAGAGGCAGGCGTGGTGTTTTGCCCGCTGCTTCGAAGTGCATGGTGTCCGATATTCCAATAGCACCTCTTTTACTACGTATAAGAACTCAAGATACATACACATTATGAGGTCGGATATTTAAGAAATTACAAACGGAATTAGGGATATAAAGAAACATTTTTTACTCATTAAAATTCTAAGGCGCAGTTTTAGTTAGTGAAAAAGATTTACTATACTCTAAAATTATAAAATACTATAAAATGAATTTGCTGATATTATATGTTCAGATGACAGCACTGGTAGCGGAATGATAAAGTCTTCTATTGATACTGAAATTGATTTTTGAGAGCATCAGAAGTCTCTCAAGATAAACTAATTTTCTCTTGTGACATTCTAGATCTAAAATTAAAACGAAGTGCGGTTGACACTTGATACAAAAATAATGTGCCCTAAAGGTTCATCCGCTTTCCCTTTAACATTGTTTTTAATTGTGACCTTTGAATCTAAAATCTGAGTACAATTACCACGGAAAAGAAAGAATAGACTGTCAATTAAAGTAGGTTTGTGAAATCTATACGGAAAAAAGTTTTTGCATCTATTAATGGTTTTATTTTCTTTAATTCTAAAAATTTATCGCTCTTTTAATTGCATTTGAAAATTTTATCCTTTGTTTTTAATTAATTGTTTAATTAAGAAGTTTTGTACTTTTTTTTAGTTAAATATATAATTGATTCAATTATAAATTTAATTAAAGTTTAATCTAAAAACAAACAAAACTTTTAATAGATGTACGAACTTTTCTCTTTGTATACTGCACTTTATTCTAAAATATGCCGTTATGGATTTCCCCATTGTTTTCTTGTTGTTATTGTTGTATTTTTATAGCTTCATAAATGTCTGTGTTTACACACGGGATGAAAACGACAAAAAATTAGTTGCAAGTTTTTAAATCTAAGGGAAAGGAATAAGTGTCGTATAATTAGCAAACATTTTTCCTTAGTGGAACATGACAAGCCTGAAATAAAGACATTCTTAAAATTTCGAAATGTGAATATAAGATTATTTTTTGACCAGTGGTCGTAAATTTTAATTTGTTGTTCTTATAGAAGAAGTGCATTTTACATATGAAACTAATCAGACCATTAGATAAGACAACATCTGCACGGAAGTGGCACACGAGTATATTTAATTTTACTTTCCTCAGGAACTTCTTTTTCTGCCCTTTTAAATGCGAATGGCAGTCTCTTAAGGAAAACTATATGCAGCTCAAACAGTTAACCTCTTATCGTGTTGACCAAAAATGGTTAGTGGAAAAATAAACCATAGAAGATTTTTCCCTTTGGAACTATAAAATATATATCTTTAAAGCTTAGGCAAAATCTGATCTAGCTGAAGTGATTTGTTGATTTCACTTTGAATCATTCGCATTTGTGTACCCAAAAACTCTCTTAAACAACAAAAGGCGATATCGAACGAGAATTGTTAATTAATGATAGATATACACGAGGGAATATCGAAAGAAACATGAGCAATGTTTCCTCTGGTGTAGCAGTTTTTCTTGTATTTCCTTTCATGTTGCCTGAAATAATAAAAATTTTCAATATTACATTTTCATAACGTGATGTTGCCTCGTCTGTATCGTTGTTTACGGCTGTTTTATGTTACATACTCAAAACAGTCGTGGTGTTAAATATGTTTTATGATCCGAAAATAAATGGCAACAATTAAATATAGTAAAAATGCATTAATAAGTATAAAACTTTGCATTTTTATTTCTTTTTTGAATGATCTTGTTATTTTTTAAACAACTCCTTGAGCCACAAGTTGTATGTCTTCTTCTTCATGCAATATTTTATTAATAAGAATAATTGAAATATATATTTTTTTTGCGTCGCTCATTTTATTTTTTTCCGCGTATATGTTTTACGCATAAAACCCACAAATCTGATATTTCTTTAAATGTTAATTGTGTGGCTGCTTTGTCTGTACTATTTCTAAACCAAGTCCCAATTGGTGTTGCTTTGTTTGTATTTAGCATGAGACACATGGTTTGTTGTTGTTGCAAATTTTAAGAAGGATGGCATATATTCAAATTATTTAAAGAATTATGCTGAACAAAAATCTCTTTAAAATCTCTTCTAATTACCAGAACAAATGTCATTCAAACCCCAGCCGTATTATCATCTTTTTTTAATCGATTTTTTAATGCATGATGCAATTTTCTTTTGGTTAAACAAACGTGACCCCCTCCAGCAAAAACTCTGCAGATACGCTAATGACTCTCACGTGACCACAGTCCTACTAAAAAAAACACAATATAACAAAAAATTAAAATGTGTTTATTTGGAAATTTTTTTTTAGTTTTAATTAAACGTGTTTTGTGATTTCTTAAAGTATTCAATTCTCTTTTTAAAATCAATTCTGTATTTTTAGTATTATTTTGCATAATTTAGCTCTATAAAAAAATAATACTTTGTTGTTAAATTTACACAAGTAATTTCGTATAATAAAATTAAATGTCTGGATAAACTAAAAATTTTTTATTTAGTGTTTATTTGCTATTGCAGGGTAGCGGTCAGTGTTTTCTTTTTCATAAAAAAAATCAACAACGATTAAAATGATAGAACAATTTTTTGAAAATCGCGAAATTTTTGTAACTGGCGGTTCAGGTTTGAAATAACAAATTTTAAGTGTTTGAAATGTGACAAAAAAATAATTCTGATATTGAACATTTTTGAAAAATAGTATTAAAATTCAAAATATATAATTTATATTTTTGCTAAATATTTTATGAATTTTATTTTATTCAAGGTGTGGTTGGTAAAGCCTTAATCGAAAAAATCTTACGTTCCTGCAATGTGGATAAAATATATATTTTGCTACGCCCAAAGAAAAATTTTTCAATTGATGAACGTTTGGAAAATCTTAAAAATGAAATGGTAAAGTATTATTATTAAGTAAAAAAAATTAATTAAATAAATTTTTATTGATATAGAGTGCAGTTATAAAGTTAAAGTTAAGATTTAGTGAACTTTTATTTCTAGTTAAGTATAAATGTTTGTTTGGTGAATATAAATAAATTATTTTGACCGCACTTCCGGCTAAATTTAAAACTAAAACTAGTAATATTATTCGATAAGCACTATTGGCTTAAAAAAAATAAAATTGATTAATTATATTTTGACGTTTAGCCAAATTTTAATGATTTTTTTCATTCTGTTTTTCTTTTTAAATATTCAGTGAGTAATTTTTTGTTATTTTGAAATGGTAAAAAATTTATATCTCACACTAAAACCCAAAATGCTTAACGAAAGACAAATTCATGACCAGCTCAATCTCAAATAGAACTTATAAGTTTGGATAAAAATAAATTTTGCAAAACAGATAGACCGGCAGAAGATCCTTGGGTATGTAATAAAAATTGTTATCACACTTTGTTTAAATTTTATTGTTTTTTTATACAGATGCTGAAAATAAGGCCATAAACATTAAATAAAATTTTCTATGGGGACACCCTTTAATTTGTAATTGTCAATTTTATACTGGTGTTTGTAGTGTCCATTCTGTTTAATTTTCAAGTGTTTAACTAGAACGGTTTGAAAGTAAACTCCATATAAGTCAAATTATATTAGCCAAAGGTTCGCACTTTATTCCTTGTATAACTGCAATTACGGACATAGTGTTATATACTCTGTTTATATCTCACTGGTGTATAAATAGCATTTGTAAAGTTGAGTCCATTTACATAAATAAAATCATTTACGGGGACACTCTTTAGCTTACAATTTAAAAAAAAAATTTTTTTTATGTATAATTTTCAAGTGTTGGACTATAAAGGTGCAAAAGCTAGCGCTATATAAGTCAAACTACGTCGTCTATAGGAATGTTTTTCATTTCGTTTGTAGTTTCTGCAATATATATTTCCGACCCCATAAATATCCTGACTTTTTATGCATAACGAAGTCCATTTAGCAATGTCCGTCTGTCCGACTGTTTTAGTATTGAAATTGAGTTTGCCTTTGCAAAAATTTAAACATGCCAATCTATCAGACATAATGTCGAAAGAGGTGCTATTAGAAATTAGTTAGATCGGTCTATGTCCTTAGACGCAGCGGGCAAAACACCACGCCTACCTCTAATTTTTCCATATTATTTGGAACAATGATATAACTCCATTCAAAAAAATAAATATAAATGGCGATAGAGGACTAAAACATAAGAAAAAACACCAATAAAGAAAATGGCGCTCGCCCATATTTTCCGAGCTACGGGCCTCGGAAATTTTTGAATTTTTTAAAATATCCATGTGGGTATCGTTTAAAAGCTGTTGAAGAGATCTTTAGAGAAATCCTTAAGTTTTTTAAAAATGCTTAACACATTAAGGGCCGATGGCATTTTTATAGAAAATTATATATTGCAGTACTATTTTTTTTTTTATTTTCTATTTCTCTGTCACCCCATATTTGCTTTTTTGATTGGATTTACTTCACGAAACTAGATTTATATGAAAGGTATATAAGATTTGGCTAGTCGAATATAGCACTCTTACTTGTTTTTTTTAATGAGACCAATCTGCAAGCATCAAATTTCTAATTAATTAAAAAAATTTTTTTTTTTAAATGCTTCGGAATACTGAGATCTACGGGCATTACAATAAAAACTACAGAACACAAATTTCAATTCTTTAGTGGCAATAATACACTATTTGGGTTTCATATTATTGCTTAATTTTAAAGATTTATCAAAATTTCGTTGTTATTTTTTTGGCAATATTTTTAACACCAAAATTTTATATAAAACATATCAACCTAAAGAAATTAAATTTGGATTTCCCCTCGTGCATTTTATTTAATTATTTTTTTTTTCAAAATTACAATTAATTTAACGCTGGCAGTTTAATTTAATTTATTCATTTATTTACATACTTCTTTTAGGGTAATGTCAAAATAAAATGTATTTTAAATAATAAATAAATAAATTAAATTATATACAAAGTTAAAACAAAGTAAAAGTATAATTGTGGTCATGCAATTAAAGAAAACCTTGATGATTTAAAAACCAAATCAAAATGTTAGATAATTCAGAATGACATATAAAAGAATTCATGAGTTGTAAATTTCTTTGATAAAATGTAAAATAACAACAAATTTGTATGGAAAGCTAAAGCCTATATGGTATGTAAAATTGTGTTTTATGTAAAATTACTGGACTATTGACATTTTCATTTATAATCAAAAAGAAGAAAACAAAGAGAAAAATTATTATTGTTGTTACAACCATGTTATGGTTCAACATAATAATGACTTCGTTAAATATGACAAAAATTATGTTTAACAGCTGTGGTTGTAGTTTTTCATAAACCACAAATTGCTATTTAACAAAACAATTGTAAGGTGTGAACCACATTAGAAAATATCACATTACAAACAAAAGAAAAAATTAACAACCCCCACAGAGAAGGGAAAACATGCGGGCTCAAAGATAAAGTTTGATTTATAATATAAAAAGGAATTGGAATGGAAGTTTTTTATGAAAATAGAAAAAAAAAAATTAATAAAAGAAAAATGAACATAGAAAAGTTTTTAGCATCTATAAGCAGTTTTAAATTTTAATTAAATTTTTAATTGTCTCAATTATATATTTAATTAAAAAAAAATAAATATTTAATTGAAACAATTACGAGTTTAACTAAATTTCAATCTCAAAACAAACAAAAACGTTAATAACTTTTTTCTGTATAACCATGCATCTTGTAAAGTCTATACTGTTATTTTTGATTATACTAAACTGGTGGGATTTTGAAACTAAAACTTACGTTTATTGACTTTCCCCCCTTTTTGACCATGAAAAACCATTGACAATTTTTTTTATAACTTTAAATCTCTAGAGCATAATGCGAGTAGGATACAAGTTTGCTAGGCACAGTATAAGCTTTAGATTTTTTTTTCAAGAGCACTAGAGTTGTCAACCAGTCTATGACAACTCTCAGCCTTAAGGAATAAATCTTAAATGCTGTGTGGTAGTCATACATCAAGAAAGCACGTAGGGAACAACAAGACATTTCTACTAGAAAACTAATTTTATATCAAAATGTTAAAACGTTTAAAAGAAGAATAGAAAGTTTTGCGTCAAACTGTGAGATACCTGTTTGATTTGAAAATCTCTAATAAGGAAATATGATAAGCTATTTTAAACTATATCTTGTCTTTAAAAGTAAGAGTTTTAACTTTAAACAAAATCAAGGTTTTTTATTTTCTTCAGAAACTTTGCGGTCGATGAAGATACTACTGCGAAAAAAAGAGAAGACTCTCTCTTTGTTGCTTGAAATAGATGTTAACTTAGTCCACATTTACACTATGCCATTTTTTATGCAATTTTTTTTACAATTCTCTGTTTAAGTTGCAGCGATACTCGTTATTTTAAACAAAGCATAACCACCATAAGCATCCCCTCTAAACTGAAGCCATGCTATATTGCTAACTCCTCTTGCTTCACAATCAAACAAAAATTTCATGCTAAATTGCATAGTGTAAATACTGTATTACTTCGTAATGCGATGCTATTGGCTTAGGTCCTGGTGGTAAGTACGTTGACTACAAATCTGGTTGGCTTGGGTTCAACTCCTGCAGAAATCAAAGTATAAAAATGTTTTTTCTGTTTAGTGTTAGTGAATACTTCGTCGGTACTTCTTCATAGCATATTCGCCGCCGAAATAAAATATCAATAAAATGGTTACATCTTTCTCTTTTCACCCTTCAAGGCGTCTGGACCTTGTCTTGTCTTTCCCTTTCCTAAAGACTGTAGCACGGTTACAAAAATAACTAAATGGGTATTATTACTTGAAGTGTTGCTTATTAAAAAAAAAAGAAAATCTTTAACCAGGCATCTAGGTTTTTGGCTTAAAGCAAAGTGGCAGAGGTTTATATATATTTAATTTCTATTAATGGTCACAAGCTCCCAATTGTGATGCTTTCAATTATTCAGTTAACGCTTTTTGGCAGTGGATCTTTTAGCTGTACTTCTCCCAACAACCAAACTCTGAGTGATTTTGGAAAAGATAACAAATAAAATTCTGTTTATTAGCAATCACATGAGAAAAATTTCCTCTATTAAGGTTCTCTTTAGTTTAGTTTGCATATGACTTTAAGCATTCTTCTTAATTTAAACATATTACGAACCTTTGAACCCTGCCGTGTAAAAATTTTTTGAATATGGTCTTACGAGCATTCGTGATCTAGATCTTAAGAAACTTAGAAGCTTGTGTAGTTTAATTGCTTCGCTTTTATGAAATAGTGTAAAAGACACATTGCCGCATCTCTTTTCTTTACCCCATATTATTAATTTTTTTACTGCATGTAAAATCTCGCTTAAGTTATTCAAAAAATAACAAAAAAAAAAAAACCTGTGATTAATAAAAAGGTTACAGTGGCACAATTAATGATAATCATTTTTGCGACTTTTTCATTACTTACATTTAATGCTAGTGATTTTATTTTATTTTTAATAATGGTAATTAAATTTTAATGAAATCGTTTAATTACTAATTAAAATTAGATAAAAAATAATTGTTTTTGTGAAACACAAATTTTTGATCGCAAAAAATTTAAAAAAATTTTGCATAATATAATAGATATATCTATATTTGAAAATTTAAATAAATTATTACTCGTAGTTTTAAGTGAGATAAGTGTAAAAGTTGTTATCTGATATTTTCTAAAGTTATCTAACATCCCAGCTAGCAGATCCTATTATTTACAAGAAAACACTAAATTTTTGGGATTAAAATTTTTGGAATTTAAAATAATGCTCTACTATACTTTAAGATGTGTATTCAGTGTTTAAGAACAAGGATTGCATTTATTATTGATAATGATTTGAAACCATTTAATTATCAATGAAATCTTTTTATTAAAAAGCATTACCATTAGTGAAAATAATGATAATGCTAAATTAATCATTAGCATTATTTTTCAGTCAATGCTAATGAAATCATTAATTATTTAGGCCAGCTAATTAATTATTCCTATATTTAAATTAGTGTCGTTCATATCAATTCAATTCATTTCAATTCCATTCGATTCAATTTTATTTTATTTTACTTGTTTTAGTTATTTTTAGTTCAGTTAAATTTTACTTATTTTACATTATTTCAAGTTCGGTTTAGTTAATTAATTCATTAAAAAATAAGGAGTTACTCTATATCGATAGAAATTTACGTATAATTTTTATTGCAGTTAAAATCGATATCGGCTGCTGTAATCAGCACCCCGTTCTTATTTTTATTAGAATTTTAAAGTTCGAAACAAAAAACAATTTTTTTTTATTACACGACAATTTATTTAAAAATTTCTGTTTAATAAATAATTTTTTTATTGGATACAATTTTTTAACAATTCAATTTAGATCTTTCGCCAACTGAGACTAAAAAAACCCGATGAACTGGAAAGAAAACTTTTGGCCATTCCCGGTGATGCAATTCTGCCCTTTCTAGGTATTACGCCTCAATATCAAAAACTATTAGGAAATGTTTCGATAGTTTTTCACTGTGCGGCTACCGTACGATTTGATGAACCTTACAGGGATGCTGTTAAATTGAATGTTGGCGGAACCTTGGAGACAATTAAATTCGCTCAAACCTTAAAAAATCTTCAAGTCTTTATGCATGTGTCAACTTTCTTTAGTAATCCCTATTTGAAACGTGTGGAGGATAAGGTATACGAATCGCCAATGGATTGGAAATTTTGCTTAAATCTTTTGGAAAGAAATGATATTTCAGAAGAACAGTTAGATGCTTTAACCAGAAAGTAATAGAAAATGATTTTATATCAAAGAATTAGTAATATGAAATTCAATTGGTATTTAGATTAATTATAGGTTTTCCAAATACGTATTGCTTCACCAAAAATCTGGCAGAGTCATTGGTAAACGATTATAGAGATAAATTACCGCTGGCCATTTACAGGCCATCTATAAGTAAATTTTTTTTCAAAATAGATTTTCTTTTTCTTTTAACTTAAAAAGTCTGAATGTTTTCAGTTTTATTTGCTATTGATGAACCCGAACCGGGGTTTTCGTCATCACTGTTGGGCGCCATGGGTATATTTGCCGTTACAGGAGCTGGCATTTTGAAGACTGTGTTTATTGGCCGAAATACGAGACTTGATTTGACACCTCTAGACATTGGCATCAAGAATTTATGTTATTTCACAGCCAAAACAGCTAATTTATATAAGAACAAAGAAAAGCTCGACAGAACACCGGTTTTTATGACATCATCCTGTACACACACCGATTTAACATTTGTGCAGTACATAAAACTTGTACAGGATTATGGTTTCTGGGTGGAGGCAGCTTTTGAGAAGAACCTTCTAATACCAGGTCTTCTTTGCACAGATAATCGTCTAGTGTTCTTATTTTTGGTATTTAAAACAACATTTTGGCATTTACAAAAAACTTAAAAAAATCATTAAAAATAATTTATTTATTGTAGGTTTTCCTCAAACAGATTCTGCCTGCACTTTTGGTCGATTTTGCTTTGATTTTAGGTGGCCGTAAACCACAACTATTGCGTTTGCATCGCACATTGTTTAATATTTTAGAAGTTATGAAACCATTTTTATTTAATACTTATGAAAGTTCAGGCATAACGGACGTCCAGGAGATGTATGAAAATTTACCAGGGTAAGTGCCTTTCAATATCGCTTTTGCATTTAAAGATTTTTTAATTCTTTTTTTTTGTTTTGTTCAAGAACGGAATTTGATATAAGTAAATTGTTGGGTGCTAAGGATTTTTACACTAATGTTGGCTTTTGTCATCCAATGGTGTACAGCGTTAGGGAACAGTTGCTTAAAGAAGATCCAAAAACACTGCCAAGAAGCCGAAAAATATTGAATGCGTAAGACTTTTTTTAAAATTTGTTTTCATTAGTTAATTTATTTTTTAAATTTTGTGTGTTCTAGAAAAATATTTATTTACAAGTTATTTAAATTTTTACTGGCTTTTAAAATTTATGAAAAAATTGTGGACTATAATGGATACTTTTATTCGCAGATGTTGTCAAGAACTGATGTGTAATGCAAGTCATCACCGTTTTACATTTCGATATTGAATTTTAAGTTTTTTTAAATTTATAAAAAACTTCGCAATTAATAATCAGACTTTAGAGTTAAACCAAAATTAAAAAAAAAGTATTTTCTAAATTCACTCCTTTAAATGATATTATTTTAAAATATTTAAAGCACAATAAAATATAAATCAATTTTTTGGCATTCTATTGCATTTTCAATTTACAAAAATAATCATCTTTAATTTGTTTACTTTTATAAGTTCTCGTTTGATGGGCTTTTCGCTGTGTTTCTAGTACAAATAATAATTATTATTTTTTTTTTATAAATCTTAATTTATAACGAATTTCGTTATTACATATAACAATTTTTACTTTAAACTCAGCTTTTCCTTAATCTTTTGCATGAATTTTTTTTGATTTTTTTTACGTTTTTAATTTTTAATTAATCGTTTATTTTTGTTAAAAACTGAAAATAAATAAATAAAATATTAGGACAATAATAATTAAAAGCGTTTCAAATAAACTACAATGATGTAAATGTATTTTAATAAATGTAGAAGGGTTATCGAAGTAGACCGCCAGCTTTTTGAGCTCCTTCGCTACATGAATTTATGTCAGCCAACCAATTTCTAGTACACGACTACCTTAATTACATTGTATCTCGTGCCAACGCTTGTCTCTACTCTTGACTATTTCATTGGCATCTAAGGGTCCCAACAACTTTTACAAAATAAATACTTATATGGCTGATGTTTGACCCAAAGCTATGAATAAGTATAACAGTAGTAATCCCAACTTTCCAACCAACTTCTTCACCAAATGTTATGAATTAAAAGCAAAAGGAAAAAATAAATAGAGAATAATTATTGTAGTTTATTGGTCTTTTTTATTATTTAATAATTAAGTTTTTTAAGCACAAGTTTTTTTTTTACAAAAATTTATAATTGTCTTAAAAAAAAAATTATAAAATTTAATAAATAACGAGTACGAAAAAATGCAACAGTGTATGCAAGTCAATCGTAGAACCATAAAGTAATTATAGTAAGGCGTTGTAACATTCGCCAAGTATGCGCTTGTTACCAAACAAAAAAGTGGAAAAAGGGTTTGTAATTTTTACAATATCCATTTCCGACCGCATAAAGTCAACATATTTTGACTTCTTATGCAGTGCAAAGTGGATTAAGCGATGACCGTCTGTCCGTCCGTGTTAGTGTTGAAATTTAACATGCCAATCGATCAGACATAATGTCAAAAGAGGTAAGATCGTAGCATATCCATAGACGCAGCGCCTAACACTAATTTTTCCATATGAAAAAAAATGAAATAATGGGGCGATAGAGGATTAAAAAACAAGAAAAAACGTGAAGTGAAAAAATTGGCGCTCGTCAATATTTTCCGATATACGGGCCTCTGAAATTTTTAATTTTTTTTTTTTTTAATATCAATATGGGTATAATTTTAAAGATTTTGAAGAGATCTTTAAGGAAATACTAAAATTTTTAAAAAATGCTTAACCCATTAAGAGCCAATGTCATTTTTATGTTAAATTATATATGTATGCAGTACCAATTTTTTTTTTAGTTCTCTGTCACCACAGATTTTTATTTAAGGTTACTTCACTAAAACAGATTTACATAGATGGTAACGGTATATAAGGTATATAAGAGAATGTAGCCGGACATTAGGCCGAGACTGGACAGATAATAAAATTCTGCATCGTATAGTGAATTTTCAAGGCTTTTGCTTGAGATTTGTTGTTTTGGGACATTGTTAAAATCAGGAAAGTTGGATAAATCGCATACGTTTTTATTGACTTTATATGTTGACACTTTATAGTTAGTAAGGTTTGCAATATTTTTTTGTGGCTAAACGAATAAAGATTTTGTATTGATAGTTTTTTTCTGTGAAAGGCTATATTCGCTGCTACTTATATTAATTTTTAAAAAAAATTTGTTTTAAATTTTTAAGATAAAAAATTTCGCTCGAAATTAAAAAAGGGATTGTTTTTGTTAAATTTTTTTGTAAAAAAAAAGTGAAAAGGTTTTTGAAAGTGAACTCCAATGCAGTCCTTAACCCTCTGCGACTGATGTGGTAGTCTAGCAGACACCAAAAAATGCAAATGAGTATTTTGTACCGTTATTTTAAACACATCTACACTACTAATAACTTACACTCATAAGCAATAAGCAATAATGGTTTTATTAGTTTTACAATATGGATCTTTTAAAAATATAAGCCATGGAAATGGTGTCTGATAGTCAATAGTCACGTCATTAGAATTGTGGGAACTATCCAACGTTAGTCGCAGAGGTTTAAAATGTTAAATTTGTAGAAAAAAAACATTGCGTGCTTTTACGCCTAACCCACTCCGAAAAAAAGGTTATTTCCTTTCTTTCATGCTTCCACCTGTACTTAACGCTGAAAAGGATTCAGATTGGGAAGAGGTCATTGACGAAGAAGGACCATGGCACTTATCATCATCTTAGTGCAAAGGAAAAGTTGTTTAAAATAAATTATTTTTTATAAATTTAAATTTAATTTACCGTTATAATTATAAATTATTACTATGAACAAGTTACCTATTTTTAGATGAATAAAATACTATAAAGTAAAAAATTACACAAATATTATTTTAATTATATTCTTGGGACGCGGGGATTGGTATAGCATTAGAAAGCTTAAAAAGTTTTTTTCAAGAACGTTTTTTGGGTTGGTTTTAAGGCACATGTAATCGATTTCATTTAATATTTACATTCTTTTTTCAAATAATATTTCATTTCACCGCCCACGAAATAAAAGGCAGATTAAAAAAAATTTAATTTTTCAGAGGTAGAATTAGTTGTTCTAAGGGGAACTTTTTTTTATCCCTCGTCCGAATTTTCTTATTTTCTAGCTTTAACAGCGTATGCCCATAAAATATTTTCCTGCTAAATTTCATTAATAAACTAAATCAATTCTTTATTTTCACAATTTTTGAACTAGCATTTGCTGTATGCATGTCCAGATTTACACTATGCAATTTTTTGAGGCATTTTTTTTCTTAATATTCTATCTAAGTTACACTGTTATGCTGTAACACAAATAAACAAAAATTTCATGCAAGTTGCATGAAAAATTGCATAGTGTAAATGCCGTATATGTGTATGTGTTTAATTGACGCTCTCATCATAAAATATCATGATATTATTAATATATACACGTAAGAAATATACCTCTGTTGCGATAAATATCCTAGATCTTATACAAAGTGTAGGCCATATGTCCTTGCTTGCAACATTTTGCTTATTTTTCTTCGATGAAATGCTTATGTGCTTTAAATTTTCTTTTGTCTTAATTACTTAAATTATTTGTAAAGTCAGTGACAACATATTTCTAGAATTTCTTATATAAACTATGCTGATATTAATGGTAATAAACAAAATTTATATTTGTTTTTTTGTAAACAACCACCAGTAAGAGTGGAAGAGTCGGCGTGGTACCCTCCTAAACTTAGAAAACGAGAAGTTTTTATAGTCTGGCAAATTACATATTAATTGGAATAGTGGGCGTGCTCCATCCGTACAAACTGAAAAATTATTCTGTTGTTATATCATTCGGTGAGAACCGTCATCTTTGGCTGTTTAGTTGGTACGTTTGGCGAAAGCATTCGATCTGAGAACATTATTTTCAAGCCATGTTTTACTAGCACTGAAAAGAATAGTGGTGGGCTCAGGTAATTTTGTCCGTTAGGATAACGTCTACTTAAATGGTATTATTCAGGTAAATTGCTTGATATCTGTTATGTTTATTGGGGTAAATATTTTAATATTTCCATCTTTTGTTATTGAATAGGTAATTTTGACCATCGTTTGTTAGAGTGTTTTATTAATTTTATTGGTGTAAATATTGATTGATTGTTCCTTGATAATATCTCTGTTAAACGTTTGCGTTTTGTAGATTTCTATGTTTTTAAGAATATCTAGTCTTCGTCCTTTTTTACTTGGGTGTAATACTGTCATACATTCATCTATTTCTCTTGGTTCGTGTCCATGTGTGTTAAGGTGTATTGTTTTTAATGTTCGTCCAGTTTGTCCGATATATGTATGGTTGCAGGTGCAAGTAAGTCTGAATACTCCGCTGGTACAAAATTTTTTGGTTGCTCGTTATTAGTGTTGTCTGTAAGCCTTCTTTCTAAAAATGGTTAGTTAATCTATATATTTCTGGTCTTGCGCAAGTAAAGATGTGTTATCGTGTTGTATCGATTGTTTCCTTGTCTTCTGTCTTCTTGATTTTGGTGTTGTGTTGTCTGAGTAGTTTGTCAATGTTAGTACGGTGCACACACCTGTTTTCTTAACAAAAACATAAAAAAATATATTTTAAAATTTGCTCCTAGAATCTTTATTCTACTGTTCAACTTTAGAAGTTTATAAATTTATAATTTTTGAAATTTTGCAATAATTTTAAATGATTTTATTTTCGTAAAGGCAACACACATAAATTCAACTCTTAGCTTTAAATTTAACCGAAAAGCCTAAATATTCTAGCGCATTAATTATGTTTCTAGCATTTAAATTAGAGAAATTAATACGAGCAGCACAAGTTTCACTTTAATTTGCATTTATTTTGATTTAAAAAGGTGAAACAAAAGTAACACAATAACATGCTTTATTTAAAGAATTGTCGTTTTATAGCCTTCACCACAAAAATTGGAAAACAAAAAGGGCATAACTAAGTTTGGCATTCCGTTTGTAATTTCCACAATATCCATTTCCACATAAAGTATTTATGTTCAAAGTTCTTATGCATAGTGAAGTCGATTCAGCGATGTCTGTCTGTCCGTCCGTGTTAGTGTTAAAATCAAATAGGCAGTGGATAAGGCAGTAGATAAGCTAGAGAAAAACTTTAAATATGCTAATCTGTCATACATACGAGAGTGTCAAGAGCGGTGCTATTGAAAATTAGCAAGATCGGTACATGTCCTTTGAGCCGACGGGCCAAACAGCACTCCCGCCTCTAATTTTTCCATACCATTTGGAACAATGAAATAACGCGAATAAAAAAAGATATATATTGAACGATAGAAAATTAAAAAATATAAAAAAAACAAAAAATTGGCGCTCGCCTATATTTTTCGAGTTATGAGCCTCTAAAATTTTCAAGTTTTTGAATATTTCAATATGGGTATCATTTAAAAGCTTTTAAAGGAATCTTTAAGAAATACTAAAAATTTTATAAATAACCCATTAAGAGCCGAGGACATTTTTATGTTAACTTACTTAATTTTTTTATTCTTTGTCACTCTCATATTTGTTTTTTTATTGGATTCGTTCACTAAACTAGGTATATATAAATGTTGGAGGGCATGCTTTGATATTTGATTAGTTGTCCATTTTCTCGGAACTATATTTATTTCTTCATACCTTTAAAAATTATTCAAATAATTTTGTAATTATAACTTTAGAATGATATTTAAATTTTATTTAATAGAAAATTGGGATGATTATTAACATAATTCGAAATCTTTATAATTGTAAATATTCAACTTAATATTTTACTGTTAGCACTTTAATCATATTATAGTAACCAAAAAAAAAAAATGATTTTTTTTTTATACTAAAAATACCCCATTGTGCAGACAAGCGGTTAATATAATTTTTAAAAAATTCTATCCATAGAAGCTACTTCGTAAAATGAAGTGATCATAGGAAATGAACTTTGAGACTTGAATAAATTAAACATTTATGTGATTTATGATGTGACTTTCGAAAATGTCCGCATACATTTTTGTTGCAAAGTTTTATCTAAAGCTTCAGTTGAAGTTAAAGCAGCAACCAGAAAACACAACCTTAACAAGCAGGAGTAATAAACAGCTGCAAGAATAAAATCGAAATGATAAAAGAATTTTTTGAGGATAAAGAAATTTTTATAACTGGCGGTTCGGGTAAAATAAACTAAAATTTATATGTTTTAAAGTTTTGGGAAATTTACTATTAACTTTTCTTTTGTTAGGTATTGTTGGCACAGCTTTAATTGACCAAATTTTACGCTCTTGCAATGTTCGCAAAATATACTTATTACTTCGTTCTAAGAAAAATATGACCTTGGAAGACCGTCTGGCCAAAGTTAAGGAGGCACTGGTATGTTAAACACAACAACACATTATAAGGAAGAATAAAACTTATATTGGATGAAGTACATAATTTATTTCGAAATTCCTTTTAAACTATTTCCATAGATATTTCGCCGCCTGAAAATACAAAAACCCAATGAACTGGACAAAAAGCTTGCGGCTGTTTCAGGAGATGCTCTCCTACCAATGTTGGGCATTACAACAACATCAGCAAAATTACTTGAAAATGTTTCAATTGTATATCATTGTGCTGCCACAATACGTTTTGACGAACCGCTCCGAGATGCTCTAAAACTTAATGTTGGTGGCACCTTAGAGGCATTAAAATTTGCACAAACTTTAAAAAAACTAAAATTATTTATGCATGTTTCGACTTTCTTTAGCAATCCATATTTAACAAAAGTCGATTCAAGAGTTTATGAAGCACCAATGGATTGGAAATTTTGTTTAAATTTAGTAGAAAGAAATGATGTTGAAGAAGAGGAATTGAATGTTATAACACGGAAGTGAGTATAAATAAAATTTATGAAACATTATTTTTCAAATAATTAAAAGTAATTTAAAAAAAAATTACAGATTAATTATTGGATTTCCCAATACTTATACGTTTACCAAAAATGTGGCTGAATCATTGGTCAATGACTACAGAGACAAGCTGCCCTTGTGTATTTATAGGCCATCAATAGGTGAGTTACTTTTAATATAAAACAAGTAAGAAAGCTATATTCGACTATGTCGCATCTTATACACCCTTCACCATATATATCAATCTATTTTCGTGAGGTAACTCCAATCAAAAAAGCAAATATTGGGGTGACATAGAATTAAAAAAAAATTCGTACTGCATATAATTTTACATAAAAATGACATCGGCTCTTAATGGGCTAAATATTTTTAAAAAATTTTAGTATTTCCTTAAAGATCTCTTAAAAAGCTTTAAAATGATATCCATATTGATATTTTAAAAAATTTGGAAGTTTCAGAGCCCCATAACTCGGAAAATATGGGCGAGCGTCAATTTCTTCATTTGATGTTTTTTTTCTTATTTTTTAATTCTCTATCGCTCCATATATTTATATTTTTTGGTAGGAGTTAAATTATTGTTCCATATGACATCGAAAATTTAGAGGTAGGAGGTGTTTTGCCTGCTGCCTCGAAGGACAGGGACCGATCATGCTGATTTTCAGTAGCACTTTTTTCTACACAATACATGATTGATTGACACATTCCATTTTTTTTGGTGATTTTAACACTAATCGACTTCGCTATGAATAAGAAGTCAGAATATGTATATACACTTCGTGGCATGACAACCTTAGATATACCTCTACCATTTTCCACTTTTTTTGGGGAAGGGTATAATGACTGGGTTGATAAATCTCAAGAGTTGTAACTGTTCTCGCACAAACGACTTTTTCTTTGAATATTTTGTAATCATTGAAATCTAATATATCTAATCTAATCCAGAAAAATTCTCTAGTTACTCTTATGATTATTATTAAATATCTTTTTATCTTTCTCCTAATAACCATTCGAGTAACTTAACTTTCTTCGAAAGGATTAAAGCCCTGTATCATATGCTTTAGGTTCACCATTCGAATACGAAAGGCCAATATAATGTGTTATTGGTTTAGCCCGCACGATTCCTAAACGATCCATGAGCTCTGTTTTACTTCAAACTTTATCTACCTCCTGGTAACGTAAATCAAAGCATCATAATCATAACGCAAACTGCCACTATAATTGAAGAGTTTATTTTTAAACAATTGTGTCTGGGAATGAAATTTTTTATTTCATTGGATGAAATTTTTATTAACACCAGAACAAAGTCTTAAATCTTGGTTTTACGAGTATCACACGTAGCAGGTTATTTGAAGTCTATTCGATTATTTAAAAAGTTATTCGATCGCATGCAAAAGAAGGCGAATAGACGTAAAAGACGACACTAAGATATCTAACACTATTATTTCTTAGAGACATCGAGTCATTGGTAAATACTCATGTGTGGTAAAAATTTCATGTGTGTTCAAAAAGTCTGATATATGTGCCCATAATTATGAAAGTGGTCTAAGTCATATATTTTTAGATTAATTTTTTACAATTTCGTAAAAATTACATTGAATAAATTTAGTTAAAAATAATAAGGTACTCGTATGAAAACAATTGGTAAATTAATTTTTTTTTAATTTTGACCACTTTCATAATTATGGGCACATATGGCGTTCGCGCTCATGTGTTAAAGCAAGTTTTAAGTGTTTAAGCCCAAAGCAGTTTGTTTTTGAGATTTTTTTCCACACATTTATTTGTCCTGCAAAACACTTGAAATCGACGTGTTTTTGATTTAAACACCGCCCAAAACACTTTAACTTCAGGGTTCAAATATGCTCGTAAAGTGTGTTCAGTTGACTTTTGTATTTTTTTTATTTAACTGAACAGGATTTTTAATGGCGGTACTTCAAAAATCAAAAGTCTTGTCAAAAACATTAACAAAGTAAATACATACAAACATGAATTTGCAATTAGAAAAATGAATTTATTTATTATATTTTATTATTGCTTTATCGAAAATGATTTAAATATTCTAGCAAATGTGAACAAACTATGTGTATTCTTTAGGATCCTGTGCGGAGGAGAATACCGGCTCTTTTTTCAAGTAACATTGTGGTCCGAAATTGTGTTTGTCATTTTTACAAATATCTAAATTTGTTGAAATGTTTGTCAATTTACCCGAAAACAGTTTTTAATTCCTTCTTCACTTAGAATTTGACAATCGCATTCCCAAAATGAGTTTGCGGTCCTTAAAACAATAAAATTAATTTTTCTGATAATAGTAACTGTCATAGATATTATAAATTTTCACAGCAAGCTTGTTCTGTCTCTGCTCCATTCTCAAATCCATTACATTTTTATTTAAGGAACGTCATCTTCAGTTATATATCTTTTTTTTTTTTTGGTGCTTTAATAACTCTTTAATATTTATCACTTCATTTTTTAAGAGTATATAATCTTCAATTTAAGGCTTTTATCACATTTCTGGATATTAGATTCTTTAATTTAATAATCTGTTTAAACAGCTGACCAAATGTCAAACGAAAACACTATAATTAACGGTTTATTTTGTTTATTAAACATCTCGCTTCAACACGTTGTAAACACATTAGTGTGAACGCGATAATAATGTAGATTAAAATTGTATGTATGATCTTTTAATAAATCTCGACGATTTTATAATAAAATAATTCATAAAATATTTTTTCTTTGCGATTTTTTAAGGCCAGGAAAAAAACAGCAAAATACTAAAAACATCTGTTTTTTTAATCTTTTTTATATAATAGTGTGGCACCTACGACGCCATTTTGTAATGATTTTTTAAGTAGGACAAAATGCTGTCAGACTTTTGTGTGATTAAATCGTATGATTGTGTATAAAAGTGAATCCTGTCTGGCCTTTAACATTAACTTTACAAACTCATTTTCAGAGTTCTGTTCAAAAGATATGAAATATTTAAAAGCTTTTACACACAGTCGAAAATTAATGCAATTACGTTAGGCAATCAGTTTTTGTTAGGTGAAAGTTATTTGAAATTTGGATAGGCAGCTTTTTATTGATTAGATTAACACTAACTGAACGAAGTTGGTCTACTGAAACTTTAGCGAATTTTTAAAGCTTTTTTTTCCTAAATATTTACTCTCATCTTTTTAAAAAATAAAATAACGTTAAAAATGTGTTTTAAATTATAAATACGGCATTTATTTTTGTTTTCTACTAATTTTTCAAATATGAGCTTTTTTAGAAAGTGACATAAGTCTACTTTTTCAAAAAAAAAAAAAAAAAAAAAAAAAACCAAAATTAATTTAACATGATTTTAATGAGCCATAGTTACAATCAGAATTTGAATGGTGTTACGAGTATCGTGACATAAAATAAACAAAAACAGTTTTTCTGTAAAACTCTATCGCACAAATATTTCTTCTTAAAGTGAAATTAATCCATTCCGAATAAGTTTAATTTATACAATTTTCATTAATTAATTCCAAACGACAAAAACCACCTTTAAAACAGATTTCATCAAATTACATTAACTATAGGGACATCCTTGTATTCCATCTGCATACTTTATACTTGTTTGGCTATATACATCAGATTACATCAACTGTTTTAAAACCCTTTAATTTATAATTTAAAACTTTTATAATTCTTACTGTTCTCTCTTCTCAGGCGTTTGTCTATTACGGTTCAACAAATAGGCTCTTATAGATCAATTTACGTCACGTATGGGGACACCCTTCAATTTTTAGATTTATTTTTGTTTAATTTTTTGTTATTGGGAGCAATTTTAAATTTTAAAGAAGGGCTCCCACGGTTCATAATAGACTTAAAAAACATGTATGTTGTATGGGGAAACCCTTTAATTTGTAAAATTATGAACTGTTTTAAAAACAGGACCAATCTGTGAGCAGAATCTATGAATTACAAAATTTTCAAAATTTGATCAGAAATGACTGATTTCTGCAGGCACAAACATTAAAAAAAGTAACATTAAGACGAATTGATAACCTTTTTCTTTCTTCAAAGTCGCTTAAAAAGACCAACTATATACTGCCCAAGAATATTATAATGCAATTAAGGCTTGCCGCAAAAAGAAGCTTCATTTTTCATTTTGTAGGAAATGAAAAGAGAAGACTTTGTCTTAAGTAAATCTCTAGAAGAGGTAATATTAAACAGAAAAAAATAAGGACATAGAACCTTTAAACTGCCCTAAAATATGTTGGGTGAGGTTTAAAAGAATGAACCATACAAAAATTTTTTTTTTAAATTAGTGTGAAGGAATATGGTCTATTTAAAGCTATTTATTATTTTTTTTTTTTGATTGGAAAAAAGGGAAGGTCAAAACACCTCAGCAAAATTAATATGTTACCACTTTATAAAACTTTACGGAGCATAGCAAGAGGCAAATATAACGATATAAGTTTATTAGCTTATAAACCGCCCATTCACCTAAATACTTCAATATGCTGATGTTAAAGAAAACTAAGTATAAAATACATTTTTCTTATTTAAAAACGAAGTAATTTGCATTTTTATACTTTTAAACTTTTAAGAACTTTGGTTATTCGTGTAAATAAATGTCTTCAATTTCACTGTTACTTTTTACATAAAAATTCATTGCAGTCGAGCTTAGGTCTACAAAAATATGGACTTAAATTTGCTCCTCTTTTTATTTCTTCTAAAATATTATTTTTGAAAGTGGTGTAAGTCCATCTGGGGCAAAAAAAAAAAAATACTTATTAAACTATTATTTAATAATAAAATTTAATAGGTGTATAGTGTTAAAAACATCGTTCGAATTTATTAAAGTTGGCCAATATTTTTAAATTGATTCAAACGCAAACCTTTAAATATCTCAATAATTGAAAAAATGGACTTATACCACTTTCAAAAAAATCAGCTCATATGTACGTTTTCATAGAAATTGTGCTGGTTCCTTGTAACATGTTTTGTTTATTTTTTTTTTTTAATTTTGTTTTATTGATATTTTAGTTTTCTTTGCTTTGGAGGATCCTGATCCTGGCTTCTCTCCCTCCCTGATGGGCTTAATGGGTTTGTTTGCTGTCACTGGTGCGGGTTTGATGAAAACAGCTTACGTTAATAAAAATACTCGCATCGATATTTCACCACAAGATGTTGTCGTTAAAAATATGATGTTTTTTACATGGAAAGCCGCAAAAATATATGACACAACTAAACCGGAAGTTATTCCAGTTTATATGACCTCAAGTAGCATCTATTGCAGATTGACTCTGACGGATTATCTTAGTATCTTAGATGATTTTGGTATATGGGAAAAGGCACCCTACGAAAAAAATTTACTATTGCCGGGCATTTATTATGCCTCCTCGCGATGTATTTATATGTTTTTGGTAATTCTCATCTGGGTATTATTAATAACAAATGTAATTTATATTTAAATATTTTACAGGTTTTCATTTTACAACTTCTACCGGCAATAATTATTGATACTGTATTAAAATTTAGTGGGCGCCGGCCAATCTTATTACGCACTCAACGCAAGATTTTTCAAACATTAGAAGTTCTTAAACCGTTTATGTTCAATAATTTTGACAGCGATGGCATAACGGATTTTGAAGAAGTTTTAAAAGAATGTAAAGGGTATGAGAACGCAAGTCACAGTGAAAAGAAAAAGAAATATTTAATCTTTACAAACATTAAATATATTTTAGCACGGACTTTGATGTCAGCATTTTATTGAAAACAAACAATATATACACGAATGCTGGCATTTGCCAGGACATGGTCTATAGTGTTAGAGCTATTTTATTTAAGGAGGATCCCAAAACATTGCCAAAGACGAGAAAAATATTTAAAATGTGAGTGCTCTACTATTCCTTGTTTTAATAAAATATTAAAAAAGTTTATTTTTATTATTTAGCAAAATTTGGTTGTATAGGTTTGTTCAATTTTGTATTCTTTACAAAGTCTCTCAGAAGTTGTTGGAATATATTGCGGAGTCTTTTACAGAATGGCGCACTAGTGGGTTATGTTCCATGGAATTGTCTTAAACTTATTATTTAAGTTTTAAAATGAAAAGTTTTTTTTTTTCGAAACTTAAATTAAGTTAAAAAAATAAAAAAGAAAAGCTGGGCAAAGTAAACAACCTCAAATTGTTCTTAATGCAAAACCAAAAGTTCTTTATATTTGATGTTGATTTTTCCATTAAAAAAATTAATATAAGCAAATAAAAAGCAATATTTTTGCGAAATAATTTTGAAATACTCGATTGATAATCGATTAATCGATTAAAGTTCAATTAATTAAATATCCTACAAAATACTTTACGATGCTCAAATCAAATATTTATTTATTTATCAAATTAAATTAAAAAAAATTAATCCAATAAAATTATTCGAATAAAATTATTCGATTAACTAATTAACGGATAATCGATAAAATATTCGGTTTGAATAAAATAGTGATCATTTTTAAACTACGTTTCTACTTTGGAAAGTTATCAGATAGTTTTCCTTCTCTTCTAAATAATTTTAAAGTTCTTCAAGATAAAAAAAATATTTATTTTGGTGTGATTTTAAAAAAGTGTTTTTATTTATTTATAACAATAATATTGTAATTAATTAAATATTAAAAATACTTTTAGTTATGTAAAAAATATTTTTTTGTTTATTAAAATTCAAACATGGGCACTGTTCATTAGATTGACTAATTAATCAAATAGATTTGTAATATTGAAATATTGCTTTATTTTTTAATATTTAATATAATAATTTTTAACCAAATGAAAAATTTTTATTTGGCCTAAGTTCATTTCTGTATTTATTTAATAAGAAAAATGCAGACAATTTTTTTTGTTGATTTTAAAAGAAAACGGGGAAATTAGGCAACAGCAGAGTTTAAGGCAGCATTTTCTGGATCGCTACATCCATTTTATTTAAATTAAATGTTTTTTAACTGGTGGTAAAATTTAATTTTATTGCAGGGTGACAATGTTCATTTTTTTCAATGCAGACTATAATCCAAGAATGTTAACATGACTTTAAGTGAAGGAAGAAAGAAGCCTTAGTTCTGTAGAAGTAAAGTTTTTTTATAAATTTGGATAATTATTTTATTTTTATAAATATTTTAATAATTTTAATTTTACTATTGATTTTTCTGTAGCCTTTAATAATAGTTATGCTAGGAACAGAACTGGGACGAACGACGAATTTCGTTCAACACGACGAATACATCTTCAAAATTCACCTGCTAAGGTGACCATCAAAAACATAATAATATTTAAAAAGTTAAACATTAAAGCCTAGGATTCACTATCATACATAAACGTACGATATAATCACACAAAAATCTGACAGAATTCTGTTCTACTTTAAAAATCATTTCTAAATGGCGTCATATGGTTTTAATATTTTGTTGTTGTTTCTCCGTATCATCTTTTAAAAATCAACCCTGATCCCATAAAGAAAAAAAATTTCTAAATTATTTCAAAAGATTATAAAATCGTACAGATCTGTCGATACACTTTTAATCCAGACTATCATACTTTTTGAGCACACATGCAATTTTCGACAGGTCGTACGACTGAGTATGATAGTGAATCCTGGCGTTAACAAAAAAACACAACTGAAAACTTTTTTTTTATATTTATCTAATAATATGTACACTTATTATAAATGCAGCAAAATAGAAAACACAAATTTTTTAAGTAAATTAACTTTATTTACTAAAATATTTCAAATCGAAAGTCAAACATGGTCACATTGTACTGATTTGTTCGTCCTTCGCTGGCGTAAGAAATAGAAATAGTTCTATTGCAAAGTTCGCCGCGTATGACGAATTTCGTCCGACGACATGATTGTGCTCATTTTCGTACACACAAATGTGATTTATTTTTGAAGACAAAAATTCGCGACCAAAAATTCGTCGTTCGTCCCAGTTGTGTTCCTAGCAATAAGTTGTTTTTATCAGCAAATAATATCAACCCCAATGCAATGCCAGTGAAAAGGTCCCACATTTGTAAAAATTAAAAAATAAGTTGATATTTTTTTAAAGTTTATTTTGCAATACACCTCTGGTATTCAAAGCGAATTTACACATTTTCGCCGTTTCAGGAAATGTAAAACTTCATATAAAAAAATTTGACACTGATTTTTTATACATATACAGAGTTTGACATATAGTGCAACGCCGAAAATGAATGAATTGGCCACTGCCGCCATCTGGTACATAATTTAGCCATGATTTAAAGTTTTTAGACGTGCTTCTTAGTTATCTAAAAATTCATTCCGATTAGGATTTTTCACTTCTTATATGAAGGTATAGGTCGATGTGCTGTTCCTGGAGAGGCACTGTGGTTTTGTACCCTTGCTATTATTATATTCAGATTTCAAAGAAAAAAGAAACAAAAGTTATTTTGAGAAAAAAAATAATAAGAAACTTAAGTCAAATTGTAAAACAAAAACAAATATTTAAATGTGTAATAACCTGTTCAGACATACGTTTTAATTTAGACAACTAAAATTTTAATTGAGTAATTAATTTTGGTGTTCACACATATCCAAGGCAAATTGAATGCTAAGTAAAACTAATAGCGCAGGTGATCGAATTCGCTTTACACATTTTTTCGAACCAACGTCAAAGTTTGTTTACATTTTGTCGACGCGCCATTTTAAAAACTTAAAAAATTTTCAATATTAACATTGAAAATATATTTTTAAGTAATTAATTTGTTTATAAAATAGTGAAAGTGCGAATAATCCATTGAGTGAAAAGTAAAAAGAATGTGGGTGACCAAGTAGTGCAGTTAAAATATAAAGTAAAACAAAGGAAAAACATTTAAAGAAGAAAAAGTTTCTTTGAGAAACATTTTTAAAAATTGTATATTTTTCAACAAAATACACATTTTATAAAATACATTTGAATATAAATGAAGAAATATTAATGTGATTTGCAAAAAAAGTACCAGCGCGGGAGTGGAGCTTTGTTTGATATGCTAAAAGACTAAAGGAAAAATTGATAGAAGTAGCATTTGTTTATAGATTTCTTTTTCTTCTCAGTTTTTTTATATTATTCGTCACTGCTTGCTGACACGTACACGTAAAATTTACACTAACAAAATACACGCGTTTTTTGTTTTTGTCCTCATGCGACTACCTAGTATTCAATTTGCCTTGACACATATCCAAGTAAAAGTAAGTAAATTAATTACTTAATTAAAATTTGACAGTAGAATATAGTTCTGTTCAATAACAAGAAATTGTTACTAATTGTTATTGGAAAGTGTTTACTTCAGTACCTCAAAAGAAACAGCGAAAGAGTAAAAAAGATTATAAGATGTAAATATTAATAAATTTATTACTACTTTTGTTACTGGCAAGAACAGAACAGCTGATTCTTGTTATGTTTTACAAAATAAGTTAATAAATATTAAATACTTTGAACTGAAAGTGTTTATTAGCACTTTCCACGAAAATATTTACATCACATCGTTGCTGGACTAAAATGGTGTGGCTTTTTTGCCATAATTTGTATGGCGATTTCAAAACCGAATATCTACAGCTAAAATTTTTTACAATCACACAGCACAAAATATACATAACATTTATAGTTTTCGGTTTTAAATACAAAATATTTTGATTTGAAGCTAACCTTAGTATAATAGTTAGAAGAAAGCTGAAAAAACTATGTACAAGTAAATGCCAGGATAAGAAAACAATAAACAAAAGAACTAAAACTAAACTAAACTAAAAATTTTACAAAGAAGACGGAAGGAACAATTTTGGCAATTTTGCAAAGTATTCGAAAAAAAGGTGACCACAATCGATGAAAAAGCTCTTGCAAATGCTAACAAAATGCTTAAAGCATTGAACTCCGCTTTTTTTTACTGATTTAGATATTTATTTTTATGGTTGTTTGTTATTATCGTCAGTTCGCCTTTACTTTGCTATTTTTTCCAGCAATGCGTTTATTCCTTTTTTTTTATTTGGAATAGTAATGTTGTAAATTTTTATTTTGGTCTATCGTTGCTAGTTTCTGCCGAAAATTTATTGAACAGACCTAATTTTAACATTAGAAATTTGTGTTTGTAAATTTGGAAGAATGAAGAGAAGTTCGGCTTAAAAAGTAAGTTTGCTTGTTTTTATTTGAAATATGGAACTTTTCCAGTCAGTACGATCAAGTTCTAACTGCACGCTAGCTTTGAATCTGCATTAAATTTTCAAAAATTTTTCATTTAATTTAATTTGAAAATATTTTATTTTTCATTTTTATGGCATTTAGTTTTGTCATTTTAAAAAATTTTCTCTCACTGAACACACTTCACAAGGGTTGTATGAGGAAACTTAATCAATTAATTTCTCAATTAAGTACTAATTGAAAATATATAAATTAATTTCTTAAATGGTAAACTAAATTCAATTAGGGACTTAATTGCGTAAATTCCTTTATTGCGCAATTAAAACGTATGTCTGAACAGGGCATTAAAGCAAACAAATTCTAATTCTCAAGAAAACTCTTTAAGATCCTGATATTATAATCTTTGGAATTCGTCCTACAAAAGTGCAAGGGCTGCATAATCCAGCAGTAGTTTCTTTTCAATTTCCATGTGGCTTAAAAAGAATAAGAGGTACTTTTTATTTTATGCGCTTCTCAAATAAAAATTTTAATATAAATTAAAAAATTTCAAATGAAATTATTTAACAAGTGTTTATACAAGTTACGCTTACAAACTATAAAATCTTAAAATTAAATACTATAAATAATTTATTAACTTACAAAACTATTTAATATTTATTTCATTAATTTCAAAATTTCCCTAAGAAATGCCTGTAGCAGTTGCAATGTTCGTTTGTAATTTAAATTAAAATAATTTTTTTTTTTGTTTCATATAAAATTAAGGAAGTTTGTTTTAATTTGTGTTTCAAAGGAAGTCTTTTATCATTTGACTAATATGTATAATGAAAAAAAAAATGAAAGGAAATATTATTTAAAATTATTAATAAAGAAATTAAAATATCTAGCTTAAGGTAATTTCTTGAGCATTTAGTTGTTTGGCTTTTTTGGCTCTCGCACGTTGAATGGGAGGCACAGCAAACATGACCAAGCCACTGATAGCAATCATGATACCGGCTAAAATAAAAGCAGGACTATAAGACAAGGTTATGTCGTATAGCCAACCTGAGAAATATTTCAAATATATTTTAATAGAATTTTAACAAACATGATCTATAAAAATCCAACTTACCTCCAATGGGTGGTCCTATTAGTGAGGCAATACCTTGAAATAGTAACAGAATGCCAAAGGCATTTGTCAATTTCTCCAGACCCAATAAATCGACTAATATCACTGAGGTTAAGCCCACATAGGCACCAATAGTAAAACCAAATACCGAACAATAAAAACCCAAAGAATAGAAATTCTTGCACAGGGGACACATGGCCGTTGCAATTCCACACAGTGTAAGACAAACATTATACACCCACAGGCGATTCACCCAAGTTTTATCAGAGATATAACCTAATATTATGCGGCCAATGGTATTGGCTACACCAATTATAGCAATTAAATATGACGATTGTTCGGAAGTTAAGTCCAAGACTTTGGCTTGAGCCACTATATAAACGTAGGGCATGTTAAAGCCGATACTGGTGCAAAAATTTGAAACGGCAAATATAATAAAGATAATATCCTTGAGCAGGGCAAAATTCATCATTTCGGCCATAGTATCACGTGTTTCTTTGGAGCAAGGTATGCAGCCACAACATTTTTCCAATTCCTGAAAAACACAAAATGAATTATTGCTTAATTTTAAACTGTAACTGAATTTTCTTTTAACTAGCTTTTAATCATTAAATGTTAGTTTATTTTTCCATTCGCTAGGTCGCGTCTTATTACTCGAAGCAATTAAAAGTCAAAAGTAAGAGTGACTGAACTGAGCAATACTTTGATTAGGTCTTCATTTATCTACGTTTTTCAGGCAGGTCGCTAGCACTTAAGCAGCTAAGACTTAGGGTTTTCACAAGCTGCAAAAACTATTTCCTGACGCGAGAAAATTAACAGGCAGAAGACATTAAAACTTTATGATACAAATAAAAAAGAAAAAAATGGAAATGGAAATGGAAGTAATATTGGCAAATGCAATCAGTAGCATATTTCTAGCTCTGCAACTAATTAATACTTGTGTGAGATGGTATTAAAAAATCTCACCAAAGCGCCTTTTATATTATTTTAGGAGAGGAGACGTAGAGGTAGATTGAGGAATTATTCCCCAGAGTGGGGATTTTTTATTAGAAAATGGGAATACAAATTTATTTTTGAGAATTGGAAATTTTTTGGGTTAATTTTTTAAATTTTGACGATATTCCGGATATCGACATTTTTTTAAATAGTATTATAGTAACTTGATTTTAATGTATGGCGACCGCAAACATCGAATTGTATATATAAAAATTTGGCGATATCTTCATTTCGAGAAATTAACTTGTCAATTAGCGTTCAAGGTCATGCGATACGACAGTTCTAGATTATTTCCTGTAGGGCCACGTAAATTCACTGGCTTATGCTGATGAACCAGCAAAAATTTACCCTTGGAGGCTAACATTGTTTGTATTATTAGTGCCATATGGCCAGAAATGTTCGGGTGGGTGGACAAGTATTGAATATCAAATTAAAATATATTTAAAGTTCTATGCGGCTTAAAAAGTGATCTTCATTCTGGTTAAAATAGTGATTTTTTAATTATATATTTCATAGAAAGAAAAATATAAGAAAGTGGCATCACCGCAATTTGAAGAGAGCTATTTTTTCCTTACATTTGATTTCTTTTTCATAATCTATAATATATAGAGTAGATATACAACCTTGCGGTTGCGGCGCCGGATTTCGCGTCTCAGAAAAAAGCAAATAAAATGGGGTGCGACGATCGATGCAGATTTTATTGTCATTTTTTTTATTGTAATATATTTAAAAAATTTTACACAATGTAAATAAGCAATAAATTGAAAATTTTTAAAATTATTGTTGTTTTTCAATGACTTTTTACTTTCTCCTCTTTTTTCGTAGTCATTCACAAAAAATATTAACAAACTCTGGCAGCATGCCACAGAGATCTTGAGAGAAAACGCACTGAAATTAAGAGTAGAAATACAACATCACGGTTGCGGATGCGATTGTGTTTTTATATGTAGTTTTGACAACATAAAACGCTCAATGAATCCGTACGAAATAAGCATCCAAGGCGAATCAATTACCAGGTGGCAGCGTTAGAGAATTTATTGTTTTTTGCTGGTAGAAACGAATGTCAAATTTCATATATAAAAAATAGTACACAGATTTTTTATATATGGAGTTTGACAGTAGTGCTCACGGCGAAAATTAATGAATTCGCCTACGCTGCCACCTGGTAATTGATTCGCTTTGTTAGCATCTATTTTAATTTCAGTGCGTTTTCTCTCAAGCTCTTACTTTTAAATTTTTTCTCTTTCAGCATGCTGCCACAGAGTAGAAATACAACTTCACGGTTGCGGATGTGGTTGTTTTTTTTATATGGAGTTTTGACAATAAAAAACGTTCAACGAATCCACATGAAATTAGAATCTATTTTGATTTGAGTGCGTTTTCTCTCAAGTTCTCAATTTTTAATTTTTTCTCTTTCAGCATGTTGCCACAGTTTTAATGTTTTTCTAACAAAAAATACTATTTGTTAATATTTTTTGTGAATGCCTACAAAAAAAGAAGAGACAGAAAATGTAAAAAGTCATTGAAAATCACCAATAATTTTGAAATTTTTTAATTTATTACTTATTTACATTAAAAAAAATGTTTTTAAATATATTTCAATAAAAAAAAATAAAAAAATAGTAAACAAATAATAAAAAATGACAATTAAATCCGCACCCGTCGCCGCAACTCATTTTATTTGTTTTTTCTCTGACATGCGGAATCCGTCGCCGCAACCGTAAGTTTATATTTCTACTCTCATTCCCAAAAAATATTAACAAACTCTGGCAACATGCCACAGAGAGCTTGAGAGTAAACGCACTGAAATTAGGAGTAGAAATACAACATCACGGTTGCGGATGCGACTGTGTTTTTATATGTAGTTTTGGAAAATAATAAAACGCTTAACGAATCCGCACGAAATTAGCATCTATTTTAATTTCAGTGCGTTTTCTCTTAAGCTCTTATTTTTAAATTTTTTCTTTTTCAGGACCAAAATCCGCACCAAACAGTAATTCGTTTTGGTTGCACCGGCTTTTCAGTGTATGCGTGCGGGTTTTCTGTGCCCCAAATGCGACAATTTTGCTTGTTTACATACCCGCCAAGATCAAAATGAGCTTCATCTGAAAAGATGATTGTTTCTTTTTTTTGGCAAAATCGGCATCTTAATGTCGCAATATTTTCCAGCGTTGCTCAAACGTATACAAAACCATATTTGTTCAGCGGAAGGATAAAACTAATTACCTGCCAAATTCGACATGAGCTAAGTGTTACCATTCACAAAATAAGCGCTAGTTGAAAAAAAGAACGTTAGATGGCGGACCCGTTGATTGCGCTGATAATTTCGCACACATTACAATATTGTTGCTTATTTATGTATTACGAACAAATCAAACCACGAAAATTAATTATTAATTTGTCATATGTAAAACGTGCCTTAAATTACTGATCAAGCTACCCTCGTTTATTTTTTATGTCATTCTATTTTCATTTACAAATATTTAACAAAATTTTTTCGTAACTAATAAAATGTCCATAAGGGAATTAATATTTTTCATCTACGATAATTTCTTGGCTTTGATTTTTCAATCCGAAATATTCGCCCTCACGGTTATTACGATGCTAGTGGTATTAATGACGTTGAGGGATATAATATCAGCCTATATCGACATAATGTATGGTACAAATCTGGCTACAAATCAAACTATTCGTCTATAAACATGTACAAAATGTAAATTGTAAATAAATAAAAATATAAATGTACCTGTTCCTCGTTTAAGTGTAAAGAAGAATGTTTAACGGATCCATAACGTTGTACATGACCGGTACCCGAAAGGTCTGTGTGTGAACGAGCATATTCTGGTATGTTGTGCAGAGAACCCTAAAAAAATTTTAACAAATAATTCTATTTAAAATTTAAAAGGTGATTTTTGACAGAAATAATTTACTTGATATAAAATATCTTGTCTATACATGGTACCACTGCCGGATCTGTCTCTATGTAAAGCTCTCGATTGGGCCAAATAAGGCTGACTTAAGGAAAGCTTTATGTTATCATTGCTTGTACTATTAGAAACAATAGCAATCTCCATTTTACCATTGGCCGAACCGTTGGCATTGGAACTCTTTTGAAAATATTTAAGTATAAAAATTTTAAATTTAGTAAAAAAACACACACACACATAAACAATGTACAAAATAACTTACCAAGCTCCTGTGATTATGACCCACGCTGTTGGATCTACTTAGAGGATCTGCTAAATTTACATCAGTCTTGGGCAATTGTAAATATTGATCGGCTTGTTTGATATTGGGTTTCAATGGTTCCAATTCTGCAGATGTGGTATGGCCATCAATAATTTTCTTTTTAGTTTTGGGTTTTGGTGCCTGCAGGGGTCTAAACATGGCTCCAAATATTATACAATTCAGTACTATGCCACCAATAATTAACAAAGCACCACGCCATCCAAATGATCCAATTAAATGCTCCGTGAGTGGAGCAAACACAAAAGTACCAAAACCAGAACCACACACCGCTATACCAGTAGCCAAAGATCTTTTTGCTTCAAAATATGTACTAACACTGACAATGGCTGGCAAGTAGATGAGACCAAAACCTAAACCGGTGCCCAGACCAATAGTGATGATCAGCGTAAGAACATTCTACGGGTATAAGTGCAAAATAAAATATAAAAATTTAAGGTTTGATCCGTGATTACCTGAGCAAACATACTGATGACAATACAGAAGGAGGCCAAAATAGAACCAGCTATTGTAACCATCCGGCAGCCATAACGGTTAACAAATGATGACGATATGGGACCTAAATAATCACACATAAATGAAAATTGTTTAAATTATATTTCTATCAGCCTTAACATATGCTCCGTTTATTATTAAATTCATTTGTTACATGTGCGCAACAGTGATACGGTAAATGTTCTAATGTTTTATGTTAGAAAATATGTTCTAATAAATATATAGAATTTTATGACCTTTATTAAATTACACGTTTTAATTAAGAGCAGAAAATTTAAAACTGGAAAACGCTCTAAAAAGTACATTTTTTTTAAAGATTTTTATATAATAATAAGCATTGTTTAGAAACGTCCTCAGGCAAAAGTGGCCTTTTTGAAAAAGTATTTAATTTAAAGTTTTCATTTAAGGAAAGATAATTAGCATTTTGGCAGAATATATTTTAAAAAGCTGCTACCTTTTTAACTAAACTTTGATAGAAAAAAAGTGTAATCCATATATGGTACTTTAAAAACATATTTTTTTCTCATAAGCTATACAATATACTCTTTCGAAGAGACACTTGTTTGTAGGAAAGTGCTTTTAAATAGTATTTAAATAGAAAAGAATTTTGTTTGAAAAATACTAATAGTTTTAAAAGGTTCTTTTAAAGATGGTACTTTTTTGTAGCCTGTTTGGAGTGTCAAACAAAGCACAGTTTTATTGTTACTTAATTAGGTTTTAATGTTACCAGATGCAAATGTTACTCCAACCATAATGGATACTATCCATGCTGTATACCCTTTGCCCTCATTGAAATATGTCAGGAATTCATCGTAAAACAAACCGAAGGAATATGTCATGCCATCAGCTAAAAATGAAACATAAAAGAAAATAAAATGTTTTTTTAAGCAAAATTAAAAATTCATATTTTGTGTTTAAAAATAAACAAAGACTTATGTTTTATTTTTGTTGTTATTTTAGAAGCGTTTTTCAAATGGACCTTGTGTTAAAAAAAGTGCTTAGGAGAACTCATAAAAAATTTTAACTTATTATCACAATGCGCACTCTCATTGTCGATAAACGTTTAAGTAAAAATTTTAAAAACAACAATTGGCCCAGTTGACGCCGCTAACTTTCACAAGGCTTAGCAGGTGGACATTCCTCTTTCAAAGATAGCTGTCAGACTTGAAATACTTTTCACCGACAAAAACTATGCGCTAAAAAGAATCATTTACCATTTACGAGGTAATTTTTTATCGTTAGTTGCATATCGGTATTCAATGTTGGTATTTATTCAAGTGTTGGTATTTCGATTTACTCTTGATTTTACCGTCACTGTATCGTGTACAAACACAAATTTTACAAAGTAGTCTAAACAAAAGTAGTGAAGGCCAAGTGTAAGGTAGAAGTAAGATCCATCCTTTTCCGGAGGATTTCGCAGGTTCAGAGTTCTTAACGATTTTGACGACTAGTGTAAGTTTTGCGACTGTGCTGAACGCCCGCCAATGTGTCATATGATAGAACTGTTTTTACAAATTTGGTGAGAGTTAAAGTTCAATACTTGAGGCGTACAATAAGTTAGCGTATACTTAGCGCCTTAGAGAAAGCTGTGTCAAATCTACCTTGATGATTTTATTAAAGAAGTCATTCTATAGTCCTACTTGCGGCATATTATTATATTACTATTCATGGGATTAACAGTAGCTGATCTATTACAGGAACATCAAGCACTTCCCTTCTAAAACAAAACCATTAAAAAAGTTCTTTCACGACTGAAAGTTCTTTAGAACATCATGCATTACTTCACAGGTTTAGTTATGACCACGCCAAGCTTTAAAAAAATTTATGTTCTATATTTTCAATAAAACAAAAGGATATTGAAAAAAGCTGCTAACATTACAAAACAGTAAAAGTTTGGTCTAAGGAAACGTTTTTGTTTCTTTTAATAAATAAATAAATAAATTCTATATGTTTTCTATTTTCTTTTAAATAAACTTTAAACATTGTCGCTAAATTGATGGGAACACTAAACTGATGTTGAATTTGCCTTAAAGTGGTGTTGACCCAAAACTGAGCACGAGAAAAAGTTTTCAGATATTATTTTGTTAATGTTTATTTCTCTACAAAAGTTCACACTCAACTATTGCTCTCTTAATAATCGTAATTAACAACGGACTTAAACCTAACTGAATATATGAAAATAGTTGGAATTAATTACAAATAAAACCCACATTTTAAATAACACAAAAGCTAATCGAGTTACTTCAAGTGGATTAAGTTTCCTTTTATTAAAGCAACTTGCTATTGTATATTGTTTTAAAATGACAATTACAGGTAAATATCCTTCGACTGATTGCATGTTCTGGTGAATATAACAGTTTTACTTTAAAAAAACTTGCTAAACGATAATACTCGTTTCTATAGTGTTTATTCTTGAAAACCCAAGATATTGTATTTGTATTTGAATTAAAAATAAGTCTGTAGATATATCAAAAACATGTGCTATAACTTTATGATGGGCACTTAAAACAATTGATAAGATTAAGTGAAAAAATAGTGTGGTAAAGTTTTTTAAGACTTTTTAAAATATAGATTGATAATAAATATATCAAATACATAAAAAATATTAGAGTTTATCTTGACTTTTAAATGTTTAATTTACAATCTTTAATATACAATATGTTAACAACTAAAAAAAATAACTGCTACCACAAAAAGAAAAAATTGAGTAGAAAAATTAAATAAGCACAGTTTTGTGTATTTAGGTCCTATAATCACAGGTGTAATTAAGAGTGGGGCATATAGCCGCAGGATTAAAGGTCTTGTTTTGATTTGGCTCTCCAAACCTTTAAGTTTGCTTGGAAAAAATTCTAGATAATCTTAAATTTTATTTAATAATATTTTCTTTAAGAAGGCCAAAGGAGACACTTGGCTTCACTAGGTTAAAGACAACAGGTAGACACATTCTAGTTGGGAACGCCCTAACGAACCTCAGAATAATAGTTACAATTTGCAGCCTATTTAAAATTTTTTTTTGGGTCTTTTTTTTAGGGCACTTTATTTCGTTTAAGCAAAATAATCACACAGATATTTTTTGTTGTATGCACATGGACTCAGCGCGTTTTCAAATAAACGACGCTAATATTATTACTCTTAAGTTTTTAATATCATAATTTAAATTGCACTTTCATAAAGAGGATCATAAAACAAGAGGTGTGGTGTGAAACCGATTCGCATTAGTCCACATACACGTCTTTATATCCAGAAAAATACACCGTTTGGTTTATTTTACACGCTGGCGGCATCGTGGAACCTTATTTTATTAAAACTGAAGCCAGAGTTAGCGCTACATTCGATATTTCCTTTGGAAATATAGATGACATACCTATGAACATGCAGATATGGTTTCGACAACACACACAAAATTGGATGTCTCCACTAAATTATCTGTCATGGCTTCACAATCTTCTGTTTTACAGTGCGCACCTCTACCAACGCAACCATCGTAACAATATTGTTACGAGTGTAAGATCTAGCAACTCCTGTTGTTGTTATCCGTATGATCCTGGTGAATAAGTTAATTCAACTAATGGTGTGTGTATAAAATAATACAACAATTAGCCAACAAAAGCTGAGAAACCTTAATAGTTGCTTTAGTAGAGGTGCGTGCTGTAAAACAGAAGATTGTGGGTTCGATCCCCGCCGTCTAATACAATTAAAATTAATAAACAGCAGTACAAACCTCCCGAGAGGCAAAAGGCAATTACTGTGTGAAGCCATGGAAGATAATTTAGTGGAGACGTCCAATTTATTATAAGAGCAACAGATAATTGTCAAGAAGCCCTTTATAATTAAAAGTAAGCACGATAGCGGTTAGCGCAGGGAAGTGTTAACAGCATAACAACAAGTGTGTATGGCAAGATGTGTGTTGTGGCTATTGGATTAAAGGGGATGAGTGGCTTAGATAAAAGGAGTAGTGGAGATGTCTGTGGATGGTTAATTTTACTAAACAAGACATCATGTATCGACGGAGTAACACAGTAGTGTAGCGTGGATGGCTGCGTTTATAATAATAACTCATGTTTACTAAATACGAGATCATGGAGTTCACAAGACCGGTAGGATCAAGAATTATATAGCCAGAGAAAGCCATAAAGTTTGAATACAGAATTTGTAAGGAGCCACAGTGGTATTTGCAATCAAAATAATCCGTACGTTTGTTCAAAAATGGCAAAAACGTTACAATATAGAAATACATTGTGATTATCTGGCAACTCTTTAATAATGTCCAGCTTTTATGCTATATATATATATATTATTGTGCATATCTTAAGGCTTAACATTTTAGTTAGATTAACATAGTCACATTAACATTATTTAAGCAAGAGGGAGGGTGATGTTCAAATGTTGGCAGTATTTAAATTGGTTTTTAGGGTTCTGTACACGAATTGTAAAAACGTAACCCTACTGCTTTTATCACAATGTCTGCTCATTTTTTACAGCCCTTTACACTAAAAATCAAAGAGGGTACCGAAAGTGACGTGATATTCATAAAAATATTGTTATTTCTTGAACTCTGACAGGCAGACGCGTCAAATTTACACAGTGTGAGCAACAAGTAGAAAACATCAAATTTTATATTAAAGGGTGCCCCAATATTTAGTTTTTCAACCGCAGTTAGTAGACATTTATAGTACTTGCAGATGCTAATGTCCGCTATAAAAGTAAATTGTAAACAATAAATTTAGAATTTAAAGAGTGTTTCTAAAGGGCCGTGAATATTCCAACAATGACCTTATGATTTATATCATTATATACAGAAGCTTTAACTTTGTACAGAGGATGTGCTGCTGTGTCTGTTAATAAAATAAGCAAAAAATAAAGGAAATTAAGGGTATCCCGTTAGTGACACCTTCTTAAAACGCAATAGACTGAGACTATTAATTTACGCAGGAGATCTATTGCTATATCGCTATAAAAGCATGCATAAAAAATTAAAATTAAAAGGTATGCTAATAGTAACGTGATGTTCACAGGGTCTTATTTTAAATTTACCCAAGGTAAATAAAATGTTAAAGGGTGACCCATACATGGTACGTGGGATTGTTTTTTATATCGTTAGCTAGAATAAAAACCTAAGGGCCAGTTTTTGACTTCGTATTTAAATGTCATTTATATTTAAGTTCTATTTAAGTACAAAATTCAGTTTTTCAATGCACACTTAAATGAAACTTAAATGACCAATCTTGCGCATTTAAAGTCTAATTAAATAATACACTTTTACCATATGGTTATGGCATTTTTTGTTGTTGTTTCGCAAAACTAAACAAAAGTAAACAAACTTTTTACCCATTGATAGAACAATATTTTATGTTTTGCACACATTTCATAATGAAAATAGTAATCAAAAACTTAAATTAATAAATAAAATAAGTTTAGGTGGTGAATACATGAGTATCGCTGACATTTTTTAATATATTTAAAATATTTTTCATAAAATTTGCAATTCATTGTGTTTGTTAGCAGCTGTTTTTCATAAACAATAGAGATTTATGTTGATATTTTGTAATGCTGCCATATTTTTTTGTGATATTTAAATGAGAACTTAAATTAGGACTGAAAAAATGAAACTGCATTTAAATACAACTTAAATTTAAATGAAAATTAAATTGCAAGTGCCTGTGCAAAAAAGCTCTGGCAACTCACTATATTTTTGAGTTTATTATAAACACAAATCTATGGTGTTGCCACGTGCCAACCACGTGTATGTAGAAATGTAAGCAAAAATAAAGTCACTATTGATTATTAGTATTTTGTTTAAGCTTTGATGCTTGTGTTTATTAATTTTTTGTCCACTTCTCAGTTGGTTAAAAAAATTTTTAAATATAATAGGCAGCTTTAGCTTATCTAAAATATGGTAGAAGGTTCCCTGATGAGTTGAGTTGAGCAATCAACGAAATGGCCATAGGAACTAGCTTTACCACTAATAATCAATATTTGCTTTTATTTAAAATATTTGGGATATTAGCACATTGAAAAGTGAACTAATATAAAATAATTATTCCCAAAAATCATTTAAAAAAAAAAAAAAAAAAAAGAAAATTAACTAAATTCGTATTTAAATACGAACTCAAAAATTGGCCCTAAGTACACAAAAATTCAATAAAAAAGAGATTTAGATTTTCTTTTTGATTGTTATATGGTTTTTCATTTAAGTTATCGTTATGAAAAACTTGGTCATATTTATAAAAATAAAATCAAGTTTATTATAGAAGGTGGCCTAAAAGGTATGGAGTATTTTTCCAAAATTTCACTTATTTAATTATTAATAAATTTATTAGTAACTCAACTAATCGATATGTTTTATAGTTGTGATAAGTCGACCATGTGATTGATTAATACTTTTTTCTAATAAATAATTTAATCAGCAACCAACCAAAGTCACTAAAAGTGTTGTTTTCAATTTGTTGTTGCTTCGGGAAGATTGTTGGCTATCTCGATTATATTTAAAAATATTTTTCGCTTAACCGATAAGTAAAGACAGAGTGATTTTGAGGCTTCATTTCTTTTCTTAAAGTCAATAAAAATTTGGAATAATAATAACATTTTTGAAACAACAACAATAACAATTTCTTGTTATTTAAATGCAAAATGACACAAGACCCGATAACGTTTAATTAAAATTATACAAATCATTTTATAAATTAATTTCATAAATAATTTACTCACTTATAATGTGGATCATAAATGAACCGAAAACGACCATCCATCCCCAACCACCATCTGGTGGTACTGGTTGTTGTGACTCAATGTTTTCTGATAATTCCGTTTCGTAATTGTGATTGGTTGTATTGTTGTTGTTGGTGGTGGTGGTGCCATTTGTTTTCCGTGTTGCAGAAGGTGCATGTACCATTTTTTGTGTGACTTCAAAAGTTTTCTAAGCTGGTGTTTGTTTATTGTTTGTTGTTTGTTACAAATGGAATGTATTTACTTGTAGGAAAGTTATTTTTATATGTGATTGTGTGCGTGTGTGTGTGTAAGTTTATAGATTGAGGTAGTATTTGTATTCTTTGTTTTGCAATGACAACTACTAATTTCAATTCAGTATCACATTTATGCAATTTAAGTTTTTCATTGATTTGAGTCTATTATGAATTTGAGCACAATTTCTTTACATTTATAATTAAGTTAAATAAGTGTGATAGTGTGTTGTGTATATGTGTTGGTTTTGGTAATAATATTTTTATACATCTCATCATTCATTCATTCATTTGTGTTTATTGATTCTTGAATACCCTTGTTTATTTCTACAGTTTATGAAAGCCTTCAAAAGTTCACGTGTTCATTTTCCTTTCATTGAAAAACTGTAAAAAATTTTGGAAAATTATTTAATGGATTTAATATGGTTTTATTTTTAATAAGAAATCTAGTACGTAAGTCAATTTTTTATTTTTATTTTTATTTTTTCATTGAATCTTTCAAATACATATGAATGGTTCTCAATGGGATCCCTTATGTAGAAAAATGAAAGAAAAAATAAAAATAGTTTCTGAATGTTTGCTGTGTTTTTTGTATAAAACATTTTTAAGCTGTTGTCTTTTGTCTTATTGATTCAATGGAGTTCTCATTTAATCAATTTGGCTTTTGATATAAGAGTTTCTAGTTTTCTATACAAAATTTGGGAAAATCCCACGGATGAGCTATTTGAGCAGTAGTGAAATGGCCATATGGATATGCTTTCCCCGCAGTAAGTTTATTTTTTTCGCAATTTTCGTTTTACGAAACCTATTAAAAGTTTAATTGGAGTTCAGAATGGCATTTAATTAATATTTAATCAATTCAATTAGTTATTTAATAAAAAAGGCATTAAATTAATTAAGAACTGTGTCAGTTATATAATTAATTAAAAAAAAAAGAAAATAAATTTCGAAAAAATAAATAATTGATACAATTAAAAATTTAGTTAGAGCTCAATGTGAATAATAAAATGTTTTTCTTAATTTTTTTATATGCCTTTTTTATGTTTAACGTATTGTTTAGAACAAAAATAAATTAACATCTATCAAATTAACACTTCTTCAAATGACAAAAAACTGTTTGTGAATTTATGCTAATTAAACTATTTTATATTTATTAAATTTTTACCTAAAATAAAAACAACTAGCAACAATTTTAATTATTTTTTTTATTGTTGTTAATGAGCAAAACAAATTGTTCAAATATTATTTTGTAAAACGTCCCTGATTTTTTTTGTTCAAAATAACAATCACTGAACTTAATTGAGTTACTTATTAAATTTATAAAATTTTTTTTTATGATTTTATTGTTATAACAATTATTGTCAGCATTAGTTGTTATACAAGTATTTTCTACTTGTTGTCTTGTAAATTGAAAATGTCACAACAAAGAATCTTTTCTATAGAAGATTTAATACATCTCTTCCTTTTCTTGTTCAATATTTTAGTTGAATGTTGTCAGCGGTACGCTTTTTACTATTAAACTTTTTTAAGAGCTGTCGGGCGCCGCTTGTGTATTTAATAAAAACAAATTGAAAGCAAAAAATAATTTGAAGAAGCTTTAAAATAAAAAAAAAATATTTTTATTTATGTGGAGAGAAAATTTTACGCACAGAAGATTTCTGGTCTTAATAATAGTTAGTTTTTAGAATAATATTGAATTATTTTTTAATTTAATCAAATATATAACTAACAAGATATTCCGGGTGGACTTCGCTGCCTTACTCCAGCCAGTTGTTTATTTAATAATGCAGGTTAATATGAAAGTTACTTGTGCGAAATTTTAAAACGCTTCCCTTCACAGTTCCTTAGGTTAGCGACAAAAACTTTTCACTTTGTGTGGGAGCTACCATGTCCACCCTCCCAATCGATATAGTATTTTTCTAAACAATGCATATTAATAAAGAAGTTTCTAGTACAAAAATTTGGGGCTTGTTGTTTTTATAGCAACGAAGTCCCATATTGTCATGAAAAGTCGCAACTCACAAACGCGTTTACTGATTTCGTGCAAACTTTGGATAAACTATCTACACGACCATACGAACAAAACCTTAAAAATTTATTCGAATTTCGTTTGACCTTTTTTGAGGTATAAAGTCACAACACACTTGCAACAATTTTATATATATATATATATAGAAGAAGAAGATCAAAAGATAAATACCATTTTTTTCTAATTAAACAATTAATTGAGTCAATTATATCTTTAATTACAGAAATGGATACAACTAATTAAATAAATAATTAAAGCAATAAAAAAAAATATTTATAGATGCGAAATCTTTTTTTCTGTACTTCTTTTGATAAAAAACAAATAAAAAAATTTTAGTTATCTAGAATTAGATTCTTTGTGCTTTGTAACTAAAAATTCGTTTAACGAAAACAGACTTCAACTACCAAAGTGTCTTCCGTTTGTTGCAGCGTTCATGTGCGTCACAAAACTTTATAATCAATATTTTGCAACAAATACATATAAAAGTACACTTCAATGCTAATAAACACTAGCGTAAGTTGAAGGTATCTTTTTAGAATGACGAAAAATAGTTCATAGTTTAATCCGAAAATGCGTGCAAATGAAGAATTTGTCATGCAAAATTTGCTTTAATTTTCTTGTATTTTTTAACCGACTTCAAAAAAAGAAGCAGGTTATACAATTCGGCTGAATGTTGCTTTTTTCTTTATATTTGTGCCTCCAGAACTCAGTCATTTCTGATCTCATTTTAAAATTTTTTGGTAATATGATAGATTATGCTTAAAGATTGGTCCCGTTTTAGAAACAGTTCATAATCTTAAAAATTATAGGGTGTCCCCATACAACATATATATTTTTGAAGTGCACTTCTGTAAAATTTAAAATAACTGCTTATTACTATAGCTCCCAGTAACAAAAAGTTATACAAAACTAAATCTAAAAATTAAAGGGTGCCCCCATAATTGATATAAATATACTTATATTATAATTAAAGGGTGCGCCAAAAGTTCATCAAATTTGTATGTATGTGTCCATACTTTTGAACAGTTGTTGACAGACGCTTGAAATTTACAACGAACCTGTATTGCTAAGTCTGCTATAACAGCAAGTATAAAATATGGATTTGGAAGTTAAAGGGTGTTCCAATAGTTGATGTTATTTCAAGTATGTGGCCGTACTTTTGGACCGTTATAGACAGAACGCTGAAACTTAAAAGGGACCTGTATTTCTAAGTCTGCTATATTAACGAGTTTATAATTTGAATTTAGAAATTAAAGGGTGTACCATAATGGCTGTAGATTTACTTATAAAGGCCTATCTTTTGAACCGTTATAGACAAGCCCTTGTAAATTGGACGCAATGTCGATTGCTATGGCCGTTGTATTAACAGCTGATAATATTTAAAATTATAAACTAAAGGGTGCACCAACATTTAACTTGGTATATGGCCATACTTTTAAACAGTTGTAGAATGACGAATGAAATTTAAAAATAACCTGTATTACTAACTCCTCTATAACAACAAGTATAAAATTTGGATTTGGCAACAAACGGGTGTGCCAATAGCTGATATAATATGGTGTATATGGCCGGACTTTTAAGCCATTATAGGCAAACAGCAGAAATTTACAAAGGACATGTCTGGCTAAGTCCGCTATAACAAAAAGCTTATAATTTGAATTTAGAAATTAAAGGGTGTTCCGAAAATTAATGTAAGTTGTTCTACATGGCCGTATTTTTTGAACCTTTGTATACAAATACCTTAATTTTAGACAAAATGTCCACTACTTTATTTGGTATAATAAGAAGTATAAAAATGTTATAAATTAATTGTTGTTGATGTATATGGGCAAACTGTTGAAACGTTAAGGACAGACGCTTGGAATTTACACAGAACCTGATTGCTAACAGAAAGTATATAATTTGAATTTGGAAATTAAAGTGTGACCCTATAGTTGCTGCATACTATTGAACAGTTGAAAAAGTATAAAGTTTGGAGATATAGGTGTGTCCCGATAGTTAATGTATAGGTAGACACGTGAAATCTGTTTTGAAGTCGGTTTCTTTTCGCAAGAATTATTTTAAGAAAATTTCTTAAAATTTGTGATATTGTACTTTTATAAAATTGTTTTTAACAGAGGTATTCTATAAATGAAATTCTTCTTTTTGGAACATTTTAAAGTAAGAGTTTTAGAAGAAAAAATTCTAACTTTAAAATTAATAAAACAATATTAAGGTACGTTATATAAATCTTTCATTCTAAAAAGTACTTTAGCTAAATTAAAAAACATATTTTAAAATCAATTTTAAGGGGTAATTTTGAAACTGTAGTTATTGTAAAAGTACTTTTTAAAAAGTATCTTTTAGAAGGTAATTTTCAATATATTTTTGAAAGTATAATTTTCTTTCATTTCAGATAATAATTTTTAAGAATATTTTCGGGAATTTGTTAAAAATTTAATTTTTTAAGGGTACTTCTAAAAATGTTTTTAACACATCCTTAAAAATAGATTATTTTGATAATTTGTAACACTCCCATTTTTAAAGGGTACTTTCGTAAAAAGTACAAATCGTTAGAAATTTTATTTGTACGTTTTAGTTGTATATAAAAAATGAGTAAGTAACAAAAATAAAAAAAGTGCCAATCTTAATAATTTTCGTTAATTGGTAGTTTTAAAGGTTACTTTTTCACAATATTTTAGAGGTACTTTTTTTAAATAGACCTTTTTTGAAATTCGTTTTTTGAACAGTATTTTCTGATAGGGTTTTTTAAGTTACTTTTTTTTGTGTTTTTTAGAGCATTTTCAATCCATTGTTTAATAATGAATGCTTACAAAATTATTAAATCCTTTTTAAGGTTTTGTAAATTATTTTTAATTAAAGATTTTTTTTGATACAATAAACATTTTTAGGTGAATTCTACTTTATTAAATGGTACTATTGAAAAAGCACAGAAGTTGTCTCTCCAATTTTTAAATTAATTTATTTAATAGTAAAAGTTAATTTAAATACATTTTAAAATATTATAGTTTATTTGACTTTTATAATCAATGTTATTTTCTAATTCAAGCACTGGGTCAGTTTATTTTTAAATAAAAATTTATTGTTTATTCTTTTATTTTTTATATTTTGCCACACCGTTGGGTGGCATCTTCAGGAAACAGGAAATAAAATTATTAGTAATACGTTATTTCAAACATTAAAATTAAATTGAAAAAATTTTTTGTCAATCAAACTCAAACAAATTCAAAAACAAAAAGACAAATTTTAAAATATCTACACTCTCATAAATTTAAAAATCAGAAACCCACTTAGCATTTGGAAGATTGTTTTTATAAAAATCTCCCAAGTGAGTCTATTAAGACTACCCAAGATGACTTAAAACTGTGAAAATCAGTTGTGCGTTTAATTCCCACAAACGCAAAGAAAGCAAAAAAAAAGAACAAAAATCAAATGCTTTAAGCTTTGAATTATTACAGAGACATAACAATTTCAAAATGATTCAAATATTTTATTTTCATTTATTAATTTTTTAAATGAATTTTTTTTTCCAAATTTAGAAAAATGAATTTAAAAAAATTAGGAATAACACGCTATCGAATGTAATCAAGAATAAGTAAAATGTTATTTGCCACGTTTGGCTTTGAGAAAAGACAACTAGAAATGTGAGTATAATATAGGAATAGGCATGATAGGAAAACGACTCGATTACGCCTATTAATATGGTCGAAAAATAACTAGAAAAAGTTTTGTATTTGATTAAAAGTACGATTGAAAACAGTTTCGAAAATGAGTCAAAAACTCGAGTCATAAGTGACTCGTTCAGAAGAGTCGCGGGTAGGGTACCATTTTCCCTCAATTTTAAAAAATTGCTATGTAAAATATATTTTTTAAAAGATAATTTTTTCAAAAGTATTTTTTTAAAGTTGCTGTTTTAAATGATACTCCTTTCAAGGTACCTTTAAGGGAGTTTTTCAGCAAAAGGTACTTTTGTAAATGACTATATTTAAAATTTATCATTGTATATGGTAACACTTTCTGAAATGTACTTTTTAAAGTATCTTTTATAAAAGCCGCATCTTAAAATAGAATTTATTGCTTTTAAGATTAATTTAACAAAAACGTATTGCTTTTTATTTTTAAGATTTTCCATATTTTAAAAAGTATATTCTAATAATATGTATTTTAATCCAAACGCTTTATCTGTGAGATACAATAAAAAACCTTTTATTATTTTTTTAAAATTTCCATTGAGTGGTGCATAAGAGTTGTACGTCATTTCACTATAAGAGCACTGATTTTTATTTTATTTGCTTTTGTTTTTAAAAAAAGCTTGACAATTTTTGGAGGTGTAACGTCAGAAATATTATTTGTTTAAACTAAAACCGGTATATATTTTTATTAACTTATGATGGTTATAAATCATAGTTTTTATAATATTTTGATCTGATGTGAAAAAAATAATCTTGTGAGACGGACCACAAAAATAACAAATATTATGACCTTGAATATCTTCCATTTTAACAAAAGTTTTTATAATCTTGAGCGCTTATTGAAACTTTCTTGAATTGTTATTAATCGAACTTACATTTAAGTGTTTTCAAGTGCTATTATTTGGGTCATTTATCTGGGCCACAGGTAGTGAAGGACTATATTTTAGTTATCAATTAAACAGTATTTATGATCATATTTTTTATATTATTACAACATTTTTACAAACTTTTTAAGTGACTGTTATCTAGTGATTATTGTGAAATTTTTGGCTTGAAACCACTATAGACTACTGCTAGCAATATTGATTACTGCTAATCAGTCGATACATTTCATCTGGACACTCGATTCTAATAGATACTTTACTTTGACAGCACTACGATAGACGTTTACGCGTTTTTTAAAAAACTTAACTGCGTATATTATTGTTAAAGTTTTATTTTTTAATATTTGTATTGTGTCAATACTTTACATTATTTATAGTTCGTAAAGAAAATATAAATTTTTATTTGCAAATATTTACACTTTGTTTATTTTATTTTTTGTTCAAATATATTCTAAAAATAAATAAAATGCCTGTAAGAGAAATAGTAAGTTGACTACGTGCTCTTAGCACGTGCTGACTGATGTGTAAAAAATATAAAAAATCTAGATTATAGCCTTCAAACAAAACAAAATTAATTATATTTAGTTAAGGGAAACTTTACTTTAAAGCACGTGATTTTTTTCCACATCCATTACGAATAATGATGTGGAATTTTTTTTAAGAAAATATATAATTTAAAACAAAAAAAAAAAAAAAAAAATTCCATACTTCTTATCAGTTAAATTTATTAACAAAAACAAAATACATTTCTTTTTTATGTTTGTGTTAATTTTCTTTTGTTATAAAAAATTTTTAAAAATTTTAATTGAAATTTAAACAAATTAATAAACTTTTTAATAAATCACTTAATATTATCTAATTAGTTTTGTTGACTTTTCATGAGGTCAATATTCTGTACATTGAGATTAAAGTTTTAAAATATTTTTTTTAAATATTTAATAATTGTTGAAAAAAATTTTTGTATTTCCAAGTATATTTTTTATTTTATATTTTATTGTATTTTAGAAGAAAAATTGACCGAAGTAGACGGACAAGAAAAAAATATTTAAATGAAAGTAATTTTTAACCCTGGAGTTAATGTCGACGTCGTTGACGGCGTTTCAACGCCGAAAAAGTTGAAACAGATTGAACTTTTACGGCGTTTCAACGCGTGGAGATTAACTGCTCTCATACAATTTTATACGATTCAACTTTTTTTTGGACATTTGACGCCGTCAACGACGTCGACAGTAACTCCAGGGTAAGTAACAAAATTTCTGTTGATAGCCAACAGTCTCTATTTAAATAAATGTCTGCAAGGCCGACAATATAATTATATCTCAAAACGAAAATTCAAAAAAAAAAAAAATCACTATGAAATTTAATTTTAATCAAAAATAGAGACTTCACAGAAAAATCCTAATTTAAAAAAAAAAATCTAAATCATCCGAAAAAACATAAAAAAGCAATTTCAACTATACAAAAAAATTTTGCATCTATTCAAAGTTTTATTTATTTTTAGATTGAATTTAATAAATGTTTTAATTGATTCAATTATTTATAAAATTAGATAACATTTTTCTGCTTTTTAAATTAAATATATAATTGATTTAATTAATTATTTTATTAGATTTTTAGCATTTCTTTTTGAAATAATAATATAATTAACATAAACGTCGTGTTATTTTTTTTATTTAATCATCCCGATTGAAGTAATTACCCATATTGCGGCACGTCTGATGGCCATTTCGTTACCGCTTTCTTAACTCTTCAGGAAACTTCTGGCAAACATTTTAAATGAACTAAAGTTTCTTGTCCAAACAATAAAGCACAGACAAAATCAAAGTTTAAGCAAAAACAACAAAAACCAACAGTAATTCTATTTTTCTTTTTCCACTGTATACGGCTGACTTTTTTTCGGCCCTTTTATACAGTTAAAAGAGGATGAAAAATAAAATATCAAAAACACTATGATAATTTATTTCTATGCACAGGCACTTTACAAATTATTTAATTAAAGACACGGGAATATTTTTTAAATATTTAATTTTCATGAAAACTTCGTGCTATTTTTTATTTAATTATTCCGAAATCTTTATAAAAAATAAACATTTAAAAAATATTCCCGTGTCTTTAATTAAAAAATATAATTAAGTCTATTAAAATTTTAATTAAATTTCACTCCGAAAATAAATAAAACTGTCAATAGGAGCACAACCTTTTTTCTGTGTTACAAAAAAAAAAAAAATAATATTAAAATGACTTTCAAACACACAGTCCAGCTATCGAGATTTTAAGACTTTTGTATGAAGCAAATATCTTTTGAATTTTCAGTAGAAATCTTACAAGCGTTTTATTAATTCTAATCTAACTTAATACATAAAATTTAACTTTAGAAGCGTTTGTAAGTTTTGATTACTTAAATAAAAAACTTTTTTTTCTTAAACACAACTTTGTGTTAATCACGCGGATGAAGTAATTAGCATTCTTGTACAGAAGCAAATAATCTGAAATTAACGGAAATATAATTTTTTTAAATAAAAAAAAATTTAAGGAAATTATAAGCGGCATGCAACAGAACTCATAAGTTCGTTTAACAAAAATACTTAATGCAGATAAATTAAAAATGAAAAAAAAAAAAAATATTAAAATAATCGTTCAAAGAAAAGCCGCAAAATTTTAATAAAAAACAAAAAAACATGGAAAGAAAGAGACAAGTGTTATTTTGTACTAATATGTGGCAAATAAACAATTTTAATATTTTTTTTAGCAATATTTAAGTATTCAACAAGTAGGGAAAAAAAAATTTATGCTTTTTTATGCCTGCAATATCGATTTAAAATCTGATTTAAACAAAATCTTGAAGAGATCTAATTTTTTTTTCTAAGCTATCAAAGAAATATTTTAGCAGTATCATTAGTTATAAATTAGCGCTGACATAACAGATGTATACAGATATATGTATACATACATATATCTCTTATGCCATTGAACTTGTACTACAAATTTTTTACATTTTAATGTCAATAAACTTTAAGATTTTACAAATAAAAAAAAGGAAAAATAAAAAATTAAAAACTGGGTCAAGGAAATAAATTCTAATGCCCTTCATTAGATTGATTTTAAAGCGAAAAGAAAATTTAAAATTAAGATTTTTACGTCACAAATGGCAAGTGCATTTTAATGCTTCTATTTTATTAAAATAAATAATTTTATATTTTTTTTATTAAATAAATAAAAACGATAGTTTCCATAAACAAATGCAAATCTTAATAACATTTGTTAGCACAAAAAAAAAATCCAATTAATATGCTATTTTATATATGTTGAAAAATTCTTAGTAAAAATAAACAAATTTTTAAAGCTTTTATATGAAAAGCAGTGACCGGCACAGAGAGAGAGAGAGAGAGAGAGTGAGAGAAAGCGAAAAATTTGATTAATTTGATTAATGAAGCATTAATGAACGAATAAATAAATGAATTAAAGAATAAACAAATTTAAAAAATAACAAGATTTATTCAAAGACTTAAATAAATAAATAAATAAATATACCCTTCACCATATATGTAAAGCTAGTTTAGTGAAGTAACTCCAATCAGAAAGACAAATATTGGGGTGACAGAGAATTAAAAGATAAGAAAAAAAATAAGTACTTCATGTATATAATTTAACATAAAAATGTCATCGACTCTCAATGGGTTAAGCATTTTAAAAAAATTTTAGTATTTTATGAAGATCTCTTCAAAAGCTTTTAAATGATACCTTCATTGATATTTAAAAATATGGTGCTTAATCGTACTTTTCTATGAAAAGTTCAGAGGCCCATAACATGGAAAATATGGGTGAGCGCTAACTTTTTCACTTTTTTTAGTACAATTAAGATTTCAGTTGCACAAAATCTGATTATGTTTTATAACCATTTGAAAAGGTAATTAAAACCTTAACTGTTGAAAGCTCAGCTTGATGCTCTTGCTTTTAAAATGATTATGCTTCGTAATCTGGCCAATGTGTATGCCGGTCTCTGTTTGAAGTATAAATAACAGAGATAAAAATTCAATATTCTTGTAGTTGATGAGTTATTTTGTCAACATGAATCTACCATAGAGCAAATGTATGAAAAAAATTTTTATAAAGTTAGCTGAACTAAAAAAGATTAACTTAACAAAAATAAAAATTTATGGTGCTATGGAAATTATGTATTTTTCATGTAAACAGGCTTTCTTTTGTGAAATAAAGAAATCAATTTAAAATTTTTTGTTAGTTATATGGTTTTTCATTTCAGCTGACGATATGTAGCTGTAAGTATACGTACAGATGTTAACAAGTGTGCTACTCATAAATTTGAACACATGGTATAATATAATTAAGATAATCTTACATACATAAAGATATTTAGTGTCATAAATGAATAGAAATTAATTTCGGCTTAAGTTCATTTTTTTTTAATTTCTATAACCTTTTTTTTTAGAAAGAAAATTTTTTACAGATGTATGCTGATGTTTTCCAAAGAAAACAAGAAAAATTAGACACACGCAGAATGTAATGCTGAATTTTCTGAATCGCAGCCTCCTTCATCAACATTCTTCACATGTATCTTCGTTAGGTTGTGTATATTGTAAACATCATCTATTTAACCAACTAACCCTGTTGCCCGAGAATTCATATCAATATCAATTTCCTAATATCTATATTGCAGATGATTTCTCTTAAGTATTTTTCTATTATTAACACTTTCCAGTATTAATAATTTCCGTTTTTATAAAACAGAAATTCATCACTTCTAGAAGTTATATAAAATGATAAATGCTTCAGAATGACACCCTTTTAACAGTCTAACATACTCATATTTGACGCCACCAGAATACTCTATTTTAATCCTTGTTGGGATGCTAAACAGTTTTCCATTAGTTGTATTAGAGAACTTGCACGTTTCTTCCCGACTGGGGATACTAATTAGAAGTCGATATTATGTTCATCACATTCAATGTCATGAAATGATAGAATAGTGACTCTTTCGATAGAAAGTACTTGTAGGGTACAAACATACATTTATTATTTTAGTTTTTCTACATAAATCTTGGACTCAAATGTTGTACACAAATATTAAAATTTTACAAATGCATTAAATGTGTAAAAAAATATGAGAAAATTATTTTTAAAAATATTTAAAATTATTTCTTAATTACAATAATTGCGTCAGATTCAAACATTTACGATTATGTGATTTTTTTATTATATTCAAATATTTTTATCTGACCTATTTACTTTTCAATGAATGTGTTTTACAATAAATATGTGTTACAATAAATTTAGGCCACATTAGTCGAATTTTGAATGCCTTATAAAAATAAAAATCGTTAATGAGGATGAGGGCGTTTCAGGTAAAATAATTTTTAGTTTAAAAATAAAAAATATTAAAAAAATGTTGTGACACTTAAAAAGTATAAAAAATTAAAGGCGTATAATTTTTTCCATATTTCAGTTCATTCTACTAAATTATCTGTTAAAAACTGTGTGGATATAAAAAAAGTATATTTAACAAATAAAACACTTTTTTATTTTGATATGGAAGTAAGTGCCAAAAAAATTTAGTTTTGTCATGTGTAGTTATGTTCGTCTATACATTAAAAATTTCCTAATTAATTGAGCTTGAACATGTGTGACTCAAAATTTTATATTAAAATACAGAGGTTTTTTTTTTATCATTTTACCGGGTTTCACGATCTTGAGAAGAATTTGAAATTAAAATATAATCAGACTTTATTTTAGAGGAATAGCTTTTCACACAACTCCTTGCTTTTAAAAAATCTGAGGTTGCAACAAATAAAGTGCTTTATTTCTATCAACATAAACCGGCATACGGTTTCGTAATCAACTTTCACATACACAAAACATGCAATTTAGCGAAAGTGTAATAACGAAGAAGGCAGACGTCTTAAACACTTAAGCAGCGATATAAAACGCTGAGAATATTTTCAATATTAAAAAAATATGTGATATTAATTAGACATGCATTTTTAAATGTTAAAAATTTTAAATATAAAAAAAAAATTAAAAAAAGTAAAACTAAACTGAAATATACAAAATAGATTATAAAAGTGGGTGGATACAATTAACAAAAAAAAAATATAAAAATAATTTTTTAATAATTAACAAATAAGTGATTGGCCTGTTTGCATGCTAAATTACAAATTTTACAATGATAAGTGTTTTTTTTTTTTGTTGTTTTCAATTGTTACAATTTGTATTTACTTTAGACTTTGTAGTCATAGACTTTATCACAAAATAACATTAAATGTTTGTATAAATTTTATCATTTTATTACAATTAATTTGTTTTTATCAGTTCTTTGTTACTAAAACATTCAATGTAAAACTACTGTTTATTATTTTATTTGTTCTATTTTTCCTAAGATTAGCAAATATTTTCTTTTTGCTGTCTTGTATTAAGGAAAAATAATTTTTTTCCATAGGAACGAAACAAAGTTTTTTTTTATGATTTGCAAATTTTATTTAATAATAATCAAGAAGAAATACAAAGATAATTGTTCATGTTATTTAGAAGTTATTCCTTTTTTGTAGATATGCACGCAATAAATTAATAATAATATAAAGACGATAACGTTTCAAAAACATTTTTGTTTTGTTCTAAACTATAACATAAAAAACGGGCCCTGTAGCAATAACCCTTTCAACAAAAAGGAGCCTTTATGTAAAGTATGTTTTTTATTTGAAATTTGAATTTTCAATACAGTACTCTTGCACAAAGGTACTTTTATAAATAGGTACTTTTTATAAAAAAGTACTTTTATAAAGGTATTTTAAGAAAGTACCTTTTTTAAACCTTTGTGCAAAACAATTAATTTTCGAAAAATAAAAACTTTGCTGAAAAAAGAGAACAGCTCAAAATTTCTTTTTAAATAAAACCCTAATTTTTTCTTAAGATATTTTTTTTTTTAAATATTTTCTTTATGAATTGTTAAATATTATGTTCTTAAGTATTTGAAAGAACCTTTTTCTAAAAAGTAGCTTTCTCCAAAAAAAAGGTACTTTTTCTGAAAAAGGTTCATTTTTTTCTCTCTTCTTGAGATATAATTTTCTAAAATGCCCCCTTTTATAATATTTCTCTACCTTTTTTGCAGCTCACTTTTCCAGTATTATTATTTTAATAAAGAATACTCGTATTAAAAAAACTATAGTTTTAAAAAATTAAAATTTTTTAATGAGATTTTTCTCAAATAGTACCTTGTTCGAAATGATTGTTTTTTTTAAATTGTAAAAAAAGTATTTTTGTAACGTTACTGTTATGAAAAAAAAAAAAAAATACTTTTGTCAGAAAGTACTTTTGTTTTAGAAAAGACAACACTTATTCCTTAAAACATTTTATAAATAATGTACTTTGTTATTAGTTAAGTTTTTTTTTACAAATTACTATTTTCTAAAAGAGAAATTTGTTGTGTACTATTCGCTCTAGTATGCTGAAGTATGTTCCCTCCAAAAAGAAACATTAAAGATTCACAAGCAAAAAAAAGACCCAAAATTTTTTTTAACACTAAAACAAACAACCGTGTCACGTTGTCACGTTTTCGAAAGGTGTTAAAAATATTAGACGGTTTTAAATTCATTGCTTTAATATGTTGTTGTACAGTATTTGTTGTACTATGTTGCAAATTGAACACTTTTTTGGGTTTGTTGCGATTTTTTTTGCCGTCTTTTTTTAGTTTACTTTTCTAATAGCATCTTAAGAAAATGTATTTTTAAAACGTGACTTTTTCGAAAAATACATCTTACCAAAAAAAAAAAAAAAGTTTTCATTTTTTTTATAAAAATAAATTTTAATAAATGTTAGTAAACTAAAATTTTTTTTGATCGTATTTTTTATTAAAAAATACCTTGTTCGGAGTGGTGATTTTTCTAAGCATTTTGCTCTTTTCAAATAGCAATATTGCATTAAAAACATACTTTTGTAAAAGTACTATTATAAAAAAGTACTTGTGTCAAAAAGTACTTTTGTTTTAAAGTAGACAGGGCTTATCAATTTTTTTAAATACAACAATCTTTCCTCAGTAGAATTTATTTTAAAAATATTCTAGTTTAAAAGATTTTATTAATAATAATATATACTTATTAATAATAATATACTTTTTTTATAAATGAAGTTTTTTACATACTACTTTTTTTTCGAAAGGAGACATTTTTTGTAAGCTACACGCTTGAAACAATATCAAGTATTCATGAAATGCGTTCCCCTCAAAAAGAAAAACAAAAAGTTAATCTTTTTTTTTTTTTGCTTCAAAAGCGAAAATAAAATCAATATTTTTTTCAACAATAAAATAAACAACCGTGTGACCAGGCAACAGGTGTCACGTTTTTTAAAGGTGTTAAAAATGTTAGAGTTTTGAATTCATTGCTTTAATATGTTGTTGAACAGTATTTTTTGTATTTAGTTGTAAATTGATCACATTTTTGTTTATGGTTCGAAATTTTTTTCTTTGCCGTAAATAATACATAATTTTATTATGTAGGGAAAATATATATTTTTTTAATTTAACGATTACTGACCTGAATTGAATGACGTTTTGTAAAAAAAAAAAATTATAATATTGAAAATTAAAAATTTCTGTTTACTGGACAGACTCTTTGTGTTTGTGTTTGATTTCTAATTATTTATTTGCTATTAATTTATTTTAATTGAAATTTAATAATAATAATACAAAAAATGTGAGTCATTATTAGATTAAATATTTATGTGTTGTTGTAATTTTGTTTACATTAATTTGTAAAGAACAAAAGAATTAAAGTTCGCTATTAGAACTGGAATTGTGAAAAAGCGATTATGTTGACAGTGTGTTACTAGATTTGCTTAAATAATTTTAAGAAAAAAATGTTTAAATATATTTCCTACAATTTGTTACTTTTTAAAATAAAAATTAAGAAGTATGTTTAAAATTTTTTTTCATGAAAGATATTTTAATTCCAACCCATTATTCCTAAGCATGGTCGGTCGTTATTCATGTAGCCAGACTTCTACTACGTAAAACTTAATTAAATATATACAAAAATAACGGTAGCAAGACCACGTCTATAAATGCATTATTTTCCCATAAATATTAAATATTTGAATTTTTATCTGTCTATCAATTAAACTTTGTGGGGACGTACTTCCTCCTACACGCAAAGAAAAACTATAGTTAAGGTAACCATAATCTAAGAGCAACATAATATGGTTGCATTATATGGTTGCTAACAAAACATAGTATTGTTACATTTGCAACCATATTGTTGTTCAAATATAAACATTAAATGGTTAAATTAAAATATAATAATATGGCTGAAAATGTCATGTTATATAATTGAATTATAATATAGTCTCGTGAGTGCGAAATTTTCCTGATATAAAAAAACTGATTATTGTTTTATTTATTAACAATTTCTCATAAAAATTATTTAAAAACAAATTCATAAAAAATCTATTATTTGCTTAAAATAACAAATAAATGATTTCACAATTATGCTTCAAACACAAAAATAAAGATTTATATGCTTACAATACATACATACATTTACTTCAACTTTTTTGTTTAAATGTTTTGGTTCCCTTTTTATTTGTTTTCATATTTTGCATATTATTTTTAATTATTTATTCTGTACACAAATTTTTATTTTTTTTCAATTTCTTTAACAATAAAAAACAATTTCAAATTTTAGCTACCAGAAAAATTACTAAACTGTCAAGTACGAGAAGAAAATATTTTTAAGCGTAAACATTATTCTGTTGCTTTTAACCATACTTTGATTAATGATAATATATTATGGTTAAATATTTTATATTATATTTAATAAGTTATAGAACTTTGGTAGTGGTTGAAATTTTTTTAAGTTAAAACCAACCATGTTGCATTTTTAATGCACAGTAACCATATAATCGTTAAAAGTTAACAAAAAATGTTTATCGTGACTAAAGTTTTGGTGAAAACAACTATAATTGGTTCTACGCAACTATACATTGTTACAAAGAACATACTATGGTTATTTTTACCCTAAAACAACCATGTTTTTTTTGCGTGTAGACAGAATATAAAAAAAATTTGGTCATATAAATTGTTAAATTTAATTGACATTAAAACTTGGCAGCCATATTTGCACTATTTCTGATTATATAAAATCTAAAAAAAACTGCTAATTTCCCTAAAATGTGGAAGAAAAAAATCTGAAAATTTCTAAAATTTTCCAAAAATACGGAATTTAATAAAATTTAGACAAAATAACAATTTTTTAATTTTTTTCCAAAAAAATTTTAATGATTTATAACCAAAAAATTATTCAATTTTGCAAAAAGTATAGATTTGAAAATTTCGTTTAAAATTTATTATTCTTAAATAAACAAATAAATTTATTTGTAGGTATTTCAGGAGTGTATATTGATAGTATAGTGCTAACATGGATGATAGGTTTAACTATACGCGCAAAAGCGTTTACTTAACCAAGAGGGTTGAATATAAAAAATTTCGTTGTTCCTAAAAGGAACTTCGAGGCTTAAGCATGACCGTGAGCGAAAAAATTAATCACGTACTCACATCTACTTAAAAAAAAAACAGTAAAACTTCTTAAAGATGTGTTTGCTTAGCTGCGTTGACGTATGTGCTGTTTAAAACCCCCAAAAAGGCACCAAGTCTTTGATTTATAACAAATAAAAATAAAAAAAAACATAAAACTGAAATAATTCACACATTTTCTAAGAAAAAAATAATAGTTTGCTCCAGTTTAATTTATATATTTTTTTTAAAATGTTTGCGTAGAGGTAAATATTTGCAGTATAATTAAAAGCATGTGTATCGTCTTAAGATAAAAAAAGCTGCTGCGTGTACAAAAATTAATATATTGTAAATTTTGTGACGCCAAAAATTTTGTTAATATTATTAGTTATTTAAAAAAATATTTTAATTAATTAAAGAAGTTTTCTAATTTTTGGAAACATTACCATGAATAAAAACGCTACTGAAAAAATTTTGGAGTTTTAATCTTCATTGCGTTTATTTTATGATAAATATTTTATTTTTTATTGTTTTTGTTTTTATTATTAGATGTAGATTCACTTGTATATACGCATGTACGTGCATAAAAATTTATATTTTTTTATTTTAATTTTAAGTAGAAATAAACTTTGTAATTCAATTGTTGCATTTCTTCAATGAACACTTTTAATTTTTTTTTTGTTTTTTCAAATAAAAGCGAGGTGAATGTTTAGTGTTGTTTACACTATGAATTTAATTAAAATTATTTTTTTTTCCAATTTTATTTCAAATTTTATTTTTAACTTTAATTCATGACAATTTTAGATTTTTTTTTTATAAAATATTTTTGAGAACAAAATTTGCGTGTGCAGGCAGCGTGATTAAAAGCCGTTTAAAAGCTAAAATTCATATTGTAGACAGAACAACGATTAAAAGAAATACAATTTGTTGAAAATATATATATTTATTTATTTTTATTTTACTCGACATTAAACTCAACCGTGTGTGTGCTGACAAGAAATAATTCCTCTCTGTGGTTATAAAAATTAGCAAATTTCAAATGATAACACAAATTTTATAAACAACTCTCTGTCACTCTCTACAATCTCTGCAAATTATAGCAATTATCATTGATAATAAATTTTGCTAAATGTAACTCACACAAATAAATACAAATAAAACAACAACTTTTCTACGTCATAGTTCGCAGTAATCACGAGTACGAGTTTTTTGTGTTTATTCGGGAGCATTTTCATTTCTTACCACTCATACTCTCACATGCAAATAAATGCAGTTTTAATGAATTTCAAATGAAATTATAGTGAAGGAAGAAAATGTTGTTTCTCTTTTAATTTGTATATTGTTTGAGTTTTTGAAGTAAAACCAAAAAGTTTTGGTTTCTTATCACTTTAATAAAGTAATAAAACAACAACAAATATTATTTTATAAAAAAAGAACAAAAGCAATGTGTTTTTGCCCAGTTCAAATTAAAAAAAAATATTTGTTTGGTTTATCTTTTTGGTTCTTCAGTTTGAACTGTAGCGCCTCTAGTCTACAAGATACAGTGAATCAAAAGTTGATATATTTTAAGATCCAATAATATATATATTTAGGATCCACACCTCACATTTGTTATTATTGTTGTTTAGAATTTATTTTAGGAACCATCGCGATTAATGGTGGCTTCCAAAAAAAATTATTAAAAATCAATCGTGATCCTTAAACTTTTATAAGAGACATTGGTGAAGTGTAAAAATATTCTTTAAGAGCAGCGCTAAAAACTTACTACTTTCTACTGCAATAAACAACAGAGAAAAACGTGGTTGTAATATGATTACAGAAAGCATATTATTATCTACGTAACAATATTTGGATGCGCTAAAAACATATTAGTTGTTATAAATAATACTTTAGTCACTATAATAAATGTTTTGTTAACAATTTATAATTTAAACTCTAAATTTGGGAAAGTTTCCGACTAAAACAACTTTTTATAGATGTCCCAAAAAATAAAAAAAAAAAATAAAAATAAAAAAAAATAGATTGAATAACCATAAGATATAAATGTTAAATATACTACACTAGCTGATTCCGGCATGCGTAGCACATAGTAACGCATACGCTCATAGGCTTTCATGAAAAGTCAAAACTAAAAACCCTAAAAATTTAATCGAATTTGGTTCGACCGATCGTGCATTATAAAGTCAAAACACACTTAAAACAATTTTTTGTATATTTTATGATTAAGTATGACGGTAAATAGACAATGAATTATTTCTTTCTCAGTTGTGATCGAACGCTGTCGAAAATCAAGGGGCTTGTAAGAAAATATATACGATTTGCTTATGTAATACTATATTTTTTCATTTCTTTGGGAAAACCTTTGTGTACTTGTCATTAAGCTCTTTTTACTAGAGCTGTAAATGAATCATTCTTATTTGATTTTAGCTCATTACGAATCAGCTAAATTATGAATTAATTCTTTTCCCAACAAAAGTTAATTGAATGAAATTTGAATTAATTCAAACGAATTAGAACGAAATGAATTGCTAATCGTTTCCAATTTAAATGAATTTGTTGAAGTGAGTTGCTATACATTTCCAATTCGTCTAAATTGAAATAATTTTCAAATCAATGAAATTAAAAATGAGTATCAATCAATCAAATTCAAAACCAGTTTCTCCTACCAAAGTGAAAATGTTCAATGGTCAAAGATCATAGAAAACCAGGAGATGTTTATTATATATTTACTTATAAAATCCATTCAAATTTCAATTAAATCAATTCAAATGAGCTGGTTATAAATTGCTACTTGAATTAAAGTAAAATTAATTCAACTCAAATGAAGTGGAAATGAATTTCAATTATATTTGGCAAATTCATTTGAATTAGAAAAGAATTGCAATTGATTATAAAAATTCATTTAAACTCAAAATTCATTCAATTAATTTTTTTATGAAAAGAACTAATTTAAAATTTCATTAATTCAGTGGATGAATGATTCGCGAATTAATTAATAAAAAAAATGAATGATTCATTTACAGATCTGCTTTTTACATTATTATTTTTTCTTTTTTCGAATATTAAAAATTATGAAAAATCTTTTTTATCAATATTTAAAAAACATTTTAAAATGGAAATTAAATTAAAAAAAAATTAAGAAACCTTAAAGTGTGAGTTTAACAAAAATATATCGGGTTCCATGCCATGTTGTAGTCATCATTTAATTCGTATAATTTTATTTCTCAAGGGCGTTACTATTAGGACACCTAATAATTTTAACTTTTTATACTTGTTTTTATGGCGACATCGAAATACAAACTATTTGCCCGAATTATTAATTTCAGTGTATAACGATTCAAAAAATAAGGCCATACATGCAATAATCACATTGCCATCGGGATATTCTTCATTTTATTTTAATTTTTTATAAATACTTATGCCTACAGCAGGCATAACCGCACATCCTCTGTACAAATTTAAGGCATCTGCCCATAGCTTTTAATGTATAAACTTATTGTTTATAATTTATTTGAAATTCAATCTGCATTCGAAATGTTTGCCGCTACAGTTGAAGCCATAAATTTTAAGTCAATACTCGGACACTCTTTAGTTAAAAATTTTATTTTATTTGCTTGTTGCTACGTCGCACTGTGCAAATTTGACGTGTTTTCCAAAAATTTTATTTATACCACAATACTTTCGAAACAATAAATAATAATTCATCTTCAGTGAAAATTTCATGTTGTTACCTAATACGGTTCTAGAGATAGAGGGCTGTGATAGGCGGTCAGACGGACAGGCAAACCAGAATTATAGGGTTACTTTTGTCGGGAGCTCTACAAGTATAAGTTTTAAATGGAACGAGCGACTATAGTAAATTTACCGATTACATATTAAGAATAATTTAAGAAAAAAATCATTGTTTTTTTTTGAGCACCGTATGATTTTTGCAAAAAAAAAAAAAAACAACTAGTGACTTTGTTTTAGTTAGAAGACGACATACAATGGGATTTACACAAGGTGTTTAGTCTAAATTTCGCAGTAACAAATTGGCCTCGTGCTTATATTTCTCAGCTCTCTTTATTATCAGCTGAAGTACAAAAGTTTTTTTCTTATCTTTTTGTTATAATTTATTTTATTTTTGTTTTAAATACACATATAAAATATGTATAAAATATTGATAAAAAGCTTTTGTGGTTGTTGTATGATTATTTTTATTGTCCAAAGCACTAAATAAATGTTAGAGGAGAAAATTTTATTTACTCGTGCAACGGCTAATAAAAGAAATGTTGTCAATAAGAATATGTCTTTTTCTAAGTTTTCAATGTTTTTAAACGTATGTAAATAATCATTTAATTATTTTTCTCTTGTTAATGGTATTTTCGAGTAGATTTAAAAACAAATATAGATGCACCGAAGTTTTTAAAAAAGATAATCGTTTTTTTTACCAAAGTGGTCCTTGATAATTGTGGCCTGAGTTAGCTTTGTTAAACTGCTCTAGTACGCACATACGAGAGTGGTTCAAAAAGAAACCAAAAGTAATTTTTACATTTTAATAAAGTTTTTTTTATTTTTTTTCCTGATGATGCTACACAAGGGAGTAGCAAAATACCGAAAATATATATAAAAAATAAAAAAGAACTATTGCTTAAAAATTAAATAATATATAAGTAATTTTTAAACTTTAGCGCCAAGTCATATATTGAAAAATTAGGCCAATTTAGATTTTTAGTTTGCCTTTGGAGATTTAAATGTACAGGAGGTATTTGAGAACCGCAATTAATTTTTTATGAAAATAAAAAAAAAAAATTCCAACACACTTTAAACATTGACACCTTTAGCCCGTTTTACACTATAGTACTGAGTATTAAGATTTCTCAAATATCTAAGTATTATTGAAAAGTGTGATAGTGTGAAGGCAAATATAATGTATTTTTCAAGTGATACGGAAACGAATGATTTTTCATTTTATCAGGGTTGTTTTGCTGCTCATAACCCAGCCAACTATTAAATGAGCATTCCGAAAAAATACTCTTAGAAGCACCCAGGAGATATTTGTGAGCATGCCTTAAATGGCTCACTCTATGACTCCTATACGACACCCAAAAATTTCTTTAGAGCTAGGAGTTCTTAAAAAGACAAAAAAATCTATAAAAAATAGTCGTTTCTAAAATAAATTGAACTGAACTAGTTTATTACAAAAAATCCCTTATACCTGCAAGTTTTTTTATGGTAAATGATTATTTTTTTGTACTCTTTATGAAAGCAAAAGTTACGAGAATTAAGTTAGCAAAGTTTCCTTTTGGATTCTTATTGTTTGCTGGGAATTTTCATTTTACTTAAAGTGTGATAGTGTAGAAACAACAATTCTCATTAGATTTCTGTCTTAGAAAATTTAAAGCAAGTCGTAAGACTTGTGTAATAGTGTCAATGGGCTTTTCACCACAATTAAATAAAATAAGATGTTAACAGATTTCGGTTAAAGGTGAAATCTTCATCACTGATTCGATTATGAACGTGTGTTGTGCATTGAGTTCTTGGCACTATGAATGCGAAACACAGCCTTTAAATTTTTCCATTTGTGTAAATCAAGTAACGGATTTGTGGAACACCCAAGGTTGTATATTGCATAACTATAAGGTGCCTGTACTAGCCTGTCTCCTGTTCAGAAATTTATGGCCCAAAATAACACCATAACCTTAAATCAGATATCGTTTTCAGCAGACTTGACATTCCCAAAACAGAATTTATGAAAAATAATTTTTATTTTTTGTGAGTATTATTAGAAATTTGATGAAACATATGATTTTTTTTTATCTAAAATCAACAAATCAATAAAGTAGGGGAACTAAATATATTAAAGCTCATCGCAAAACTAAAACATAATGGCACAATTACAAAATAAAATGTTTTACTTAAATAATTCCCAGAGACACATTTCTTTTAGATGCGCGTATGTGTGAATGTTCGTATGTTATCTCTAAAATTTTGATGACTAAATAATTGAATAATATTAATTAGATTCAATTCACATTCATCTTTTTTTGCTTCATCAACCGACTGATAGACATGACACAGATACAAATACGACTGAGTGTAAAATCACTTATTCTAATTTTTTTTTGTTATATTTTTTATTTAATTTAACATAATTATTTTTGTTATTTCTGAATTCGTTTTAAAATTTTCATTTTCAAACAGAGCTTAGGAGTTATCAATTGAGTGGCCATAAAGGCAATAAATATTAATTATTTGCAAATATTAAAGATTAAATTATTTATACAACATTTAAATATTGTTGGCAGATGCACACATAAAGAATGATTTCTATTGTTGCCTTCTGGACGCACATTAAACAACTAAATATAGAATTATCTATTGTAAATATAGAAAATCACAACAGCACATTTTCCGTATTTTTATGATGAACGTCTAATTAAATATAAAATAAATAAGAAGAAATATTTCATTCAACAGAAGAAAGAATTAAAAAAAAATTATTATAAAATCTTGGAATAAATCAAGGAAGCTGCTGGCTCATGGCGACCAGTGCAAGTGTTATATGAACACAAAAAAAAAACTAATAAAAACTGTACAGCGTTCGTACAAATAGATATCGAAGTTATTTATTTGCTTTTGTTTATTTACTTTGAGATATCTTGTCAACTTGTCAGTTGTAGTAATGTATGTTTGATATTTATAACAAAGCAAATATAAATTTTATAATTTTATTCATATTTAACACTTGATTTTTTTTTTATAATAAATTTTGAATTATAGAGCGAATCGCATAGGAGGGATAAATAAAGTGTTGCTAAATAAAACGTATTTTAAATCAACTGAAAAGAACGCATTGCTTGCTAATAATTCTTATACCTGACAGAGATAACACAGTAAAAATCAAACTAAAATAAAATTATATGAATGAATGCTTTGCGTTTCATTTAATTTACTAAATTATTTAAATTTCTTGGCTTTTTGTGCTAAGATTTTTCACTAAAGATATAACAGCCCATTGTTTTTTAAAACTGTTTAATATTTGTGAAAAAAAAATTCTCAATAAATATTAAAAAACTAAATAAGATTGGCTCATGTGTAAACGTGCAGGCTGTAAATGTTGGCAATAATTATTCACAGTGTACACGCAAAGAAAAAATATGGTTGAGGTAACCATAATCTAAGAGCAACATAATATGGTTGTATTATATGGTTGATAACAAAACATAGTATTGTTACATTTTCAACCATATTGTTGTCCAAAGTATAAACATAATTATGTTCAAATATAAAAATTGAATGGTTAAATTAAAATATAATAATATGGCTGAAAATGTCATGATATATAATTGAATTATAATATAGTCTCGTAAGTACAAAATTGTTCTGATAAAAAAACTGCTTATTTTTTTATTTATTAACGATTTGTCATAAAAATTATTTAAAAACATAAATTCATAAAAAATCAATTATTTGCTTAAAATAATAAATAAACGATTTCACAATTATGCTTCAAATACAAAAGTAAAGATTTATATGCTTACAATACATATATATTTATTTCAACTTTTTTAAATGTTTTGGTTCCCTTTTTATTTGTTTTCATATTTTAAATATTATTTTTTATTATTTATTTTGCACACAAATTTTTATTTTTCTCAATTTCTTTAACAATAAAAATTTCAAATTTTAGCTATCAGAAAAATTACTAAACTGTGAAGTACGAGAACAAAATATTTTTAAGCGTAAACATTATTCTGTTGCTTTTAATCATACTTTGATTAACAATAATATATTATGATTAAATACTTTATATTATTTTTAATAAGTTATAAAACTTTGGTTGTGGTTGAAATTTTTTTTAAGTTAAAACCAACCATGTTGCATTTTTGTCTACAGTAACCATATAATCGTTAAAAGTTAACTAAAAATGTTTATTGTGACTAAAGTTTTGGTAAAAACTACTATAATTGGTTCTCCGCAACTATACATTGTTACAAATAACATACTATGGTTATTGTGACCATATAACAACATCCCATCCATGGCTTGGAATGTAGTGTAAACATGATATAGTCATAGTTTATTCATAGCGTAGTCATTGTCTACTCATTTTTTAGTCGTCGTGTTTTCATGGTCTGTTTATGGTCAAGCCAAAGTTTATAAATCTTATTATAGCCCAGCTATTATCTCGTCATAGATTAGTCATAGTATGATTATACTTTAGCTTCATCTTATTCTACGCATACTGTTGTCGTAGTATATTTATATATTAGTCATACTACAGTCTAGACTAGAATTACACAGTCATAGTCCACGCAAAATTTGCCCACAGGTTAGATAGAGTCTTGTCATAGTCTTTTCGTAGCCTAGCTAAATTCTAGTGTTTTCTTTTCTAGTCATTGCTTATAACATTTTAGTCATATTACTTTCATATTTAAGCCATCGTTTCATATTCTTGTCGTAGTCTATTTATCTTATTAGAGCTTGATTATTATCTACCAAAATAGTTTCGCTATATTTTTTTCATTGTCTACCCAGTGTCCGATTATATTGTAGTAGCCATAGTTTATCAACAAGTTCATCAGGCTCTAATCATAGTAAAGTAACTCTATTCACAGAGTAGCCAGAATATAGACTGGTACTGTGTAGTCATTGTTTACAATTGCTAATTTATATGCTTTTGATATTTTAGTCATAGTCTAATCACATTATAGGTTTACTCTATTTAAAGTCTGTGTTCAAATTTTTGTCCACAATAAAGCGAAGACAAAAATCAAAGTTTAAGCAAAAACAACAATAACCAAGAGTATTCAATTTTTCTTTCTCCACTGTATACGGCTGAATTTTTTTGGCTCTTTTATACAGTTGAAAATCGGATAATAGAAAATAGCACGAAAAAAGATTTTATTTTGAAAATTAATTAATATAATCGGAGATTCCCTATGTTTAATTTAAATCAAGCAATTTTTTATTCAAAACTACACCTGATTTATTCAAATTAACGAATTTTATAAAAATTAACACAAATCTTCACAAAATAATTTCTTGAACCTACTTTAATTGTTTTCATATTTAAATTAAATTGATATTTTTATTGTCTCTATTACAGAAATATATATAAAAGTTTTTAATTAAATAATTTATTAAATCGATTAAAAATTTAATTAAATTTCCATATGAAAACAAGTAAAACATCTAATGGGTGTTAAAAATTTTTCTGTGTTGTTGTAAAAATTTTTTTTAATATAATCTGTTAATTTGCTTAGCAACAAATTCAGATATTGAGGCAAATTCTTTTAAATTAACAGACAGCACATGAAATTAGTTAAACTTACTTCTTAAAAGAAAGTTAAAAATGAATTTTTCACTGACCTTATTTTCTTTATTTTACAGAATATTTTTTACTTTACTAAAAGCTTGTGAACATCAAATAGTTGAAAAACTTAATAAATTTATTTGAGTGAAATTTAATGTGAATTAAATTAAACCACGGGAATGTTTAAATTAATTAATTTTGTTTTTTTTTTAAGTTTCGTGCTATTTTTATCCGGATTAAATTTTTTAAATCAACGATATTGATTATGGAGGGTAAAAGCACGAATCGTTGGCCATTTCGCTACTTCGTTCTTAGCTCTTCAGGAAACTTCTCACAAATATTTTACTGCCGGTTTCTCTAAATGCAAACGAACATTTCTTTCGCATAAACATTTCTTTCGTAAAAACAAAAACAAATTTTTATATTTTGTTTTTGTTTTCAATACAACTATGTAAAAGAACTGTTTCTTCGCATTTAGTGAAATCGGCTTGAAAGAAAAAATAAAAATAGTTACTGAATGTTTGCTGTGTTTTTGTATAGAACATTTTTGAGTTGTTATTGTCTTTTGTCTTATTGATTGAATGGAGTTCTTATTTAATCAATTTGGCTTTTGATATAAGACTTTCTAGTTTTCTGTACAAAATTTGGGTAAAATCCACTGATGAGCTATTTGAGTAATAGTGAAATGGCCATATGGATATGCTTTCCCCGCAGTAATACATTTCATTTTGTAGTTTAGTTTAAAATAATAGATATTTCATGAGAAAAAATAAAGCAAGCAGTTTTTTACGTGTGTTATAATGTATTTTTTTTTCTAATTCTAAACCATATTTCATTTTACCATATTTTGACAGAAATATTGTCTTGATTTTCTACCCATAACATTTTAGCATAAAGTCTTGTCTTCCCAATTCTGCAGGCGCCTACATTTTAATCAAAGTCCTGTCGTACTCTTTTAAGAGTAATTTTATCATATACAATCTAAACAAGTCGTAGTCTATTCATGCTTTAGAAAGAGTTTACCAAAGATGAAACGAAGATATATGTAATTTACAAATAGAATTTAATAAAAACCTCAAACACACTTCACTCAATATATTTTTTACTAACAAAACATTTATATGAAAAAAAACTTGTTAGATGGAAAAGTCACATTTTATTATGTAGTCCTTTGCACACGATTAAACATATTTTGCTTCATTTGAAATTCACAATACTCGAATAATATTCAATCAAAATTAGCTCTCGATTGCATACAAGGTTATGACAGTGTTATAAATTTTATTTAAATGCATGCTCAGTTTCTCAAATGTCACACTCAATTTATATAATTTTCTACATGAATAAATTTAATATTAAAACACAATTATTAGCTGAAATAATTGTTTGAATGTCAGTAGGATTTAATAAAAAATATAAAATTGAAATGGTGTAACTTGTTGGTAGGATATTCTTCTGCTGTCTTACAAAGACATCTCGTTAAAATAATTTCTAAGAAAATATAAATATATAAGAAACAAGTAAGAGGGCTATATTCGGCTATGGCGAATCTTAAATACTCTTCACCATCAATGTAAATCTAGTTTAGGGAAGAAACTCCAATAAAAAAAGCAAATATTGGGGTGACAGAGAATAAAAAAATAAAAAGAAATTATGGTACTGCATGTATATAATTTTACATAAAATGACATCGGCTCTTAATGGGTTAAGCAATTTTTTAAAAATATATTTTAAAAAATTTAAAAAATTTTCCCGTAGTCCCGTAGCTCGGAAAATATGGGTGAGCGCCATTTTTTTCACTTGATATTTTTTTCTTATTTTTTAATACTCCATTGCTGATGGATTGACGAAAATAAAACTCTAGTGCCTCGGTAAACTTGATTTCAACTATAACACGGACGGAGAGACAGAAATCGCTCAATCGACTTTGCAATGCATAAGAATTCAGAATATATATACTTTATGGAGTCGGAAATGAATATTGTAGAAATTACACACGCAGAAAAAGAACATGGTTGTTATATATTCACAATAACCATAGTATGTTCTTTGTAACAATGTATAGTTGCGGAGAACCAATTATAGATGTTTTCACCAAAACTATAGTCACGATAAACATTTTTTGTTAACTTTTAACGATTATATGGTCACTGTGCACTAAAAATGCAACATAATTGGTTTTATCTTAAACAAATTTTAACCACAACCAAGCTTATTAAAAATAATATAAAGTATTTAACCATAATATATTTTTATTAACCAAAGTATGGTTAAAAGTATCAGAATAATGTTAACGCTTAAAATTATTTTGTTCTAGTACTTGACAGTTTAGTAATTTTTCTTTTAGCTAAAATTTGAGATTGTTTTTTATTGTTATAGAAATTTAAAAAAATAAAAATTTGTGTACAGAATAAATAATTAAAAATAATTTGCAAAATATGAAAACAAATAAAAAGGGAACCAAAACATTTGAAAAAAGTTGAAGTAATTATGTATGTATTGTAAGCATATTTTTTTGACAAATCGCTAATAAAAAAACAATAATCAGTTTTTTATATCAGGAAAATTTTGCACTTACGAGACTATATTATAATTCAATTATATAACATGACATTTTCATCCATATTATTATATTTTAATTTAACCATTTAATGTTTATATTTGAATATAATTATATTTTTACTTTGGACTACAATATGGTTGCAAATGTAACAATACTATGTTTTGTTAGCAACCATATTATGCAACCATATTATGTTGCATTTAGATTATGGTTACCTCAACCATATTTTTTCTTTGCGTTCATACGGAATGGAAAACTTAGTTATATCAGTTATTCACATTTTGTGGTAAAGGGTGTAAATTTATCTAAGTTCATTTGAATACAAGCACTTGAGTTTTTAAATACGAGTCTGTGCGCCTTAAAGTACTTGTTGTTTTTCTGAGATCTGTCGTAGTTATTTAAAATTAATTAAATTTTTTTTGTGTTAATGAAAAGAGGGCACACTTCACCCTCAAGTAAAAAAAATCAATTCAAGTTTAAATGTCATATTTTTTACCCTACACTTTATGGGTGGATATTATTCATTTAAGCTGATTTATGCATCAAAATAATAAAAAAAAATTTATTATTATAATTTTATTGCTTTTAAGTAAATATAGTTATTGTACCAAAAAAGTAAAAATTTTTTTTTTTCAAAATCTATTAGCCTTTAATTAGTTGAAAAATCATTTTCAATTTTAGAGAAATAAATTAGCGGAGTTCTACAAAATTTGTCTCAGTCCATATGCCTTTAATAAAATAAAATAAGGGCAAATCAATAGATAAATTATTTGCTTTAACTTCCTTTTAGGATGAAAGTTAAAGTAAGAGAATTCAAGTTAAACTTTAAAATTATCGTGTTAGTTTCTAGAATAAATTATTAAAAACACCGTTATTGACTATTACAGATGAAAGCTACCGCCATTTTGCTACCGCTCACTTAGCTCTTCAGGAAACTTCTTACTATTATTTTAAATGAACTAAATATTTTTGTCTAAACAATAAAGTAAAAGGTAGCATGTCATATTATCAAATGACGTAATATCCATGGACATTGTATCGTTTCTAGTATGGACATTGTGTCACTTACGAAAGTGTTATAATATCCGCACTTACCAAAGATGTCTTTCACAGTTGGCCTATTATGGCGGGGCTTAAGGATTTTATCTTATATGGTATATCCAACATCGGCTACGCTTACCAAAGGTTTAATGCAAGCCAGTTTGTAAAAACGTTGCATATTTCTTACATATAATACCAAAAAATATCTCTATAATACTCTTGGACGTTATGACTCTACGTTGTTGGACATTATGTCACTTTCTGGTGTTACATTCTGTTCATGGACATTGTTGGATGTTATGACATGTCACCACAGCAATGGCTTCGCTTACAAAAGATTTCCTGTCCATGGACATTATGTCACTTTTTAGTGTGACATAGTGTCTATGGACATTATGTCCTTGAATGTTATGACTTACCAACTAAATAAAATTTTGTTAATTTTACAGAATTTTTCCTAATGTTTTTACTAGATTTTGGTGAAATAAACAGTTTTTTTTCTAAACAATATTAAAAAAGATTTATTTAATAGTGAATGGATTTTTTCGCTAATATGACCTATAAAATTTAGTTCAGTATATAAATATAGATATAAATTTTTTGTGGGGTGTGTGGCTACAAGGGTGGCTTGAGACATCAAATACGCTTTTAAAAAAACCAGCGTTGATACTTGAATCTGTTTATAATCTAAGGTCCATTAAATAAACTCACAATTAGATTGAATATACGTTTCCTTGTTACTCGAAAAACTAGTTCCTTAGCCCCTAGTCAAAAAAAAAAAAAAAAAAAAAAATATTTTTTTCTTTACAGGTGTATGGGCTACACACAGTCAATCTTGCTTGTGTGTTTAACAAAAGTTGGAAGAACTGCTGTATCTATCAAAGACCTTTTATGTGAATCAATTACGCTCGCTTGATGCAATAAATTTACAAAATATCAATGAAAAAAGTAAAGCATGTCAGCAAGGCTGATGTGAGTACTTTATTTTGTTTTAATCAACTTAGAGTGCTTTGATGTTAACAGTTAATTGACATTTACAACTGTTGGTAAAAATGTATTCCTTGAGATTCTATTACATATACAATAAACAATATGACAACATAAAAACATACACACATATATACATACATTAATAGTTTAATACATATGCACATACTATATATATATATATATATGTACATATGTACACACATATACAAAAGTATTGGGTCTTTTTTAAGACCCATCCCAGTTAGCATTTGGAAGATTGTTTTTGCAAAAATCACCGAAGTGAGTCTTTTAATACTACCCAAGATGACTTAAAACTGATTAATCAGTTGTGCGCTTAAAAAGAGACTCGAATATAATTACGAAAAACATAAAGAAAGTGACTTGTTTAAAAAGCAATATGTACAGAAAGCAAATGTTTGAAACTATCCTGTTCTTAGAATTATTTTAGAGACATATTTAACGCAGCCTAGCGATGAAAAAATTATTCAAATATTTTGTTTTTAAAAAGAAAATTTATTTTTTTGGAATCTCTTATATATTAATTTACTTTAATTGTGCTTGATTCCTTCAAAATTTGGGTAAAATCCACTGATGAGCTATATACGAGCAGTAGCGAAATGACCATATGGATACACTTTCCCCGCAGTAATACATTTCATTTTTTAGTTTAAAATAATATATACAGGCATGTCACAAATTCTGATCGGAATGGTTTTAATTCCGTATTCACAATTCCGATCGATTTTACTTAATTCTAAAAAATACTTAATCTCCCCCTTTTTATTTAAATGTGGCAATATTGCGCACACATATTAAAAGTTAATTAGAAGCGCAAATAACAAAATTTCAAAGAAACTAAATTTCACTCTGAAATTTAAAAGTGGTTTCATTCCTAAGAAATTATTCGTTTTCCATTTTCTAAAGAACCAATTAATGGAGTTGAAACCACTTTTGATCGGAATTGAGTTCTGTGACATGCCTGATATTTATATTTGAAAGAATCAAGCACAACTAAAGTAAATTAATATTTTATATTAATTTTTCATTTTTTGTAAAAATATGTCCAGGCATGTTCTGAATTCCACACGAAATTGTCACTTGTTTTTGTAAAAAATAGTTTTTGAAAAATGAAAAATATAATATTAAAATTTCTTGTGGAATTTGGAACATGCTGGGTCATTTCGTAAACAAAATGGAGATACAAATGCAAAATAAGTTTTTTTTAATGAATTTTTTTTAAATTAATTTTTCTAAATTTGAATTTTAAGAAAATTAGATATAACACGCCATCGAGTGTAATAAAAAACAAGCAAAATATTATTTGCCATGTTTGATCTTGAGAAAATCCGATTAGAAATGTCCGAATAATATGATGTGTAAAAAAAAGTCAACCGTATACAGGAGAAAGAAAAATAAAATTACTGTTGGTTATTGTTGTTTTTGCTTAAACTTTGATTTTGTCTTTACTTTATTGTTTGGACAAAAAAGTGTTTTATCTCTTTTTAATAAAAAATTTTTTCTTTCTTTTATAACATATTTTCCGAAAATTTTACTAAAATGCGTTTGAAATCTGTTTTAATATTTTATGAATAGTAAAGATAGTTTTTAAATGAATTATTTCTATATTTTCAATTTTGGCTTAAGTTCGTTATTTTTTGTGACAAGTTCTAAAAATAACTAAAACTTAGATACCAGCAGAATTAAATGGAGTTTCTAGATCGCTACAACCTTCATCGGCATTCTTCGTATATATGCATCTACAAGATAGTTATCAATTGTGACTACTATTTAGATGAAGTGAAATATAAGAAATATTAATACATTCATAAAGTTATTTTTTTTATATTTATTTCTCTACATTAATTATTAAAGTGTTGGTTGGCAAGATCTATGTATCGTCTACTATCATAATTCTACTTTTTTTCTACTGGCTTAACAAAAAAAAAAAAAAAAAAAAAATTTAATTTATTTATAAAAAATAAATTAAATAAAATCTATATAAAAATTGTTTATTTTGTCAAATACATGGTCACTCTAGCAAGTATCATATGTAAACAAAAATATATCTTCAAATTAATTTATACATTAATAATTTTGTCGTCCCAGTTGTGTATATACCGTTATATAGAATAGAATAAGAAAGAACAGGATAAGTTATTAGACTAACGTCTGTACCTAGCAGTAAGCCCTTATCAGACCATGGCTCGAACGACCATGAATCTACTCCTTGCTATAGGAATGGAGCCTATCCTTTAACTCCTCTGTTAAGAGTGCAACAGCACACTTCCATCTATTCAGAATGGAACAGAAATAGACTAATTTAACTACAACCACCACGTGTACTCCGAAGGGATCTCACTATTAACCGGCTACGACTAGTAATATGATCAAAAAATGACTCGAAAAAGTTTCGTATTTGATTATAAGTATGATTAAAAACAGAAAATGAAAGAAAATGCGTCAAAAACACGAGCCATATGGAACTCGTTCAGAAGAGTCTCGGCAAGGGTACCATTCATTCATCATTTTTGACTCTAAAATTCTAAGAGTAAAAAAGACTCGAATATAATAAATAATTAATTTTTTTTATTCGAATAATCAGTACATGACATCAAAATTTGAAAATGATTTCGAACATACGGTCACCGGGTCCGTTTTTGACGAAGCACGATCTGGACGTCCAATTTCAGGCCACTTTTTTGAGCATTACTGCCCGTTTCATATATAACGTAGATATTTAGTTTTGGCCTCTAAGGCTGCAATTTCTGCAGGTGTATCAGCGTAAATAAGTCAGTTTACATGGCCCCACAGTAAATAATCCAGAGCAGTCTTGAAATCTATATATATCCAAATTGTGATTTTATTAAGTCGATGGTTGAGGTTGCCGTCTAATACATGGCTACATTCTGTCACCTGAATCCATGTCATCCATATTTACAAACAAAAAAATCATTAGTCAAGTCAAGGTGAGATATTACTCACTACCTACCAATACACGAGCTCGGCTGTATTTATGAATAGTTGATGCTTTTTTTTGTTTTATAATATAATCTTAGGGTCTGTTGTGACTTCGTTTCACTCCATATGCCAAAAATGAACTCCATCGCTTTACCTAATTTTGTGTCTATAAGTTGCGTGAATTTTTGACTGATTTTTAATGATAAATTAAAATAGTTAAATAGCACTGTTCAAGCGTCACACTATTCATGATGAATAGATCAATGAATTTTAAAAACTGAGCGCAGTATGACTTTCTTACTTATTATCTAAACATACAGACACACAAAAAGATTATTTGTATTATGTTTCTTGCTTTAAACGGTAAACAAACTACAAAAATATTTTTTCGTTCGAGTGCTTCTAAAATCAATATGTGTCAGTTAAAATTTGTGGCAACATTTTAGATTGTCTATCATTTCAAAATTGAAACATTTTCAAAAATTTTTAAGATTAAAAATAATTAATGTTTGTTTAATCTTAATTTGTTTGCCAATTCAGGGACTTCTTTCTTATCAATGTGAGTGGTATCAACAACCAACTAAAACTTGTGGTCATATAATTTGAGCAGATTATTTCTCAAAAGAGCTTAACTACAATTTTTAAAAAATATTAAAATTATCTTTGTACTTTGATCAGTAAACTAAGCAGTATTTAATAACTACAGGCGAATGCGGTTATAACGAACTGTCAAGGGGACGATCATTTTGTATTCGTTAGAAACAGAATTCGCATACATCAAAACTTCCAAAAATAAATAATTTATTTTTATTTGTCTTTAACAGTGTCTATTATTAAAATAGAGTAAAGCTAAATGACAGGTGATAGTTAAATATAACCAAGACAAAGTGTAATAGGGATTTTAGGATAAACATGTTTATTTGTACGAGTATAAATACTTTTTCCAAGACGCACAATGTTTTGATCCCATATAATGATGTAAGAAAAATAGAAGGAGTTCTCTCAGAGTGTTGTAATTTGAAACATCGCACAAAGGATGTATTATGTTTGAAGCAAGCACACTAGGTCCTGCCATATACTCATGTCAATACGCAGAAAAAATATGGTAGTTGTATGGTCACAATAACCATATTATGTTCTTTGTAACAATGTATAGTTGCGGAGAACCAATTATAGTTGTTTTCACCAAAACTTTAGTCACGATAAAAATTTTTTGTTAACTTTTAACGATTATATAGTTACTGTGCACTAAAAATGCAACATGGTTGGTTTTAACTTAAAAAAATTTCAACCACAACCAAAGTTTTATAACTTATTAATAATAATATAAAGTATTTAACCATAATATATTATCACTAATCAAAGTATGGTTGAAAGTAACAGAATAATGTTAACGCTTAAAAATATTTTGTTCTGGTACTTGACAGTTTAGTAATTTTTCTGATAGTTAAAATTTGAAATTGTTTTTTATTGTTATAGAAATTGGAAAAAATAAAAATTTGTGTACAGAATAAATAATTAAAAATAATTTGCAAAATGTGAAAACAAATAAAAAGGGAACCAAAAAATTTACAAAAAGTTGAAGTAAGTATGTATGTATTGTAAGCATATAAATCTTTTTTTTTTGTGTTTGAAGCATATTTGTGAAATCGTTTATTTGTTATTTTAAGCAAATAATTTATTTTTTACGAATTTATGTTTTTAAATAATTTTTATGACAAAAAGTTTTTAAAAAATCAATAATCAGTTTTTTATATCAGAAAAATTTTGCACTTACGTGACTATATTATAATTCAATTATATATCATGACATTTTCAGCCATATATTATATTTTAATGTAACCATTTAATGTTTATATTTGAACATAATTATGTTTATACTTTGCAAATGTAACAATATTATATTTTTTTTTTGCGTGAATATATAGAGTTAGGGTTTGCTCAACGGATAACTTCTTAACTACTCTTACGTTCGTAATTTTTTCTGCAGCTTTAGTTATAGCATTAGCCGAAGTTGATGTAATGAGTTTATCAACTTGCTTCTTTTTAGACCGCTGCAATGCTCCTTCATAACTTGCGTAAGGTCGGCCTATACCACTATTTGTATTTGGAACCTAATGCAAACGGAATTCAATTAACTTGAATTTGTGATATTGTATAACAAAAAACATAGCAAACTTCTTGATTAAATATTTCACTATCTAACCAGTCGTTCCTCTCAGCTTCAAATCTACTTCTCATAAGCTAGTGTTTGGTGTATGTTACTTTAAATATCACAGTAGTTGTTTTATACCCTGTTCAGACAAACGATTTAATTACGCAGTTAAGGAATTAACGCAATTAAGGCCTTAATTGAGCTCAATTTACAATATAAGAAGTCAATTAATAAATTGAGCAATTAGTACTTAATTGCATTACTAATTGAATCAGATGCGAAATGAAACCCTTGCCAACAAGTGTGTTTACTCTGAGAACTATGTTCAGTGAGAAGAAAAAATTCATAAAATTGACAAGCCGCAAATAAAAATATAAACAAATATATAAAAAGAAAATGGCGGGTCTAACGAAAATGGCTTTTGACACTTCTAACTTCAAAGCAACAACGAAAAGAAAGTAATAAAAAGAGAAATCAGCTGGGCAGACGACACTACCCAGTAAAATAAATATGCCTTGTGCTAATTGGATAAGCTTATTTAAGCACGTGTAAACATCAAATTAAATTGCGCAATTATAATTTAATTAACTCAATTAAGAAAACATGTCTGAACAGGGTATTATTTCGCTTTAACTCCAGCTACTGATTAAAAATATTACGATACCGAAAGGTTCTTAATTCCAAAAAACATTCACCAAAGAAATTCAAACATAATTATATATACTTGCAGGAATAATTTACAAAAATGTTGAAAAAGTATTTTTTTATCTTTTTTTTTAATTCACTCTTAAAGTTTATCTCTGTTGTAAAATCCTGACATCCGGTACTTTACATATGGCCAATAATGATCAGTTGTGTAGTTCTAAGCAGATATCAGAGTTGCATTTTTAATTTTTTTAGTGACCGTTATCAAATTGAATTTGGCTGCTATATTGACACGCAAAATGACGGTGATATTCCCGAAATCTATTATTTTGCATATAAACTCTAATTTTGAATTGCAATAAATCAATTATTGCTAAACACTGTTCAATAATATTTTGCAAATAATCTAATCAAAATGTTTTCTCTCAAAATATTATCAAAAATGTGTTGCATTATTACATCATTTTTAACAATGTTTTTTCAAACTGGTAACAGTGTGGGACGCACTAAAAAGTGTTCGCTATAAAAAAAGAATCTTAATAAACGTAGTACTTTGCAGGGAAACTTTGAGGTAATTTAACGGAACAGTCGAAAAATGTTTACTTTTGACATATTTCTTTATAAACGGTATTCTTTATAATTGTGTTCGACTGTATTTTAAGCACATAACAGATTAGATTTGCTTTAGAATTTCAAACATAACATTTTGTTTAAACTTTTTATCTCAATTATTTTTAAACTTTTAAGTTGGACAAAGCTATAGAAAAATATTTGTTTTCAGAAAACTAAAACAACAGCAAAGCTATTGAAGGTTAAACAAGATTTTACAGTGGGCTAGTAAAAAATATATTCCATTGATTTTGATTTTTTATCCATAGCGAATTTATTCGCTAAACCTATGTCGTCTTTAGCAATCATGTGCCGGTGCAACCATTCAGGTCCCAATATGCTGTAATTACGACAGGACTAGAACTCATGTGAGTTTTTTTTAATATCTATTGCTTTTGAACCAACTCTAGTCAAGATTCCGAAAGGTTTTAACAGTTGCTACTAACATTTAATTGCATTTGAAGAAATTTATCCATTATTCTCAGATAATTTTGGGATTTTAACTCATGGTTTTTTCTTTAACAAACATACAAACACCGCTTCGAATACAGTCTGCTAGTCTTCTTAATATCTTATAAACAATCTAACATTTTTAATGAGTAATATCAGCTTTCATTACTACAGGTGTGGAAAAGATTTTTGAATTTTATATGAAGTAGCCAGCAATCGAAGCTGGAAAGATTACAGTTCTTTGTATAGACTTTAATTTTCCAGTGGGTCCCATGCGCCATCTATATGCGATTAGAGCTTTAAGGGAAAAACATGGCCGCACTAACCTCTTGTGAAAATATTTATCCTTTAGACAATTTTTTTTAACATTCGTATTGAGCGAACATCATTCAGATGCAATCTAGGACTGTGTTAATTATACATAAACTTAAGCGAAAATAAAATTATTCATTTCGTAATATAAATTATTTTTTTATATCATTGGCTGATATTCTTTAAAATATTGTTATAAAAATTGTTTGGTTATAAGCAATGAATGAATTAAAAGCAATAATTTAAAATTAAAACAAAACAACAAACTAAAATGTAAATGAAATGGACAGACACTTGTACCATCATATAGTATCATTAAATAAATTTTTATATTTATATAAATAACAATGTATTAAAATGAATACAAATTAAAATAAAACTAAATAAATTATTAGTTTTCCTATTCATAAAATAATTTTGGAAATTGAGATAACAATAAAATATGCTACAGAAATATTTTGCTTCAACTAATAAACTACCTTATTTAATGGCAGTTAAAACTTTGAATTAAAAATTTTTTTTAATATTTTTTACATTCTTCTGCATTAAGGCGGTCACACACAGATTTACATTTCTTTTAATTTTATTAATTGCTTATAATTCTCAATCAGTTTTGTTATACCCTTCACCACAAAAAGTGGAAAAAGGGTACATAAAAGTTTGTCATTCAGTGTGTAATTTCTAGAATAGCCTAAGAAGTCGGCATAGCGAAGTCTATTAAGCGATGTCCGTCTCTCCGCCGGCAAACCTGATTTCACAAAAAAAAAATAATAATAATAAATATAAATAATAATAAATATATATAAAATTTGATTAGATTTAGTGTCGAAAGAGCTGATATTGGAAATCATCATGATCGGTCCATGCCCTTAGAGGCAGCAGGGAAAACACCACGCCTACTTTTAATTTTTTAATGTCATTTGGAGCAATAACGTTACTCCAATAAAAAAAAAAATAAAAAAAAAAAATAAATATATGGTGCGATAAAGAACTAAAAAAATAAGTAAAAACATTAAGTGAAAAATTGACGCTCGCATATATATTCCGATCTACGGGGCTCTGAAATTTTCAAATTTTTTTAAATATCAATATGGGTATCATTTTAAAGCTTTTGAAAAGACCTATAAGGAAATACTAAATTTTTGTAAAAATTTTTAACCCATTAGAGCCGATGTCTTTTTTATGTAAAATTATATACATAGGTATATGCACTACTTAATTTTTTTTTATTTTTTTATTCTCTGTCAAGCCAATTACTTCACTAAATTAGATTTACATATATGGTGAAGGGTATAAATATTCAGCATAGCCGAATATAGCGCTCTTTCTTGTTTTTATGAACATTTCTTTACAAATTTTAATGGTACTGAAAAAATCCCAAGCATGATTTGAAAATTATTTATGTATTCTCTACTTAGCAACATCCTATTGAGACCACATTTTTCATTAATGCCATACCTATTTAACAAAACATATTGATTATGATTATATCCATCGACCATTACGCAAGCTCTGGCTTCTTCTTTTAAGAATTTAGGCCCAATGATGCTTTCAGCGTAGATATCGCATCAAAATATGCATTTTCTTGGTCGTAGGGTTTGTTATGGTGTAGTTTTACTCCATATGCGATTAATTTGTTAAGTAAAATACACCTTAGGAAAAAAATTTGCCTCACTGCTGAACACCATTTAATGTCTTTAGTTGCGCAAATTGTTGATTGTTTTTTAATTTAAATTGATAAAGTTGTTTAAGCGTCAATCTAGTAAAGATAATTTGCCAGAGTACTTTGTTTGACAGTAAAATAGAATGATTTCTTAATTTGCATAAAAAACTTTGTGCTATTTTTTAAATTATCCTGATTAAATTAATTACCGATATTGATTATCGGCACGTCTCGATGGACATTTTGTTACCGCTTACTTAACTCTTCAGGAAACTTCTGACAAACATTTTAAATAAACTAAAGATTCTTGTCCAAACAATAAAACAGAGTTAAACATCAAAGTTTTAGCAAAAACAACAAGTACCAACAGTAATTTTATTTTTCGTTCTCCACTGTATACGGCTGACTTTTTTTCGGCTCTGTTATTCAGTTGAAAGAGCATGTAAAATAAAATATCAAATAACACTATGATAATTTATTTCTATGCACAGGCTCTTCTCAAATTATTGAATTAAAGACATGGGCAAATTTTGTTAAATTATTTAATTTTCATAAAAAACTTTGTGCTATTTTTTAAATTAACCCGATTAATTTAATTACCTATATTGATTATTGAGGGTCAAATAATATTGAAATTGCCTTCACTTTTAAACAAATTCCGCTCTTAAACGTTATTTAGAATAACACTGAGACCGCACTCGTAAATATATTTCGTTGTTATAACGTTATTAAAGTTATGTGTAAATTATAAAATATAACAACTTTTTATGGAAATCGATAAATTAAATTTTACTGCAAGGCTTCCAGCAGTAGATACCTTTGCCAACTTATGAATAACACAAAACTATAAGAAACAATGGCCGAGAATATATTTACTCTAGTTACCTGAATCCGAAATAATAAAGTGTAAAAAATGACTTTTTATTTAATAACACTCAAACCTTTAAGGTCTCGTGTTTTAATATAAAAACGGCGAATCAAGCACAATAAAACAGAATAGATAACCATGACAAATCTGCCCTAATACACTCACTTACACATGTTACAAAGTCACATATTTACCCCTTTGACCTGCATACAGTTGATGATATTTTAAGGTAAAAAAAATAAAACTCTATTCGCTTTGCTTAAAAGCCAGGGTCATGGCCGCTGCAGTGCTTTTTGTTTATTTAAAACATATATTTAATTATATTCTAAATATTATAAAAACTACTTTTACTTTTTCAATACACATATTTCTTATCTGTGGATTTAAATATGTGTATGTTATTAAAATCATTTTTTTTTGTATTAAATTAAAATTCAATAATATTTTTCACTTTCGTTTTAATAGCACGTGCTTTCGGAGCAACAACAACACTGCAACTAAACAAATCCATGTGCTTGATGTATTAAAATAATGTTTTTTATTTTTTTTTTACTTCCCTTCCATGTCACATACATTTACATTTTAATGTCTGTTTGTACGTGTATAAATTGTTGTTGGGTAAAAGCATAAAGAGTGAAATATTTTTTTATTTGCAACAGCCACCTGAGGAATACCAAAATTGTTCATGCTCTCATTCATAATTACCAATTTTCTCTGTTGTTTTTATCTATCACTTGCCACTGGGGATGGGTTTTGGAAATTTTCACATTGTTAAAATTGTACTTTTTACTAAAATAGGGTTAAAGGTACAAATGGTAACTGTGGTGTTATTTTCATAATATCACAAAAATATTTTTTAATTAATTTAAAATGTGGAATAATATGACGACTAAACGGCATTATTGGGAGGCATTTTTGCTCGTGAATACTTGCTTCTAAGATTAAAAAGAATGAATTTTTTCATTTTGTGTTTATAAAAAAAAATATCGTTTAGTAAGAACTGTATTGACGCATGGTCAGCTCAGTCGAATATCCACTGCTTCAGAGAAGAGCTAGGCCTTGTATAATATGAATCGTCAAAATGGTATAAGATTTTTTGATTCTGTTTCACGTAATTATCATATATATGAAAAAATTGTTGCAATTGTGTATGTGTTTATAACTCATAAAAGGTCAAACGGAATTCGATTAAATTTGTAGAGCTTGCACGAAATCGGTCGAAGCCTTCATGAGTTATGACTATTAATAGGTGGGGTGTCGCAAAGCCATAGGACATAAAGCCATATGGCGGTAAGTCCCATTCCATTGAGACATAAGGGCATATGCCATATAATGAGACTTAACGCCATAAATTTTTTTCCGAAAATGAGACATTAAGCCATATTTTTAATAATGATTGCATGTCACCCTATTTTATGTAAAATATACATTTTATTTTATAAAACTAAACAAGGGGGAGGAGGGGAGGGGGGGGGGTGTTGTGCTTTAGTCCCATGGTAGATAAGGCCATTTTTTTTCATTTGAATGAGAGATAAAGCCATAATGGCCAGCGGCTTTATCTCTCATTTCAGTTCCTGAGGCACTAAAGTTAAGTATTCAAATCTGGCTTCGCATACTAAAGTTTTTCTGCGTGGAGTTTTTTCCTCCAGTAGGACGCGGCAGTAGCTTCGCTGAATAAAGTTTTCCTGCGTGTGTCACAAGAATAAAAAAATGTTTTCCAATGATAACTAAGGATTTTTCCTTTCACAAAATGTTTGCAGTTGTAATTCCTGGAGCCTAGAAATTTTGGATTTTTTGAAATCATTAATTTCATAGATAAATAGGCATATTTAGTGAAATAAGGCACTTGTAACGCAAAATATCAAATGGGACATATAACCATAATGGCTTTATGTCCCATTTCACTAAAATTGACATAAGACTTAAGGCCATATCAAAATTATGGCTTTATGTCCTATGGCTTTGCGACACCCCACCCTATTAATATAGTTTTTTATTAGACCTTTTAATTATTTATATTTTTATTTATTTAACAAACACAAGGTCTTTATCTTTATTTTTTTAATATTTAGCTAATCCTTTGTGAGCATCATCAGGAAAAACAAAGGAGTAGCAAAATATTGAAAAAATAAAAATAATTGTTAAAAAAATTAGAATATAGTAAGTTATGAGTTTTTGTGACAACATGTGATTTTGGCCATACAAAAAAAAAAAAAAAAAAACAAACGAGCCCTGAATTTTTGTAATAGAAATTTTCTTAATAATGTGCATTGCTTAGAGCAATATTGTATCGATTAGGAGAGTGGGAATGATACCTCTCATATAAATTAAAAAGTTTTTTAAATGAGTGATAAGACGGAAAGGAGAGAGAGAGATATAGCCATTTCATTAGTTATTTTTCTTCGACGGCGAATATGCTAAGAAGTACGATGAAGGAAGCTGCATGCTGTAATGTGAATTCTGAATATGAATTTATAGCACTAAAGAAATTCTCTTTTGATTTCCACAGAGCTTGAACCCTGGCCACCCCGTTTAGTAGTCAACGTGCTTACTACTATGACTTAAGCAGAGTAACTTCCCGTCATATTAGAAGCCTGCTCCAGTTTACTGACAAAGCGATAATAGTCATACTAAAGAAATTTGTTCAGAATAAATAATTAAAAAAAAATTTTTTTAATTTTTTTTGTCAAAAATAAAATTAAAGTATTTTGATATATCCCTGGTTCAGTGCGTAAATGCAAAAAAATTCTTGCAAAAAAACCGACTTTAAAACAAATTTCATCTGCCAGTCTAAAACGGTCCAAAAGTATGGCCACATACAATTAATTGTTTTTATTTTGCTATGAAATTTAATGTCTATTAAATTTAAAATAAATTAAAAAAGTACCTGACAGATTTTAGTTTTACTAAAGCATTCCTGCCATCTCTGACATAAAAGGTGAACAAAAAAGTTATTGGCCACCTGTGAGCTTTAAAACACAATTTTCGAGATAACAGAATTTGTTAAAAAAAAAAGTTCAGCATTTTTTGATTCAATAAATTAAATTGGCCACAATTGTTTCATTAAATCCTTTTCTTTTTTTTTATTTCCTTTTCAAGAATGTGTCTCACTTGGGTTGTGACATCTGCTGCTGCATACGTAGAAAACAATATTTGTTTTCATTTATTTTAATACATACAAAAGCTTTGATATGTTAACAGGTAACTAAAGCTTTTAAAGCTTTGTTATTTAATTTTTTTCTAACAGTAAAAACTTTCAGTATTGAAATCTTTGTGAAAATATTTTAACATAAAGTTTTGAGTGCAAGTGTAGTAAGGACATGAACCAAAAAAAAAAAAAAAAAAAATTGAGAATACCGTTATTATTAGCTCCGCTCCAATACTTTTTGGGTAAAGTTCGGTAAAATGAGAGTAAACAAAATCATCAATTGCCCAAAAGTACAGGAACATGAAAAACCAAACTTCTATCTCAGAACGAGATGTCAAACAAAATGTATATGCAGTTGTTAACTGCAAAAATAAAAACTCAAATGTTTTATATGTTTTTAAATTTATATTATTATTTTTTGGGATAAAACTTGTAAATAACAGTTTTTGTAGATATTTGTTGTATATGAAACAGAATTTTTTGTAGTTGCTACTGTGTACTTTTCACCCAGCTGATTGTTTTTCTGCTTACACAATCTACCCAAAGAAAAATTCTGGGCTGTTTCGTGCTGAAAGAAGAAGAATTTTATTCTCTCAAAACTTTCTCTTCTTGTCAAACTTGTAGTACGGGAACAGTTTTCGGTAACATTGGGAACCCACGGAATCCTAAAGTTGAGTACGGGAAAGTACCTTTTCCAAAGTTTGGCCACATTCATTAATTTACATTAACTAAAAGAACACCCTTTAATTTTCAAATCCAATTTATTATTTGTTATTAACACCCTTTAATGTAAAATTTTAAATGTTTTTACTTTTTATTATACCAGATAAAATCTAATTTTCTAGTCTTTGTATACAACGATTCAGTTTGGCTACATGCATAAAATTACATCAAATATTAGGACACACTTTAATTTCCAAATTCAAATTTAAACCAGCTGTTAAAGCGGAGTTAGCAATATAGGTTCCTTGTAAATTTAAAAAGTTTAGCCGCATACATCAAATCACATCAACTATTGGGACACCTTTTAATTTCCAAATTCAAATTTTGTACTTAATGTTTTAGCGGACTTAGAAGAATAGGGTTTTTGTAAATTTCAACCGTCTCTGTACAACAACAAATTTAACGAACTATTGGAGTAATCTTTAATTTATAATTTTGAGCATTTATACTTATTATAATAACGGTCACAGCAATCGATATTTTTCCTAATTTTCAAGCCGATATAGGTCACTTAACGCCACCTTTGGTGACACCCCTTGAGTTTTCGATTTATATTTGTATTACTTTTTGCTATTTGTGATCCACAGTGATACGCAGGTTTTTTAAAATTTTAAAGTGATGCCCCTTGTATGGGAACACCCTTTAATTTTAATATTATGAACTGGTTTTCAATTTTTAAACATACCCTTTCATATAAGGAAAATACTTTCAAAATCGGTTTAGAAATGACTGAGATCTATGGGTACAAATATAAAAAAGCAGCATTCAGATGAATTGATAACCTCCTTTTAACTTCCATCAGTTATAAATAAAGTGAAAGCTCCCGTGGGCGGACACCGACGGTCAGAGCAGATTTGTCCGTTGTGGAGAGGTGTCCGTCTACAGGAAAGTTGATTAGAAATGGTCGGCATTCACTGCTATTAAATATTCTATTATGTATTGATATGTAAGTGAAACAAATTTGAATGCTTACTCGGAAATCGAAGGGACTGAAGAAATTGTCCGCTCAGTAGAGGTGTCCGCTTGCGAGATGTGTCCGCAAGTAGAGTTTCCACTGTATATACAGCTGACGCTTTAGAGTCAACAAAACTTGTGTTTACTTTTGAGAAAATTATAAATTTGTATACTGATTCTTAAAGCAGAATCTGGTATAAATTTCAAGTCGACTTTTTCTCAGCTGAAGCGTTAGAAATAAAAAAAAAAAAAATTTAATGACAGTTTTAAAACTATACCTTCTTAACATATGCAATTTTTTTTTATAAATAAATATTCTGCTTAAACTCCCCGATTAATATTTAATGTGTTTTCTGTAACAGAGCAAATACTGCATTCGAGTAAACAAAAGTTTAACTATTTTAATAAATAATTTATTAGAAATTAAATTTTAAATTCATTTCGTATTCTATCTCTTGCCATGTATAAATGGATTTGTGTATTTGTGATACATTGAAAGCAAATTGTATTTACCTTATGAAATGGTACAAGAAAAATTAGGATTAAAAAAATAAGAACTTGTCATTCTAAATTGAAAATCTTATTTGCTTTTACTTAAACTCTTGATTGCATATGCAGGACATGCACAAATAATCCTTTTATTTTGTGTGTGTTTTTTAATGTTATTGTTGCTTTTGATGCTCAACATTGACATCCTTCTATGTTGGCTAAGCAAGTTTTAAATACAAGAAAAAGCAAAAAAAAAAAAAAATAAGTAGAAAGAAAAATAGAAGGAATACATATTCAAATTTAGAAGTTTTTTTATTCATTCTTTCTTGTTCTGTTTAAGTTTCAAAATGAAAAAGAAATATTATGTTTTTTAGATGTCTAAAGGTATGGTCAGATTAGTCAAATATTTGACCAAAAAAGCGTAACCACTATTTTTACAAATGTTTATTCAATCTTTCCTGACACGTATCATTACGAGTAACGATTTATAATATAATAAATGTAATATCTTACCCTTTATCATTGAGTTGCATATTATAATTCTTATTAAGTATTTGAGAAAGACAAAATTTGTTTCCCATAATTTAGTGGTTACGTCTTTTTTGTCAAATATTTGACTAATCTGACAGTACCTTAACTTATATGCTTCACGTGAGTACATTGTATGTTAACCTATTTTTTTAACTTCTTGGACGTACTGCTTTTAAGTTATTAATACCCTTAACCCGGTATTCCTCGCTGTCTTTTATTTTTAAGTATATGTGTGTTTTCCTTATAATAGTATGCAGTATCACATCTTCTTCTAGTTAGATAAAGCAATTAGTAGTCATAATGGCTGGTGGAAAGGAACTTACTGCCCACTTTTTCCAAATATATATTTTTTTAAATGAATTTGCTACATTAATTGCGTGACTGTTTCAACAGGCGGATCTATGCTTCATGCAACAGTAAAAGGATCAAATATATATAATTAATATATCACAATAAATGATATTATTATAAATAGTACTGCCTAGACACCATGGATATCTATGTTCCTGGTTGATTGGAATCAATGTAAAGATACATTTTTTTTGGACATGTCGGTCTGCAGAAGCATTTCATATATGCAGAATTGTTTTTCGCCATCTTATTTCATAGTAGATAAGGGTATTTTGGCAATCTAGCCGGACACACCTAAGTGGTGTTAAAGCTTGAAAATAATGTTAAAGCTTAAGAATTAAAAAATCGGACCACGGAGACAATAGTCTCCCTTAAATGAACTAATCTCATCTCTGAAGTTTTCTACACTCCTGTTTAGAAAAACTTTCAATGTCAGCGGAAGTTGAAAAATCCTAAGCATGGACTAAGGAGTTTCTAAAATTCCATTTTCGCTTCGTTCTCTTTTGTGGGTGGTGACATAAAATAATAATTTAAAATAGTGTAATAATGTAACGAAATGGAATACAAACGTCATAATACCATTAAAATTAAGTTTTTAAGTTTTTATGGAAAGCCCCATAAAATCGGAATTTTTTATTTAAGTTTTTTTTTGTAAGTTTCGACAGCGTATTATCTTTTTAATGCCTCAGCCAAGAACATATTAAAAATTTATTTTTACAATTTTTTACTATATACATTCATTTCAAAATTGTTAATTTATAATTTAATTTTTTATTAAATTAGGATTTCAACTGTAAAAATTTTAAATAAATTGAAATTGATTTTGTGTAATTTAATTTTTTAATTTCTAAAAGCTTTTTTTGAAAGAAAAATTATTTACAAATGTATGCGAACGTTTTCTTATTTACAAAGTTAGTTGGTGAAATAGATGATGTTTACAATGTATACAACTTAAAATAGATAAATGTAAAAAATGTCTGATAAAGGATGTAGCGGAACAGAAAGTGCGGGGTTAAATTCTACTGGCGTCTAAAACTATTTTTCTTTCTAAAAAAGGTTTTTAGAAATTAAAAAATTAACTTAAGTCAAAAACCATTTTACAATACATTTATAATATCCACAGTTCATCTGCTAATTGCATAGTAAAATATATATCAGCAACAATAATATTATCAAAATCGTATATTCGCCTACGAATACTCAACAAAATGCTAAAGTGAAAAATACAAGATAAAAACTGACTAGAAATATATTTAAAATTTTAAGGTAAGAAATATAAAGAAGCTAATCAAAAATGAATGCCTTTAGATGAAAACGAAAATAAAGAAGAAATGTTAAAACGGCTATTGAATAAAGCCCATCTAAGCCCGTTTGTTTTTTAATATTTGAAGTTTTCTAAACACATACTTAAAGTTAGTTTTATTTTATTCAAAATAGATTTTAAGGAAATAAATAAAATATAAAAAGTCCTTGATATTTACCTAAATAGGTTTGTTTAAGTGTGTTATTGTAAGTTAAAATTAAGTCATCCATTACAACTTGTTTTTAAGTCTGTCATCGTTTTTTCTTTCTTTTTTTGTTGTTGTTGCAGTTGATGCCCTATACAATAAGGTTTAGAAAATCGAATGCTTTTGTAAAAACACGCGGTACTGCTAAGAAAAGTACTAAGTGAATAAAATTATTTTTGGCAGATAAAACATAAGAGTGCTAAAACTTTCTCATGTTTCTCATAACTTTTTTTTATTTCGAATAAAAAATTATTCGATTAATAAATTCGAATAAAAAATTATTCGAATAATTTTTTTTCGAATAACTGAATGTTTAAAAATAAATTAAAATTTCTCGTTAGTTATGCTTTTTTCCGCTGCTAAAGAGTGTGATGTGCGTGTTTTATAGCCGAATAAATGAAAATTTAACTAAATCATGTTAAACACCTACTGTGGCAGCATTAATGGAGGTGCTTGTGTGATTATTTAACAAAAGATTATGAGTTCATATCACAACAGAACCTTGACTAGAAAGAAGAAAATTGCTGTTGTATAGCCGCGTTCGATGAATTGTTTAAAGATAAATTAATGGAACAACAGCAGTTTAAGCCTCTCGGAGTCTCGATTAGAAAAGCCAAGCAATTGCTCTGTAGTCGCGGTAGATAGCATAGTAAAAACAAGTGTATGGTAAATTTAAGGAAATCACGATTTAAAGCCTTGATTAAGGAGAAAAGTAACTACTTATTAACAGCGTGTAGCAGATCCCGTTTTCAAGTCTCAGTGGAGCTGCTAGGTTGTATGATTAAGATGGCTGCATGATGGCTAAACAAATCGTTGCCCCACTCACAAAAAAAATTTTATGTGAATGGCTGCATAATTTTGTTAAAGCGCATGTTTGGGGAATGAAAAAAATCCAGCTAGATTCACTGGATAACTAACAGAAGACAATTAGAGTAAAGAAAAATAGTGAAAAATATAACAATATTTTGATTTATACGCCTACAGATATTTATCTCTCTTTGAATATTCCAAAAATTCATTACAATATAATCTTTTGTAAGAAAAATTTTATATTCGAATAAAATACATCTTTAGTCATAATATTTAATAAATTTATTAAGGCACTTTTATCCATGCCACAGCCTTCGTGCTCTTTATGGAATTTTGAAGACTGTCTGACGCCACATTTTTTTTTAAGTTTTTTCCCAAACACTTTCATTTCCTTCCATCGACACATCTCTAGCTCTGATTATCGTAATTTTTTTCTTGGTTTTAGAAAATTTAAAAGAAATCTTCTCTTTTCAAAAGTTATACGAAAAAAAAAAATAAATTGTAATAGAAGTCGAAATCACATTTTTGAACCTTATAAAATTTGTCCATTTACTGCATAAATTTTCTATAAAATTGCAAAATTAAAAAAAAAATTTAATTTATTTTCTTATTCTTTACATTCATACATCCAGGGAGTTCTATTTTAAATAATCGCGGCGTCGCCTTGTGAAGCTCTTTATTAACCATATTTACAAGTTAAACGTTATTATACCCAGAGTATTGAAATGCTCTCTCAGTTCTCACAAATAAGAGAGCAGTAAGACAGTTAAGTTTTTGTTGCTTTTTTTCATAAATGTGTGAAAGGCTAGAAAATATTTTGGTTTTTTCATTTATGAATTTGATAATTGAATTTTTTTTCTTTCTATTCAAAAGAGAAAATATTTTTTTCACGCAAGTGAAAGTTTATTATTTGGAATCTTTTTGATTTTAATTTACTTTAAACGTGTTTGATTCTTTCAAATACATATGAATGGTTCCCAATTGGATCCCTTATGTAGAGCAATGAAAGAAAAAATAAAAATAGTTACTGAATGTTTGCTGTGTTTCTGTATAAAACGTTTTGAAGGTATTATTGTCTTCTTGTCTTATTTATTCAATGGAGTTCTCATATAATCAATTTGGCTTTTGACGTAAGACTTTCAGATTTTCTATACAAAATTTTCTACAATTAAAATTGTATTTACATTTTACTTTTTTTTAACTGAAAACGATATTATCGTTTTTCATCACGTAGCAATGAAACTGATATAACAAAACGATTAAAAAAATACATCACACCTTTTATCGTTTTCAAATTGCTTTTGTGTCTAAATCGTTTTTCATCACATACCTTATTGTTAGAATTTTTATACATATTAAATATAGTTACATACATAGTACTGTTTCAACTAAAAAACAGAATTAAAAAATACGTATGCATTTTAATATACAAAAAAAATTAGATTTATATAGCTTTTAATAGCTTTTAATTTATTCTGGATTACAGACAAACAATTTTTTTGTTGTTCGTTAATGACCAGGAAAAAGGAAAAAAATTTTTTCTCATTTTTAAGAAACTTCATAAATCATCTTTAAATGCTTATAAATAAGAAGTTTTCAACGTTGAAAAATTTTTCGTATTCTTTTATGAAAAGCAGTATTAATGAGAATGATGTTATTTATCACTTATCATTTATGAATGCTTAAAAACGAAAGAAACACGCTCATTCATGTGTGATCGTAGTAAGAAAATTTTTTGATGGTCGTTTATGAACGTAAAAGATAAAAAAATAATCGTAGAAATCTTGTTTATGAAAAATATCAATAATATTTATAATTGAATATTCATAAGTAAATAATTTTTAACTCTGCTAATACCTCTACTATAGCCATGTGCAGTTTTAATACAAAAGAGGTAAGTGCTATGATAGGTGTAAAAAATTCCTGCGATGGGTGTAATATATTCGACAATGCCAACTGTAACCATGTTTAAGCATCTAGTTAAAATTATATTGTGATAATCCCATAAAGATTTTACAAATGATAAATGACCATAAGCTTTTTAGAACATTTTTATTTTGTCATTGTTTCTTTTATATAAAGTTCGCATTTTAAAAATAGAAAATAAAAAAAAAGAAGAAAAAAAAAATATATTGCTTGTTTGTCTGCCAAAATGACTGGCATATTGTGAATTTACATCGTATAAATATAGTTTACATTTAGGCGCATTGCCTTCTTCTAAAATGTCTTCTACTTATTCCAGGACATTAGACATTTAAATTTTAAGTAGAGGTTTGCTTTGTCATCTTGTTTTTATTCTTTTTTATATTTTTATATTTGACAAAGTTTTTTAATCATTTTAAATTTTTTTTGTATCCGACATTTTCTTCTATTTATTTGATTTTCAGAAATTCTTGATGATGTTTAAATTTAAGTTTTAGTAGAAAAAAAAAAATTTATTTTAGTTATAAGAATATTTAAAAATATTATTATACGTTTAAGGTCTTTTTAAGAAATAATAATGTTGAGGGTTAAATGGAGTTAAATGTGTTCAAATATAAAATTGACTTTGAACTTAGAAGTTCTTAAACAATTATGGATATTTATTTGGGATAATAGATTTAAGGAATTTACAAATAAATTCTTAATATAAACAAAACCATTTTACACTACTTTTTGTATTTTTTACATTTTTATTTTAAATGTTGTGTTTAGATAATAAAAGATTTATAGGTTTCATAAGAAACAGGATTATAGCAGGAATATTTTTTTGGCTGCTACAAAAATAAATACTAAAATTTAAAATGTGTTCGGGAAGTGATGTGAAATTCATAAAAATAGTGCTATTTTTGAACAGTAATAGACCTTCACTTCGATGTTTCAATACAAAACAAAAAAATATAAAATATATGGGATGTTTCTATACTGTCTTTCTTTTAATTTATATGACTATGGTTAGATATTTAGAATTTACACAGAGTATGTACGAACCTTGTCTGCTATAAAAATAAGTGTGAATAAAAAATTTTAAAACTAAAGGGTGTTTTCACAGAGGACGTGGTTTATCCCAGTATGGCCTTATCTTTTGAACCATCATAGGCAGACGTTTAAAATTAGCAGTGAGAGTGTGTAGTACTGTAACCGTTTTAGGGAAAAAGGTGAAAAAGGTGAAAAAGCTAAAGGTTGCCCCCGCAATTGCCCTGAGATTAATAAAAAATAAGTCCGCTTAAAGGATGAAACTAAAAATAATATTAAAACTGAAAGGGTGTCCCCACAAAGACTAAAAGACCTTTTTTCTAAACGGCTATCAGTATATTTGGAACTTATTGAAAAAATTTATCTTCTATAAAAGCAAATATAAATACAAACAAGAAAGAGTGATATATTCGACTATGCCGAATTTTATATACCCTACATCATATATGTAAATTTTATGTAAAAATATATATATGCAGTACTAACATTTCATTTATTTTTTTATTCGCTGTCACTCCAAAAATTGCTTTTTTGATTGGAGTTACTGCACTACTCTAGATTTAAATAGATGCTGAAGGGTATATAACATTCGTCATAGCCGAATATAATAGCACTCTTACTTGTTATTACTCTTTCAGAAATAAATATTGTACTTGAAGTTGAATTTAATTCACGTTTCGGCTTATTGAAGTTTCTAATAGTTGTTTGTATATGCTTTTGCTTCGACTCTGTCAACACTATTCTTTCAGGGGACCTAATTTTTAGGAATAATGATAATATGTTTCCAGCTAAAATAACAGCAAGACTAAATTAAAAATGAAATAATCGACCATATAATGTATGAAACCCTTAGTGTGCGAGTCGACCTCGCATTGGACTGGTTTATTTAAAATGTTTCATTTGATTATAAAATATAATAGTTTGATTTATACTGATATTAATTATTTCTTTTTATTATTTTTCCATATTTCAAATATAATCTTTAAGTATTTATAATTTATTTAATTTAAGAAGACCTTTTTGTTCAAACCTTTTAAATTATTTTACATTCTTACAGTTACTTCTATCTCGTTTTGTTTTTAATGCAAAGATTTTTTCGTAATGTTCACGTATTAATTTCTTTAATTTCTACAGTATAACATGCCTTAAATATAAGTATATGAAATAGCAAAGAAAAAAGAAAAACTCAGTGTACAATGCTAGGAATTGTAAATAAATAAAGTTGATTCATATCTTAAATCAAGTCAACTATCATTGAATGCTTAAACGATTTTTGCGGTTGAACATTTTTATAATATTTAATTCTAATACTTTTCTACACATGCTTTATTCACTTCAGTAGAGATGTTTTATACACAATTAATCTTTAGAAATTCATCGATATAAAACTTGTGCAGAATTGTTGTTGAAAAATGTGGTATAAAATAAAGTAAATCTATAAAATAAAGAATCAAAAACTATTAACTCTAAAAGTATATTTTGACTGCCTCGTATAATCGGCCAAAAACGGAGTAGAAATCCTATATGTGGGACGACGCTCCTATGAGACTATGTCTGATCGATTGTTGTATTTTAATTTTCTCTAGCTTATGTAGTGCCTTGGCAAAGCTCATTTTAATACGAACACGAATCGATAGACGGATAGACACACAGACGGACATCGCGCAATCGACTTGGCTACGCATAAGAAATCAGCATATATTTACTTTATAGGGTCAAACGGAATGACAAACTTAGATATACGTTTTTCCACCTGTACTGAAGGGTATAATAATGTTTTAATTAAAGTAAAAGAAAATCAACAATTTTCCCTTCTGCTTTAATGGCTCACGTCTAATATGTTTTATATTCCTTACATTGGCTCTCTCAATTTTTCCCCCATTTATTAATTTTTTTTTCATTATATCTTCATGCTTGTGGGTAAGTGCAGAAATAATGCTGGATAAAATGGCTTTCCATCAAATGTTATAAAGGTAAAAATAAAATTAAATCTCTGGCACAGCACATAATGTAAAAAAGTAAAAAAATAAAACGTTGGTAGGAAAAAATATTTTCATGTTTTTTATTTCATTCAGTTCTTTTTTAAGGTTCAGCAGATAAAAGCAACCAAAGGGAAGTAGTAAAAGCTTAATGCTGTAGTAACCAAAAAAAAAAACCAAACATTTATATATAAATCTTAAATTAAGGGATATAACAGATTTCTAGAGCATAAGACAAGCGAATAAAACAAGGAAATTCTGAAAAAAATGCATCAATACAATTTTTACTGAAAAAATGAGAGCAAAAGAATAAATATATGAAAACTAAAATACCTCTAGTTTCGATGTTATCAGAGTAGCTGTTTTCATTAATATTACAATTAGAGGAACAAAAGAATTTTTAAGATGATCACTTAAACTATTTCCTTCTACCACTAAATTTTAACTTTGAATATTGAATATCTAGGAAAATCTTACTTTTTTACCTAAAATTATAAATCGCCGAAAAATATTTCCTAAATTTTACTACAAATTTTTTAGCATTATACGCTTTAATCTAGGTTAGGTTGCCTATTTTTTGTTGTTTTATTTGGCTGAAATAAAATCTTTCACTTTGGCAAAGGAGATATTTAATAAGAGATATAAAAAAAATTACAAAATTGCAAGACAGTTGACGAAATTTTACGAAAAATTGTGACATTATTATGTGTTCCAATAAATAGGATCTTAAGTTGAAAATTTTAATTTTGTAAATTATCAAAATTTCCTTTGTTTTAAGAAAAAAGATCTGATAGTAATGTCTACTTATTTCAATAATAAGGAAAAAAAGATCCATTTTTACAGATCTGCATATCCATATTTTGTTTATTTTCAGAAAAATTATAAAATCCAATTATCATCAGAATCGCTTACAAAAAAACTAAAAAAAAAAAAAAAAATTACAAGAAATCACTAAAAATCGCTGATAGTTATAAAATTAAATTTAAATTAAAAGATGAATATAAAATATTACTAAAAATTCAACTGTAAACTGCTTGCTTCTTATGTATTTTCATAGTTTTTAATTTTAATAACAGACAGTACGAGGGCTGCTCTATATATTTCTGGCCTAATAGTGAAAATGCGAATATTTATAATCAAAATTGGTTTTATTGTTTTTCAAAGTATTCTCCAGCATGATTTCTACACTTTTGCATGCGCTCAAACCAGTTGTCGAAGCACTTTTTCCACTCCGATTGAGATACCCAAAAACATGGTTTTTAAACACTTCAACAGCTTCTTCTGGCGACGAAAATCGTTGACCACGCATTTTTTTCTTGATGTGCGGAAACAAGAAGAAATCATTAGGTGCCAAGTCAGGGCTGTACGGCAGATGACCCATTAATTCGACGTTTTGGCCGGTCAAAAACGCTCTGGTTTGAGCCGATGTGTGAGAGCTCGCATTGTCATGGTGAACAATGATTCGTCTTCTCTTGTTGGTTTTTCGAATTTCTCAGATGACTTCAGGCAAACAAATTGTAGTGTACCACTTAGAAGTGACCGTCCTACGTTGCTCAAGCAGAACAGTCGCCACATGTCCAGTTTTGCCGAAGAAACAGGCGACCATTTGCTTCGAAGTGCTTTTTCCACGAACAACTTTCGTTGGATTTTGCTCGTCTTTGAAGACTCACACAGTCGATTGTTGTTTCGTTTCGGGCTCATACGCATAGATCTATGATTCGTCACCTGTGACGATCGTATAAACGTCTTTTGAAGCACCGCAATCGTATTTTTGCGACATTTCTTTGCACCAATCGACACAAGCCTTTTTTTGAACGACTTTCAAATTGTGCGGGATCCAACGGTAACAAACCTTTTTACGGCCAGGTGTTCATGCAGTATCGAATGTATGCTGGTGGAAGAAATGTCCAAGGATGTCTCTATCTCTCGGTATGTCGCATGTCGATCTAGCATTATCAGTTCACGCACGGCATCAATGTTCTCAGGCACAACAGTCGTTTTTGGACGACCTTCACGGAATTCGTCTTTGAGCGAGCTTCGGCCACGATTAAATTCATTATACCAATTTTTCACAGTGCTATAGGATGGTGCTTCATCGCCATACAAAGATTTAAGTTCATCAATGCACTCTTGTCGTGATAATCCACGTCGAAAATTTTAAAAAAATGATGGCACGAAAATGTTCACGAGATAATTCCATTTTTTTCTATATTAATTTTTTCAAGTCACTGTAAACAACACAAATAATGGTCGTACGTCAAAACGTTTTGAGTACGATTATGCTTAAAAATGACAAACTTTCCAATGGAAATGTCAGATTGTACTTGGCAGCACTCAGTGTTGCCAGGCCAGAAATATATATATAGCAGCCCTCGTAATTTCAGCAAACATTTTCAAATGTAGCTTTCAAGGAAAAAATTTAAGTTTTTTAAAAGAAAAGTGTAACTTTTTCAGGTTTTCCCCTGGAAACACTGATGTTTACCTTGGTGTGTGGTTTCTGCTAAGTTGACTCATTACATTATTCGGTTCTATTGATACAAAACTTTTTTTTATTTGTTAATTTCTTATATTTCAGTGTTAATAACTTTTTATTTGTTTTTCATTAATCTGGTTATTTTTATCATTTTGTTTTAAAATTTTTTTAAATCGTTTTTTAAATATCCTTAAAACGTACATTTAATGTCTATTGAATCGTTCTTGAGAAAATTGGCCATAAAACGCAACTACCGAAAAACTCAAACCCATACTTCATTTGCTCTAACGAAAATAATAACTTTAAGCAGCAAACTAACTCTTCTGACATAAAACCAACTTAATCTTTGAAGTAATATGTAATATCCATGCCATTCCATTTGTCGCGTAAAAAAATTAACTATTTTTAAATTAATTATTAAAACGCGAGACAGAATTTTTATGCGTGGTTCTTTATTCAATTCAACTTTTTAAGACTAAGACTAAAATTACAATATGCAAATATTTGGGCTACGAAATAATATAAAATTAACTGTTAATATAAGGCAACAAATTATCAAAAATAATAGAAACAAATGCATTAAAAATATTAATATTCAACAATAATAATGTAACGAGTAAACAAACAAAGGGATTAACAATAGTGACGGCACTTTGATCAGTGATGGGCAGGTGAGTAGAAGTGATCTTCTCCGACATTCTCCCCCCGTTGAAAGGACTCTCTTTCAAGATAAATTTAGAGGAGGTAAGGGAGCTATTTTATGAATAGGACGACGAAAAGAACCATTTTTTGACTTAAGCTCTACTACTCGAACTTTTCCATCAGAACCAAGTATAGCTTTTGTTACTCGAGCTAACTGCCATTGTTGTGGTGGGGTATTGTCTTCATGAACTACAACAAGTTGGCCTTCGATGACATTTGGCTCCACCTTTGACCATTTGGCTCGTCCTTGTAGTGACAAGAGGTAATCCTTAGACCATGCTTTCCAAAACTGGTTCTTCAAATACGATATTCGCTGGAAATGACTAAGAGACCCTGGTTTGGTAAGATTAAAGGTTTCTTCAGGAAGGGCCACTAAAGGTGAACCAATTATTAAGTGGCCTGGTGTTAAGGCTTCACCATCATTAGGATCGTCAGACATTGGAGCGATGGGGCGAGAATTTAAAATTGCTTCAACTTCAGCCACAAGTGTCTGCAATTCTTCAAAAGTAAGATACGGCGCGCCGATGTTTTTTAAGAGCAATGTTTTGGCTGATTTTACAGCTGCCTCCCATAAACCACCGAAATGTGGGGCACGAGGAGGAATGAAACAAAATTCAAAACCTTTCTGGACTGAATACGTTTTAAGCTCATGAATGACATCTTGATGGAACAACGAATTTTTTATTGCAACGAGTTTGTTGTGTGCTCCGACAAAATTTGTGGCGTTGTCGCAGTAGATTTTTTGGGGAATACCTCTTCGACTGATGAACCGTTTTACGCACATAAGAAATGTGTTTGTTGAGAGGTCGGACACCACTTCTAAATGTGCGGCCTTTGAGCTAAAACAAACAAAAACAGCTATATAAATTTTGTATGGCATTTTACCTCGGCTACGGTGTGTGGCTAAAAATGGGCCACAAAAATCCACCCCAGCTACTAAAAACGGTCGATTAACTCGAAGCTGGTAAGTTACCCATGATTTGATTCATCAATTTTGGCTTGTAGTGGAAACAATGGATGCAATTTCGAACGACCTTTCGAACCACTTCTCTGGCGTTAATGAGCCAAATTTTTTGACGAATGATACCCAGTAAAACCTTTGGACCAGCGTGTAAATGAAGGCGATGCAAATATTCGATGTACGATAATACAAACGGATGATTTTTGGGAACCAAAGCAGGAAATCGGGCATCATATGGTATAGGTGCCTTTGCTAGACGGCCACCAACACGCAGTAATGTGACAGCTGAGCCATTTATTAATTTCATTTCTTGTAGAAATGGTGCCAATTTCTGTAGCGAGGGATGAACAAATTTTCCTTTGGAAAGTGCAACAATGTCCTCTTTGAAATTAGCATTTTGAATATGGCCAATGATACGCCAAAAAACACAATCCAATTCGGCTACGGTTATATGAACTGCATCTGCGGGCTTCAAGTTGCGGTCTACTGGGTATCTGTTAAAAATACGAAAAACAAATGAAATTATTCGAATTACTTTATAAAATGATGAATGCTTATCGATTATCTCTTCGATTATTGATTTTGGGGCATCAGTACACTTGAAAACAGCCGCTTTTCTTCTTTCCAAAATTTCTGAGCTAATTTTAGTTTCATCAATTTTGGGCCAAGTTGATTGATGATCGAGAAGAAAACTAGGACCGTTAAACCAAATTGTTGTTGGTAATTCCTGTGCACTACATCCACGGGATACAATATCAGCAGGGTTGCTTTTGGATGGAACGTGGCACCAGATAATATCTCTAGTGTTGGTTTGAAGTTCGGAGACACGATTAGCGACGAAACAATGTAATGTTGACGAGGGTAGTTTAAGCCATTGAAGAACGATTTTCGAGTCAGTCCAAAAATAGGTTTTCGATACATAATTAGTCATTTTTGATTTTATTTTCTCCCACGTTTTACTAAGCAGAACAGCGGCACACAGTTCAAGTCGGGGTAGTGATTGTGCCTTAATAGGAGCTACTTTGGACTTGGCAATCAGTAGAGTTGTTTTGTATTTGCCTTCGACCAAAACTCGAAAATAAAGGCAACACCCATATGCACGTTGGGAGGCATCTGCAAAACCATGGATTTCACCAAGTATTTCAGGCGATGTAAGCACATATCTAGGCACTTCGATATTTTTTATATACTGCAAGTCATCTCTTATTTTGAGCCATAAAGATTTGAGATCTTCATTCAGCTTGTCATCCCAGTCGTAATTCTGAACCCATATTTCTTGAAGAAGTATTTTACAGCGAACCACGATCGGGCTCAAAATTCCCAGCAAGTCATAAATTTTTGCAACAAGAGACAAAACTGACCTTTTTGTTGGCTCCTTTAATTCAGGCAATTCAAAACGATAGCAAAAAATATCTTGTTGTGGTTTCCAGGACATGCCTAAGGTTTTTCTAATTTCGTCTTCTGGACCTTTTATCGGGACTTCAGCTTCATTATTTGAGGTAACTTCAAAACTATTACTGCTCCATTTTGCCAATTCGAGCCCATGTAGTTTAAGTACGTGAACCAACTCTGCCTTTTTTTTAAGCAACGTTTCGACGTTATTGGAACCAGTAAGGATGTCGTCTACATAAAAATCTTCTCGCAGGGTCTTGGAACCAAGAGGAAATGATGAGCTATATTTATCTGCAATGAAAAACAAACTACGAATTGCTAAAAATGGGGCTGAAGACAAACCATATGTAACAGTGTTAAGTTGAAACACTTGCAATTTTTCCTCCCTGCTGTTGCGCCATAAAATGAGCTGGTACTTGCGGTCCCGTTCATCGACTTCAAATTGTCGATACATTTTAGAGATGTCAGCTGTGAGCGCGAATTTGTTCAAACGAAACAAAAAAAGTGTGGTGATTAGGTCCTGCTGAATTGTAGGGCCAACCATAAGAATATCGTTCAACGATATGTTTGAGGAGCTGCGAGCTGAGCCATCAAATACGACACGGAGTTTTGTTGTAGTACTCTCTGGACGAAGTACAGAATGGTGTGGAATGACGAAATTTGGACCATCTAGCGAGTGAGTATACAGCGACATGTGTCCAAGCGACAAATATTCATCCATGAACTTAATGTACATAGATTTAAGTGTTGAATTGCGATCTAAGCGTCTTTCGAGCGACAAAAAACGCTTGTAGGCCATATCAAATGAGTTACCAAGTACCTCTGGTGGTGTTTTAAATGGTAAACGAACTTGGATCTTACCATTTTCTATAACTCTGACATTTTTAGTGTAATGTTGTTCACAGGCTTCCTCTTCCTCTGTAAACTTTGATGGAGTGTTTACATAGTCCTCAATCTCCCAAAACCTTTTTAATGTTGTCTCAATGGATTCTTCGGCAGTTTCAATAGCTAAATTGCAAACTATTGGAGCTGCGGGGAATTTAGTTGTAAATTTACCACCGGCAATCCATCCGAACAATGTATTCTTTAATGTTGGGCCACTGTCTCCTAATGATATTTGACCGTCTACCAACAAGTTAAAAAAAACTTCTGTACCTATTAACAATTCTATCCGCTGGGGCTTGTAAAATAATGGATCGGCTAGCTGAAGAGTGTTGAGTATCTCCCAATGAGATGCTTCGATGTATTCGCCGGGCTGACGAGATGATATCGATTTAGTTACCGCAAAAGTTGAGGACCACTCGAACGAATTAAAACGAGATTTTAATGTGGCATCAACGTAAGATTTGATTTTTGTGCGCACTTCACCAATGCCGGAGATTTCTTGTGTGTATGGATGAAAACCCAATTTAAGCCTCTTTGCAGTTTCCTCTAGAATGAAATTTATTTCTGAACAGGAATCAAGAAGAGCTCTTACCGGTTGAAATATGCCACAAGAATCTTTGATGAGAACCACAGCTGTTGGGATGAGTGATCGTTTCAGAGCCCGAGTGACGAAAGTAGTTGAACGATTATTTTCAACTTGAACTGGATTGCTTACCAAAGAACTATTAGGTTGATTTCGGATGATACCATGAGTTACTGGAGGGTTTAAATTTTCAGGAACCTTGTAGAAATGAAGCACTGTGTGATGAGCTGATTTGCATACCTTACAGCGAGATTTAGTAGGGCAATTCGAAATCATATGACCTTTGTTCAAACAATTGATGCAATGGCCATTGCGCTTTACGAAATTAAAGCGTTCCGAAACAGGATGGGATGAAAAAGATGCACAAGAATTTAAACTATGCTCCGATGAACTACAATAAGAGCACTTAGAGTTTGACTGAACAAAAGTGTGAGATGGACGTTTAAAATTAGGCTTTGCCTTTGCAGAATTAAATTTTTCAGAAATTTCAACCTTTTTTCCATGGTTTTCTAAAAATTGACAACGATTACTTAAAACGTCATAAAATGCATCCCAAGTCGGCAATGATTTGAAGTCTTGTTTCTCATCGTAATTAAATTTTGTTTCAGAGTCAATTTTCGATAATACAATGTGAACCAAAATACCATTTAGCACCTCCATTTCTGAACCGAGAGACAACAAAGAACCACGAATTGCCGAAATAGTATCAATAATTTTTCGTAACGAAGCACTGTCACCTTTTATCATATTAGGAACACTAAATAAATCATTAACATGTTCCAGAAAAATTAACACTTTATTGTCGTAGCGTTCTTTTAATCTCTCTAGTGCCTTAGTATAATTTTGTGCGGTTACCTGAAATGGTTTCACAACTGCCAAAGCTGGGCCTGATAAGCAGTTTAGCAAATAATTAAATTTGTCGATATCAGTTAGTAAATGATTTTCGTGCACTAAATTATTAAAAGCAGTGATAAACCTATCGTACTCAGCATACTTGCCATCAAATTTAGGTAGCTGCAATGAAGGAAGGCGAGATGAATGCACTGCACCAGCAACAGAAGCATTAAATTGACTAGCATCCATTGATACCGAACCACGATGACGTTTTAAAATACTTAATATTTTTACCTTCGTAGCGATAAATAATTCCTCGTAATCACTTCGGCCATTATCAGAGGAACAAAGCTGTTCAATTTTTCCTTGCACGTGGCTCAACTGCTTGAAATACGATTCCAAAATTTCGAGTCTGCATTCCAAAATGGCGTCATCGACATTTTCACCATCTTTTTCAATCTTTTTCTGCATATATGAGATGTTGCGCTTCATTGTGCCTCTTTGATGTTTTAATGCTGCTAATTCTGGGCCACTGGCGTTTTGTGGCTCGGGAACTACTTCATCGTTGGTTGCCATTTTATTTAAAATTTTTAAGTTTTGATATATTCAAAACACGAACCGATATTTCTTATCTTCGAAAGGGAGGTAGCACTTAAAGCTGGTTTCACGACTTTTTTTTTGAAAATGCACTTGTACCACTATAGGCAAAATGCACACAAACAACGAATTTTTGTGATATGTGACACGAAAGTATGCACAACTTGAAATATTTGCAGTAGATGACACGAAAAAAAACCACAAAAATTGGTACTAGGTCACGCGTAGACTACAAATTATTTGCAAGAACTTTATCACAAATCGAACGAACAAAATATTTTTGATGTGGCTCTACGGGCCAAAAAGTCCAAGAAAACCGATTAAATTTTTATTTATTTAAACTTTAGAACTACCGTCCTGTCACGGTCGCCAAAAAAATGTCGCGTAAAAAAATTAACTATTTTTAAATTAATTATTAAAACGCGAGACAGAATTTTTATGCGTGGTTCTTTATTCAATTCAACTTTTTAAGACTAAAACTAAAATTACAATATGCAAATATTTGGGCTACGAAATAATATAAAATTAACTGTTAATATAAGGCAACAAATTATCAAAAATAATAGAAACAAATGCATTAAAAATATTAATATTCAACAATAATAATGTAACGAGTAAACAAACAAAGGGATTAACAAACAAACAAAGGGATTAACAATAGTGACGGCACTTTGATCAGTGATGGGCAGGTGAGTAGAAGTGATCTTCTCCGACACCATTTTTAAAGCAAGGATCCAACAATGACACAAATAAACCATCTTAGAACTAAAAAAAACTCGTCTATTAATGAGAAATGAAGAAAGCAGAAGAAAGCAAAAAAGGAAGATAAAGTTAAAAGTAAATATAGAAAACTATAATGAAACTGTTCGGAATCTACTAATGGATATAAAGCAAAGATCTATAGTTTGGATAAATTTTTTTTTGAATATCAAATTGATATGATTGTTTTTAACAAATGTTTGTTTAACTTATTGATTCGTCTTATCTTGGAATTGAAAATTACTCTTTACTTATATTTAATGTTAGTTGCTCAAATAACTATAGATTTGAAAATAGAATTTTATAACAACTGGTTCTGGAAAGTAAATAAAAAATATGTAAAAATTCATTGCTACATTGCTACTTTAATATGAATAAATTTATTCAAAAAAGTTTGTGAAAATAATAAAACTTTTTTTTTTTTGAGTTTCCAAGAGCCCACAAATTTCTTGAATATTGGTTTTTTGAACAAGAAAAAAAAAAGATTGATTGTCCTTTACTACCAAAATTAGTTACTTATCACATTTTAACATGAGCTTTCGGAATAATATTAATTGATAATAACTGTTGTACATTATTTTTTCTAAAAACATACGTGACATATCTCACCGAACTACAATATTCAGTTTTAATGTATTGTTGCGATTACGATAAGTTTTGAAACCCTTTAAGCTAATGGTGTCTTTTAAAAATGTTGAACTTCATCTTTAAAAAAAAACAAGTAAAATTGGTATGTTCGGCTATGCTGAATCTTATGTACCCTTCAACATCTATGTAAATCTAATTTAGTGCAGTAACTCCAATCAAAAAAGCCAATATTGGGGTGACGGAGAATTAAAAAATTTTGGTACTGCATAATATAATATTGGATAGAAATGATACCGGCTCTTAATGGGTTCATCATTTTTAAAAAAATTTAGTATTTTCTTAAAGATCACTTCAAAAGCTTTTAAAGGAGATCCATATTAATATTTTTAAAAATTTTAAATTTCGAAGCCCCGAAACTCGGTAAATATGGGCGAGCGCCAATTTTTTTTACTTAATGTTTTTATTTTATTTTTTCATTCTCTATCGCTTTCCTCGGCAAACTTGATTTCAACACTAACACAGACGGACATTGCTCAATCGACTTCGCTATGCATAAGAAATCAGAATATATATACTTTGTGGAATCGGAAATGGATATTGTAGAAATTACATACGGAATGACAAACCCTTTTTCTACTTTTTGTGGTGAAGGGTATAAAAAATAGAGCACAAAAGCTTGTAACTGCAATAACTAACAAATGTGATGTGCATGAACAGAATAAAATGAAAACTTTGCCAACAATTGTTGCGTAGCCACGGAGGCTGCATTGTATCTGCTTGTTTGTTTAACCCTCCGATGAATGACAGTTCTGAACTTCACGGCCGTGTGAAAAGGTCCCTAAAGACCTTTTTTCATGTTTTTTTCATTTAAAATTTTTTTTTTTTGATTTTTTTTATTGTTTAGTTATAAATTCCACATACAAAAATATTTTTTTTTTAATTTTTTTTTGCTTGAATTTTCTTAAGACTATTATAAAAAAGTTTGAAGTAGGAGTAATTTCAGTTTGAAGAGGCAAAAAGGTCCCTAGGGACCTTCTCACTCATCGGAGGGTTAAATAAAAAATGAACAAATATTTTCAATAACCACATGATTGTGAAGTTGTTTAAAGTGCAAAGAAATTTGTAAATATTAGTTCCCACTTATTAGTCTTGCTTAGAAGAGGAAAGCAGTTAATTTATAACCAGGATATTAAAACAGAAGATGAAATGATTAAGGGGTTTAGATACATGCAGAGAAATAACATGGGTGTAATATGGTCTTAATAACCATATTATGTTCTCTGTAACCATGTATAGTTGCCTAGAACAAAGTTAGTTGGTTAAATAGATGATGTTTATAAAAATACACAACTAAAGTAGATAGATGCGAAGAATGCTGATGGAGGTAGTAGCGGTCCAGAAAGTACAGCATTTTATTCTGCTAGCGTCTAATTTTTCTTGTTTTTTTTTTGGAAAACGTCCGCATACAGTTGTAAAATAAATTTTCTTTCTAAAAAAAGATTTTTAGAAGTTAAACAGAAATGAACTTAAACCAAAATAATTTCTATTTATTTATAATATTTTTTACTGCTAGAGAAAATAAAAAAAATATTAATATGTACGTACAAAATATATAATATAAAACAATATACATAAAAAATATGAAAACAAATAAAAAGATAGGCAAACATTTCAAAACAGTTGAAATAAATATTATTCCTTATATTTGCGTTTTAGGCACAATTGTGAATGCATTGACATATTTTCAATTTTAGCAACCATTTTCAATCATATTATATTTTTATTTAACCATTTATTGTTTATATTTAAACATAATTATGTTTATACTTTACCATGTTATCGTTAAGCTTGACAAATATATTGTTGCAAGATCAAATATATTATTATTAAAAATAACAATCCTATTTTTGGCTTACAACCATATAATACATGCTCTTAGATTACGGTTACTTCAACCATGTTTTTTCTTTGCGTGTAGTAAAACCAGAAAATGCCAATTCAACCTTTAACGGAGCCTTCGTTGTAGCTGTCGTGGTTGAGTTACTAAAAAAGGCTGCGGTGTTAAAATAGAAGATTGTGAGTTAGATTCCTGTTGGAAACCAGGAAATATTGTGGTTTGGTTGGCTGCACCGGTAAAAGTCGCTCTTCTACTCTCGCCAGAATCACAATATTGTAGTGTGCAGGAAGGAGTTTGTGGGAACAAATGTAGCTTGAGGGAGCTACTAGAAATATAAAAGTAAAACAAGTAAAATTTTACAGTATTTTTGGTTAACATTTTAATTCAGACGAAGTTACATGTTTTCTACATTTTGTGTATTTTTAGACTTGGAACAGGTGCTGTAAAATATTTAGAAGGTATTTTTTATTTCCAATAGAACTAATGAAAATGTTAGCTATCAAACGAAGTAGAAGCCCTGCTTACTGTTTGACATTTATGATCAATATTATCTGGTATATAATTCTGAATAAATTGATGCTTGACAACGCTACAAAATTATCTAGATTTACTTTGAAAGTCAGCCATCAATCAAGTATTAGTAAATGAGCCTCATTCTTGCCTAAAAGGCAATACAGACCCTACAGACTCTTTTACATTAGTAAGATGTACCGCTTGGTCCGGCTTACACGATGGTGGAATCATTAGAAATTATTTATTTAAAAATGGAGCCGGATCTAGCGTTATGGTCGATGGATATCGTTTTTAAATAAAAATAAAAATTTGGTTATAAGCTGATTTCGAGAAATATACCTGTCAGTTTACCTTTAATTTTGTTCTAATTATGCAATATTTTATAGTTACTCATTTGTACTCTAAGAAGGGCTTTACAAAACAAAAATACGAAAGTACCCTCGGACCTAGTATTACACATGTCACTCAGTTATCTAATAAGAAGTCTATAAATAAGGACTTAATAAATGTTTTGAAGTAAAGCTTATAATCTGGTTAGTAAAAAATTCCTTGCAGAAAGGTCGGTATAACCTCATTTACATTTTATACAAATAACTTTGGAGAAGACAATCAAAGCGCCTTAGGCATTAAAAATAGAGAATCAAAATTAAAACATTAACTAAATTAACAAACTTTGTTTGATTTGTTTTTATACTTTTATACGATGGCATAAAATAAAAGACAAATATATATTTTTTTAAGTTTTTATAACTTTATGTCACACACTTCACTACAAATAATTTCAAATTTAAACCAATTTAAATCCTTGAAATCCTTAAAAGCAATAATAACAACAACAAGCATTTTGTTTAATAAAATGTGCACAAGAAACAGGTGTTTAACAATTGTCGTTTACACAACTTAACAAAAATAGCAAAATGTTATATAACAAATAACAATTGCGGATAAAAAAAAAATACATATACTGGACAGCACTATGCAAATATCCAAATACCCAGTAAACAGATTAAAAAGAAAGAAAAGAATTGATGTGTTTAAATTAAATTTTAAATTCTAGATAAACACAAAATAAAATAAATAAAATAATTTTAAAAAATGTAACAGACAACTTGAAAATATTTTCCCATGACTTTTTTAAAACATTTAAATTAAGAATTTATTTTTTCTTAGAATTTATTTTGTTGGGTCATGCACCCTTTGTGTTGTTTAATAATTTTAAAGCCAATGTCCTGGTTTCCCTCTCTCTCATCCATGTTGAATAAATACTCATACGTTTGTCTTTGCACTAGTGAGTGAAAAGTTTTATTTGTGGCCATTTGGAAATTGAAACGTTTTTTCAATATTTTTTATTTTAAGTAAAAAAACATAATTAATTCTAGGCGAAGAAAGTGCAAGTTAAGTTTTATTCTTACAATTTAACAAATGCGAAAATAAGCGATTAACTGTCACTTGGTAACTAATTTTTAAAAGAAGCGGATTTTCGTAGTCGACCAAGCATATCAAGTTCTATTGAGTCCCGAAAGATCTAACGTAATATTGAATATTGTGCAGTAGACAGAATGGGAACACCACGAGCATAGCTATTATCTATCACAGATGCCTTAAGGAGACTTCAATTTTAGAAGGTGCCTTTTTTAGGATCAGCTAATATTATTACAGGTTTGAACTTTAAAACGCACAGATTTTCTAGATTGTAAATACCAATAAATTTTTACCTGAGCTTTTGTGCCATTTTATTTATTCCTTAAGTAATTATTCTGTGGCTCTCTCACAATCTCTTTCTTGCTAAGCATGATGTAAATCAAACTCACACAGCCATCTATACCACAATATATGACTTCAGCGTGACTTGAACAACTTGTGGTTTTCTTTACTAAATATGCGCTTTAAAATAGCACATCTATTCAGAACAAAATATGCCATGACACTGGCAAGACTTAACCCCACGATCTTCAGTTTAACTAACCAGACTTTTCTAACATACAGGTCTTTGTCATCTTGTCTATAAGAGTTAATAGTTCTTTTCCAATTCTAAATGGGAGATTTTCCATTTAATTGCCTTTTAGACAACTTACTCATAGCGGGGCTTCTTATCAACATTTGTTATTATTTTATTTTTTCTTTATAAATGAGGAGTTGAGCAGTTGTTACTACAAATGAACATGTACATTCATGCTTAGCTCATAATAATCAATATGACACTGAAACATCATCTATTATGTCGTAAGGAAATAAGCAAAGAATGATTAAAACTAAAGATTGCGTTTGTGACAAACCAACGGTTGATGTAATGCAAAAACAAATGTACAAGACGAATTACAAAGAAAATGGTGAACGAATACTTTGTTTTATGTGTGAATTTCGTCTAACCAAAATAATATCGATATGAATCCTCCACGTATTTTTATTTACAAAGTTAGTTGGTAAAATAAATGATGCTTTTAATGCACACAACCTAAGATAGACAAATACAAAGAATGCTGATGAAGAATGTAGCGACACAGAAAATGCAGCATTATATTCTACTGGTATCTAATTTTTATGTTTTATTTGGAACTTTAAAAAAATGAACTTAAGCCAAAAATATATTTCAATTCATTTTTGTTTTTTTATTTACTGGGCTTTGAATTCAGATCTGTTTTTAACACCGCAGCTACTCAACACGTTCATTATAACTTTTCTGTTTATTGTTATTACTCTATTACTATTCAAATTGCTATTACAAGGAGCCGCAAAGTATATGTGACGCACGCTCATAGCAAAATAGACTAGAGTAAATAGAAGAGGTGGCTCAAGAAACGAGCGAAATTTTGTCAATGTTATGATTATAAACGAACATAATTTTGGTGTATGACAAGGTATATTTGCGAGTCGTAAGATGTAAGAAGATAAATTTGGACATTACAGGGGCCCAAAGCTTCTATCTGGAGTTTAGACGTAGAAGAAGAAAAAAATGCAAAAAACGGTTCAATTGGGGATCACAAATCAAGAGTGAGACAAGGGGCTTTTTAGCCATTATACAACTTTAACGGTGACGACCAATGTGAAAGCAGAAAAAAGTAAAGCTCCTTCTCTTCTGCTCAAAAGAAGCTAAACCACATATTAATACGAAGCAAACGCATATGAAACAAACAATAAGATTGTATTTTCTTAAGAGCACAAGGTTCCTATCAAATTTTCAGTCAAAAAGTACTAAAATTTTTATTGGTTTATTAAGTACTCAGGATTGATTTAATAAAACCTTTGACAAGTTCATAGTCAACTGTGTATTATCAATTAAAATAAAAGGATGCATAAACAGAATTCAGCCGTAATTAGAAAAAATGTTCATTAAAAAATTCGACGCTAATATTTTACTTGTTCTAAAATGCCATACACAAGCACAACAGTGCACAGAAAAAAGTGGACCGAAAAATCAAAAATTTCAAGATGCTATAATAAGCGATTATTTTGTATCATAAACATCAGTTTAAAGCACCAATTTGTAGGTATTAACTTGATCATGTACAGTTTTAAATTTGTGGGGTATCCAATTTTGCGACCACATAGCGCTACATCTGAAAAGTAAATGGTACCTGGCTTCAAAGCTTAAGGTCAGATACCTCTCTGATAATTTGGCGTCAACCGGTTAGCGGAATTATTTCCAAAATAGTTCAATTTTGCCCCATTGTGCAGTGTGTTCTTAGAGAGTCAATAATATCTAGAAATCTATATGAAAAATCACGTATCTTTAATTTAATTGTCTGTGAATGGTTGAGGTTACTACACAAGGCATCGAATAGTTCATGTCTCGCCGGAGTAACACATTAATGTAGCGTGGATCGCTGAGTTTGTAATAATAACGCATGTTTTGTAAATACGAGACCATGGGATTCACAAGACCGGTAGGATCAAGAAGTTTAGCTAGAGAAAGTCATAAAGTAAGAATACAGAATTCATAATGAGCCACCGTGGTATTTGCAATCAAAAGAATCCGTACGTTTGCTAAAAGGGAAAAACGTAGCAATATTTTATTTCTGCATAATAATTTTTAATATACAAGCAAAATTTGAATAAAGAATTATTTCCAAATGGGTATTAATGTGTTAATAACATCAGTTCAGAATTTAAAGTTAAAAGTTTTTCTGTGTGTAATATTGTTTGTTTTTTCTTTGTTTTAATTTCAACTTGAATTTTTTGTGCAGTTGCTATTGCAGTTTACATACCAAAGGGTATGTAGAGTTCATTTTCATTGTATGTTTATTAAGAATGTATTAATGTGTGTGTATGCGTGTAATATATTGTAATACAGTATGTGTTTGCATTACCCATACATATTTATGTAGCTGTGTGTTCATTTAAATTGGTATTTGTGGCAAATGTGAAAAGTTCAATTTGTTTAAAGTGTCATTGTGGCAATAAAATAACATTTACTTTTAGTCCATTTTGTATACATTTCTTTATTTAATTTATTTATCTTTATTTTTTATTACTTTATTTTTTGTACTTGTTTTTTATTGTTTTTGAAATCAATATTTTAATATTTATTGTCTTAAAAATGTACATATGGCAATAACTATTTTTGTTGAATAGATTAAATTGAAAAATAAAATACAAATACCTTTTAAATACTTTTAAAAATATTTTTCTTTTAATAAATATTTCTAAAGTTATTTAATTATAATTCATAGAAATATCTTTCAGTATCAAAAATGTTTTATATGTATAACGTTTTAAATTAAGTTTCAAATTTATGAAAAAAAAAGAAGAAATATTATTTTGCTCTAAATTGCATAAAGTTTTTTAATTGATTTTTTAACATAACTATTTTTTAATGTTATGATTTTTATACGAAAGATCCACTTAATTAATATTAAAATAAAAATTTTTTTTATACTATTTATATTTGAGAATTTTTTCCTATGTTAAATTTCTTGTTTAACTTTAGTGTTGCACATTAAGAATTGTGTGCATTTATGATTATTTTACCCCTTGGTGCTGTGGTTTTTATTTAATCAGAATGAAATGTTTTGATGAAGATAATAACATTAAAGGAAAATTGCACAAATAATTCACGGTATGTTTATTAATATAGGGTGGTGCATAATACAACATAAAATAAATGTGAGCAAAATTTATTATGATATTTTTTTAAACTTAATTTTTTAATTTAAACTTAAATTTATTGAAATATTTGACTTAAAATTAAAAATTTTTATCTGCCTGAAACTTACACACACTCATATCTATTTATATATATTCTTAAACTGCCTGAAGAAAATTGGATTAAAAGTGTATGTAACATACTTGGGATTTTTTCATTACCATTAAAATTGCATTGGCATTGTTTAAAATAATGACAATGAAAAAAATTAACTACCATTCAATGCTGATGATTTTATTTTAATTATAATTATTTTTAATAATGGTAATGAAATTTTAATGAAATCGTTTCATTACTAATTACAAGTAAATAAAAAATAATTTTTAATCACATTAACTTAAAAAAAAACTATTTAAGACACTCTCGTAGATAGATCTATATTTGAAAATTTAAATAATTTATCATTTTTAAGTCAGATATGTGTAAAACTTGATGTCTGAGATCCAAAATCACCTAACACTATAACGAGCAAATCTTATAACTTACACGAAAACAAAAATAGGTTCCCCTAGTATCTCATTTATTCTGAGAAAGTTAATATGTTAATATTTCACCAAATTTTTTTGATCTATATGCCATTTTAAAATATTGCTCTATTATACTTTAAGATGCGTATTTAGTGTACAAGGATAAGAAAAATCTTAATAAATGATAATGGTTTTTAATCATTCAATCATTAGTCAATGCTAATGATTTTGTTTTTTAATTAATTATCAATGAAACCTTTTTTACCATTAGTAAAAATAATGATAATGCTAAAAAATCATTAGCATTTTTTATTATTCAATGGTAATGAAATCGTCAATTAATTAGTCCATCTAATAAATTTCTCCCATGTATTATAGTTTAGAGCAGTAACAGTGAATAAAATAAAAAATATTGCTAAATTTTGTTAGATTAGAATGTTATTAAATATCTTCAATCGCTTTTATCTAAAATAATAATAATTTATAAAAAATATCTTGCTTATGCAACAGATATTTAAAAAAAAATTAAAAAGTTTTATGTAAAATAATTTGCTACCTGGACTTTTAGTCTCAGTCCAAATATTAACAAATTTGCCTTCATATCACAGGTTATAAGTTTTATTTGCTTTTGAATTCAAGTTTAATTATATTTTTAATTGAATAATTTATTTATTTAATTAAAAAAATGAATGCAAAGTTTTTACTTAAATTGTCAATTAAATTTGTTAAATGTTTAATTTGAAAAGAAAATAATTTCGCTAGTAAAAAAATAATTAAATCAATTAAAAATTTAATAAAATTTTAGTTTGAAAATAAAATTCAAATTTGAAAGAATTTACACAGTGGATGTGGCATGTTAAACAATGGCATCAGTTTTTCCGTATCAATAGAAATAGAATAGAAAAGAGGAGGATCTTCCTAGAGTAATCGAATTAAAAATTAACTGAAATTAAACAGTAGACCTGCAGCCTTATTCTGTAAGTCGCTTAAGCTAAATCGCCATCTCTAAAATAATTTAATTTTAACAAAGCAGTTTCTTGTTACAAAGACGACATTGGAACATTTAACCCTATACTTAACACTGTCTTATATATTGAGTTAGACTTACAGATACTGATTAATTAAAAAAATCTACATGGATTAGTTCAACATTTAAGCAATTTAGCTTAAGTTTTAGCTAAGAGAATTACAGAATACGGCCTTTGATCACTCTCACATAATATTAATAATAATAATTATATGAGTATTTTCTGATGAGCATTGCTGGTCGTTTGTCATAAATAAAATGAACAATGTTGGCCATCAAAGTGTCAGTTGTTGCTGCTTTATCAGATTAAGCAAACGACTTTACATAGCGCTCAAAAAAAAGTACGTAATCTAAAAATGACCTCTATATAACTTTCTTCCTACTGACGCAAAAATCACTTTTTATTCATGTTACAATATCCATTATAACGTGGTAAGTTCCACAAAGTTACTTTCATGCAAATATTACGTCCACAGAAATTTTATAAAATTTCGAATGAATTCAATACACGAATTTGTGTAAAATGAGTCTTTTTTTAAAGTAATTATTTTACATAAATTTAAAAATAATTAAATAAGACGTATTATGTAGAATCATTATTTTTGATTTTTTTAGCTGAAACTACCTTCAAAACAAACATAAAAAAATCACGAAAATTTTTTTTGAAGTTAGCTTTAAGTTCAATTAATTTTTTAATTGTTTCTTTTTTTAATATATTGCTTTAATTTGCTATTTCGCTCTTTTTCAGAAAAATGATTTTTTCCAACGAAATATTTAAGAATTCTATTTTTAAATTTGCTTATGACAGCAAAGAATTTTTGTATTTAATAAAGGTTGTACTTGTTTTCATATTGTAAATTCATTAAACTTTTAACTGATAATATTTTTTAGTTTGTTAAAAAAATTAGTGATTTTATTTTTAATTAAATATATAATTGAAGCAATTAAAAAGTTAATGAAATTGCAATCTGAAGATAAATAAAACTTTAACGGGTACAGAATTTTTTTAAGTGTATTTGACAGGTTATATTTTTATAAAAATAAATTCTCTGTGTCTTTTAATTAAATAATTTAATATAAATTAAAATCTTTCTCTATATGGCTCTGCGTGTATAATCAGGTTGATAATTTAAAAATTTGTTTCCAATAAATTCCTTTAGATGTAACCACCCTTCAGTTGCACAAAATTTTCTAAAAAAAAATTGCTATCATTTTTTCTTAGTAAATATTTTGAAGTATGATTTAGATTCACAGTATTTGCAACACGTGCAAATAAAGAAAATTCAATATGGCTTAAAGGATATTAACCAAAATATGTACTATACATAACACACAACGGAAGAAGAATATAATGTAATCAAATATAACTTTCGTTATGAATTTCCGTTTGCAAAAAAAAAAAAAAACGAGAAGAAAGTAAACAGTGTTACGGAGAAGTAAATAAAAAAAATTATAAATAATAAATAATATTTAATACTAAATATTTATATGAAACATTTATATTTATTTATTATACATTAAATAATGTTGTTTCGCTAAATATCTTAGAATAAATTTAACCCTGGATTAATTATACAAAGAAAATAAGTATTAAAGCAAACAACTACAAATTAACTGACTGTCATAATTACAGATGCTGAAATAAAAATTAACTGGTTTCCATTTGTGCTTGTGCTTGTGTATAAGCAGATGATCACTCTAGTTAAGTTTTGAAGATTGGACTTGAATTTAATATTTGTCATAATGACACAAACTCATACATGTCAAAAATCCAATTAGTATGAAATGTCTTATGTAAACTACATGCATGCGAGACAAGTGTATATACACATACAATTGTAAAGAAGATATATGTAAATATTACATGAAGTGTGCATGTGTTTGCACATTATTATCCCTTTGCCAGGACATAAAACATCAGCTTATGCACATGCTGTGCAATGATATTTTATGTTTATTCTTTGGCTGTCAAACGAAAATATCCAACAGATATGTAGTTGCATAGGAAAAGGGATGTAACGTGAAATTTTTCTTATGAGGCCTTTGTATTCTAGAATTTTCTTGGTTTAATACAAAAAATCGTTCAATCGATTTTTTATATTAAACCGTCGTAAGTTAAAGGAATTGGAAACTGAAGTAAATTTTATTTGTTAAAAATAAAAAAAAAAAAAATTTAAATTTAATAAAAAAATTTTATTCGAAAGATATATAAATGGAAATATAGTTACTGCAGTCTTGATGAAGGGTGTTTCTAGGCGTGTAATTTTGGGCCACTTTTGAGAGTTTTATTGACTATTTGCTATGCTAATTGTTGTTAAAGTGACTCAACTTAATTTTTACATATAACGTAAAAAAAAACATGGGGAGGTGAAGTTTAGGAACCCCCTGTAGCTTGAATATTTGCTTGGTATACATTTAAATGGCATCAAAGGAAAGATTATGACCTTTAGATTAATCATATTATAATGATCTTTTCGCGCTCCATTTTTAAATGGCATTTACCTTTAAAAACAGAAAAAATCATGTTAAGGTGGTTAGTTGAGATGCATCGATTGTGCGGGTGTGTTTCGGTCCCAATAATTTTACTTCTGTTTGCTTTATGTGAAATAGCCTGGCATGCATCGGTTTTGCTGATTGTTTTCTATATTTAGTTTATGTTTAATTTACCGTTAGTTTATGTTTAATTTACCGTTACTTTAATTATTGCGAAACTCTTAAGCACATTTCAGTTTTAGCATAATGAGCCGTAAAAGTAAGTTGTGTCTTTAATGACAACAGAAGTAATCGTTTACAAATAACTAGAAAAATTTAAGAACTAACTAAAACAATGATAAGTTTTAAAATTTCAAAATAATTGAAATCTTTTCATGCAATACAAATGTGTTTTAATTAAAAATATTATTGAGTGCATCAATTGTGCGCGTCAGACGTGCGTGTTCTGAAAATCCTTGAAGGTTATGAAAATGATAAAATCTATTCATTGATTATATTTTCATACGCTGTAGAGACCACATGCAGAGACCAAAAATTATAAACAAATTCCCGGTAGTTTTGCGTCAGGTCTGATAGGGATAAACATAAATTCCCGGAACGGCAAAAAATGTCCCAAAAAATTGTTTTTTTTTACTACAAAAGAGGCTACGCTGCCTTTATTGAAAATGGGGCTGTCAAATCCTTTATGGACTATGTATCCAACAATTGGGGACTTAAAAGCCCTTTCACCATTTTTAATCGGTGCTTTGAACTCCGAGGAATTTTCCAATAATTTTTTTTTCAAAATTGGCTTTGTTTGGATAGGACTGCACGGATAACATTTATAATTTTTGAGCTTTTACTTTTTAACGAAAAGCGCTATCAGAACAAAACTTTGTTTATTTTAAATTCTATTACGAATCTAGGAATCACTGCACAAAAAATACTGAGGTCTGCCAAAATAACTAACACAATACGAGCCAATTTTTACCCAAACTAAAAGCGATAACCACTCGCAGACACTCGCTGATTTTTTTTATAGATATTTTTAAAATCTTATTAACTTTAAGAAATCCCAACATTTAAGCTAAAAATAAACTTTTTACGACATTTTCAAAAATTTATTTGTCCGAGGTGGCTTACCCAGACGCCCATGTACACCCTACGGGGTCGAACGTTCTTGGATTCACTGAGAAACACCTCTGCTTTGCCCTTGTTAAATTTCATCAATATATATTGAGCAATTCATGAGATATTGCATTTTGACCAAAAAGAAAAAATCGCTTTCAAACCACTCTGCACCGCAATTAATTTAAGCAGATCACGCTCTGATGGCTTTCAATTCCGCAAAAGCTGGACCTAATAGTGGAGTAGACCAAGATCTTTCCACGTTATGAGCAGATGGAGCCCTATTTCCTGCGACCAAAAACGAATCGACAAATTTCTATTTTCTTTCACACTTAAGATCGATATAGACCATATCTTGTATGAAATCTCTCCCCAATTTGAAGGATCGCTTGTTCTGATGAACCATTTAATATCAGACATAAAAATCATAATTGTTATAAGGTGCGCGAATAAACGAATGATTTTTTAAAACAAAAAAAAAAAATCGGATAATTTCTTAGCTCTATTCAGACATCAATGAATATATGATATTTGCCAGAGTATGTAAATCACAATTGTCGAAAAGTGAGTGCAGTTTGACAAGTTGTTTAAAGTTAATCCTTTTGTAAATTTTGATGGACACTTAAAACACCTGTTAAGAGGCCCGTCTTTTTAAAACACCTAACCTTTCGTGCTTCATTACAACTGCAGCCTGACAAAATTGTGTTTTATCTTTGCGTGTACAAGTGCATAAAGAAATAAACTAAACTGGAATTTTGCAAAAGCTAAATGTGTGATGAAACGTGTGTGATTATAAATAAGTAAACATGTGATTTTAAGGAAAATGAGATGAATTGAAAATGTAATTGTGAGGAAAAAAAAAACAACCACAAAAACTGTCAAATGGCATGACCAGTAATAAATAACTGACAAAATGAGATGATAAGCAAAATATCAAATATCAGGAATTATAAGAAATAGTAACGAGTTTCAAATAGTGATTTAAGAGAAGACATACATTAATAAGTTTTAATTTGTAACAGAATAATAAATAAAAATTAATCTAAAAAAAATGATAAATAAATACTTCAAATTTTTAAAATACGATTGGATTTTCATATGACAAAAAGTAGCTTAAATCGAAATTATAATAATAACGACATATTATATAAAGTAAGTTTATTTTTCTTTAAATAAATAAATAATAAATAAATAAATAAATAAAAAAATAATAAATAAATGATTCTAGAATATAAATTTGTTAAAAGTACTTTAATTAAAAAGAATATTTTTTTTTTAATTTTTCAATATTTTACGTAACCAAATAAATAATTTTAATTTGTCTTAGTTTTATATATTTAATTAAGAAAGAAAAATTAATTATAATTTTTTGTATACATTTTTAGAGAAAACAGGAAAAATCAGATACAAGCAGAATTTAATGCAGCGTTATTTAGAAAAATATATGAACTTAAGCTGGACAACTTATTCAAGGTCTTTCAAGTTTTTATTTAGTTTAAAGAAAACTATCAAAGTGTATTATTTTGAATTAAAATAAATTAATTTTAATTTGCATACTTGGGTTTGTATGTGGAATTCGTCTAACGAAATTAATATTGTTATAAATACTCCTCGTATTCTTAATAACATAGGAAAATCGTTAAATTGATGATGTTTACAATGTAGACAACATAAGGTAGATAGATGCAAAGAATGCTGATAAAGTATGTAGCGATCCAAAATTTTTTTTTTTTTTGAAAAACGTCAGGATACATTTCTATATAATCTTTCTTATTAAAAGTTTTTAAAAATTAAAATAAAAAATGGACTCAAGCTGAAAATTAATTTTAATTCGTATTAAAAAACTTTTAATTAAAAAAAAGAAGATCTAGTAAAAGTGCTATATTCGGCTGTGCAGAATCTTATATACCTTTCATCATATGAGTAAATATAGTTTAGTGAAGTATGATACCCATATTGGTATTTTAAAATAGTTGAAAATTTCATGCTGATTTCTATTAGCACCTCTTTAGATACTATGTCTGATCGATTGGCATATTTAATGTTTCTTTAGCTGATATAATGCTTTGGAAAACTTGATTTGAACACTAAAACGCACGGAAACACAGAGAGATGGACATAACTCAATCAACTCCGCTATGCATAAGAAGTCAGAATAGACACACTTTATAGGGTCGGAAATGGTTATTGTAGGCATATAAATACTCGTATTATTTACTGTTCTGTTTTAAAGAGAAACAATTTTTTATTTGTAATACTTTTTACACTTATGAATATTTATTTGTAAAAAATTTTTCTGTTTAGTTGCTACTTCATATCAATTGCTTAAGAACGCGATAAGTGGTTATATAACTGTAGAAGTGACATCTGGCAAAATGTGCAACGTTTTCATTGATACAACAATATAATTTATGTATAAAACTTCAATTGACACAAGAGTATACTTCTGTGTATATTTGTTTCTATATCAATTGAGTTCATATATTGTATGTGTGAGTACGTGCTTGCATAATATTTCACAAGCACTTGCAACTTTAACTTCTCATTATTGCAGTTATTGACAATTTAACAATGATATGACGTGTGACATTTTAAAAAGCTCTTCGAAACAAATGTTGCCTTTTTGTTACAAAACGAGGACTCATAGATAGAAAAACGCACTAGTTAAATAGAGGGAGGTGTAAAGAATGATTATGATTTAAATACAGTTGGTTGTAAATAAGTTGAGACTATTTGTAAAATAAGTTTGTGAAGTCTTATTTATTTTAAATATTTTTGATTGCAAAAAAAAAATTGTATTAAAAGTTAAATGTAAAAAAGTTGCCTTGTAAAAAAGGTATGTTTATAAATATGACTTGTCAAAGAATATTTTCAGAATGCATATTCCAACGAAATGTAAGCAAAATTTAAAAATCTAAGAGTCTTTTATTTTAATTAAATAAAATTATATTTAGTTCTTCGTGTAACATTATCTGGTCGAAATGCAATAAATGCTTCATGTAATTAACCAAAACAGAAAACAAAATAATTCTTGCAAAAAATCTGTCTTTAAAATAATTCAGCTTCATATATCTTCAACTTATTCCTTAATACCTGAATATTTAATTCCCAGTCTTAAAAATTAATTTGTTTTTATGTACATTATTGCATAAATATTAAATATAGAATAAGAAAGTTGTAAAATCCAGGTTAATACAAATGAAGGTTTAACTAACTGGCGTATAATTAATATTTAATTATATTCTATTACGTATACGCCATGCTCTTATCCAGGGTTTTTGTTTTCTTATTACGTTTCAACATACTTTCGTCTTATGATATAAAATCAGCACATTAATTATTTACAATTTACTCGACGTATTTTAATAGTTGAGTTTATTTTAAAAGGATTCATTTTATAAGTCATAAATTTTATATTTAAATTTAATGAATTCTATTTTTTCTCACAACATTTACCTGTGTGTATATTCAACACGTGCTTTTTTTTAACAAAATATTTAAATTTATGATGTTCTCGCATTAAGTGAAAAGTAAGTAAAAATTGTAAAAAAAAATATGCTGAAATAAAATATACAAGATAATGTTAATGTGAGTTATAACACGCAGCTATCGAAGGTGCACAAAACAAGAAGAATATGAAAAATAATATGGTGGCAGAAGAAGGAAACTACAAGTTTATTTTAGAAAAAAGTTTTATACCGTCACTAAAAATGTAAATAGCTGATATTGAGAAAAATTTTAAAGTTGATTATTTTTAAAGAAGATGACGAAAATATGAGATTATTTATTTGCTTTGAATCAAAAAACTTTTGAATTAAATTAAGAATAATAGTCAACTTGAGCCTACCTGATAAGTCTACAATATTTTTAAATAAAAATGCGTATTTCTCCGGTTGCGTAAGCCAGCTCATCAGGATACTTTTATCAGAATTTTTAGAAAAGCCAAAAACATTTCCTTTAAGTATAAAAATTTTAAAAACAACATGAGAGTTATTTTAGGAGCCAATACAGAAATGTTAAGGCTTTAACAAAAAGCCTTATTTCAATTTTTTTATTTAAGAAAACACGCAACGATTTTTGTGGTTAATATGACACTATTTTCGTATGCCGTTGCAACTTTTAAATTAATATTAGCAAAATCTATACTATATATTTTACGAGCTATACCTGGAGCGCTTCGCTGGTTCAATCCAGCCAGTTTTTTTGTTTTACTATACACGCTTATATGAAAGTTTCTTGTACGAAATCTTAAAACCATTCCCCTCACAGTTCCCTAGGTAAACGACATAATTTTTTCACATTGCATGGGAAGTACCATGCCCACTCTCCCAACCCATACAGTATTTTTCTACACAATGCTTATTGTTTTTTACAGGGACACAACCACATGTTGTCATGAAAGGTCGCTACCCACGAATGTGTCGACCGATTTCGTGCAAACTTTACATGAAGCATCTTCGCGGCCTTGCGATCAAACCCTATTTATTTAATCGAATACGGTTTGACCATTCTTGAGTTATAAAGTCACAACACGCTTGCAACAATTTTTAATAATTATTGCCTTCTCCATACATGTTAAACCCACAAACAGTTATAAAGAAATATGTAATTTGGCTTCGTTGTTCTCTGATATAAAATTTTCGCATCTGATAAATGTTTTACTTCAAGCAAACTAGTAAATAAAAGAAAAATGAAAAATGTTGCAGGACGATTTTTATATAGTGTTACAAATTTAGTGCAAGCTCTACTTATTATAATAAAATTTATGTGAAATTGAAAAACTGTGAGCGGCTGAATTTTTCTTCGTAGATAATAAGATATAATAAAAATAGTAATAAACCGTTTTGATTATACTGCGATGGGAGGAAAAATGATAAAAACCAAAAGTAGCATTCGTTGCTAAATAAAGCTAGAAAGCATGAGAAGAGCTGTTATGGGAATTGTGTCTAATAAGTTTAATAGCGATTGGTGTTTGATTATATCTTGCATTTTTTCATTTAATTTTATTGGTTTAATATGGATAAATTAGACACTATTAGAATGTTATGCTGCATTTTCAAGAATATTTTTTTGTTTTTTTTTATATTTCACACTATTTAATTGTGATTAATTAAATTATTTTTGTTCCTTTTTATAGTCGATTTTAAATTATTTTCTAAGTTATAAAGAAAGTTTTTATGCAAAATGTATTAAAAAATATATTTTTTATATTTTTAGATCAAAGTGAATTTATGAACAAAATTTTTATTAAATTTTTTTTTGCAAACCTTAAAACTAGTATTGTATTTAAAACAAAAGTTCATATTAAGCATGGATTGTTGTTATTGTTTATTGTAGATGGATAAGCACTGAATTGAACCTAAATAAAATTCCACCGTTAAGTAGCTGTTATGTTGAATTTATGTAGTAATTTGCTTAGACTGCAGTGTTTTTATCATAATAGCTTTACAAGTACTTATACTTTTAAGCGAATTTTAAAACGTTTTTTCAACTAAAGTTAAAAAATAATGAAATTAATTAGATAACGTTCCACATAAACAATAATTATAAAATGAAAATACTTTGGCGTATGATTAATATTAAATGCTTTTCAGGCATCAAGCGAAATATAAAGCATACGAAGCGACGTCTGAATTGTGCTTTTTGGAAACATTTAAAGGATTTAATTTGTAAGTATACTCCTTTTGAAAAAACGGATATAATTACAGTTTTATGCCATAAAATATTGCAATCAACGTTACGAAAATAAAATTAAATATTAAATGAAAAAGATTAACGAAAAAACTGATTGATATTTTAACGATAAAAATAAATAAATCCAAATTTGTATCCAAATCTCAACAAGACTCATTCAAATAAATAGATTTTCTTCGCATTTAGGGATATTTGATATTAAGGACAAAAAATAAATGTTTGGAAAGTAACCTAAAATTAAAAAGCAATAATGAATAATTAATCTGTTGATTTAACAAAATTCTGTTAATTTTACTAAAATTGATTGATGGTTTCTCAAACTAAATCACACAGCATTGCGTTAAGTTTTAACTATTTGCTTAAAATTTTTTTTTTTACTTTACTTTATTGTTTGAACAACAATTATTAGTTTATTTAAAATGTTCGTAAGAAGTTTCATGAAGAGGTAAGTAATCGTCATCAGTGATTTTAATAATTTGTTCGAAATAATTAGCACAATAGTTTTAAAGATAATAAATTTAATTTAAAATTCCCGTAATTTAATTTTAATTTATTAATAAAAATAGTTTGATGAAAAAATTCGAATATATTATTTTTAAATTAAACTTTCGATTTATTATTTGTCATAATTTTACACTTTTAATACTTTAAATTTTTTAAACTTAAACAACAAATTAAATACTTTTGCAAGTATTTGAAGTCTCGTTTTTTTCTAAATTTAAAAAAGAACCAACTAAATTTTTTGCTATATTTTTTTAACATGAATATATTCCATTTAATATAATCGCCAGTGAAGCTTAAGCATAATAATAATTATTTTTTTGATTTTATCATGTAATTAAAATTCTACTTTAGTTCAATTATACATCCAATTTTACTTCATTTAGATAAAGGTTTGGTATAGGGTAGCTGTGAGTTTGACTGTAGAGGTGTATGTTTGTTTGTTTAATTGAAGATCACCGACATGAAGGTAATACTCACCAGAGCGTTGAAAACAAAGAAAACTACATATTAAAGAGCAACCGCTCTAGACGGGTTGCTTTAAGTCCTTATTAATAGAAAACAACAGCTTAGATCTCTCAGTGATTGGTTTAGAATGCCAAAAGATTATTCTGTAGCAAGGACAGAAAAGATGATGAACGTAAAAGTGTATTTAGATAGTTCCGGTATATTTTGAATTAGCTGATTTGTGGCGCATGACTGTACATAGAATAGTTCGAGAAATGCCAGAGTCGCAGATTTTGGTGTAAATGATTTCGTGGGACTATTAAACAAGAGATTGTGAGGACATACCCGGCCCAAGCCAGAGAGTAAAGAACACAAAGCAAAAATATAACTAATACAAGAAGTTAACATACTGTTATTAGTAGTTCCCGAAAAAACTAGATTCTTCTTAAAATACGCAGTAAAAATTAATTGTAATAAAGTAAATTAGGCTTTTGTTTAGAACCTCTCAAGTAGATTTGTTCAACGATCAATTTTTTTCAGAAAAGAATATGAGTAAAAAAACATCTTTTTTGTTATTTTATATTAGTTTACAACAACATTAAAAACCCTAGAATATAAGAAAAATAAATGATATGAACTGTAAAAAAATTTCTTAAGTAATTTTTGCAAAAAAAAAAAAAAAAACAATTTTCAAAACAAATTTTACTTGTCAGTCAATGGCGGTTCAGAAGTTTTGCCACATTTATCATTTAATATTAACTATTGGGATACCCTTTAATTTATAATTTTAACTACTTATTCTTCTTATTTTGGCAGCCAAAAAAGTGGACATTTTGATTTGTTTTTATGTGTTCAAAAGATAGGACCATATTTATTTTCTTAATTTATACTTGTTCTTATAGCGGACTCGGCAATACAGGTTCCTTGTAAATTTCAACCGTTTATCTACAACTGTTCAATACTATGGCCATAGTCATCAAATTTAAGTCACCTTTGAAGACACCCTTTAGTTTTTAGATATATTTTTGTCCTAATAATTGCTACTGGGAGCTATAGTGGTACGCAGTTTTTTTTAAATCTTTACGTGTGTCCTTTTCGGTTTAAAATACAGGTAACATCATTAATGTAGTATGCGAGTGTATTTTTAAAATTATGAACTGTTTTTAAAACAGAATCAATCTTCTTTTTTGAAAACGGTTAAAAATAGTACCTTCTGCAGCGAATTAACATTTTTACCGTCTTTTTTTTCTACTTGTTCTTATTTAGTAAAAGACTTACGACTCAGATTTAACGTTACTAAAATTACTTAATTTAATCAACTATTACTTTTATTGGATGAATAACATATTCGAAAAATAAATATAAAATTATATTTTGTATCGTTTCTAGGAAATTTATCTATTTATATTTACATATACATGAACAAACTACTTTGATTTAAGCAGATAAGATATCTGATACATTTGTTTCGATTGACAATTGAAAATACTAACGACAAGTACAACAACAATAATGAAAAACTGTTCGTCAAGTATGTACACAACAACCAAATTTTTTTTTAGCAAAAAAAAAAAATGCAAATTTATTCATATCCGCGTGTATCAATGAGTGTATGCGAGAGAGTGTGTGTTTGTATTTGTGTGTTTATCGTTTCGTAATGGAATAAAATGTAATAAAAGTCGGTATGAGTCAACATGATTGCTTAAAGCAAACATACAGTAGTACATGAATTTATGTGTGTGTGTGTGTGTGTGTATGTTTTTGTGAGTTAAAACGTGCTGCATGATACTGCACGTAACCGAGTTAAGTTAATAGTATGTATTTAAAAAAAAAAACAGGTATTGATGTGACTTTAAGTTATGATACGGTAGACTGAAAAGTCAAAAACCAAAATTGATGAAAACAGTTTTAAGTTTTTCTTTTTTTAAATTTGAGTGAAAATATTTGATAATTATACTATAATATATGGCTATATAACAAGTAAAATCAGGATACCTGGTAAAACGGGAATAAGATATTTGATGACAATAGCAACAATATTTTATTTAAGTTTTAACAATAAGTCTTTTTTATTTTTTATATATATTTTTGATATTTCGCTACTCCATTGTGTAGCATCGTCAGGAAAAAAATTTTATTTATTCTTTTATATGAACTTTTTTTTTATAAACACTATTATGAAATAATTTTTTTATAAAATTAGGGATATAATAAGTTAATTAAAATTAATTTTGGCTTAAATTTGTTTTTAATTTCTGAATATAAAAAAAAATTATTTACAAATTAATGCGAAGGTTTTCTGAAGATAAAAAGAAAAATTAGACACCAGCAGAATACAATGCTGCATTTTTTACATATATTTCTAAATAACTATTTTTTCTAAAATTTTTTTTTAGAAATCAATAATATGAACTTAAGCCAAAATCATTTTTAATTTTTTTTTTATGAAATTAATGTGCTGTTTCTGTACTACAGGCGATCAACTCGTCTGAAAAATTTATATGAAAAGCACTCATTTTTTTGAGTTATTTTCATATAAATTTTTTAGACGAGTTGATCGCCTGTAATACAGAAACAGCACATAAAATATGGTGATTGTAATATAAAATTGTTATTTTATTGAAGAGATAACTTGTATTTATATATATAGGGGGATCATTATCATTTCATGTTAACTTCAAATAAAAGGTGTCTTTTTTAACGAGTTTTAGCAAAAAAAAAAAAAAAATATCTACTGAAGAAAATCGTCTTGCTATTGTGTGAACAGCTGATTTTAATTGTAAATTTAAGTTTTGTTGAAAATGGTTTTTTGATGACGAAAAAATGAAAAGATTTTTGATTAAAATTTATAAAAAACACAAGAGATAATTTTGGTCCAAAAAATGAATTTCAAATTGATCTGTGAATTTCGACTAATACAGTTACTTTCTAATCTAATAATTGTTTTTATTGAAAATTATATTTTTAAAGAAAAAAGTTTCTTTTAAAGGCAAAGGTTTCTCTTAGAAAAAAAAAATAAAAAATAAGTAGGAGTGCTATATTTGCATATGACGTATCTTATATACCATAAACTATATATGTACATCTAGTTCAGTGAAGTAACTTAAATAAAAAAAAAAACAACTATTCTGGTGACAGAGAATTAAAAAATAAGAAAACCGTTAGGTACTTAAAATAATTATACATAACAATGTCATCGAAAAAGGCTCATAACTCGGAAAATATGGGGAGCGCCAATTTTTCTCTCAATGCTTAGATGCAAAATGTTATTATTTGAAAAAAAAAGTGAGTGAAACAATACTTTTCGCTTATTATTTTTATTAGACAACAAATTTCTATAGTCAAATAATTAGATCTTTGCGAATGTTCGAATTTTTAATATATAAGAGACTACTGCAAATATTCTTGATATATTACAATGCGCCAAAAAAGTATGCGAGCACCAAACAAGTGTAATGAACTTTCCATTGTTTTCAGGTTTCTTATTAAACTTCTTTACATAATTTTTGAAAAAGCAAAAGTATACAAAATTTGTAATTTATACATATCAGAGACGAGTAAAAATTTAATTGTTTATTCATTAAGGAAACACTAAAAATTTCAATTTTTTTAAATCTGTTAAAATGTCTGGGAGAAATAATATCAAATGAATTTAACTATGAAAATTATTATAAAAAAAGTTAATGTGATGCATATTAAATTTCAATAAATTATTTTAATTTTTTTAAGTCTTTAAAAGTGTTATTAACTTTTCCTTTAATCTGCGCTATTCTATATTACATTTTCATATTAATTAGCGAAGGTGTGTTTCAATAGTTTCCGCATTGACGTTTTCAAAATCAATGATATCGTCACAATTGGAAAAACTGATAAATAACAATTTTGTAAATTTTATCATCATCAACACAAATAACTAGATTTGAGCATTAATAAGAATCGTATAGAAATTTAGCAGCAAGAAAACTATAAATACAGTGAATGCAAAGGAAGAAAATTTATTTAATTTTTGCTAAAGAATTTAAATTAAAAATATTTCTGTTAAAATTAATTTTTACTAAATGAATTTTTTTAGTTTTAGTTTTGCACAGGTTTTAAGTTTTACTTTAATTTCCTTAATTACCTTGTAATGCCAGTTCAGATTTATATGGTTTTTTTTTTAAATAAATAATCCAATATGAAAAGGGAAAAATTTATTATTCAAAAATTTTTAAATAATTTAAAATAAAATTATTTTTCTAAAAAAAGAAAAATTATTAACTAATGCAATTTAGTTTTCTTTTATAAACTCAGTGTTCTTGTCAAAAAAAAAACTGCCTTAAGAAAAAAATTCTTTTACTGAAAATTTCTATATGAAATACTAAAACAGTCAGGGTTTCAGTTCTATAAAATATAAAAATAATTGAAATCTTTGAAATCGTTCAATTTTCTTCTGAAGAACATTTCCTTTTACTTGGCTGTTTGTTTTCAGTTTTTTAATGCAGCGGAAATTGTTAGCGGAAAGGTAACAGAAATGTTGTGGTGTAAGTTTCTGTCATTGTATGTTGGCATGTAGTATTTAAATGTCTTTTAAGTCGAATGATTTAAACTCCTATGCATATATATGTGTGTGCGTATGTTTGTATGTACGTGGATAAGAAAATCTGCAATTGAAACTTTCTTTGATTATTTACCTTCTCAATCATGTGACATAACTATATGAAGAACTTAAACTAAATATAACATGCACATGCATGCTTTTTATCAATGATTATTTGGATGTTTGTAGCTCAGAGCATTCATGCATGATGCGTGATTCAATGTTTTAAATTGTTTGAAATCTCGTGGTTTTTGCTTTATGCAATTGCACGATTTTATAATACTTTTACAAATTGCCAACATTTAACATGTGAAACATTGCAACTGCTGCTAAATTGGATGAAATTGCTGAAATACAATTTCATTTTGATGCAGGTTTACATTACTCATTTGATTGAGAAAATTGCATTATATGATTGGAAGAACTAGTTTAACTATAAATTTGAAAATTCTGTCATAATCGAATGTTTGATTTTATGAAAATTTGTATTTTTTTTTATTTTTTGGCGTGCAAATATCAGGACGTATGTAATTGTTAGCATGAAAAAAATTTGCCTTACGTTAAATTGATTGTTTTTATAAAAAAAAATTATTCTACATTTATAAAAAGTTCTTCTTGTTTTATGAACTCTTTCACTGTATAATTAATTTAAATAATTTGAAAATTTTAATTTTTAGCTTTGCATTGTTTTGATTTTTTAAGCATGAATGTGAAATATAATAAAAAAAAAATATACAAATTTAAGTAAAACCCTCCTGTTTAGTAGATCAATGATGCTTTAATGATTTCCGAAATCTCAGACAAATCTTTTGTATGCCGATAGTTTTCTATTGGTTTAACTATCCGATAAGTGACAGTTCTAAACTTCTCGGCCGTGTGAAAAGGTCCCTACGGACCTTTTTTGTAAATCATGTTTTTTTCATAAAAAAAATTTTTTTTTGATTTTTTTAGTCTTTAATGTTTATAACTAAATTCTACATACAAAAATAATTTTTTTTATTTTTTTTGCTTGAATTTTCTTAAGACTATTATTTTAAAAAAGTTTAAAATTTACTGTTGTTGAGCGTGTACTTCTTGTCTCCCGCCCTGTGCGCAAGTGTTGCAGCGATGTAAAAGTGTGCTATGTTCTCCGCAAACAGCGTTGCCGCAGCCGAAGCAGTATTCCCGCGCTTTCCGCTGCCGCCCGTACTCAGAACGGCAAAGGCGACATGACCGTCTACGACGGTGCATTGCCTTCCATCGGTCTTGGTAATATATTCTATTCTTGAATTTGAAGATGTTTTTCTTATCCTGATATCGAATGCTTTCGTCGCCTTGCGTATCCTTAGATATGAGGTTATATGGTTGTTCAGGGCACGTTCTTCGATATTTGGTGTGGCCAATTGTTTCGTTAGCAGTAACAAGAACGACCGCCGTCTGTCACTCCTTTTTATAGGCTTCATTTCGTTGTAAATCGTAAAAGCAGCCAATGCAGCGACGTCCAGCATATTATAAAACATTGCCAACGGCCATCGTTGTGTTGCTCTTTTGCAGCATTTGATCCATGGTATCAACGCCGCATTTGTTGGCGTTGTAATCTAGTAGTGGCCGGAGTAGGAGTAATTTTAGTTTGAGAAGGCAAAAAGTCCTTCTCACTCATCGGAGGGTTAAGAAACGCTTTTTCTATTGATTATTTTATTGTTGACGTCACGCTTTTTTTGAAAGTTTAAAACTACTGCGCCTAATCCTACATAGGATTTATTTTTATTCTCAAAAAAAATGCTAAATAAGCAGAATATTTATACCGTGTGTTTTCATTTTTTTTATATAAACTCAATTTGCTAAACAACTCTAATGAATAAATTCTTATTATACAGAAAATATTTTGTATAACTAGATTCACCTGATTCTATTTAGATAATTTGTTGCTCTTTTCTTTGCTTTTTTACTTGTTTCATTTCATTTTGCGAAATTATTTCTTAAAACACATAAAACCGTATTTGTGTGTGTCTATATTTTTATTTTTTACGCTTGTCTGTCCATATTGTTCTTGCAATTTTTTTTCTAGTTTATATTATGCTGTCATGTCTGTGTGTGTGTTTTATTCTGCTTGAATTTCTTGTCATATTACGTTTTGTTTTCATGGGAATTCTTGTAAATATCCTTGATTGTACATTATTGGCTGTCGATAGTTAAACTATATTTATTTCTTTATTTTGCTATCACTGATATTAAATTTATGTATGAAAAAGCTTTATTCCTTAGTTTTTCTTTTTATAAAAATTTCCTTAAAACAAGAATGTTTTTGAAATGACTTTATAATCAAATTATTATCATTTTTATTTTTATACTACCAAAGTTATAAAAAAAACATGTATGCACCACGAATCTGAATTCTTTAAAGAGTTTTTATTTAAAATACTAAGAGCTACCGAATGTATCTTATTTAGCGGGAGTCCTTCACCCGATTGATTTCATTTATTTTGGTAATGGAAAATAAATATGAAAAATAAAATCTGTTAATTATTAATGCCAAAATGACAAATTATTAATCGATTTTTTACAATGGAGCAGATTGTCCATTCCTTGTTTTTATATTTTTTAATTCTGGGCTCGTCATTTTTTTAAGCGATTTGTAAGATTTTTGATTAATTTGGAAGACAATGCTTTTGGGTTGGTTCCAGATAACAATATAACAAAATAGCAGCCAATAATAATTACAATCAAGGATATTTACAAGAATTTTTATTAAAACAAAAGGAAATATGACCAGAAATTCAAGCAGGATAACACACACATACACATGACAGTATAATATAAACTAGAAAAAAAAATGGAAGAACAATATGGACAGACAAACTTAAAAAAAAAATAGACACACACAAGTAAGTTTAAGGAATAATTTCTTAAAATAAAATGAAACTAGTAAAGAAGCGAAGAAAATAGCAACAAATTATCTGAATAGAATCAGGTGAATCTAGTTATACAAAATATTTTCTGCAAAATAAGAAATTATTCCTTAGTTTTGTTAAGTAAATTGAGTTTATATAAAAAATAGAAAAACACACAGTATAAATATCCTGCTTATTTAGCATTTTTTGACTAGATGATATTCTTATGTTACCTAAAGATTTATTGTCTGCTTTCCGTAGAAATCGGTTTTTTTTCGTTTGGAAGCAATGAATGTAGTTTTATTTAATTTTTAAAAATATGATGCTATTTTTTTTATTATCTGTTAAGAATTTTTAAATCACTTCGCTGCCGCTAAGTAGCTCTGTAGGAAACTTTTAATATTTAAGAAAAAAAACTGAAGATTTTTGAAAAAAGAAAAAAATAATCTACAACGATTTTATTTTTTCACTGAATCTTTAAAATACATGTGGTTGGTTCCCGATGGGATCCCTTATGTAGAAAAATGAAAGAAAAAATAAAAATAGTTACTGAATATCCGCTGTGTTTCTGGATAAAATATTTTCAAGTTGTTATTGTCTTTTTGTCTTATTGATTCAAAGGAGTTCTCATTTAATCAATTTGGCTTTTGATATAAGACTTTCAAGTTTTCTATGCAAAATATGGATAAAATCCACTGATGAGCTATTTGAGCAGTAGTGAAATGGCCATATGGATATGCTTTCCCCACAGTAATACATTCAATTTGTAGTTTTGAATAAAAAATATTTATGACAATATGATGAAATATTTATATTTGAAGAAATCAGGCACGATTAAAGTAAATTAAAATTAAACAGATTTCGAGTAATAAATTTTCATATTGGCCGAAGTAGAGGATATCATTGCTTTCTACGTCTTGCTTATCGATGCAGCTTCTGGTATGATTTTTATACCCTACACCACAAAAAGTGGAAAAAGGGTAAAACTAAGTTTGTCATTCCGTTTGTAATTTTTACAATATCCATTTCCGATTGAGCGAAGTCCGTCTGTCTGTTTGTGTTCGGGTTGAAATAACTTTGCACTAGATGAGTTTAAGAATTTAAAATATTATAATAGAACAGACATAGTTTCGAAAATTAGCAAGATCGACTCACATCCTTCGAGGTAGCGGGCAAAAAAATACACTTGCCCCATTTCCATATCATTTGAACATTTGAAACAAATCTAGTAAAGTGAATTAACTCAAAAAAAAAAAAAAAAAAAAAAAATATGGCAACAGAGAATGAAAAAAAAAGAAAAAAAAACTTCAAGTGAAAAAATTGGCGCTCGTCCGAGTTACGGGGCTCTGAAATTGTCGAATTTCTTAAAATATCTATATGGGTGTCATTTAAAAGCTTTTGAAGAGATCTTTCAGGAAATAATAAATATTTTAAAAATGTTTAACACACTAATAGCCGATAGCATTTGTCACCCCAGTATTTGTTTTTCTTTTTTTTTTTTTGATTGGAATTACTTTACTTAACTAGATTTACATATGTGGTGAAGGGTTTATAAGATTCGGTGTAGCCGAATATAACACTCTTAATTGTTTATAATATACGAGATTTGACTTAAAAGCAAAAAATGTAAGAATATTTAAATTAAACAAAGTCATTATCATCTCTGTCCTCTGGTTATTTTCTCTTTCCTTAATAAAACAAATGTCTGGCTGGTAAAAAATTTATTTTGAACAAATTTATAGTCATCGATATGTAGACAACATTGAAGCTAATAAAATTGAATTTTTGTGTATAAAACCCTTTCTATATAATGGTTAAAGTTGTTGATATATGACCTACTTATTCTCAGATGACTTTAGTTTTAATGCTTTAAGAAGAAAAGAAAAAATGTTTACACTTGCTTACGGTTGTCTGTTTAATATCAAATTTGAATTGTACAACAGACAGCATGTACGAGTACGCATATCTTACATATTCATACCGCCATGCAAAAACTTAATTGTTCTGACAATTTCCTTATGAATAAAAATGAATTTTTAAATGGTTTTAAAATTTTTCTCATTTTTGCAAACGTGAATTTAAATAGAAAAATTATAATATGAGTTTTTGTTATGTCTAACGACTAGTGCTAAAAATAAGAATGGATTGTGTAAATACTTTACAATTATTTTATATCGTATTCACTTTTAGATGAGGTCTTGCACACTGTTTTAAATTTTTCGTCTTCTCTTCTTATTTGAGAACTTAAAAAGATGGCTGGAATATATACAACAAAATAGATAAACAAACAACAATATTTAAAGTTTCTCTATAAGAGAGCAAGTCTTTTGTTGTCTATGAAAATATTAAAATCCTGGCAATGTTGATTAGTTAGTCCGGATTTATGTCATGCCATTTTTAATGAAAGTTTTTCTTAATATCTTTTTTATGATGCGCGATATGCGTTGTTTTAAACAAAAGAAAAGCAACAACAACATCAAATTAAAATTTAAGCCATGCCGTATTGCTTACCCCTCTTGCATCACCTACAAACAAAAATGTCATGCCAGTTTCATGAAAAATTTCATAGTGTAAATTGACTCTTAATTGAACAAATATCTTTCAAGTTGTAATTTTATTCAGTATCAGTATGAAAGTGAATAAAAAAATGATAAAATAATAAAATAATATTTTCCAGGTAAAAGGAATATAGTCGGAAATTAAAACTGATATGAGGAGATTTTGGATATAACACAAACAGTTTGTGTAATCGTGTTCTACTATTGCAATATTTTTGAAATAATTACTCGAGCTTGTAGACTATTTAATTTTAATTTTTGGATAAAGTAATTGTAACGCCATGATGACAACGACTGACGCAGCGAGTCGGAAATATATGCTGTGTTACATTTTGTAGATTCGGAAAACTAAAACTATTTAGAAGACAACGCGATACAATTGAAGACTCACATAAATATCATAATGAAAAAGACTCCAGTTTTTACGATGAACGCAACTATTAAACTGTGGATGCTTGCTGTTCCTGTGACATGGGTTATGCAAGCGGTTGTTGGTTCGATAACTACTCAAAGGCAAATATAAATTAGTATCCTCTGGGTCATATTTATAATGGTATTCTGTACAGGTTGTGGCGTGGTAATTTTTCACCTAAGAAAACTCCTATGATGATATGACATCCTAAAACAACAGGAAGAGGAGGAAATGATAAAGCACCTTCTCTGCCATTGCCCAGCTCTATTTGAGAAAAGAGCGGCTCTTTTGGGTACTCCGAGATTGCATTGTCTTGCAGATCTACCGGTCTATGATGTTGTTAGGATAAACTCGTTCATGCGGTCTTCGGGGTGGTTTGGGGATGTATCTAGTGATAATATGGAGACCTGAAGATTCTTTGCACATACCTTTTTCAGGCAACACATAGGCACCATCTAGGACTTAAGTGATTTGGTTTCTTATGCCGGCAGCCTGTGCAAACTGTTCTAACCTTAAACAACATTTCAGGAGAAAGTTTTAACTTAACTTTTCAGGACTATCATGAGCATTTTGAAAAATCCCTCAAATTTTTTTTATTTCTTAAATAAAAAATATTTTTTTTTCATTCAAAAAAAAAAAAAAAAAGACTCAAAAACAATTTGAAAAATAAATTTATCAAACATCAAAGCAAAAATGCAGCAAATATTTCTTTCCAAAAATGTTTTTTCTATTTATTACCAAATATTAAGACATTTCATTTAGTTATATAACGATATTCAAATGAATATAAGAAATTTAATTTAAACTTTATGGGCGAAAATCTAAAAGTAATATTTAATTTTCTTTCAATAACTCCCACCCCATTTAGCGTCTTCATTTTCGTTTAAAATATTTATTTTAATGTTTCACAATAAAAATAATGTATTTAGCAAAACTTTTTAAAAGTCATTTTATGCAAATTTAAAAAAGTAAAAAAACAAAATAATGAAATACAAACAAAATTAAAAAATTTTTAATTCAAATGAAGACAACCAGGGAAGAAGAAAGAAATTTAGTGATGGTTCAAACATTTTATGCGAATATATTTATGATAAATAGAAGAATGACTGAAATATGAGTAAATTAGAAGTAACTTAAATATATTTTTTTACTTAGGATAAAACTAAGACAATGTCTCCTAATAATGGGGTACAATCAGCTGGTTCTAGTAAGATTTGGCATGGAAAGGATGGTGGAGAGAGAAGAGTTTAAGGAAATTATTTTTTTTTAAGGAAATGACAGAAAATTAAGTGGAATGTTAAATCTATGATCGTTGGAAAGGATAAAAAGTCTTTTGAATTAGTATCTCACATTATTATAAAAGAAAAAAGTTTCAAGGTCTCTATACGCAGGTGGTGATGATAACAGATGGATGGTAAGGAGGTGATCAGGACCGGTTGAATTCCAGAAAATAATGATTAAGAGAATAAAGATGATAGAACAGATAATCGGTCACAAACGCGGACATGAGGGCACACCAAATTCGGAACAGAACCATAAACGTCTTTCAGCAGATAAGGTAATAATTAAGAGAGCTGATAGGGATAAAATAGACCAGATGAATTCCCGCAAGTAAGGAAATAATAGGGACATATGGGCACATACGGCGGAACTGATAGGGATGAAAAGGGCCAGATGAAAGATAAAAGAAAGAAAGATGTCAGATGGTGCAGATACAACCAGTTAGGCCCACTGAGAGACGAACAGGGAGGCGCGAACCACGGCAATACAGTGGAATATTGAAGCGGCATGATAATAAAAAAATCTTCAGAAATGGAAACCAATAACAGACTTAGCAACAAAATTATTGATTGTGGTATTCAATAAGAAATTCGTTATTGCTAAAAACAAGCTGGGTTATTGTTATCAATAAGGTTATTAACACAGGATTCTAGCGCCAGAGTAAAAATTAGCAACATTTAGTAAAAATAAAAGGGTGTTCCTATGGACAAACAATTTTTAGGTAATTCAAATTAACAATGTCCGCTCAATGCTGTAAATTGTAAAAAACTAAAAAATTTTCTCGATGAAATAGTGTCTGCCGAAATTAGGCCTCATCCGAGAACACAATTTTCCAATAAAACATTGAATCGGTTTCCAAATGTCTTAGAGAACAACTGTTAAAAAAAAGAAGCTTTTATCTCAGCTGGAATTAATTTGGATGCAGGCCAATATTTTTGAGTAAAAACTTCCAGCTAATGGACTGAGCCCTGGTGCGAATCGATATTTTCTAATCTTTTTGCATTCTTTCGTTTACTACGTCGTGTTGTAATGCTGTCCAAGCTTCCATTTTTTTGATGATCTGCCAGCGATCTGATCATAAATGTAAAAACAGTTCGCACAGTATGACATTACTTTTGATAATTAACCTTTTGTAAGATTTTTCGGTTTTAAAAAAAACTTCTAATACTGTGTCTGCTAAAATAACAAATACAAAAATATAACGTTAAAGCTTACAGAGTGAACCATAATGATTTTGAAGTACAATATAGACGCTTTAGTTATCAATAACAGATATTCATACAAATACGAGGGCTGCTATATATATTTCTGGCCTGGCAACACTGAGTGCTGCCAAGTGCAATCTAAAGTTACCATTGGAAAGTTTGTCATTTTTAAGCATAATCGTACTCAAAACGTTTTGACGTACGACCATTATTTGTGTTGTTTACAGTGACTTGAAAAAATTAATATAGAAAAAAATGGAATTAACTCGTGAACATTTTCGTGCCATCATTTTTCACAACTTTCGACGAGGATTATCACGACAAGAGTGCATTGATGAACTCATATCTTTGTATGGCGATGAAGCACCATTCTATAGCACTGTGAAAAATTGGTATAATGAGTTTAATCGTGGCCGAAGCTCGCTCAAAGACGAATTCCGTGAAGGTCGTCCAAAAACGGCTGTTGAGCCAGAGAACATTGATGCCGTGCGTGAACTCATAATACAAGATCGACATGCGATATACCGAGAGATAGAGACATCCTTGGACATTTCTTCCACCAGCATACATTCGATACTGCATGATCACCTGGCCGTAAAAAGGTTTTTTCTCGTTGGATCCCGCATAATTTGAAAGTCGCTCAAAAAAAGGCTCGTGTCGATTGGTGCAAAGAAATGTTGCAAAAATACGATTGCGGTGCTTCAAAAGACGTTTATACGATCGTCACAGGTGACGAATCATGGATCTATGCGTATGAGCCCGAAACGAAACAACAATCGACCGTGTGGATCTTCAAAGACGAGCAAAATCCAACGAAAGTTGTTCGTCGAAGAAGCACTTCGAAGCAAATGGTCGCCTGTTTCTTCGGCAAAACTGGTCATGTGGCGACTGTTCCGCTTGAGCAACGTAGGACGGTGACTTCTGAGTGGTACACTAAAATTTGTTTGCTGAAGTCATCGGAGAAATTCGAAAAACCAACAAGAGAAGACGAATCATTCTTCACCATGACAATGCGCGCTCTCACACATCGGCTCAAACCAGAGCGTTTTTGACCGGCCAAAACGTCGAATTAATGGGTCATCCGTCGTACAGCCCTGACTTGGCACCTAATGATTTCTTCTTGTTTCCGCACATCAAGAAAAAATGCGTGGTCAACGATTTTCGTCGCCAGAAGAAGCTGTTCAACTGTTCAAAAACCATGTTTTAGAGGTGTCTCAATCGGAGTGGAAAAAGTACTTTGACAACTGGTTTGATCGCATGCAAAAGTGTATAAATCATGCTGGAGAATACTTTGAAAAACAATAAAACCATTTTTGATTATAAATATTCGCATTTTCACTATTAGGCCAGAATTATATAGAGCAGCCCGTCGTATAATATTATTTTCAAAACAAAATCAAATTTAAAATTAAAGTAGAAGTCACTATTAAGTGAGTTATATTTATTGATCTAAATGTATGACCAAGGATTCTTGTTTCTTATCGCTGAAACACCCCCTTTTCAGTCGTATGTACCAATTTTAAAGTGCTCAGCGTATTGATGAAGATAAGATTTGGTGGAAGGATGTATAATAAAACAAAGTGTTCGTAAGGAAATATTTCTCTAGTTAGTGACGGCTTCACGTTCAAAGACGTGCTATTTTCATCTGAAATGAAAGCACAATGTTAAGGAATTTACTAAACAAAAACTTTATTAAAGAACGGTTCCTTTTTCAATGCTCAGAGTGTTTCAGAAAAAAACATCTTAAAAACACAAACAATTTGAAAAAAAGTTCCCTGATGAGTTGAGTTGAGCAATCAACGAAATGGCCATAGAAACTAGCTTTACCGCTAATAATCAATATTTGATTTTATTTAAAATATTTGAGTTATTAGCACACTGAAAAGTGAACTAATAAAATATTACTGGTTTCTATCCAACCTCGTATCTTTATAAAATGCTACACAAACTATTAAACCTCTATTCAAAAGAAACAAATTTTTCAACTTTTATTTGATTTGATTTTAATAAAACACAAAAATTTATAACTGCTCAGAGGGAATGCTTAATAATAATTCAATTTTCTTTCAATTTATGTTTGCCAACAATTCGTATTCCTACTGTGTCTTTTCATTTTTTTTTTATTTTTGTTAATTTTTCCCCGTTTTTTCAATTTTTTGCATGAGTTATTTTAATGTTCATTTAAGAGTTTTGTATGTGGCGAATAGAAAGCAATTCATTTGTACACGTTCTTCAATTTGCACATTTTTCCACTTTCTTTTTGATAGTTTGCCTTGCATCTGTACAGGCGGAGAATTATAATATGTACACTAATTTTTCATCGTCAACACCATAGAAACGCCATAATAGTCAGATTTATCAAAAACATCGTCATAGTCTCATTGCCGCCACCATCATCGTCATCATCACAATTGTGGCTTTAAATGAATTTGATTGCTGTTGATTCTGTTGCATTTCAAAATGTAAAATATTCTTCATGGTGTCAACGAAAGCAAATGAATGAATGAATGAATGAATATTTATTGTAGATTCTAGAGAGTGCTTTTAAAAGACTGTATGTGAATTTTAACAGTCAGGAGATTAAAAAAATCGTAAAACGTTGAGAATTGCGACGATTATGTTTGTTTTTAGATGATTATTGCACAGAAATACAAAACAAAAATGATCATAAATCAAGCTCACTTTCTCGAAAGCTAAGTTTTAATACAGGCTTTTAAAGTGTTTATTAATTATTCATTTAAAATATATTTTAAAATATTTTTAGATGATTGCTAACTATTGGATAGATTTAGTGGCTTTAGTTCACATCCCAGCAGCTGCCAATTTCATAAAATCAATTTTTCAAGTGTAATGTAAGCACAGCACCCTTGTTCATCGGTGTCAATTGTTAGTAAAGTTGTCATTGAAGCAAAATTTTCTTGCAAAAAAAAAAAACTTCGAAACAGATTTCATTTTTGGTTTATAACGATTCAAAAGTAAGGCCACATACATAAACTTACATAAACTATTGAGACGTTCTTATATTCCACTGCACTGCAGCTCCTTGTTAGTTTCAACTACTATTCAAGGGTTTGGCAATATGCATCAAATAACAGCAACTTTAGGGAGCCCCCCTTAAATTCCAAATTAAAATTCTATACCTGATATTGTAGAAGACTTAACAATCAAGTTCTTTGTAATTTACATCCATCTGTCTTTAACGGTTAAACAGTTTGCCCATATACGTCAAATTACATCAACTATTGTAACACCCTTTAATTTATAATTTAAAATATGTATACATCTTATTATACTAAACAAAGAAGTGGACTTTCTGTCTTAGTGTTTTTATATAACGCTTTAAAAGATTTAGCCATAGAGGTCAAATTACATTAATTTTGGGAACACCCTTTCATATCTAATTTTATATTAAAAACAATTTTTTTTAGCAGACTTAGCAATACAGGTCTCTTCTACGTTTCAGATGTCTGTCTATTAAGGTTCAAAAATTTGTCCAAATACATTAGATTATATCAACTATTGGGACACCCTTTTATGCCCAAATCAAAATTTTAGATTTGTTAGGAATACAAGTCCTTTGCAAATTTTAAGTGTATGTCTACAACTATTCAAAAATATGGCCATATTTACCAAATTAAATCAACTATTGGGACACCCTTTAATTTATAATATTAAATATTAATACTTCCTACTATAATGGCCATAGCAATTGACATTCTTCACTTTGCAAGCGTCTGTCAAAAGATAAGCCCATATAGGGTAATTTACGTCACCTATGGGAACACCCTTTAATTTTTAAATTAATTTTTTTATTACTTTTTGCCATCGGGAGCTTTAGTGGTACACAGTTTTTTTTTAAATTTTAAAGTGGCACCCTTTACGGTTCATAATACAACTAAAGAACATGTACATATGTTGTACGAGGACACCCTTTATAAATTGTTTTTAAAACGGGACCAACCTGAAAGCATCACCCTTCAAATTTAAAACAGAAAAAACGTATAAAAAATTGGTAAATAAATAATAAAAAATGAAAATAAAATCCATATTTGTCGCCTCACCTAATTCTATTTGTTTTTCTCTGTCATGCAGAATCCAGCACCGCAATCGTATTGTTGTATTTTTACTCTTATCATGGCACAAATATAAAAAAAAAACATTCAGTCGAATTGATAACTTTCTTTTTTTTTGTAGCCGGTTAACAATTAATAAAATATCAATACCGTCTTCCAAGACATAATTGCCAAACTCAGAGGTACACTAACTCGATCATCACGTATCTATTAAGATTTGAAAATTTTGTCCGCCAATTTGCAGTTAGGTTTTTATTTGTGCCAGAACTAGAATTAAACATTAAGGGCAAGAGGATAGAGGGAGTACTCGTAGTGCTTTTGGACATTTAATTTAAAATTTTCCACATTGAAAGTGAAACGAAAGTCCTTCGAAGTGAGTTTATTTCATACACAAAGTGTTCGGCTAAAAATTAATTTTATTTGTACAGTGCAGTTTACTGGCCAATCGACCACAAAGGGATGCCTTCTTAATGAAGAATCTGTCGCGCACACAAAGTTACCATTTTAGGAACAAGTTTCCTTATTTCGTTAGATCACATTCTGTTTTGCAGTAACGATAAAATATTAAAATATATCCCACATTGCGCTGATATTCTAGTCAGTCAATAAAAGTGAATAGATACCTTACTGTCACCGATGAGCTTCTTCGCTCTATCCTGCGCGCGGTCGATTAACTTCAACATGGTTGTTATATGGACACAAAAACCATATTATGTTCTTTGTAACAATGTATATTTAGTCACCATAAACATTTTTTGGTAACATTCAACGATTATATGGTTACTGTGCACAAAAAATGCAATATGGTTAGTTTTAACATCAAAAAATTTGAACCACAACCAAAGTTTTATAACTTATTTAAAATAAAATAAAATATATAACCATAATATATTATTATTAATCAAAGAATGGGTAAAAGCAATAGAATAATATTTACGCTTAAAAGCATTTTGTTGTAGCACTTGACACTTTAGTAATTTTTCTTGTAGCTAAAATTTTAAACTTTTTTATTGTTAAAGAAATTAAAAAAAAAAATAAAAATTTATGTACAAAATAAATAATCAAAAATAATATGCAAAATATAAAAACAAATAAAAAGCGAACCAAAACATTTAAAAAAAGTTGAAGTATGTATTGTAAGGATATAAATTTTTATTTTTGCGTTTGAAACAGAATTGTGAAATCATTTTTTTAAGCAAATAATTGATGTTTTTATGAATTTATGTTTTTAAATAATTTTTATGACAAATTGTTAATAAAAAAACAACAATCAGTTTTTTATATCAGGAAAATTTTACACTTACGTGACTATATTATAATTCAATTATATAACACGAACATTTTCAGCCATATTATTATATTTTAATTAAACCATTTAATGTTTATATTTGAACATAATTATGTTTATACTTTGGACAACAAATGTTACATTACTATGTTTTTAATGTAACAATACTATGTTTTGTTAGCAACCATATAATACAACCATATTATGTTGCTCTTAGATTATGGTTACCTCAACCATATTTTTTCGTTGCGTGTAGAGTTTGAAGTACCAGCCCGAAAATAAGAGCTCTATTTCCGTTTCGGTCTGTTAAAGGTGACATCCTGCTGGAAGAACTAAGAGTCTGGCTGAGCTAACCTAGACACAGACGAAGTGTTCTCGGGGTATAGGGGGAACCAGTCCCCCGGTGTGCAGGCACCAAATCTGGGTTTTGCGAGCATAAAATTGAACCCAGTAAGCAAGACCCCATGCCGGAGAAGAATGCCGAAAGATCACAATTGAGGCTATCATCTACGTGCTTTCGTATAGCCTCAATTTCCAAAAGGCTTGACCTCTTGCGACTGGCAGTTTTACATAGAAGGTCGTTAAGAAGAAAAAAAAAATAAATACATAAATAAATAATATTTTAATATTTTAGAAAAAAGAAAAATTTTTATAAGTTATATAATCTGTTTCTAATTGACTCAATAATATATTTAATGAAAACATAAATCAAAATCTTCTACTAAATGAAGTGATTAAAACAATTAAGAATTCAATTAAAGAAAAAAAAATACATAAATAATTAAATTAGTTAAAAATTTAATACAATTTCCTTTTGCAAATAAATAAAACTTTAAAAAGGAACACAAGCTTTTTTCTGTGTTAAAAACTGTTTATACAGACGACATATAAGATCTGCTAGTGCTTTCAAAATTATGGTTGCTTCAAATGTATTCAGTCTTTTAAATTTCTGTTATATATATAAGTAGTGTTGTTAAGTTGAGTTGTGTTTTGTTTTTGTTATTGTAATTGTTGCTACCAGTTAGGATTGTTTTGTCTGCTGCCATTTGTATCAGGGTAAAAATGGCTACGCGAATACTAATGAATGGCTGGTTGCTCTCTTTAGTTGTTTGGCCTTTTTCTCATAATTTCTGAGTGTTGATGAGGGTATGTCCTTAGTTTCCCATATGTCCTTAAAGGTAGGTTTATACAATACAATATTGTATGATTTAATTACAAAAAAAAAGTAATTTGATTCAAAAGAAAGAAACGATAAAAAAGCGGGCAGCATTCGCTTCAAGAAGTACTACGACAGTGGATTATTTTATGACCTTAGAAAAGAGAAAATTTAAAATTTCTTAAAACAGATAGAATTTTAAATTGTAGAAAATATTACAAAAAGTATAAAAGTAAATATATTTTTTTTTTGCAAAAAATTAATACATGGCATTAAAATTCGTGACGAATCGCATTCTGAACGTGCAATTTTGGGCTTCTTTTTCAAATATTGTTGTCGATATGTCGTCTATAACACGAACATGTTGGCCCTTCAATGCGTTAAATATCTAACAGCAAAATCCAATGACTTTACGTTACGTATAAATAATCGAGAGATTTCAGCAAGTTGCGCTTGCGGTAGCTGTAACTGACGTAACATCATCCTGTGGAACCCAGGTTAATGATATCGTAATTATCAAACAAACATTGATCATCACATCACTTCTGGCCAAATGTTTTTATCAACAAGGTCTAATGATGCCACCAACTGGCATAAACCCATTAAACGAAAAATGATTCTCTTGGCGGAACTCACAAACTTTTTTCCTCCTTTCTTTAAAGTGAAGTCTTTTATATGGCAATTTTCAACAGCGGCATGAGCGTGCTCAGCAACTTTCGTCAGTGACACGATTTATTATGCAACATTTATGAAACAATTACTCAAGTAGCTTTTGCTGTTGCCCTATTTTCATTGTCGTTATGTGTTGCTATTCTGCTAACTGACAATGGCATCATAGTTGAAATAAGAAAATGAAAAACAGCCATCATTTTAACCGTATGACTGTGTCTGCCGTACCAGCACAATTTGTGGCTAAACAAAGTGTCGTTAGTTGACAATCATTAAGTTTGTGTTTACCACTTCAGCCATCATGTCTTTCATACAATCGTTCTTCAACAGTATAATGTCGCAAATTAAAACTTAAAAATTCTAGAAGAGGAATAATTTTAGCTTTTTATAGTCTTTACTAAATCAACGTCAAAATAAATGCTGCCGTTGGCTACAATTGTTGAACTTGTTTTTTTTTTCTGTCTTCTTTGTGTTTTGTTCCCGCTTTTAAAATGGACTATAAATGTTGGAATGTTATTTTTTTCTTCTTATTAATTTATTCAAGCCTTTGTAATTTTTGGTGAAATATAAGTTTATTTAGACAATAATCTATGCAAGAGCTGCTGCGAAAGAGATTATAAAAAAACGTTAGATGCTAATTTTAGATTTAAAGTGCCTATAGTTGAATTAAATGAGATTTAAACGGCATTTTAATAGGTATTTTACTTAATAGTGTAGTTTGCGTGTGTAAAAATATTTCCAAATTTAAATTGAATCTTATAATTTTAATAGAATTTTAAATAATTTCCGTGTTTGCGGAGATTTTAATGCATAAGAAATTCAAACAGATTGATTAAAATTAAATAACAATGACTTAAATTCCATAATTTCATATAATGGTGATATGAATTGATAGATCTATTCAATATATGTATTTATTATTTAGAACAGAGGAAAAGTAGTAGAAGAAGAATATTACTCGTTTACAGAAAACAGTTTTTTCACCTATTAAATGTTTTCTTTTTTTCCGGGTTGATATTTTATTAAAATTGTAATTAATCAAATTATTTTTTGGTTTCTTTTGTTTTAGTTAAATATGTAATTGATTTAATCAGTTATTTAATTAAAATTTTTTTAATATTTTTTTTTCAATTAAATATATAATAGAGTCAATTAAAAATTTTATTAAACTACAAACCGGAAACAAAAAAAAAATGTTAAATATAAGTGAATTCAAGTTTTTATAACTATTTCTTATTGTATTTCGTAATCCAAAAAACGTTACGAAACGTATTGTACGTTCATGAATGTAACGGTTCCATTGATTATTTAAAGCCTTTAAAGTTGAATATTAATTAAAATATTTTTTGAATGTTTTTCTAAATTTCACAAACACAAATATATTTTTTTGTAATATTTTTACAATCAGCTATTAGGCACAAGAATATTTTGAAAATAAATGTGAGCAGTTTGTTTATAATGACCTTAAGTGCAATTAAAAGATAATAATGTTTATTTTTTTTTTGCTTTTCTAAATTATTGTTTCGTTAAATATTAAGAACTGAAATTGATTTCGGCTTCTATTAATTTTTTTTTTGATTTGTAAAACCTTTAAAAAAATATATATTTTACAAATGTATGTGGACGTTTTCCAAAGAAAACCAAAAAAAATTCTGGATTGCTACATCCTTCATCAGCATTTTTCACATCTATCTACTTAAGGTTGTTTACATTGTAAACATCATCTATTTAAATTTAAAAATTTCGTCACATAAACAGCATATTCAAAAAACGAAGCAGAAATAACCTTAATGACAAAATTTCCTAAAATTTAATTTTTTTCCGTTTTTACGAAAAGATTTTCTAAATTTAAGTAAAAATTTTTTAAATTGTAATTAATTCTTTACCGTATTTACGTAAATTTTTGATTCAGCGTAATTTCTATTCTTTTTTCCAATGTTGATTGCGATTATTTAGTATGTTACGCGGTAGGAAATTCCAATGGGTTACCAGGTTTCTTAGATCAATTTTTACATATTTCATGTTTTTAAATATCCCTGAGTCTATAATATATGCCAAGGTATAGTTTTTATGTATTTACTGAATGCTCTATTGGTGCTTCTGCGAATACAAAGTGAACCTGTAGAAAATATTAATGATTAGATAAGAATATTGGGTTGATTGTCAGATGTATACTGCAAGTGTAAAATTGGTTGGTTACAAACTACCGCCTTGAGGAACTCCAGCTACAATTTTCTAAAGACAATATATGACTGCCTAAACCCTTTAATTTGAATAAAAATCCTAGATGCCACTTTTTATCATATACCTTCAGCTGCTTTACTGAATTAAAGAAAAATTACATTCAAAAGTGAAAAATGAAATTTTACTGAAATCCTGATTTTGTGACAAAATTTCGGTTTTAATGTGTAAAAAACTCTTTTCTAAAAAGTGATGTAAAACGTAACTGGCTGTAAATCACATAATTCTGCACTTGAAAAGTTTATAGAATTTTATTTTCATATATATACATATAATGGGTTATAAAGAGTAAAATATTTATTTTAGCCTTTTTTTTTATTCATTTTTAAATAATTAATTTCTTTTGCAAAAAAAAAACACTTAAAATAAAAATCTTGTAAAATTATTGTTCTCAATAAAATCATTCAAATGTAAATGCTTTTCAATGTTAAGCACTTACAAAATAGTCTATAACTAGAAAATATAAAAAATCCTAGAACTTTTCAATGCCATCCTGTAGTGTGAAGCACTGAAGTATGAAATTCTAACCAACTGTTTTCCAGACACAGGTTTTTTTTTCATAAAAACATTAATACTCATTCCAACACATGAGAGCACAACATTAAAAGTCAGCAATTAAAAACATATTTCTTTTTAGAGTCGTACAAACTGCTTTCTTTTAAATCTCATAAGTGTCTATAAAAAAAGAAAAGAAAAATCATTTCAATGAAGAAAGGAATATTAATATTTGAAGTGGAAATTGGATTCTACGTTATTCGAACCTGCACGCAGTTGAATTTAAAGAGACAGAGAGAAAAATACAAATGATTTAAGGTTTGCTTTAAGTGAAATTAATGCTGGAGTGGTATTGCACTTAATCCTAGAGTTGAAAAGTTATTGAATTAAAGTTCATTTTAATATTGTATAAAAAGCTTATTTTTTATATAAAATATAAAAAATTATACTCTTATTAAAGCTTCTTGTCAACTGTTCCCAAATATTCGCCATATATTTATAGCTGGCGAATATGAGGGCTAGTGCAATATTTTGTGATTATTTGGATTTGTGTTTGTCAGCAGAAGCCTTTTAATGGGCTAAACCTTGGAAAATTCAATACTTGAGAATTTTTTGAATTTATTTTATTGGAGAGAGATTTTCACCTCAAATACCACAAAGTTATTGTTAAACATTTAAAGCTCAGAGTTACCAGACATATTTAACTTCTTCCAAATGTTTGTCAGAGTAATTCATTTTAATTATTTATTTCTTGCAGTATATTTTAATATTTTGCTCCAGAAACAAATTAAACGATTATTTATTGTATAAATAACGAAGTGAAAATTAAGCTCGGTCAGATTCTTCCCATCCTCCTGGTGTGGGCCCCAAATTAAGAGGGTACCACAATAATGTCCCGAAATGGCAGTCTCGTTAGTCCTATAAGCTATTAGTATTGACCAGACCTGATTTCACCTCAGCTATAAAAATTGCGCAGTTGAGCAGGTCAACTCCTGGATCCATCTGATCTTTGCGCGCCCAAGAAAGTGATAGTCAATTCGCTTCGTGGAGCGCAAGAGAAGCTATTAATATTCCTTTGCTGCAGTAGAGTCTTCCTATTTTGTAACCCCATCCAAAATGTGAATACACACTCCAAACAGAGATTGAATATTCCAGCATACTGGTCAAGCATGTTTAACAATCCTGGACTAGTCTCGATATAATGTACACTCCCGCGCAGGATTTTATCGCAGACTAGTGGGCATTTAGTCTAAACACGTTTATGCCTGCCAGACATCCCTACTAAATATTGTATTTCTAAGAGTTTCAGTGACACCTTCATTTTTCAGTTCATAACGGCGGTACTTTGAGTCATCTGGACTCTAAAGCCTAAAATTTAAGACAAAAAACAACACATTTTTATTTATTTACAGTAGCTCCAAGCGAAACTTGTACACCTATGAAAAGAAATTTTTTTATGTTATATGTCTAAAACTAAATAGGCTAATAAAATAATTTTACTTAATTTTAGTACAAAACTATGTACTTAATTAAATATCAGAAACGAAATTTTGAATATAAATTTATTTGTTAAAATACAGATAAATATTTTAAAAAGTGCCAACTTTCGACGCCAAAGCCAAACTCGTACAGTCTTATTTAATTTGGCAACATTCTTTTAATTTGCATCTAACTAAAACTTAACTGAAAAATAATTAAAAAAATTAAGAACTTTTCCCATTATTACCTCTTTTATTGTCATTTATTTGAGTTTTTGTTTGAAAGAGTTACAAAAGAGAACAAAATGGGCAGAAAGAGAGACCAAAAAAGAAAAAAAATATCGTTATGAACAGAAAAATATCTATTCACTGCTGGCAGCTCAACCGTATGTTACGCTATTAATACACACTAACAATAACTGCAGTTACTACTGCTGCACAATAAAAGCTAAAGTTTTCAAGTAGAATACATACATAAAACTTATACTTGCATGTTACCTTTGCGTGTAGATATCAGTGTAAATATTAAAACTTTATATGAATTCTAATGTACAAACACATCTACTTGTAACCACCCTCTCATGCTTATGCAAAATTAAACAAACAAAATTATGTAATTGAGAAGAGTATACGTACTTATGACAGGATGCTGCATAATCGCAACTCATTGCATTCATGCTCTTGTAAAAAAGCAGGTATATTCTTTTAAAAAACAAAACAAAAGAAAATTTTTTATGTAGATACTTGTGAGAGTTGTAAAAATTTATTTATTCATAGACATTTTTATGCACTCCCTTGTGTATCCTTATGCGTATGGCGGGTATTCCAGACAGGGCCATGTTGTTTTGAAAGTATAAGTTCTTTTTTTATTTTCTATGTTTCGTTTCGAAATAGAAGGATCAGATACCCGCCACTCTTTTATTACTTTTTCATCAGAAGCGTAAAATTATTTTTTGGAGGAATTGTTATGTTTAAAAGTAAAATACGCTGTTCAGTAGATTTCAAATTACCCGAAAATAATTTTAGATTGATGTGGATTTTAAGTCGATGCTATAATTGGCTGTTGTTTGTTAGGCCATTAAAGCCAACAATAAGCGCTATAAAATTAATGATAGCCAATCTATATTAATGTGAGTTCAGCGATAAAGGCATAAATGACATCTTATTCTTGCATGACGGGCATTTCTTGACATTTATTAAAAGTCACATTTTTTTTTTATTTACTGATTAAAGAGTTTAGTTTTCTGCCGAGGACACGCAAAGAAATAACATAGTTGAGGTAACTATTATCTAGGATATATAACGCACAGCTTTTTTTGTTTATCAATATTGGAAAACCCTATTATAGCTGGAAAGTACATAAAAAATTATATTTAGTTTTATTATGTATTTAATTTAAAGAGTATTAAAGACTCCTATAAATTTGTTGGCTTATTATCCATAAAAATGTATGTGTTTACAAATACACATACGTATTTACATGTAGTCATAGATAAGTACATAAATACATATAAACATGCATGCTTACGTAAATGTATATACACACATATCCTACATGCATTTTTTAAAGCTCATCATAAAAAAGAAATTATTTTTAATAATTTAATTTGATTTTAAATTTATGATATGCAGCATAAAATAGATTTAGTATTGAAATTTTAATTTTTGAGGCAATCGTTTCAAATAGCAATAACTGCTCAAGAGTACATTTAAAAGGACTTGATTTATGATTTAAACTTGATGTGTTTTCGAATTTATTTAAAAAAAATTATTTAAACCAAAAAAATATTTTTAATTTGGCCTAAGTTTACGTTTAGTTATATTCTCATGAAATATTTATTATTTAAAACTAAAAAGGTTAAATGTATTAATGCGGAGAAAGGATATCCATATGGCCATTTCGGTACTGATTATAAAACACATCAATGGATTCTACCCAAATTTTGTGAAGAAAACGCAGTAATACATTTCATTTGTAGATTTTAATAATAAATATTTCATGAGAATATCATCTTCATGAGAATATTTTGCTTTCAAAACCAAATCTTTTTTTCGTGCTATTTTCTACTCTCCCGATTAAGTTTTAAATCACCGATATTGATTGTTGAGGGTGAAAGCACATCTCGATGGCCATTTCGTTACCGCTTGCCTCACTCTTCAGGAAACTTCTGACAAACATTTTAAATAATCTAATAATTTTTGCCCAAACAATAAAGCAAAGACCAAAATCAAAGTTTAAGCAAAAACAACAATGATCAATATTGATTTATTTTTTTTATCCACTATATACGCTTGACTTTTTTCGGCTTTTTCTTTTAAAGATGATGAAAAAAAACTAAAACATTTTTTTGGTTTAGAAATAGCTTTAAGTAAATTACACATTTTGGTACAATGATTTAAGACCTGATTATGAATTGGTTTTTTCACGTTATATCAAATCTATTACTGAGCTTTTTACGTCAGCTCTAGTTTACGAGATATTTAATTTTTTTTTAAATATCGATTTATATACACTTTATACATAAAGAAATTGTCTTTTAAGTGATTTTCAAGAGTGAAATTTAGACAGTCGCACATAGTTCACCAGGAGAAATCATTTATCAAAAGTTTTAGTTTGCGGGGCTGTGTTATCTATCAATTTTTGTTGCCGTCATGATCAAGAGGTTTTGATTTATTGATTTTCTTTTATTGATTTTGAAATTATTCCTATTTTAGCAACTATATTTAAATTTTTTTCTAACTTGAAAAGTTTTACATTAAAAAAAATATTATGAATTATAAAGTCAAGTTGAGAGTAAAAATTAAAAAAAATGCTGCTCAATGTAGTTTTTTTAATTTTATAAGTTAAATACAACGAAATTTTTTTAGCTTTTCCGAATTTTTTCTAAATCTAAGTGCTTTTGCTCAGTTTAAAAAACCCTATTTAATTTTATTTAAATAAAGTAGTGAAGTTTAAAAACGTTTCTTTACGTCTACAAGTGTTAAATAAAATGCAAAAAAAAAATTTAATAATTATATATAAATTGTGCACCTTAATTTCCTTTTAAGATGTAAGTTTAGTTAATTATATGTGGTTTTTTAAAAATTTGTTGTTGCTACTAAATATTTTTTAATCTAACAGATTTTTTTCAACTATCTGAGTCAAACTCTTTTTCGATAAGCTTTTACTAAATTTTTTAGGGCAACATATTAAAGTTCTTCCTTGCTAACAGGCAGTAGATTTAGCTTTTGTTTTCTTAGTATTAAAGCAAAAAAAAAAAATTTATTTCAAAAATCTGTCCTACCTTTCTACTTTTCTATTCTTGTACGATTAATTACGTATTTCTTTTGTATTCAAGTGGTGAAATAATGTTTATCATTGTTATATTTCTGCTTTATTTACAACAAAAGAACCTTTTTTTTAAAGGTAGCACTATGATGAAAGAAAAATGTAATTTATCAAACGTAATAAATTATTTCTAAAATAGAAAAAAAAACCTTTGTCATTTTAATTAAGTAAGAGAAATGTTAAAATTGTCACTTGATTAAAGAAAATGCGAATACAAACAAAGAAGACATGACAAATATTAATTAGAAAGAGATGATAATTACACTTGGAGTTTTTTCATAAACGCTTTTTAAATAATTTATATAAAATAACAATTTTTGTTTAAAAAAGATGTGAAAGGTCAATGTGAGCGTATAATTTATTTATTTTTTCTAATCACCAGTACTCATACGCCAAGAGTGTTTTTATTTACTATTGCTTCTGCTGTATAGTTTTTAATAGCTGCTTAATTGTTATTTATTATTATTAATATCAATGGCAATCTTTAGAAACATTTGTATAGTCATTATTTAGAGTTCCTTAAAATAAAAAAAGTTTTCTCTTAAGTTTTAATTTTATATCGTTATGGAAAGCAACTTAGCAACACGTTTGCCTTTCGTTCGTTAAACACATGAATAAATTGCGGAACATACTTGGCGGAAATATGGCTGAAATAAGTGAGGATGAATTGGCAATAATTTTAGGAGGGATTTTTAGGGCCTGTAAGTTTCTGCATCATTACTCGTAGAACCTGAGAAGGCAAAGAAACCCAGATCTTACTGGGTGAAGCCATGGAGAGAGACCCGTGATTCTGGTGGAAATATCCAGTTCCTCCTCAAAGAAGAAGCATATACTTCGTCGTTCTTGTGGATGGACCAGAGGTGTTTTTTCTTAATACTGAGCTGCGTGAAATCAGATATTCAGCGTACTGATACAAAAATGCGGAAATGTCTATATATTCTATTTTACCATTATAAAGGATTTACGAGTATTGTTTTGTTTGCTTTGGCAGACGCAAATTGTAAGTTTTTGTTTATTAATGTGGGGTGTAATGGCCGAATATCCGACGGCGGAGTGTTAGATCGTTCAGATTTATTGCGTGCACTGGACAACGATGACAATTTCCCGCAACCTAAAGTAATTGGCTGCCGAAGTCACCACAACTATTATTGTAAAGGCATGTTGTGTACTTCACAATTTTTTACTGGACTAAAGCCAAACATATATGGACAATGCAGTTTTAAATAATCCCGACACTGTCACCGAATCTCCAATTACGGCACCAACAAGTAAACACAACAGAAACTGTGAAAATATAAGTGAGGAATTCAAAAAATATTTTAATAATGAGGGCAAATTTTAAACTTTAACTTTATGCGAGTTAAGGGTTAATCAGAAGGATAATTAACTTATGCCACATTTTTACAAGATTTCAATTATTTTGTTATTCATATTTGGCAAAAAGTTCGTTTTTAATTTTTTCCCTGTAAAACACATAAAAAATCAACTCAAATTAACTTTTAACTTAATTTCTCATGATAAAATATTATAAGAAAATTTAATTCAATCATAATAAAATCTTAATAATGTACATAATTAATATCTTCTCTTCTTCATAATTAATACCTTATACTTTTGTATTCATCTTTACTCGTCGATGGACAACTAAACACTAAAAAACGCTCTGCAAAAAAAAAGCAGAAACTGTGTTTTCATAACTGTGTGTATGTTAGTTTTTTTCTGCTTGTGCGGGGTTGAAGCTGGTTAAAAAATGGAGCCAACCAAAAACCACTCTCTTTACCAAAAAAGCCTACAAACTGCGATTTTATACCAACACAATTAGTCTAGTGTGTAAACCGTCCAAAATTTTTAAAACTACATCTGATCGATTGGCATATTTAAATTTTCTCTAGCTCATCTAGTGCCTTCGCAAAGTTGATTTCAACACGAACACAGTCGGACAGACGGATAAACGGATACACGGACATCACTTTATCTATTCATAAGAACTCAGACTGTATGTACTTAATGGGGTCAAAAATGGATACATTATTAAAGCTTAGTTATACCTTTTTCTACTTTTTGTGCTGAAGGGTATAAGAACTTGTTTATATAAATTTCTGTTCTATATTATGTTTTAAAGTCAGTTTTTTGCAACAGTTGTTTAATTTCATATTATATTCAAATAAATATTTTTATTTTTTATTTTTAAAATTTTAAAGTTTTTAGACGACCTAAATCTGGCTATTATATTTACTATTATTACCAATTTAATTAAATTTGGGTTCAACAAATAGTCCCTTTCATTTTTAGAATTATCTACAATGTTACTACTGTTATAAAGAAGTACAAGTACCTACTTATTGCCACTTAATTTGTTTTTAAACAGATAAAAAGTAAACGTTGTTAGTTTTGCTTTTAATTAAAAACTATCCCTCAACTTTCTTATTTTATATTGCATTTTCTTGTGTTTTCTAAAGTTGAGCTCACAAGTGAAGGAGGATGAGAAATATTGCAACCGCATTTGGATTATACTTTTTCTCTAAAGAAAAAAATCTTACGTTTTTCAGCAGAAACTTTTTGTTAAATTTTTTATATTTTATTACTGTTTTCTATAAAGATTTTTATAAGAAATAAGACACAGAAAGAAAAAAAAACTTTAAAGATCACATGGGCTCTAATATATTTAATGACTTTCTTTGTTATATGTATTCTTTATAGAAAATTTACTTAATAGTGTTTATGAATGTTGATGAGTTTTGATGGTGCAACATGGCGTATCTTCTCCTCTTCTTATAACGCAGCATCTCTATTTGACATTCTTAATAGAATATGATAACGAAACACATTTTCTGTGTCATATTAAGCAGTCACAGTTCTTCTACTAGCGGATGGCGCTCTATTATTAGGAAAGGAGAAGATACAAAAAATCATGGAAATGAATGGGAGCCAGTAAATATCACTAGCGATCAGTTGGGTGGAGTAGTTTTTGTTCTCGTAAATTCTCTGCCCATTGCTAAAGTTACGTAAATAAACAGTCCGCCAAATAATCTTTTTCTTTTTTTGAAAATGCATTAAAAAACCGGTGTAGCGTCGGCTGTGTGGCACGTAGCGCCGTCCTGTTGAAATCAAATGTTACCAGTATCCTCCTCTTCAATTTTTGTGAACAAAAATTCGTTAAACATGGCTCGATAACAATCGCCATTTACTGTAACGGCCACTCCTCCTTTTCAAAGGAAAACGACCCAATTATGCCTCTGAACCAAATTCCGCACCAAACAGTGACTCGTTTTGGGTGCACCGGCTTTTCAGTGTATGCGTGCGGGTTTTCTGTGACCCAAATGCGACAATTTTGCTTATTTACATACCCGCCAAGATCAAAATGATCTTCATTTGAAAAGATGTTTTTTTTTTTTTGGCAAAATCGGCATCTTCTGTAAGTCGATCGCAGGCCCACTTAGCGAAGCGAAAACGCATTGGATGGTCAGTTGGCTTCAACTCCTGGACCAATTGATCTTTGATTGGCATCATAGCAAGGTCTTTATGTTTATGTTTTTAGTTTTTCACGCTTTAGTTCATCGATGAGGATGCCAGTTTCTTTCACTTTTTTCACAAGATAACGAACATACGGAGCTGATTCTCTTCTCCCAAAATCGGCACACCTTCTTCAACATTACCATGATTTTCAAAGTAATGTCGCAATATTTCCCAACGTTGTTCAAGCGTATACACAATCATATTCGTTTAGCGAAAGAATAAAACTAATTATCTGTCAAATCAGACATGAGCTAAGTGTTACCATTCACGAGATAAGCACTAGTTACAAAACAACTTGAGATGGTTAACCCCTTATTACTATAGCCTCTCTTAGTCAATATAAAATCAAAGATCGGAATTTGATTAAAGTACTTTACTCAAATCGCACAGAGTAATCTACAACATTTCGATACATCGCAAGTACCATAACCAAAACTTTTATTATATCGTCGAACCTTCTTAAACCTTCCTCTCCCTGTAACAGTTTAGCAAACATGACCAAATAGTGATAGTTGGTAAATTGTGTAGAAATATGTGATGAAATTAACACGAGGAATAATTTTGGTTGTATGAGCGTTTACATGTTTATAAATCAACGTCTTTCATAATGATATTGTGTACCTTCCAATAGACTGACTAACTGACCATTGTGTGTAACTTTTAATTTACCTCGTTTGTAGATTGTTAAGTATGGAAAGTAAAAATATGTGTTTGGCTCAAATCCAAATGGGCAAATGCAAATTTTCAAAAATATTGCACAATAGAGGTATGTAAGTTTTAGTTATGCAAAAGCCAATTATCCGTTGTAGGATACAAAAAAGTGTTATGATTGCATGTGTATACCTGTATAATAAAAATAGTTTGATTTAAAACTTTATAGTTATTTTCATAAATATGTTAATTATAAATAGCACAAGCATTAATCTGTTTGGAGTAAACTGGCAGCTCCACTCACTATAAATTAAGGAATATTCAACAATTTTCACCATTTAGTGCGGTTTGGTGACGGTGATGGCATCATTAATCTTATCAGTTGGCTTTTAAGGATAGAGATTTGACACTTCGCGATTACTTACTTTGCGAGCACGTGACTGGCACTGATCTGAACATTGTTCAAGCTTTTACTGACATAGGTCCAGCAATGTTCGCAAAAGTGGTTAATAATTGAACATCCAAAATAGGTTTCATTGTCGCAGTGGCGATATTCCTTCGATTTTTTATTATTATTTTTTATTGAAATTTTTATAACTCCAATGTTTTATTAAGAAAAAAAGTATTTTATGGCTACCGTTAGTAATATACGCTAGAAGTTCATAATCATGATCAGTGCGTAAAATAAACGTATAGAGAATTGTTCTGCAAATTAAGTCCATTTCAAAGTCGAAAGATTTCCAAAAAGAAAAAAAGTTTACAAATTGTTGCTCTTTCAACCGAGCGATTTAGTGTATAAAAACTTAATTTGATTAAAATTTTAATAAATCAAAAAATATAGAAGCGGCGAGATCGTAACGAGTAAACTAAAGAAAACATTGTATTTACTCTCTTCAACGGTCTAAATATTCTTGTTTTCCTTAAAACTAAACACTGAATATAATTTTAAAAAAAAATTATTGTGCTCTTTTTTTATAAATTATCCCGATTTTTTTTAACAAATCACTGATATTGATTATTGAAGATCAAAGCACGTCTCAATAGCCATTTCGCTACCGCTTACTTAGCTCTTCAGGAAACTTGTGATAAACATTTTGAATCAACTAAAAATTTTTGTCCAAACAATAAAGCAAAAAAAACACAATAATTATATTTTTTTCATTTTTCACTGTATACGACTGACTTTTTTTCGGCTCTTTTACACTATTAAAAGATAATGAAAAATAAAATATCACATAACATTAGGATAATTTATTTTTATGAACGGGCACTTTGCAAATTACTAAATTAAATTAAAACAAGGGAAACTTAATTAATTAATTAAAAAAAAAATTATTGTGCTATTTTTTATAAATTATTCCGATTTTTTTTAACAAATCACCGATATTGATTATTAATTATAATTTTAATTAATTTTCTTTCTTTTTTTTTTAATTGCTCAAGCCCTAGCTAGGTCAGTTTTTTAAATAAAAATTGTTTATTCTTTTATTTTAGGTATTTCGCCACACCATTGGGTGGCATCTTCAGGTATCAGGAAACAAAATTATTTTTTTTTTTATAACATTTCGGTTTTATGAGATCCATGATATGAGATAAAACTTTCAATACGTTGTGATGTGTAAATTATTTGAACAATTTTTTAAATATTTTTTGCTAATTAATAACTATAATATTATTTTTTTATTGTCATTTGAATTTCATTAAAGTAAAATTTATTTCTAGCAAGCGTGGCGTTAACCTAGAAAAAACTGATGTAATTATTATTGTGGTCTTGAAATATATAACTACGTTTATACATACATATAATAAAATAAAAAATTATTACCAAACTACATTTATATTGTGTTTAGTTGGTTGCCTCTGTTTTCATTAACTTTATTTTTCATGTCGCACAAATATGACGCAACACATTTTGTTCTGGGCAACTGTGTTGATGCTCTTGCCACTACAAACATGTAGCCCAACTTTATCTATTTTGTTTGTATATTAGTTTTAATGTAGTAATCCCAATTAGTTTTTTATAGCCTTGATTTTTTAAACCTTTAAGCAGTGATGGTAATTTTTTTTTTATGAACATTTTATTTTCATAAAGATACACTCCCTCATTTATTAAAAAAAGGCTTTTATATAAAAAAGTTGGTTTTAATGTTTGCATTTGGTGGTAGAGATCGTAAATGAACTGATTTTGTTGTTGGTTAGTTGCATTTATGCTTTGCCTGCCACAAGATTATTTTATATTTTTTAGAGCACGAAGAAATGGCAACATAAAATTGCTAAAAGAAAAAACAAAAACAATTGGCTCTTGCCATCAGGCTGCTGTGGCACTAATTAATAATTTCAATTTAAATAAGATTTGAGTGCAGCCAGCATACAAATGAAGTAAATTGCACAAACGGCATAAAATAGGCAAAAAAAAAAAGACGAAAAATTTACTAACAAATCGCAAAGGAAATTTCCAACAGTTGTGGTTATTTTTTATTTCTTTTTTGTTTTTTACGATAAAACCCAAGTTGTTTCCGTTCTACTTATTTTTCAATTATTTAATTCTTAAATTTATTTTGGCAAAGAATTTATATGTGAAACTAAGAGATTCTGCTACGTTTTTAGTAGAAAAAGAATTAGCAAATATAGATAGGATTTTGTTTATTCGATAGTATTCATATTGAAGAAAGAAATATGAAATCTATAAATTTATTTGATGATAATTGGTAATGCTAAATATTTTTGTTTCTGTGACTTTAATAAATAATTTTCTTTCGTATTTTACTCAAGCGTAGTGCATAGTCAATTTTTAAAATACAAATATTGTTTGTTATTTTTTATTTTTTCAATATTTCTCCACACCGTTGCAACGCGTTGGTTGGGTGGCATCTTCAGGATACAGGAAACAAAAATATTGATAATAAGTTTTTTTTTCAAAAACTAAATTAAAAAAACTGACCTAGTGCTTGAACAAAATAGAAAATAAATTTATTAATGATAAATTTCTTAAAAAAAAAAACGTATTAACCGCCTTAAAAAAAGGGGAAAATTATCAATTTTTCTGAATTTGAAAATTGCTTGATTTCCTTTTGGCTTTTTTCTAATTTAACACACATGAATTTTACATATCTACTGAACCCCAGGCACAGCTGTATAATACTTTAACCAAGTTGGTATCATTTAAGTAAACAATAACAGAATTGGTGACATAATTTGACTTTGATGGCTCTGTTTATTTAAACGTTATACTCGCAATCAAATAAACAGAATGTGTACTTTAATACTGTAATAAGAAGTATAAGTTGGAAATTTAAATACTCTGCTATTGGTGATGTTATCAACCCTCTCGCATTCATGAACTGTGATTTGTTTGATTTTTTGTACTCAAGATGCTCTTCGAAATATGGATTTTGTAAAATTTTTACTGTTTAATAGCGATATATCTATCCTACCATTTTTGTCTTAGGTATTTGAAAATATTATTTGCAAACAAGTAAACGAGTATCTGTATAGTAAAAATTTGATTTCTTACAAACAATCTGATTGTAGGAGGGGCAGAAGCTATACAAAAGCTCCAGCAGATGTATTCGAAGATCTTAGGTCCCAACTTGACATTAATATGGTGCCATTTTTGGTTCTTTTAGGTCATAGTAAGACCTTTGATACAGTTAATCACGCAATAGTGGTGAAAAAACTTCAGAAACTCTTTTATTTTTCTCGAACGGCCTACAATCTAATTTCCTCCTACCTAGGAAATCAATCTCAAATAGTAAAGATTAATAAGCATGCGTTTGATCCCCTTAACATTGGTAGAGGTATTCCTCAATGCTACATACACGGATCCCTTCTGTTTTGTCCTTACATCAATGACCTACCTGATATTGATATTAGCAGTAAAATGCATATGTATGCGTATGGTGTTCAAATCTATAACTATAGCTACATTAAGAATATAACCCTATGTGTAAATAATAAATAAAGATTTGAACAAAACTAGCAGCTGGGTAATATCCAAAGGTATACAGATCAGAGAACTGCACGAGTACACCGCAACCCATAAGTACACCACATACTTACTCTATACTTACTTTATACTTTTCATATTCGAGTATTTTAAACACCGCAATAGAAAGTTGCGGTGTTTATTTTACCCATTCCTGTAAAAACGAGTATCAAAAATATCGCAATCAGAATTTTAAGTATTTTTTATACTCGTAAGTAATTCTCTTTATTTGTAAGCAACGTTGCCACATTTTTACCCTATTAAAGTTTTTTACTGTCGTATTATGAAATACTGCATTGTATGCAGATCTATTTACAAACAATAAAAAAAAACAAAATTTGATCATATCTATTGCTTAAATATTATAAGCAGAAAAACAGACAACAACCGTTTTCATACGTATGAAATACAACACATATTTAATGAATAAAATGCAATAAAAACCGCTTAAAGGCACAGCTTTTGTACACTATTTAAAGCAGGTATACTTATTTTATTGCTGTTTTTTGTGAACAATTATTTTCAGTTTATGCGCCTTGTTGTCATAAACGTGCTACTAACGGTATTTAGGAAAACACAATGATAAAATGAATCCGTGAATAAAAGGAAAATTACTTAATTTTTTTAGTTTTAACAAAACTGTATATACGCAGATGTAATATTGCATTGAACGATTAGACATAGACCTCATGAATAATAATAAATAAAATAAAGTTTTTAGTTTACATATTTTATTTTGTTAAATATAATTATTGCTTTTCTTTTGCTTTTCTATTTGCTTAACGAATAGAATTTTTAAATTTCTCTCCTGTGTGACTTAAAAAAAGCCTAACAAAAACGTAATATAATAAACAATGAACTACTCTTGAGTTATTAGTAAACTTTTGTTGTGTTTTTTATAAATGAAAACATGGCGAATTTTACGGGTTCTATTAAATTTTATTTCTGCTATATAATAAATAAACTTTCATAATTTCAAAGACGTATGTATGTTAGCTAATTTAGACATTGGCGACTGTTGATATTGTGTTTGATTTAATAATTCTGATCGGATAACTCTGTTTTCCTCTCACTACACACGTTAAAATCTCTCTCTTGGTGTTTATTGTGAGTATGAGTACGAATAAAGTAAAGCCAGCATCGCAAACATTTTACTTGAGTATGGTAGACACTTATACTCAAATGGAATGGGTATAGTAAATACTCGCACTTAAAAAATGCGGTGGCGATCACACCGCAACCGCATTTAAGACGAGTATACTTAAGGCTGGTTCACCCACAAAAATTTTGTTCCGAAATATTTTTTTTATATGTAGTTCTCTCTCTCTCTCTCTCTCAAAAAATAAAACGTCAAACTACATATAAAAAAAAATGTTTCGGAACAAAATTTTTGTGGGTGAACCAGCCTTAAAGGCTGGTATCATTTTTAATGATGGACTTACCTAGACAGATCATATAAATGCTGTCGTTAAAAGAGTTTATGGCAAGCTCCGTACTTTGTGGGTAGTAAAAGACTCAACGCCATCTGGCAAACGTATGCTACTGGCAAAATCATATCTGTTCCCAAAACTTATATATGGGTGCGAAATTTACGCTAATTGTGACTGTATGTACCTACGTCAGCTAGAAGTTGGATGTATGTTATAAAATTGCACGTTATATATTCCAGAAGGGTCGGTGTGATCATATTTCCTCCTATTCAAACATGATTTTTAAAATGACATTTGAGAATCTTCTAAAATACAGATTTCGCAACAATCGCTTTATTTATATGAACGTATTACATTTGCTAGATCTCAATGTGGCAGGAACATCATTCAACAGACAGTTTCTGATTAACACAACCAGTCTTTGCAACTCCTTACGCAATCATATACAGAAAATAGGCAACGCAACTTTATTTAAAAAGGAGTTATCTAAGCTTATATAACACCTCAGTGTTGTGATGTGATCAACATCTATTAAACTGTACATGTTACGAAAGATGAGCGTTTCTAAAATAATTATCGATTTTTGTTTAGAATAAAGTTACGTTGCCAGATTTTTTTGTCAGACCATTATGGCCAGTGCCCTACCTGGTCTTGTAGAACTACTTTCGGAGGTAAGCGCAGAGCAGATTATTTTTGCTTTTTGGCCTCAACATCGCTGTGGGTATCGCTAGTAATATCTCAATTAAAATTTCATGTTAAATGAAAGCATGTTTCGAAGGCCATTTCGCTAGCGCTCACTTAGCTCTTCAGGAAACTTCTCACAAACATTTTAAATAAACGGAAGATTGGTTTTTCCAAATAATAAAGTAAGGACAAAAATCAAAGTTTAAGCAAAAACAACAATAATAAACACTTATTTTGTTTTTCTTTATCCACTGTATACGGTTTAAATATGTTAAAAAATAATATAAAAACAACAAAAAAAATATCACAAAACACTACGACAATATAAATTTGCTTCATGCACGGTTACTTACAAATTAATAAATACAATTAAAAATTTTAATTTTAATTATAAATGACTTTATTCGAATATATTGAAAACAGTACTCCAAAGCAAAGTTGGATACTTCGTGTAAAAATTCGAGAATGAATTTTTAAAGAAATTATCGCCTTAAAAGAAAAAGTTATTTTCAAGTTAAGTATATTCTGGTGTATTAAAAAAGTTTATTTTATTTATTTAATTTTTTATTATTTTATTTTATTTTAATATTTTTTTTTTAATTTCGTTTATGGGATTAAGGTTAGTAGTAACATTGCTTTTGCTAATTTTTGTTTCGATTACTTTTCCTAGAAATCAACTGCTGCGATAAAAAAATACTGTTCGACATAATGAAGACAACTTTCAAAGAATTTTCATTAAACATATTTTTAATTAAATTCCAACATGATGCTCTTCGTACGTGTAAAAATATCGATAAATTGCATTGTTACCACATGCAAGTTAAAAATATCTAAAAATGAAAAAAAAAAAAAATTCTCACGTACTTGGATAAAGATGTTAAAGTTAAAAGTGGACAAAGGATATGTGCATTCATACACATGCAACAAATACATAAATACTAAAAACAATACGACAAAAAAGCAACACACTGGCAATATGTTATGATTTTAACACAGAGCTTGGTTCATTTGACAGTTTTCAATTTCAATTTTGTGCTGCTCTGGTCATAGTTTTTTTTTTTTTTTGGACTATGGCTCTAGAAGAAAATGTCGAATACGTATATTTAATTTTTTTGTTTGGGCTTTGGCTTTTACTCGAGGTTTTTCCATTTCAATTCAATTTAGTCAATACCACAGATCCAGTGACAAAAAAATATACAAAAACTCAGATACAGAAATCCTAACGCATTCAGTTGTTACACACACATACACATATATTTAGGGTCTATGGAAAATATACCTAATTGGTTTCCTTTGTTTGTTGTATACTGTTGATGTTGTTGTCATTGTTGATGTTGTTGTCGCTGTGTATTGCACTCACTTTTATTCAATTTGTTCTGCATTTGTATTCACTATGAATTTCAATTACCAACCTGACCTTTTAGTAGCCTTATGGTCATGTTTATGTTTGTAAGGTGGCTGTAATTGCACTAGTGTTAGTTATAATAAAAAAGAAAGTCAATTTTAATGAAATTAATACATGACATGCTGAATGCTAGTGCCAAGTATACCATACAGCTTTTAATGTCTATGTGTAAATACCATCGTTGCACCCACAAACACTTATTCAATTTTCATAAATAAACATTGAGTGCAAAAACATTCATACAAACTGTCCTTTGCTTAACAGTGTTAATTTATGTGTCATGTAGCAATTGTGGTAATTATTAGTCGGTCCATGTTGAACGTGAAAATTTTAGTTAAAACAGAAATAAAGCAGGTGATTCAAATACAAGTATTTTTTGTTTTTTCAATTGAAATCAAGCTTACTAAACGTAATTTTAGTAAGATATTTATTATTTGAAAAGAAAAAGATAACAAAATTAAGTAAATACCCTAGAGCGGAGACAACACTCATAAAACTAGTCGCTTGATACCTATTACTTCAACACGGAATTGTAATAGGTCTGAGATAAAATTTCATCGAACTTATTTTGTATTGAATACGAGGGCTGCTCTATATATTTCTGGCCTATTAGTGAAAATGCAAATATTTCTAATCAAAAATGGTTTTATTGTTTTTCAAAGTATTCTCCAGCACGATTTATACACTTTGGCATGCGCTCAACCCAGTTGTCGAAGCACTTTTTCCACTCCGATTGAGACACCTCTAAAACATGGTTTTTGAACACTTTAACATCTTCTTCTGGCGACGAAAATCGTTGACCTCGCATTTTTTTCTTGATGTGCGGAATCAAGAAGAAGTCATTAAGTGCCAAGTCAGGGCTGTACGGCGGATGACCCATTAATTCGACGTTTTAGCTGGTCAAAAACGCTCTGGTTTGAGCCGATGTGTGAGAGCTCGCATTGTCATGGTGAACAATGATTCGTCTTCTCTTGTAGGTTTTTCGAATTTCTCCGATGACTTCAGGCAAACAAATTGTAGTTTACCACTCAGAAGTGACCGTCCTACGTTGCGTCAAGCGGAACAGTCGCCACATGACCAGTTTTGCCGAAAAAACAGGCGACCATTTGCTTCGAAGTGCTTCTTCCACAAACAACTTTCGTTGGAGTTTGCTCGTCTTTGAAGACCCACACGGTCGAGTGTTGTTTCGTTGCAGGCTCATACGTATAGATCCATGATTCGTCACCTGTGAAGATTTTATAAAGGTCTTTTGAAGCACCGCAATCGTATTTTTGCAACATTTCTTTGCACCTATCGACACGATCCTTTTTTTGAGCGACTTTCAAATTGTGTGGGATCCAACGAGAACAAACCTTTTTTACGACCAGGTGTTTATGCAGTATCGAATGTATGCTGGTGGAAGAAATATCCAAGGATGTCTCTATCTCTCGGTATGTCGCATGTCGATCTTGCATTATGAGTTCACGCACGGCATCAATGTTCTCTGGCACAACAGCCGTTTTTGGACGACCTTCACGGAATTCGTCTTTGAGCGAGCTTCGGCCACGATTAAATTCATTATACCAATTTTTCACAGTGCTATTGGATGGTGCTTCATCGCCATACAAAGATTTAAGTTCATCAATGCACTCTTGTCGTGATAATCCACGTCGAAATTTTTAAAAAAATTATGGCACGAAAATGTTCACGAGTTAATTCCATTTTTTTTCTATATTAATTTTTTCAAGTCACTGTAAACAACACAAATAATGGTCGTACGTCAAAACGTTTTGAGTACGATTATGCTTAAAAATGACAAACTTTCCAATGGAAATGTCAGATTGCACTTGGTAGCACTCAGTGTTGTCAGGCCAGAAATATATATAGCAGCCCTCGTATTAGAATTCTAAAAAGTATAACATTTGAATATCAAAATCTTAGAAGGCTCTTTAATGAAATTAAATTGAGACAAATTAATGTATAAAATATTTCATTCTATTGTTTTATGTATCAATTGGCGTGATTGGTCACGTGATGTGACCAATTTTTATCGGTCGAATTTTTATTTTTCTTTTACTTTTCTACTCATGTGTATTTATTAAAAAGATTAAATTTATTTAAACAAATAAGAGTGCTATATTCGGCTATGACGAACTCCTATACCCTTCAAATCTAGTTTAGTAAAGTAACTCCAATCAAAAAACAAATATATGCATAAAAATATCATCAGAACTTAATGGGTTAAGCATTTAAAAACATATAAAATTAATTCGCAAAAGATTGATTGTTTTACGAGCTGTTTGACAAAGTATGCCAACTTGCTAAAACCATAGACTATGACAGTTCGTTGCATCCACTTTAACCATTTAATTCTCGCCGGTAACTAAAGTGCTGTTTTTAGAAGCATTCTTGAATAACTAAAAGATGCCATCATTCTACACTTCTCGAAATGTTGTGCGAGATTCCTGATCCATAGTTGTGTCGTTTTTTTATGTAAACATAGATACCGACATAAAAATGGGCTTCGTCGGAAAACTGATTGGAGTTTTTATGGGGCCTGTATTGAGAAGCTATAGTGAAATAGTGAAATAGTGAGTCAATAGGACTTAATAACCGTAAAATCTATATGAGTTCTATGTTGGTCATGTTGCCCCCAACAACAACGTACAAAATTTTGTGTGAGCACACACCTTTAATTTTTTTTTTTTTAGAAATTAGTTTGCCATATTTTTTAACGTTAATCATGCGTTAGGCGATTCATGTTGGTCCATGGAACAGTGATGATTTTTTTAAGCCATGTAAAATCTCTTAGCGTTAAAATAAAATCTGGTTAAAAATATACTTGTATTTGGACCACCCAGTAAAAGGCAATAAAGTATTTTTTTTCACATTCACTTTATAGTACAAACTTCATCATTTGCACCCTATTAAAACCAATTATTAAAAATGTTTGTATTTTTGTGGTTTTAAATACATGGCTGTGTCAGAGCAAGTTTGAGTTTTTTTCTTCTTCTCACATTTGCCATTTAAAACGTATTTTAATTTAATTTTCTAATTTTTCTCATTGGATTTGTTGGCTTAATCTAATACAAATGTTGTGAAAATGCACATACATGTGTTATTTTAATATTATTTGTCTTTCTTTTATTCTGGTTTATATTTGATATTTGATTTTTTTTGTAAAATTAAAATTCGGAGTTAACGTGTTCGTTATTTTAAAATAAATTCTAATTATTTATTCAAATCACAAATGATATTCGTGGTTTTATTGACTATATAGAGAGTTTCATTAATATTGCAGAAAAAATTTTTTAAAATCTAAGTTAATTTTTATTTAAAAATTAAGAAATTTTATTCAAAGCAACATTTATTTTCTGGTAAAATATTTTTAACTAAACATTTTAAACAACGGATTTTTTTTTATAGATTTATATTAATTAATTTTCAAATTTTTTAAAAATTCTTTTTTTCATGCTATTTTTCCGTTTTATTATTTAAATCATCATCCTCTTTCAACTGTATAAAAGAGCAGAAAAAAACTCTGCCTTTTACAGCGGAGAAAGAAAAATAGAATTACCATTGGTTGTTGTTTTTGTTTAAACTTTGATTTTTGTCTTTGCTTTATTGTTTGGACAAAAATCTTTAGTTTATTTAAAATATTTGTCAGAAGTTTCCTGAAGAGTTAGGTAAGCGATAACGAAATGGCCATCGAGACCTGCTTTGACCCTCAATAATCAATATCGGTGATTTAAATAATAAATCGGGAAAATAGCATGAAAAAAAGAATTTTTTAAAAATTTGAATATTTTTAACTAAATTGGTTAACCCTCCGATGAGTGAAAAGGTCCCTAGGGACCTTTTTGCCTTTTCAAACTGAAATTACTCCTACTTCGGCCACTTAAAACAAAAAAAAAAAATATAAAAAAATTTTATATGAAAAAAAACATGATTTACAAAAAAGGTCCGTACGGACCTTTTTACACGTCCGTTAAGTTCAGAACTGTCACTCATTGGAGGGTTATTGTAAAAAAAAATGGCTAAGAAATTAAAAAAAACGGTTAAATTAATTTTAATTTATTTGAAATAGTAGAAGAACAGCACATGAATTTAGTTAAACTTAAATCCTAAAAAGAAGTTAAAGTGAATGTTTTATCTTTTGGTTAAACTTGAATGAATTTTGTAGACCTCTATTAATTAAAGCTCTCGAGGATTAAAAAATATCATCAAGTTGCAAAACATTACATACAATACAATGCACATGACAATTTTTGTAATGCTTCACTTTAAGCCATTAAAAGCACGAATATTATACAAATTAATGGCATAAGATCATTTAACCAAATACTCTTGATAATAACCACAATGAAAGCTAAAATATTGTAATATTGTTATTAAATATTTTTTTGGATTTTATTGATTTTTTTTTTTTTTTATTAAATATTTTTTTGGATTTTATTGAAATTTTTTTCTTATAGTGATTAGTTATTTTTTAACATGTTAGATAATTGAAGTGAAACCTATCTAACGTTAATAGCTATTGTATCTATTTATTTTATCCAATTTATTTAAATTTTTATTATATTTGCAGAGTAGCGGAGTTACAGTAAGGAAATTTCTTCAATATCGGAAATTTTGTTAAAATATTTTTTAACGAAAAACTTGTTTAGAATTAAAAAAAAATTTTGCCCCTTGTAAAAATAGTCAAATTTTCATCGGTATTTTTACGGTATTCTGGTAAAATTTTTCGCTCTTTGGCGTAGACTGGGCCTCAACAGTGCATTTAAAAGGTCAACATCACTGGGAATTGACGACTTAAAATTCATGCTAGAAGAACAATTATTTTCTACAATGATTTTTTTTTTTGTGAAGGTATTTCGATGAAAAGGAGTTAGAATGTAATGTGCTTTTGCCCTCCTGGATCTTCAGCATCTTATCTAAGATAAAAGAAATAGATTGAGGCGCAGTTGATTCCTTAAAAATAAGTTTTATATATTTTTAATGTTCTCAAATTATTTATTAGTCGAAAATTAGTGAATAATTTTAATTTCCGTTTTAGTTCATGTTTATTTTAACTTTTAATTAATAATGAAAGAAAAATTATTTACAAATTTTTTATTTTATATTTAAAGAAAATCAAATTGAAATTGGAATAGGCATTCCTCACATTCTTATCAATTTAAATCAGCGTTAAGATGAAGAAAAATTAAGTGAAAAAATTGAAATTCCTTGCTTACCGATGATCAGCTGAAACAAATATGAAATTTAAAATTAAGGATACAATTGAAAGTAATCATTAGTTAATGTTTGAAATTAGTCAACCATTTTAATATTGATTGATAATGTAACAATGAAATTATTTTGCTTAAAAGATCACGTACAGTATCTAAGGAACAGTGTAACAAATATATATTCTAGATTATTATTGATTATTCGCCGTCCAGACTTGCAATTTTTGTTTCTTCAATTTTTTTAATTCTCTTATAAAATTGCATTCGTGTCCACACATTCAATTTTGTTTATGCAATTTTGGTGTTGATTGCTTAGACAAAGAACAAAACAAAAGAGAATTGTAAGTACATGAAACAGTGTAGCCGTCTTTCCTCTCTCACCTAAAAACCCAAGATTTGCGCAACAAAAGTTGCAAGTTGCAAAGGACTTATATTTATAAAATTTTTTGCTGTTTTCTTCCTTTTCTTTACCTGTTCTATTTTTAAAAAATACGACATTTGTGGGTGTCTGTTTTTATTTTTGTTTACCTTTTTTGCTCATGATCTTCTTTGCAGTTTTTACTATGCTGTCATGTGTATTACCTGATTGGTTTTCTTGTCATATTTCCTTTTATTTTAATGAAAGTTTTTTTTTTCGTGTACATTATTGATAGTCGATAGTGAAAATATATTTGTTACTTTATTTTACACTCAGTGTTATTATATTTATGTATGAAACAACTTTAATCCGCATTTTTATTGCATTAAGGTAAGACCTGGTTCAGTCTGGTAATATACGACCATCGTTTGAGGCAAAATTCGCATTTGTTTAATAAGAGAGTGATAGAAAAATATGTTATTTTAAGTCTAATTCCTATCTCCAATAATGTGGCATTTAAATTTGATACACATTATTTAAAGTGGAGATGGAGACATTGTTCTTTAGAAAATTCCTTCTTTTAACAGCAGTATGTTGAACATGGAGGATTTGCGTGCTTCATCCATCCATTAATAGTTTTGTTTCATGATAAGACTTTTATACATTTTTTATTGAATAATTTATTTATTTAATTAGAAAATTATTTTATTTAAGTTAATTAAATATTATTAATTATTTTTTTAATTAAAATTTATTTTTGAAAACTAATAAAACTGTGATTAAATTTTTAAATAAAACAGATATTAAATTAATTTACTTTATTCATGCTTGATTCCTTCAAATATAAATATTTCATGATATTCTCTTGAAATATTTATTATTTTAAACTAAACTAAAAATTAAAATGTATTACTGCGGGGAAAGCATATCCATATGGCCATTTTACTACTGCTCAAATATCTCATCAGTGGATTTTACCCAAATTTTGTATAGAAAACAAGAAAGTCTTATATCAAAAGTCAAATTGATTAAATGAGAACTCCATTGAATCAATAAGACAAAAGACAATAACAACTCAAAAATGTTCTACACAAAAACACAGCAAACATTTAGTAACTATTTTTATTTTTTCTTTCATTGAGAATATCATGAAATATTTATATTTGAAGGAATCAAGCACGAATAAAGTAAATTAATTAAATTTTAAAAGATTCCGAATAATAAATTTTTCATTTTAAAACAGAAATTATTTAGAAAATTTTCTCATTTCTTTTTATTTTGATAAGATTGGTATAGTTTAATAATGTGTGGAACAAAATATAGGCCAAATGGCCGCCGCGACCTCGGCGCACCTCCATTCGAAGCTCCAAAGTTTCGATGATGCTATGGTATAATTGAGGTTCTATGCCGTTAGTGCCGAATTATTTTATGCTTTAGCTCTTAAATTGTTGCTGGATTATCGACATACAACTTTTCTTCTAAATCACATAATATTGGCGGCCAATTGACATCGCCACCACGTGAGATAACACTGCCATTGAATTAGTCGCTCAAAAGAGTCATTGTTTCGTTAGCTGTGTGGCAAGTAGCACCTCACGATAACGACGAGTTGAGGTAAACAGCTCTTTAGCAACACTATCGCGAGTAGGAGCAATATTTTCTACAGTAAGAAGTGTACGAGCAGGCACTAGTGTTTTTACATCTTATACAGACTAAATTTGTTGAAAGCTTTGATCCTTTGATTTTTCCTATTGTACGCATATTTAGACCATTAAATTTACCGAAAAAATCACGAAGTCCCCGATATGCATTTTGATTTGAACGCCCATCTTTATAATAAAGCTGAATAAATTTTATGCGTTGCTCGATTGTATATCTTTTCATAGTTCAAATTAGGTTAGTCTGAAATTAAGAAAGATCAAACGAAATGCAGAAAAATACTGGACGTTTAGGAGTGGTTCACATTTAACATCGGCCCTTAAAAATTTAACCACGCGATGGAATTAAAAATTTTTCTTGCGATCGCACATATTTTTCTAAAGAGGATTTTATATACTCACCTTATCGTATTTTTTAAGGAGAGGCTATTTTTGTTTTGGCAGAATACTGCTGTCAACACCGAACAGACCTCATTGAAAAACTAAATAGAATTAACAGCCAGCAGCCAGTTTTTTTCATGAGCATTTGGTTAAGAGAAGGCGTAGTTTTAAATTTCTCACTTTAATGCTTAAATTCTTATCGTAAAGCAAATGATTCAATTTAAACTCACTTTAAATCTTTTTTAATGAGTTTAAATATGAAATAAAAATAAAGCACTTTAACAATGTTGTAACCATAAAACCGAATGCTTCATGAAAAAGGATTTTTCAAAAAATCTTTTTCAATTAGTAAACTGGACATCAGAAAAGATGCAGGATTAAACTTTCTTTTGCTAATTTCTTTTTTTTCAGAAGTATTTATCTTAAATTAAACAAAACACAACAAATAACGCTTTGAAGTGATGGCTTTAGTTAATTTCTTTTGAAGGTCTCTGTAGTTGTTAAAAACTTTACTAAATGAGAGATAGAAGAGACAACAAGAAACTTGTTAAATAGTTTCAAAAACAAACTTAAGATAAAAAATACTTGACTTTACAAATGGAATGTGGCGAGATGGTTAGATGCGTAGAAAACTACTAAATACTTGCTATTTAGAGTTCTTTCTTATTCTCTTTTTATTTTTATTTTTATGGCTTTTATTTTAGTAGTTTAAAGTTGATGTCTCTGTTCATTGTTTCGCTTTGAACATTTCAGCATCATTAAACGATGCATCAGTTTAAGAAGTATTAAGTACACAATACCAAAGAAAATATAAAATTGTTTTAACCAGGAAATGAAGGACTTAAAAAGGATGGCCAGTAAAAGCTTAATATTAAAAATACAGAGCAGTCGTTTTATATCAATAAAGGCTAAAAAAGACATTACACGTCAGTAAGGAAATAACAGAGAGAGAGAGAGAGAGAGAGAGAGATAGAAAGATATAAATAATCTTGCAGGCGTTTTTTTTTTTGTGAAAATATACTATAACTATAATATAATATTAGTTGAATGGTTTATTATTATAACAAATGAATTAAAATTGATTTTAGTGTCTTATTTTTCTTATTTTCCTTGGAAAACTTTCGCATACATTTGTAAGTAAATTTTTCTTTCTTAAAATGTTTAGATATTAAAACAAAAATTAACTCGAGGCAAAATGAATTTTAAATGATTTTGAAGAAAAAGGATCTTCTTCACTGTTCTCTCTTTAACTCGTCTTGTATTTTTTTTTTGCTTTGTACCAATCTTAGGTTGGCCATAAAAGCAATTTTTATTTTAAATCTTCCAACTTATTTCATCACAACATTATAGATAATGCTTCAGTAACACATTGGTTGTTATCAGTTAAAAATTAATGTACATGGGCTGTGCCTTGCGTTTTTTTTATTTTAAAAATTAAAAAAAAAACTTAAGCCAAAGTTAATTTTAATTTATTTATAATTAAATTATTTTTATAAAAAATAAAACAATTAAAAATAACTTCCGTTTTATTTTGCAATTTTGGGTTTATATCTGTAATATAAAAATTATAATTCTCCAATTAATATTTGTATGTCAATATTTATTGTAAATCCCTTATGATGCTACCCAAAGTATAGCGAAATATCGGATGTTTTAATAAATAAAGACATTATTAAATATCAAAATTGACCTTAAGCTTAAAAATATTTTATTTTTTTAATTAAAAAAAATCTAAAATATAAAGGATGTTCGTGTAGTGCTGTTATTTTAACGTGTATGGCTCTGGATTTACAACTGTATTAGGAGAACATGTGGAATACAAAACGAATATGTAAACATATGTCCGTTAAAAATAAAAGTGTAAAAATTTAATTTTAAAATTACAGAGTTACTCCATAGAAACCGTGTGTTTGATGAATATAAACTTAACTTATGAAACGTTACGAACATATAATTGAAATTCGCACAGAAGGTATTGCTATATGGATACACGCAAAGAAAAACATGGTTGAGATAATTATAATTTAAGAGCAACATATTATGGTTGCATTATATGGTTGCTAACAAAACATAGTATTGTTACATATGCATTGTTGTCTTGCAAAATAATACCATTCTAAAGTATAAACATAATTATGTTCAAATATAAACATTCAATGGTTAAATTAAAATATAATATGGCTAAAAATGTCATGTTGTATAATTTAATTATAAAATAGTTTCGTAAGTGCCAAAATTTTCTGATATAAAATACTAAGTTATTATTGCTTTATTCATTAACGATTTGTCATAAAAATTATTTAAAAACATAAATTCACAAAAAAATCAGTTACATATTTGCTTAAAATAACGCTTAGATCATGGGCTACAAGAATCAGTTATATACAAATATAGTTCATAAGCCCAAACACAAAAATAAAGATTTAAATGCTTACAATACATACATACATACATATTTACTTTAACTTTTTTTTAAATGTTTTGGTTCCCCTTTTATTTGATTTCATTATTTGCATATTATTTTCAATTATTTATTTTGTACATAAATTTTAATTTTTTCACTTTCTTAAACAATAAAAATAATTTCAAATTTTAGGTAACAGAAAAATTATTAAATTATCAAGAACTATTATTTTTTAGAGCAAACATTATTCTGTTGCTTTTAACCATACTTTGATTAAAAATAATATATTATTTAATTTACTTTATTCGTGCGTGATTCCTTCAAATATAAATATTTCATGATATTCTCATGAAATTTTTATTATTTTAACCCTAGAAGGCTAACATACGTAAATTTTACGTGTAGTTTTTTTTCTTGTTGTTGCTACACGAGCATCTAGTAACCTAACGGTACCAAATTCAAAAAGTGCTTTCTTCAATAGTTTCTAAGCAAGCGCAACAACATAAGCAAGGCATTTTTAGTCATTGAAGTGCTCTTAGAGCGAGAACATTAGGAGGCTGTACGTAAAAATTACGTGGTGTTAGCGTTAAGGGTAAAATTTGTGCACGTAAATTTTACGTGGTGTTAGCAATAAAAGTAAAATTTTGTATAACAGTTTTAAGTAGTGACTGAAAATGGAAAGTCAAAAAGCGAATAATTCTAAGCGCGGTCTCAGCAGTGAAGATGTTGCGGCATTGCTTAACTCCAGCGACTTCAGTGATATTAGCGACGTTAGCAATATAGAGGAGGAAGATGATTTCGATAGCGATGACAGTTTTGCTGATAAGAATTGGTATCCCACTGCAAACGATGAAAATGAAATTGAAAAAGAATTGGCAGAAGCATTTGATATATCACGGAATACTTCGCATTTACCAAAAACTAATAAGCGTCATAAAACAGACCTAACAGAAAACATTCCTGTAGCTAGCGCAGAAGTAGAAAAAAGTGAAATTTTAGGCAAGAACGGCTACGTTTGGAATAACTTTCCCCTACACGGTGAAGGTGGTAAATACGCTTCAAGAAATATTATATTTATTCCGCCAGGTAAGAAAATAACAAATGCATTGGTTGTATTTTTGTATAATATTTTTGTTGTTTAATTAGGCCCAACGATCACAGCAAAGCAGTCTATAGAGCCAGAAGATATATTTAATTTATTTATGACTGAGGATATATTAAATACTATTTTGAATCACACAAATTTGAAAATTTCTCAGCTAAGACAAAAATATAAATTGCAAAACTCCACAATTTCCGACTTAAATTTGGTGGAGTTGAAAGCCTTGTTGGGTTTGTTATTGTTGTCTGCAGCTTTGAAGAGTAATCACCTTACTGCTGACCTCTTATTTGACACGTCTTATTCTGGAGATAGATACAGAACCACAATGAGTAAAGATAGGTTCAAATTTCTATTAAACGCTTTGAGATTTGATGATCCCACTACAAGAGAAGAGCGCAAAAAAGAAACTTCATTTACTCCAATTTCAGAAATTTGGGAAAATTTTATAGACAAATGTAATATACATTTTAAGCCTGGATCCTATGTTACTATTGATGAGCAACTAGTTGGTTTTCGTGGTAGATGCCCATTTAAAATGTACATACCAAATAAGCCAAACAAATTTGGAATAAAAATTGTGATGCTTTGCGATAATTCTACAAAATATGTTATTAATGCCGAACCTTACCTTGGCAAGTCAACTAAAACTGAAGGCAAGCCATTGGCCACTTACTATGTTGAGAAACTGACGAAACCTTTGTACGGAAGCAGTCGAAACATCACAATGGATAACTGGTTCACCAGCATTCCTTTAGCACGAAATCTGTTGGAAAAACCATACAAGTTAACTGTTGTGGGAACTTTACGCAAAAACAAGGCAGAAATACCACCAGAGCTACTTGATCTGAAATCGCAGGGTACTGGATCTTCTCGATTTGTTTATGATAAGAATATAACTCTGGTGTCTTTCAAGCCGAAACAGAATAAGAATGTTTTATTGATATCAACAATGCATTTGAGTGGAGCACTTAACTCAACAACTGGAAAACCAGAAATTGTGCACACGTATAATTCGACTAAAGGTGCGGTTGACACCTTTGACCAGATGGCTCAAAACATGTGCTGCAATCGAAAAACTAGACGTTGGCCTCTCTGTTTTTTCTATAATATGCTGAACATTGCATCAGTTAACGCGTATGTTATTTATAGCTATAACGCAGTGCAAAAAGGGATTAAGCCAATGAACAGAATAAAGTTTATGCTTAATTTGCAAGAACAACTTACCAGGCCATGGCAAGAGCAACGACTAAGCACGACTATCAACTTGCCATCAAAACTAAAACAAAATATAAAAAATAATTTACAGATAAACTCGGCTTGCGAAGAACCTTCTCAGAACAAGGGAAAGAGAACATATTGCAAATATTGCCACTACTCAAAAAAGCGCATGACAACCACATACTGTCATATTTGTAAAAACGCGGCACTATGTGGAGAGCATCAGATAAAAATATGCAAAGACTGTATTAACCAGGACTGATGATATATACTTATATATAAGCATTTACTTTCTGATCTTAAAAATTAATTATATTTATTTTAAAAATTGTTTTTGTTTATTTACCTTTAAAAATTGTTTTTTTTTTACTGAGTTTAATATGAATTTAATATGAGTTTGCCTTAATATGAGTTATTTAATAAATAAAAAGCAAAAAAAAAACAAATTTTCTAACATTTATTGAAGCGCTTTAGGAAAAATTCCATAGTACGTAAAATTTACGTGGTGTTAGTTTTAACGTATAATTAAATCATGTTAGTCTTCTAGGGTTAAACTAAACTAAAAATTAAAATGTATTACTGATTCATTGACTCAATAAGACAAAAGACAACAACTTAAAAATGTTTTATACAAAAAACACAGCAAACATTCAGAAACTATTTTTATTTTTTCTTTCATTTTTCTACATAAGGGATCCCATTGGGAACCATTCATATGTATTTGAAAGATTCAATGAAAAAATAAAAATTAAAAAAACAATTTTTATTAATAATCAATGTGCACATGCAAATATATCAATATAAAAATTTATTATTCGGAATCTTTTCAAATTTAATTTACTTTATTCGTGCATGATGATATATACATATGCACTAATAATATATTATTGTTAAATATTTTATATATTTTATATTTTTAATAAGTTATAAAACTTTGGTTGTGGTTGAAATTTTTTTAAGTTTAAACCAACCATGTTGCATTTTTTGTGCACAGTAACCATATAATCGTTAAAAGTTAACAAAAAATATTTATCGTGACTAAAGTTTTGGTGAAAACAATTATAACTGGTTCTTCGCAACTATACATTGTTACAAGGAACATAATATGGTTATTGTGACCATATGACAACCATGTTTTTTTTTCTGCGTGTACGTAAAGTAGATATAAAATCAAACACAGAATCACTCACCGCATAGATTATAAAAAGCCATTTGTATGTGAGTCTAACTGGCGCATTTATTTTTGGAATTTTATGTTCCTAAAATAAAGTTTTGATTGTAATTTTATTTTTCGAAAAATTTTTAATTTTTTTTGGAAAATTTAATACTGCAATTGGGTTTTTGATGTTGTTAAAAAAAAGTTATTATGTTGCTATTTAAGCAAAGGACCATATGTCAACTTCCTTTTGTTTATATAAATATTGTATTTTCTTTTGGAAAATAATAAAAAAAAAAATATCGAAATGGTTGACTTTTTGTGTTAAGCTTGTATTTGAAAGTTTACTAGGTTAAAAACACTGATTATTTTCTGAAAGAGTTATTTTTATTTAATTTTTAAACATTTTATAAACTTAAAGTAAATTTTCTATTTTAATTTTTTACCCATTCAGGATTTTAACCTGGATATTCTAAATTAATTAAAATTTACTTTTTTCAGCTTAGGTTCCTTTTGTATTTACTTTCTAAAAATTTTTAGAAAGAACAACTTTTTACAAACGTATGCGGACGTTCTCTTTAGAAAATAAGAAAAATTAGATACTAGCAGTATGAAATGCAGCATTTTCTGAGCCATTACATCCTTCATCAGCATTCTTCGCATTTATCTAGAACCGCCTATTTTTTATACATACCTTACTATGTTAATGTTAAAGAAAACTAATTACAAAATAGTTTTTCTTATTAAATATAACTGAAATAAACTCTTAATTAATTTGGTTGTTCGTGTTTATAAATGTCTTAATTTTCACTTTTAACATAAAAATTTATTTTGGAGCCAAAAAATCGGTTATTTCATAAACAATTTTAGTTATTAATATTTAGTTATAATAAGTAAAAGGTGTATAATGTAAAAAACATCACTCGAATTCATTAAAATTGGCTAATATTTTTAAATTGACTCAAACGCAAACGCTTAAATATCTCAATACATGAAAAAATGGACTTATACCACTTAAAAAAACCTACTAAATAAAATTACAGAAACAAGATAATGTAAATGCTAACTTTTTTATTTAAAAATTTTAACAGTTTTTTTTTAAGATCGTTTTTTCTTTTGAATATACATTTTTATCAATAGCGTTTATCCAGGCTCAATGAAGAGATTATAATCTCAATTATTATGAGAACCCTTAATACATACAAATCAAGTAAAACCTTCTTAATGTCTTCTTTTTATTTCTTTGTTAAATCTCTTCATCGAACTTCACACACACAGACAAACACGCACAGAGACAAACAGTATTTTTGTTGTCTTAAAAACCATATTTAAAGCCAGTTCACCAAAAGGAGATGATATTATTTCCTTTCTTTTTTTGCTTATTGGTCTTCAAAAATAGTTAAACTGTTGTTAAGAGCACATGATACCAACCAGAAAATAATATTCAAACCAAACAACAACAACAGCAAAATGAAATAAAAAATACCGGATAGAAAACAATTTAAGCCTTAAATATCTGTGTTTTAAAGAAGACACTGGACATGGCAGACCAAAGCCTTAAATAACAGCAAATTTACACATGTACGCACACCAACACATACCGACAAACACACTTATTAAATAAATGTAAATTGTATTTCAAACGACTTTTGACTTTTGGTTTAATTTTTCCTTTTTTAAGTTTTTTTGGGGTTTCTATCCGTTTTGTTAAGTTTTAAGAACCATAAATGAATGACAGAAATTATCATGGGCTTAATGTTTTGCGGTGAAATTTTTATTTTAAATTAAGGTGGAACAACATGTGCTTTTCTTTAATTTTTTTTGTGTACACTATGATTTGCTGAAATAGTTTAATTAAAAATAATTGGCTAAAATTATTTTTACTTTCAGAGAAAGCAACGAAAAACAACTGACGAATTAGAGAAATTTCCTCTTTTTATTTAAAAATAATCCTGATTAAATTATACATTAAAATTAATATATTAAAAAATAAAAACTTATTTTGGTGTAGTTGCATAACAACCCAGCTTTCTTCCTTTTATTGCATATTTGAGTAAAATTATGGTCCAGTGTGCAATCTTACGATAGGTAAATTTTTATTGCATTAAGAAATATAAACCAGAGGGCAAATTTTTATTCTCTTTAAACGCATATTGCTATAATTTATTAAAAAGTTAACTTTCCTCCATTCAAAGTATTTAAGAGGAACCAATAGTTGGAGCCCTCTATCGATTGCTACATGCGTAAGGAATTCAGATTTTCTCTAAATTTGAATTAATATATATAAATATTTCTATTTTAAGAATACTATATAGAATAATAAGAAAAGCTTGAGCCGGTCTAATTAATATTTTTTTTCTTTCTTTTATCCTTCAAATAACCTTTTTATTTTGGTTGATAATTTAATCTGTTTTAATAGATTTTAACTGACTTAAAAAAAGGAAAAATTGTTTATTAGTGCCCACGGAACTTTGTTATTTTTAAAACGATTTAAAAAATTTGGTTTGCTTGCAGATCGGTTCGAATTAAATAAAACTTTGTAATATTAAAAATAATAGAACATACATTATTTCATATATCTAATGAACCGTAAGGGAAATCCATTTACAATTTTAACAAAATTGGTACTACAAAGCGCAATATAATAGAGATTAAAAAAATAAATTAAATATTAAAGGGTGTCCGCATAGGTGTCTATATTTGACTTATGTAGCTCTATCTTTAAAACCCTTATACTCTAAAACAGAAAAATGCTCCGAGTGTGTACTTTTGTGTAACATAAAGTTTTAATATTTAAACTTAGAAATTAAAGGTTGTCCCTACAGATGATTCTTATGTACTGAACCCTTTTTTATGTAATTACTCTTATATTGTTTTCTTTAACAAAACTAAAATGTTTGCAAATTTATTCTTATTCAAGATAAATTATTATTAATTATTAAATTTTAAATATGTGTGCCTAGTGTGTTTGTATGTACATACGAACGTTTATGTGTTGGTCTAATTTCAATTTGTTATGTCCTTGTTGTTAAGCAATATTTTCAAAATATTTATGTTGAGAAAACTTTTTAAATTAAGAGACCACATAAAAGCTTATTACAACAATAAAAAAAATATACTTTTACAACTTACTTAAACATTAAACAAACAAACACAGATAAGCAAATATTTTTTTTGCTTTTTTTAACTTTTTCGTTTTTTATCCTTTTTGAAAACTGACTTTGCATTCAATGAAAAGCTGAGGAGATGACTAGATTGTTTGATACAAAAAAATTCAGATTAACAAAAAGAGAAAAATTAGTATGATGAGAAACAAGTGATGATAAGTTAAATAAAGAATATAAAAGTTAAACTTTTTACATAAGTTTAAAGTTATCTCACTTTTTATTTAAAAGGCAAATAAAATTTTCCCTATACCCGACATACAGATTTATTTGCTACTTGGTATCAATGTAAAGTGAATAAACTGAGATCAAGCAGACTCGTCTTAAGTGTAGTTTGAGAAAATCAATAAAGTATTAGGAGTTTGTGCTCCTCTTAACTTTAAATGTACAAAAAATTTTAGTTATTTAAAATAAAATAAGTAGTTATTAAATATTTATCATTTGCTCTAAGAAGATTATTACTCGTATATGAAGTTATAAAAAAAAACCTACACCCTGCTTTAATATTAATGCTGTGTTTTTTTAGCTTCCAACTTTAAAAAGCCATCTTAAATACCAAGAACAGTTTTATATTCCACATTTTGTCTTTAAAAATCTTTGAACGTGACTCGTTAAGAGCATAAAAGAAAATGTATAAACGCAAGCGACAACTAAAACTTAAACTAGACAATTGAAGTATGAGTAAAGCCAAATGAAAATTGACAGGATGCAGAAAATAAAAGACAATCAAACAAGAAAGTTTTATTTATTATTTTTTACTGAAAATTTTTAAAACACTTTTATTGTTGACGAAGTGTTTGTTTTAACTTTCTTATGCAATCCTTTTTTGACCAGTTTAATATTCATTAAGCCACCCCTCTATTTGAAAGACATCTTATCAATTTACTTTACAATAGTTATGGCTGCGTCATAATGCCAAAGAATGATTTTTGCTAAATTTTAAATTGTTAATTAAAAAAATTCATTGCTAGCCATCGCTAACTTTTAAGAAAATCTTTATATAAAACTATTTCCCTTTCTCTCGTCTGTTCATTATTTGTTATTTGTTAGTTGTCGTATTCTGTATTAAGCATATTTGTCCATAATCATAGTCACACCTTTAAGTCGGTTTCTTTTAGAAACTACTTTATTTTAAATCCTGACAATAACAATATATTTAAATTGAACTGGCTTTAACTGGGTGACATATCAAATCAAGGAAATTTTTGCCCATAATATATAACAAAATACAGGTACATAGATAATCCGTCTCTGATCAACTGCTAGTATTTTCTGTTGAAAATAAAAAACAAATATAAAAAACAAATTTGTTAATTTCAAGAAAACAAAAGTTAAGTAACTTTGTGTACTTTGTTCAAAAAAATTTTATTGATTTAAACTGATAAACTTTACCATGCCATAGAATAACTTTGACAAAGTCGCTACTAAAACAGTTAAAAGTAATTTCTGGTGGTTTTAAATGTAAAACCGACTTTTGCCTAAAACACAAAAATTACATTAAAGCAAATATTATTGTCAACAGAGGATTTATTAAAATAAACTATAATAAGCAAATAAAAAATTAGGTCAAAATAAATTGTTAATTATAAAGTAAGCAGAATCAATTTCTAAAAAGAAGAATAATGAAAGAAAAATCAGTTGTTATTACGAGCAGCATAAGATCACGCCTTTCATTTAAAACCTTATAACCATATGTAACATTTTGCAGATTTTCAATTGAGAAGAATAAAAAAATCGGCATAAAGAATTCTTTCTTACCATAAGGATTTTTTGCTCAAAAAACATTATATTTTTGGAAAATTTTATTTAAGTATTTTAAGTGAAAAGCTCACCAATGGAATGCAAATGAAAGTTGGAAAAAAGAAATAACAAAATTTGGGGCAAACGTGGTTTTTTGCCCGCTGTCTCGAAGTACATTGGAATTTTCGAAACTATTTCCGAACGATTAAGTTTTGTCTAGCTCTTCTAAAGTTTTGGCAGTTTTGATTTTAACACTAATAGGAGGGACAATCGACTTTGCTATGCGTAAGAACTCCGAATATATATACTTTGTGAGGTCGGAAATGGATATTGCAGAAATTACAAATGAAATGAAAAACATAAATATACCATTTTTTTGTTTGTGGTAAAGGGTATAAAAATAAGTGTGAATGATTTTTTCCCCAACTTAAGGGTATGAATATTTTCTTTTAAAACCTGTAAATATTTTTTCTTTCTTAATAATTTAAGAAATTAAAAAATACGTTTATTTATACCAGATTAAAAAAGCTATTCAATTGTTTACAATATCAAAGTAGTTTGACAAATAGTTTGTAAACTTATAATTAAAAAAGAAAAAACAATTATGTTTACATTACAGTAGCCACAATGTATATTTGCATGTAGCAATAAATGCTATTTTAAACCCTCCTGGCAACTCTTATTCTTTCTTATAAAACCATAAAGCAAACACCAAACAAAAAGAGTAAAAAGGAGTCAGAAGTCCATGCCCAGAAAAAAGTTTTTTGAAAAAATAATCGAGTGTAAAATTAAGCATTTTTGCGGAAGGACATTCCAAATAGATTACCAACCTAATGATTTTAACAAGACATGAAACTTTCATAATCAATTACTAAGAATTGATTGTATTAATCAATGTAGGAAATAATGATAATCATTAGTAAGTATTTTATGGCATTCTCTTTTAACTTAAAGAACTACAACATTTTTTATTTAAATTGAGAAATTAAAAATTAATTCAAATTAAATTTAAAAAATTGTAAATGAATTTGAGAAATTCGAGTTGAAACTGAGAAAATTCCAAATGAAAATGGGAATTTCTATTTGAACTTAAGAAATTTCTAAATGAAAATGAGAATGACAATTTTAATTTAAAACTAAGAAAATTCCAAATAAAATTGCGAATTATAATTAATATTCATTTCAGAAAGAAAACTGGTTTAAAATTATAGGAGTGAAAGTCTTACTGAGAACTCTCTTCCTGAAAATACCATCCTTAGAGTAATAACATTAGATTTTTGGAGTTGTTGTGAATTTCCCAAATTTCTGATCACCAGAAACATTTTTTTACACCCATTAAAGGCTTTATTTGTTTTCAGATTAAAATTTATTAACTCATTAACTTATTAATTGATTTAATTATTTATATAATGAGAAAATATTTTCCTCCTTTTTAATTAAATATATAATTGATTCAATTAACTAATTAATTAAATTAAAAATTAATTTATTTTCAATTAATTATTTAATTGAGTCAATTAAAAGTTTAATTACATGTAAAAATGAATTAAACAATTAATAGGAGCAATAACTCTTTTCTAAGCAATGATCAATTATTACATTTCAATCTGACATAATTTTAACTTTGCGGATATCATTTACAAAAGGGTTCTGAGGAAACATGGAAGAGACAGGGAAATTTATAGTTTTGCTGTGATTATAAAAACGGATATGGTAAAGGCGCCGGTAAATAAAAACAGCAGGTGAACTGTTTAAGACGTTCTGTATCATAAAACAAGAAAATCGTGATCAAATCTTAACAGAAGTTCATAGAGAGAGAGAGAGAGAGAGAGAGAGAGAGTAAAGTAGCAACCCAACAACGGTGTGTAATAATAGTGACTTAATTAAAAATGAGATTTTGTAATATTTATTATTTAGCTAATAATATTATTCAGTATGTATTAAAAGTCTTCTGGTCATCAGGCAAACTCCCACTGTGAATATGTTGCCACAATTTAAAGTATAAGAAGAATAGCATTGAATTGGTACGATAAAAAAATTTATTCACTAAAAAAAATTTAATATTTTATTCTGTTAAAAATTATAAGAAATCTGTGTGATTATATCTCTATCTAACATTTTACAAACATCTCTTTAAAATCCGACTTTCTATTTTTACTTTACTCGTGTATCAGTACAAAAACTTGACAATGAGTTTACTAATATTGTTCTTCAATTAAAAATTTCATCGCTCTGCTCACTCCACCTTCACTGTGTTGCTGTTGGAGTTTGCAGTTATCCCAACTATCCTTATTGTACTTTTAACATAAAACAAAAGGAAGGACAAAAAAAGAAAGAAAATCTTTTCATTCTTAAACTAACATTTGTTTTTATACATTGCTACAAGCAACTACTTCTTTCTTTCCTTTCCTTAAGTCTTCCATCGTTTTTATACTCGTATGTATATAAATCATTGTTGTTTATAAGCTGTGATCTTCTGCTTTTGTTAACCCTGCTGTTACATAAACCAGCTATTTGACTGCTTGTCCGTTTTTGTAAAATGTGCGTTGGTCTAACTGTTTGTCGTTTTGTTTTATGTGTTGCTTTATGTTGTGTAAATGAAACATTAAGTTGATGTCCTTTGAATAAAATTCTTAGCACGTCTGGCAACGTGCTCAGCAAGTTAAACAATTCTGACAAAATGTTGTCAACTCTGATTATCACTTGTTTCTCATTAGTTCATCATCACTCACCATTTGGTTGGTTATTTTAATGTTTAATTTTATTTTTTGTTTATTTTTTTTTCTTTTTATTTTTTACTTTTTATTTTATATTGTTCATATTGTACTTTTGCTAGTTTTAGCTTTCAATCATTTTCTCTTAGTTGTTCTTTATTTGTTTCCATTAAAATTGTCTTGCAAAAAAGTTTTTCCTTTTAATTGACGTTCAATTTCAATTTTATTATTGTTCGAGTATAATTGAGTTTTTGTGTTGTTTTTATTTAGTTGTCAAGTTGGAAAGTTTTTATTGTTTTAAGGAGAATAATTGTAGAGATTTGTTAACAAAATTTTGTTAAATTTTTCTATTTAATATTTGTTTCTAATTAGGAAATTACAAGAATTGAGAGAAAAATTTTTTTTAATAAAAAAAAAAATATTAAAGAACTTACTATATGCTTCAAAGAAATTTACTTAATATAAATTATATAATTCCAAACTTAACGTTGTGTTCGATCTGCCACTGTCGGCCTAAATATGTCCACTAAAAATTAATCAATTTTTTCTATTTTTGAAGCAGAAATAATTGCTGTTTTTGAGACCCTGACTGAATCTCCACAAAAAATTTTTTTTTTTAATTTATACAGACATCAATTCGGTTTGATACGGCAAAAAATTAAAAAAAAATTAAATAAGTCAATCAATTCGGCAATTATTTATTCAAATGAAAAGTGAGGAAAAAATATTTGGGATTCCTAGCAACACAGAAACTATTGGAATTAAAGCTGTAAAATATCGACACATATATGACTCAGTGATTAAAAATGCTTGATAATTTTCAATGCATATAAAGATGTTTAACTGTTGCTGTGGAAAAATGTGCAGCAAAAATAAAAAGGAAATGCAAAATAAAAATAAACGAACTCATTTGCTTCAGCTGACTAATGTGCTGTTTCTGTATTACAGGCGATCAACTCGTCTGAAAAATTTGTATGGAAATAACTCAAAACACTGAGTGCTTTTCATATAAATTTTTCAGACGAGTTAATCGTCTGCAATACAGAAACAGCACATAAGTGTTTCTTTCTAAAGCAAAGCAATAAGCAAAGCAATTAATTTTAAAACTTTTGCTGTTACTTGAGCAATCAGTTTTTCTTTATTTTTATTTTTGCTTTTGCTTAACGCAAAGAAAAAACATGGTTGTGATATGGTCACAATAACCATAATATGTTCTTTGTAACATTGTAAAGTTGCAGAGAACAAATTATAGTTGTTTTCAGCAATACTTCAGTCACAACAAACACGTTTTTGTTGATATTTAATGTGCACAAAAAATACAACATGGTTGGTTTAGCGTAAAAAAATTTGAACTACGACCAAAGTCTTATAACTTATTAAAAATAATATAATATATTTAACCATAATAATATAAAATTAATCAGAGTATGATTAAAAGCAAATAAAATAATGTTTCCGCTTAAAAATATTTTGTTCTTGGTTTTGACAGAATGTTTTTCTATCAATTTAGTAATTTTTTGTCAGCTTAAAGTTGAAATTGTTTTTATTGTTACAGAAAATTAAAAAAATAAAAATGTATGTACAAAATAAACAATTAAAAATAATACAGAAAATATGACAATAAATAAAAAGGTAAGCAAAGCATTTCAAAAATAGTTGAAATATACATGTGTATGTATGTTAGCATATAAATTTTTATTTTGGTGTTATAAACACAATTGTGAAACCATTTACGTATTTTTTTATTTAAAGCTATCATATTATACATCAGCAATAGTTGCCAGATGCCAGATTAACGTATTAGAAGTCTTGGATAAATGTGTAGTCAGTACCGAAGTAACATTACGTACCGTATATCTTCAATACGATTACAATTACTCCATAAATGGATATTCACATGGGAATGTATGCAGGCAGATAAGATGCCTTTATTTGTGCTTATAAATTATATATATATTTTTTTATAAATGATTCTTGTAGCCTATGTGCCGTATTCATAGAAAATCAAAATAGATTTGAAATATATTTTAGAACAAATTTGTATGAAAATTTTGTCATAAAACATATTTCAAAGTTATTTTATTTTCTATGAATACGGCAGTATGTGTTAAGCCTTTTCATTATATATAATAAGCAATGAATTGTTTTTTTTTTGTGCATTTATGTTATTGAATAACTTTTGTAACAAATCAATAATAATAATAATAATAATAATTCAATTATATAACATGACATTTTCAACCATATGATGATGTTTTAATGTAATCATTTATTGTTTATATTTTAACATAACTATTTTTAGATTTTACCATGTTATTGTTATGCTAGAAAATAATATGGTTGCAACACTAGCTTTAATGTAACAATACTATGTTTTGTTAACAACCATATAATACAACCATAATATGTTGCTCTTAGATTATGGTTACCTCAACCATGTTTTTTCTTTGCGTGTTAGCTCTTTAATATGAAGTTGTGGCGGACTACGATTACTGTTTTTTTTTGTAACTCGCTGCTATTCATCCATTTAACATTGAAAACGTATTTTTGTATTAATAACTTAATACATACAATACAAACACAAACTTTGGTTTTATTACACCATTAAATAGTTTTTTTTTTCTTAAAAAGCAACAGCAAAATAAAAACCAAATATCAACTTATTGCTTAAGCAACCGCAAACGTTTTTAAAATAAATGCTTTGCTGAGTGCTTTACTGCAGAAAGAAACACATAGGCGGCTGAAGCAAATGCGTTATTTTCTCTTTTTTTGTATTTGCTTTTTGCCGTTGCTTCGTTTATAAAGAAATGTTTTGTAAATGCTGGGACATTTAGTTTTTTTATTTGCAAAGCAAAGATTTTAGTGCTGTTGCTATTTTATATATAATATTTTTATACCTGCTTTAAATCAAACATATGCTTTAAATAACAATAGTAGCATCCCCTCAAAAGTTAAACAATACCATATTGCTTACTCGTCCTGCTTCATGAACAAACAAAAATTTCATGCCAGTTTCATGAAAAATTGCATAGTGTAAATGCAGTAAAAAAGTAACTGTTATGTCTCTAAAAGGAAAAAAGTCAAATTTATGTTACACAACTTAGGTGGCAATTAAATTATGACATTATTGTATCACATAATAAAACATTGAGTAGTTTGTTACCAAAGATAACTTGATAAACAGAAGTGAAACATTATTGCAACATTATTAAAGTGTTTGATAGTACATTGTGTAAATAATTAAATAGTTTATAAATATGTCATGTTGGGTTGCTGAGTTACAAAATAAAATGTGTTTTATAATGAATGAAAAAAAAGAATCGATCAATACAAATGCCAAGTTGAAAAACTTTTTACGACGAAAAAAAGGAATAAGGAGAGAAAAAAATAGTAAAAAAAAACCAACTAATAATTTCGTTAAAAAAAAAGCATGATACTATTCTGTAAATAAATATCTGTAAATCCAGTCAAATTCTGTATTTGCGTACGTTTGGTAACAGAATTGATAAATTGGATCTAATTTCCGAAATAACTCTGTCGATAACAAAATATAGAAAACAAGCCTTCGAGTGTCTAGAATTGCCATAAAATTCGACCCAGGCATCGGCGGGTGCCTGAATCCAAGCAAGTATAAAAATAAAATTTTAATGTAAATTTTTAAAGTGAACTTTACTTTGCACACACACACGCACACACTTACACACATATTTAAAGTATAGATTTGGTTTTGGGGTAAAATTGCTTTTCATCCCTTAATAAATATTTTTGGGCTTGAATTTAAAAATTTGATGAATAAATTATAAACTCAAAGTGCGTATTATTTTAAATATGTTAAAATTCATTTTGCATACGTTACAAAAGTAGACATGTGACCGAATGGGGGCTGCCTCATGAATGGTGCGTTTTATATGGAGGCGAATATGAATTTAAGCTATTGTGTGTTTTTACATATGTTTATAATCAAGAGTTTCTAAAGCACATATATATATATATATGTATATAATGTTGTTGTATAAAAAGAAATATAAAAGTTCACAAGGAAGCTGTGAACAGTTGTAACAACTTAAAAATCTGAGTTCTTATACAAATTTTCTATATGAATTGTTCACTTGGAATACAAAAGTAGAATACTAATGATTACTTTTATTATAATAAATTAAGCTACGGGAATATTTAATTAAATTATTTAATTAGCTCTTCATGAAACTTCTCACAAACATTTTAAATAAACTGAAGAATTCTTTGTCCAAACAATAAAGTAGTTTAAAGTTTAAGCAAAAACAACAATAATCAACAATGATTTTATTTTTCCTAATCCCCTGTATACAGCAGACTTTTTTTTGGATTTTTTAAACAGTTAAAAGATGATAAAAATAAAATATCACAAAACACTACGATAATTTATTTTTGTTCTATTTACGGGCATTTTGCGTATTATTATTTTATACTAGCCATTCTAAAGGCTCTTCGCTACCCCAATCCAGCTACTTTTTTATTTGATTATATACGTTAATATGAAGTTTACTTTTTTCGAAATTTGAAAAAACCCTTTCCCTCATAGTTTTCTGGGTAAACGACAAAAACTTTTCACTTTCGATACATTATTTCTCTAAACAATATTAATAAGGCAGTTTCCAGTACAAAAATTCAGGGCATGTTGTTTTTTTATAGGGACAAAATCACATAATTTCATGAAAAGTTGCAACTCACCAACGCGTCAACCGATTTCGTGCAAACTTAGATAAACCATCTGCACGACCATATGAACAAACAAACGTTTTAATCGAATTTGGTTTGACCGTTCTTGATTTATAAAATCACAATGTAGTTGCAACAATTATATATAGTAAACCAATCTCAATAATCCCTATCGGTGAGAATAAATTTAATCGGAGTGAAAAAAAAAATTAAAAAAAAAAAAAAATTTTTTTAAAAAACCTTAGCCCATATTCATAGTTATAAACTAAAGTCGGCTCTTGTTAAAGTATACTCTAAAATAAAAAGCTCTATTATCTTTTTTGCTTTCATAGTCAAGAATAAAGTATACGTTAAGTTTTGCCGCCTACCACTGGGTGTCAACTGTAATTTGATATATGTTTTCGTACAATTTCTAAACTAACATTAGAAAAAAGTAACCTTGTTTTTATTTTGTTCTCTTTGGTATAAAAATCAGATAAAGAGTATTGTGTTCTTAAACCAAATAAAATAATTTTGAAGAAATTTGTTAAAAACAGCTTTAGGTAGTTTTAAATTTAGAGTTGACTTTCTTGCCTAAAGTATATTTTAAATTGTCTATGAATGAATTAGAGTTGACTCTAAAGTAAAACCGACTTTAGTCCCCTTAAAGTATACTTTATTTTAACTATGAATATGGGCCTTTATTTTTATTTTTTGGACATTGAAATTGACTTAATATTTATTTTTGATTAGAAAAGAATTTATTATTCACAGTTATTTTCAACTTATAGTTATTTTTCCTCATATGCAGAAATTTGGAGACTTGAGCAAATGATAATAATAATCATATGCTTTTTTGCATTGATTTAAAAAATATTAAATAAGCTAAGGTTTTCTTGAATGTTTGTACTCTGTTAAGGGTTTTATTTCTTGTATTAATTGTTGTCTTTTATAATTTTAAACCTTTAAATAATCTCGTTTTTGGTCCATTTTTAACTTTTTATTTGATTCATAAAAATGTCACATATTAACATGCATTCATGGCTGCTGTAGTCAAGGTGGTAAGCAGAATTAACATTAAAGGGCAGCTTCCTTTGTCGGTACTTCTTCATATCATATCGGCGGTGAAGTAAAATAACTAATAAAATGGCTATATCTATCTTTCCCCTTTCATCACCTGTCTTACCACTCATCTATGCCTTTTCTGAAGAATGAAGCAAGGTTACGTAAATAACTACAAAGGCTATGTCTGAAGTGCTACTTTTCTTTAAAAAAAAGAAATATTTACTGTAGTTAAAGCTAATGAAGTATTGCTTTAAATTTATGTGTTTTCATAAAAGGAATAAATTGAAACTTAAAATAAAGTTCCTGATCTCTAGCTTTTTAAGTTACTTCCCAAACAATAATGTTTTAATAAACTAACTAACAAAACTAACTTCCGTTGGCTTAAAAGGGACACCAACTACTTTGAATCGATAAAAAGTTCATTACGATCATAAGGCGAAATAGTGTAAAAAATTATAAAATTAAAAATCTTTCCTGGCCTGTGCATATTTGCCTATGTTTACCTATCGATTTTATCGATTAGCTCAGCTGCCTTAAACGAATGTATTGTGTTATGAGCTAAAGTTTTTTTTAATTTTTTAAAATTATTTAAATTATTTTCCATTTGTTTTTCACCTTCTCTAGAATTAAAGAGGTTAAATATTTCTAAACAGGTTTGTAATAACCATAAATTGTATTTTTGTGTATTTTTTATTTTACTGTTATTTGTGTAATTATGTACTCTTTCTCTTCCAAATTGCTCTTGTTTTTATTTCATTTAAAACAACATTTTCTTATTCAAACGTGATGTGTTTTATTTATTTTCATGTTTTCTTGTTCTATTCGAAATGACAACATCCGATGGAGAGTACAACGGAAATGGACCTACAAAATACACCGACATTAGAACAAACAAATTTTGTAATTTTTACACATACTACTTCACCCTTGTTATAGAAGTAAAACTACGAGAGCAGTCTTAATCATGATTGTTTTTTAATGATAGTTTTAAAAATAAACCTTTATGTCATTCGAAATTGCTACATTTATATTATTACATAGATTTATATCTCGAAAGATAAACATATTTGTGTGTCATATAGGAGTCATAGAGTGAGTCATTTTTAGGGATGCTAAGAGTCTTTTTTCGGAGTGCTCATGTAGTGCTGGGCTGGGTTATAAGCAGCAAAACAACCCTAATATAATTCTTGCAACAAAATCCGGCTTTAAAACAGATTTAAGCTATCTATTTATAACGGCTTAAAAATTGGCGACATGCATCAAATTACATTAACTATTGGGACACCCTTTAATTTCCAAATCCATATATTATACTTGTTACGAGTATATAGCAGACTTAACAATATAGTTTCTTTGTAAGTTTTAACCGTCTGTTTACAACTTCTCAGAATTAAGGCCGTATACATTAAATTAAATGAACCATTGGGACACACTTTAATTTATTATTTTAATTATCTTTACTTGTTACTATATCGGCAACCTGACATTCTGTGCAATTTTCAAGCTAAAAAAAGACAACTTACGTTACCCTCAGTTTCTAGATTTATTTTTCGGAATTTTAGGAATTTTAAATTTTAAAGTGGCGTTTTTTGCAACTCATAATATACGTAAAAAACATGCATATTTTATGGGATCACCCTTTTATTTTTAAAACTATAAACTGTTTTTCAAACGTGACCAATCTGTAAGCCTAAACTTTCATATAAAGGAAGCATTTCAAAATCACTTGAGAAATGACTGAGTTCTGCGGGCACAAACAAAAAAGAGCGGCTATCAGACGAACTGATAACGTCCTTCCTTTTTTGAAGCTAGTTAGTTAAATTTTGAATGTTCTTCAGCTCGTCTACAAGCCTTTAGTTAAATAAAAATACTAAGTAAAAGTTTAGTAAAATCAAAATTCAAAATTCCAGTTTTTGCTTGTTTAATTAAATAATTTTTGGACAGCCGCTATGGCACATAATAAAAAGGTTTTTAGTGTTGTTGTTGTGTTAATATTGTTGATGCTGCCTTTACTGTTATTTTGTTTGCATGTATTCTTTTGCTTAATGTTAAAAACAGATGCTTTTGGGAATTTAACAATAAATGCCGGTTGCTGTATTTCTTTTATTTAAAATTTGTATTTTATTTTTTTCTTATTCTTCTTTTTAAAGCTATAAAAAATTCTTTTTGAGTGAAATTTTGTGTTTGTTTAAGGTTTTAAAATAATTATTACATTCATATGCTCATTTTAACAAGACTGTTTATGACAAGTGAATTGAACTCTGGGGACCAGTAAATGTTGTTCTTTTTCCTTGGGTTTAAATAATTTCTTTGAAAAATAAGAAATTATAAAATGATATACAAAATTAATTATGATATAAAATTGTTATTTATATAAATGACGTATAAAAATATGTATAAATTCAGGCACATAAAAGCAAAAGAAATTTGTAAGCTTGAAAGTATTGAATCATTCTTAAATTTTTCAATAAATATTTTTAAGATTCAAGAGTAAATGTTTTTTCTATAAGAAATAAATTGTTGCAATTTAAAGCAGCATAAGTTATTAAGCCGAAAATAATTAATAGCGGACTCATATTTGTGTTAATTTTTAAGAGAGAGGTCGCATTCTCATGGTGAAAAATGATTCGTCTTCTCTTGTTGGTTTTCGAATTTCTCCGATGACTTCAGGCAAACAAATTTTAGTGTACCACTCAGAAGTGACCGTCCTACGTGGCTCAAGTGGAACAGTCGCCAAATGACCAGTTTTGCCGAAGAAACAGGCGACCATTTGCTTCGAAGTGCTTCTTCCACGAACAACTTTCGTTGGATTTTGCTCGTCTTTGAAGACCCACACGATCGATTGTTGTTTCGTTTCGGGCTCATACGCATAGATCCATGATTCGTTACCTGTGATCTTATAAACGTCTTTTGAAGCACCGCAATCGTATTTTTGCAACATTTCTTTGCACCAATCGACACGAGCCTTTTTTTTTGAGCGACTTTCAAATTGTGCGGGATCCAACGAGAACAAACCTTTTTTACGGCCAGGTGTTAATGCAGTATCGAATGTGTGCTGGTGGAAGAAATGTCCAAGGATGTCTCTATCTCTCGGTATCTCGCATGTCGATCTTGCATTATGAGTTCACGCAAGGCATCAATGTTCTCTGGCACAACAGCCGTTTTTGGACGACCTACACGGAATTCGTCTTTGAGCGAGCTTCGGCCACGATTAAATTCATTATACCAATTTTTCACAGTGCTATAGGATGGTGCTTCATCGCCATACAAAGATTTAAGTTCATCAATGCACTCTTGTCGTGATAGTCCATGTCGAAAGTTGTGAAAACTGATGGCACGAAAATGTTCACGAGTTAATTCCATTTTTTTCTATATTAATTTTTTCAAGTCACTGTAAGCAACACAAATAATAGTCGTACGTCAAAATGTTTTGAGTACGATTATGCTTAAAAATGACAAACTTTCCAATGGAAATGTCAGATTGCACTTGGCAGCACTCAGTGTTGCCAGGCCAGAAATAAATATAGCAGCCCCCGTAAATAGTGTGTTTTTTTTTCAAGGTATTAAAACAGATTAAACATTTGAAGCAAAAATATAAACTTCTGCAAATTATTCAATCATTTTTTTACACGAGCAAAACCAAAGCGCAAAAACAAAAAATATTTCTTTTTGTTCATCTATTGATTGTTTTTTTTAAGCCCGAGAGAACTTTAAATTATAAAATACAAAAAAATGTATAATTTTTTGTGAAAGATTAGAACATGACATTAATACTTAAAAATGATTTCGGGCATATTGTCACTGCGGCTCATGACGAAGCGCATTCTGGACATCCAATTTTGGATCACTTTTTTAAGTACTACTGGCCGTATGTCACGACTAATACGAACAATGTTGGCCTTAATAGAGTTAATTGTTGCTGGATTATCAGCAAAAACCAGTTACTTTACGTGCCCCCATAGCAAATAATAGAGAGGTGTCAAAGCACACGACCTAAGAGGCCAATTAAAAGGCCTATTTCTCGAAATCGACTAATCGCCAAATTTCTATTTCAATAAATCGATGGTTGCGGTCGCCGTATTGCTCGTAGTGCCATTCTTGTTAAATCACATTTTGTCCGAATCAAATCATCTATATTTTCAAACAAAAAGTCATTAACCATGAAGCGGTAACGATCTCCGTTGACTGTAATAAGAGATCCGTCCTCTTTTTTGAAGATGTAAGGCCCGATGATGCCACTAGCGTGTAAACCAAACCAAACGGTGCATATTTCTGGATACAATGGAGTCTGTGGGGTACGTTGTGGATCGGTCTCACTCAATATTCGGCAATTTTGCTTATTTACGAACTAGTTAAGCAAAAATTGAGCCTCATCGTTGGTGATAAAACAACGAGTCAGTTACTAACTGCGCTAGAGCCTAATCGTCGAAAGAACGACACAGAACAAGTCTATCCATAATGATTGTTTATGTCTGAACCCATATAGTTTTCCATCCCTGGTTTAATTGTGGTGCTCGAATTACATCAAAAACTGATTGACATCTCAGTGGCGCTGAAGTCGGTCTTACCCTTTTTATGTTATGCTTCTTTGTGCTTGCTTTGGGTCGTTATTGTTCGTTGCAAAATTGTACGAGAAGCACTTGCCATTTTTTATTTTTGTCAAAAATCGATCTATTGAAAAAATATATCAAAGAAAAACCAATAAAGATCAATCTTTAAATATAAATTAAAAAAGTGATTTATCTGATTTCTGTTTTTTTTCGCCAGCAACCACTTTGGTAAGTAAACACCTGAAAGTTTACAGCAGGAAAATTATCTGTGGACTTCACTTTGCCTTGATGTTTACAATGATTTTTCAAGGTTTACTAAAAGTAATAAAAAAAATTTTTTTATAAAAATTATTTTAATTAATTTCAACCTCTATTATGCTTAAAGAACACTCTTTACTCGCTTTAATATACTAATATAAAAAAACTGCTTCCTTTTAACTGTTATAGCATTTTCAGCTATTCAAATTATTTAGCAAACGTAACCGAAACGTTTTTTCTCAGAACGTTGAAACGTTGTTCCCTTTCTCTCTCCGGAGTACAAATATTTCAAAATTATTAGTACAGTGCTACTCATTTTTTTTTGTTTATGTTTTATTCACTACAAAGATCAACGAACTACACAAATCTTACCTTTCGTTTTGTTTGCTTCCTTACCCTGTTTTTTGCGGAAGTGTTTAGTAATATCCTTAGGATTATCAAAGATAATTGGATTACAATTGGATTACAATTGATTGATTGATTACAATTGATTCTAGTGACAAATTACGAGAAATAGTTGATATTTTAATTTTAATTAAAATTTTAATCCTTATGATTTTACTTACAACTTGTTTTAGTTTACATTATTGAATAATTAATTTGTTTTTTTTTTTAATTTAAGTCTAGCCGGATAATTTAGAACTGAAATTTATATTGTCAGACTTTAATTCATTTTGTTTTTAATTTTTTTAATTTACCTAGCAACACGCAAATGGAGATAAAAAATATATAGTATTTGTAAAATGTATATATCATCACATTTTCAGTCATCTCAACCACCACCATTTTAAATGAATAACTGCTGATCTTAATATCGCTCAGTAAAATTCGAATGAATTAAGAAAAATAGTGTATTTCGAACTAAGAAACAATAAACTGCTCAAATTAAAATATTTTGGCTTTAGGAGAGGCAGTACTATACACACGACAACAAAATATCGAATTCTTGAATAAAAAAACACGCCGAAGCATAAGGAGAAACTTCAGCAGAAAAAAGAACAGTTAAGCAAAAAGCGAAGTTTTCTAATTCAATTTATTTAATTTTTTAAAATTAACTTGGATAAAAATATGAATTTTGTTCACAAAATCATTAAAATTTGAAAATAATTAAATAAATAAAATAATAAAATTTGAAATTAATTTTTGATTAAGTGCATTCTTTCAATATCTAACCATATTTTTATTGTATTGCTGCACGTCTTTCGCGATTAAATCACACAAGCTACCATTCAGGCATCAATTATCGCTGGCTTATTAGCATAAGCCTATGATTTCACTTGGTCGGACAAGAAACAGTCAATTGATTTTAAAATGGAACCATTTCTTAGGTCCATTTCTCAAAATTTATTTATATTAACATTTTAATTTTGATTAGGCAACGTATCGCCATCCGGTTAAAAATAAATCTCACCCGAATCAATGTTCTCCATATTGAAAAAATCATTGATCCTGGTACGGTAGCGATCTTCATCTAGTCGATTTATATTTTTGAAAAAGACAGCACCAGAATCTAAATCGCACAATATCGTGGAATTTTCTGGACAGAAATTATGCTGTATATATAAAAAAATTTTGATTATTATCAACTCCGTTGAGCCAAAAATGAACCTCATCACTGAATTTTGCTTCAAAGAATTATGTGGATGACTCGCTGGCGTTGTGGGACGTCAATCTATTCATAATGATTTGCTAAAGAATACTGATCATAAGTGTTAAAAGTGAGCTCAAAAAAATCCTATATTTACTTGAATATAAATTATCAGGAGGAACAATTAATAATATGAAGAGGTTATGTAAGCTCTAAGCCTCAAACAGCACTGCAGTGTTTTTTTGAGTACAAAATTTATGTTGACTCGGCAGAAATTCCATAAATTTTCCAACACAATGTAAGTATATGGTCAAAGAGTATAATGTCCTCAAAACTTCTTCGCCACCCTGTTTACGTATGTTCGAAAAATGTGGCAAGTTCTAAGCATCCAAATTTGTGGCGTGTTCTTCTAAAATGTCATAAAATAAAAATAAAATCCAAATAAAAATAACAAGTAAATAAAAATAAAAAGGGACACTATTTTACTTATCTTTTTCAAATGGATGTTACACAAACAAACATACATACATAAAAACATAAAACTATTTCACTAGTATACTCATCAGTACGATAGCTCTGACTAACTGCCATACTTAACTGTTATCTCTAGCTTTTTTTTCCACTTTCTTTTTCATTTTGGATATTTTCTATTTTTATAAAACATTTGCATGTTTCATTAATTTTGTTCACAAATTTCTGTTTTCGTAACAGTTTCCTTTTTTTCGTACAAAATAATTGTTTTGGGCGCTTGTACTACTTTTTTTCTTCCAGTTTAACAGCTGAATATTATAGTCAATGCAAACAAAAACAAAAAAAAAAAACAAAAAAAGGAAAAAATAAACAATGAAAAACAAAAATTAATAAAACAATAGTACGGCAATAGAAATAGCAAACAACAGCAACAAAATTGAAAGGCGAGAAAACAACACAAACTGCAAAAAAAAAACACTTTAATAACAACATAACAAAAATAAAACAATGCGAATAAAAAATGTACAAAAAGTAACAATAACAACAAAAATTTAAATAAAAATAAAGTAACAAAACAATTTTTACACGTTGACAGCTCAAAGTGTCCTTGAGTGAGAGTTTAGTATAAATAACAACAGGACAACCATAAAAATAAAAAACAACAAAATTGTAAACAAAAAGAGATTTATGAGAAAGAGAGTCTAATCATGCGTATGTGTGTGTGTGTTTAAAGCGAATTTATGTTAAGAGAGTTCGTGGAAAGCATAAGTGAGAGATTTGGCTGTTTTTTTTTTGTTTGTGTTTCATCTTTTTTTTCACCAATTTTTAAAACAGAATTTATTAAAACACTAAATATGCTATTTTTCAACAAAATATTTTGAAGAAAAAAGAAAAGGACTTCTTGAAATTATTATATTTTAAAAGGAAGGGGTTTTATATACTACGAGTATGAAAATATAAAATTTTCCCAAAAAACTGACTGCAAAATAGATTTCATCAAATACGGGAACACCCGTTAATTTTCAAATTCAAATTTAATACTTGTTGTGTAAACGTCCTAAAGATTTAACAGTTTGGCCATAAACATCAAATTCCACCTACTATTGTATCACCCTTTAATTTATAATTTTAAATATTTATACTTTTAATTATACCAGATTCTGTGTAATTTCCAAATGTTTGTGTATAACCGTTCAAAAGATATGGCACTATCTAGGCACTACAGGTCAAATTACATCAACTATTGTATCACGCTTTAATTTTTAAATCCAAATTGTATACTTTTTGTTAAAGCGGACTTAGCAAAGCAGGTTCCTTGTTAATTTCAGCCGTCTGTTTATAACGGTTCAAAAGTTCGGCCACATAAATCAGATAACATTATCTATTGGGACACCCTTTATTATCCAAATTCAAATTTTATACTTGTTGTTATAGCGGTCTTACAGCTTTTTTTGTAAATCTCCACAGTCCGTCTTTAACGGTTCAATAGTTTTGCAATATACATCAAATTAAATGAACTACTAGGACACCCTTTAATTTATAATTTAAAATATTTATATTTGTTACTATAACAGTCATAGTAATCGACATTTTATCTAATTTTCAATCTTACATCTACAACGAATCTAAAGATAGGCGCATATTGGTCAGTTTATATCACCTATATCATCCCTTTAATTTTTAGATTTTAGATTTTAGTCATTTAAAAAATCATAGTACATATTTTTTTAATATTTACAAAATATTAACGATATTTTTCAATATATTATTCGGTAAACAGCCATTCAAATAATACATTTCTTTATTAAGTAAAACACTCTTAAAGTAACTTCTAAAGATGTTGTTTATATGAGACGCTTTTCCAAGTACTTTTTAAAAAGTACCTTTTTCAAAAATACTTTTTAATAAATAAAACATCACAGAAGTTGAAAACCCCCTTTAGAAAAGTATTAAAAAAGTAATTTTCACAAAGGTACTTAAAAAGGTACTTTTCACAAAAGTACTTTAAGAAAAAAAATTAAATTTAAGTTTTTAAAAATGGATAACTTTTGGGGAAAACTTTTATTTTTATATATTCAATAGGCTACAGGTCCCATTTAAAGTAAATACTTATTTCCTGATAATGATACAATGAAAAGTAGTGAAATAAAAAAATAACTATAGCCTAATAAAATTAAAATATTATTGTTAAAAATTAAAAAAAACTACTTATTTGTCCAATATTTATAGTATTATCGCCGAATGAATAATTTTTGTTTGGTTTGATTTCGGTATGAAAAAATTAAACTTAATTGCATTCGTAAATGAAACTCAACAACAAGTTTCGGGTCCGCCATCTAAAGTTTTTTTTCAAGTAGTGCTTATTTCGTAAATGGTAACATTTAGCTCATGCATCTTTACAAATGCAGCTCATTTTGATCTTGGATATGTAAACAAGCAAAATTGTCGTATTTGGGGTACAGAAAACCCGCACCCATATATTGAAAAGCCATTGCACCCAAAACGAGTAACTGTTTGGTGCGTATTTTGATCCAGGGGCATAATTGGGTCGTTTTTCTTCGAAAATGAGGAATGGCCGTTATAGTCAATGGCGATCGTTATCGAGCCATGTTGAACGAATTTTGTTCACAAATATTGAAGAGGAGGATATTGGCATCATTTGGTTTCAACAGGATGGCGCTACGTGCCAAACAGCCGAAGCTTCACTGTTTTTTTTTACAGCATTTTCAAAAAAATTATTTGGCAGACCCTCTACATCTGGTGAATCATGAAGGAACAACGAAAAAAGCATTGGGTTTTATGTGGACTTTTATTTACCAAATTAATACTGATTGCTTATGAATATTCCTCTTATTATAATTTTTTACATTAGTTGGTTAAATTGATGATTTTAAGAATTTCCAAAGCTTAAGGTAGCTTGCAAAAAAGAATACTTATGACGAATGTAACATTCTGTTAGTGTCTAATATTACCTGTTTTCTTTAAAATAAGCACAAAAAATTTTTTAATAATTTTTGTATATTAATAGTTTATAAACCTAAAATGAATATGAAATGTCTTACACTTTATATAAGCCAAGAATATTATTCATTTCTGTTTTCAATTACGTAGTAAAATTTTATCAGTGGTAACACGGAAGAGTTTTCTTCAACTTCTTGCAAAAAGAATTTGCCGCACAGCGAATTCGTAACAGTTGTTTTAAAGCATTTGTTCTCTTGCTCTTGCATTATTGGTCTTTTTAAGGACATGTTAAACAAACTGTGGCAGCATTCTCTAACGGGCATTCAAAGCGAGTGGTGGTAAATTGTAAAAATGAAAAAAAGTTTCCATAAATAAATCAGTAAAATAGAAGAAACTTTAATAACTGTTGGTGAAATAAGCGTTTAAATGAAATTTATTTCAAAACAAATAATTAAATATAATACAAAGAACTTCTAAAAAAAGGACTTTAAAGAAACTAAAAGGTGTTAAATTTTATTAAAACAAAAAAAAAAAAATTAGAACTTAATATTCTTCCAGTGAAATCATTTAAAAATTGTTTTTTTTTTATTTAGTTCTATCTTTAGTTAAATAGTTTTTGTTTTTATTTCATGAATGTTTTACGTTTTATGTAGAGTTCTATGAGTGTTGGTTGGTGTGCAATTTGAACAAAATAAATAATTGCTATAGAAAAAGGAAAACTTTACAACTTTGAAATTAAAAAAAAAAATAAATAAAATAAAACTTACGTTAATATAAAATAATAATTTGGTTTTCATCATGTTACGCCAAAACTCTTCATGCATTAACTGGCATCTTTTGTTAGTGGGATTATTTTTCGTCATCTTACGATGTGATGCACGTGCGGTAAGTTGTTGTTGCCTTTAGAAATTTACACTTTGACAAGTTTTTATTTAATTAACAAAAGCTGAATGTTTTATATGATTTCAAAAGAAAATATATAAGAAGTGTTTGTTACCGGTGCAAAATCTGAGAATTGAAAATGCGACGATGGTTTAAAAATTTCATTTATCTTTTATTAAAGTTAAGAACTGAGTTTTGTATTTAAAGCCAGTAAGAAGTTTTGCTTGAATTTTACATTAAAGATTTTTTGGAAATCGCTCAGACGTGTGTAAAAATTTTATAAATAATTTAACATTTTAAAAACAAGAGATATAAAATTAAATTTAAGAGCTAATATTATGACCACATACTAAAGTAAGATCAAGATATCAAAACTTTTCAATTTGTTTTTTGTGCCAATAATAGGTTCTTAATGAAAATTGTCTTTTGTAGTGGCCTTAAGCATACAACATTGTTAATTGCTGTTTAACCGACTTAAAAAAAGAAGGATGTTATCAATTCATTTAAATTTTGCTTTTTTTTTTAATGTTTGTGCTTGAAAAACTTAGTCATTTCTATACCGATTTATACATTTTTTTGTAATTTGATAGATTGTGCTTACAGATTGGCTCTGCTCTGAAAACAGTTCATACTCTTAAAAATTAAAGGGTATCCCCATACAACATATATTTTTTACGTAAATTATGGCACGAAGAGCACTTATTTAAATTTTAAAATGAATGGGTATTACTATAGCTTTCAATTACGTAAAAACGTAATCCAGAAATAAATCTAAAAATGAAGGGGTGTCCCTACAGGTGACGTACATGGTAACCTACATGTGCCAATTTCTTTAACCGCTTTAAAATTGGAAAGAATGTCGATTACTATGACTGTTATTGTATTCGAAATTATAATTCAAAGGGTGTCGCAATATTTTATTTAATTTGATGTTGATGACCATACATTTAAACAGTTGTATACAGACGGTTGAAATTTGCCAAGAATCTGTATCGCTTAGTCCGCTTTAACATACAGTGAAGGAAAAAACTCTACATTCAACCCTAAATTTCGGGTTTTTTTTGGGCATTTGTAAATTTTATTTAAATTAAATAAATGCTAAATTATTTTAAACAACGGGATTTTTTTATATTATATTAATTTTTTAAATTCTTTTTTTCGTGCTATTTTCCCGATTTATTGGTAAAGAGTCAACAAAGTTTTATATTTGCTAAAAATAAAGCCAATTCAAAAGCATATAAACAATAAAAATAACAAAAACATATAATATTTACAAGAAAAAAATCAAGATAGAGCTTAAAGCTTTTGAACCAAAACAAAGGTCAAGGACCACCTTTAGCAGCTTTTATTGCCTGCAGCCAGCGGGGCATTGACATCACAATATTTTCAGTGATATCTGGAGTAGTTTCGTCCCATGCACGAATTAATGCGGTTTTGAGAGTCTCGCAACTTGTAATATTATATTTTCGCATTAATCACTCGTAAACATCCCAAACGTGCTCGATCGTGTCAAGATTTGGTGATTGAGGTGGGGAATTTAGCTGTCGTGGAGCATAATAATGGAGCCAGTCTCGAACTATGTGAGCGGTTTGGTTGGGGTCGTTGTCTTGTTGAATAAGCCAACTAGTCCAAGACCCAAGCTTTCGACGTATGGTTTCAGATTTTGTGCCAATATACTTTTATGTAGATGTCTGTCCATATCATCGACGAAAACCAAACGACCCACCACTGATGATACCATAGCTCCCTAAACCATAACACTATGACCACTATATTTTACCGTAGGTATTATATTCTTCGGTTAAGTGCAATTTTGGGTTTTCTTCACACATTTGCTGGGCCGTCGCTTCCAAAAATATTGTACTTGCTCTCATTGGTAAATAAGGCAGTTTTCCAGAAATTCAAATCATTATTTAGATAAGCTTTTGCAAATTCGAGCCATAGGTGCCGATTCTTAAGAGCAGTTAGTACTTTCTTTCGCGGCGTTCTACTTCTAAAACTGTTACGATGCAAAACATTTATAACTACTCTTGACGTCACAGAAATTCTAGAACATTTTTCCATGTGTTCCGCCAATTGCAGGGTACTTTTTCGTGGATTTTAGTGCACTTCTTTAAGAACTTGAAAGTTTACTTGCCCTGCCGGATCTTTTGGCTTATTTTCGGTGCTATTTGTGCTTTCGTAGTTTGTTTTAATACTTTGGATTTTAGCACGACTTAAACTCACTATTTTTGAAATTTCGCAGAAGGATTTCTTTTCAGTTCGAAGTTTTACCACAAAATTGCGAACGAAATTTTGTATTTCTTTTCTTTTTTTTAAATTTTTTATATAATAAAATATTTTTGTTTTGACTTTCTGCACTTGAATGATAATATTGTTTGTCAAAGAAGTCAACTATGCGAAAATAACGGCATTTCTTATGTTTACTTTGCACATGCTCTCAAAAACTATGGGGGACGCCACACTGCATGTAGACTTTTTCCCACTGATTTGTGTTGCATTCGCTTATATCTTTTTTATTTTATATTTTTATCTATAAATAATCCTAATTCTTAACGTAATAATTAAGCTCATACTAAGTTGTTTACAAATATAACTGTAAAAGTTGAAATCTAAAAATATTGGGCTGTATGTAGAGTTTTTTTGTAGACTGTAAATTATATAATTTGTAGTTAGGAATCAAAGGGTGCCTCAAGAGTTAATATAATTTAGGCCTTTATAGATAGACATCTGAAATTTACAAAGAAACTTATATTGCTAAGGTCGCTATAAGCACAAGTTAAGCTTTTGAACCGTTACAACCAAAAATCATAAATCTGTTTTGAATTCGGCTTTTTTTTTGCAAGAATTATTACAGTTTCCAAAGAAAAAACTGCAGCTTATGCCATTTTATAGTTGCAAAAAATTTTTGTCGAAACATTTTGCTTCATAAAACATGCTGCTGGGAACATTTTGAAATTTTCACAAAATCAACGCATTAAAAGTTTAGCAATAGTATTTTTTATTTATTTCGCATTAATTTTTTACATCACCTTTGGAAACTATCCCTTGGTAGTTGCTACGTGAAAAAATAGTAATTATTAATTTCATTTAATAAAGTTTTTTTATTGGACCTTTTTAATTAATTAATTTAATTTTTAAGCAATAAGTCTTTTTTATTTTTAAATTTTTTGGTTTCACTAAAGACTTATAAATCGTTGGTTCAATTATATGTCTTGTATTTATATTATTCTTTTTTTTATACTGTCTGATTAATCTATTAGTAAGACGAATAGGAGAATTATTATTATTTAACACATTTCTAATTTTCTCCTTATTCTTTATATAAAGTTCAAAATCACTTATCGTAAGTATCCTTTCTATCAAATTTTTAGCTGCATTTATTATAATTCGTTTACTGTGTTTAGAATAAAAGTTAATGATTCTTCCAGAAGCTGTTGGTTTTTGGTACCAATCTATGAATAAATTATTTCCACTCCTTATGAGTAAAGTATCTAAATATGGAAACTTTGAATCACATTCTATTTAATTTCTAAACCTTATACAGGGATTAAATTCATTAAAAGTTTTTAGTAAATTATTAATGCCATTTTCTGATATTATAGAAAATAAATCATCAACATATTTGTTCACTTTTATTGGTTAAATACTAAGCTTTCCAATACACGTGTCTAGTAGTTTCTACATAACAATATCAGCCACAATTGAAGAGGCAGGAGATCCCATCGGTAAACTTTTCTATTGTTAAATAAAATATAATTTCATTAAATTTTTTGTTATACATAAATTTTGGGAAACCTGAAAGTCATGTAGAATTGTATGCAGGCCTATAAATAGAACTTTAAATTAAAAAAAAAATTTAAGTAGTACATATATGTATGAATTTCAAATTCGGGTGGCAGCGTATGTGTGTTGCTCGATTTTAGTAGCAAATTAATTATACGCTTGCTTACATAACCAAATTGCACATCACTGATAATAAAAACTGAAGCGTCATTAAAGCCATGAAACTATTGTTTTTCTAAAAATTAAATATGAGGCGACACTTTCAGCATTTTTTTATGAAAAATATCCGTACAATGAACAAAAATGTTTGCTAGTTGTATAATAACCTACATTAAATGTATCTTTAAATGTATACAATATTTTAGGTAAATATTTGGTTCAGTGGGTGAAATAATATTAGTGCAAATACTGTTTTGAAGAAATCTAATGAAGACTTGTTCAGTTATTTTTCACCCTTTCTTGTGTAAGTTTTCATGAAGGCCAATATTATCATTTACTCACTGTGTAAAAAATACTTCTTGTACAAAAATGTAGAATTTTTTTTTTTTACTTATATAGACCTCAGTTAAATTTTTAAACTGCATTATACTGCATGCAACCATATGTGGTCTTCCACTAAAATAATTTTGATAATTTTATTATTATTTTTTTTTTGTTCTTAATAATGTACAGATTCATTCTCTTATTAAAAAATGTCATAGTTGTATAAATGTTATTTTTCACTAAATAAATAATAAAAAAAAAAATTTGTTCAAACAATCATCAATCATGTTTGCAGTGCATCTCTGTTTTGTGGAACAGACATTAATTGTTAATTTTTGCAATTTAATGATATGTTTCGTTCTATTTTACATATGTGCACTTTATCTTTGTTTAAATCATAAATAAATAAAAACAAATTTCTAGAACAGTATCTTGCTGCCAGGCTTAAAAATGCAACCTGTTTTCTCACTGACGTGTTACGTTTAAGTATTTAAACCAGAGTTTACATGGTGTGACATAAAAGAATGAACTAATTTTTTTTTGTGTTTTTGCAGTTTAAGTTATAAATATTTTATCATTCATGTAAAAAAAAAAAAAATATGCAGTCCAAGCCTTGTTTGTTGATACCACAGCAATGCATTGAACACTATTTCCTACAGTAAAAAATTTATCTTCTAATAAAAAATATTAAGAAACCGAAATTGAATTATTAATTTTCACTTAGGACTAAGGCCTAGATCGCTACATTCTTTCTCAAAATTCTTCAATATTTATACAACGTACTTATAAATTAATGATTCTTCCTTTTGAACTACTCCTTAGAAGAAAAATAAATTATTTTTCAACATTAAATTTTCCCAATTACATTGTTTTTTGCACACTACGGGGACTGTACTTCACTTTGCTATCTTGACAACATATTATTAATTTTTTAATATAAATAGTATGTTTTAAGCCAACATTTTTAATTTAAAAAAAAAAAAATATATATATATTTTATAAAAATGAACAATGCATTTTAACTTGACTGATTTGCAAGATTTATTGGATACTTGCTTACACACAACAACAAATACAAACGCATGGCAATTTTTTTAGTAAATAATAAATTGTTATACCGACATGGTTTTTTGCCAATACCCAACATTAAATGAAACCAGAAATGATATAACTTTCTCTGGGTGTATCAGTTATCGTTAAGTCCATTTAGAATACTGCAAATATTGCGGTATGATTTATGATATTCTCTTATACTGCAGCAAGTAGTAATAATCTGGTCATGATAACTATGATGCGAAAAGGTGCTACTCAAAGCATCGTTATACGCATCGATGGTAAGAATATTCGCAATGTTTTTATCGAGTGATACCACCATGGTCACATTAAGGCCAACATGGCTATGTAAAGAAGTTGGTCTGTATCACTTTAAAGATAAACTATCCCAGCAAAGTTAAAAATACTGAAACTATATCATTGACTATTTAAAAGAAGAAAAATAACTATTCCGCTAAGTGTGAGTTTGACTTACACACGAAGGCTTGGGGACAAATTTTTTTTTCTGATTTTATCTTTTTCGTTAAAAATTTAAGGTGCAAATCTATCGATATCTGACAACTACGAAAAACACAAAGCCATATACTTAGAAATACTGTCAATAGAGGAACACCTGTTATATTTTCGTTTTACTTTTTATTAAACCTAATGTATCTTCCTATTTCAGTTCAAACATAAAGTCTCTCTCATTGTTAGGACGCTAGCGGGCGTTGTCTTGCATACACAGTGCAAATTTAAGGTGTCTGCCTATCATAGTTGAAAGAAGTAAGAGTGCATTATTCTTATCTCATGTACCCTTCACCATATATATAAATCTAGTTTAGTGAAGTACTCCAAAAAAAAAAAAAAAATATTGGGGTGACAGAGAATTAAAAAATAAGAAGAAAAAATGTCATCAGCTTCTAATGGGTTAAGCGTTTTTAAAAAGTTTTACTTTTTCCTTAAAGATATCTTCAAAAGCTTTTAAATGATACCGGTATTGATATTTTAAAAAATATGATGCACAATCTTACTTTTCTATGAAAAGTTCAGAGGCCCATAACTCGGAAAATATGGGCGGGCGCTAATTATTTATTTTTTTTTTTTGCTTTAGAGTTACTTCATTGTTCTAAATTGTGTGAAAAAATTAGAAGAAGGCGTGGTGTTTTGCCCGCTGCCTCTAAGGACATGGACGGATCTTGCTAATTTTCATTACCAACTCTTTCGAAATTATTTCTAATCGATTAAAGTATTTAAATTTTCTCTAGCTGATCTAGTGCCTTGGCAAATTTAATTTCAACACTAACACGAACGGACTGATGGGTAGTCGGACAGATGGACATCGCTTAATCGACTTCGCTATGCCCAAAAACTTTGAATACGAGTACATATACTTTATGGGGTGGAAAATGTATATTGTACAAATTACAAATGGAATTACAAACTTAGGTTTACCCTTTTTCCGCCTGTGGTAAAGGGGGTTGTAATAAAAATGTTCTTATGAGTATCACGTTACCTTCCCAATGTGCTTTAATTTTTTATTATTGCATTTATAGTAGTAAACCTATCGCGAAAGTTTCAAGTTTCTATCAACCAAAGTTCCAGTGAAAGAGGGCCGCGACAAACGGACAAGCGTTGTGACAAAAACAAAATGATTAAATTTTTATTATTTTGATACGGAATCCTGAAATTAAATGAAGTAAATTATTATTGAGCCAAGTAAAAGGAAAGTGAATTTTTTCCTCAGTGTAATACTCTAATGAACACTTGTAATACAAAAATATGCCATTTGATACTTAAATTAACTTGCCTAAGGCCTTCAATCTATTTGTAATTTAAACAAATATCGTAGTGTAAAGAGTGTCGGATCGAACAACAATCGATCGGACGAGGAATGTCCTTAACTAAAAGCATATTTTCGATGTCTTATATGTAGTCGATTTTAAATTTTAAACAAATCTACACTGGAAAACGGTGTAAAATTTAATAGGTCATTTATATGCCACTTGGAAAAGAGAAAACTAAATTTTTTGTATGATAAAAATACACAACTAAGCACATACATGAGTACATACATCCACATGCAACTACATACACATGTAAGCTTCAACCCACTATAAACATCTTTAATAAGTGAGAAAGCAAAAAAAAGTACATGTAAAAAAAAATGATGATGATGGTGCCAACACGGATCTGGTTATAGTGATACTGATAATAATATTACATTGGTAACATTTGTTGTTGTAGTTGTTGTTCTCATAGTCATGTATTACCACTAGACCTGTAAGTAAAAGTATTGTATTGTTGAATACAAAAGTAAAGTAGAAGTATTAAAATAACAAAAGGCTGTTACTAAAAGTATTTTTATGTTTTTGTTAGTGTCTGGTGGCTGATGTCCTTTGAAAGTAATAAATATTTTTTTATTTGATTTTTTTTATGTTGTAAATATTAAAGTGTCAGTGTTGTGGAATTGTTCAGTTTGTTTTTATTGTTAAATCAGGCTGAGGGCTCAGTAATTTAAAGACGAAGGATTTTTAAAGTTTGATTTTATTTATATTTTAAAAGAATTGAAATGGTTTTTTTCAATCAGATTGTTTGTAGTCACATATTTGAAGCTTTTAAAGAAGAATTCCTGAACTAAATTGGGCTAATAGGACTACTATTTCTGCAAAACAAGTAATTACGTAAGTGCGAGTATGTGGAAAATAGCTTATTGTTGTTGAATTCGCTTAAAATGTCTTCACTTATTTAACCATTATCTTAAAAAAAAACCTTTACGTACAATTGTAAGACTTCCAGCTATCAAATGAAGTGAAGCTAGTGAAAGAGAAACTTAAGCTTAAATAAAATCTGCCAAATAAAACCCACTTTGCTACAGACTACTTAAAGGGACATTATTTTGGGTATAACATCAAGAAGAAGTAATTCGTGACATCAATCTAGCTTTTAACTAAAGCAAAGAGATTTACAAAAACTAGCTCTGAGAGCAAAAGAATTTTAATATATACAATTATTTTTTAGCTTCTTTTTAGATTATGAAAAAGTTAGAATTTAAAATGACAAGTTAAATTTTTCTTAAAATTAAATTTTACTTTACAAAAAAAAATATTGCTGCTGTTTTAATACCAGTAATTTTGGGTACTTTCGTAATTGTATGTCTATTTCGTCTACAAAACGACCTATTTTTACGAAAAAAAAGTACCCTATATAAGAAGATTCTAGAGGACCCTCTCACAAAATTTTAGTCAAATCCATCCAAGAGTATTTACGTGATGCGAACACAGGCAAACAGAAAAAACTTCAAAAAATAGGTGTTCTGTATTCCATATCGATTACTATCTTGAAGCTGGGGCAAGCTCTGTCCACTTCAAGATCCCCTTACATCAAAATTAAGCACTTTGTTTCTGTTGTATGTGGACTTCTGTATTTACTTTTGTTTCACCTTTTCACAGCCTTACGATTTTGTTTACACTAGCGCTACGGTGCTTCGCACGTAACACAAGCCGGGTCTCCATGCTCTCCTGCCTCTTTTTCCAGCTCTTTGATTTACTCGAATCTAATTGGATGTCTAACTTTGTCCCTATATTTTCCGGGAGTGATCTTCAATAAAAACCCTGACATACTGGGCCAGTGCACTAAACTACTTCACAACTTAGATAAGATGCGGTCGGATGTTATCCAAATGTTTATAGGACAATACCCTGTACTTCACTATTTAGCTAGGATTTGGTCTAGCACTACTTAAATTGTTTTCTTTTATTTAATATTATTTCACTTTCATTCTTTCCGGTCTTTGTAAAAAAAACTTATTTCGTTCACCAAATAAAATCATCCCTAAGCCTCTTATTGCTTTTATTTTAAAGCAACTACAGTTAAACCGCTACGAATCGATAGCGGTTTTAATTACAACATCTTTTTTTGTATGATGCCATTTTAGCTGTTTGTTCACACGCTCTCTATTGCCTCTGCTTACGCGTCTTCTCTGTTCACACGTTTTTCTGCGCACATATTTGCTTCCGCTCATACAACCAGGCCTTTTGATTACAATATGTTGGGCCTATTAGCCAGTTTAATCCTCCAGCAAACTCTTAATATTTTAGGCTCACCTCCTATACGCCCTCATTTCTATTCTCTTCCTTTAACACTCCAACTTACGGTTTATCCGAAAATGAATAAAAAGACTTAGTAATATTTGGATATGTTTGAAAGAAAGATTAGAAATAGAACGTCATAACTCCAAAAAATTAATTACATATAAGATAATAAAAATCTAATAAATCAATTAAATTAGTAATTTATTAAATTAATAATTAAGAAAAATTATTATATGAACAGTATTTTAGTTAAGCTTCAGTTCTTTTATTTTTATTTTAAAGTTTATTCGAAATAAAGTTTTTTTTATATAATGTGTTAATTTCTTTAAGAAAATAGAAAAATGTACGTAGTAGCTTTTTATGAATCTTTCAACAATATTTTCACAAAAAAATAAACAAACAAACAATTTTCAATGTGATAGAAAATTAAAAAACAAGGAGAAAAAAACATCGCCCATATTTTCCGAGTTATGAGGCCCTGAACTTTTCGTACAAGAGTAAGATTGTGCACCATATTTTTAAAGATATAAATATGGGTATCATTTAAAAGCTTTCGAAACGATCTTTAAGGATATGCTAAAATTTTTTAAAAACACATTAAGCGCCGATGATGTTTTCATGTAAAATTATATATTGTGCTTCATTTGTTTTTGCTTATTTTTTAATTCACTGTCTCCCCAATATTTGTATTTTTGTATGGAGCTACTTCAATAAACTAGATTTACATATATGGCGAAGGGTATATAACATTCAGCATAGCAATTATACTTGTTTTGTAATTGTTTTTAAAGCAGATATGACACATATAAACCTAAGTTGTCTGTGGTTCAAAAGAAGGTCACTTTTGTGACTCCCTTTATTTAATAATTTATTCTTTGTACTTGTTATTATAGTAGACATAATTTTACAAAGACCGAGTACATATGACATGTCTATCTTTCACAGTTCAAAAATAACAAAATTTTATGATTATCACATCATTTTTGAAATATCCTTTAAACTTTAGGAGTTGTTGTTATAACGTCTGTGGTAGCACACCTGCTTTAAAAACTACAAGAGTGTAACGGACGTATAGTCAGGCTGCTATATTCAATAATATTTTCAATTTTTGTTAAAAGTCAAAAAGAACATTTGGGCAGATGTCTTACATAATCTGCACAATTCACTTGACAAATAACACTCTATACTTTTCCGATATTAAAGTTTTTTATATCCCACCATAATCGTACTTTTTTTGTTTTTCTCTTTCCAATTTACAAGTTTTGTTTATACAAGCGTATGCATGCTTAAGTAAATATACTATCAGTACATTTATATAACAATTTGGTTTTTAACATTTTTTCTTTATTGCCACAAATGGAATTATATTTTGAACAAGAATTCACTATTTTTCTTTGTTTCGTATCTGATATTGTGGTATTGTTTTTTCTGTTTTTTTTTCGTTTTGTTTCTGATACAATTGGAAATATCATGTAAAAGAAGAGAAGTAACAAAATTTATATAGTCTAAAAATGAAAATCGGAAACATTAAAATTGTGTGCACGTCCGTAAAGTTTATATGCTACACTAACGGCATTCTATTTCCCGTATTCTATTGTAGATTTTCTTTTGTGTTTATGTTTTTTCTGCTTTTTTTCTCTTTGTTAAAGATTTATTTTTATTGTATTTCTTCGTTTTTAATGTTATTATTACAATAGTTGTCAGAAAATAAAGCATAAGAATATTATTATTTTTATTGATATTGTGATAATAGTGTGGTTTGCAACCAATAAAGTTGAAATTGAGTAAAAATTGATTTTAGATGGAAAACTATTTTGATTTTTGTTTTCGCAGATTATTTTATTTTCTTAGGTTTTTTTACTTTTTTTATTTTTATTTTTTTTTTTTCTTTTTTTAAAATACTATAAACTTGCTTGTACACTTTTGGACTTGAGTAATTTTTTATACTCAATATTTTTCTTTCGAATTTTTCCACTTTAATTTAATTAAAATATTTATACTCTTGGTCAAATGTCTATCATATTGACACTTTAATAAAAAAACAAAAATAAATGACATACAAGAAAAAAAACAACAAACATATTTAATTACAAGTGTTTAATAACTATGATCTAAGCCCTTGTCTTAATTGGATGTTTGTTAAGGATAGTCATTGTGTGTATATAGATAGCCATATATTAGAAGCAATACTTCATCCTATTTATCCTTCTTTTAACTATATCCACTTATTGTATTTTGATATTTAGTTAAATGACCTTATAACACAACAAAACAACAAAAACTTATAACAAGAACTAATACATTTATTTTTAAAAGCAGAATATTATTTTACAGGATAAACACAGAGCGTTTCTTAGTATATTTATTTATTATGAAAGTAAAGGTATAGAATATATAAATAAATGAGTTGATGTTTTTGAAAATGGTATAAGTCTACTTAAAAAATAAAACTTAATTAACGGTAATCTTAATGAGATATACAAACTTTCTTTACATAATTACAATCACAATATCAATGGAGTTCTATTTTGACATAAAATAAACAAAAACAGGTTTTTCTATACAATTTTATCGCAAACATTTCTTTTACAAGTGGAATAAGTCCATTTACAAACAGCATTAAAGAACAGCTGCCCAAGACTGCTATTGTCAAAAAAAAGTTTCATTTTTTTGAAAATGAAAAGAAGAGACTTAGTGTCACAACAAAATCTTTAAAAGAAGCAATATAAAAAAAAAATCCACTTAAAGAAATCGTAAATTGGTTTTAAAATATTTTGGGTGATGTTTTAAAGGAATGAGCCTCACAAACATAATTTTATAATAAATTTTAAATCAATTTTTTTATTTTAAAAAAAGGGAGTACCTAGAAAACCCTTTATAAAACTTCAACGACCATAACAAGAGAGAAATATAACGATATTATAACCCAGCAAAAAATTTTTGAAAAGGTAGTCGAGTGTGGAATTAAGCATTTTTGTCAGAAGTACTTCCCAACTAGATTGCCAACTTTATGAATTTAACAAGGCATGAGACTTTTATAATCAATTACTGAGAATCGATTACATTAATTGTTGTAGCAAATAATGAGTACCATTAGTACGGTAGTCTCTTTTAACACAAAGAACTAGTTCCATTTATACTTTCTTTTTTGGAAACTAATGTAATGTGTTTTGTAAGCGAGTAACAAAATATGGCAATCACAAAAGTAAATCATTAAATTGGAAAGTACTTTTTAAGGTAATGTCTAATTTTTTGCTGGGAAGTTTATTACCTTATATATTCACCTTAAAACTTCAATATGCCAACTGTAAAAGAAAACTAACGAAGGACATAACGAAGTTACTTTCGTATATATATTTTTAATAAAACAGAACTAAACTCTAAAAAAGAGATGGGTTTAGACCTAGGTATTTATCCAGCGCTGGGTATTTACCTATTTACACCCACTATCATACCCTGGAATTTATCTAATTTCCGGTAAATACTTATTTGAATAACAAATACTCGTTGTTAAGTAGAGTAAGAGAATTGTGAACATTTTCGAATTTATTATGAACATATTTTGTTTACTGTATTTTGTTTATATATTTTTTGAATCATTTTGCTCAGATAAGGAATTTTTGACTGCATCAAAAACACCAAAGATTCTTAATAAGAAACGCTAAACAGCGTGCTTATAGCAATTCAATTTAATGAGTGGGAGCAATAGCACCAACAATGCTGAAGCAATGATTAAATTTAAAAATTATTTAACTAATATAAAAAAAATCTTATTCATAATAAAAAATTAAATTCTTCTAATTTATTTAAGTTTTTCTTTCTCCCGATTTATACACACATTTTGGGTAAATACCCAGGTGCTTAGGTAAATATCTGGGGTATTTACCATTTGGATATTTACCCTTGTCCCATCACTACTCATGCATTTAAACGTCTTCATTTTACCTGTTGCTTTTTACATACAAATTTATTTTAATATAACTTATTTCTACGGAAATATGGACTTAAAATTGCTCCTGTTTTTATTTCCTCACCACAAAAAGTGAAAAAACGGGTATAACTAAGTTTGTCATTCCGGTGTAATTTCTATACGAGGGCTGCTATATATATTTCTGGCCTTGCTGCCAAGTGCAATCTGACATTTCCATTGGAAAGTTTGTCATTTTTAAGCATAATCGTACTTAAAACGTTTTGATATACGACCATTATTTGTGTTGTTTACAGTGACTTGAAAAAATTAATATAGAAAAAAATAGAATTAACTCGTGAACATTTTCGTGTCATCATTTTGCACAACTTTCGACGTGGATTATCACGACAAGAGTGCATTGATGATCTTTATATGGCGATGAAGCACCATCTTATAGCACTGTGAAAAATTGGTATAATGAATTTAATCGTGGCCGAAGGTCGCCTAAAGACGAATTCCGTGAAGGTCGTCCAAAACCGGCTGTTGTGCCAGAGAACATTGATGCCGTGCGTGAACTCATAATGCAAGATCGACATGCGACATACCGAGAGATAGAGACATCCTTGGACATTTCTTCCACCAGCATACATTCGATACTGCATGAACACCTGGCCGTAAAAAAGGTTTGTTCTCGTTGGATCCCGCACAATTTGAAAGTCGCTCAAAAAAAGGCTCGTGTCGATTGGTGCAAAGAAATGTTGCAAAAATACGATTGCGGTGCTTCAAAAGATGTTTATAAGATCGTCACAGGTGACGAATCATGGATCTATGCGTATGAGCCCGAAACGAAAGAACAATCGACCATTTTTGATTATAAATATTCGCATTTTCACTATTAGGCCAGAAATATATAGAGCAGCCCTCGTAATATCCATTTCCGACCACATAAGGTGTATAGATTCTGAGTTCTTATGCATAGCGAAGTCGATGGAGCGATGTCCGCCTGTCCGTACGTGTACGGTACGATCAGACATAGTGTCGAAAAAAGTGCTATTGGAAATCTGCAAGATCGATCCATATACTTCAATGGCGTCGACTGTATTTGCTGATTTTTAATGGGAAAGCTTTTAAAACTATATCTGCTCAATTGGCGTATTTAAATTTCCTTAAGATTGATTGATTTCAACTCGAACACGGACGGACAGACAAACATCACTTAATCGACTTCGCTATACATAAGAACTCAGAATGTATATACTTTATGTGGTTGGAAATGGACATTGTAGAAATTCCATACGGAATGACAAACTTAGTTATACTCTTTTACCACCTGTGGTGAAGTGTATAAAAATTAAATTAAAGATGATATGATATTCCTATAGAGTAATTTAATTTTATGTATAAATTCTTCTCTCTAGAATGAACAAAAAATTTCTTTTCGCTTTAATTCGCAAAATGTGCAGTATTAAAAATTTTTTTATTTTCAAGCAGAATTTTAGCTTGTACTTCCTAGTTCATTTAATTGATATTTTGTAATTTAATACTTTTTATTATATTCATTAATAAGTGCTGTCAACATATGTGCTTGTATATTTTTTTACCAATTCATGTACTTTACTTCTCCTAAAGCAGCAGAATGTCTTAAAAGTAAATATTTGCAAATAGTTTTAAAATGCTTTACTTTTCTTTATACGAGTATTAGTTTCATATCATGTAAAAATTGTGACTAAACTCAGTTATATATTGAAAACAAAAAAGTGAAGTGTACACTTGAGCTGGATAATTATGTCTGCTGTTAAAATTTAATATTTCATAATATTTCATTGCATCAATTAATTAATTTCATGCCAAAATTAAAATCAAATAAAAGGGGTGACACATAAAAAATAATGCTTTCAGATATAAGAACCCTGTAATATTTAGTCATTCCCAGGAAAAATTTTTTGAAAAGGTAATCGAGTGTGGAATTAAGCATTTTTTGGCGGAAGCACTTCCCAATTAGATTGCCAACCTAATAATTTTAACATGGCTAAGACTTTTATAATCAATTACTGAGAATCGATTATATTAATAACTATAGGAAAAAATGATGATTATTATTACTGATTTTAAGGTATTCACTCTCGGCATAAAGAACTAGTTCCATTACTACGAGTACTTAATTTTTGGGAACAAATGTAATGTGTTTTGTATGGCAAGTTCTTTTTAAGGTGATGTCTAATTTTTTGCTGGGTTGTTATACGTTTGTAGTGATAGAGGACTGTGACAGAAGGATAGATATTATAGTGACAATGGGGTTACGTTATTACGAATTAAATTCCTTCTGTAAACATCAACTAATTCATTTTTATATATTTTATTAAACAACATACAATAAATATTCAATGAATAAGGAAACTTTTGTTTGTATTCAACTCTAAAGATAAATAAAATTTATCATTCATTTTTTTTATTTCTTTTGAACAAATTTTGTATTTGTTAATTTTCTTAATGAGCAAATAAGCCACACGCTTCCTAAGCAATAAATGTGTCTTATTTTTTACCTTTAAGTATTTCCTCTTCATTTTATCTCAAATTGTATTAAAACACAAGTAATTCTTGTTGCTTGGTTCTATACTACTTTCAGTAATTATTTGGCCTTAAGTAATCCTAGCAAATAACAAATAAAATTATTGGTTTTTCTAATATTGTTAAGCTGTATGTATTTCTTTAGTGTTTCAAGGTATGAGCCACCACCCTTCAGTTCTAGTGATTGTTTAGTAACAATTTATTTTTTAAAGGGAGTGTATTTAGGGTGAGAAATAGTAATGTATTTAAAAAAGATAGAGAAGTTATTATTATAAAAGGTATTATTAGATTAAGGCCATAAATTATAAGAGAAAAAATTACAATTTCCTAGAACTACAGGGTACTTGCTTATCAAAAAAAAAAAAAAAACAAAATATCTATGAATCTGTTCATTATACAAAATGATAAATTGTTTAAATAAATCACTGGATAAGTTTCATCATTTATTAGAGACGTGGTGATGGAGGTAATTCTGATAAACTGATAAATAAAATCGAATCATCAAATACATATATAAAGCACTGTAATTGAAGTTTTAGTTGCAGGCTCCTTTACATTACATTCATAAATTATTTGTTTAACGGTTTATTAAAGTGTTTGTTAAGGAAAAATACAAAAAATAAATAAATAAAATATGAGCGCTAAAAGTAAGTCAGGTTTTGTATTTCAAGTTTAGATACATAAAAAAAAATTAAAAAGTTTTTTTTTTGTATTTGACGTTTGTTAGAAATGTATTGTTTGCAGTAACTTCAGGCAGAGTTAGTGTTTGTTTTTTATTCGATAATATATCAGCTGATGAGATCTTGAATAATTGAAATTATAGAGAGTTTTAAGCTCTTGAATTGAATTTTTTCATAAATTTAAATACAAAAAATACATAAACTTAAGCACAACTGAAAAATTATTTTATATCTTTCTTAATTTCATATTTTAGTTTTTTTCTAGGTCCTTTTAATTTGTACTTTTAAATTTGTTAGAATTTTGTTGGTGTTTTTTTTCGGAATCTGCAGTAAAATTAAGAAATTCTGATTTTTAAAAATTTTACGTTTATGGCTGATCATAAATTTATACAATCAATTAGGCAAATCCTTCTATTATCCTCGGATTTCCACAATATAAAATTTTCATTTTAATTATTTTTTTAATTATTTACCAGCTTGAAAACAAAGGCCAGCTTATGTTAATGACCCATCAATAAAAACTTTTTTCTTAATTTGTGTTTAGTCAACTGTATGTATAATTCCCCTGTTAATGAGATTTAAATCCCAACAATTTTCTGGTAAAATTATTTTTTTCTTTTTATTGTAATTTGCATTTAAAATTTTATTACTAAACCGCCAGCCCATTAAAAAACAATCACTTTAACAAAAACCCATAAACAAAAGAAATTGGTTCAGGGTCATTTGCCACTATAAAAAAAGCAAAAGAAATAAAACGAATAAAACGTAATTGTTAGTGGTAAAGAAAAAATTTTATATAAAAGATAAGATGCTAAACAAACACAATTAAATTTACTAAGACTTTAGAAAAAAAAAAAAAAAACATTGCCAAAATCATTTGTTGTCTCTAATGGTGTTAAATTTTATTGTCATGCCCTTTGTTTCTGTTTTTCGTGCCATATTCACATGAATATAATCAACACTTGCTTTTGTTTAGATGGTTTCATATATAAATATGCTGATATTTCTAATATCCTGCGGTGTTTTTGTAGACTAACACTGTTTACTTTTCAGAATCATTTTGAATTTTTAATAGAATTTTTTGTGTTATTAAAAAGAAAAAAGCATTTGGCCTACTCTTCTTTATACACTTACTAAATGCCTAAATGTATGCAATGCTTTTGTGCTATAAATGAAACAAATGAGTGCTGAAAGAAATGTGTTAATTTTCTTTTTTGCTTTTCATTTTTAATTCACAAAGTGAGAGAGAAAGCCAATTAAGCTTAATTCACACAACACGTAAATTATAAAAATGTTATTATCTTAATAATTAATGGTTTTAAGTTGTTGAATTTTGTGTTGGAATTTCTTGCTCTGTGGAACAGGCAATTTAAGCTGTAATAAATACTATCGCGTTAAATATCGATCTAGCAACACATGTCGGACCAACCATATATCTAAACAACTTGAAAGCCTTCTTTAAGACTTGATCATTTTAGCAAATGTACTGATCACATAACCTAAGAACACGTAATCTGATTTTGAAAGGAAATATTGGTGACCTATTCTGCCAGAAATGTATCACCAGTCATTTTTTTGTATTGAGCGGGGTATTGCGTGACTCAATAATCTACAAACGAAGCAAATATGTCATAAATATAATTATATTCTCTAAGTAACGAAATAAAAATTACCGAAAGCATTTTAAATAAGCTGAGAACATCTTTCTATACATTACTTTTAATGAGGCCAACTTTTACAACATTCTTCTTTTCTAGTAATTTATCTCAACTTATAAAACTTAATGTTCATTTAATATTTATCAGCCATTAAAGAAAATAGCAACAGTAGTAATAATTTCTTATTTATGATGCTTTCAACTGATAATTTTTACGATTTATTGTTATTTTGCAAGTTGTATTTCTTATTACTACCACATTCTGAAAGAAATATTGATTCTATCATATGATATTAAGGGTAATTTCTTCACTTAATGTAACATGATGTAACTATTTTGTTAACATTAAATCATGTTTTGTGAGTTACTTAAACAAAAATTTTTATCATTATTTTTTCCTTATTTATGAAGTTTGTAAACTAAAAGCATTTCAAAAAAAGAAATTTATTACATCAAAAAGAGAAAATTCTTTACAAAAGAGTAAAAGAAATAATATAATAAAATTTTTGAATATAAACATAAAAACTTTAACTATTATACCTAATAAAACGATAGCAGAACAATTGTCAATTTTATTTTAATACCGGGTGTTTTTTTAAGCCTGATAGAACTTTAAATTATAAAACATAACACAAAAAATTAAATTGTAGATGTAAATTTAGTTAAGTAAAATAACTCCAATCTAAAAAATAAAAAAAAAAAAAATAAATTAAGTTCTAAATAAAATTTATAATAATATAAATTAATTTATGATACTATAAAATAATTTTACATAAGAATGTCATCGGCTCTTAATGGGTTATCCATTTTTAAAAATTTTAGTACTCCTAAAAAATCGCTTCAAAAACTTTTAAATAATACCCATATTGGTATCTTAAAAAAATATTGTGCATAATCGTACTTTTCTATGAAAAGTAAAGAGGCCCGTAATTCGAAAAATATGGCCAAGTGATAAATTTTTCACTTGATGTTTTTCTTATTATTTTTTAATTCTCTATCGCTAAATATATTTTTTTATTGGATGCTGGCTAGGTTTTATGCCCTCTGCCTCGAAGTCCATAGACCGATCCTATTGATTGTTAAAAGCAAAATTTTCGACATTATGTTTCATCGATTGGCATATACATAAGTTTTCTCTAGCTCAATTAGTGCCTTGGCAAAGTTGACTTTGATTACTCAGAATATATATACTTAATGGGGTCAGAAATGAATGTTGTAAAAATAAAAAATAAAATGACAAAATTAGATAATACCTTTTTCCACTTTTTGCGGTGAAGGGTATTAAAATGTATTGGCTCGGCCGCCGCGGCGCGCCGTGGCTCTTCGTGACAAAGTGCATTCTGTGCATTCAATTTTAGGGCACTTTATCGAATATTGCTTGCCGTGTATTACGAAAAACACGCACAATGTTGGTCCCCAAGACGACAATTATTGCGGGTTATTCATCAGTAAAAAGTGAGTTAATGTGGCCTTACCGGAAAGAATGGAAAGCTGTCAAATCGCACGACTGTAAAAGCCAGTCGACTTGTCTATTTCTCGAAATCAACTTATCGAAAAATTTTAATTATAATAAGCCGATGGTTGCACCCAGAATCATTCTGTTCAAATAACATCTCGGTCATATCCATGTCATCCAACAAAAAACAAAAAAAATTTTTGATAAGGATGCGTTACTAATCTCCACCAATTGTAATGCTAGCTCCAGCTTCATTTTTTTTAAATTCAACAATTATTATTTTTATCTAAATAAAATATTTATTTATTGATGATAATATTTAAGGGAAAAGCCAATTAATATTGATTTATTGTGAGTAATTCCTCATATTATAATTTGTTAAATTAGTTGTCTAAAAACAATGTACACAACCTATATTAGATAGATGAGTTCTAGTGATGATGATGAGTTCTAATCACGAATGTAGCGATCTACAGAATGCTGATTTAGATGATAACATCACATCACATGAGTGTCTAATTTTTACTGTTTTCTTTTAAAATAGAAGCAAAAATTTATAAAAATTGTTTCTCTTTTTTTAATAAATTAAAAAAAATATATATATATATTCAAACTTAAGCCGGAATAATAAATATTTATTTGGCAATAATACTAAATTATTTTAGCTGATTTCAGTTAAAAATTAAAAAAAAGGGAAAATAAGAAAAACAAACCGGAACCTCAAGCGAAAATATATTTAAGACAAATATATTCACAACAAATTGTCGTATAAAGTGTTTCACAGTTTAGAAATAACAACTTAAAAAGGGATTTCATATACAACTGACTCTTTATTGTTCAAATAGGGTTAGTCTTCCTTAAAAATGTGCTACGATTTATTTTTTATTCTGATAAATGAAAATAAAATGCTTGAAGTTGTGTGTGCAAATTAGACGTTTTCTATTATATGGCTAAATATTTTTATTGTATATACATAAATGCATATATGTATATATTTATTTTTTTTTTATTATTAATACATGTAATTTAAATTTCTTTTCAAATATTAGCTCATTTAAATATTTTATTTTAGCGGTTAATGTGCTAAATTTTTTTGTTTTTTCCCGCTAAAATTATTTTCATTTACAATTAGGTCTTAAACACGCTTCAAAAACTTGCATGATGGCGAGCAGACATATTTAAATAATCAGATAATCATAATATTAAACATTCATTCGTAGACATTCATGTGTAGTGTTTTAGAAAAACTGAAAATTTTTGCATTTTTACACACACAAACCTATGTGTTAGTGTGTGTGTGTAAAAGAAAAAAACTTTAATTTTTTTGTTCACACGTATAAAAGTTATAACCGTATGAGTTTGCACGTCTATACATGTAGAATAAAGCATGATTATAGTTCGTTCTTTGGGTTTATATTATGCAAAACAAAAAACTAGAAATTCATAAAATTGAGAAACATAAAATATTTCATAACATCAAGAGAATTTGGATAGTTTTTTGACTCTGTTACATCCCTACTTAGATCAAAGATGTTCTAAATATTCATCTTAAAAAAAAAAAATTGTGTAAAATAAAAAAAGTGCGTTTTAATTAAAAAAAGGTCTTAAATGCAATACACTTTAAATTAAAACGTTTCTATAGTACAACCAGAAAATATGCAAAAGAGAGTTAAGGATATAAATAATTATTTAGATAGATTGATTTACACATATGATTCACAGACTTAAAATAGTCCCACTCGCTCCAGATAAATACAACAAAGAACTCAATACAATTTACACTATAGCTAAAAATAATGCTTACAACCACACAAGCATCGACAAACTACTCAGACAATATAACAACAAAAACAAGAAGTTAGAAGATAAGGAAACAATCGATACAACACGACGACACATCTTTACTTACACAGGACCAGAAATATATAGATTAACTAACCTTTTCCGGAAAGAAGGTTTACGACCAACACTACGCAACAATCTCAAGACATCAATAGAAACAACCGATAAATTTAGCACCAGCGGAGTATACAGACTTACTTGCACCTGCAACCATAGATACATCGAACAAACTGGACGCACATTAAAAACAAGTTTTACAGAACACATACGATCGTACAAAAGGAAAAGGGAAGACTCCAATTTCGCAATACATCTTAACACACATGGACACGAACCAAGGGACATAGATGAATGTATGACAGTATTACACCCAAATAAAAAAGGACGAAGACTAGACATTCTTGAAAACTTGGAAATTTACAAAACACGAACGTTTAATAGAGATATTATTAACAAGCAGGTAAACACAACCTCCGACATGATTTTTACACCACTAAAATTACTAAAACACTTTCACAAACGAAAAACACCCACAGACGGTCACACTTGCCTATCTAATAATAAAAGACCCAAATATTAAACTATTTACCCCAATAAACAGGACAGTATTCAGGGAATCTACCTGCATAATACTATTTAAACGGACAAAATTACCTAAACCCAACCACCACCACTCTTAACACTATCTATTTTTAACACTATCTCTTCAGTATTAACAAACACGTGGCTTGAAAATGATGTTATCACATCAAACGCGCTTGCCAAACGTAAGAAGTACACAGCTAGAGACAACAGTATAAATAATAATTCAAGAAAGCTGGTTCAATTGAAAAATTTATGCAAATGATCTCAGACTAATTTTATTTTCATTAATTTATCGGAACTACAGTAAACCAACAATTATTACTAATACATAAATCTCTATCAACCCAATTCACTTTTCTCTTTTCTCCCATTATAAATTTTTCCCCCTTTTGATTGACTGCGGAAAGTGTAAAAAATTCGGGGGAAAAAAGAAGGTATTATGATTTATAAAAGAAAAATTATATGTAAATAAAAAAAATAATTCCCTTTAAATTACAATGATGCTACTTTTTTATTATTTTGTTACCACGGAATTCTTAATTGGAGGAATCTTTTCTTGAGAAAATTTTTTTCCTTGGAAAAGAAAATCCGTGAGAATATTCATGATTGGGCTGTATAAATGTATTTAAAAATAGTTGTGTGTTGTGACTTTATATCTTACGAACGGTCAAACTGAATTTGATTAAATTTTTAGAATTTGTTCGTGTGGTCGTGTAAGTGCAGGAAATTGGTAGACGCTTTCGTACGTTGTGGCTATTTATAACAGCATGTAATTTTGTCAATATAAAAAAACAACAAAAAATACACAGGCGCCTATGAGCATATGAGGTATATGTATTTGATTCAGTGTTAAAATTCATGTGTAGCTAATTAGGCCCGGATCCGCCAGTATGATATAAAGTAAGGAAGAGTGCTGTATTCGGATATGCCGAATCTTTTATACACTTAACCGTTTATGTAAATCTAGTTTAGTGAAGTAACTTCAAAAAGGCAGATATCGGGGTGACAAAAAAATAAAAAAAAAATTAATTACTATTTATAATTTTACATAAAAATGATATCGGTTCTTAAGGGGTTAAGTATTTAAAAAAAATATTATTTGCTTAAAGATCTCTTCAGAAGCTTTTAACTGATAACAGGTATCGTTTTATCATTGATATCTTGAAAAATATGGTTCACAATTGCACTTTACTATGAAAAGTTTAGAGGCCCGTAACTCGGAAAATATGAGCGATCGCCAATTTTTTTACATGATTTTTTTGTTTCTTAATTTTTCATTCCCTATCGCCACATATATATATATATATATATATATATATATATATATATATATATATATATATATATATATATATATATATATATTTTTTTTTTATCGGGGTTACTTTACTGTTGCATATAATATGGAAAAATTAGAGGTAGACGTAGTGTTTTGCCCTCTGACTTGAAGGAGATGTACCGTTCTTATTGATGATCAATAACAAAACTTTTCGAATCTATGTCTGATCGATTGCCGTATTTAAATATTCCCTAGCTCATCAAGTACCTTTCTAAAACTTGAGTTCAACAATAATGGGGCCAAAAATGGATATTGTAGATATTAGAAATGGACTTTGGCAAACTTTGGGGTGAAGGGTATAAAAATGGGAAATTAAAGGAATTTATAGTTGTTGTTATTTAAATTATATGGCCTTATCATTTAAACCTTTATAGACACAAACTTAAAATTTCTACAGAATGTCCTATAAAAATAAAAGTTAGAGTTAAAGGGTTTCTCCATAGATAATGTATTTTTTTTTGAAACGAATGGAATAAGTGCCATTTAGTATACAATCCAGAAAACATTTTAAATTGAATAAAATTTACAATCATTACTATTATTGTATATAAATAAAGTTCTTCTTGTATTACACTCACTAAACGCAGAAAAAAACATTGTTGTGATATGGTCACATAAACCATATTATGTTCCTTTAAACAATGTATAGTTGCGGAGAACCAATTATAGTTGTTTTCACCAAAATTTTAGTCACGATAAACATTTTTTGTTAACTTTTAACGATTATATGATTACTGTTCACAAAAAATGAAACATGATTGGTTTTAACTTAAAAAAATTTTAACTACAACCAAAGTTTTGTAACTTATTAAAAATAATATAAAATATTTAACCTATTAATCAAAGTATGGTTAAAAGCAACAGAATAGTGTTTGCGCTAAAAACTTTTTTTTCTGGTACAGTTTAGTAATTTTTCTAACAGCTAAAATACAAAAATGTTTTTTATTGTTAAAGAAAGTGAAAAAAATAAAAATTTATGTACAAAAGAAATAATCAAAAGCAATATGCAAAATATAAAAACAACTAAAAAGGAAACCGGAACATTTAAAAAAAGTTAAAGTAAATATGTATGTATTGTAAGCATATAAATCATTATTTTTGTGTTTGAAGTACAATAGCGAATCATCTATTTGGGCTTATAATCTATATTTGTATATAATTGATTCTTGTAGCCTATGATTTAAGCGTTATTATAAGCAAATAATTGATTTTTGTGAATTCAAGTTTTTCAATAATTCTTATGACAAATCATGACATTTTCAGCCATATTATGATATTTTAATTTAACCATTTAATGTTTATATTTGAACACAACTATGTTTATACTTTGGATAACAATATGGTTGCAAATGTAACATACTATGTTTTGTTAGCAACCATATAACGCAACCATAGTATGTTGCTCTTAGCTTATAGTTACCTCAAACATATTTTTTCTTTGCGTGTAATATATTTCTTGATTTTTGTTTTCTTTTTAGGTAAGTCTATCTGGTTTTTACAATAATTTTTATTATTTGGTGAGTAAATTTCCAATACTCGAAATAAAATGGTAATAAATGTAATTACTTTTGCTTTCGTCGTTTAAAACCATAGACAAAAAAAATACCAATTAAGGGTAGGAGAAAATTCAAATTCAATTTATATGTTAACGTAAGCAAATTTACAATTTATTGGCATCCATTTACATTTTGAAGCAGTACACGTACAATAGCAAAATGGCGCAACAATTTTCGTGAAAAATTATTTTATAAGTGACCCAGTTTATTTGGTAATAAATTACTTTATTACACTGTTTTCAATTTTTTTTTTTTGCTTTCTACCATATTTTGAACAATATGAAATTCGTTTTTATTACAAGGAGATTTTTTATATTTATTTAAAGTATGTTTTTTTTTTTGTTGGATAAATGTGAAAACAAATTCTTTTTCTTGCTACATTTTTCTATAATAATGGCGCCATTAATAAAAGGAAAAAATTAAAAAGAAAAAAATATTATTTTTAGATGTACAAATAATTTTATAAAGAACCAAAATTCATATTATTTTTGTTTTCAAGTTTTACTGTAGACTTTATGGCACCAGACATTAAAAGAAAGTTGTTGAACTAAGCAACAAGGTCACGCTTTAGACCACAAATGTTTTGCAATTTTTCTTCACGAATATTAGAAAGTGTTTTAAAAAGAGGTGATTTGGCATGAATTAAAGAGAAAATATATATTATTTTAAAAAATTATTTGAAAGTATTGTTGGTGTTAAGTATTTGCGATAAAATTATATTAAAAAAATAGTGATCTGTGTAAAAAATTATTTTAGAACTTTTCAGTTTGAATCTAGAAATTAATTAATTTAAAATAAAATATTTAAAGACTAATTTTTTTAAATGTTGTAGGTTGATTCGTGACATTATCACAGAGGTTGCATTAAAGTTTTTATTATAATAACGAATAGTTTATATAAATTAAGATACGCAGAAAAATTCTGTTAAACTAACAAAATTTTTAAAACAATAATAACATATTGTAAGCGAAACAATACATGAAATTAGCTAAACTAAAGATGTAAACGAAGTTAAATTAACTAATTTAACGGTTAATTGGGCGAAATAATACTTTATTTTACTATATGTATTTACTTTATTAAAGGCTTTGAGAAATTTTGTAGATCTTATTAATTCATTTTATTAAAATTTAACAAAGTTTTTTAAACTGAATAAAGGCACGTAAATTAAAAAGAAATTACTAATTTTCCCATTTGGAATTTTTTAAATTTTAGTGGGGTCAAAATTAAAATGGGGTAATGTTACATTTTTGTTAATTCTTTTTATAAAAACCTAAATAAATTTTAAATATAACATCTTCTGTTCTGAAATCTACAATTCCGTGGCATTTGCCCCCAATATGCCGCTACAACCAAAGAAAAAACATTGTTGAGGTAACCATAAGCTAAGAGCAACATATTATGGTTGCTAACAAAACATAGTATTGTGACATTTAAACCATATTGTTGTCTAGCAAAACAATAGCATTCTGAAGTATAAACATAATTATGTTCAAATATAAACATTAAATGGTTAAATTAAAATATAATATGGCTAAAAATGTCATGTTATATAATTTAATTATAAAATAGTTTCGTAAGTGCCAAAATTTTCTTATATAAAAGACTTGGTTATTATTGCTTTATTCATTAACGATTTGTCATTAAAATTATTTAAAAACATAAATTCACAAAAAAATCAAATACTTGCTTATAATAACGCTTAGATCATGGGCTACAAGAATCAGTTATATACAAATATAGTTTATAAGCCCAAATAAATTATTCACAATTGTACTTTAAACACAAAAATAAAGATTTAAATGCTTACAATATATACATACATACATATTTATTTCAATTTTTTTATGTTTTGGTTCCCTTTCTATTTGTTTTCATATTTTACAAACTATTTTTTCTTATTTATTTTGCACATAAATTTTAATTTTTTTTCACTTTCTCAAACAACAAAAAACAATTTCAAATTTTAGCCACCAGAAAAATTACTAAACTGTCATGTACTAGAACAAAAAATTTTTTAGCGCAAACATTATTCCGTTGCTTTTAACTAAACTTTGATTAAAATTAATATATTATGGTTAAATATTTTATATTATTTTTAATAAGTTATAAAACTTTTTAAAATTTTTGTTACTTTTCAAGGTTCCACGTAACATGTATAATTTTATTATATTAGGCCAAATTTTCATTTCTTTTGGACAGACAGGAAATAAAGTAATATCGCTGACAGAGTACTTGTTTCATTATTTGAGATAAGAATGTCTCTTATCGATTTTTTTGATATTTTTTTTTTATTTTGTGTTTTTCTAAGTTTAAAAATCACAAGTAAATTTGTTGAAATACTTCAACTACAAGCTATAAGAGACAGAAATATTTTCTTAATTTTAATGGCAGAAAATAATTTGTTCAAAAACGTTTGCTTATAATCACAAATAAAACTAAAAGAGAATAATGGTATTTCTTCAGATGTCATTGCTATTTTTTATACCGATTAAATTATTAAATCACCAATATTGATTATTAAGGGTGAAAGGTTGAAAGTGAAATTTATTCGGTATAAAAAATAGCACGATATTTTTTACAAATTAATTTATTTAACTCAATATTCCCGATATTTAAGAAAATTAATAAATTTATTAATGATTTTAATATGTTAAATAATTTAAATTAAAACTGAAAAAATTTGTAGCTAATTTTACTACTTTTTTTTTATCATATTTGCAGGCGCTACTCCATAACAGTGATACTAATGAATTATCTTCAATAAAACTAATTTTCTAAAATTAAGCTTTTTGCGAAAAACATTTGTAGAATTTACCAAATAGTTCGTTAGTTTAATAACAGATTAATTTTCTTTAATTCTCCAGCCCTAATTTAGTGTATTTATATACAATTTTAGTTTAGTGGTTTTATTTTAATGTTCATTAACATTCAATAAATTCAATTGTATTTTTATACTTGACAACTTTTTGTTTGAATTTTTATTTTGAAAATAAAAATAAAACTACACACACAACGTAAGAAAATTAATTGAACTCTTTGTTAGTTGATAAAAATAAATTTTTTCATCTGTGATGCTCTATTTAATATGCAGAACAGGGAAATGCCAATCAAAGTAAATTACTAAGAAAAAACTTATAGAAATTAAAATGAAAAAACCATTTCAAAAACGAGTAACAAACAAACAGCACATTCATACACTTTAGATAAATGACTTCCTTTTTAGGCATGTGTGAGAGGAATGTTTACGGGTTTTTCACATTTATTTATATTTGTAACAAATTTTTTTTTCTAACTGGAAATTCGTCATGATCTATGATGTTTAAGTAAGCAAAAATCACGTTAAAAATATGTGTATTTTAAGCTCAACCACAGTGATGAAAAATGATGTCGATTTGTTTCTGCAAAATGAAAAATCAACCCCCCGTAAAAAAAGACCAGTTGGTACGTGAGCATTTTATTAAACTTTTACGAAGTGTCATTTATTTTAGAAATATTATTTTTTAAACATTACAAAATTAAATCTCTGAAATGATTGAGTGACCTTGCAATGATTTATGAAGAGTCATAGACTTTTTAAATCAAATAGAGTAAAGCAGACACGTTTTGATAAATTGCTTAACCTTTTATGGGACAATGTGCCTTAAGTGTACGCTTAGTTTTGACTTTGCCTTTTTAATATTTCTACTTTCAATACAATTGTTGATTTTAATTAATGTGATGAATTTTTTTAGTTTTAAACTTAAATTGAAAAACCTACAAGCTTTACAGTTTAGTCACTGTTATTTACATATATACATACATATTTTCCTTTTTACTCATTTCTATAGCCTTCTTCACAGTTAGGAAAAGGGTATATAAGGTTGCCATTATGTGTGTAATTTCAAAAATATTAATTTTCAATCCCATAAAATATAAACATTCTGAGTTCTTATGCATAGCGAGGTCGATTGGGCGATATCCGCCTGTCCGCCAGTTCAGCCACGTTCGGCTTGAAATTGACTTTGCCAAGGCACTTAATGAGCTGGAAAAAATTTAAAGACGCTGATAGATCAGACATAGTTTCGAAAATTTTGTTATTGAAAATCAGCAAAATCGGTCTATGGCCTTCGAGGCAGCGGGCAAAACACCACGTCTGCCTCTAATTTTGTCACATCATTTGGAACAAATCAAGTAACTTCAATAAAAAAAACAAAAAAAAAAAAATATATTGGGCGGTAGAGAATTCAAAAATAAGAAATAAATATAAGGTTGAAAATTTTGCGCTCGCCCATATTTTCCGAGTTACGGGCCTCTGGAGTTTTAAAATTTTTTAAAATATCAGTATGGGTATCATTTTAAAGCTTCCCAAGGGATCTTTCAGAAAATATTAAAATTAAAAAAAAAAATTATTTATTTATGTAAAATTATATATATGTAGCACTTAATTTTTTTCTTATTTTTAAATTCTCTTTCACCCCAATTTTTTTTTGTTTTGATTGGAGTTATTTCACTAAACTAAACTTAAATATATGGTGAAGGATATATAACATTCTGCATAAGCTCATGAAATAAATTTTTAGAACAAAAATTATTAAAAAATAATTTTAAAGATAAATCTTTTATAAAAATCAGAGCAATATAAATTTTATAGACATATTTATTGCCGATCGTACTATAGCTCCATAGTCTTCATATAAAAATTTTTCACTATGTTATGTCATCCGCAAGGCAGCTTCTTAAAAATTTCTGTTTGCATATATAGAACTGCCTTTCCACTAGGATTTTTTCCAAATAATTTGTTCTTAAAGATAAACGGCAGCACTTTATGTTATATCGTTATTCAATTCGCCCAATGATTAATTATTCAATTAAAGTCATGGGAATATTTTTTAAAAATTTTTTAATCGGGATAATTTAAAAGAATAGCACGAAGTTTTTTATGAAAATCAAATATTTAAAAAAATATTCTCGTGTCTTAAGTTAAATAATTTGCAAAGTGCCTATGCATAAAAATAAATTATCGTAGTGTTTTTTGATATTTTATTTCTCATCCTCTTTCAATTGTATAAAAGAGCCGAAGAAAAGTCAGCCGAAAACAGTGGAGAAAAAAATACAATTACTGTTTATTTAAAATGTTTGTCAGAAGTTTCCTGAAGAGTTAAGTAAGCGGTAACGAAATGGCCATCGAAACGTGCTTTGACCCTCAATAATCAATATCGGTAATTAATTTAATCGGGATAATTATATAAAAAATAGCACGAAGTTTTTTATGAAAATTAATTATTTATTTTAGAAAAAACCTCGACATCGTCAGGCAATCATTAAAATTTATTTTAAAATTAATTAAAATTATTATAAAATTTATTTTAATGATTGCTCAATATCCTTTGAGTGTTATCACAAAAATATTTGCTTTTAAGTGTTATTTTAAAACTAAATTATTTTTATATATTTATTAAAAATTTTCTCATATTTAATGGCCAATTTGTATTTTGTTAATGGTAATTTTAACAAAAACTTTTAGCAGATTTGTCGCTGGTTTTACTTGCTTTTGTGGCTGCTGTTAAATTTTATATAAACAAAAAGAAAAAAAATACACGACCGAAACATTTGACAGTTATCATTTATATTCCTTTTTTTTCTTCTTTGTTTGCCTCTAGAAAATGCTGTTATTACTGTAATTTCAGCTAAGAGTGACAAATGTTCTAGGCATTTGATATTGACTTTGTTAAGGATGTTTCTATGTTTTGCGGTTGTAAAATAAAAAATAATGTATTTCGGCTGCTGCTCTGCTTTTTGTTAATCGTGTTGGTTTTAAATTTATTTTGCCAACAACAATGTCAACTTAATGTCAGTGTGCAAAAACAAAAAAATAAATAAAAGTTATGAATTATGGTAATGGGTTTTATTAGACAAAACATTGTTTATAAAACTATGAAAAAATTGCTTGACAAAGTTCTGCTCAAATAAGGTTAAATTATTAATACTGCTTAAGTTGGTAAATGTATTCATGTATAATACCTGTTGAGAGGGAATTTTGTGAATTGTAATAAATTAGCAAGGGTTTATGTGAAGAGATAAGAGGTAAGTAATTTTAATTAAGTGATTCTCATAATGATATTTGTTGTGTGGTACAACATTTATAAATTTTGTGATTACCTTTTTTTGTTGAGGATTTTTTATAATAAATAAGATTAATTATACTGCTAGATAGGCTCTTGTTTTGTTCTTTAAGTAAAGAATTAAAACCCTAATTTAAGTGGCCTTAAAATAAATATTAAAATTTTGTTTTTAGTGTAATTTTCGACAATTTTGTTTAACACGCATAACATATAACCGTCTATTTATTCAAGCTCTCTACACTGACGAGGCTAGAAAGAAAACAAAAAGGATTAATGGTGCATTACAGCGAAAAAAATCAAAATAATTTCTTGTTGAATGAAAGTTTATTTGTTACACTTGTTTAATTTATCATGAACAGTTCTGTAAAAAGTACAATTTCCTTTGTTTTTAAAATCCCCTTTAATATATGACAGCTTGATTAATTCATTAAATATTTTTTAAACGATTTTTTTTTTCAATTTTCAAAGAATTCATATCAATATGAATGAATGAATAGACGAAATTCACACATAAACCAAAGTATTTCACTTTGTTTTTGCTTTGTACCAACCATCGGTTGTTCACTAATGCAATTTGTTATTTTTAATCAGACTTGCTTGTTTCCTCATTACATTATAGGATGCTGTTTCAGTAAAAATTGATTATTATGAGTTAAACATGAATATACATACGTGCCTGCGCTGTGCCATACGTTTTTTAATAATTTAATTTTTTATTAAATGAGGATTTAAACTCTGGATACTTTAAATGAACTGAAATTGATTTTTTGGCTTAAGTTCATTTGTTTTTAATTTCCATAAACCTTTTTTTTCACAAAGAAAAATTATTTTGCAAATATATCCGGAGGTTTTTCAAAAAAAAAACAAGAAAAATTAGACACCAGCCAAAAAATCAATTTCAATTCATTTTCTAAAAAAATTATCCAACTTATAAATTTTGGTTTTATATTTCTATGAATATCAGTTTTAAAATAATGACCGGTTTTTCAAGTTGAATAAGTAAAACCTTGCAATAAATTTGAATTTAAATCCAAATCAAAAATTAAATAGTTGTAAAAACTTTAATTGGTTTAGCGCAAAGTAATATTATGGCCACTGCAAACGAGGCACACCCGTTATAATATGGCATAATAGTAATAATAGAATAGAATAGAATAGAATAGAATAGAATAGAATAGAATAGAATAGTAATTATAGAAACAAATATAGTATATATAATTGAAATTTTATTAACCCTATTTACTGCATCCCTCGTTGATTATTCTCATTGAAAGAAATTTCAGGTTTGGCACAACTTAAAAAAAAAAATTGTAAAAGTGCTATATTCCGTTACGACAAATCTTCTGCACCCTTCACCATCTACGTAAATCTACTTTAGTGAAGTTTCTCTTAAAAAAAAAACAAACTTGGTGTGAAGAGAATGAAAAGATAAAAAAATAATAATAAATTTTACATACAAAAGACATCGGCTCTTAGTGGGTTGAACATTTTGAAAAAATTTTAGTCTTTCCTTAAGGGTCTTTTCAAAACCTTAAAAATGATACCCAAATTGATATTTTAAAAATTTGAAAATTTCAGAGGCCCGTAACTCAGAAAATATGGGCGACCACCAGTTTTTTTACTTAATGTTGTTTTCTTATTTTTTAATTCTCTATCATCCCATATATTTCCATCATTTAGATTTCCATAAAAATGCTGTGGAATTAGAGGTAGGCGTGGTGCTTTGCCCGCTAATTCGAAGGACATGGACCGATCCTGCTGATTTCCAATAGCACCTCCTTCGATAGTATATCTGATCGATTGGCGTATTTAAATTTTCTCTAGCTAATCTATTGCCTTAATAAACTTGATTTCAATACTAACACGGTCGGACAGACGGACATCGCTCAATCAACTTCGCTATGCATAAGAAGTCAAAATATATACACTTTATGAGGTCGGAAATGGATATTGTAGAAATTACACAGGAATGACAAACTTAGTTATACCCTTTTTCCATTTTTTTGTGGTGAAAGGTATAAAAAAGATTTGCCAACTATAAAAAACACTGTTGTCAAAATTCCTCAGAGACAGATTTCCTTTGAAGAATTCTGAGAGTCTTTAACATTTGCAAGGAAATTTTAAATAAATTTCCGTAAACATTTTGTCAATTAAATTCTAGAGAAATTTTAACACATTCTTTAATATTTTTAAAAGGGTCAGCAATACGTTAATTTGATAATGCAATGCAATTAATTCCTAATTTATTAAATTTGTCTACTAATTGTTTAAATTATGTGCAAATATACAATTAACAGGCTAAAAATTTTAATGCTCTTATTTTACTTAAGCAGGAAACAAAACCAAAATTTGGTTTGTATCACATGATGCCAAAGACACATTATTATAATTTAACTAAAAGATTTATATACAATGGATGAACGAATATACACAACATGGTATGTACGGACTTAACAAATATTAATGCATATAAAAGAGAAATATGAGCCACAACAATATATAGACACGCACACACTTGTGCACATGTATCAGCACACTTGTGTGTGCAAATGCTAATATGTTTATAAACTACATAAATATATACAAATCCTCTGATACATTATATTGGACTTAGGAAACGACTTTAACATAAAGAAAATTTATAGGAAACCATAATTATTTGCTTACTTTTTTGAAATGTTTTAGAAAACGAACATTTAGAAGGATATTTGTATGTGAATTTATGCAAGTTGGTTGAAAACTAACAATAAATTTTCTTGCATTAAAACACCATATTTTTCTTTATTATAATAAACCCAAAAGCTTTCTAACAAAAGAGCCGGCAGTTGTCCGTCCGCTTGCATATACTTATGCACTCGCACCCAAATGTAAATGCAAAATTCATGCAAATAAACACAAAATTGTGCATTACATTTACAAATATCAGGGATTTCAATGGTTTAACTTAACATGTACTGGGACATCAACACTGGCACAACAATGCTTTGTGCTATTTAGTACAAAATTTCGTAATAGTCGACTCATAAGCAGACTCTCACTTACAAAACAACTAGTGTTGTGTGAGTGAGAGGAAAAGGAGGCTAACTAAAGAATATGAAAACATTGTTTAACAAAAACTAGTACATGGATTAGTTGTCACATAACAAATAACAACTAGTACATCCTGTATCCTATTTCCTCTTTCCTTTTAATGTTCCAACATTGAATGACAAGGCAATGTAATGCAACAAGGATTATAAAATAATTAAATAAAGCGGTAGAAACAAAATAAATGCCGCAGGTTTTTGTGTAATTTTTATGTAAATTTATGCAATCAAAATTAAATTCTTTTAAAATATTACTAAAATTATTTAAATTTAAAAATTTAACAAAAAGATTTTTGACCGAGCCATTCTGAACAGTGACGTAGAAGCTTAATTTTTTGAAATATTAAATTATTTATAAACCGTTGATTCGATTAATCCATGCAAATCCTTGAGTAGCAATTTTGATAAAGTTTTGCCACGGATCGCCATCCACTTATCACTCCACTTATGTGTGTCACCTCGGACTTTATTTGGCATTAATTATATTTCGTCAAAAGTTAAGAAAGTTCTATAAACAATTTTCAATCTAAGATTCGAAAATCAAAATTTTATTTTTATGAAAATATATATTTTTTATGGAAAATATAAATAACTGTTGTCTTTAAAGTGAAAGACAACCATGAACTAATTGTGCAGCGCACATGGGGTAATTTGCCAATCTAGTCGGACAATACCTTTTTTTAGATTATATTGGATCAACAAATTTACTGAGTGCACCTATATTAATGAAACTTGGCAGTTAAGCTAGAAAAATAAAGGGGAAAATATTCCCCTTAAAAGAACTAATCCTACCTCTGAAAATGCAAGCTTATTTATTTTCAAGTCTATTTGTTTAACAATTAAATTTTTTTATGTCAAGGAATGTTTAAAAACTTACATTTGGACTCAAGAAATTCTAAAATGCCATTTTTGCCATGCCCCTTTTTGTGGGCGGTGAAATAAAATAGTATTTGGAAAAAGAATGTAATTAGTAAATGAAATGGATTAAATTCGCCGCCTTAAAACCATAGTAATTAATTTATATGGGCAAAAGCTGGTATCCCTTCAATCTCAGCCCCAAAAGAGGTCACTGTGAAAAAAATTTATTTTAATTTTTTTTTTTGCCAATTTCCTAAAAATATTCATTATTAATCTTTCCAATGCCTTAGCAATCCCCTGTTCCCAAGAATATTATTAAAACGATATTTTTGTAATTTGTTACTTTATAGAATGTTATTTATCTGAAAATAATTCATTCATAAAATAACTTATTTATGATTGTAACGGTAAATTTTATTTAAAATTGTTGCAATTAATTTATCTAAAAGAACTTCTTCTTTACACTAAGATGACAATGAGTTTCATTGTCCTACTTCTCTGATTCTTCAAAGACATCTTCTGAATCTGAATCCTCTATAGCGTTAAGTACAGGTGGAAGCATGAAAGCAAGCTAATAACTTTTTTTTAGAGTGGGTCTTATACTAGTAAATAGTGGGTTAGGCATAAAAACGCGCAACGTTCTTTTCTACAGTATAAAAGAAGAGATCTCAAATTTTATTGTCATATATAACATTTTTAGGGCCTCGAAGAAGATCACTCTCAAAAACCTTTTACTTATTTTTTAAACGAAAAATTTAACAAAAAATAACATTTTTAATTTCGAGGGAAATTTTTTATCATAAAAATTTAAAGTAAAATTTTTATAAAAATTAATATATAAAGCTGCAAATATAGCCTTTTACAGGAAAAAAAATCAATACAAAATCTTTATTCGTTAAGGCACAAGAAAATATACACAAGGTCGTGTAATTCGACACCTTTTCATTAAAGTCTGTGGGGTTAATTTAGACGCCTTAGAGGGCAACAGAGATCGGGTATTCGTAGCGGTCCCAAGCTTGGACGTCGATACTGCGCTTTGACCAGAACAGCTGCGGGGCCCATATGGCCAATAATATTTTTAAATGATGATGCTACATATTGATCTTTTGAATAAAAATGTTGGGGCCAAAATTTAATATTGTTTATAATTTCTTGCAATTAAAATTTTTTAAGATTTCAAAGACGTTTTTTATACTTAAATTGTGTTTAATTTACTAATATATATGTATGTGTTTTTGTTCATCAAACAAAATGTCAAAGAAAGTTATAACTTTATTTTTTTGTTTTTAATAAAAAAAAAAAAAAAGAAATTAAAGGTAAAAAATTAATTTTTTTCAGTTGTGTGTGTGTTCTATGTTCTGCAACTCTCATTAGCAAATTCTTTGTTACTAAACATCTGTTACAACATTCACAATTTTTTTTCTTGTTTAAAGTTTATTGTATGTCGTAGAAGGGAAATATATATGTTGCTATCTTTACATGTTTTCATAATTTTATTTAAGTTTTTTGTATTGTTTTTTAAGTTTATCTTTATTAGGAGTTTAAGCAATCATTGTAATTATTTACAAAAAATTTGAACTATTCTTTTAATCTATTCAACAACTACAAATTTTTAACTGATCTTAATTAACAGAATTATATGAATGTGGCTACGAGTAGTGATACAATATTGCTAAAAATTCTATTGTAGAAAAAATATCTGAACTGTTAAACTGTTAAAGTTTAAGTATATTTATAAAATTTTTAATTTTTAAAGTTTTTAATTTTTAAACTGAATTTTTGAAATATATGCAAACAGCTCTTTTTGAAAACCACTTTAGAGAATTTAAAAACAAAACTTTTATTGAGATTTAAACTAGAAATAGATGCTTTTGTTTAGTCTTGTCATTCAAATGCAAATTTTGTATTAAATTTTAAATAGAAACAAACCCGTTTTTTTTACAAAAAAACTCTCAACAACAAAACAAAAAAAAAAAGGAATTAAAAAAGGACACAATTTATGCACAAGTATTCTTAAGTTGTCAAATGGTTTAAAATGGATGATGATGATACTTGATACTCTGACTAGAATATGCATGAATTTATTTAAATTATACGAAACACCAAGAATGAGATTTTGTCGTTGCTGTTTTGATTTTATGTAAGATGACTGACATATTAAAGTGCTCAAGTTCTTATTCATGTGTAAGAAAACTTTTACAATTTTATTAAATGCAAACAAGTAAGAATAAATTTAGGAGATGGCATTTTTGCAGATTTGAGTATCATTATTAATTGCTGTATGACTTTTTAACAAAATGGCTTGAAATAAATTTGTTAATATGAAAGAAAAACGTGTATTCACTAGAAATTTTATAAAGTAAAATGCTTAAACTAAAATAGAAAGGATGAGGTCATGAAATATACACATACTAAAGGACTTATTAATTCGGATTTTTAAAAGCGGATTTTGTTAACGTGTGTATAAGCAATAAAAATATTTTTAAGCAGAAGTCTTTCTTAAATGACTAACGCCTATCTTCATTTGAAATTACGCTGAGTTATATAAGTTACTTTAATCTAAAGCTTTAAATTTGGACTTTATAGGCCTGAAGCCGTGGACATCATTTTCACCATTGCTTAAAAAAGAACATTTCTATTATAAATAATTCTTGCGAATAAAAACCGACTGCAAAACAGATTTCATCTATCTGTTTGTCTATAATGGTTCAAAAATATGGCCACCAGATACATTAAATTACATTAACTGTTGGGACCTATAATATTCCATTTCCAAACTTTATACTTGTTGCAGCACTACAGCTCCTTGTTAAATTCAACAGTCTGTCTACAACTGTTTAATAGTTTGGCAATATACATATAATTACAGCAACTATAGGGGCACCTTTTAATTTAAAATTCCAAATTCTAATATTGCTGTTGTAGTAGACTTAGCACTCAGGTTTTTTGTAAAATTCAACCGTCTGTTCATAACGGTTTGGCTATATACATCAAATTATATCAACTACTGTAACACCCTTTAATTTATAATTAAAAACATTGTTACGTTTTTCTGTTTTTAGAAAAACGTACGGATTCTTTTGATTGCAAATACCACTGTGGCTCATTATAAATTCCGTATTCTTACTTTATGGCTTCTCTGGCTATACTTCTTGATGCTACCGGTCTCGTATTTACTAAACATGCGTTATTATTACAAACGCAGCCATCCACGCTACACTACTGTGTTACTCCGGCGAGACATGAACTACTCGATGCCTTGTTTAGTAACCTTAACAGACAGTGGAGCTACTTCCTTAATCCAAGCAGTCATCCCCTTTAATCCAATAGCCGCAACACACGTCTGCCATGCACTGTTGTTATGCTGCTACACATCCCTGCGCTAACCACTACCGTTCTTACTTTTTATTATTAAGAGCGTCTTGACAATTATTTTTTACTTTTATATTATATTGGACGTCTCCACTAAATTATCTGCCATGGCTTCACTCAATAATTGCCTTTTGCCTCTCGGGAGGTTTGTACTGACTGCTGTTTATTAATTTTAATTGCTTTATAACGATTTTTATTTTTTGTTGTGCGCATGTCCGACGGCGGGGATCGAACCCACAATCTTCTGTTTTACAGCACGCACCTCTACCATCGAGGTTTCTCAGCTTTTGTTAGCTAATTGTGGTATTATTCTATACACACACCATTAGTTGAATTAACTTTGTTCACCACTCTCATACTGTTAAAAACAACCGGGGTTGCCAGATCTTACTTTCGTTACAATATTTATAATTCTTATACCAAACGTTCGTTTAGCAATACAGGTCCCTTGTACCTTTCAGCTGTCTGTCTCTAAGGGTTCAAAAATTTGGTTACATACATTAAATCACATCAACTATTGGCACACGCTTTTATTTTCAAATCCAATGTTTATACTTGTTGTTATAGCAGAGTTAGCAATACGGACTCTTTGCAAATTTCAAGCGTCTGTCTACAACCGTTCAAAAGTATAGCTAAAAACATTAAATTATATGAATATTGGGACACCCTTTAATTAATAATTTTGTATATTAATACTAGTGACCATAGCGGTCATAGCAATCGACATTCTGTCCAATTTGCAAGCGTTTGTCTTTAACGGTTTAAAATATAATCACGTTTAGCACAATTTGCTCGTCTATCGGGACACCCTTTAATTTTAAGATTGATTTTTTTGTTACTTTTTGCTATTGGAAGCTGTGGAACTTAGCTCTTTTTAATTTTTGTGTGGGGCCGTTTACAGTTCATAACAAACGTATGTTGTATGGGAGCACCCTTTAATTTTCAAGATTATAAGCTGTTTTTAAAATGAAACCAATTTGTACGCATCATCTCTAAAATAAAGGAAAAAGTTAAAACATCGGTTCAATAATAACGGAGTTCTGCGGGCACACATATAAAAAAGTAATATTTAGACGAACGGATACCCTCCTTCTCCTTCTTTGAAGTCGGTTAAAAAACATGTAAACTATGTTTTTGTCATTTTAATCGATTAAAAAATTTATTATATCCTCTTGTTTTTCTAGTCGGGTGATTTAAGATTTGTGCTTATAATATAAAATTTAATTTAAAGTTTACATTTTATAATTCAAATCCTAGAGTCCTGAGTTATTTTAGTTTAGTATTCTGACAACCGCGGAAATAAAACTCTTTCAAACCTTTTGACAATGAATGTAATAAATTTTATTATTGCTTCAAAATGATTTTCTAAAATAAAAATGATTAAAAAACCTTTTAACGTCAGAATTCTGTAGAAAATCAATTTTAGTGAAAAACCAGCTTTGACTCACTTTCTATTATACAAAAAAATTTTAAATCAAAATCATGAAGCTCTTATCTATAGCATTTTATTTATTTTATTTTATTTCATTTTTTTTTTATTATTATTTTATTTTTTTCATAAAAATGCAGACAAAAAAATAAAAATATAATTTTCAGATTATTTTGAAACTGGTTTGGAATGGCAGAATTGTTTCTGTAAACTTGGACACTACTGCTTATTTTTTATATTGAAGTCTTCTTTAGACAAGAATAGAGCAAAAGAAGGAGATGGTGCAGAAGAGTGAAAGAAAAGAAAAACCTTTCTTTTTTTTAACTCCGAAATTGCAGGTTATGTTTATTTTAAAATTAGGTCACTACGACGATTAATTTTATCGCCTACTTTAATCGCGGAAGAGTCTTTTATAATTCAAAAGGCTGAAAGCTGACCTAGTGCTTAATAAATTATTAAAGCAAATAATATTATTTATTCTAAAAGTAGGGCAACTAATTTGTTATTAATTATCTCTAATAAATATACGTAATTCTTCTCTTTAATATTAAAAAAAATATTTTTATTTCGTTCGCTTAAAATTGCAGTGACATTTTCTTTATTCTATTTCTCCTGCAAATTACTTTCAATTTGTTTATTGTTTATTTTGGACTTAAGTCAAATTCACAACATGCCAAAACATATATGTATAAGTATTAAGGCCAACAAAAAAATAATCTGTTTTCATTCTGTCAAACTCACATGTGAAGAGAAAGACTTCTTTCTTGTTTTTGCAAACGAAAATATGTTTCCCAGTTCAAAACAAAAATTCATTAAATTCTCGTTATTTCACTTTTTATAAAACAGCATGTGTGTTTTCTTTTTAAACTTTTTTTCCTCTTTTAAAAGCAAAGAATATTATGTATTTTTTCTCTAAGTTGTTAGAGGAGTGTGATTAAAAAAATGTTTGCTAATATAAAACTATTTAGCAAAAAAAAAAAAAAAAAAAAGAAATAAGCCAATATGTCATAGAAATGCAATCTAACCACACATTAGGCCACAAATTATTTTTTAGAAATGTTTAAATTAAGGTACGCAGCTGGACAGATAACAAAATTCTGCATCGTATAGTGAATTTTCAAGGCTTTTGCTTAAGATTTATCGTTTCAGGACACAGTTAAAGCCAGAAAAGTTGAAAAAATCGCATACATTTTTATTGATTTTATACGATTTTGAGAGGTTTGCAATATATTTTTTGTGGCTAAACGAATAAAGATTTTGTATTGTTTTTTTTTCTCTAAAAGACTATATTAGCAGCCATTTATATTAATTTCCATACTTATTTAATTTAAATCATTACATCTAACACCCTTTTTATTACTGCCTATTGGGATGCAGCTGAAGCATCTGAGGCACGAAGAAAACATTTCCGGCCTTACAGAAAGAATATTGCTAGAAAGTATTCAAGGGTTCAGTGTAACATAAATATTATTATTAGGTTTTTGCTAAGTTCTGACCCAGTAATTACTAGTATAAGACCCACATAAAAATGCCCATTACCTTTAACGAAAGAAGCAATTTCTTTCATGCTCCCAATTTTACTTAACGCTGAAGACGATCTACATTCTGATGAGGTCTTTGAAGAATCAGGCAAAGAAGAACTATGGCGCTGTTCATCATATTAGTGCAAAGTAGAACTCATTTTTAATAAATCTTTTGTTATAATTTTAAATAAAAATTGTAGTTACAATTGAATTTGGTTTTGCCTTAAGTTCATTTCTTTTAATTTTTAAAAACCCTTTTTTGTAAAGAAAAATTATTTTACAAATGTATGCGCCTCGCGGCCTTCATATTGATCGGAGACTTACCTGGCAAGAGCATGTCAAAATGAAACGTAAATAACTTAACATAAAAACAAGAAAAATGTTTTGGCTTTTATGTCCAAGGTCTAGCTTAAGCTTAGAAAACAAGACTCTTTTATACAAAGCAATACTTAAACCGATATGGACATATGGTATCCAACTTTGGGGAACTACAAGTAATTCCAATGTTGAGATATTACAAAGATACCAGTCAAAAACCCTCAGACTAATAACAAATGCGCCTTGGTATATCAACAACAAAAATATACACAGAGATCTTGGAATCTTAATGGTCAAAGATGAGATTAATAACTACAGCGAACGATACCTAAATAGACTCAGTTATCATTGCAATGTGTTAGCAATAAATCTGTAAAATGATAGCGATGAAATTCAGAGACTTAAAAGATTACACGTACTTGACCTACCCTTTAGGAAATAGGAAAATTGTTAACTTGTTACATTGAATTTATACTTTGTTTATACTTTTTTGATTTTTTTTTTTTGAGTTTAATAGAAGCTCAATATATGTTACTTTAAAGTTATGAAATTTGCTTATTATTTTGAAATTGTAAAATAGATTGCAAATAAAATAAAATAAAATAAAAAAAAAAATAAATGTAAGCGCCATTTTTTTAAAGAAAACAAGAAAAAATTAAACACCAGCAGAATATAATACTGCATTTTCTGGATCGCTGCATCCTTCATAAACATTCTTCGCATCCATCTACCTTAGGTTGTTTACATTGTAAACATCAACTATTTCAACAATTAACTTTGTTAATTAGAAAACGAGAAGGATTCATGTCAAAGTATTTCTTCAGTGTTCTCTCTGTAACTCATTTTGTACATTTAGTAAAGTTTGCTGATGAAGGATGCAGCGATCCAGAAGATGCAGCATTCCATTCCGCTTGTGTCAAATTTTTTTGTTTTCTTTGGAAATTAAAAAAAATAAACTTAAGCCAAAATCAATTTCAATTTACTTATAGTATCCATAGTTCAACTCCTACTTAAATGAAAAAATAAATTAATTTAATTATTTTCGGGAAAGTTAAATACTATTAGGTAAATAATTACAAAAATATATTTTTTTATTAATATTCTTGGGACGCGGGGATTGAATAGACATTGGAAAGCTTGCAAATGAATGCTTCTAGGAAATTGGCAGAAAAAATAAATAAATGAATAGAAATTATTTTGGCTTAAGTTTATTTATTTTTAATTTCTAAAAATCTTTTTTAGAAAGAAAATTTATTTTTGCAAATGTATGCGGACGTTTTCCAAAGAAAACAAGAAAAATTAGACGCTAGCATAATGAAATGCTGCACCTTCTGGACCGCTACGGCCTTCATCTAACCAAATTAATGTTGATATGAATATGAATATTCTCGTATTCTTATTTACAGAGTTAGTTGGTTAAATAGATGATGTTTATTAAAATACACAAATGAGGTAGATAGATGCGAAGAATGCATATAAAAAAAAGATTTTCAGAAATTAAAAATAAATGAACTTAACCCAAAATAATTTCTATTCATTTATGTAATATTCAAAGTTCAAATAATAATTTAATAAAAATTAAATTAGAAAAAAATAATTTTTTTTTTCACAGGGACTCTTTGGGAGGTGGGATTAGACCGAAACCTCCAGTTGCCCTTAAAAATATATTTTTATGGATTAAAGATGTATGTAAAAATTTTTTTAATAATATTAATATTTTATTTCAACGCCCACAAAAGGGCGTTGGGCTAAAAATGGCCTTTTAGAATCTCTTGAATCCAACTTTAAGGTTTTGAACATGATTTGACCTTTAAAGTTGTAACTTTTAAGCAAAATGATGCGAAAATTAAAAAAAAAACTTGCATTGTTCAAAGGTAGGATTAGTTATTCTAAAGGGAACTTTTTCCTTCTTCGTCCAATTTTTCTTATTCTATAGCTTTAACATCTTAGGTTGAGCATAAAAAATGTTTTTGCTTAGTTTTATTAATCTAGGGACATTCTGTTCATTTTTAAAGCCAACATAAACTAAAAAAATGTAATGTCCGCCTAGATTGGCAAAATACTCCAGTATGCAAAGCTTCTTTAATGATAAGACAATGTGCTTCTTTATAATGCAATTTAAAAAAGTTAATTTTGAATTAATAATTATTTAAAAGAAATTTTTTTTTTCCACTTTTAACGGTGATAATCGGATTTCATTTAACAATTTCTAAATTAGCTCAAGGTAAACACAATTTTTTCTTCTTCTTTATTCATAGTAATTGAGTTTAAGTGCAAAACTTTTTGGATTGAGTGTATTTGGAAATATGTAACGTTAAAGCCTCACTTTTCAAGTATAAAAAGAAGCAGGCAAGTGACCTGGTTTTCGAAAATACAAATTAACTTGATAAGAGGTTATATTGAAATATTTGTAAATTTATTGAAGCAAGATTATTCCAAGAGATGATGTTGTTTCATTTTTTGCCCCTAAATTTATTTGTTTTTAAGTTGTTTTTGGTTAAATTAATTATTAGATGACATTTAAAGTTAAATACAAATTCTTGTTAAATACAATTGTTTATTTATAATAACAAATAAATTTTAAGTTAATGCTGTTATTAAAAAAGGAATTGAAAAAATATTTTAAATAAAACCAAAATCATTTACAAAAAGAGGAATCTATTTTCATTACTACAGAAATATTTATGCTTAAATTTTCTTCACTTTAAATTCTTAAAGCATTCTAGAAAAGTATAATAACATTTGTTCATTCGAATTTTCTCAAAGATCGATAGCAAAACATACAAAGAAACCTTTAGAACGGCTGAATATTAAGTGTCTGGATGCAAGCAATCAACTTCAAATGACAACAGCAGTTATCAGCAAAAAACATTAATCAAAAGGTTTTAAATTTTTTTTGTCAGTATAAAATTTATTGGTAAAGGGTTGCTATTTAACACTTTAAGTAAATATGCTGACCCAAAAAAGTAAAATAAAACGTTTACTAGCAGAGAGTTTTTTTATTTAATATGAAGAGAAATGCTTAAGTCATTATTGGGAAAGCTATGCCGACGTTTAAAATTAATATTATAACTTAAGTTTCAGTTTATTTCTGTATTAAATATTATTATCAAATCATGCCAAAACACCAATTGGAAAATGATTAGATAATAAAACAAAGGACTTCGAAATGGACAGAAGAGGGTCATATAATATAAGAGAGAAGTTGTATGGGAAGTGCCACAACCAAGTGAAGTATCAAAAAAGAAAAAAGTACCATATTTTATCAGCCGCATATCTGGTAACAAACTGTCAAAATGTTAGGTTGATCGGTTTACTGGTGTAGGCACCCATAGTCTTCCAATAAGCAAGTAAGCACACAAACCAAAAAAAAAAAAAAAAATGATGAAGGCGAAGTATTATAACAATCCGGCAGCAATATCTTTTTATTATTGATTGCAAATTAAAGCAAAATTATTTACCAAACAATAACTACATACAAAAATATTTTACACAGTTTGTCGCAAATTTTAAGAAACTTTTAAAATAAAGACTTTGCCAATTACACAAAAAAAACAACAATAAGGACAATAAAAAGCTTAGACAAAAGAGCAAGTTTCTCCATTTATATTTGACTGACAGTGTTGCCAGTTTTTTCCATTATTTTTCGCCAAATGCCTTGTTGCATAACGCAAAATATCGCGAATATAGAAAAATGTAATAATAGATAAAAAAAAATTGTTTCATATATAAATAAAATTATTTCATAAATCTGTTAAAAATTTCCTTGAACTGCAGAAAATTTGATTTGAAAATTGACAATAAACTTCAAAAATAGACACGTAGTTTTTTGTAAGCAACTTTTTTAGAATTGGAAAACAATGTTCTTGTAAAGTTCACGTATCAGTCATATTTAGTCTTCTTCAAGTCTGTTTAACATTTTGTGCAAAAATCAATGCTGTCCATTTTTAAAAACGAATTTGTCAGGTCATTTTAAAAATTTTAATTTTTTATCTCACTGCTTTGCTAAAGCGAATTCAGTTAATACGCCAATATACATGTATTTTTAGCCAAACTCCGTAACATAAAATAAAGCTGCCAGATTTTTTTAAGGCAAATTTATTGTAGAGAAAGTCATAAAAAGGACAAGAGTTTCAAGTAGTTTAAAAAACCGCCAATAATCTCGCCTTTCGCCATTTTAAAATTTTTGTAGCCAAAGAGGATTTTTTTTATCAATACGTTTGGCGAGAAATCGCCATAGCTAACAACACTGTTGAAAAATAAAGAGAAAAGAAAAGTTCATGATAACTGGCTTTATGGTTAACTAGCGTACCCACGACTTCGTGTGCGTGTCATTTCTAATATTCTTAAAATTCAAATTTAACTATTTATTCTAGAGTTTTGTAGACAGTGTTGAAAAAAAAATTTAAGTGCTGACCACTGTTTTAGTAGCATTATACCAGTAAAATTGGGTACTTACACTTTTTGCTATTTTGTCTACGAAATGACCTATTATTACGAAAAAAAAGTATTCTATATTGGAACCAAGGTTCTAAGAAACCTCCTGACAAAATTTTCTTCAAATCTATCTGTAGTTTTTACGTGATGCGAACACAGACAGACAAACAGGCAAAAATTCCAAAAATAGGTGTTTTGTATTACATATCGATTACTATCTACACCCACACCAAACTTTTCAAAAAAATATTTCATGTATAGAAATGACCCCGTTACAGTTTATTTATATGTATAGATAGGCGTCATTAGCAAGCGCTAAAATATATTTAGAATTTAAATCTGTGGGTTTTCGCGTCTTGTATTAACGTCTTTAAAAAGATAACTCTATTGAGGGTTTCCCGCTGACTCGTCCTGTGCAGTAAACGTAGTCTGTTAAAGTTTTATTTTTTGAAGACAATAAGAAAAAGCAGCCGTATTGTAATATTAGCAATACAAAACATTTAAGAAGTTATTTTTTAGCCAACTTTTATACAACACATGCAATCAGCATTTATTCTTACTCTTCTAACATATAAAAACTTTTCATACAAAAATCTGTAACAGCAAAATCATTTATAAATATTAAATAAAACTTTTTTCAAAGTAAACGAATTAAAAAAATTAATGAAACTTTTTTAAAACGACAAGAAGAAAATAAGAAACAATCAGGCAAACCAAAAACAAGCAAAAAAAAGAAAAAAAAAACACAACTTGTTGTTGCATGAATGAAAAACTTTAGTGATTACTTTTATAAACGAACGACATACATCTTTTGCAGCCCCTAATAGGCTGCTCTTTGCGCTCACAATCAGTTGGTTAAGACAAACAAATAAGTTTTCAATATTTGGTCATTTTATTAAAGTTCTTTTTATTTTGTTTTGTATTTAAGTTTGTTTCTTTCTACATTGTGTGATACTTAGTAGTTCTAATTTTTTTATTTGATTTAGTTTTTTTTTATAAAAATTTAACAAATCACATCACTTCCACAAGCAAATTAAATATTTTAACTGTGCTACAAATTTAAGTTGTTGTTGTTGTTGTAGTGGTAGTTACCAACAAGTTTTATTTCAGAAAGTTTTATTCATAGTGTTTATTTATTTTATTGTTGTTGTTGTTGTATTTCAATTACGTTGGCAAAAACTTATGCAACATTCTGTGCGTATGAAAGTGTATTTTTCTTTGTTTCCCACACAGCAGCAAGAGCAGAATTTTTGGTTTTAAAAAGACAAACACAGACGTATATTGGGAATTTTAAAAGTATTCAATAAGAGTATTAGAAAACTAAATTTATCAGATTTTATTTAACCACTCTCTCTCTTGCTATCTGTCTTTTTATTTCACTAGGAAGAAGATGGAAAGAAAGAAATCTAATTGCGAATTTTTTTATGCGAAACTTTTAAGGAACATTTTAGTAAATTTTGTTTTTCTTCAAGAATTTATTTGTTACATCTTCAAATATAATTGAACTAAAAATCTAAAATCTAAATAATTATGCAGAAAAAAAATATGTTACGATTAATAAAGAGAACAATAAAAAAAAATTTTTGAGTTGTATATGGACCTCCTCTAACCAATTCAATACTGATTGATTATGAATATTCTTTGTATTTTTTTTTTTTTTTTTTTTTTGTTAGATTAGTTAGTTAAATAGATGATGTTTACAATGTACACAACCTAAAGTAGATAGCTGCTAAGAATGCTGATGACGAATGTAGCGATTCAAGAAATGCTACATTATACATTATATATTCTGCTGGGGTCTAGTTTTTCTAGCTTTCTTTAGAAAACGTCCGCAAGTAATTCAAATAAAAAATTAACTTAGGCCAAATTATTATATTTATCTCATGATTTATGTTTTATTTTCATGTCTCTGTTCTTCGGCAAAAAAATCAATGGCCCTACTTCTTTGTCACATATAGCTTCCCATCATCATTTAGGGTGATGTGCACTGTAGAGTTTAGACGTCTCGCAATATCTGTTTCTACAAATTGTACATTTTGATCTTTAAAAATTTTCGAGTTTATAATATATAATCACTTTCAGAATCGCATAATGGCGCTTTAGTATTTTCTTTAGGTTGAAGTAAAGTAATTTCCTAATTTTATAACATTATATTAGTTTGAAGATGAAAATGTATCACAGAAGTTTACAGTCTACGATAAAGATAAAATTTCTCCCAATAATCCTGTATAATTTTATTTCTTTCAATTTAATTTATAGTTAATTTTGATTCTATATGGCTCTTCAAAGTAAAATGTGTACCCAGGTATTTGGTTATATGTACTAATAGTAATACTTGAGTCTCTACCTTTACCATTTTCCTAAATTGAGAATATAGTATTTTAAATTCTTCAACTATCTGCTGATATATAGAATCCAGGCAACACTGAGTGAGGTAGTCGTAAAAAATCTTCTTCTTTCTTCTTCTTTCAGTCAGATATAATAAATTCAATAAAATTTCATAAATTTTACGAAACGCTTAATAGTGAGTCCAAGTCAAAATTAGCTGGTTTATTCCTATCTCTAAAAAATACTAATAAATATACAAATTTTAAAAATTAATTAGTTTTTAGAAAATAATATTCATAAAATACCAATGTTGCGGGTAGGTAATCTTTGATATACAAAAACAAAATTGGCGGGTAAGATAACTATCTTTAATATTTGTGCTTGCAATGGAGTTACTGTTAAATTTAACAGGTTTTTTTCATACAGTATTTAATGGCTCAACTACTAGCCACATGTAAAGTTAGGTGTTGGTTCTTTCCACCCTAATCTATTAATTCAAAATCCTTTAAAGTAAATGAGATGATTTAGTTTCCTTTGTAATTTTATATTCCTTATAAGAATTAAGTACGTTTTAAAAGATTTTCCAGAACAAGAACTAATTGTGTCACTTTAATCTCTACAACAAATTAGAACCCTTACAAAACATTTTTTTTAAATAAATTGATTTCGTTTTTATCAGTTAAATTTTGAATATAAAAATAAATTTTACTGCACCTAAATTTCTTTAGGAAAATTCTTGAGTTCAAACAAAACTTTTGTATTATTTGTCGAATTTAATTTCTGGTTTCTCTTAGTATTTTGTTTATTATTTTTTATTTTTCAATTCAATGGGTGTTAAAGAAATTTCGTAATTCGTTTGTTTATTTGTACAAGTGGAATATGGATTCAATTATTTTGCCGTATTTTTTTATTTCTGTATTTTTTTTTTTCAATAAATTTTTTTATTGAAAAAGAAAAATGGAAAAGCATGGTTCAACAATACTCTAGTTGTATTAAAAGGAATATTTGAAATGGTTTTTATACGTCTGTTCTTGTAAAACCCTCTTTTATTCAATTAGCTTAGCGAGGCATAGCCAGCATACATTTTGCTATTGAGTTTTACTACAAATTTTTTGTAAATTTTTTTGGGGGTTTTTTTTAAGAATTTTTAAGTTTTTTTTTTCGTTATGCAGTATATTTTGTATGTTAAAAATCTGTAGAATTTCTACCACATTAAATGATTTTTTTTTTTGGTATTGGTGTATCTTTGTATCTTGTAATTTATGTATTTTGATTTTTCTGAAGCCTTTACATGTTTCTATAGCTCAAGGTTGTAATAAAGGAAAAGGGAACTGCCTTTTTCAGATCGCTATTTGTTTTGTTAAAGTTATTAGGGCCGTCCATGACAATCAATAAATTTAGTAACCGAGAAATATTCATACTAGCAATTAAATAAGTACTTTTAATTACTGTTGACTCTTTTAGCGCCCAATTGTTTACTCAAAGCGTTATTTACAATAACAACATCGCCAAGTTGTAAAAGATCTTCATGTCGATTTTTCATTCCCGCAAAATCGAGCACATGATGTTAAAAGTTGTTTGCTTAAGCGTGATAAAACCTTAAATTGAAAATAATTTATGCAAAAAAAAAAAAGAACGGCTTAAAATAAAAATTTTAGTGTCTGTGTATAACGTTTTAACTATTGGGACACTTTTTAACTTTCACATCCAAATTTTATAATCTGCGTTTAAGCGGACTTAGCAATGCATGTTCTTTGTAAATTTCAACCGTCTGTCCAAAACAATTTGGCCATATACATAAAATTATATCAACTATAGTAACACTTTTTAATTAATAATTCTAACAAATTTTACTGTTTATTATAACAGTCAAAGTAGTGAAAACGCTGTCTAATTTTCAAGTGTTTGTATATAACGGTACAAAAGATAAGGCCATGTAGGTCTAATGACATCACTTATGGGAACACTCTTTAATTTTTAAATTCAAATTATTTACTTTTTCTTAAAGCTGACTTAGCAATACTTGAAAATTTCAACGGTTCAAAAGATAAGCCACATACATTAAAATACATTAGCTATTAGAACACCCTTTAATTTTCAACTCCAAATTTAAGCAATAAAGGTTGTTTGTAAATTTCACTCTTCTGTCTACAGGTGTTCAATAGAATAGTCATATAAATAAATTTAAATAACTACTGGGGCACCAATTTGTACTTGCAGCTCGTGCTGTGATAAGAACAATACGAGGGCTGCTATATATATATTTCTGGCCTAGCAACACTGAGTGCTGCCAAGTGCAAGCTGACATTTCCATTGGGAATTTTGTCATTTTTAAGCATAATCGTACTTAAAACGTTTTGACGTACGACCATTATTTGTGTTGTTTACAGTGACTTGAAAAAATTAATTTAGAAAAAGATGGAATTAACTCGTGAACATTTTCGAGCCATCATTTTTCACAACTTTCAACGTGGATTATCACGACAAGAGTGCATTGATGAACTTAAATCTTTGTATGGCGATGAAGCACCATCCTATAGCACTGTGAAAAATTGGTATAATGAATTTAATCGTGGCCGAAGCTCGCTCACAGACGAATTTCGTAAAGGTCGTCCAAAAACGGCTGTTGTGCCAGAGAACATTGATGCCGTGCGTGAACTCATAATGCAAGATCGAGATGCGACATACCGAGAGATAGAGACATCCTTGGACATTTCTTCCACCAGCATACATTCTATACTGCATGAACACCTGGCCTTAAAAAAGGTTTGTTCTCGTTGGATCCCGCACAATTTGAAAGTCGCTCAAAAAAAGGCTCGTGTCGATTGGTGCAAAGAAATTTTGCAAAAATAACATTTGTGGTGCTTCAAAAGACGTTTATAAGATCGTCACAGGTGACGAATCATGGATCTAGGCGTATGAGCCCGAAACGAAACAACAATCGACCGTGTGGGTCTTCAAAGACGAGCAAAATCCAACGAAAGTTGTTCGTGGAAGAAGCACTTCGAAGCAAATGGTCGCCTGTTTCTTCGGCAAAACTGGTCATGTGGCAACTGTTCCGCTTGAGCAACGTAGGACGGTCACTTCTGAGTGGTACACTACAATTTGTTTGCCTGAAGTCATCGGAGAAATTCGAAAAACCAACAAGAGAAGACCATGACAATGCGAGCTCTCACACATCGGCTCAAACCAGAGCGTTTTTGACCGGCCAAAACGTCGAATTAATGGGTCATCCGCCGTACAGCCCTGACTTGGCACCTAATGACTTCTTCTTGTTTCCGCACATCAAGAAAAAAATGCGTGGTCAACGATTTTCGTCGCCAGAAGAAGCTGTTGAAGTGTTTAAAAACCATGTTTTAGAGGTGTCTCAATCGGAGTGGAAAAAGTGCTTCGACAACTGATTTGAGTGCATGCAAAAGTGTATAAATCATGCTGGAGAATACTTTCAAACACAATAAAACCATTTTTGATTATAAATATTCGCATTTTCACTATTAGGCCAGAAATATATAGAGCAGCCCTCGTATTAGTCGTTGGGCACATCAACTAATATTATTTTGTTAACATAGTGAGATTTGCCATTGGCCAGTGGCAGGAGTAGCTCTTGTCGTTGGACACATCGTCATATCCTGCTCCCCCCCAAATACAAAGCAATAAACCAACAATATAGTCAGCGGAACCCCTTGACTTAGAAGTCGAGACAGCCACCACACGCCGGCACTACCCGATCGTGGGAGCAGAGCGGATTGAGGGAAGAAGCACAATCTTAAATAACCAGTAAAAGATAATAACGTTTTAAATATTGTGTTTTAATTGTATGTACGACCCTGGACTCCGCTGAGCCTACCCCAGCAACCACCGGGAGTAACGCTACATTGGCGCCCGAGCAGGGACTTTTTATTTTGTCCATCAACAAGAGGATATTTTATGTTGTCCATAAACAAAAACAGTTAGCAGAAGATAAATATTTTAATCTCCACAACGGAGACAGGTTTAGTGAACAGAGCGACTTGCGGGCAGAAGCACAGTCCTAAATCACCAATAAAAGCTTATAACGTTTTAAATATTGTGTTTTAATTGTATGTACGACCCTGGACTACGCTGAGCCTACCCCAGCAACCAGCGAGAACGTGTCGTTACAAGATTTCGGTTATCCGGCCACCGAGTCTGTGCCTTAGGGTGTATATCCTGGACGTAGAATATGGGGCGACTTTTTCGACTATTGCTGGTGGAATATGACGAAGGTTGACTTGCAAAATGTCAATTGTTGCTGGTTTATTAATATCATCATCATTAATGGTTATGGCGCTGTAATGGGAGCGCCTTAATGTTTGATGAATAAGGTCCAATGGTGCCACCAGAATACAGAGACTGTTGTGGATTAGTTTCACTTCGCATGCTGAAACTTATTTTTCTCTTAACACAAGTTTGCGATAAAACATCGGATCATTTTCGAACTGCTCTTTCAAAGTTATTCAAACGTCAATCTTGTCATACATCAGTCTTTTCAAGGTATACTGATTATAACAGTAAAACAGTAAGTGCTGTATGATAGTTTGTTTCAAATTATAATATAAATAAAGTAAACAAAAAATATACTTGTCTTATTTAAAATATCTTGAGACAAATATTTTTTTTTTAATTTTATTTTAAGACTCAAGTTAAAAAACGGGTCTAATTTACGTAACATTAAATATTTGAGTTTAGGATTTTTTTTTTTTTTTTGGAAAACTTTTATGAAATTTTTGTATCCTACATTTCGCGATAGTTTGCATTTTTATGTAGATTTTTTTTATTCTTTATTAATTTTTTCTTAATCACTTACTCGTATTTATTTATATATTTATTTATTTACTTTTGTGATATTGTGAACTTTGTGTAGAGTATTTATTTTAATGTTTTATTGAAATATTTATTTTTATTGAGAAACTATGTGTAACAAACGTATTGATATGGTAGCTGTATTACCCTTTCGGGTACTTAAATCTTAAAATTATAGTATTTATTTTGGCATCTCACGAATTTAACTGCCATATTTTATTTAGCTCTTTGAAGTTTTTTTTCTATACAAGAAATGGCGTGAAAGAAAGTTTCTATTATTCACACAATTCCTTTAACTACAAACGAAGTAAAAAGTTTATTATTCAAATAAAATAAAAGAAGTGTACGATAAATTGCTGTAGCATTTTGTCTGGTTTTTGTAATCAATTAAACGTGAGTGGCATTTGGAGTTTAGTTCATTTCTTTAGAAAACAGGAAAAGTTTTTCTTTATACTTTTCAATAAAACTTTAAATTAATTAAATAAAAGATGATAATAAAAAAAGCCAACACTTTTCATTTTGTTTATGCATAAAGTAATTTTTGAGAGGTTTGTTTTAAACTCATGTACAAAGTAATTTTATTCTTTTTATTTGTTTTTTTTTTTTATTTTGTTTTATATGTTTTGTTTTAAAAACACTTCTAACTTATTTTTTCTTAAATATATTTGATTAGGATTTTTTTGAACTATAAAAAATCTTTTTTCATTTTTAAGCAAGAAAAGAGCAAAAATATTAATTCTTCGTTTAAAAAAGCGCCAAATAGCAGATATCAAAAATATGTTAAAAATGTTTTAAGTAACGAACGAAACAACAGTGGCACAAATTAAAAGGAAAATAACAACCTGCTAAAATTAAGCAGCTGGAAACTACCGAGATGACTTTATATATATTTTTTTCTTCTAATTTTAACGTTATTTACGATTTATCTTTTTTCTTTCCTTCACTTTAATTTCGTTTTCGTTTTCAATTTTCAGTTCTAGTTTTTTTTTTTCACAACAAAAAGTGGAAAGAAGGTGTAACTTAATTTGTAATTTCGTTTGTAATTTCTACAATATCCATTTCCGACCTCATAAAGTATATATATTCTGACTTCTTGTGCATAACGAAGTCGATTGAGCGCTGTCTGTCAGTCTATCTGTTTTTTGCTTTGGAAAACTTGATTTTACAAAAAAACTAAATATGTCAATCCATCAGATATAGTATCGAAAGAGATGCTATTGAAAATCAACAGGCAAAACACCACGCCTACCTTTCATTTTTTATGTCATCTGGAACAATAAAGTAACTCCAATCAAAAAAATAAATATATGGGCGATAGAGAATTAAAAATTAAGAAAAAACATCACGTGAAAAAGTTGCCGCTCTCCCTTATTTTCCGAGTAGCAGGGCTCTAAAATTTTTTAATTTTTTAAAACATCAATATGGGTACCATTTTAAAGCTTTTGAAGAGATCTTTAAGGAAATACTGAAATTTTTTAAAAACGTTTAACCCATTTAACGCCGATGGCATTTCATTTAACAGTATATGTATGCAGCACCAAATTTTGTTTTTATTTTTTTTTTTTTGCTATTTTGATTGTAGTTACTTTACTAAACTAGATTTACATAGACGGTGAAGGGTATATAAGGATCGGTATGGCCGAACATTCCACTCTTACTTGTTTTTTTTTTTCATATCATTTGATATTCTTATACAAAATAATTGTATGATAAAGTAATAACTTTACTACGAAACTACGGAGTGTTTATTTAAAGATAAAAAAATTGTTAAATATTTCTAAATATGGTAACAATATGTATAATATAAAAAAAACAAAAATTATATTTTAAAACTTATTTGTTGCACAAAAGGAGTTCAAGCAAAAAAAATTTTCTATTAATAATAATTCCAATTAATAATTCCATACGTATTCAAATGGACAAAAATTAATATTTGATTAGGGTTGGAAACGAATTAGAATTTTAGTTTATTTATTTTTTTTTTAATGAGGTCAAATAATTTACTGGAAAAAGAGAAACATTATTGATTTAGTTTCGTTTTATAGATATTTTTGTATTTCCTTTTTGTTGAGTTTTAACAGAGAAACTTTGTGCGAGTTTTTTTCACAGTATTTTGTATAATAGAAATTGGGGTTATTTTTAACTATTTCCTATTTTATTTTATGTTTTTTGTACTTCAACCATATTTTTGTGGCACAAAAAAAATTCTTTATTATTTTTTTAGATTTGTGTTTTATTTGCAATTTCGTTTTTTATTCTAAAGATTTGTTTAAAAGCTAAAAATAGTTTTAATCACTTATAGTGGGCAAATATTGTATTTTAAATGAAATCAAGTCTTAAGCAGCAGCTTTGAAGAAAACAAATTCAATGAAAATTTTTGGAGCAAAACTAAATTAATATTTCAACAATTGGTATTATGTTAGAATAAAAAATACTATTCAGGATACTTCTAAATACTAAAAAAAATTTACTATACTTAAATATAGTTTTGGGTAAGTTTATTTCAAATTCTCTATTATTTCTGGGCCTTAACAGGAACTGGTTTTGCTTTCATTATACAGACGGATCATTATCACATCTCAAGGTAGTGTTGTTTTTTAGCTAGGATATTTAAGAAAAAAAATATTTTCAAATTTGTTTTTTATTGTAATATAATCCATAATAAATATTTCACACAAAATTTAGTAAATGTAAATCCTAAAACCAGAATCTATATCACTTGGAATTTTTATTATTATGTCAGAGATTTGTTTATTTAGTAAATTGGTATTTCGATCATCAGGATTTGTTAATTATTTTGTAGTTTTGTGCTTTACAAAAGTTAAATGCATAAAGCTTCAACATTATTCTTTAAGAAATATTTAATGTATTAAATACAATTTTATACCCACAACTGAAAATCATTGAGCTCTTTGATCGACAAAAATATTTTTTTAAATAAAAAGTTTTCAACCCAAATATTTTTCGTAATATTTGTCGTAAAGCTTAAAGCGTAGAATCCTGTGATCTCACAAAAACTTTACTAAAACTTGATTATTGTTGTAAATTAGTTTTTAAAATCTTTTAACTATTAAAGCGTCCCTCATAATTCTTTCACGGCTAAAAAATATACCTTTTATATTCGACACTCAGGGTGTTTTGAAGATATGTTTTCTTTATATATATTTTCTAAAGAACTAAAATCTTCATATTTATGTTGCTGTTGGGATTTAAATTCGTAATTGTGATCTTCTAAATAACAATCATTCAGATACCTCTACCACTGCAATTAAAGCGGATGCTTAATATTAGTCAGCTTTTTTATATTTGAGTTACATCCAACGAAATAAAATATTCAGCTCTATTTGCCACAGACAATTCAACAACAACATTTTTCATTACAGACATGAAAAGGTTTTCCAAATTATTAATTATTTAAATATTAATTAATTTTATTGTCGTGGGAATATAAAACAAAAATATTATGTAACAATTTGTTTCTCATTTCCTTGATGATTTTTAAAAGGTGATATGACATTCATTTACCTTTAAGGAAGTATTGTGAATTCTTAAGGTTTCATATGGCGGCAAATCATACCAGCATAATGTATTGTAGTTCCATGAAACATTTTAATTTCCAAAGATGGTATTTATTATTAAAATTAAAATATACAAAACTTAAATCAAAATATTGAAAATTATATTAAAATTTATTTCTTTAAACATTTTTCTTGCAATTTTATCGTTTCAGGTAAGTGTTCAAAATTACTATATGTTTGTTGCGTTTGTGCCAACGTTTGGTAAGTTTAGCCAACATTAAATCTTTTATATAATAATCTTTAATTGAAAAAAGATATATGTTTTGTTTATTTAAAATTAGTTGGTCATTGAAAGCGTGAAAGAAGAAAAAGCACAAAAAACAAAACTAATTAAATTTTATTTGATAAATACACAACCAAAATAACCACAACTTCAACTGGATATTCAAATGCAGATGAGCGTAAATATTGCGGAAAACCACATGCACGACAACTGTTTGTATCAGCAATTTGAAGTAATGGCTGGCATATTTAGTCAACGTTAAAGAATTAACTTTAAAATTAATAGAAAAACCATCTAATTAAATAAAAAAAGAGGTGTAAAGAATTCCAGGTCTGGAATTTGAATTTATACAATATTTTCTTCTCAGTGGTTTCTGTAACAAGTGTCAGTGTTAATACATTCTTAATGAGATGTTGTAGATTTTTCAATTTCTTTAAGTTATTAAAATTCGTATGGTCATACACGCAAATGCTAAGACTTTTGCTATGAAGGATTAATGCCAAAATACCTTTTTTATATGCCATTCAGCAATAAATATAAAATAAGTCTTTTAAGCCCAATAAAATATGGAATTGTAAAGCGTTTTATTCAACATTTATTTTACTCCAAAGATCATTTAACATTTAAAAGCGCTTTCGCGCCATAACAGCGGTGGTATACAAAGCCCATTGTGGATATCCCATTTTGTTCCAGCATTGTTGGACGTAATTCATCAACAACACGTAATAGGTTGACCTCCAAGGTGCTAATTATCGCTGGTTTGTTGGCATAAATCATTGACTTTATGTGGTCCCACAAGAAGTAATCGAGAGCTACTAAATCGCATGATCTTAAAGGCCAATTCATGATCATGATCAAATGATTATTTTAATAAGTTAAACACAAATGTTGCTGTACAACACTAGCACTCTCATCCTATTGAAATCACATCTCCCCCGTATCAACTGACTCATATTTTCCATTAAAAAATCATTGCTCATAATAAGGTAACGATCTCTATCAAGCGTAACACAGGCTCCGGCTTCATTTTTGGAGAAATCTCCAGCGTATAAGCCATATTAACCGGTGTTCTCTTCTGGATGTAATGGAGTCTGTAGGGGTACATAGATTAATGCTACAATTTGGTATACCCGTCGGACCAACCCTCTTTACTCCCTCAATGTAACCCTGGTAGCGTTTTTTTTCAAGCATCAATCTATTTATAATTATTTGCCAAAATATAGTGATCATAAATAGCAAAATGCGTGGACAGTTAATCATTTCGAAAGTAATATCGGGTATAAATACAAATTTTTGTATTTTTCCATTACGTTTTCTACATAAATGATTATTTGTTTATTTGTATATGTGAGCGTATGTAAATATACCAGTATTCATATGCACGCATTAATGTGACTATAATAAAATCCATTTATTATTTACTTATTTGCACCATACGCATCCCTAAATTACCACACAAATATTAATTAACAATGTGTAAAGAAATTCATAAACAAAGTTAAAAATATCGATTATTTAAATTAAAATAATTCAAAATGAATATTTACCAGTTTTATGCCCTTCACCAGCGGTAGAAAACGAGAATACCAAAGTTCGTCATTCTGTCTGTAATTTTCACAATATCTATGTCCTACCCGTTCAAGTATATGTATTTTGTGTTCTTATGCATAGGGAAGTCAATTGAGTCATGTCCGCTGGTTCGTCCGTGTTCTAGTTGAAATCAACTTTGCCAAGGCCTAGATGAGCTATAGAAAATTTAAATACGCTAATCGATCAGACATCGCACATTAAACAAAAATCATTTTTTTTTTTTGCCAAAATCATTTATATTAAATAAAACACATTCCTTTTTTCATAAATCATTATTATTTTTATAACAACTTTTTTCTAGAACATATGAGATTTTGGAATTATTATATATATTGTTACGTTTTTTCCCTTTTTTAAAACAAACGTACGGATTATTTTGATTGAAAATACCACTGTGGCTAAATTATGTCTTTGAACTTTATGCCTTTCTCTGGCTATACTTCTTGATCATATCGGTCTTGTGAACCCTTGGTCTCGTATTTACTAAACATGCGTTATTTTAACAAACACAGCCATCCACGTAACACTACTGTTACAGATAATTGTCCAGAAGCCCTTAGCGCGGGGAAGTGTAACAGCATAACAACAGTGTATGGCAGACGTGTGTTGTGGCTACTGGATTAAAGGAGAAGACTGGCTTGGATAAAAGGAGTAGTGGAGATGTCTGTGGATGGTTAAGGTTACTAAACAAGGCATCGAGTAGTTCAGTCTCGCCGGTGTAACACAGTAGTGTAGCGTAAATGGCTGCGTTTGTGGTGATAACGCATGTTTAGCAAATACGAGACCAAGGGTTCACAAGACCGGTAGGATCGAGAAGTATAGCCAGAGAAAGCCATAAAGTTCGAAGATAGAATTTAGCCACAGTGGTATTTGCAATCAAAAGAATCCGTACGTTTGTTCTGTCTAAAAAGGGTAAAACGTAACAATATATTTTTTTTATCAATACAATGCATAAAAGCGCAAAAATATTTATTTTAATTAATTAACTATTATACAAGGATCAATTAATGATTATGTTCAGCTCGTTTTCTAACGTCAAATTATCTTCTTCATGTTCTTCTTCAAACTCTTTTTCAAATCTTTCTCCAACTGTGATATCACCATCCTCTGTATTCTGTGAAGATGTCATTTGTTTAAAAGGAGATTTGCAAGATAAGAGTTTAATAACTTCCGATAGAAGCGTTTGGCGGTTTTTTGATTCATCCGAGTGCTTAGGCGTAAGAATGATATCAAGATACGCCGCTTCCCTTTTTTTTTGCTTCGCTCAGACATTTCTGAATATGGCAGTCGTAGTCGACCAGCTCCTTAGCAGCTTGCGACTTTTGTTTGCACTTTATTTGTTTTCAACATTACTTAAGACACGAGCCACTTATCATTTTGAAACTTAAATAATTTGAAGCAACTGTGACTTTCTCGCTACTTCTGTCCAACCTTAACATAAAAAAGTTGTGTTTTTCTTCTAAATATTTAGCATAATCTTAAGAAGGGCTTTCTTCGTTTCTTTAAATAAATAAAATGAGTCAAAAGCGCTTTCTTTTTCTTATCTTTGGAATCATTATGCAGTCATATTTGAAGAAGATCGAAGTTTCTTACGCTAAGGTTACCTAACAAAAACTTACTTATTTTAATGAATTTATAATAGTTGAAGCAAATATTAAAAGAATAATATACAATGGACTGTAAATATTTTAGAATTTCTTGTTTGCCGCCGGACAAATTTGGAATATTTTTTATAAGTCATAATTAATTCGGGGAAAAATATTAAGAAACAATTATTTTATACTCTTAGAAAATGTTAGTCTTTCTACATCTAGTTATTATTCTTTTAACGTTTTGCACAACATGTAATAAACACTTATTAATCCACTAACATTTTTTTGTAATACTGTTTTACCAAATACATAAAATGCACTGCTTGCACTCAATTCTTCAACAATAATAAAAAGTTTTAAGTTTGTCGCTATACACATTAACAATAAATAAACGTGTGACTTGAAGTGTTTTAATTCTCTTGACAATATAAGAAGTACGTATAAACAAAAAAAAAAAAAACTACACTTTGAGCAAAAAAAAAATGGATTTTTGACCAATGTGCATGGTTTTAAAAGTTTAGCATTGAAAATCAGAAAATCAAAAACCACGTCTGTCTGTTATTATTCCATATTATTTGGAACAAATCTAGTTTAGTAAAGTAACTCCAATAAATTAAAAAAAAAACAATCATGTGGAGCGATGGTCAATTAAAAAATAAGAAAAAACATCAAGTGAAAAGATTAGCGCTCGCCTATATTTTTTAGTTACGGACCTCTGAACTTTTCACAGAAAAGTACGATTGTGCACCATATTTTTCAAGATATCAATACAGGTATTATTTAAAAGCTTTTGAAGATATCTTTAAGGAAAAACTAAGTTCTTTTAAAAAATGATCTACTCTTTAAGAGCCGATGATATTTTTAAATAAAGTTATATATTGCATTTATTTTTTTTTTTTTCTTATTTTTTAATTATCTGTCAACAATATTTCTTTTCTGATTGGAGTTACTTCTCACTGCTAAATTTACATATATGATGAATGGTATATAAAATTTGGCAAAGCTAAATATAGCACTTTTATTGCATATTTAGTATTATGCTTTCATTACACGCAGAAAAAAAAACATAGTTGTGATATTGTCACAATAACCATATTTTGTTCTTTATAACAATGTATAGTTGCGGAGAACCAATTATAATTATTTTAACCAAAACTTTAGTCACGATAAACATTTTTGTTAAATTTCAACGGTTATATGTTTATTGTGCACAAAAAATGCAACATGGTTGGTTTTAACTTAAAAAAATTTCAACCACAACTTTTAACTTTTTAAAAATAATATAAAATATTTAACCATAATATATTATTATTATTCAATATATGGTTTAAAGCAAAAGAATAATGGTTGCAGTAAAAAATATTTTTTTCTAGTTCTTGACAGTTTAGTAATTTTTCTGGTAGCTAAAAATGGAAATTGTTTTTTATTGACAGAGAAAGTGACAAAAATATAAATTTATGTAAAAAATAAATGATTTAAAAAAATGCAAAATATGAAAAAAAAATAAAAAGGGAACTGAAACATTAAAAAAAAGTTGAAATAAATATATATGTATGTATTGTAAGCATATTCATCTTTATAAAAGCAAATAATGATTTTTTGTGAATTTATATTTCTAAGTAATTTTTAACGTAAATGAATAAAACAATAAAAACTTAGTCTTTTATATCTGGAACATTTTAACCATTTAATGTTATTATTTGAACATAAATATGTTTATACTTTAGAATGTTATTGTTTTGCTAGACAACAGTATGGTTGCAAATGTAACAATACCATGTTTTGTTTGCAACCATATAATGCATTATGGTTATGGTTACCTCCACCATATTTTTTCTTTGCGTGTACATAAATTTATTATTTGATTATTTAATATTTATTACGCTTATCGTTCTTTCTTTTAAAACATACATTCCAAAAAAACGCATTATAACATTCTCTTCTCCATTCCATTTATAAATCATAAAAAGCTGAATCATTTAGTTTTTTGCATTTATTAATAGTTTCTCCTTAATTAATAAAAAAGAAATTAAAAAATCTTGCATCATGTTATTAATAATGAATAAATATTTTTTTATCTGCATTTGTTGACTGAGGCGTATGATTGATTTAAATTAAAAAAACATTTGTTAAGTTTTCATTATAACATGTGTGTATTTGTGTAACAATTTCCTTTAATTCAGTAGTATTTAAAATACATTGATATTGATAGCAAGTTAATAAATCAAATAAAATTGTTCTCATATTTTTGCAAATTCATAATAAATTTATAATAATTTATAAATTACAAATATTTGCAATTGAATCATTAACTCAAGCATGAAATTATTGTAATAATAACACAAATATTTAATACATTAAATAATTAATTATTTTACAACAATATTTATAATATATATTTAAAAAAAAATTCTATTGAATGTAAGTACGAGATGTATTTAAATAATTACATAAATTTGAATTTTTTATTTATGAGTGTGAGTAAATTATTGTTCCCCTTTAAGCGCTAATGTGCTGATTTGTTTAATAAAAAAATGCTTTCAGTATTTTATTTTTCTTTTTTTTATAGGCAAAAAAAAGGATTGTAATTAGTGAAATTGTACGAGAAAGTCGTCTAACCAAATAAATTGTGACCGATTTTGAGTTATTCCACGTTTTTAAATTTTTTAAATTTGTTGGTTAAAGAGATAATGTTTACTTTGTACAAAACCTTGTGTGAGTAGATGAATAGAGTGCTAATTATGGTTATAGTGACTCGAGAATTGACGCATTATCTTCTCTTAATGTCTGTTTTATATAAAGATAAACGCAGAAATTTCTAAATAATTTTTCTTTATTAATAAAAAAAATAATAATAATACATGGACTTAAACAGGATTAAAATTAAAATTCTCTTGGTTATAATTTTTTAAAGGTGCAATGGCGCCTCGATTAAAAAATAAATTTTAAGCTACAAAAGAGCTGTTGAAAAAGTAAAGAAATGATGCACTTCAATTTTGTGTGAATCTTTGACAACTAATTATCAAAACTTTCATTTTAAAGCGAAAATAAAACTATTCTCGGCCACATTTTAACTTTTTAATATACACAATTTTATTCGAATTTTTTAATATTAAGGTTAGTTTCGTTTTATTTGAATCTACATATTTAAAAGACAGATCTCGCTAGAACACTAAATTGAAAAAAAAAACTTGTTTCAGTTCACTTTTTTATCCTAAAATTTAGCAATAAAATAACTTTTTTGTTTTTTGTTTTTCGAACTGTCAGTGCATAAAAATATTGTTTTTAAAAGAAGTTAAAAAAAGATAAAAAAAAATAATAAATAAAAAAATGGAAATATTTTATGTGTTGGATTTCGCATGATGAAAGTGAAAATTTTTTCTTTTATCATTAAAATGTATGAGTTGAAATTAGAATAATGGCCGTTAGGAACAAGAGAAAAAATGAAAATTTAAATTGAAAACTTTTGTTCGTTTTGTCTTTCTTAAACAAAAAACACACCTTAACATTTTCCTTTTTGCAATGAAATATTTTAAATAAAAAAAAAAGATTTATGTAAATTCAAATGAGTTCGCTTTATGCTGCAAACAAAAGAAGTTTAGAGTAAAAGCAAAAGTTTTTATTGAGAAAAATGAATAGAAAACATTCTAAAAATATATTTAAATATTTTTGCTTGATAAAAAAAAGTCTGTCTTTTGTTAGAAGGGATTATATTTGTAATCTGTTTAATGTTAAAAATATTGTACTAGAAAGTAGTAATGCATGGCATTAAAATCAGAAAATAGTTTAGGACATAATGCCAACGCAGCTGTTCTTATTGCAGAGCATTCTGGAAGTTCAATTTTGGGCCACTGTGTTTAGTATTGCAGGCCGTATGTCACGAATAATACGTACAATGTTGGCCTCTATGGTGAAGATTGTTGCTGATTTGACAGCATAAACCAGTGACCTCACGAAGCCATACGGACAATAATCAAGGGGTCTCAAATTGCACGACCTTGAAAGTCTATTTACAGGTTTATTTCTCATTAATACTTTGACGATTACAGTCGCCATATGGCACGTAGCGCCATTTTGTTGAAATTATATCTCGCCTCGATCAATATTATCCAAAACAAAGCCGTCGAACCTAATGCGAGCTACGACTACTTTTTTGAAGAAATAAGGTCCAATGATGCCATCATCATGTGAACCGCAAAAACGTTGCATTTCTCTGGATATAAAATATGTGGGGTTTGCTTCACTTTATATGCTGAAATTTTATTTATTAAAAAACCTGTTGGTATCAAAATAAGTCGCATTGCTGAATACAATTTTGTGATAGAACTTTCAGATTCTAACTATTCTGTAGCCCAATTGGGGAAGCGGGTATGCGAATAATTTTCCACGTAGTGGAAGGACAGAGCCCTAGTTTCTACTACCAATAGCGAATCGTTTTAATCGGTGGTATGGACACTCTTTGGACGTATTGGTTTTATTGCATCATGAAATCTATTCATAGATTGAAAGGTTAAAAATTGAAAAAGGATACAGCAGCTTAAAAGTTGTTTTGTATTAAATTTTATTTTTTTTCTAGTAATATTTTTATATACTTCATTGTTAGTTACTAACATTAATAGAATTAATACGTCTACAAAAATGCTTCTATGCGGAAATTATTCTGTTTTAAATTTTCACTGTAAACATTTCTTTAATACAAAAACTTTGTAAATTGTAAAGGTTGTAAATTTATTTCTTCGTACCACAAAACAAAAATAATGGTTGCGCTAGTTTTTATTTATTATACAATTTAAAGTCATAAAATATATTTGAACATGAAAAAAAAACATTTCTGACATAAAATTTTTACACTTGAGTTTTATCACGCGCCAGGAATACTGAAGAATACGTTAATATACAGAAGCTACCAAAGTTGTGAGTGCAACATTGTCTTTGAATGATTTTTTTTTTTTGTTTTTTGTTTGTTTTGTGTTTCTTTTTTTTTTTTTGTTTAAGATGTGTTGTATTACACTTGATAAGGTGGTAGTTTTAAAAAACTTGGCTAAACCTTTTAAAAGCATCATTAACATTTGAGTTAATGTTTAACTATATTTAATATCATTTTTAACCAGCACAATATAAAAGAAAGCATTATTTTATGCTGAGAACAAATATTTAAGTGTGCCAACACCAGCAATCAAATGTAGGAAATTTTTCGTATAAACATGCCAAGTTAGTTTACAAAGCGGGGAATAGAGTTAAAAATATTCTTTATGAATTTGTATTGTAGTGCAATTGCATCACCAACAATTCGTTTACATACATGTCGTGTAAACACACTGTTTACTCTTCTGTACAGCACTTTCAATATTCCTAATATAATTTTATACGACTGTAAGCACACTACTTAAATTTACATCGATGTATAGAATAAGGATAGATATAAAGGCCCAACTATAATGTGCATAAGCTAGCTTTAGCTTATGTCAAAAATCCAACGAAAAGCCTGTCAAATGCTTAGGTAAGTTATTAACGCAATTTATGTGGCTACAATGTACTTACATAAATTAAGTAACTTATTTGCCACAGTTGCACATTTATGTTTAATTCGTACCTTTGCCAAAAATAATTTCTATATAAATAAACAAAATTTTAAAACGAAAAGGCTTTGAAGAATAATTTTATATATTAAATAACATTCACATACACATTTATATATTTTGGTTCATGCTCTAAGAAAAAGTAAAAAAAAAAATATTACAATTTATTTTCTGTTTTGTGGCCAACCATACTAAAAAATGCAACGATGCTCATCGTTTGTAAAAAATTGGCCATAAAGAAAAATTTAGTTTTGTCTACATTTTCTATTGAATTAACAACTAAATATTTAACAATTTATGTCTTAATTAAAACTTTTTTTTATCAATGTATAACACAAAGCACAATCAGCTGTTTCCGTACGGAAAGTGCGATCAGTTTCGTACCTTGCATAAAGAAATGGAATTTAACGAAACTTGACGAAAAGTTATCTAACGTACATTATAGTTTACCACATGTGATTTAATATATTTGCACAGTTGTATAAGCTTGCTTAAGTTGTTTTATGCACATTATAGTTGGCCCTTAAGAACTTTGAATAAAGTAGCGAGTTAATGTTTGACCGGCAATATAAACAGATGTGCTTTTTGCTAATGAAGTCACCATCCACTACAGTATTATAAAATTTATCATAAACTCTTTCTCAAACGGAATGACTATAATTCTTGAAAAACAAAACAACCGACTTCAAAATAGCCTTTAGCTATCTATCTATTATGGTTCAAAAGTTTGGCCATAGATCTTGTGTTTTTTAAGCCCAACAGAACTTTAAATACTAAAAAGTAACGCTTAAAAATTAAATTTTGTTGAAAAATTTTTCCTTATTATTTTTAGGAAACTCTGGCATATCATTATGAATAGACTCACGCTTAAAGAATGCTATCAAATCATCCCAAGTTTATTTTGACAATCAGTCATCAATTCATGCAACTTATAGACGAATTCGTGATTTTTATGGTGCACATAATCATCCGTATGTGCCGTCCGTCTGGATCTCGTAATAAGCAAAATTGCCGCATATTTAGTGATACCAATCCACAACATATCCTACAGACACCATTGCATCCAGAAAAATGCACCATTTGTTGTGGTTTAAACGCTGGTGGCATCATCGGACCTTATGTTTTCAAAAACGAGGCTGGATCTTACGTTACGGTCAATGGAGATCGTTACGACACCATGATTAATGATCTTTTGTTTCAAAATTTGGATGTCATTTATCCAGACGAAATGTGGTTTCAACAAGATGGCGCAACGAGCCATGAGGCGAATGCAACCATCAAGGTATTGAAACAGAAGGAACAGAACTGTCTATTGGCATCCAAAGTCGTGTGGTTTGAAACCTCTCGATTATTTCCTGTGGGGCTACATGAAGTCATTGGTTTATGCTGATAAACCAGCTTTGTTCATGTTATTCGTGACATACGGCTAGCAGTACTTGAAAAAGGGATCCAAAATGCACTTTGTAATGAACAGCTGCGGTGGTATATACCCGAAATCATTTTTAAATATTAATGCCATGTTCTGATTTTTCGTATAAAAACATTATTACAATTTAATTTTTTGTTATATTTTTTACAATTAAAAGCTCTATTGAGCTTAAAACACACCCTTTACATCAAATTTTAGCAAATATTGTTACACCCCTTAATATTATATTTTGAATATTTATACTTCTTAATATACCATACCAATTAGTGGACATTCTGTCTAATTTTCAAGTGATTGTATATAACGATTTAAAAGATAAGCCCAAATATGTTGGTCTATTTACGTCACTCTTTAATTTTGAAGTGCATATTAAAGTGTAAATAAGAACCTTTAATATCAAGTATATGGCTCGGTGGCTTTCATTTACATTGTTCTTTTTTTGCTTATAAAGTTTTAATGTAAATTATTTATTACATTGTTACTTTATTTTTGCCACTTTTCACTAAACCGATGAATGTCCATTGGCGAAAAGAAAAAAATTTTGTAAAAAAACCTTAATAGTTATTTGGACTTTGATTTAAAAATCCTTGTAGTTTTCTTTTTTTTTTATTAGAATATAAATTTTTGCCAATTTTGGTTTTGCAAAATAAATAATTTTTATGTACGAGTATTTCCCCCTTTAATAAAACAAAAAAGTTTTTATATTGAGTTGAGGTGTTTTTGTTTAAGAGAAAAATATACGAAAACATCATAAATATTTTCTGCTACATAAATTGTTGTTTTCATGTCCATATATTAAAAATAAGCTGGTAAACTGGATGAATGAATTTTACATGTGTATGTGTAAGTATTTATTAAAAATTTGTGTTGAGCGCTTGTATTTCCTGTAAGGGTTTTATTGCAGGGTCTTCATAATATTTCATGTGGTTGCAGGCTTTATTCTTCCTTCAATATTTTTTCACATGTAGTGGTTAGTTATATTTGCTAAAAGTTGTAGTTAGTGTGGTTGTTTTATTACAAATAAATTTTTTAACATACAAAAAAATCACAAAAATTGTGAGTGGAAAACCGCCAACTTTGTTTTAAATTATTAAACAGCATTCTGTAAATACTAACACAATTGGCAAGTTGGTGTGTTTTGTAAAAAGTCGCTTACATATTCTAGGAAGCATTGTGGGATTTATTGAAAAAAAAAAGGAATAAGAAATTTGCTTTAGCTTAACGAATTCTGATATTCGAATAAACGAAGTGTGATCTCAACAAAAATTTAAAGTTAAATTAAAAACATATTAAATTTAAAAGGAGGCTTTAGTTTTTTCTCATTTCTGTGTTGACATCTGCTCCTCTCCGCGAAATAGATACTCTTTTTCTTGAAGATGTGCTAGACCTTGAAATAAGTGCGAGCAACGAGCTGAATTCTTGTTGGCTTATGGACAGTGTAGAACACTCTAAATGTTGTGGACTGAAGCTTCATATTTCTTCTTCTCAAAACTCACTGATTATAGTCAAATCTTAATCGCCTTCTTCAAAGAAGTACTTGAATTTTTTCCTTAAAAAATCCGTAAGAAAAAAAATTCACAAGGTGTCCTGTACGTTACTAAGTTGTAGTACATGGTGCCTTGTGGCACTATAGAACATCGAGTAAAATATCAGTAATCAACTAAAAATTATTTCAAAAATGAATTTTGTATAAAGCTTTCAGTATTATAGTCATTTAAATGAAGGGCGAGACATTCAACAATATGAGTGACTCCGTTCTAATAGACCAAACTTTAAGTAAGTTTTTAAGTACCAAAATAACTTGACATTCAGTGGTCTACTGAGGAGTTAACGGTTGCTACTAAAGTATATGCCTGATATATTTAATGATTACTGAAGGTATTCGGGTCTATAGAGTAAAAGTTTTCATTCCTGCTCAATAGCTTATGGTAATAACGGACGTTTAGAGTGTGCTGTAATCATCAATTGGAAATTAAATTTTTGTTATAGAATATGGGGTCTGTTTTTATTATCATATTATCATTCGGTCCGTTAAAAAAAAATAAAAACAAAGAAAATTCAACTTATTCTTGTAATTTATTTGTTTTAAAAGTTAGTGCTATTTTCTTGGCGAAGATCGTTGCTTTAAAGCTCTCACTATCAGAGTATGCATATAGAGCAGTCTTAAGAAAATAAATTTAGTCTATAAATAACTCCTACAAAAGAGCCGAAAAAAAGTCAGCTGTATACAGTGGATAAAGAAAAATTAAATCATTATTGGTTATTGTTGTTTTTGCTTAAAGTTTAATTCTTGTCTTTACTTTATTGTTTCGAAAAAAATCTTTAGTTTATTTAAAATGTTTGTCAGAAATTTCGTGAAGAGCTAAGTAAGCTGTAGCTAAATGGCCATATAGACGTTCTTTCACCCTCAATAATTAATATCAGTGATTTAAAAAATTTAGTGGAGATAATTAGAAAATATCAGCACCTGTTTTAAAAATGAATTAATTTAATATTTCCGTGATTTAATTTAATTGATGTCGAACTCTTATGGATCTCTCCAGTACGATAACAAAAAATTCGATGGATTTAAACATTATAAATATTGCTGAAGCCAATTCCTTTCGACTTTTGCTTATCTATATAAGTATTTAATAAACATTTAAAATTAGTAGAAAATGTAATTATGAACTGTGAGCATTTTATTCGAAAATACCTTTAACCTTAAGAGTAATTCCTCAAAAAAAAAAAAAAAAATGATTCTGAATGGAATGTTTGTAATTAAAAAAATTTTCACTTTTTGATATTAAATTAATTTCAAATACATTTAATCCACTAGTTAAAAATATAAAGATTTACAATCACTGGAAAACGCTGAAATTCACACAGTTTCCGAGATAACGTAATTTCAGGTTTAACCGGTTGGCAATAAATGCAAATCTATACATACATATATAAATAGTATAGGGCTCATTTCTGTAGATGAAATATTTTTTGAAAATTTTGATGTAGGTGGCGATGGTAATCGCTATGAATTACACAAAACCTATTTTTGAAATTTTTGTTCATCTTTCTATTGTGCGTCTGTGGTCGCATCATGTAAAGACTACAGGATGGATTTGAATAAAATTACGAGATCCCTAAGAATCTTTGTTCAAATATAGGATAGTGTTTTTTTCGTTTCGTAAAAATAAGCCATTTCGTTGAGAAAATTTCTTAGAAGCATCCAGTTTTACCGGTATAATGGTACTAAAATAGTTGACAGCACATTTTCTTTTTTAAAAGGGAAAATTTTTAACACTGTCTACAAAAAATTTTTAACTCTGCAATAAATATTTAAAACACACATTTTTATAAATTTGAATTTTTTCTTAAAATTAGAAGTGACACGCAGACGAGGTTTTCAAAAAATATAAAATTTTAAAAATATAAAGAAATTTTCTGGTAAAATCTGTTATTAAGGTTTTTTTTACCGATTAATAAGATAAAGAGTTTTTAGCTTTTTAACTTTTTAATTGGTGCCAATTAAAGCTATCTTTATATTAATAAATAAATTTAAACCTTCTCGACCATCCACGCAAAGAAAAAATATGGTTGAGGTAACCATAATCTAAGAGCAACATACTATGGTTGCGTTATATGGTTGCTAACAAAACATAGTATTGTTACATTTGCAACCATATTGTTGTCCAAAGTAAAAATTTTAATTTCAATTAAATTCATTAATTATTTTCAAATTTAAACATAAAATGCTGTAAGCATACATACATACATAGATGCATATTTACTTCAACTTTTTTTAAATGTTGTAGTTCCCTTTTTTTTTGTTTTCATTTTTGATTATTTATTTTGTATATAAACTTTTATTTTTTTTTCACTTTCTTCAACAATAAAAAACAATTTCAAATTTTAGCTACCAGAAAAATGACTAAACTGTCAAGTATTAGAACAAAATATTTTTTAGCGCAAACATTATTCTGTTGCTTTTAAACATACTTTGATTAATTATAATATATTATGGTTAAATATTTTATATTATTTTTAATAAGTTATAAAGCTTTGGTTGTGGTTGCAATTTTTTTTTAAATAAAACCAACCATGTTGCATTTTTGGTGCACAGTAACCATATAATCGTTAAAAGTTAACAAAAAATGTTTATCGTGACTAAACTTTTGTTGAAAACAACTATAATTGGTTCTCCGCAACCATACATTGTTACAAAGAACATAATATGGTTATTGTGACCATATCACAACCATGTTTTTTTTCTGCGTGTCTATAAATTGAAAACAACGTTCAGGACAGCCAGGCAGAATTTGTAGACCCAACGTGTAAAATTGTGGATTACCTCGCTGAGCCTACGAATGTGTTACATTGTTTAATTATTTTAATTTAAATTTTTTAAGAAAAATCGAATATGAAATAATAAGCAGGAAGTTGGATTCTGTGGTTTCCGGAATCGTATGGCAGACCTTGCAGTTTTTCTACATCTTTGTCATTGTTAACTTCTAACTCGCCATTAAATTGGTGAGTCTACCCAGAATAAAGCAAAAAAAAAAAATAATAATAATAATAATAACAATGATGAAGAGTATTATCCACCACTGTTATGTTATTTCAGCTAAGAAGTTTATTTAAAAAAATTAATTTCACTATAAAATTGAACAAAATATTTCTTGAGAAATGATTTAAAAACTATTGTCGAATTTATCGTTGCCTCAAGCCCTAATTCTCAGCCACTTTTTACGAAATAAGATGTAAGTCTTTCAAGGGTGTAATAACAAGTATCATAATACGTGCTAAAAGAAGGAGATAGTGCTTATACGCTCTTGATCAAATGAGAAGGATTACCAGTTTAACCTTAGAGTAAGAACATATACTATGACTTATAGCCAAATAAACTTTTTCAATAAATGTAACTAGATGACCCGTGCGAATATTTCGCAGCGTTAGTTGTCATTTTAGTAAGTTAAAATGAAAATAATTAACAGAAATTTAAGTAACTTCAATACATTTTATTAAAAGTATAAAAATATTAGAAATCATAATATACTATACATATTTACAAACATCTGTTCAAATGCTTTTATAATATTTCTTTGCATACAATGTTAAAGGTGATGACAGGATCATCGTTAACTTTTTGCTCGTACGAATCCTTAATACAAACAAAAATATCTTTAAACGTACGCACTTGAGAAAAAGCCACGTAATATTAATGATGAGGATGATGACACCGGTATTGCCAGAATGGATTTTAATACGTATTATATTATGTAGAACTGCATCACTATTAAGCGACCCTGTATTACCACACTTGAAAAAAAAAACATATAATCACTGTATTATCAAGCAGTTCTATACAAAATATAATTTTTATCAATGAAAATATTCATTTTTCAATTTCTAATTAGTTTTTGGTCATAAGTGTCAGAAATAAGCTTTAAAATGATATATCATTCATTAAATTTGAGTGGTATGGGAGATATTTGCAACCGATAAAAAAAGTGCTTTAGAAATGATATATCTGATTAATCATTTTGGCATCTTATAAGTCTAAAAACTCGTTTAGTTAAATTCATACAAACAACAAAAAAATGTTTTCTTTTATTTTAGTTGTAATTAATTGTATATTTCACATATTTTTGAGATAATAAAAATAGGAACGAAAATTTACTGTATATAACACTAAATAAATAACTTACAATTGAGGACAATTAAAATACAAGTTTACAAAATTAAAAAAAAAAAATTGGCGCATTTTGACTATCGTTTTTACAAATAAATTTATTTTATTCAGCTTTATTAAAAACAAAGAATGCAATAATAAAAATAAGATATTATCCTATATTGAAAAATACATCCTAAGTCAACACAAATTATTTTATGCAGTAGTATATCGATCTGTATATGACAACAGAGTGTTGCTTTTCTCATTAGATTAAAAAATTAATATAATTTTTTTCTTTTGCTTTGAATATTCAGTAAACATTAAATTGACAAAAATATTTTTATAAAATTCTCTTTAAAATTTGCTTGATTAAAAACTTTTCATTAAGCCAACATTAGTAAATACTCAAACAACCCCTTGCAAAACCCCAAAAAAATCTTTTAAGCAAAAATGATTATGAATTCTAAGAGAATTTTCTAGTATTCTACGAACATAAAAAAGTAATTTCAATTATTTAATTACGTTGCTAAAAGGATAATATTTTTATTTTTTTTCGTTTTTATAATTTTTTTATTATAAATGTGGGAAATGGAAATATAAAACATATTCGGTTTAGATGCTGTCTACTCTCAACCTAATTTTTTAAAATTTGTTCTTTTTCTTTTTTGTTGGTTTCTTTTAACCTCAGCATTTTGTATGTTGAATATGATTTTTTATTTTAATGTATTTTTATTGAAAAGAAAGAAAATGTATATGAAAAAAGCATGAAATAAAAAATTATTATTTTATTCTAAAAATTTCCATAAAAGGGAGGCCTCTACCACAGCAGCTGTTGGATGAAAAGTTATTTAATGTTAAAAAAAAATATTTAAGTTAAATTACACAAATTTGTTAATGTTATTATTTTAAGATGCAAGTCTTTACAATATATTATGTATTTTAGTTTAAATTATAACATAATTTTAATAAAGTAAATTTTAAAATTAATAATTATTATTAAAGTCAAACTCTGACAAACCTCACAGATTTGCTGTTTTGCCAGTTTTTTATGAGAACTTTAAAAAAAAAATTTAAATGTATTGTTACGTCTTTTTCTTTTAATTGCAAATACCACTGTGACTCTTTATAAATTCTTTATTCTTACTTTGTGGCTTTATCTGGTTATACTCCTTGATCGTACGGTCTTGTAAATCCTAAGTTCTCTTATTTACTAAACATGCGTTATTATTACAAACGCAGCCATCCAGGCTACACTACTGTGTTACTCCGGCGAGACATGAACTAGCAAATGCAAAAAAAAAGAAAGAAACGCATATGCTTAAGCTGACTATGTGTTTCTTTCTGCAGCAAAGCAATCAATAGAGCATTTATTTTGAAAACTTTTGCTGTTGCTTAAGCAATAAGTTAATGGTGTCAAAAAAATAACGTTTTTAAAATGTATTTTCTTATTTATTATCAGTAATAAATACATAAATACGTTTTTAATATTAAAAGGGATCAAAAGCAGCGAGTTACAGCAAGTAACAGCAAGAAAAGGCCGTAATGAGTTAAGCAAAAGCAAAAATAAAAACAAAGAACTGCCTTTCTTTCTTTCTTTTTTTGTATTTGCTTTTTGCTTTTGCTGCGCATTTTTCCACAGCATCAGTTAAGCAACTACGTACGCATTGTAAACAGTAAAGCATTTTTAATCTTTTGTCTATGAGATATTTAACTTAAAGACTGAATTATTATTTTTATTGTGTTTTTAAGACTTTTTATGTTTAATAAATGATTTATTGTTTTAAGAAATTCGTTGTTTTTCAGTGGAAATAAATATTTCTAAGGCAACATAAGCATAAATGATAAAACTATGAACTCTTTAAGAAAATATTTGCATAAAACTAATACATTTAAATTTTGGCACTATGTTTTAGCACTTAAAAATTTTTGAGCACTTTTTTTGTGCCAGTTTAGCTTAAAAAATTTTTTAGATCTGGTCAGACTGCCTATCAGTCAGAAATATTTTGCAATTTTAAGTACGGTCTGTTGAAGGAATACTTTTCTTAAGTTTAAGTCAGCTCTATCGTTCAGAATAGATTCATTACTTTTTTTCTTACAATGTGTTTTCTATTTAACAGTAATATATTCGGCCGGTCAATGTCGATTTTGGTGTCCTGTTGAAGGTACATATATTTTTTTAATAATATTTTTTTTTTTTATTTATTTTATTATTTTTATTTTGCATATTGTTGTAAGTAAGATATTTAAAAATTTTTTGGTGAATTTTTCATATAACGTGAAATATTAAATTGTGACCTAAAGTTAGATAATAAAAATAAAATTATAAAAAAAAAAAGTTATGAACTAAGGAATTTAGAAACGCTACCAAAACAATATTTCCTTTCCTTCTTTCAATAAATTTGTGTAAAAAATGTTGACAACTTAAACTTCTTATTCTATTATGTTTCCAAATGCATATAATAAACACTGTAGAAGAAGAATCGCGTCGAACCATTACGTACAAATCCTTTGATAAAGACTATTCGAAGTTTTAGCTTGCGGAGATCTTATAACGAGTTTTTCTTAGGCTTAATCTTCATCAAAATTTTTTAACGAATTTTCATTTTAAACAATAGTACAAAAATATAGAAAATAGCACCATTAGTCTTAAAATCAAAAACACTAGCAACAATTAGGAGTACTATATTCGGCTATGACGAATCTTTTATTACTTTCACCATATATGTATAACCACATGAATTTATAAATCGGCTTAAGAAATTCCTTCCTGCCATTAAGTTTTTCCAAAAAAAGTATCGTAAGTTTTGCTTGGAGTTGTTGTTCCTGTCCATGTTGTTGTTAGTACTTAGTATAGACCTGTAGGAATACAAACAAAACCTGAGAAAAGTTATGGGAAAATAAGAGCCAGGCGTGTTGTTTTGCCTCGAAGGACATGGTGGGTTTGTGCCGATTTTTACTAGAAATATTTTCGAAATTATGTCTGTCCGATTGGCGTATTTATATTTTCTCTAGCTTATCTAGTGCCTTGGCAAAGTGATTTCAATACGACCACGGATGGGCAAAATGATAGAGTGACACACAGACATCGCTTAATTGACTTCGCTATGCATAAGAACTCAGAATATTTATATAATTAATGGGGTTAAAAATTAATATTTTATAAATTACAAAAGGAATGACAAACTTAGTTATAGTTAATTAGTCTTTCCACTCGTTACGACTTTCAAAAATAACTTTGTTTCTATATTATTAAAAGAATGTAAAAACACTTTAAATAAAAAAATCTACCTTACGTTTTTAACTCATTTATAATTTCACTTATTATTGTAAGAAATATGTATTTAGTTTTTCATTCTTTCCACCTTTTTTTTTTTAATAGAAATAAATGCAGCTAATTATGTAAATTAATTTATGCGCCAAAAACGATTTCGTTTGTAAAAAATAGCAAAGTAAAAAGAACTTAGAAGTACCTTTTTCTTGCCAAGCAATTATAATTGTTTATTCTTCTCTTTTGTTGCTTTTTTAACTTTTTTAAGCAGCTTTTAATTCATGACTGTCGCAACTTACTATTCATTTTTGTAATGTTTTAACATTTTTTTTTCTGTTGTTTTGTTTTTAAAATAAAACAATATAATTTTTATATTAACAGAATAACAATTTAAAAGTGACTTTATTATGTTTAAGAAAATGACTATTAAATAACTTTCATTAAGTTCTAATTTTAAATTGATTTCTCTTCACACAATCAAGAAAGTTGTTTAATGTTGTTTTTGTGTCCCCTCATGAAATTGTTACAAAAATATGATTTCAACTTTTATAAAATAATAAACAACAAAAATTATGAAGATATTTTAGGAGTGGAAAAAATAGGGTCGTTAATGGGGTCGTGCAAGTTTTGTTAAGGTGCATCATTAAATAAAATAACTTTGAATGTCCGGCCTTACTTAGAAACTGTTTACTACTAAATATTTTTTTGATTAAGGTTTTTTGGAAGGATCTATAGATAGTAGATATCTTGTTTATCTTGTTCATCTTGTTTATTTCATCACTGTTAGGCCAACCGATTTCTGAAATTCCCAAATTATATACCAAAATCCCAAAGTGGATTTTTTACGATTGATGCCCACAAAACCCAGATTTGACACTAGCGTCATCAAATATATGTGCCCATAATTATGAAAGTGGTCTAAGTCAAAATTTAAAAAAAAAATGAATTTACATACCACATTATTTTAAACTAAATCTATTCATTGTCAAAAAAGAACCATTAGATAGTGGTTGTCGCTTAATGTAAAAATATTTTTTAATTTATTCAAATGCAATGCATTAAATATCTCGAAACAAGAAATATATGACTTAGACCACTTTCATAATTATGGGCACAAATATAAGAATAAGTGAAGGTATATGAAGCTTATTAAACCGGTAATAGTTTTTCTATCTAAACTTAGAAATTTTAAAAAATATGGGCTAAATTTGAAATTACGTAAATATTTCCATTTAAAGGAAATTAAACTTTTTATGCAAAAATCATGTGTGCGTTTCAGAAAGCTGAAAAAATATTACAAATTCCTACAGATTTTTTTTTTGACATGGTGAGGTCTTTTTGAACAAAAACATAGCATTAATATTTAAAAATGATTTCAGGCATATGACCAACGCGGATGTTCATGACGAAGCTCATTCCATATGTCATGAATAACACGAACAATGTTGACCTGCAAAGCCTCAATTATTGCTTGTTTATCAGCATAAACCAATGACTCCACGTGGCCCCGCAGGAAATAAGCGAGAGGTGTATTTCTCGAAATCCATTTCTTGAAATCAACTTATCGCAAAATTTTGATTTCAATAACTCGATGGTCGCCATAAGGCACGTAGCGGTATCTTCTTCAAAGCACATTTAATCCGAATCAATGTCATCCATATTTTCAAACAAAAAATCATTAATCAAAACGATCTCCAAGACCTTATCGTGAGATCCGGTCTCATTTTAAAGAAATAAGGTCCGAAGATGCCACGAGCGTGAAAACCACACCAAATGATGCATCCTTCTGGATGCAGTGCATTCTGTAGGATATGCTGTGGATTGCTCTCACTCCATATGCGGCAATTTTAACAAACCAGTTAAGCCAAAAATGAGCCTCATCGCCGAACACAATTTGGCGATAAAATAACGGGTCAGTTACTAACTGCTCTGGAGCCGAAGAACGACGCGTATAACGGTCTCGTGGCTTAAATTTCTGCACTAGCTGGATTTAATACGGTTGTAGGCTAAGATTTTTGCGCCAAATTTTGCACGTAGTATACTCTGCCTGTATACTACGTGCCCCAATTCCTATGGCCGACGACGAATCGATAAATTTGTATTTTCTTCCACGCTTTCGTTTACAGCAGCGATATTCTCTTCAGTTCGAACATTCCTTCGACGTGGTGATGTGATTGCATGCTCTAGAGAGTATGTGGTATAAAATCTATCCACAGTTGGACAAATAGCTTGGTCAGACGGACGATTATGTGCCCCATAAAAATTACGTAGTCATCTATAAGTTGCACAAATGACCGATTTTCCAAGTATCTTGGATAATTTGATAGTGCTATTCAAATGTAAGTCTATTCATAATGATTTGCCAGAGTTTGTTGAAAATAATAAGAAATTATTTTTCATCATAATTTTTTTAGTGTTATTTTTTATAATTTAAAATTCTATAGGGCTTAAAAAACACCTGATAGAAGATAATTTCCTTTAGTTTATTTATTATGTGATTAAAACCTTATTTCTCTACACTTTTGCTCATCAGTTCTCATTATTGTTAGTTTTTTTTTGCTTCCAAAGAACAATGTTTTAAAAAAAAAATCCTGATTCATAATTTTCTGTTGAACTTTGTATTTTTTGTTGTTGGCTGATTATTTATTCTTGAAAAGTTTTCAACATGCAAATCGTAGCAACGCTGCCTCTGCCTGCACACATTTTCTGTTGCTATTTATTTATTATTTTATGAATTTTATTTTTTATTATTTTATAATTCTATTAAAAACTTTTTAAATTATTAAGTATGGTAATTTTTTTTGTGTTGCTGTTTAGCAAATAAAGAAAACAGAATCTAGAGCTGAGTATCTTGTGCATATTCAACAGTCTTCACTTTATTGTACAATGAACTTTTCTGTGCTCATCATTAGTTTCCGTTTGCTTTCGTTCCATTTTTATATATTTTCCATTATTATTTTTAATAACAGTTTATTAAGCTATAAAGATTTTGTGCTTATATGCTGTTATAGCAATTTAATAAGCTATAAAAGCCTTAGAATTTTCTTAACTTTGTACTTGTTTTATATTTCTTTTTCTTTGCTTTTAGCCCGCTATGTGTTTGCAACAGATTGTGTGGTTTTATGTTGCATTCATTATTGTTGTATATAAAAATACAATTAAAATGTTGTTATAATAAAAAATATAATATTGTGTATAAATTAAAGGCTGATTAATCATAAATTTTCTTTGTATTTTTATTCAAGGGATTATTTTTATTTAAGAAGAGTTTCCTCTACATTAAGCCTAATTAAATTATAAGGAAAATTTTATTAGAATTTTTCAATTTTTTAATACCTAAACAAAAAATTCAATTTAAATGCTTCTTTCTTTGTTTATAGCTACTTTTTATAATGACAGTCCTAAAAGAACTCCCTGGTAAGGAGGTGCTTCTCCAGAGTAGGTGGTTTAGAGACCGTTCAAATGTCAAGTTATCTTTCTCCTGTAGACCTATTGACTCTAACGGGAACTGGCCTTCTCTACGAGGATGCAGACTTCATGATGTACTATAGGAAGCTGCGTTCTTATAATATAGAGAGCGCTGTATACAATACTGCTCAATAATTTAGTTTGCATTTATTTATTTTTTATTATATAATTGTTGATTCATATTTTTTTTTTATTAATATGAGTTTTTATTATTTTTTTAAATAATTATTATATTGAGTGTAATTTCATGTTTTCTGCTTAATATGATTTTTTTTTTTTTTTTGTCTTTGTTCTCTTGTCGTTAAGTATTTAAGTTTTAGTTGTTAAGCACTATTATTTTTAAGTAGATTCTGTATCGCCTCCTTTTTTAACCGCTTTTTTGGAATCTTTTTAAATTATTTTTTAAATTTTTAACTGATGTGCAAGCAAATACGCACCTTTAGTTTAATTGTTAAAATTTTTATTTGTGAATATTTGGAAAATAAACTTGAACTTGGCAGTCCTAAAACTAGAATTCTTAACATTAAAAAAAAGTTATGGTTAATTATATTTTAAAATTAATTATATGTGTCTTTTTAATTAAATTCTACAATTCGTGAAGAAAAATTTTCATTATTGGTAAAACCTTCTTTTTTTTGATGTCATAAAAAAACGTTTTTTTTAATTGTATTAAAACAATCAAATTTTTTGCAAACGTTTTAAAGACTTTTTAAAATTTCTTAGACGTTTTGTTCCTGAGCAATATCAAAACAAAAACTTCCGAATTTTAAAAAGCTAAAGAAGCAAAACAACTATCATTTGCTTCGATATATTAATTCAGTCCTACACTTGTCTTGTTTAGTTCGATGAGAAATAACCAAAAAATTTATTTCGCCTAAAAAAAGCTAAAGAACCGTGAAATAATTTATCCTTTAATTCCTCCTCCAGGAGAGGAATACTTCGTTGGTTAATTAAAGTTACAAGAAATTGTTCTCTATAATATATTTTATGTAATTTTTTTCTTTATTTAGTATATTCTGCTCTTTTCTGGTAATATATCAATTGCTTATTTCTGAACACCACTACAAAATAAGAACCACCAAAAGAAATTTCTTTTAAAATTCTTACAAATAATAGAAAAAAAAGTAACACAAAAAAATACAAATCTCTGAAATGATGAAAGGCTAATGAAAATATATTTTTTTTTGTTTCAAGAAAAATGACCCTTTTTTGCTGTTAAATATTTTAAAAGATTGCTTGAAATAATTACTGAAAATAGAATTCTACGTATAAAAGCTGTGGCTAAAAGCTAATGTACATGGAATTCTATTCCTATTTATAACTTTTTTTTATTTATTATTTGTGGTTTTATTTATCTTATATCTATAATTAAATATTGTTTAGTGGATGATGTATAAGGTCTTCCTAGGAAGGTGTCCCTATTCCCTATTTATGTGTCTATGTATTTGCTGATATATGTTTAATGTTTATGGATTTGTTTTTTCTTACAAGGAGGTGAGGTAATACCCACCATTTTTATATTTTTGTTAAATTTTATCAACATTGTATCGCAGATTATTGGAAATAACATTTAATTATAATCTTAATTGAAAGATATTTTTTAGGCCCAATAGAACTTTAAATTGTGAAAAATAAAACAACCAACAAATCAAATTTTAATCAAAAACATTTCAAAATGATTATGGGCATACGGCAACCTTTGGAACATTCTCGACATCTAATGTCAGGCCACATTTCTTTGGATTGCTGGCTGTATATCACGAATAACATAAACAATGTTGTTCTTTATAATTACAATTGTTGCTGGTTCATTAGCATAAACCAGTGACTTTAAGAAATCAAATTGTACGACCTTGGTGGTCAATTTACACAGTTCTATTTCACGAAATCAATTTATCGCCAAACTTTCAATAGGACAGTGATTGCGCTCGCCGTATAGCACGTAGCGGTATTGTATTAACACCAAATTTTGCCCAGATCAATATCAGCCATATTTTTTTTTTTTTTTGCAAAAAAAAATCTTTAATCATGCTCTCTAGCATCATCTTTAAAGATATTAGGTAAAGATGCTACCGTATAAGTAGCACCAAACGATATATTTTCCTAGATTAAGTGGAGTCTTTAGAGTCTTAGTAAACCAGTTAAGAAAAAGTGCACCTCATCGCTAAACACAATTTTAAGATAGGACATCGGACTTGTTTCTAAATGCCCTAGAGTCCAATCGGCAGAAAAATGACGCATATAATGGTCACGTGGCCTTAATGCCTGCACCACCTGTATCTTGTATGGCTGAAGGCTAAAATATTCAGTGTAAAGGGCGAGCAGAGACCCTATTACTGCTGCCGATGACGAATCGATAAATATCTTATTTTATATTATTTAGAAAGTATGTGGTATAAAATTTGTCTACCTTAAGTTCAACGGATAGCTTATTGAAATGGACGATTATGTTCGCCATAAAAAGCATAAAATCTTCTATAAGCTGCTCAATTTGATGACTAATTTTCAAAGTAGATTTAGCGTGGTAGCGTTCTTCTTTCCCAATCTATTGATGATTATTTACCAGAGTATACTGATTATAAATATCAAAAAGTTAGTTCTGTCGGGCTTAAGCAAAACATCCGATATTTATTATCCAGAAACTCTCGCGCTTTTTCTTTTAAAAAAACAAAAATTAGTTCATCAACCACAATTGCATTTGTAAACGTAAAGCGAAACTTCCAAAAAAATTCCATGTTTCAAGAGATTTGTTCGATTTCTAACGCGTATCGCATAGTTTTCCTTTGCACTTCTTGTATCAACTTCACTTTTTTATTACAGAGAGGCAGACATTCAGTGAACAGTCCTACTTATTTTTCAAAATTCTTGTCTATGACGTCAGAATAACAGTCCTTGCCTTTCACAGATACTCCAGCGAGCACGGTTATTATTTTAATTTTAAGTGGGTGGCCAGTTGGTTTGGCGCAGAGCTGCAAAACAGTCGATAGCCGGCATATTCGATAGTTTCGATACTACTATTGAATTTTTTTAAGTGCTAATTCTTGCAATTAACGCTAACCAATACCATCGCTATCGGAGAGAAACTATCGATAGTCAGCTAAAAATAAAACCTATGGTTATTATCGATGGTATTATCGATTGTTTTGCAGCTCTAGTTCGGCTTCCCCAGTAGATCTAATAACGGTTAATTATTTTGTTGGCAACATAATACATCACAAGTAACGACATTCAAATTCAATATTTCTACCTGAAACCCTAATCCTCCTTGCAGAATTTTTTGCCCACTACCTTTCCTCTCTGTGAACCAATACTAAGCCAGACTTGCTTAAGTGTGTATTAGATAAAAATGGAATAAATTGTTTATACTCCTAAAAAAAGGAAATTTTAAAAGATTTATCCTTTTATTTATATTTGAAAGGGTTTACAGAATATATATTATCAAATATACAATTAGGCATCAATATCAAACAATCGTTTTAGTAGAATGTAGAGATGAGCAAATAAAGCAAATAAGTGAGCAAAGTTTGGGAAAATAGCAACTTTTAAAAAATTGTAGAATCGTTTTATTTCCATCTATTTTTCAATTAAGTAAAACATTACACAAAAAATTTTGCACCTAATAAAGATTTGTTTATTTGCAGAATAAATATTTAAATATATTTAAAAAAATATATGTATCAAATATATGTTTAATTAAAGAATAAGAAAACAAATTTCTAATTAAATAAATAATTAAATGAAATAAAAATTTAAACAAATTTTGATTTGAAAACAAATAAACTTTTAATAGCCGCAAAAACTTGTTTCTGTGTTCGTTAACCAAGTAAAATATCATAATTTTGTCAGTGTAAGATTCAAAGAACTTTATTGACCAAGCGTTTACTTAAATCAATTTATAATGCTTAAAACCAGGGTACGAAAATGAACTCAACGTAACGTTTGCCTTCATATCGTATTGTTTTTTGTAGTGAATAAAACAAAAGCAAAATTAAGAAGCAATGAGAAGGTTGTACCATTTAGTTTTGTATTGTTTTTGTTTCTGAGCACAAAATGTGTGCGAGAAAAAATAATGATAAAGAAAGCTAAAACGGTTTTAGAAAATAACGTTTGCTGATTGATTGGCTCATTACAGTACATGAGTACATAAGCAATTTAACACAAACACATATATCTTTATTATTAAACTACACACTAGATGAGTGAAAATCTTATTTTTCTGCTAGAGCTTTTTGTGATTCAAAAAGTATTTATTTTAGTTTTGCTATAAATCAAGGAGCAAATTATGGCATTCGATATCAATCGAATTTACATTTAAATTCTATTAAAATATCGGTCGATTTTGAGTACCGTAATTTGCCTCCAGCTATTAATAATTTTTTTTAGCCTATGTATTTGCTCGAGACGCTTGCTTTGTTTGATTTGATACACTATTTAAAAGTTTAAGATTTAAAATAATAGCTTTTTTAACAGACTACCTATTTTTTTCATTGTTATACGTTTTTTCTTACCAACGCTAATTCAAATAGTAGTACATAGCTCTCCTTACTTTTACAGCTTTAAGTTTTAATTATCTTTATTGCATTTTATTTTTAGTTTTATCTTAAACACTTAATAAAAACTTCACAAAATGAGCTAATTAAAAATTAAGAAAGAAAAAATCTCTAACAGTCTTACTTTGGATCAGGTTGTCTTCAAAGTACATTATTTATTTTACTGCATAAGTTTTCTTGCCATCTTTTTTCCTGTCATATTCGTAATAGAAAAACTCACAATTTAAGTGCATTATTCATGGCATTGTCTTTATTATGCAATTTATTTTATTATAGTAAAATGTTCTCTGCCTTGTTATGTTATATCATGCTATTCAATTTTAAAGAATATTAGTTGAGGGAAAAGTCTTTCTTTAACAAACACCAAAAAAACCGATTACAACATTAAACATTAGAAAAAAGCATATGAACAAAGAAAAATAATTACGTCCTTAGGTTAAGTAGGAAGCTTATGGAAAAATAATTGCCTTAATAACTAAGGTTTCCCACTGTACCTATCTCACCTGTAAAACAGGTGTGCACAAAGATTTTTTTAATTTGGTTCTTTTGCTGTTTAAATTTTTTTTTGTTAAATTTTTTTGCTCGTTTTTGTCCCAATCCATTTTGCTTTATAATCGTGTCCCAAGTAAGTTATTCTGATCAACGATTTGCAGGGTGCGATCTATGCAGGGATATTTAAGACCCGGATATACTTTTATATCACGGCCTTCTGAAATATGCTCCTTGCATTTCTAGATTATGTTTTTTCCACACAATTTAGGATCAACGAAATAGTGACACTTTGTGGATGTTACTGGTCAAGATTTTATGGAATTGCCAAAGTCGTTCAAATAGCACTGCTTGGTCATCTTCGTTTTGTACTTTTTACTAGTCACTCGCTTGTGAGATACTCAAAAACATAGAAATTTTTCAGACTGTAATGAGCTTAAATTCACTTAAATGAAATATTGCAGATAGAACGAGATCAAAAAAATTTTTAAGGGGAAGTTTTATGCGAAGATATGGAAGCATTGACCAATAGAGTTTTAACAGAAATGACTGATTTGATCACCGATTTCATATAGTTCTACATTAAGAACATGAAGCGTTAGTGAAAATATATTCTATAGAGTTATTGATGAGGTCTTTTTCTTCTTATTGCAAGCCGTGAACATCAGGCACCAAACTGAGGGAACAGCCAACCATCAGTAGGAACGACCAGTGTTAATGAAACAAAATCTATAATGGACTATGAAACATCAAGAACACACTTGACGATTAAATGAGAAATATAATGAAACAATAATATAATGAAACAAAAAAACAATAACAACTCAAAAATGTTTTATACAAAAATTAAAATAGTTACTAAACATTTGCTGTGTTTTTGTATAAAACATTTTTGAGTTATTGATTCAATGCAGTTCTCATTTAATCAATTTGGCTTTTGATATAAGACTTTCATGTTTTTTATACAAAATTTGGATAAAATCCGCTGAAGAGCTATATGAGCACTAGTGAAATGGCCATATGGACATGCTTTCTTCACAGTAATACATTTCAGTTTCAGCACGAATAAATTAAATTAAAATTTAAAAAGATTCTGAATAATAAATTTTCATATTTCTTTTAACAATACTTCAATGAATAATAATATATTATGCTTAAATATATTTTATTATTTTTAATAAACACATATAATTAAACTGTAAAGAATCGTTTCTGTACATGAATAATTTTTTGAAAATTTTATTGTTGGTGTAGAGACAAATCACTTTTTGGAATTTTTATCTATCTGTCTGTCTGGGTTTCACATTAAGTGAAAACTGCTAGATGGATTTGAGTATTATTTTCCGAGGAGATTCCCTAGAACATTGTTTCAAACACTGTTTGCGAAATGCCGAGAAATGCGATAAACACATTCCTCTGAAATTAAATCTAAGGAGAAATGACGCGCTGGCGAAATCGTGGGCACTGCCAGTAACTTATAAAATTTTGATTGGGTTTCGAATATTTTTCAGTTAAAAGCAATCATGTTGCATTTTTGCGCATAGTAAACATATAATGATTAAATGTTAACAATAACATTTTAATGGTGACAACAACCATAAATTATTTGCCGAAATTACACATTTTCACAGAAAATATAATATGTTTATTGTGACCATATTAAAACCACGTTTTTTTCTGCAAACATAAAATAAATTCGGCCATGAATTTTTTCCTTTTAAAGAAGAAGAACCACAACTAAAATTATGGGAAACATAACCTTGCCATATGTAGTGTTAATTTTCCCCCAAATTATAAGTCTTCTAAATTTATTAAATTTCTGTGATTTTTAATATATATTTTTGGAAACTTAATATATTCAATAAAAGACAGCTTAAGTTAAAGTTATGAGCATAGTTGAGATGTTTTCGAAAGGGTGAAAAATTTAACACTTGAATTCCTTATACTTGAGATTAAAGGGATTAAGCCCTCTCTAGAATGATCAATTAATTATTTTGAATTCATTGAAGAACACATTATACAGATTTTTTTTATTACTCTGTTAAATAATTGTTACAAATTATAATAAAAGTTTAGCTATCCGGGCAAAAAACAATATGTCCTCATTGCAAAGTAACTGAGCAGAAACTTTCACGAAAATCAATCTCACAATATATATGCACAAAACTTTTTTACCCAACGATACATCCCAGGAGATATTTAGTATATTTATATATATTTGACCCTTCTTTAAACTCACCTTAATATTTTTTCATATCCTGTAATTTTAACAAGTTTTTCGTTTACCTCTTCCTTTGCCTGTACATAATGCTCCTGCAGGAACGAATAAAAGTGCTGCATTTGCTGTCGAATCTACCCTGAAGTGAAAATATTTTATTTATGCTTTTCGTTAAAGTTTTTTGCTTTTGTAATTTTTATTTATTTTATGAAAAGGTTTTTTTTTTTAATTTTCACCTCTCTCCATTTTGTGACTCAATTTCCTTGGCAGGAGTAGGGAATTTTATTTAATGTTTTATCAGTTTTATTTTCATGTTTTTGTACCGGTTTCTACTACCACTTTCTGTTTGATGCATTTTTAATATTTATTTGCAGCTTTTTTTTGTAAATTGTGTTCGCAACAAACGAACCATTAATTTACGCCATGATTTCAAATTAAGTATAATGACGACATTCAGCTCATTATTTGTCTCTGCTTTTTCTCTAAAAATTTTTAATTTATAAAAAAAGATCTATGAAGCTTGTTTAAATAAATAAAAGGATTCATAGAAAATCCTGAAAATTATTAAAAGAAGGAGCATTTAGATGCAAAAAATAAAAGTCTATCAAACGTAAAACTCCTAAACTTAAAAAGTTTATAAAAAAAATAATAAACAATAAACAAAGATAATTTAGACATTCCTAGTTAAATTGTCGAAAATAAATCCTTAATAAAAAGTCTAGTAGATTTTACAAATATTAAATTAAAAATACACTCGGGCCTCGATTCTTCGTGATCCGTTTAACAGATAACCCCGATTAATCGTGATGGCCAAAGATCAGCCTATTGTTTTTTTGTTTGCAATCTTTTCAAATTGTTTGCTTTGATTAACCGTGATTAGCTCTATTATCCGTTATTGCAGAATTTTTTATTAACTTCAAATTCATACATACAATATACATACTTAATATGAAAACGGGAATTATCTTTTTTGCAGACGAAAGAACAGAAGCATAAATTTCTTTTAATATAAATCTATATGTACACCAAAGGTCATTTGTAAATAATAAAAATTTTAAAAAAACTGTATATTCAAAATTATTATTAGATTATCCGTAATACTTCTGATCCCGACCATCACGGATATTCGAGGCCGACTGTATTTTTATTTAAAAATATTTTAAGTGTTTCGTATTAAAAGGGTAAAAGCGGTCCGTCTTTCCCTTACAACTTTTTACCCAAGCTGTATTATTACAGCCGCTTTATAAAACTTTAAGCTTAAAAAAAATAAAATATGGCCCTATAGCGAATTGATTTTCACGTACGCGGCCTAATTTTTGAACCGCAAAAGATAGACTTTTTAAGTGATATTATTTTTATGTCTGTTATAAGAAGAAGCACAAACAATTAAAAATAATACTAAAATATTAAGAGTGTTAGAATGATGAGATTTTAACATATACGAGGGCTGCTATATATATTTCTGGCCTGGAAACACTGAATGCCACCATCGGAAAGTTTGTCATTTTTAAGCATAATCGTACTAAAAACGTTTTGACGTACGACCATTATTTGTGTTGTTTACAGTGACTTGAAAAAATTAATATAGAAAAAATTAACTCGTGAACATTTTCGTGCCATCATTTTTCACAACTTTCGACGTGGATTATCACGACAAGAGTGCATTGATGAACTCAAATCTTTGTATGGCGATGAAGCACCATCCTATAGCACTGTGAAAAATTGGTATAATGAATTTAATCGTGGCCGAAGCTCGCTCAAAGACGAATTCCGTGAAGGTCGTCCAAAAACGGCTGTTGTGCCAGAGAACATTGATGCCGTGCGTGAACTCATAATGCAAGATCGATATGCGACATACCGAGAGATAGAGACATCCTTGGACATTTCTTCCACCAGCATACATTCGATACTGCGTGAACACCTGGCCGTAAAAAAGGTTTGTTCTCGTTGGATCCCGCACAATTTGAAAGTCGCTCAAAAAAGGCTCGTGTCGATTGGTGCAAAGAAATGTTGCAAAAATACGATTGCGGTGCTTCAAAAGACGTTCATAAGATCGTCACAGGTGACGAATCATGGATCTATGCGTATGAGCCCGAAACGAAACAACAATCGACCGTGTGGGTCTTCAAAGACGAGCAAAATCCAACGAAAGTTGTTCGTGGAAGAAGCACTTCGAAGCAAATGGTCGCCTGTTTCTTCGGCAAAACTGGTCATGTGGCGACTGTTCCGCTTGAGCAACGTAGGACGGTCACTTCTGAGTGGCACACTACAATTTGTTTGCCTGACGTCATCGGAGAAATTAGAAAAACCAACAAGAGAAGACGAATCATTGTTCACCATGACAATGCGAGCTCTCACACATCGGCTCAAACCAGAGCGTTTTTGACCGGTCAAAACGTCGAATTAATGGGTCATCCGCCGTACAGCCCTGACTTGGCACCTAATGACTTCTTCTTGTTTCCGCACATCAAGAAAAAAATGCGTGGTCAACAATTTCGTCGCCAGAAAAAGCTGTTGAAGTGTTCAAAAACCATGTTTTAGAGGTGTCTCAATCGGAGTGGAAAAAGTGCTTCGACAACTGGTTTGAGCGCATGCAAAAGTGTATAAATCATGCAGGAGAATACTTTGAAAAACAATCAAACCATTTTTGATTATAAATATTCGCATTTTCACTATTAGGCCAGAAATATATAGAGCAGCCCTCGTATGTATGTATTTCCTCAATTTTTTAACCGTAGAAATTAAACAGGGTCTGTTTAAATATGCCCGCTATAAAAATAAGTGTTGACAATAAGTTTTAAATTAAAGGGTTCTCGAATAGAAAAGTATTATTCAGAAATGCGGTCCTACCTTTTAAACGGTAGTAAAAATATAAAACGACCCAGATATGACAGCAACCCTTCGTGTTTATGTCTAGCTTGTTTTTTTTTATACCCTTCAGCTAAAAAGTGGAAAAAGGTTATAACCAAGTTTGTCATTCCATTTGTAAAATATCCAAAAAGTATATAATCAGACTTCTTATGTATATCGAAATCGATTGAGCGATGTCCGTCAATCCGTCCGTGTTAGTATTGAAATCAAGTTTGCCTATGCAAAAATTTAAATACGCCAATCGATCAGCCATAGTGTAGGAAGAGGTGCTGTTGGAAATCATCAAGATCGGTCCTTGTTCTTATACGCAGCGGGAAAAACACCACGCCTACCACTATTTGTAGAAAGTGAAGTAGCTGCAACAAAAAAAAAAAAATATATGAGGCGATAGAAAATTAAAAAATAAGAAAAAAAACATCAAAAGAAAAAAATGGGGCCAGCCCATATTTTTCCGAGTTACGCGCCTCTGCAATTTTCAAATTATTTAAGATTTCAATATGGATATTATTTTAAAGCTTTTGAAGATATCTTCAAGGAAATAGCAAAATAGCACTCTTACTTGTTTTTACATCAATTCATTTTTTGTTTGCAATCTATCCCAAGACAATAAGCAAATTTAATAATTTATGTATTTCATAACAGCAGCTGTGGAGTTCCACTGAACTATAAAAAACTACATAAAAATGTTTTATTTAACATAATTTACACATTTACAATTTAATATAATTAGCTTCTAAAAGGTAAATCTAACGTTTGTATACACTTTAATCTTCTACTTATATTACTGTTGTCCAAGAGAGAATTGGCAAGAGGATTTGCATGGTAGCTTAATCCTTGGAGATAGTTTTCGCTAAGTCTTCGGATTTCATCGTAAACTGTGAAGATTTGAAGATCGTTTTGAATAATTTTATTTGCCACAAACCAAGGAGCTTTAATCATCGGTCTTAAAGTTTTAGGCGGATATCCTTCCAGTATATTGATACTTGATTTGCTTGACGTATCCCATAGTTGAATTCTGTGCGACTAAACTGGTTTTAAAATGGTTTTATAAATTCTTAGTTTAGAGTTTAAATTGAGTTTTGATTTTGGTCCCAGTAGGCAGTATAATTTACGAATTTATAGTTTAGGTTGTTGGCTTTTAGCTTGTATCCACGTAAGTCGCCTATCTAACTTCATTTCAAGATAATTCACTTTGTTTTGTGTTGGGATTACTTCTCCATTTATATACAACGAAGAAAAATCTTATGTTGTGAATGTAATGTGGCTGGACTTACTTTTATATAACACTTTTAAAGCCATTTTTTCAAGAAGGTTAATCTCGATCTGTACACAAGGGTCGAAACTTCTGTCAGACAATGGCTTGCTGCAACAATTGCTGCGTCATCTGCATATGTAGCTATAGTGACATCATTTGTTGACGGCATGACAGCACAATATTGGCCCAAGCATGGTAACTTGCGGAATTCCAGCTTTGATTTAAAATAAATCTGATCTTTCATCGTTAACTCTCACAAAAAAATTACTTTGAGCGAGTAAAACTTTTTTTATTTTAAAAATCAATCCATGGTGTCATACTCTCTCGAAAACTTGTTGGATATCAAGAAAAAATAGCTTGCACTTGACTGAACTATTTATGAAAGTCTAATTATCATGCCACTGAAGAGTTTTATAAAAGAAAATCTAGATTTAACATTAGTCGATTCGAATAAAAACAGAATGATATATTCGTCTATGTCGAGTCTTATATACCCTTCACCGTATATGTATTATCACATATAACACTACAGACTTACTACTGGAGAGTTTAAATAAAAATCGTCTCAAGAAATTCCCGTCTATCTACCACAAAGTTTTTTATTTATTTTTTTTTTTTTGCTCGTAAATTTTTCGTTATTTCTATCAGAAACAACAACCAACTGCAGGAATAAAAATGAAAGTTGAAAAAAAGACAAGGGAAATTAGAGGCAGGTATAGTGTTTTGCCTGCTGTGTCTAAGAACATGGAGCAATCTTGCTGATTTTTATTAGAAAAATTTTTGAAACTATGTCTGCTAATTTAAATTTTCTTAAGCTCATCTAGCGCACAATTAATTTTAACACAAACACGAACGGAGAGACGGATAGACGGACATAGAATAATCGACTTCGCTATGAATGAACTCAAAATGTATTTATTTTATGGGGAAGGAAATAGATATTTTAGATGTGCAAGGGGTTCCACCTGTGGTAAAGGATATAAAAATTCTATAATTTGAGATTTCAACATTTTCGTTACTTTATTAAAAAAATTTTAAAGTTTTCCTTTGTTTGTTTGATATTTGTTTTATTTTTACATGAAAAACGAAGATCTTTAAATAAATTTTAATTCTGTAAGTAAAAATTGTATGGAGTCCAGCAACTAAAAATAAACGAAGCGAAATTATAACAATTTTCTTTGACTTTTTTTTCGTTGGTATTTTTTATACAACTTTTTTTTTTTATTTGATTTAACTCTGTTTTTTTTTTCTTTTATTTTTAGTGTAAATTGTTAAGCTCAATAGAAAACTGAATACAAATTTGCATTTTGACGAGATAAATGTCTGGTAATATTTGAATGTCAAGCTGCATGATGAGAAAAATGGAATAAAATAAAATAAAACTCTTGAATAAATAATATGGCTTTCGTTTATAAAAGAGAACTAACAAAACTTAAAATAGACACAATGAAATGAAAAATTAACAAGAAGAATTTTATATAGAAAATATTTTTCATAGAGTCTAGAAAAATTATGTAAATGGAAAAGTGTAGAAAAACATTAAACATATTGAAACGGCTAAAATTAAGGCGATTGTTAAAGTAAAATTATAAAGCTGAAAGTACTTTAACTATTCTATAGAGTTAAAAAAATAAAAATAAATACATTAATTTCTTTTGAGATTTTTGCAAAAAGTTTAAAATTTCTGCTGCTTTTTCTTTTCGAACAAAAGTTTTTTTTTTGCTGCACAATACTTTGTAATGTTTAAGAAAATGTATTAGTGAAAGTTTGTATAGAAAATACAACCTGAATAAATCAAATATTTCTTCCCTTCAATTAAACAAATTTATATTACGCGCAACTTGTTGCCCTTTTCTCTGAGCTTATATCATAGAGAGCAAAAAAAGAGGGAAATTAGAGATCAAATCATATCTAAAGATTCTACTTCGTCTATCGTAAGCTAAGAAAACTAAAAAAGTCAACATGGTAAAAGTAGAAAGTGTTTTCTGTTGTGACTCAAATTCAGTCTAAAAATTGACTTTAAGAAGAATAAAGTTTAGAAATTATGATAAATACCGAAAATAATTAAAACGAAGCATTTGCCTTCATTTTATTTTAGTCTCTGTGGTGAGTAAAAAAAAAATGCTACAATCCGGCATTCAATTTTGTACTGTTGCATCTCTTGAGCGTTGCATCTTGAGACCAAATATTTTAGTAAACTTTTTCTAATGCTTAAAGCAGTCAGAAGAAATTGGTGGCCATATTTTGTAAAATATTGTCTGTAGATAAGTGCAGCCAAAAAAAATTTGATCATTTTAGGTCAAAAATGTTCTGCGCTGGTAAATATTATCAAGCATAAAATCTTCTAATGGTTTTAAATTTTGGTTCAAAAAACAAAGAAAAAAAAGGTTTGCAGGAAAATCAACGTCCCATAATAATAGTCAAACACTTAAGTCGGTTTCTCTTAGAAACAACATTAATTTTAAAACTAGTTTTTAACTTTTTTAATACTATAGTCTAATATAAAGTTGAACCTATTTTAACTGGGTGACACCTTAAATAAATAAAATGTTTGCACACAATGTGTAACAAAATACAATTAAATAGAGTATCCATCTCTGATTAGCTGCTAGAATTTTGTTGAAAATAAAAAAAATTAAAAAGTAAAATTTTTTAATTTAAGAAAATAAACAAAAACTGAAATTTAACTTAGTTTGTTGTAAATTTGTGCAAATTTAAAAAAAATTAAAGGAATTAATTTCAACAGAAAAAGATAAGTTTTTGTATATTTATTTAATTTTTAAGCAGGAGACGTATGTGACCTTATATTTTGAACCGTTATAGTCAAACGCTTGAAAATTATACAAAACTTTTAATTTTTTGTTCGCAATAACAAATTAAAGGGTGTCTCCATACCTGGTGTAAATAGATGCATATGAATTTGATATTTAAGAAAAGTGTGTATTACAAATTTCATTTCATATTTAATAACACACTTTTTTCTGTCTAATTTGAAGTTTTTTTTTTTTTTTTTGCAGAAATTTTGTTATTTAAAAGCTCTTCAGTTTTATTCCAGATTAGCCAATCTACCTTAACAATATTCTTTAAATAGATATCTCGCCTTTATATAACAGCCTCTGAGCTGATAACTTTGAAATTTAATTGTTTAACCATCGACCCGTCTACTGCGAATAAATGACAGGTGTTTTTATTTATTTTCAAAAGCACATACTGGATTATATTCTCTCTTATCCGGTATACAATAAAGATTTTTGTAATGATCGGCTCACCATCTTAGATATGTGGCATGGACATAGTGTCCAAGGATACATTGTCCATATACTTTATAGCGCTTAAGACATTATATCGCTTTGAAAAATAACATTATGCCAATGGACATTGTGGCGTTACTAAACACAAACAAAATTTGCTACATACTTGCCCTTCGGCCAGGCTCAAGGATTACCTTTCCTCTATGGTATAAACAACACCAGCTACGCATATCAAAGATCTTCTTGCATCTTTCTTACATCTTTCTTACATAGAATACCATTAACTATACTTATAATGTCCATGGGCGTTATGACTCTACATTGATGAACATTATGTCACATTATAGTGTGACTTGGATGTAATGATATGCCGCCATCATATAAGGCAATTTCTCGCCAAACGTGGCGATTTTTAAACTTATTTTGCGACGTAGCGTACTGCGACTTTTATAGTATTTTTTAGTTTGTCTAGTAAAAAATGTCGATATGAAATAATATGGACCCAGGCAACTGAGCTTCAATGGCTGTATTTCAGTTTATTCGTATTTTCCTTAAAAATGTTTAAACCATTAGTTTGAAATAAAGTACATAATTGTGAACAAGTTATGTAATGCCATTGACTATGAGTGAGAATTTGAACACTGAATTAAGTATTGTAAAATCGATGATGAATCCATTACAACCACACGATAATGTTTTTCATTTTTAAGGATGATTTTAAAGGAAGTTAAAAAATAGTTTTCCTGAAATATGAATATATTAAAAGTTTATAAATATTTTTGCATTGCGAAATGTTGTAATTCATTAACACAAAAAAAAATTCGTTATTAAAAATTATTTAAAAATTTTTATGAAACCTAAAAAATTACCTTTTGTTAATTGGAAAAATTAATTCAATGATGATATTCCCATTAATATATATAAATTTTGGCAGAAGGCTTATAGTTATAAGGATACTGCCGATAAACAAACTATTTAATAACTTGCTATGCCCTTTCATGTGTTTATTAATTATTTGGTTTTTTTTAATAAAACATAAATTATATAAGTTTTGACGATTTTGTTGTTCAAAATTAAATTAGATTTATTTAAAAAAATATATAAATATTAAGGGCCAAAATTCTTAATAAATTCGCTTTGACATTAATTTTGGCGAATTTGGTTAAAAAGAATCTGACAACCCTGCTCACCAGACACTTGGGTGAGCAATAATATATAACGCAATTATTATCAATCATACGCAACGCGAGCCAACATTTTTTTTTATAAGTCAACACTATAAACATTTATCATACAAAAATATTTGTACTAATTTTTATTCGTTTTCTCTTCTTAAAATATTTACAGGTTAATGTTAGTAACACTTGGACAATGCCACAGGAGGGTCTTAATGTCTTTTATCGTTTCTTTCGTGATCGAATATCATGGTTTGAAGCCGATGCTGTCTGTCAATTCCATCATGCCAATCTGGTGACAGGTAAAATAATTTCATTTACTAACTTTTCTACACAAAAGCAAAAATAATAATTCAGAGAATAGAAAACGTTAACAAAATAAACAAAAATAAAGTTTTATATGCAAGAATATTTAACAAGAAATAAAAGTTTTTTTACCTTTAGGCAATTTTATTCTTGCTTGCTCTTGCTGTTGCTGTTGTTTACAAATCTCGCTAGAACTGTTAGAAAACATTTCATAAGGAAGCAATATAAAAATAAAAAATATACAATATTCCTTGGACATTAAAAAGGCCGAACTGGCTGGCAGACAAACATGACACTAACTAAACTTTAAAAGACATGTAGCAGGTAGATGAATGATTTCAATGACCAGTAGGGGACGAGACATTAAGGAAAAGTTTCATTTTTTTCAAATTTGAACGAAAAAGTGCCAAAACAAATTAAAAGTCTTTCGGCTGTTAAAGTCAAGCGAAAATTCGTACAATAAACAAATAGTATTTAAAAAACAAAAAGCCAAGTATTTCTTAAATATTTGATTTTGTTTTTTTTTATCTTAGCTCTAGGTTATCAAAAATTAAATAAAAATGTTTATATAACAACGAGCTAAAAAATACAATTTTTCTTAAACAGCCGCCGAAATATGTGCGTTTAAAAAATAAATAAATTTCATAAAAATGTTTCTCTAAGAATTTTTAATTGGTTTTTAATATAATAATGAAAACGTTTAGAGGCTGTGAAAAACATAAATTGGTTTCTAATGAGGCCAGAAAGATATAAGTTACAAAGAAAGTTGGAAAATGCCAATATAAGTTTATAATTTGTTTTATGTTTAACAAGTAACAAGTTAAGAGCACATGAAATTAATATTAAAAGCTACCACGATAGGATTAATAAAATCATATCGAGCCGGTACTGCAAACAAATGTTTTTTAGCAAAGAAGTTGTACTTAATTAGAGGGTTTTTTTATATTATAAGTCATGGTTTCTTACTTAAATAAAAGTTAATTACTAAAGATTATTTCTGCACATTCGACTGAGAAATTTAAAATTTTTAGTTGTGACTCTTTCACAACCAATGGCTTGATAAAATTGGCTATAAACATTCAGAAGAAAAAATCACTCTGAAAAAGGTTTTTTTTTATCAAAACCATTTCCTCGAAAAAAAAAACACAGGCATTATAATTTTCAATTTATTTACTGTTTGTGAGCTGCTATTTAAAAAATCGATAATTAACGAAAACTCATCTGGAAACAATATTTTTATATAGCTTTTTCCATTTGTTTTAAATGCTTTAAAATCAAAATAAATCAATTATTTACTTAAATACTTTAAAACCAGAACTAAACATGTTCACGTAAGAAACAGAAGTAATTCTATTGCAGTGTTCACGTACATAGCTCACGTAAGTCTATGAATTTTGAAAGAAATATGTCTTATGGTCATATTCTGTTAAAGCCTAAATATATAAAAAAACGGACCAAGAAGCAAAAAGCTTCACTTAAAAGAATTAATTCTACCTCTGAAGTTTCCAACACTTTCTAAAAAAATATAAAAAAAAAAATATAGAAAAAAAAGGAGGCACAAATTTTTCATAACCCCCGAAAAAGAAAGGACTTTATTATTAAGGCGAAGAGAGTAAATGAAATTACATTATCAGGCATGTCACAGAACTCAATTCCGATCGAAAGTAGTTTTAATTCCGGAAATTGGTTCTTTAGAAACCGAAAAACGAAAAATATCTTCGGAATGAAACCACTTTTAAATTTCAAACTAGAATTTAGATTCTTTAAAATTTCCTATTTGCGGCTTTCAAATTTACTTTTGTTATGTGTCCTTTTTTAGATTAGCCTTGTTGTTTACTTTACATTCCGATCGGAATTTGTGACATGCATATTATATGTATATTATTATATTAAACTGCGATTAACAATTCTATTATTAAAGTAAATTGACTTAAAAGAATTTTAAAAAGGGCTTAATTATAATTTACAACTAATTTTATTTAATTGATTTAAGATGCCAGTTTCACGTTTCTCTTATCTTTTTAAAAATTTCAAAATTCCTTACTACCGTTCAAATGTATCATGCTACAATAAATTTTAATTATCAATTTTATTACACCAGGATCATATGGTATCGCTTTTTATTCTATTAATAAATCACGCTGCTAAACCAATTTACCAATTTTCCTTATCGTGTTTGGTCTGTATTTCTCTTTTTCCCTTGGTAAAGTCATTTCAATTTCGATTTTGGTTTCATATCGCATTTATTTCATTTCCGAAAGCCTTCAAGTCTTTCCTGAAGGCCTCTAATTACACATGATAATGCTTGAAAAAAAAACATAGATACATTGTAAATCGAAACAAAAACATTTGATCTTCGACAAAACTATATGAGTTGTAAAAAGTTATCTTATTTAATTGAAGATTTTGTTGTTGTTTTTTATTTCTTGATAAAATTTTTTCCATTATTAAAATACTATAATTTCAACAAAAAAAAAATGTCCATTATTTTTCTAAACGCTTTTTATAATCATGTTTGGAAAGTTAGAAATCTAAACAAAAATATTGCTTATGCAGTTATAACACAAGTATGTGTGTGTGTGTGTTAGTCAAAGTTATTCATTCAGGCGTAGACAACCCAACGACATAAAATTCACAAACAAGTAAAGAGCTATTCCCAGAAAAATAAAATATAACAAATATATTGAAAAAAACAGCAAACATCAAACTTAATAAAGACCCTCTAACAGCAGCCAAAACAATACATGAAAGAAATAAATAAATCAATGAATAAACGAATGAATACAGAACTGAAGAAATGAAGAAATGAATCAATGACTCAGTGAGCTGGCTGGATAAATGAATGACACAAAAGGGATTTTATGTGATTTCTAGTATTTTGTTGCGACAAGGTGTCACAGTTGCACTGACATGACACACTCTCACACATGTACAATAATATAATATCGATTTCTCTTTATTTGCTGTTGCTTCTGTCACCAGTTCTTCGTTTTATTTTTTGTCAACATAAATGTTAATAGCAGAAGAAACACACATACATACATATTTTAAAACATTTTTCATGTCAATTATATTTCATGTTTCTTATTTTATTCTTGTTAAAACTAAAATTGACAATTTAATTTTCTTTTATCATTATTTTTAATATTTATGGCCTTTTAAGACAAAGAAAAACGGTAATTGAGTAGAAAATATTGTCAGGAAGTTAGAACATAAATCATGTGTAGACAGTAATATATACTTCGAAGTAGAATGTGAAATACAAAAAGTTTATTATTTTACGTTGACTATAAAAACAAATTATTTTTTGTCTTTTTTCTCTTGCTTCAGACAGTAAGTTAAATCCGCGAAAAAAGCACTGACATAGGCTTAGGTTTTGAAGAAAATTTTGGCAGCGTGAAGATATAACCCTACTATTTTCGCTACCATGTCAGTCCGTGTGTCTCAACTATTGAAATTTTCACATTTTAAATGGTTCTGTAGAAGCTTAAATAACAAATATAACCATATATGGTACCCAGTGCTGTTCTTTTATTCTTGGAGACGATTGTCTTTACTACTTACTAAGTAGCACTTTGTGCGACATCTGCAGGAATGTTAAGTACTAAAAAACACAGACAACATCCTGCAGGAATATAAATGAAATTTGAACTAGCAAAAGTGTTATATTCGGCTGCGCCGAATCTTATTTAACCTTTACCATCTATTCTAATCTAGTTTCGTGAAGTAAGTCCAATCAAAAAAGCAAATATTGGGGTGTCAGAGAATTTAAAATTAAAAAAAAAATGGTACTGCATATAAATAGTTTTGCATATAATTGACTTCGGCTCCTAATGGGTTAAGTATTAAAAAAAATTGCTATTGCTATTATTCTTAAAGATCTCTTCAAAAGCTTTAAAACGATACCCATATTGCTATTTTAAAAACTTAAAAATTTCAGAAGTCCGTACCTCGGAAAATATGGGCGAGCACCAAATTTTTTCACTTGATGTATTTTTCCTTTTTTTTTTAATTCTCTATCGCCCCATATATTTGGTTAATTGATTGGAGGTACTTCATTTCTCCAAATCATATAGAAAAACTTGAGGTAGGCGTGGTGTTTTGTCCGCTGCCTTGAAGATCATGGATCTTTCTGATTTCCAATCGAACCTCTTTCGACGCTATGTCTGATCTATTAGCGAATTTTAATTTTCTCTAGGTTACCTAGTGCCTTGACAAACTTGATTTCAACACTAACACGGACGTACAGGCGGACAGACGGATTTCACTCAATCGACTTCGCTATGCATAAGAAGTCAAAATATATATTTACTTTATGGGGTCGGAAATGGATATTGTAGAAATTACAAACGGAATGACAAACTTAGTTATACCCTTTTTCCACTTTCTTTTCTTTCTCCATCTGTCGTGAAGGGTACAAAAATAAATTTAAAAATTAAAGGGTGCTTATACAGAGGTTGAGATTTTGACCAATATGGCCTTATTCTTAAGCCGTTGTAGACAGACACTTTAAATTTATGCAAAGTTTTTATAGCTATTTCTTCTATAAGGACAATAAAAAGAAAGTGTACATAACATAAAATGAAGAGTGTACCGACAGTAAGGTGATTTTCAATTATATGTGCTTATTCTTAAACATTAGTCTATAAATTTACACAGATTATGTTTTGGTAGTTGATAATATAAGTATAAAAATAAAAACTGAAGGGTGTGCCAATAGTAAAGTTATATTCAAAAGGATTTTTTGCAGCACTTAAAAGTCTTTTCAAATTATAGTTTATAATTTTTATTTCCAAATAAATGCAATATTAACTAACTAACTAAATAATCAATTGGAATTTTTTTAACACTAGATTGTCTAAGCAAGTCATTTTGACTGCTTTTGAATTTCAAATAAGAAAATAATTATTTAAATAGTAACACAGCTTCTTATAATTTTGTGACTTTTGCTACAACATAAAAATGAATTAAATAATCATTGTTGTTGCCCATCTCCGTCCCTCACTTGCTAAATATATACGTGTTATACCTATATTGCCGAAAAGCAGTCAAAATGACTACTTGGAAAAGACCAGTTTGGCTCTAGATTGAAATTAAATTTTAACAGACAGGTTCATGATAAATTGAAGATTTCAACACATTCTTGATAAGTTGCGGTTCTAATAACTAAAGTTATTATTGTTCTTACTTATTATTGTTATTAATTTTGTTCTTCTTACAAATGGAACGAGATGGGAACTTTCATCTGAAGACGAATCTGATCTTATTATGAGTGACATCTGATTCTAAAGAGAGCGATAAAGAGGGTAGCTTCAACAATCAAAAGAAAGATATTATCAATGCGCCCAGGAAAAGGCGTAGGGTGCAAAATAAATCTGATGAAGAAATTGAAAATACCTCTCAGGAGAGCGAAAAGGCTGCACATGGTATTGTGTGGTCAACATTTGACGAAGGAGGTATTCCCGAAAGGCTACCATATACGTGTTTTTTCAAGGGTATGACGGGACCAATAGGCTATGCAAGAAAAAACGTTATGACAAATAATTTTGTTAGTGCATTCTCGGGATCCCGAATTTTTCAGAAGAACTATGTCCCGAGATAAGTTCAAGCAAATTCTAAGATTTATTCCCTTTCTGTTCCTTTTCCTATTAGCAGAACAGCCTTCCGCCGATTACACAACGGAAAGAGAGAAACATTCTTCACAACAGAAAGACCCAGATGTATCAATTGCAACATCTTCAAGCACAACGGATTTTACCAAACGAATTATTTGTCAAATACGACTTTGCCACAATAACAAAACAAATAATATTTCTCAAAAATGTTTGCGGAAAATGTACATTTAAAAAGATTTGCACTTGTATTTGCTTAAAATGTCCAGATAATATATAAAATTTTTTTTCGATCTGATATTTTATTATTATTAATAGTTATTAACAACTTATAAATGACTATAAGTGATTTAAAATTTATCAAAAATCAATGTTAAATAAATTTCTTTGCACATTAGTCATTTTTTCACATGTAGTCATTTTGACTGCTTTCAGGCAATATAGGTATAAACAAAGCTTCCGTCTTTCTAGTGTAATTGAAAAAAACAAGTTTCTAATTTAATAAATAACTGAGTTAATTAAAATTTTCATTAAAGATTATTTTCGATAATAAGAACGAGAAAAAATTGAAGACTTAAAAATGTACTAATAAAATATATTTTAAATAAAAATATAAATTTATAAATTTATTATACTTATTCATAATATTTATTTTTTTTCTTTCTTTTTAATGTACTTAAAGTCGACAATAGTTTTCAATTTGATGCAACCAGAGACCTTTTAAGAGAATTAGATGTTAACGATATTGTGTGGATTGGTCTTATGAGACCCCAAAGCTCTGATCGTTTTATGTGGTCGTAAGTATTAAATGTAAAATAAGTACAACAATACAACACAACACACTCACTCCACTACGCTTCATCCTGGATAACACTGCTTTGTTATTTTATATGTAAATGTATGTGTTAGTATTTTATCACAACTACAGCATATACTTGTCACATTTAAATACATTTAAAATAGTTGACAACAGTTTAATACAAATTTTCTGAAGCAAGTAAATGTAAATGATTTTGTGTTTTTATAAATTTATTTTTTTTTTATAGTTTCCACTTTTTTATATGTTACGGTCTGAATAGGAGAATATAAAAATAAAATGTATTAAAAAGTGTAGAATATATCAGTGGCTTGTTTAAGGATTTAATAGAATGTGCGAGAAATTTAAAAAAAAATGTATACCAATTTTACATGTGGCTGAATATTTATTGATTTCTTATTTGAAACAGGGGCATTTACAGCAAGGGTGACAAAAACTTCGAAATACCACAATGAATTTGCAGAATATAAACACTGAGGGTGGCTGTTAACAATAGGGAAAAAATTATTATTTTTTTATATAAAAATAAATTATAAAAAATGTATAATATAAGAAGCTTGTTGAAGTATTTATTTAAATTATTCTTCCAGTGCTTAATTTTAAATAAATTAATGTTAAGTTTTGCTGCACATTTACAAAAGAAAAATCAAGAAGAATCTAAAAGAAACTGATTTTATGCAAAAATTCTATTTGAATATTTATTAAAGAGGAATCCTAAATAAAGAATGCAGAATTTAAATTAGGATATTACAAATTTTATATAAAACAGCGACTATATAATATATACTATTTTATAAAAATCACATGTTTATTTTAAGAAGATATAAGTACTGAATATACAAAAGAGATAGAAAAACCGATCTGATGATAAAAAAATCTATAAAAAAGCACAATTTTAATAAGTTATTTGTCTAATTATAAACAATCGATATAATAATTTGTTTACTCCTAACAAAAAATAGCCTCCATTAAAAAAAGGCCAATTCTGATATCATTAGAATCCCAGTCCATTTCAGTTAAGGAAAGGACAAATACTTTCGTGTGGCAACATAAAAAATATTAAACTGTTATAATTACAATTGTTATACGTTACATTGTTTTCAAATTAAAATTTAATAAAACTTTTATTTCACTCAATTCGATCTGATTAAAAATAAATACTATATTTTCTAATGAAATAATTAATTTCCATTAATACATTTAATTATTTATTTAATTAAAAAAGAATAAAACAATTTTCTTTTTAAATTATTAATTGAATTAATTAAAACTTTAATTGAATTTGTATCTATTAACAAATAAATAATCTGAAAACAACAAATGTTAAATTATGGAAAGTAGTTCAACCTAGATGTACTAGTATTTCAATGAATTACAATTTGTAAAACTTATGAAGCTTAGGGAAACCACTACAACTGTAATTAATTTGGTTTTTGCAGAATTAATTGCATTTCTGAACAGTTCCATGGATTCTGTAATAGGAAAATATTACTGTAGATAACGCCAGAGCTGTAAAAGAATTTATTTCAGGTCAAAATATCCGTCTTCTTTATTGAACGTCATATTCGCTAAATCAAGTTTTTAATTTTTTAACGCAGTGATCAGGGTGAGGGAGCATTGTGCAGGAACTAGGAAATTAGATTGTTTGAAGGATAGTAGATCAAAAAGTGTTTATGGGCATTCGATGTAAGCCTTTGCTCATTGAAAGTGTCAGGAAACACCTTTGCAGGGAGTTTGTTCCACGTATGAACTGTTTTCTCTGTAATGTGTAGTGCACTGCACTGGCCAATTGACAACAAAGGGATGCGTTTGATGACGAACGTGTGGCTCTAACAAAATTAGGATTTTTAGAAACAAGCTAAAGTAACGATAAAGCAATGAAACGCATCACATATTGAGTCGATTCTGCGGTGAGTCAATTGGATACTCTACTATTATCAATAAACTTCTCAACTCTCTAAAGTAAACTATCTAGTAATTAGAAAATAGTCTCTGAAGCACAGGCCCATACATGAGAGTTAAATAAATTTTTCGGTCTTATAACTGTGGAAAAACGAGTAGGAAAAGTAGATGGAATAAGTTTTTATTTTATCGTAACAAAAAGCTAAAATTATGTGAAAAGGAAAAAAAAAATTAATGACAAAATGTGACTTGTTTAATTATTATATAATATTACATAAAAATACCTCAAGAAATCATGCGTTGAAATTTTTAAAAATATTATAAAAAATTTTTCTTCACGCTTCCCTTACATAAATAGAAATGATACAGCATTTGTTGTGATGAGTAGGAAAAAAGAATGAACAATTAAAAAAAATGTATTCAACTTTATGTCTACAGAAAATCACTCATAGTAAATCATTTACTATGCTTTTTAAGAAATATTTTACGGAAAAAATTTGGTCGAATGGATATTGAGCCTGGAATATGTAGATCGTAACAAAATTATAAACTCAAAATGTTAAACAAAAAAAAAAGCATTTTAAACAAAGGCCCAACGAACAGAATGGTCAGTATCTGTTTTGCGAATCAATGATATATACTGTTACCCTAGGGACAATTTTCAAAGAAAACGAAGGTGATCTAGTAACAGGTAGTAGGATGACGTTAAAGAACACTTTCGTATACAAGACATTAAAAACTAAAAGAAGAGAATTATAAACAGATAAAATAGAAAACCGTACTTTCAGAAGTTCTAGTCGAAAACAAATATAGTGTTTATCTTATGTAAAAAACCCCTAACACAAACCTTTACGAAAATGAATTTTTTCGTTGTTGCAAAACATTGCACATAGATACACTTCGCCACAAAAGTTTTATGCATAATTTCCAAAAATAGCGGTTTTAGAAGCATTAGCATTTGACATGTTTATTTATTTTTTATTATCAAGAAAAAATTATAGTAAAACGAGAAGTTAATTAAAAGTGCATTTAAAAACATATGGTATTTCCTGGATCGCTACTTCCTTCATCAGCATTCCTCGTATATGTCTATTATAGGTAATGCAGTTCCTTATTAAGCAATTTACTCGTAATCAACGTAATTTAAGAAATCACTATTTGGTTTGATTTTTCTTTGTTAGTTTTGCCGAGGCGCTTGATCAGCTAGAAAATAAATAGATATGTCATTCGATCTGACTTAGTGTCGAAAGAGGTGCTATTGGAAATCAACATGATCGGTCTATGTCCTTCGAGGCAGCAGGCAAAACCCCATGCCTACCTCTAATTTTTCCATATCATTTGGTGCAATGAAGTAACTCAAAAAACCACATTTATGAGGTGATATAGATTTAGAAAATAAGAAAAAAACATCAAGTGAAAAAATTGTCGCTCACCCATATTTTCCGAGCTACGGGCCTCTGAACTTAAAATTTTTTTTAAAATATCAATAGGAGTATCTTTTAAAAGCTTTTGAAAAAATCTATAAATAAGTACTAAAATTTTTTAAAAATGTTTAACCCTTTAAGAGCCGAAGTAGATTTTATGTAAAATTATATATTATATGCAGTACAATTTTTTTTTTATAATTCTCTGTCACCCCAGTATTTGCATTTTTGACTGGAGTTATTTCATTAAAGTAGATTTTCATAGATGGTGAAGGGTTTTATTTTTGTTCAGTAAATGAATTTGTTGCGTTGTTATTTTTACTTAAATATGGAATAAAACTTTTCACTTTTTATATAAATTGTAATAAATTTTTATTTATTTAAGAAACATTTCAGAAAGTAACTTTTAATAAAGTGGAACCTTTTTGAAAGAAAAACGTAACTTTTTACTGTCTTTCCCTGGCAACACTAGTCAACATATATCAACATCTAGCTGTTAGTTTTGTGTGTTTTGAAGCAAGCCATACAGATTTTGCGATATTGTTTTGCATTTTGAGCGTAAAACTTAATTTGGAAACATATAATTCTGATGGCCACTTGATTAAGCATTGCAATTGAGGAGGCCCAGTAGCTTGAAATGAATCTTAGTGCTGATAAAGACTACACAGATATGGAATAACATATTTTTTATGTTTGTTCCTTTAAATATTTGAATCTATATGACGTTTTATAGCTACATAGTCTTTTTACCTTTCCCTTTTGTTTGCCCCACATTATTTCACTAAACTTAAAAATTTTCTCAAAAAATCTTTAATAAATTACATTTGTTTCTTTTAATCATTATAATTTCCTGAACTTCCTGTCATTTCATGTCATTTATAAAAACAATTTATTCTTTTTTTATTTTCAATTGTATAACAATATCAAGTAGCACTTCAAGACCTTTAGTGGCTGACACTGGCTATTGGGCGGAATCTTTGCCCTTAATGGACGCACCATTGTGTGCTGTAATTGATCCAATACGTGATTATCGTTGGCATGCCTTACGTTGTGGTGGTCCAGAGACAGCATCCTTTTTATGTGAAATGCCTGGTATGTATGTGTATAAAGATAAAAAAATAAAAAAAATAAAAAATTCCTCGTAACTTAATTAAACCACAATTTAAATGCAACAATATCAACTATAATCAGATTTTATTTTAAAACTTATTTAATATAATTTCCTGTTTACTTCATTCTTTTTAATGATTCTCATTATAGTACCCATTTGGGCAGATGCTTGCAATTTAAAGGACATGCCAAATTTAACGTTACAATATATGGCTGATACCGCCAGTATTGAATTAATACGAAATTGTCAAGAGGAGGGTTTATTAAGGACAATGTGCAGAGGAAAGCAGGTGGGTTAGAAATAATTTAAAAATTTGAACATTAAAGTAAATAAATTAATGAAATTTGAAAATAAAGACAAATTTCATTAATTTATAAAATCGATGGTCCAAATCCTGGTAAAGGAAAAAAATTAAAAATTAAAGTAAATATTTAGTGAAAATAAAATAAACCTTAATGAGTATCTGAGTAAAAGTGACCTCCGACTTATTTTATTTAATTTTAGGATCGTGAGAGAGCAACACAAGATTTAGTTTGTCCTAAAGAACGTTTAGAAGCCCAACGTATTAATGATATAACAAATTCCCATTTCAAATCGTTGCAAATTATTAATTCCATACCCACTGATAATAACGAGAACAATGATATAGAACTTATGCCCCTGGAGGTTAACTACGGCCCTCATTATCCCGAGGAATTGCAGACTGAAAAGAATACCGTACAACGTCTTATAGAGCAATTCAATGTGGATGAATTAATGCAAGCAGATGAACCTTCCAATATGGAGACAGTCAGCTCTTTTTACAAAATACCAGGTCTAATACCAAAACCAGTAAAGAAATCAGCTAAAAAGGTTTTAGATTATCCCAAAAAAGACAATGGCAAGCAGCAGAATAGTGGCATGTCTGTGGAGAAATTACACAAGGATCAAAAGAGGCTGCCAGTAATAATGGAAGAAATGATGATGGGCGACCAGCCGCTACAAGGAGAACCAGAAATACCAGAACAATTTTTAAATGAAGAAGTTTCGAATGAAATATTGGAACCTTTGCCTCACATCAAGAAAACAAATATACACAAAGAAGATGGTTTGGAGAAAATGGAAAAGGAAGCTATAGCGTTGAAGAAAAATATGCAGAAAAATAAGGAAATGGAAAACAAGAAATTATTTATGATGAGTATGGACACAGCAACAACAACAACACCAATAACCAAATCTGAAACAGCAATCACAACCATTACGACCAACAAACCAATTTTGATCTCCAAAACGACAACAGAGAGTCTCTTAACTGCCGCCTCAGCTGTTCCTACATTTAAAACAAAGGAGATATCAAAACAAAATAAAGACTACGCTTACGAGCATTACCATGAAACTCATCAAAAAATTGAAAATGCCGGCACGCAATTATCGACAGTAACTTCCCCCAGCATTGGCCATCCAATACATCCACAACAGCCTCGCAGCAATGTAATAACTGAAGAAAGCCAACCTTCACATACAAAGGAAACCGCAGACAATTCCCATTTCATACCACCCATGCTGATGGTAAAATCTCATTATATACCGCCCGCCAGCAAACATGGCCACAGTGAACATGATCATCATTATCATCATAATCAGCAACACCAGCAGCAAGAAGCTGAAAAGTCACAAGTAGAAAACACGACTAAAGAACTGGCTGCAACAACAATAAAACAAGAACAAAATCAAACCCTTGATATGGTAACAATAATGCCGACAACTTCTAAAGTGTTGGATTCAAAGAAAAACACATTTAAGACTTTAGAAAAAAAATTTGCTGTAACAAGACAAGAAGAAAATCAAGCGGCATTAACAACAACTGAAACAGACAACAGCATGAAACCAATTACAGAACAACACACAACGGATACTGAACAGCGTAAAAATTCCAAAATTTTATATTTCGAAGAGAAACAAACCACAATGACAGCAACCACCTTACAGCCAGATGCCTCCACTAGTGAAAAAGATATGGTAGACGATGAAATGACTTTGCTTGCAACCAACTCTAAAGGAATTAATAAAAATATTGCTGGCCATGAAATAAAGAAGGAAGAGATTTCAAAATTCAAGCCACCACAAAAAACACAAACAGATGATGACACAAACCCAACCACAGAAGTGGAAGCAACAACAGAAAAATCCTTAACATTCGCAGAAAAACTTTATAATTTGGAGACAACAACGGATTATAGAGAAAAGACAGAAGCAATTGCTGATGATACGAAAACAGTACAGACACTACAACAAGAACAGGCACAACCGCAACAGCAACATCAGCATGAGCTAACAATGGAAGAAAAACTGACAGCAATAAAAACGGAGGAAAATAAAGAACATTTACAAACAACAACTGGAACCACAGAAAAACAAGCTGCAACACAAACAGCAGAAGTAATAACAACTTCAACAATAGTTTCAACACTCACAACACAACAAACTGCAGAAACTACAACAAAACCAGAAGACCAAAATTTGCAACAAATAAAGGAAGAACAAGAAAAGCTGCAAGCAAACAAGGAAAAATTGCAAGAAAAAGAGGAAACAATTGTAAAAACAACGGAAATACAAGAAACAACTACGTCAGCAGAAGCCAAACAAGATGATACTAAAACAACAAAGACAACAACAGCTACAGCTTACACACCAACAATAAGTACAAGTATAACCACAACTACAACTGTTAAACCGATTACAACAATTTCGCCACAAAGTGAAGTAAAATCAACTGATATTTCCTTTTCCTCTACAAACACCGTTACCAGCACCACGACAAATTTTCCCACAACTAACGCCAAAGACACCACCACCACCATAATGCCACCCACCTCCACTTCGTCTTCAATTGTATCGCTTGTATCGTCACCAGTAACAATAACAAAAACTTTGAGAGAAATCAAAACGGAATCAACAACAGCAACAGCAACATCAACACAAACACCAACGCCACCTGAAACTACTCGCAACTTTTTAAAAGTTACCACTGAAATACCATTTAAACCAAATCGTCGACGTTCTCTTACCAAACCGGAAACAGTGAGTTATATGAAAAAAATTTTAGGTTAAAAAATACAAAAATAAAATAAAATGTTTTAATAAAAGACACTCATACAACAACAACAAAATACATTTATATACAAAAAAAGCAAATAAATATAAAAAACATTAAACAAAAACCCAAATCCAATTACAAATACAAATACAAAACAAATATAAAAATGAAACATGAAACATGAAACATGATAAAAGCGTAAGAATAAAAGAGTGAGCACTGTTCATTTGGGTGAAAAGAGGAGGAGAGAAAGAGAAAGGAAAGTGTTAAAGTCAATAGGATAATTGTCATCATAAATTTTCCTCTGTGCCCTTTCAATAACTGTCTTGCCCAAAAACAAACAGAAAGTTTTGGAAAAAAAATTGGGAACTGACTTCAAATACTGCACTATGAAGGCCTAAACACAAATTTAAAAATAAATCTTAAGTTTCTTAATGGGTGGCCTTATTTTATTGAACTTTTTTTTAAGGCTATAAAAGACGCATATTCGAATTGGTTTCGCAGGTAATGCTGCTATACACATTTAATATCTTTTACAGAAAGCTGCTGCAGTCAAGATGGCAAGTACGTTGGCTACAAATCTGGTTGGCCACGGTTCAACCCCTGGCCGTCGAAGTAAGCTAACTAATGAAGTGGCTATATCCTTCTCCTTTCATTACCTGTCTTATCACTCTTTTCCATAGAATGTACCACAGTTACGAAAATGCTACATTTTTTTGAAAAAAGAAGAAGAAAAAAACGAATAAAAAATTCAATATTCGATAACTTCTCGGATTATTTAAAATTTGCTTTTTTAAATTTACAGCAGCCAATCGTTTTTGCTTCAAAGTTTTTTTTTAATTTAAGAAATTGATTTTTTTTTATTAAAAGGATTTTTTTTTAGCATCAAAAAATATATTTCAGTCAAGAGTACATGACATTTATAATTGACTTGACTTGACTTATGGCCACCTTGACTGTTTTTGGTGAAACGAAAGTATTAGTCTAATTCACAGCGTCCAATTTAAGGCGACTTTTTCGAGAAATAACACAAAGAATAATGGTTTTCAAGACCTCAATTCTTGCTGGTGTATCACGGCTTCATGTAACTCCACAGGAAATAAGCGACGCATGTAAAATACCATGACATTAGCGGCCATATAGATCCACTTCCCGATTTAATTTACTATCAAATTTTATTTTCAATAACTCAAAATTTGCGGTAGCCGTATGTGCCATTCTGTTCAGACCGCATCTCACCAAGATAAATGTCATCTAAATTTTTAATTAAAAAATCATTGATCATAAGGCGGAAACGATATCTGTCCGCAGTAAAAGCTGGCGCACATAGAATTCTTCGTACGTTATACTTTGTCTTTTTCAACTGATAAATAAGTATGAGTGAGTGTTGCCACATTCAGTGTATCTCCGTCAACGTAAATTAAGAAAGTTGTGCAACTTTTAATTTTTAAAGTACATTAAGTACTTTGAGACCTATCATTTGCTTTTTCTTCTTGTTTTAATATTTTTTTAATCGCCAACAAAGTACTCATTGTGTCCACCTCATCCGTCGTTACTTTGTTTTCAATTGAATGCGTAAAAGTATAACCCACGACTGATTTTATATGCCCCGGGTTTAACTCTATCTCTGGAGTAATTATTCTTCAAAAAAAAAGTTATTACGATGCCACCAGCGTGCAAATCATATTAAACAGTGTATTTTTCTGATGGAATCTAAATTCTAATGGTTAACGATTTCAATATATATGGGGCTATTTTATTTACTAAAAAACCTCTTTAAAAAAATCTAAGTTGTCGCTAAACCACAATTTTGCGACAAATCCTAGCACCATTTTCTAGCTGACCTATAATCCAATCGGCGAAAGAACGAAGCACATGACGGTCTCGTGACATGAACTCCTGCATCAGGATAAGATCTTTGTGTTTAAGTTTTCACGTAGCGATCAAACAGTGCCAATCTCTATGATAGATGTCATATTGATAAATTTCAATCTTCTTCCATATTTTCGCTTACAACGGCAATATTCTTTTTAGTAACATTTCTTGACGTGTTATGTGGTATGTTATCCATCTACAGTTCGATCGTTAACTTGTTTAGATATGGAAGATTATCTTCACAATAAATATAATAAAATAGTTTATAAGTTGCTCGATTTATTGACTGATTTTCAAAGTAAATCTGGTTAGCTTCTACCAAATTGCTCATTCGTCAGTTTATTCAGTGTGATATGCCAGAGTACACTGGACGTAAATAATAAATAGAGACTAAAGTATTACAGTTCGTTTCGCAGATAACCATTTCTTTAATTTGGGCTTACAAACACAACCGCTTTAATAAATTTAAAACCCTAATCAGGTACTCCAGTGGAAAACTCTTTAATGTTGGTTTTTTATCCTTGTTGTCATGGCAGCACGAACTCTTAAAAAGATCTTTTAATTTTTTACTTGTTCTAATAACGGACATAGAATAATATTTCTGTATAAAATTATTTTGTCTGTTTTAAACAGAATCAAATTCAATGCTTTCATTCTTTCAATATTCTTTAAGCACAACAGTTCTTCAGATGGCAAAGATGCAAGGTAAAAATGATATCCGTGTTGATTCTTAATTTGAAAAAGTAATAAATACATAAAACACAATTGCCAGTATTAAATTTAAAGCAAAAATTTAAGTTTTTAATAATTCTTGAGAAATACAAAAATTTATTAAAAAAAAAATTCTACACTATTGAAACTTTGAAAACATTTAAAGAAAGTTTTAAAAAGTAATTCTAAACAAATACATGTCCATACAACTTTCTTAAACCTTTCAAAATTTGCTCTTCTATATTTTTTAAGTATTTGTTAAAATCTTCGAAACTATATTAATTAGAGCCCAAAAGAACTATGATTACTGTTGATAAAATGTTCAATAGACTTTTTCGTGTCCTCCTTGTTATTTAATTGAGCCCTCATAAAGTAAATTATAATTTCTGTTCATTAAAGCCTTCGGATAATTAACAGAAGTCTATTGAAAGGTTATAGAAGTTAGGTTGCCTTTAACAAATTAGTTATAAATCAAATTTAAATCAATTTTAAATCAGTTTAATAATGATTATTTGACCCTTTTTTTACTAAATTATTTTCTATTTTCTTAAGCTTTGGGTCCTTATATTTTTTAATAATATTTTATTTCAATGTTTCGGTACTTTCTGCGTACCTTCTTCAGGAAACAAAATTAATATATAACCAATTTTAAATCTATCATTCCTAAGCTGGACACATTTTTGAGTTAGGTTCAGATATTGCGGTAACACCAAAAATCAATCCTGCTTTAAAATTAATCCAGAAACGTTTATATCGGAAGGTCTAAAGCCATTGTCATAATAATATTGGTAAGGAATAAAAAATGCACTTGCAAGTACAGAGTGTCCGCCGTGCATTGATTTCTCCTGACTAAATTACAAACCAGGCTATCACTTTTATTAGATGCAAAGGTGACTGATTCTATTTACTCACATATCCACCCAAATAAAAAAAAGTGTGCCTCGTCAGTCAATATGCTTTTTCATGAAAATCGGAGTTGTCACGGGTGAGCTGTAACAACCTTTTGGCATATGTACTGCAGCGTTAATAGTTTTGTGGAAGAAGCTCTTGTGTCCAGATCCAGTTGATCTTAAATGGAAATAAATGCAAATCCTTCTTCAAAATTGTTGCCAAAGTTGTTCTTTGAAGACCAACATTCTGAGCACGGCCACGAATTGAGGTTGATGGATTGGTTTGAACACTTTCTTGAGCAAAAGTAATATTTTCAGCCGATCTTGCAGAACGTTATGGGCCCTGCTTGGGTCTATCACTAACATCCTATTTATCCTATTTTTTCGAAAGCATTCGTTATACGTTAAATAGTGCATTCTGTTGGCACGTTGTTTCTTCCAAAAAATTCACGTAAATTTCTCATCGTCACTGTAATCGATGATTGATTTTGGTAAAATGTTTTAATAATTAAAATACCTTGGTTTAACGAATATTTTCCCATAATACATTTACCATGTGTCTGCTTTGCCACTGCCAAATTTTAACTGTCAAAACTAATGTTTACCAAAATTGTGGCGGACACCCTGTACATAACTCTTATGATACGCTGCTAAAGTTATTCAAAAATTTATTTATGCAAAAAAATGTTTTTATATCTATTAAAATTTTATTTCCTTCATACAATAATTTAATTAAATTTTTAATTGATTCAATTATTTAATTATTATTAGAAAACTGTTTTCTCCTTTTTTTAAAGTAAATATTTAATAAAGATTAACAAGATAAGATAAATCGTATTAATAAAAAAAAATTTTTTGTGCTTAGTTAAATAAATAATTTATATAATTAAAAATTTAATTAAATTTCAATGAGAAAACAAACAAAACTTTTAATAAGTGCAAAAACCCTTATCTCTGTATGCAGCTTGGTTAAGAGTCGAGGCTGCCTAGACATGAGAGTAGTCCATACACCCAGAAACCCGAAGGGTGAACCTTAAAGTAAAGTAAAAATTTAAGCAAAATTTTTTAAATTTAAAAATCTAGCCGCTCCATTCTAAGCAAATGCTAATTAAATTTAAAAAAAAAAAAAAAAAACATATAAATAACGCTATTGAAAAGTACAACACCTACAATCCAATTTGTCAAAGATTTAGAGGAAGCAATTAACTATTTTAAATCCAAACTCTTTTTTTAACTGAGAAAAATAAAATTGATGAACTAAAAAAACAATTTAAAAAATTCGTCACTGTATGCAGTGTTCATTAGTTTCCATAAAAAAACAAAATAACAATGTCCTATTATTTAAAGTTCAATTAATGTCCAGCATTAATTACAAAATTCATTAAAACTTTCCTCAAGGATTATTGCAACGCAATAAAAAGGTGAAAATTTCTAAAAAAGAGAAATGTAAAATGTAAAACGTAAAACGTAAAAATGTGTAGAATGTAAAAAGTTAAAAAAAAAAACAAATAGCACCCAAAGTTTTTATCGTGAGTTATTAAAAAACAGTAATATAAATCACACGCACACATACATACATGCAAACAAACTAAATCAGCAGAAAAAAATTAATATGAAGTCAATTTTTATTAAAGCAAAATGCAAAAAAAAGAAAATCAAACCGGAGGTAAAAAAAACAATAGTGATGTTTTACCCAAGAAAAAAAGCACAAAATAAACAACGGAAGTCATGAAACAAAAAAATGCCAAATACAAATAAAGTAATTAAAAAAAAAAACATATTTAAAGTTTAAACAATTTAAAAGAAGTTTAAACAACAAAAACAAAAATTTCTAAAAAAAAAAAACAGCAACAAAAAAAATTTGGTATAAACGTACAATTAAATGTTAAAAAAAATAATTTTAAATTTAAATATTAAATAAATGAACAAAAATATAATTGAAAACAGATTGCAATTCAATTATTTACAGCCCGAAAACAAAATTAGCGCAAAAAGTTTAGAATTTTATTATTTTAAATAAAATTGTTTCTTTTTAAATTTTAACTAAATTTATATTTAATTTGTTCAAAATTTATTAAATAAATTAGGGGAATAATGTTTAATATGAAAAAAATAATAAATAAAAATATCAGACAAAAAACATTACATTTAAATTGCACAGTATATGATTATCTATAAATATTAAATTAAAATAATAATTACATGAAAATTAATATAAAATAAAACAAATAAATTTACAGAAAAAAAATATAACAACAAAACCATAATTCCCTTAATAATTTAACTATTTTCCCCAGAAATTTCCCCCTTTACGTGAATCCAGTCTTCTTTAATTATAAAATAAAAATTAATTTAATAAACCAAAACGGAAATGTGTTTTATTACAAAAGGGTAAATGTTTTTTACAAATAACTATAAATTTAATTATTAAAGATCAAATTAAATAAAATACAATATGGCATTTTTAATTACTAAATAAAAGTGCAAAAGTAATTTCAGTTGAATAGAATAAAAAATAAATAAACAAAGTTAATGTGGCAGTTTTATTTAAAAATTTTGTTTTAAAATTTAATATAAATTTAACTTCACACTAGTTGATCACGGAATTTTTAGTTTAAGGTAGTGCACAGTGGGACAGAATCAAAATATTTTGCAAATAAGTCAGTTATTTTCTGTCCCTTTTTAATTAAATATACAATTAACTCAGTTTAAGTTAATGGACATTCTGTCACACCAGAAAGTGACATAATGCCTACGGACATTTTGTTACACTACGAAGCGATACAACGTCTATCAACATAGAGTCATAAAGTCCACAAATATTAAAGGTATATTTTATGGTATTTTATGTGAGAGAGATGCGTTTTGATAAACTGGGGGCTGATTCTCGCATCCGTTTACGAGCGAAATTATATTCGAACGTGCGAATTTTCTTACTTTTTTGATTCTCTCATTCGATATCGAGTTTTGTGCATCGAAATTTCTAATGATGGCATTCGATAACGAGCTACATTTCGACTGAACCCTCGTTAGCAAAGTATCATTCGAGTTAACGTTTTAAAGTACAAAATTGAACAGAAAAGAAAATGTAAGTAAAAAATTTTTGAATTTTGTTTTTTTTTAGGAAAAACGAAGTTTTCTCTTATTGAATCTTCGAAGAAAATAACCGGTGGTGGCCCGTATAAAAAAACTGTCACTCAAGTAAAGGAACAAATCTTGGCTGCTGCTGGCAAAAAAGTCGCTGTTGAAAGTCTGAAGGCTGTGCAAAGCTTTGGATCAGTTTTAAAAACAAAAAGTCAAACCTTTAACCTTTAAGCGATGAGTTTAGTGTAACAGCGCCTGAAGATCATAATAATGACTTGTCATGCACTTGAACAGTTACCATTCCTCATGAACAGAAGATAATGATTTAGAAGAATCAGTACCAGAAAAAAGAAAAATAAAATATGAAGACATAAAAAAAAATACCGAAAAGAAAAGGGAAACAAAAACTACGTTGCTAAAAAAAATATGATCACTACCGAGAACTACCAGAAGGAGATGCTAAAAAGATTATATTCCTTTATAGGAATAAAAAAAAGACCTCGAATTAAAACATAAGAATGTCGAACTAAATATTCAGTTAATTGAAATGAATAAGAAAAGCCTTGAAAATTAAGGAAGGGGAGCAATACTTAAACAAACTTATTAAAGAAATGTAGTTGCAAATACGAAGAAAGGAGTTAGAAACATTTAATATGGGTATTGAAATGCGATAAAAAATGAAAGAAAGAAATTTTTGGCCTTAATCCCTTTATATGTACATAAAATTTTAATTCGCTTTGATTTTTTTGATTTTAATAAATACGAGTATGTAGGTATTAATATATGGTTCAAAATATTGTTTAATTGTTAAATAAAGATATTTTAATATTATTAATTATTAATATTGAAAGCCTTCGAACACCAAAAGCCGTAGACTTGCTGCCAATTGCTGGAACCGCTGTAGAAAGTTGCCTCTAAAACTCGAATTCACCAAGTGCATATTTAAATGCCTCTTTTATGAGCCTGAATCGTTTTTTTAAACCTAAAACAAAAACTTAAGGGATCAGTTACATTTCATATTCCTTTTCTGATGACGTTAATTTAACTGCTTTACTGTTTTTTTTTTACTTTTTTAAAATCTTGTGACTTTTAATAGACATATGTTCTTTGTTAACAATTTTCTACATTTTATTTAGTGTTGCAAAGCATATTTATTTAAGTTTTTTACAACACTGAACTAAAAATTTGTGTCGTTTTGTAATAAGTAACATAATCAGAAAATTGTATGATGTTGAAATTAATTTCGATATGAGTTTTATTTCGATCACGAAGGCGAAAAATAAGCCCCCTGGTTTCTATAAAAAACTTTTGGTAAGGGCCCAGACGAAAGCCGGCGATGCAGCAAATTTAGAAAATCCGTTGCTTTTAGGTGCGGACATTGACACTTTCGTAAGGGACACTGAACGTCACTAAAACAACACACTAAAAACTACACAATGTCCTTGGATATAATATCCATGGATATAATGCCAGTTTTGAGTGTGACATATCCATGGACATTTTTTCCTTGGACACTATGACGTTCCATCCTTCTTACTATGAATAAATCTTAAACTATCTTTTGTTTTATTCGATGGCATGTCATAACCACAAAGGACATAATACCTATCAACAATCACAATGTGTATGGACATTATGTCACTTTCCAGGGTGACATAAAGTCCGTTGCAAAAAATTCCTTTTCGTATAACTCAATATCGATTGTAAAACACTTATCGCTTTTATTTAATATTTTAAATCAGTTTAAAATATCTAATCAACATTAAAATTCGTTACATTTAATAAAAAATTTTCCGAAATATAATAATATTCGGGGCAAAATTGAATAATAGTGATTGTACACGACGGCACTTTGCGTCAAACTAGTTTCATCAATTTTTTGTTTACTGGCAAGAGGTATAGTGACGCAAGCGGGGTAGACAAAATATATCAAATTAAAAAGATATTTACAAATTCCGATAGTATATGATGAAACTCACTGAAACTTTTAAACAGAATTGAAATAATTGGCATGAAATAATCACACGTGTAAATTAGACAAAGAAAAGGTTAATATACAACTAACTAATTTAAGTTTAACAAAAGGTCATCAGGTGTAAACGCCTTTATTGAAATGAAAAACTTAGTAAAATATATCAAAATCAATCCAATGGTTTAGAATTTGAAGCCAACTGACCATCCAATACGTTTTTTTTTTTTGTAGCATTTTCAAAAAAACTTTATTTGGCGGACCCTATACATTTATTATTATTGATCTATAAAATTCCTGGCGATTTTTATAATTTACTTATATTGTCTTTAACATTTCCACCTCTATATGAATATAATTTTAGTGACTTATTTCTCAGGCTAAACAAAGGTTTTCTTAAAATATGTACATCAATGCCATTATTATCATTAATAAAAAGGCTTTGGAAATTATTAATTTTATTATTTTATTTCTCCCGGATCAAGAGTTCTGCATCATTGTAATGTGAAAGTTGTGAGTGGTTTTCTTATGAATAATTTAATATTGATTGGTTTTAAATAATCTTTGTATTCTTATTTGAAAATTTGATTGGTAAAAAGAGATGTCCTAAGAGAGATAGATGTGAAGAATGCCGAAGAGGTATATGCGATTGACAAAATCGAAGAAAATATTAGTTTGTTCAAACGATTAACATAAAATATTATTTTACAACGACAGGTGCCATTCAACAACAATAATACGAATTATACACTCTATTTTAGAGGAAAATTATTGTTCTTTTTCTAAGTGCAAAAGTATCATCTTCTCTCATGATCATGGCAAGTACCCTTAATCCTAATTTTTCAAAAAATAAATTTACCTTAAAATCTTTTATTAAATAGATTTTCACAATAAAAATGAAATATAAATTAAATGTAAAAATAAACCAGAAGCAAACAAATTTCATTTAAAACCAATAAATAAATCATGTTTTTGCAATAAATCTAAAACTAGAAATTAAATACGCCAAAAGGTAAATTATTTATTTAATAACAACTACAACTATAAAAAAAATTTAACAAGCTGCTGCAAACTAAATTGAAATAAATTTGTAAAAAAAAATCGACAGAAATTGTAATCTGTTCAAGGATGGCAGCAGTAAATGTTTTAAAACAATAGAGTAAATTTAGGTTCAACTGATTGAAATTTGGTAAATAATCAAGAGGATTGTTTTTTTTTTATTAATATTTATAGTGGGGACTATTTAAAATTTATTCCAAGGTTAATTCTATCAAACATTTTGTACGAATGTATTCAAGTACTTGCAACAAGCAATAGTGATTTTACTAATCGTGATGATAATGTAAAATTTTCGATAGTAAAATATTTTGTAACAGATCAAAAAATATTAATTATACAAAATATTATAACTTCATTTGCAGTACCTTTCAAGGTGATAATTTAACAGTTAAAAATAATAATCACCCTTATTCCGGTTGCCGTCGGTAATACAAGGTGACGGCAATTTTAATTGTTTTCTGCAAGTCGATATTTACTTTGTCAATATTGCCATTTATCGATGACTGGCAATTGGACTTTAGTATTTTGTAAGGAAATATGACGTAAATGTTGCCTCGAATTGCCCTGATATTGTCGTCTGTAATTTAAGTGTCGTGTAAAAACAAAAACAAAAAAATTATATAAACTATAAAAATAGCAGAAATAAAATTGAAATAGCACAAATAATATTACAAATGAAGATTACCAACCCCAACTAATTTGAAAAATTTGTCCAAGGGTTAGAAAAAATCCATCACTTGCCACAGGTTTTCGAAGAGAAACTGTCCCTTCGAACCACAACGAATTTCCTCTTCTTCTCTATTTTTTCATTTGTTAGTAATTAATCGAAAAACAAATACATCTATTATTTATGACACACATACAGTTATCTTGATTATAGCAACAACAACTAAAACGTTCAAACAAAAACACATTGAAAACTTTCATTGAAAGCGGACATTGAATTTAATTCAATTGGCAGCTTATTTAACTTAAAGGTCTAATATTTATTTAATTTTAACAACAAACAAATTCCCATGAATTTTAAATTTTATTTTGCCGAAATATTTGTTTGTATTTTAACCATTACCTTCTGCCTGTTTTGTCCTAAGCTTCCCTTCAGCCTTTTTGTATATTTTTGGTATTGATTGGTATTTTATTTAACTTTGAAAAGTGGTAATTTTAACTGGTTAACTGCTTCCTTTACAGTTTCTTCATTCCATGTTTATAGATTTTTTTTTTTTTTTTTGAAGTTTGATAAATAATTTCAATAGCCATTGAATAAATAAAGAGGTACAAATTAAAAGAGAAGAGAAAAAATTGCAAAAAAAATAAAAACGAAACGAATTTTTATTGGTATAATAAAAAACAAGAATCTTGAATTTTAAATAAAGATTTGGTTAGATTTGGTGTTATTTTATTTACACTAAAACAATTTGTAAAAAAGCACGAGAAGTGACGGTCTTCTTAAATCAAATACACAGGTCTTAATTGATAAACAAAATTATCACACCCGGAATACAAAATTTTAGGATTGAGAGAAATTTTAATACGAAATCTTGTTTGCACCTGCCCTGAATTTTTAGGTACGATTTCGATAAGATTTTGCTGTCGGGGTATAAAATATTAAAAGAAATAATTCTTATAATATATTTATTATTGCTTTTCGACGAGTTTTATAATTAATTAGAAATCAGTTTTATTTTTAAATTATTCCACACTAATTCTGTCTGATTAAGACACTACCGAAACATTAATACGGTATTAAGGCGATGAGACACACTGGCGTGAAAATGATTTATTTTGGATAAAATTCGGTATCTCATGAACCACTTAAGGTATCGAAATGAAATTTCACTGAAGCAAAGCAGAGGTGTATCTAAGTGAATCAGCGAACGGTAGACCTAGAGTTAAGGGGGCTTCTGAGTCGAACAGCAAAGTTTAGTAAGTCGGGCATAGATTTTTTTTGAAGTGGCATAAAAAAATTTTATTTTTAAACTCAATTATACCTTCTGCCTATCTACTTAATTTAGATGTTAAAATATAAAAATTAGTTTTTATTTCACCATTTGATCTAAATCTCCATCCTGATGCGTTTTGGGAAAAATCTTTAAAAAACTATATTTTTTAAATTTCCTTAATTCAAAGGCTTGTAACTTTTTGACGAAAATCGCTCTTAGAAGTAAACTTTCAACCTGCTACTTCTAAGTATTATTAAACAATAGCAAAAGTCTTAAAGTAATAATCCATTCATTAGAACGTGCACCAAAAATTAAAGAAAAAAATTAAGCCAATTTTCTTCTAAACTAAAAGAGCTAACCTGTAAGCATGTTTTTATAATTATTTGCAATGTAAATTTAAATTAGGAAAATCCTAACATTTCAGTTAAAAAAAGTTTTTGACATTTTCAAAAAATATTATGCCCGATGTATCCAAATTTGCTGGCCTACCAAGAAGCCTTGCCTCACTCTAGGCGGTCGACTACTTGCAGGTTCACTGAAAGATACCTCAGCTGGGCCTTTGTCAAATTTTATTAAGATACCTTAAATGGTTCATGAGTTACCAAATTTTTTCTAACTCAACCGTTTTCAAACTACTGTGTAACGTATGATTTATTTTCTTTTAATTAATTTCAATATCCTGATTTACCAAAAAATCAGATTAACAGCAATGAAATGGAACTTTAAATTAAAAAAAAAAACACAAAAATTAATCAAATAAAATAATCTTCATTCGAAAGATCAACACGGCCGGCATCAATATTTGAAGATAATTTCAGCTACACAGCCTTTGCGGCTGTTGTTGCCGAAGCGCACTCTGATAGACCTACTTCGGGCCACTTTCCGTGCATTGCTGGCCGCATATCACGAATAGCATGAACAGTTTGGCCTCAAAGGCATCCATTTCTGTTAGTTTATAAGCACACGCTAGTAATTTCATGTTGATCGACAGAAAACAATAAAACGTTCATTTCTCGAAATTAACTTATCGCCCAATTTTGGTTTCAATAAGTTAAAAACATCAACCTGTTAAAACTACATCTCGTTTGAATAAAATTCATCCATATTTTTAAAGAAAACGTGGTAACAATCATCATTAACCCTAATGAGAAATCCGGCTTTGTCTTTCTAGACGCAATGGAGTCTGCAGGGTCCGTTATAGTTCCAATCTTCATTCTTGAATGAAGGAAAAATGCTGTTTTTTGCATATATTTTTGCTGGATGTAAATGATACCAAGAGTTGAACAGAAATTCAAATTTAATTGTTTTATTTATGTATTTTTTTTATTTTTATTTTTTTTATTTTTTTTTTTTTTTTGTTGATTGTGGTTCACCAGCAGTTCAAAGAAAGGCACAAAGTTATCATGTGTAACAAATAATCCCCACGCAACATAAATTCGCATACAATTAAAGTACCCTTTTGTAAATCCATTTGTATTTAAATTAAAATAAATTTTCACACGCAATTATACCGCGTGTCAAAATGTTTTTGTTATGTGGCTGTGTTTGGTGTATTTTTGACAAACAGGTCTTGGTTAGCAGTTCATATCATGATTGCTAAGTAAAGAGCTCAACAAGAATAATAAAATTCAAAATCAGCAATAAATTTTTAATAAAAGCATAAAAAGCAAAAGGCAACATTTTATTCATTAAAAAGAAGACAACCTTTTCAATTTTCATTTTACTATGTAATAGATAAAATGTTAAGCCTTTAAAAGTTAAATTTTATGATGATTTTTCATTTTATACCTTTTCTTCTCTGGTAATGTTCGATTGCAAAAAGGATTGTAAACTCATTTACATTTTATTACTTTTCTATCTGTTTAACTTTTTCATGAGGCAGAGAATATAAAAGAAAGTCATAAAAAGTGGTTGTTCGTTAAGGTGTAAAGATGGGTAAAATATATTGTATGTATCATAATCACAACCAGAGTAAAAGGCACGCGTTCAAATAAATATATAATACAAGTAATTTGTGAAATATAACATTAACAAAAAGCCAAATTTTTCCCAATATCAGTATTCAGTAATAGTACAAGCTCATATTTTACACTGCGCCTCCTTTCCGAAATACTCACCCAATAAAACTTCAACTCTCGAGAGCTAAATACCTCAGTACACATCCTTGCAAGCGCTTTATTTAGAAAAGTCCTAAAGAAGCAAAGCTGACGGAAAAAAAATTAAAAGCAAGTAAAAATCTTAGGCCATTTAAGGCCAATTGACTTAGTCCAGATTTACACTGTGCAATTTTTTGAGTCAATTTTTTTCTCAATTTTCTAGTTAAAATACAGAGTTATGCGTCATCTAAAATTAAACATTAGCAACAGTAACATCCCCACAAAACTCAAACGGTACCATATTGCTTACTCCTCCTGCTTCACAAACAAACAAAAATTTCATGCTAATTTCATGAAAAATTGCATAGTGTAAATGCCGGATTAGATATATGTTTAGGCAGTTTTTAATTAACCTGATTAAAATAATTTTAAAATAACCCACATTTATTAACACTTTTATTTACTTTACGAATATGGCTTAACTATTTCGGAAAAGTGGCAATCAAAGTTTTTAATTAGCAATATATCGAGATCTAAGCAGGATTAAAAGCATTTTCTTAAACTGAATTATTAAATATGAAAAATATATACTTTTATATGGCAAAATTGCATAAATAATTTTCGAAATACTGGATGTAAAAGGCAATGAGTCTTAATTGATTGCGCAAATACACATCTTGGTAAAAGATACCATGGTGATGAAACAGAAGTAATAGCTTAGTGTTAATAAAGTCCTTGAAGCTGCAACTAAAAAAAAAATATAAATACATATGAAGTTGTCTCGCATATGTAAGCTATAAATATTTTTTTTTTGTACTCGATTGAAACATCTTTCTATTTTTAAGAAATTAGTAGCCGAATTTCCATATACTCTATACCATATAAAATCAATGCCATTAATTACACTAACCAACAAAATAATAGTTTAGTAATGTTTCCTTTACTGAATGAGTCAAATCTTACTTATTTTAGGGAGAAAAACACGATAATGATAATGAAAAAATTTTATTAGCTCCAGTTTCTTTCATACACCATGGGTCGAAATGTTTAACGTTAACTAAATATATAACGTTCTTTGGTGGAGACCAGCATAAATAGCAGTCATTTATTTCTTTGTACCATTCTCATAAAGTAACTAAACAGGAGTTACAACTCGACTTATCTTGGTCACCTACCACAACTCGAAACAATGCTGATAAGCAGTATTAACAGCAAGAGTAAGATTACGTTTCTGTGATGAAAATGTTACTTCACCACAAACATAACAAAAGTGATATACATCCCGGACTATCTGAAGAACAGAAATCACGTAGATAACCTCAAAATAGCTGTACAACGTTTGGTTTTGTTAGTTAACAGGTGTTCCAACATCCAAAAACTACATTTCTTAACAAAGTGAAAGTTGAGTGTGTAAAAAGTGATATAATACTGTATCTTGAAAATAAGAGCTAGTTGGTAATTTTTGAGGTGATTTTTTAACTCAGGAGGTGAAAATACATAATAATTGGTTATTTTTAAGCCCGAAACACATTCATTGTTGGTCAATGTAATGCGCGAACAATTTTTTTCTTAAAATTAATAGAGAGTTTGCTGGGAATGCTATATACCCTCTTTAATGTCACAAAAACCCTATGAATCATAAAATTATTATGTTGACTTAAGGATAATTTCTCACCTATAGAAATCTCTAGAGCTTTCAAATAAGAAACAAACTTAAGGGGAGTTCCATAAAGGAAAAAAATGTTTAAATTCCCACGTATAAAATTTAAATTAATGGCTTTTGATTTAGAAATATTTAGAATAATATAAATTTTTTCACACTAACCTTGCAACTTTCTTTATTTGATATACTGTACTTGCTTAGCTCCAGATTTTGCTATAGCAACTAACTGCAAGTCATCAAGCTTCACATTACCTTTTAGTGATGCCATCGACGATAAAATATCATTTATATAAACTAACAGCAACAGCGGTCCTAAAATAATATCCTGAAGCACACTTCTAAAGGTATGCTTCACCGACGACTTCTGTAATGACATTTGTACATACTGTGATCTCTGATCTTCTATAAAGGAGTCAAATTAAAATTTCTGCAGTTGAAGACTACAGCGCTCTGTTATATAAACAGTTAGAATTTCCGCAAAGACCCAAACGTGCCGTTGCACATTGGGGGCTAGAAAACCTCTTTTTATTATCCAATTCATATCTATACAACTACAATACTGTGTCTCCTTTAAATTTTTTGTGAATAGCTCCTAAAACAAAATACATGTTATAACAAAATTTTCAATTTTTCTATATCTGCAGAAACACCATAGTGAGGTACGTTAGTAGAATAAAAGGCAGAAATAGGTATCCCCATAATTATTAATTAAGTATTAAACACGATTTCCACACACTTCCGCTGAGTTGCCTGCCACTGAATGACTTCGGATGCAAATTATCTAAAAATTGATTTTATTAAATTGTTCATGAGTGCTTGTGAATACATATGACTCATGCTACATCAACATATATGCAAATGTCTAATAAAATCACATAGAGCAGAAGTGGTAAAATCAACTAATGAGGGTATTATTACATGGATTCTTTATAACAGTTGACTTTTATTTTGCATAGTTTTAATGGTACTGGAACTTTGAATCCTTGAAAAGACCACCATTGGCTTCAATGTGCGCTGGTCGAAATCACAATCATGAAACATGCAACATCGCATCTAAAACTCAACCCAATTTAAATAACAATAATCATGGAATTCAATACTTGTTGTTACATGGACTGAGCAAATCAGCGGCCTATGTATACCAGTGCAAAAGCATGACCAGATAAATAAAATTAGATCAACTATAGAAACACCCTCTTATTTCTAAACTCAAAATTTATACTTGTTGTTGTAGCAGAGTTAGCAATACAGGTTCAACAATATGAAATTTATTATTCGAAATACTTTTCAGTTAATTTACTTTAATCGTGCTTGATTCCTTTAAAATTAAATTTTTTTTATTACTGCGGGGAAAGCATATTTATATAGCTATTTCGCTACTACTCATATAGCTCATCAGTGAACTTTATATAGAAAACTTGAAAACTTGTATAGAAAACTTAAAAGTTTTATAACTTTGTGTATTCATTTGGCCACATACTTTGTTGTTAGTTTTTTAGTTTTTAACTTCTTGCTGTTATTTATAACAAAAAAACTCAGGTCTAAATAGCAAGAAGTTAAAAACTATAAAACCAACATTAAAAATTTTATATCAAAAGCTAAACTGATTAAATGAGAACTCCATTGCATCAATAAAGCAAAAAGACAATAAAAACTCAAAAAATGTTATTTACTAATTTTTAAGCACTAGGTCAGTTTTTAAATAAAAATATAATTATACCCTTCACCACAAAAAGTGGAAAAAGGGTATATATAAGTTTGTCATTCCATGTGTAATTTCTACAATATCTATTTCCGAACCCAAAAAGTATAAATATTCTGACTTCTGAAGTCGATTAAGCGAATTCCGTCTGTACGGAAAGAGGCGAACTTGATTTCACAAAAAAATAAATATGTCAATCTACCAGATATAGTGTTGAAAGAGGTGCTATTGGAAATCATCATGTTTGGTCCATGTCCTTCGAGGCAGCGGGCAGAACACCATGCCTAACTCTAATTTTTTCATGTCATGTGGAACAATAAAGTAACTCCAATCAAGGAACAAATATACGGTGCGTTAGGGAATAAAAAAATAAGAAAAAAAAAAGATCAAAGAAAAAATTGGAGCTCGCCCATATTTTCCGAGTTACGGGGCTCTGAAATTTTCAAATATTTTGAAATATCGAAATGGGTATCGTTCAAAAGCTTTCCGGGAGATCTTCAAGGAAATGCTAAAATTTTTTGAAAATTTTATATATACAGCATCAAGTTTTTTTATTTTTTAATTCACTGTACGCCAGTATATTATTTTTTGATTGGACTTACTTTACTTAACTAGATTTACATAGATGGTGAAGGATATATTAGATTCGGCATAGCCGAATATAGCATTCTTATTTGTTTTTTATTTATTTTTTCGCAATTTTTTTTATTTTCTGTTTCCTGATGATGCCACCCAACGTTATGGAGAAATAAAAAAATAATCACATTTTTATTTAAAAACTGACCTAGTGCTTAAAAAATTAGAAAAGAAAATTTATTATGAAGGTCAGAAAAAAACAATTATATTTATTTAATGATAATAATAATTAAAAAAAACTGCTTTTTTCCTATTGTGGCTGATTAAATAATTATCCCAACGTTAATGATACATCTCTTTCAAATAAAGAGAATAATAATAAACGTCGATGTGTGTTAGAAACGTTATTAAATAATTTGTTATTTAAATAAATTGGTTTAGTGTAGAAATATGTTGTCATGATGTATACCCTTTTACAAGTCAGAATAAGCTTGATTACAATCACTTACTAATACATGCAAGAATATATTATTATTGAATTATTGTAAACAAATTTTTAAAACTTCTCTAACCCCGTAAATATTGGAGAAAAATGCTTTCATTTTGAAAATCTAATTTAAACTTCAAGAACTCTATAAAGTATTTTACATGTAACGAGACGAGTACGTTTAAAGTAATTGTCCCAACCTTTCCGCAGGAACCTAAATACTTCAGAAAAATATAATTTGCTTTTTAAATACTGTCTGATGAGAAAAGTCTTTGTCCTGTAAAGTATTTTAATAATCTAAAGCTACTTGTTCATTTTCCATTGAAATCTTTTAGTCTTACCTTAAAATTAATACCAAAGAAAAATGAAAAAGCACTAAAAAATATGTTGTCTGCATTGCAAATTAATCCTGCTTTTAAAATCTTGATTGCATTGGATTTTAAATCAAGTCATTTATAATTCTCTTTTTGAAAACATATTCCTTCCGTGCATTTATTTTCAAATGCATTTATTTATATTTGGCCTGTGAGTTTCTTTCACTTTGCTTTCCTTATTGCAGTAAAAATGAAATTATCAAATGACTATATGGAAATTGTTCAATCCTATCATGACAAAATTTAACACTTTGTTTATCTTCTTTGATTTCACTTCGAAATACTTTCGATAAAAATGACATAAAGGCGACAATTCATGAGAGGGTAAGAGAGAAGAATTTTTTTTCTTAAGGCTCAAGGCATTTAAATAAACACACGCTGAGCACAATGTACAGAGAAATCAACAAATGTTATTTCCTCTTACCGCTTTAAAGTCGCACATTTCCTGAATTATTTATATACTCACACACACACACACACACTTACATCCATTACACACTTAGTGCTTAAGTGCAAGGGGCAAAATGAAAAGGGTGTTCACTTAGAAATTCAACTGGTATGAATGCATATTGCATGTAGTTTTGATGACACACACACATACAAATGTTAAGTGTCGTAAAGTATAAACTTTATTTAAACATACACTTGCATATTAATAACGGCACATACATATTTAATTCGTATAAAATTACTGTTCTTGTGGTTGTGATTCTCCAAAGTCTACAACAACCGCATTTCACATTTCCGTTATCTTTTACGGAAATGGTAGTAACGCATTTCATTTTCTTTACAAGAACAAGAAGTTGACTATTTTTTTAACCGAAGAAACTTAGAAACTGAAACAGATTTGAACAGATAAAAAAAATAAGTGCAACTTTAAAAGGGTAATTTAAAATGATGTGGAAAATATTTTAAAATATTACATCATTAAGAACCGCTGAAAAAATTGTGAATACTATTTTAATTTTTAATTTGTTTCCCAATCAGAATATCCGCTGCGGATATTATAAATTACTTTTTTCGGCTAAGGATCCTTTTTTCAAACCCTTTACCACGAAAAGTGCAAGAAGGGTATATAAAAGTTTGTCATTTCGTTTTTAATTTCTACAATATCCATTTATATAAAGAATATAAATTATATATATATTCTGATTTCTTATGCACATCGAAGTCGATTGAGCAATGTCCGTCAGTCCGTCTGTGTTAAAGTAAAAATAGAGTTTGCCGAGGCACTAGATCTGCTTGAAAAAAATAAATATATTATTCGACCACACATAGTATCGAAAGAGGTGCTGTTGGAAATCAATATGATCGGTCCACGTTCTTCGAGGCAGCAGGCTAAACACCACGCTTACCTCTTAATTTTTTCATGTCATTTGGAACAGTGAAGTAACTCCAATAAAAAAATAAATAAATGGGGCAATAGAGAATTAAAAAATAAGAAAAAAATACCATGTGAAAAAATTAGCGCTCGCCCATATTTTCCGAGTTACGAGGCTCTAAAATTTTCAAATTTTTTAAAACATCAAGCGTTTAAAGAAATCTTTAAGGAAATTCTAAAATTTATTAAAAATGCTTAACCAATTAAGAGCCGATGGCATTTTTATAAAAATTATATATATAGTGAAGGGTATATAAAATTCTTCATAGCCGAATATAGCACTCTTACATGTTTTTAATTTAGTTCCTAAAAATTAAAAAACAAAATTATTTACAAATGTATGCGGACGTTTTCCAAAGAAAACACGAACAATTAGACACAAGCATGAAATGCAGCATTTTCTGGATCATCACATCCTTCATCATTCTTCGCAACTATCTATGTCAGGTGAGTTGTAAATATTATCTATTTAACCATAATCTTTTAATTAATTTGGTAAGACGAAGTTCACATACAACCTTGTCGTTCGCTCTGTTACTCGTCTTGTACATTTTTTTAAAATTAGATTTTTATTCTGTCAATTTCATATTTAAATGAAAAATATATATAAAATTTTCTAAATAAATATTTAATTGAATCAATTATTTAATCTAAAAAGAAGTGAACAAATTTCTAATTAAATAAGTAATTGTACCAATTAAATATTTAATTAAATTTCTATCTGGAAATAAGTCAAACTATATTTTATACCGTAATCTCTCCAAATGATAACAATAACTACAACATGTCGCATAGAACAAATGTGCGTACTGAGGAGAATATCGCCGCTGTTAACAAAATTAACTTGAAAGCTTCTGCGATTTTTGTGTTCAGTGATGGGCCCTATTTTGGCTTGAATTCCCAACAGACCCTTCAAGTTTCATACCCTTACTTTACCGTATTTTTTCAAAAATAGAGCCGATGTTTAAATTATGGTTGATAAAAATTGTTATTTTACAACGAGCCATAATTTTTTGCTTAAAAATACTAACGACATTATTCCGAACAAGATGTGGCCTTCGAAGTCGTCCGATTTGCCATCTCTCGATTATGTCTTAATTTTTCGTTCTACTGGGATTAAAAATTATTCATTATATACAATAATTTAGACATTGTACCCAGTTTCGTCCTAAAAATGTGTGATATAATAATTAATTTGTCTAACACCCCTTTTCGAAAACCCTTGTTCTCACATTTACAAGTCTATATTTTTTCTTTGTTCAAGAGCCAAGAGGCTGAGTTTGTAGCGAAAAATGTATCCTAAGGCAAAAAGTGGTTTCTTTTCTGTCAAACCTCAAATATTTGTCAAGCCGGTACTGCAACATCAACATAAAAAAGTTTTACTTTTATTCTTGGTAGACAGACATATTTAGAAATGCATTCAGTATAAATGAGAAGATTTCTTTACTTTTTCATAACAATATTATCGCAAAACAAGCAAAAAGAATCGTTAGACATGTTGTATATGCAGGCATATAGTTGAGTGTGTGTGTTCATTCTCTAGATAACTTGTATAGAATTTAGTTAATGGAATGATGCGTCATTTATTTTATTTTTATTATTTATACTTACATTTAAATAAGAAAATTCTTTTCTTACTTGCTTGCAAAAAAAAGTCAATTCTTAGGAGAATTAACTTTAATAAAATGTTAAAAATATAAACTTGACATCTGCTTTTAAATTTTATACAATTAATTATTTGCTTGATTTAAATACATACGGATTTAAGATATTCACATATAATGAATAATTTATATACCAATTAAAAAAATTATATTTATTTTTTATTTATTTATTTTTTTAATTTGTTAATAATCGGAAAATATAAATACTAAAATAGGAGATTTTATTTTTTTAAGTGATTCCTTGAGGAAAACAACACGAAACTAACGGCCAAATATTCCACTTCAATTTGGCTTTTTTTCTTACACAATATATTATTTTATTATTTTTTATGAAAGTTTCGGGAGTTTTTATTTTAAACCGACGTCAAAAAAGAAGGAGGTTATCAATTCGTCTACATGTAGCTTTTTTAATGTTTGTGCCAGCCTAACTAAGTCATTTCTGAACGGGTTTTTAAATTTTTCTTTATTTGAAAGGTTGTGCTTACAGATTGGTGCCTGGTGCCGTGTTAAAAACAGTTGATAATTCCAAAAATTAAAAGGTGTCCCCATACAACATACATGCTTTTGATGTTTATTATAAACCGTAAGGGGCACCACTTTAAAATTAATAAAACTGAGCGTCAAAGTAATGCAGAAATATATCTAAAATTTAAAGGGGCGTATCTTTTGAACTGGTTTAAACAAACGCTTAAAATTAATCAGAATGTCGTTTACAATGATCGTTATAATAACAAGTATAAACATTTAAAATTATAAATTAAAAGGTGTCCCAATAGTTCATTAATTTTAATGTACATATATGGCTATAATTTTGAACAGTTGTATACAGACTGTTGAAGTCTAAAACGAATCTATATTGCTTAGCTTTAAAAATAAGTATAAAATTAGGATTTGGAAATTAAAGGGTGACTCAATAGTTGATGTAATTTGATGTTTGACCAAATTGTTGAACCGTTATAGATAGACAGCTAAAATTTAAAAGAAACCCGTACTGCTATGTCTGCTTTAACTAAAAGTATACAATTTGCATGTGGAAATTAAAGGGTGCTCCTATAGTTAATGTATATGGCCAGACTGTTAAAAAGGTGTAGACACACGATTGAAATTTATAGAGAAATTCTATTGTATAACAGCAAGTATAAAATTTGGATTTTGTAATTGAAGAGTGTCAAAATAGTTAGAGTAATTAGATGAAATGGAAATTTACAAGAACCTGTATTGCTAAGTCCACTATAACAACAAGTTTAAAATTTGAATGCAGAAATTAAAGGGTGTACCCACAATTGATGTAATTTGACCTATATGGGCCCATCGCTTGAACCGTTATATACAGACACTTTAAAATTATACAGAAATTTACAAAGTCCGCTATTACAACAAGTTTAAAATTCGGATTTGGAAATTAATGGGTGGCCAAACTTTTAAAAAATTAAATAAGTCATTTGTTATTTTTTTTAATTTTTATTTTTTTTTGCCAGATATATTATTTTTTACTTGAGTCATTTTACATAATTAAAAAAGGCCCAAAAAGTATTATTTTTTAAAATAAAATGAAAATTGTGTAAAAAAAACTCTCAGAATATCATTTATAACAATCAGGATAGTTTCTTTGCTAAGAGCACCTAACTGTCAAAACATGATTAATTATGATTTGAAATCTTGCTGGAGCTATAAGCTAAAGAAAAAAAACAAAGAATTTATCTGGTAAAGGTACTTATATCCTGGTACAGTTGGTAACCGTCTTTTATATTATTTTGCAAGTATAGGGAAATGCCGGAGTTTTAATTAAAAATAAAAATTAATACCTAATAAATGCATGTGAACTTACGCACAACTTAACTTTTTCATTTTGTTATAGTATTGAAGTATATTGACTAATAATAAATTAAAATTAAACGAAAAGAACCATACTTTCTTCACAGCAATCAGTTTAATACAGTAAATGCATTTGCAGTAAGAAAAAAATAAAGTTGCTAAACCGACGGTTAGCACAAAGCAAGAACAAATATTTGTGACGATTAAGAAAGATAATGACGAAAGAAACTCTGGGTTGTATATAGACTTCATCTAACCAAATTAAAATTCACTTTTTATATAGATTGCCCGTGTTATTATTTATTAAACTAATTGATTAAACAGATAATGTATATAATCTAAACAACCTCAGGTAGATAGAGGAGAGAAAATGTTGATGACAGCTATCTAATTTTTTCTGTTCTTTTTAAGAAATTAAAACAAAAATTTGTCAATAACTTTTAAAATATATTTTATAACTTTTTGAGATAACCAAATGTGTGCTTCTCCTTCAGTTCATGGTGACAGCTGCCAGATAGTTTATTTTCTCTTTAGAAACCCCAAAAAATCTAGGTTAGTTTTATATGATATTTTTATTTTTTACAATTTTTCATACTTTTTCTTCTTGCCCCATATGGATTCGTTCACTCTTGTGCATTTAGCGCTGTTTAACATTTCTGTAGTGGAAACTTTTAAAAGCTTAATACGGTACAGTACCGTTATCGATTGTTTAAAAAATTCCTCGACGAAATCGAAAGTATTTGAAAACATAACGATGACTTATTTCAAATGTTCATCTACACTCACGTAATGAAAAAATTATCGCCGCTGTAAATGAAAGAGTGAACAAGAAGATCCATATTTATCGATTCCTCGTCGGTCACAGAGGGCACTGTTCGTCCAGTGCGTGGTCAATTTAATACAAAGATCTAGACATAACCCCATACAAGATCAAGCCGGTGCAGAAATTAAAGCTACAAGACCATCAATATGCCGATTTGCCTATTGGTCTCTATACTGATTCTATGTTTTATCAAAAATGTAAAAACTTCACTTCTCTAAATTAAAAAAGATGTTTTTGACTATCACGCTTACATTTCACTTTAAATTAAAACAATGACAAAGTCAACTGGAATATTTGCACAGCAAACAAAAGCTGCTAAAGGATTTTAAATCAAAGATGTTTTTCTTCTCCTCGCCATTGTTTTTACAAGCGCATGTAATAGATTTAGAGAAAAAGCAATATTTAGTTTTCATTGACAAAAGGAAACCATACAATTCAAGGAATACTTGTATTGATGTTTTAGCATTTCCTTTTCAAACACTTTCTTCTTTTTCTTTTGATTTTTTTTTTTAGTATACAGATCAAGATAAATTGAAAATGTACTCAAATGAAATGAAGAAAAGTGACTTGAAAGTAAGAAAAAATATCTAAAGCAAAGTTATTCTACTGCATGCATAACACTTGAAATTTTTTATATCAACAGTACACAAATGCATTGTCTTTACTTAAACTTAACATTACACTTACCACTGTCACTGCCGCCAGCACTTAACAATAACTTTTTAAGAACAAAATTGAGCGTTTGTGAGTTCAACGGATACATTTGCAATTTATATTTGTATAACATCGTTGGAAAGTGAAAATTTCAAATGCATTATTTTAAAAAAACACGAAAATTACTTTTATTTAAATTTGTAGTTACTGCGCCTTTCAATTGTAGAATGCAACTCATTAAAATTCTTTAATATCGAAATTAATAAATATTTGTGTGGTTCCACTTTCAGTATTAATTTTTTTGTTTATTTTTTCATTTCTCTGTCACAAGGAAAAGCGAAAATACGAGTATTATAAAATATTTTATCTAACAATTTATCTAACTTTTAGTTTATTTCCAACGCTTTAACAAACTCAATAATCATTTTTTTATATTGTTCTTTAAAACGCTAATATTTCAAAAACTTTATCATCATCGTTATCATGATTTCTGAGCTTGTTTGTACCTTGAATAAATCAGTCAAGTTAAGTTAAAATCATATTTTTTCTTTCTTACTTTTCATAAAAAATGCTTTAAGTCTTGACAAGACATATCAAGAAAAAAAAGAAAAGAATAAATAACCTGCAAGGGGTGTAACTAAAGATACACAAGACAAACGTTTTAAAAATGCAAATTTTAAGTTGATGCTACTTTTGTTTTTCTTACAATAAAAAACTTTTGCATAAAAAACAGCAACATCATCAAAGATTTTGCCTGCAACATTATGATGTGTAAACAAACTTATGATATTTTGTGCAACTTCACCTAAATACACACACATGTACATACAAGCACACAAAAAGTATAAGTTGTAAAACATTTTTCTATTTCTCAGTCATACACTTACATCAACTTAGAGAAAATAAACGCATTTATATGATAATAAACAAGAAAAATTATTCTTATTAACTTGTACAAAAGCAAGAACAAGACATACCTACACTGAACCAAAAATTGACTTAAAATGAAACTAAGGAACTTTCTGGTTAATTCAACACACTATTTTTGTAAAAAAATTATAACTTTTGAAAATTAGTTTTATTAAAGAAATTTTTTCAGTATGTTTTTCAATTTCCCTTGCGATATAAGGAGGTTTTCATCAAACTCTTTTTTGCCATTGATATGTGGATAGTTACAAAGAATGCTAATGACAGCTGTAACCATTCCGAAAATGCTACATTATATTCTTCTGGAGTTTAATTTTTCCTGCTTTTTTCAATAACGTGCCCAAAATTTGGTAACTAATTTTTCTTTCCAAATAAACATTTTATTTATTTATTTATTCATTATTAAAGCTAATCGAGATCTTGGGGTCATATATAATTAACTATTCAACGATTCATAATTTCATCATGAAATAGCATACATAATTATACATTATTTAATCATACATAGACATAGTGCGAAACAGAACGCTTAAACTTAAAAGCGACCTCTATTGCTAAGACCGCTTTATCAACAAGTTTCTAGTTTGAATTTAGACCTTAAAGGGTGTTTTCAATTTGACCTATATCGCCGTATCTTTTAAACTGTTATATACGAGGCTGCTATATATATTTCTGGCCTGGCAACACTGTGTGCTGCCAAGTGCAATCTGACATTTCCATTGGAAAGTTTGTCATTTTTAAGCATAATCGTACTCAAAACGTTTTGACGTACGACCATTATTTGTGTTGTTTACAGTGACTTGAAAAATTTATATAGAAAAAAATGGAATTAACTCGTGAACATTTTCGTGCCATTATTTTTCGCAACTTTAGACGTGGATTATCACGACAATAGTGCATTGATGAACTTAAATCTTTGTATGGCGATGATGCACCATCCTATAGCACTGTGAAAAATTGGTATAATGAATTTAATCGTGGCCGAAGCTCGCTCAAAGACGAATTCCGTGATGGTAGTCCAAAACGGCTGTTGTGCCAGAGAACATTGATGCCGTGCGTGAACTCATAATGCAAGATCGACATGAGACATACCGAGAGATAAAGACATCCTTGGACATTTCTTCCACTAGCATACATTCGATACTGCATGAACACCTGGCCGTAAAAAAGGTTTGTTCTCGTTGGATCCCGCACAATTTGAAAGTCGCTCAAAAAAAGGTTCTTGTCGATTGATGCAAAGAAATGTTGCAAAAATACAATTGCGGTGCCTCAAAAGACGTTTATAAGATCGTCACAGGTGACGAATCATGGATCTATACGTAAGAGCCCGAAACGAAACAACAATCGACCGTGTGGATCTTCAAAGACGAGCAAAATCCAACGAAAGTTGTTCGTGGAAGAAGCACTTCGAAGCAAATGGTCGCCTGTTTCTTCGGCAAAACTGGTCATGTGGCGACTGTTCCGCTTGAGCAACGTAGGACGGTCACTTCTGAGTGGCACACTACAATTTGTTTGCCTTAAGTCATCGGATAAATTCGAAAAACCAACAAGAGAAGACGAATCATTGTTCACCATGACAATGCGAGCTCTCACACATCGGCTCAAACCAGAGCGTTTTTGACCGGCCAAAACGTCGAATTAATGGGTCATCCGCCGTACAGCCCTGACTTGGCACCTAATGACTTCTTCTTGTTTCCGCACATCAAGAAAAAATGCGTGTTTAACGATATTCGTCGCCAGAAGAAGCTGTTAAAGTGTTCAAAAACCATGTTTTAGAGGTGTCTCAATCGGAGTGAAAAAAATGTTTCGACAACTGGTTTGAGCGCATGCAAAAGTGTATAAATCATGCTGGAGAATACTTTCAAACACAATAAAACCATTTTTGATTATAAATATTCGCATTTTCACTATAAGGCCAGAAATATATAGAGCAGCCCTCGTACACTTTAAAATTAGACAGAATATAGTGGATATTTTTGTTTTATATTTAAAGGGTTTTACAATAGTTGATGTTATCTGATGTGTATGGTCAAACTGTTGAACCGGTATAGACAAAAAACCTTATTGCTAAGTCTACTACAACAACAAGTAATTAATTTCAATTGGGAAATTAAAGGGTGGCCCTATAATTGCTCTGATTTGATGTTTATTGCTAAACCGTTAAACAGTTAAACAAGTATAAAGTTTGGAGATGAAATATAAAGGTGTTTTAATATTAAATAAAATTTGATGTATGTGGCAATACTTTTGAGTCGGCCACATGATGAAATCTGTTTCGAAGTCAGTTTTTTTTCGCAAAAATTATGTTATTGTATATTTTAAATAGTTGGACTTTTAATAATTAAAAAAATTGCTAGTTGGACGCATGCACGAATGTTTCCGTGTAATTTATGGGTTTTTTTTAATTTAAAATATTGTATTTGTGGCTAAAATATTAAAATGTCTGTCTTTTATAGTTTAATAACTTAGACAAAATATGTCAAAACTTGTGTTCTAAAGGAACGCACTTTAGAATTCTTATTTTCGTTATTATAAGTTTTGTTATAGAAGATAAAAACTCTGTGTAAGTTTGAAGCATCTGCCTAGAAGACCGTATAATATCACAACCTCTTTGGAAACACCATTTCATTTTTAAATTTATTGTTCAGACATAATCTAAAGACATATACGTCAAAATCACATCACTAATAAAACACCCTTCAGTTTTTGGTATTATTTTTAATTACTTATACTGTTTCCTAAGCGGATATACAAATACTAAAACTTTTAATGTCTAGTCCTATACGTAAAAATCACGTCACTATTGGAGAACCAAAGAATTTAAAATTTAAGTATTTTTACTTGGTGCTGTAGCAGACTTAGCTTTACGTACAATGTGCAAACTTGATATGTGTGCTTCAAAATTTAAAAAAAAAAAGAATATTTTTATGAAGAGCCCATCTCTTTTGGAACACACTTTAATTTTTTGTTATATAAGTTACGTTTTTCCCTTTTTGGTAACAAACGTACGGATTCTTTTGATTGCAAATACCACTGTGGCTCATTATAAATTCTAACTTTATGGCTTTCTCTTCTGGCTATACTGCTTGATCCTACCGGTCTTGTGAACCCTTGGTCTCTTATTTACTACTCATAAACAAGCATTATTACTGCAAACGCAGACATCCACGCTACACTACTGTGTTACTCCGGCGAGACACGAACTACTCGATGCCTTGTTTAGTAACCTTAACCATTCACAGACATCTCCACTACTCTTTTTATACAAGCCAGTCATCTCCTTTAATCCAGTAGCCACAACACACGTCTGTCATATGCTGTTACACTTCCCTGCGCTAACCGCTATCCTTTGTACTTTTTATTATAGAGGGCTTCTTGACAATTATCTGTTACTCTTATATAAAATTGGACGTCTTAACTAAATTATCTGCCATGGCTTTACACAATAATTGTCTTTTGCCTCTCGGGAGGTTTGTACTGCTGCTTCTTCTTATAACAATTATTATTTTTCGTTGCAATCATGTCCGAAGGCGGTATCGAACCCAGGACCTCCTGTTTTGCAGAACGCACCTCTATCAACGCAGCCATTGAGGCTGCTCAGCTTTTGTTGGCTAATTGTGGTATTATTCTATACACACACCATTAGTTGAATTAAATTATTCACCACGCTCATACGGATAACAACAACAACAGGGGTTGCCAGATCTTATATTCGTAACAATAGGTTTAGAGACATTTAGACAGGCAGACATGTTAGTGAAATGAATAGGGGGACGTTTTACCCATCGGGTGCGGAACCCTAATAGTATAGAATAAACATAAAACGATTGCTATCTGGAACGTTATTCAAAATCGGGCTATGACACAGGAACAGACGGACAAACATTGTAGCGATAACAATAGAGTTACGAAAACCTAAAAAATTAAATATTTAATTAAATATATTTTTTTAAAAGTATATTTATTTATTATAAAACCTGTGAAAAAAGTATAAATTTGAACAATAAATTTTGTATTCATTCGTGTTAATTTGCAAAACAATGCCGGCAGCTATTTATTTAATTGCTGGTGTCATAAATAAATTTAATAAACCACAAAACAACATAAAATTAAGTTTCGATTTTTTGTTTAAGAATGGAGTTGGTTCAAATACTAATCTTGGTTATTTTCACCACCCACAGAGAACAACAGGGGTGTGTATTAAAATGCGGTCAGATTAGTCAAATATTTGAACAAAAAACCTACCGCTATTTTTACAAATATTTAGGATGTATCAATACGACTGACGATATACATAACAAATGTGATATCATACCTTTTATATCGACTAGGATCTTATATTTCTGAAAAAGTGTTTAAGAAGGACGAAAATATTATTCCATAATTTAGTGCTTACGTCCTTTTGGCCAAATATTTTACTTATCTGACCGCACTTTTAGTGTTTTACGTGAGTTAATCGTTTAATGAATAAAATGTAAATGAAAAGCGCTTACGTGTTTATGCGTGTGTGTGTGTTCATTAGTGTGCCTTAGGATGAATAAAACTTAATTGTTTTTTGTTTCTAATTAAATTTTTTGTTTTAATGTTGTATTGTAATAAAAACCATTAACAATAAATAAAATGAATTAAACAATTATTTTGTGTTTTCTGCTAAACACAGACATAAACGTGCGTGTGTTAAGGAATATAAAAATACGTAAAAGGAATATCCAAACAATAACACTTAAGAATTGATGTCAATATATTAAAGTGTTTTAACTATGTTAAAGGAATTACTCGTAATTTGAAAAAAAAATTTAATTAAACGAGTTTGAAATATTGAGTTATGGTCAGCATTTTTCTAAAATAATTTTCAAAATTTTTACGCTTTTCCTTCGTTTTTTTTTTAAAATTTCTTATAAAATCTTAGCTTGTCTTTAAAGTAAATATCTCGAAGTGCTTTCTTTAATTCATGTTACAATTTTAACTAGAGTCTTCTTATTTGATTGAGACTATTAAAATTAATTTTATTGTTAATTAAAAATACTTAAGTGTTTTCGTGAATGCCAAAATCATTTAACAACTTAATTTGTAAAATTTATATGCAAGGTCATAAAATTCAATTAAAATGCTGTACGAGTAAGAAAATAAACAAAAAATACTCTGAAACATTTCAGAATTTAATCAAGGGTTGTTAAAAAATTAAATTACTTTTGCTTCAGTCGGATACAAATAAATTTAATATGAAAAACACAAAGCATTTTTAATTTCTTCTCACTTCTAACGCGTCTATGTTTGTTTATGGTGCAAGTGTGAGTTTCTAGTAGCAGTAAGTGTAAATTTATGCTGATTGACTATTAAAGCATGTAAAAGCATTTAACAGGATCTACTTTATTCTTTGTTATATACTAATTGTATTTGATTTCAACATTCGTAGGATGTTTGAGAAATATATATTTTTCTTTGAAATTATAAAAAATTTCATTTAATAGAAACCAAGTTATTAACCAGAAAATAAATTATATAGAATAATTCGGGTCGAAGACGTTTTTGTGCTAGCACCTTAACTTTAAATCTTTTAGTTACACTAATTGTATTAGGTAATTAAATTATAATAAAATAAATGAAACAAAAAACATTTAATAATTTTTCTTATTATATTTATAGTTCACATTTCCCTAGATTGTTCAGCATTTTTGAGGAATGTCCTTGTTAAAGTCTTATATTTTAGAAAATTAAATTTGTGTTAGAAAAGACTAACATAACTGAGTTTCACTAATAAATGCATGTTTTTCGGCATCATTATAATTTTTTTATTGTTTCAACACATAATTTTCTTGTTCTGAACACAAAGACCTAAACTCAAACACATTAGGGATAATGATAAAAACAAAAAATTCTAAGAAAAATTCGAAAACATTAACTTTATTGCTTTCAAGGAAAGGCACAATGTTCTAACTTTATACTACTAGCAATAAACCAGTTTAGTCTTAAAAAAATTCAAGCAAAAAAAACTAAAAAAATTATAAACAATAACAACAAAAAAATAAAAAAAAAATTTTTTATAAAAAAAAAAAAAAAAAAAAAATGATTTACAAAAAACAGGTCTTCGTATTCGTAGACTTGATTATATTTTAATTAAAGAAGACTGACTATTCTCAGTTCTCACAAGGGGAGTTATTACAAGGTTCGACTTCAACAACATTATACATGTTGTATATTCTTCTACTTGTATTAGCAGCTTAAAAAGCTTTTATTTTTTTTTTATTTTAAGGTACACCTAACCATCATACTTTATAACACATAACTTTGCTTTGTTTTCAGAAAATATCGCTTGTTCAAGCATTCATTAGTAGAAAAAATATTTAGGGTGAATTCCAAAACGTCAAAACACATTGCGGTGATGCGGTTTTGCTACTGTTTTAATACAAAGTAACCAACTATGTTGTTTACTTTGTAAAAAATAACTTTGCAAATTTTTTACATTTAGAAACACTTTTTGCAATTAGTTTTTTTTCAAGATGGCGATAACAACAATTAAAACTATAATCTTAAAAACCTTGATGGAATTATTGGGCGAAACACCTCAAAGCAATTATAAAATTGTACAATAATACATAAAAAGTCCGATTCAATGGTTTTAATTTCCCGGAGCACCTTCTCGCATAAAACAATTATTTTCTTTTTTTAGAGGCAAAATCACTTTCATTTTGCAATCGTGTTGTTAACAACAACTGCTTCCACTCAAAAGTCCACTTTTTGTCCCTGAAGATATAAATAAATTCTGTTTAAATAATAATTAAATTTAAAAGAAAATTTTCTTACTTTTCTTCCGCCATGATTGATGTGTTTGTAATTTATTTTGCACAAAATATCAAGAAAGCAGTAACAAAATTAGTGATACACAGTTTGTTTTTGTTTGCGTATCAATAACTTTTATTATAAATTTAGGAATGCGTAACATTGTAAATGTTTAAATGGTTGCGTTTAGGAATGTATGACTTTGTTAAGTTGCATTGCAAATGACGTTTTGGAACTCGCCCTTAATTTGATGCATGGGACATAAAGTACATTTGACAGGAATTTTGAATTCCAGATCTTACCAATTGCAGGAATAACGTCCCCGTTGCCAACCCGAATACTTACTAGAGTCTTAAACACAACATAGTTTTTAAACCACTGTCTCTTACAAGGCCATATGACCGATAGCGCCATAATCAGCAAACCAAGAATCTTCTTCAGAAGTAGTAACAAATAAATGTTCACTACTTAAAGCTTCGCCACTGGCTTATGGTTTTAATTTGGACAGTCACTCTTCCATTGGCTGAATTTTTTACTAATGAAGCATTTACCTCTAGGACTCTTATTACTCTGAGTCTGTTGCTTGTTGTTCTTTTTATAAAGCTTGGCAACAGCCTTATGTCTACCGTACAAAATCTAAATGTTAAATTTTTTAATGTTCTCTGTTTTTTATCTCTATGCAGCAAGGTCATCAAAATTTGTGTTAACAACATGTCATTTATTATCTTTTCACCGAGATCCCCCAACTGAATGGCTAACTTATGTAACTTAGAAATTTGAAAAGATATATTAAATTAAGGGTCCTGATACGAAAATAATTGTGGCTGTACTAAATGATATTTTTGGCTTCCGTTCATTTACGTTTTCAAGAACAGACCACATATCAATTTATAATATGCAGCATCGGGTTTGCAGCCATAGACACGGCCAACATTCTTTGACTTCTTGCATGCACGGAAATCAGTTTTAATTATTTTCACGATGTCTTATTCAGGCTTTTTTCTTACTCCATCTACTATATCCCAAAACTTACTAGCGCGTAGTACCAACTTTACTTGGAATTTCCACCTTCTAGCTTAGATATCCTGAATTCCTCTATTTGTAACAGAAATAAGCTGCGACTTAACAATTTTAAAAATTAGCAATGTAGACTTTTGTTAAGTTAAGGATCTGGGCCCATAAGCTGTTAGCAGAAAAATAAGTTCGAATTCGAAAATTTTTATTTTCAATTTGATTAAAAAATGCATATTTTAAAATTATTTTAATTATAAATATAATAACTGTTTAAAGAACAAGTTGAAGAACAAATATTGCTACTTTTTGATCTGAAATATGCAGATAAACATGCAGATAAGTTCAAACATTCCGCTAGAATAATCCATAGAAATTTGCAGTTGGTCCATGCATGGAACTGAAGTCTTCGCGAATAAGTCCGGCTTGTACTCCTTACTTTTCTCAATCTTGAGTTCTTCACATAAGGTATTTTTTCCCATACAAAAATTTAATTTAAAAAAAAAAAAAGACTTTAAAAAATACTTAGGTGTTTTTTATCGAATAGTTTTTAGCAAAAGGAAAAATTTCTCCAAAAAAATGTTATTATTTCAAAATTCGCGATTGATTTTTAAAAAAAACATAGAAAAGGGAATTATTTCACATAAAGTGAATTTACAAAAAATAAAAATCATTTCGCAAAAACTGTTTAATAGAATATCGGTTTTGTAAGCCAAATATTTATTTTATACAAGTATCGTTTTTAAAACAGGAATTTTTTCTTCAAGAGTTATACATTTTTCGCATACCGTTTTTTACAAACTAAAAAAAAAATAATAATAAATAATTCGCTTAAGAAATTAATTATAAAAAAATATTTTTATAAAGGAAGAGTTTTTCAAAACGCTAATTTTATTTTTTTTACAAATAAATTAATGTTTTACAAATAATTTTCTACGAGGGCTGCTATTTATATTTCTGGCCTGGCAACACTGAGTGCTGCCAAGTGCAATCTGACATTTCCATTGGAAAGTTTGTCATTTTTAAGCATAATCGTACTCAAAACGTTTTGACGTACGACCATTATTTGTGTTGTTTACAGTGACTTGAAAAAATTAATATAGAAAAAAATGGAATTAACTCGTGAACATTTTCGTACCATAATTTTTTACAAATTTCGACGTGGATTATCACGACAATAGTCCATTGATGAACTTAAATCTATAGCACTTTGAAAAATTGGTATAATGAATTTAATCGTGTCCGAAGCTCGCTCAAAGAGAAATTCCGTAAAGGTCGTCTAAAAACGGCTGTTGTGCCAGAGAACATTGATGCCGTGCGTGAACTCATAATGCAAGATCGAGATGCGACATACCGAGAGATAGAGACATCCTTGGACATTTCTTCCATTAGCATACATTCGATACTGCATGAACACCTGGCCGTAAAAAAGGTTTGTTCTCGTTGGATCCCGCACAATTTGAAAGTCGCTCAAAAAAAGGTTCGTGTCGATTGGAGAAAAGAAATGTTGCAAAAATACGATTGCGGTGCTTCAAAAGACGTTTATAAGATCGTCACAGGTGATCATGGATCATGGATCTATGCGTATGAGCCCGAAACGAAACAACAATCGACCGTGTAGGTCTTCAAAGACGAGCAAAATCCAACGAAAGTTGTTCGTGGTAGAAGCACTTCGAAGCAAATGGTCGCCTGTTTCTTCGGCAAAACTGGTCATGTGGCAACTGTTCCGCTTGAGCAACGTAGGACGGTCACTTCTGAGTGGTACACTACAATTTGTTTGCCTGAAGTCATCGAAGAAATTCGAAAAACCAACAAGAGAAGAAGAATCATTGTTCACCATGACAATGCGAGCTCTCACACATCGGCTCAAACCAGAGCGTTTTTGACCGGCCAAAATGTCGAATTAATGGGTCATCCGCCGTATAGCCCTGACTTGGCACCTAATGACTTCTTCTTGTTTCCGCACATCAACAAAAAAATGCGTGGTCAACGATTTTCAACGCCAGAAGAAGCTGTTGAAGTGTTCAAAAACCATGTTTTAGAGGTGTCTCAAACGGAGTGGAAAAAGTGCTTCGACAACTGGTTTTAGCGCATGCAAAAGTGTAGAAATCATGCTGGAGAATACTTGGAAAAACAATAAAACCATTTTTAATTATAAATATTCGCATTTTCACTATTAGGCTAGAAATATATAGAGCAGCCCTCGTAAAAATAGATTTCAAGCAAAAATAAATTAATCCAGAAAATGCGGTACTACATTCTGCTAGAGTACTATTTTCTTAAAAAATTAACACATAAATTAGCAAATAAATTTTCCTTTTTAATATATTTAGAAACTAATATTATATTTAATAAAATAGCCAGCAAATTTAATATCTTAAAAACCTAAAATTATTATCTAAGCTTAAAAACTATGCCTCGTAAGACAGCATGCATGCATACATGCTCCCACATGTATGTATTTAGTTGTATAAGAACTTGATTGAAAACGTATAGAAATGGTATTTGATGGCATCTTAACCGTAACAGCTGTGGTTTAACACGCATTCTCTCTACTTAAGATATTTGGTTGCTTTAACCAAAACCGCATGAAATAAAAACAAGTAAAAGTGTTATATTAGGTTTTGCCGAATCTTATGTACTCTTCCCCATATATGTAAATCTAGTTTAGTGAAGTAACTCCAATTAAAAATACAAATATTTGGGTGACAGAGAATTAAAAAATAAAAAAATTAATTACTACGTATATAAAACTTTATATAAAGTTGTCATCTGCTCTTAATGGGTTAAGCATTTTTAAAAAATTTTAGTATTTCCTTAAAGATCTCTTCAAAAGCTTTAAAATAATACCCATATTGATATTAAAAAAAAAATATATAATTGCTGAAGCTCATAACTCGGAAAATATGGGCGAGCTCCAATTTTTCCAATTAATGTTTTGTTCGTAATGTGAAATTCTCTATCGCCCCATATATTTATTTTTTTGATAAGATTTACTTTATTGTTGCAAATAATACGGAAAAAATAGAGGTGGACATGATGTTTTGCCCGCTGCCTCGAAGAGCATGGACCGATCTTGCTGATTTCCAAAAGCACTTCCTTCCACACTATGTCTGATCTTTTGGCGTATTTAAATTTTCTCTAGCTGATAAAGTGCCTTGGCAAACTTGGTTTCAACACTAACACAGACGGACAGACAGGCAGACGGGCATCGCTCAATCGACTTCGCTATGCATAAGAAGTCAGAATAAATATACTTTATGGGGTCGGAAATAAATATTGTAAAAATTATAAACGGAATGACAAACTTAGTTATACCCTTTTTCAATCTTTTGTAGTGAAGGGCATAAAAAGCAAGTGATCACATACACGCACACGCACATACACACAAATATTCCCCCAATACGAAACTATTACACATTAGTAAATCTACAACTAATATTAAAATCCAACAAAATACATAAAGATAAAAAAGAATCATGTCAAAAACTCATTGCTAAATTTTAAGCTGTGGTATTTTTATGACTCCGTGACTTAATGATAAACAACAACAACAACAGCAACAACAAAAAAATAATACAAAAAACACACTTACGCTCGCACTCACTGAAAAAGTTAGAAAATTTTATGACTGCTTTGGTTGGAAATGAGAGAATTGCAAACATTTTATATGACAGTAAAATTAAATTGCACGTTCATTGATATACCCTACACACACGCACACAAACACTTTCACACGCAATATCTTTGGGTGTATGTGAATATCTTGTGAATGTGTTTAAGTTTTTTTTTTTTTTTTTTTTGTTTTTTTTGTTGCAAATGTAGATATTAAGTTTCTTTATCTCTCAAGCATTAGATTTATTGTTTGATTTTTAGTGGCATTAAGATTTAATTTTTGACATTTACTATGTATGTGTGGGTGTTTGTTTGAGTTGTTTTCAAATTGAAAGAAAAAAAAAACGATTTGCAATTATGTGTTTAACACGCACATCTTCTCCTTGCTCTCTCTCTCTCTCTCTCTCTCTCTCTGTTTCTACAACGCACCTTTTACTTGTGCTGTGTTATTTAAATACAAGTCCAATGTAAAAAAAGCTTTTGAATTAAAATTTAATTTTATTGCTTTTTCTGTAGAAAGTTGTATTCAGGTGTGTTGAATTTTAGTTAATTTTCTTAACAAGATTATGTTTGGGCTGCTTAATGGAAAATATTTCTCTTTAGTAAAGAATTGATTTAAGTGGAAAGTGAAAAAAATTTAAATTAATCAAAATAATGTCTAAAAATACGTTTCTAAATAAATTTTCGTTGAAAATAACACCTTTAATAATAGATGGCCCAAAAATTTAAAGTTGTTTTGTTGCCACCTATTCACCTAAACAGAACATTTGCTTTATGACGGACATTTTTGCATTGATTAACAATGTTTTAAAGTTGATCCTCCTTTTTTTAGAAAATCATAGAAACGCTTTAATTATTTTCAGTTAGATTTCTTTTAAAAAGTTTTTTTTTTACTGACAGGGGTCTATAATAACTCTTAAAAAATTATTTTAAATATAATTTTATTAAAATGAATCAGATATTAAAATTTAAATAATTCTTGCGAAAAAAAACCGACTTCAAAACAGATTTCATCTGTCTGCCTATAACAGCTTAAGTCTATGGCCACATAAATTAGGTTACATTAACTATTGGGACAAACTTATATCTCTAAACTTTATACTTTTTCAACTCTTCAATAGTTTGGCAATATACATCATATTGCAGCAACTATAGGGTCAGGCTTTAATTTCTAAATTCAAATTATATACTTGCTGTTATAGTAGATTTAGCAATCAGGTTCTGTGTAAATTTCAGCCGTCTATCTGTAACGGTTCAACAGTTTGCCCATATACATCAGATTATATCAACTATTTAATTTAAAATATAACATTTTTATACTTCTTATTATACCAAATAAAGTAGTGGACATTCTGTCTAAAATTAAGGTGTTTGTATACAACGATTCAAAAAATACGGCCACATAGAACAAATGACGTTAGTTGTGGAAACTCCCTTTACCTTCTAGATACAAATTATAAGCTTCTTGTTATAGCGGATTTAGCAAAACATGTCCCTTGTAAATTTCAGCTGTCTGTCTATAATGGTTCAAAAGTCCGGCCACATACACCATATTATATCAACTATTGGGACACCCGTTTATTTCCAAATCCAAATTTTATACTTGTTGTTATAGAGGAGTTATTGATGCAGGTTCTTTGTAAATTTCAATCGTCTGTCTGTTTAAAAGTATGGCCATATACCAAATTAAATGTACTATTGGTGCACCCTTTAATTTATAATTTTAAATATTAAAACTTGTTACTTGTTGTTGTAGCGGCCATAGCAATCGACATTGCGTCAAATTTACAAGCGCTTGTCTATAACGGTTCAAAGGATAGGTCTATATAAGTAAATCTACAGTAATTATGGGACACCCTTTAATTTCTAAATTCAAATTATAAACTCGTTAATAAAGCTGACCAAGAAATGCAGGTCCCTTTTAAGTTTCAGCGTTCTGTCTATAACGGTTCAAAAGTTTGGTCTATACACAAAATTACATTAACTATTGGAACACCCTTTAACTTCTAAATCCATATTTTAAACTTATTGCTATGGCGGACTTACCAATACAGGTTCGTTGTAAGTTCTAAGCGTCTGTCTATAACTGTTAAAAAGTATGGCAATATACAGCAAATTTATTGAACTATCGGCGCACCCTTGAACTTATAATTTGTAATATTAATACTTGTTACTGTAGCGGCCATAGCAATCGACAATCTGTCCAATTCGCAAGCGTTTGTCTAAGACGGTTCAAAAGATAGGCTTATATAAGTAATTCTTCATCAATTATGGGACACCCTTTAATTTCTAAATTCAAATTATAAACTCGTTGATATAGCGGATTTAGCAATATAGGTCCCTTTTAAGTTTCAGCGTTCTGTTTATAACGGTTCAAAAGTTTGGTCCATACACAAAATTACATTAACTATTGGAACACCCTTTAACTTCCAAATCCAAATTTTATATTTGTTGTTATAGAGGACTTAGCTATACTGGTTCGTTGTAATTTCCAAGTGTCTGCCTACAACTGTTCAAAAGTATGGCCATATACATCAAATTTAATGAACTATTGGCGCACCGTTTAATTTATAATTTGTAATATTAATACTTGTTACTATAACGGCCATAGCAATCGATATTTTGTCCAATTTGCAAGCGTTTTTCTATAACGGTTCAAAAGATAGGCTCTTATAAGTAAATTTACATCAATTATGGGAGCACCCTATAATTTTTAAATTTTTTTTTGTATAATTTTTGTTTTTGGGAGCCATAGTAATACGCAGTCATTTTAAATTTTACAGAAGTACCCTTTACAATTCAAAATACCCGTAAAAAATATGTATGTTGTATGGGGACATCCTTTAATTTTAAAGATTATGAACTGTTTTTAAAACGAGACCAATCTGTAAGCATAACCTATTATATTACCAAAAATTTTCAAAATCGGATCAGAAGTGACATTCAACCGAATTTTATTACCTCCTTCTTTTTTGAAGTCGGTTAAAAAAAGTTTATCTATTAAAGAAAAAACTAAATTAAAACATAAAGGGAGACCCATTTTTTATATGGAACCCTTCGTGTGTGAGTCCAAGTTATAGGTGAAGGATTGTTTTTATGTTAGAAGAGTGTGTCTATAAATTAATTGTATTAAAGGCCGGTATAAATAACAATTTTAATAAAAGGGGTCCCGATAACTTTCACAGGACACAACCGAAATCGAGTCCATTCCAGACTTCTTTCTCTTTTCCCCTCTTATTTACCTTTTCCTTTTTTTTCTTTTTTTTTTTTCTTTCTTCCGCATGTGTTAGGCGGATCAAAGTGAGCCATTAATGGCTGCTGCTCAACTTAATCAAATATTAGAGAGCACACACTACTTACGTACTCTAAAACACGTGCAGTTCACAAGGCAAAACAAAGAAGGTGGCATCAACGTAAACGGAATTCTCAGTGTTGCGATCACATATGACCCGCTAGTGGTTTCAACTTTAATTCGCAACTCACTACATGAATATTTTCTTTCATATTTTGAACCATCCTTAAACCTAACTTTTCATTAACTAAAACCTCAAATTCTACTTCTTATTTAAATAAACGCATTTTATCAGTTCATAATATATTTCATAGGAATTACTTTATCTTCTAGAGTTCTTAGACATAAATTCATTTAATTAAAGTCTTTTATTGCATTAATACATTTAATTGTATGTTGAAATTTTTTTCTTAATTTTTATTTATTTGTTTTCCACTCACTTGTCAAACACGAAAACAAACACCGATAAATCTTAGTTAATTAAAGTGATTTTATGAACAGATATTTACAATTTCATATATAATTAGTTGTTTGTTATTGCTATTGCTCTTGTTGTTGTTATTTATAATGGCCATTTGTATTGTTACATATACACTCACAGACATTTATTTATGTTGTTGTTTTTGTTATGCTTGTTGTTTATTATCAGCTCATATAGCAGCATATAGACATACATATGTTTTTTCAGTATTTATTATATCAGCGTCAGTGAAAGTTTAAATATACCTCCCAATTTTTGATTAAGCTCATATATTATATTTTAAATCATTAACAGTCTTATTCACAAAAATTTTAAACTGCTTATTTATATATAAATGCAGATATTTCATAAAATGGAAAATGATCGCAAATACTCTTGCCCAAAATGTCAAAACGTCCTAAAACTTTTAATGGCAGAAGTGATCCGTTTCAATTACCTAACCATCTATTTTATTTAAAATATGGGTTTAAAAGGAAACGTCTCAAAAATTATAAACATGGTAAAGGATGAGATTGAATTATATAAAAGAGGCTATGGAACTTCAGCCAAGTTACAGGTTTTGGTGGCTTTGCGTTGTTGGGGCCGAAGAAAGGTAAGTATGCGAGGCGAATAGTTGTAGGTACTTACGAAACACATTTTATGTTCAATGGCTAGATGGAAAGGCTGTACGTATGATTGCCTAATCTTTATTAAGTCAGTTATCAAGCAACGTTTTAAAAATTGCGATTTAAGAGGACGCTTGTTAGGTAACTCCAGGTATACTTATATTACAACTACATATATGTATGTATTTATTTACACCATTTAAAACCACATAATGCAAATGAAATCAAATACAATTACGCCCAAATTATTTTGGGGTTGCGAAGCAGCGTTTTCGTGATCTATTAGATGGACTCACAATTAGTTTTCCAAATGCAAAAAATTTAGTTATCACTTTATTTGTTTTGCACAATATTGTAATTAAAAAAACGATACGTTTCCAGGTAATAAATATCAAATTAACAATTAATATTTTGAAAAAATATGTTTAGAATAGAGAAAATATCATAATTTAATTACTTCTTCTTTCAAAATGAAAGCACTATATTTTATTGATTTGAAAAATAAAATTATACAGGCATGTTCTGAAAATCACTTTTTGTGAAAGTGATTTAAAATCACAAGAAAGCTGTTCTGCATACAAAACTTTTAAAATTTTTGTGATTTTAAACCAGTCAGCTAAATGCCTGCCGATTTAGTATCACTTGGTTATTTTTTCAACCACTTTATTTTGAACTTCGCAGTAAATTAATAATATAAATACCTTAAAATGTTTTTTATTGATTTGTATAGCAAAATTAGCAATTGGCGCCAAGGAATTTATAAAATTATGAAAAAATTAAAGACACTTTCTATTGCAAGAAATATTGTTATTTGCTTTGTGATTTTGCATTTACTTTTTTGTTATCAGTTTTTTTAGTTTTTTATAAAAACAATACTTTACATTTATTTTCACTTTATGTTTTAAGAAAAACACTAATAATTTTCAATACATAAAAAATTTCGTCAAACTAAAACAAAATACCAGCTGTTTTCTTGTGTTTTTGAAGAGGTGAAATCACAACGAAAAGTTAAAACTTTTGTGGTTTTCAGAACACCATCAAACCACAATTGTGATTTTAAAATCACAAGTGATTTGAAATCTTGTGATTTTCAGAACATGCCTGATAAATAAAAAATTCACAAATTTGTATCATAAATAAACAAAATAATATAGTGATGTACAAACATTAATGCCAAGCTCGGTATTTGGATACTTTTTTGCACTCGTTCAGTGAATCATTGTATAAAAAAAGGTTTAACACCATTTTTTATATTACTTTTAAATTTTTTCTGATGCGAAACAATAAATAATAATAATAAAATAATGATAATTTAAGTTATATCAAATATTATAATTGCTGATTTAATTATTCTTTTTTAATTATATAAACATTATTCAGGTACCTGGTTCGTTGTTGTATGCATCACTAAACGTAAATTTACATATAATATGAAATGATGTTGCCAACATAAAACTACAATACTATAAAAACTATTTAATAGTTAATTTTGCGTTATTAAACGTTTGTGAATAAAAATTCTTATTACTGGTTAATAAAGCAAAAAGTGTTTAATAACTAAAGTACACATTAGGCTTACTTTAAAAAATTTTCGTAAATAAGACTGTAAATATAATTAAATAATTTTACTTACACTCGAGCATTATTACGTAAACCAATTTTGAGTGTTTTCAATAATTTATAAAATAAATTGATTTAAAAAAAGAAAGATGAGCAGAAGATGAAATAAAAACTGTAATACACACTTTGTTTAAATTAAAATTGTTTATCTTTTACAAACCGGTTCAAAAGATGATTCCATATACATCAAATTGCATCACCTATTTACACCTGCATGCAACGAATTAAGGACACAAAGGTTACATCTCAGCTTGAAGCAAGTTATACAAGGTGTATTATGCAATTCTGAAAATATGTCGCAGCTATATTTTTGAAAAAGGTGAATATCAGTCGTGTTTCGGCAAAGAGATTATCAAAATTGTTAATTTATATTAATCTTCCTTTGGTTTTTAAAGGACTGCATGAAGACCAGACAAGCATTGCAACTGCACTGTATGAAAACCATTGCTTGAAGTGATGAGCCGTATTATCTTGTTAAAATATCCATGTTACTGGCATTGCTTAGGATTCTGATATACTAAAATTTGTCCATATTTTCCTCAAGTTTTGTCAGCGGGCCAATATCGCGTGTATAATTTAACGTCTTCCATGCTTTAAATTGGATCGATTGTACTTCGGTTCAAATTCTTTTAACTTTGGTCGGCGAACTTATTCTTTCCATTAGGAGAAACTGTACTAGTTTTGTTTCGTTCAAAAACAATACTATTTGCCATTCTAAACCAGTCCAATGACGGTATTGCTTTGCGAACTCTAGTCTCTTCTTTCAATTTCCTTTAGAAAATAATGGCTTCTTTCGAGAGATTCTTCCAGAGTATATCTTTTTGCAATCGACGTTATTTCCCTAGTTTGATTAGAGTAGATGCTATTGTCGTTACAATTAAACTGCTAAAAGGGTCCCTCATGGCAACACAGCGATATGGGAGTCCCTTTAAAATATTAGAAAAATTTTAATTTTAAAGTTCAAATTTATTGAACTATTTAAAGAGTTTATTACGGAAGCAATAATTACGAAGGAAAGTAAATTCGCTAGAATTCCATATGCATTGTCAACGAAAAAAATTTAACCTTATTCTAATGATGGTAAGTGTATCCATTAATGTATGCTTAAATTTGTATTTTGTGTTTATTTATATTTATTTGTAAGTTTATTGGTTGCATAAAGTGCAATCACATGTTTGTGGCATTTTAATAACAAATAACACTTGCCAAAATGGATTAATGCACTTTATAAAATTTACATAACATTATGTTTAAACACAGCCACACAAACACACACATAAAAGAAGCATACAAAATAAATTACACTGTTATTCACATATTTTAATTGTGTAAAAGTATCTGAAGCTTTTTAATATTTTGTACTAAAATATGTTCTTTAATTGTTATCTGCGCATTATTTTAATAAATTAGAAAAAAATTTGAATTAAATGTATAATATTATATTTTTTTAATTATTAGAAATTATTTATATTAGTATTAAGAAACTTAGGACTTTGTGTAAGGTGTTCTATTAAATTTGATTCGTTTAAATAACTAATATATCTCAATATTTTTCAAGCCTGGGGACTTATTCTGTATTTCGATTAAAAAAAAAAATTCTTCGAATTTGTGTGTCCTATACATTGTGTTTCCAACGTCTCTTCTTTCGTATCGAAATACAGAATAAGCCCCCTGATATAAACTACGAAAGGCTTAACTGTCAAACTACTGTGCTTACTTTTTGAGATTTATTTAGCAAATAATCATAAACAGATTAACGTTTAAACAACGCTACCAAATTATCTAAATTGGCTCTAAAAATAAGTCAATAATAAATTGTTCAGTTCGACTTGATTTTTAATAACCAAAATTACATCTTATGGAGTGACATCAAGCTGCAAAAACCCTAAAAGCTACATTACATTGAGAAAAAAACAACTTTTAGTGAGATTTATAAACTGGTGGCGCTACGGTAGAGGAAGATTTTTACCGCAACATGATCAATGATATTTTTTTAGCATCATGCGCAATACATCAACCCTAATCATGTTCTTATGGAAATAAAAATTTAGCGATAAGTTCATTGTGGGAAATATGCCTTTCAATTGGCTTCATATTGGCATCTCTCGACTATTTCTTGTGGGGGCTCGTGAAGTCACTGCTTTATGATATTGAACAAGAAAATTTTAATGCCTTAAATTAAGTGTATCTGGGCTTAACCTTAATGTCAACAGATACATACCGGGTATGTTTTGTGTTTTTAAATCGCTGCATTTCAGAAAATAATTACTGTATTAACCTAAAGTTTCATGATATCCTCACTAGGGATGTTTTCTGCTTTGTTCCTAGTTTTGAGTAAAATAGCGTGATGGGTTCCGTGGATATGGCCATTTTTTCATTTCTATCCCTTACGTCAACAGTTGCATACCTGGGAATGTATGATAAAATATGATGATATTTCACGTTTATTGAATAAAATTTACAAGTTTTTAATAATAAAATTCAAAATCCCACAAATATAAGAAAATATCATAAAAATATTACATTGCGGCATATAACTTGAATGCGCGGCACAAACGGGCTTTTTGCATAACGTGCAGGATTTTCTGGTTGTCCTGCTTATTTTTGGCTCTGTTTTCTATTTCCGGCTTTGCCAGTTGTTCGCTGTAGCTGTGCAAGAACATCCTACGGCGGCTTGAGAAAGCTCTTAACTCTGAATTATTCTTATCGTAAATTATGTATGCTGCAAAGGCAGCAACGTATAGCATATAATAGAAGAAAGCCAAGGGCCATCTATTTGTTCTTCGCTTTGTTGAATATTCTGCTTGTATTTGTTGTAATCTAAGATTATCTGTGGCTTTTTCTTTAGACCTTGCTTGCATTTCGCATGACTCTACTTCCCGTCCTTTCGGTAAGGCGAAATATGGTGATACAAACAATCTTCTTCTATTCAATGTATCTAAAGTTGATAAACCGCTGTCCATCATTAAACTTTTCGCTAAATTATAAGTTGTGAAAAAATTGTCACAAACAATATTCCACCCACTTCCACGAAAAATATTGACGCACAAGTCATTGGCAGTATCATCTAATTTTTCATTATCATCTGTTTTTTCCTCAAAGTTGCATTCTGGTAACTGGATTTCTTCTACGTCAGAGTCGTCTGGCGTTACATCCCCTACGTTTTCGTCTTTATCACTTTCACATGCTACTAATTCATCATTACTATTTTCTTCTTCTAACTCTTGCAACGTTTGTCGAAGATATTCTTGTTACCTCTCAAAATTAAGGGCATTACCTTGTATAGGAGTCAGCCATTCACCATCTGCCATTTTTATACACTGTACTACACAGAAATAAGCTTTGCAACTAAATAAATTCTACATAAGATGTACGAACATACCCGGGTATGTATTTGTTGACGTATGTATTTTTTTTTTTTTTTTGTCTGTTGGCATAAAGATTAAAGAAAGACCCAACAATTTCGATTTTGCTTTTTTTGAGTTCTTAAACAGATATTGAAGAAAGTACTCTTGTTTGGTACCTCTTTTGGCTTCTAATAAAAATAAATTTAAAAAAAAAATAATTTATTTTTATCTAAAACTAAAATGTCTCTTCTAACGTATTCGATTAATTTTTCTTTTCTAATTTATTAAGCACTAGGTCAGTTTTATAAATAATAAAAATTTTTTATTTATATTTTCAATATTTCGCCACACCTTTGGGTGGCATCATCAGGAAACAGGAAACAAAAAATTAAATTTTCTTTTTTCAAAAATAACAAAATTAAAATGAAATTATTTTTTCAAACAAAAACAGAAAAATTAAAAATCAAACGACAAAAAACTCAAATATTTAAACATTTACATTTTTATAAATTTAAAACTCAAAAAACATTCAAGTAAAATAACTCAATAATTTTAAACATTTACATTCTTATAAAAATTTTAAAAACAGAAAACATTCAAATTATTTTAAAATTTTAAACAACTTAATACAAATACATTAACATAAACTTTCACGATAGAAATGTTACAAGCAATCATATACTCTCAAACGTTAATTAATTTTTATGCACTAAATGTCTATAACATTGCGCAACATTATCAGTATCAGCCTTAAAGTTTATTCTTTTTGTTGCTGGTATTTTAATTATTTGTAACATCTCTAACATATACCGACGCTTATAATTATTTTCTATATTTAAAACAGATGCATCTTCAAAGTTAGGATAATGATTAAATCTGGCACAATGGGAAGATAATGCAGTTTTTTGTGAATTATTAACGTCCCTGTATCTTTGATCAGACTTATGTCCAGCTATTCTAGTTTTTAGTTTATTTTTTGTCGTACCTACATATTACTTATTACAATTCTCACTATCATTACCATTACAAGGTATTTTGTAAACTACATTTGACATGTCCCATTTTTTAATCTTATCTTTTGTTTTACTAAATAATCTATTTAAAGTATTATAAGTTTTGTATGCCATTTTATATTTATCCCCATCAAAAATTTTTGATTTTTCAATCCTTTCTGCTATTTCTGGTACATAAATTAAAGACTTGTAAACTTTAGTTTCTGTAACATCTCTTGTATTATTTGCTCTTCTAAACCTTAACTGTTTAAACAAACTATTTATCACTCTCATTGGATAATTATTATCAATTAATATCTTTTTAACTTTATTTTTATTGCTTTTGTGAAATTCCTTATCACTTAGCTTAAGTACTTTTTCTATCAAATTTTTTCCCGTATTAATAATTATTCTTTTATTATGCTTTGAATAATAATTAATAATTCTCCCGGAAGCTGTTGGCTTTTGATACCAATCCATTTTTAGTTTATTTCCTCTCCTTACTACTAACGTATCTAAATAGGGCAATTTAAAATTATTTTCTATTTCTATTGTAAATTTTATACAACTATTGAAATTATTTAATGTTTCTAACATATTTTCAATACCAGATGCAGAAATAATACAAAACAAATCATCAACATATTTTGTCATTATTCTTGGTTTTATATTAACTTCATTAATGCACGTGTCTAATAATTTTTCCATAATAATATCTGCCACAACAGGGGAAGCTGGAGATCCCATTGGAAGCCCTTTTTGTTGCAAATATATGTTACCATTATTGGTAACAATATAATGGTAACATATATTTGCAACAAAAAGGGCTTCCAATGGGATCTCCAGCTTCCCCTGTTGTGGCAGATATTTTTATGGAAAAATTATTAGACACGTGCATTAATGAAGTTAATATAAAACCAAGAATAATGACAAAATATGTTGATGATTTGTTTTGTATTATTTCTGCATCTGGTATTGAAAATATGTTAGAAACATTAAATAATTTCAATAGTTGTATAAAATTTACAATAGAAATAGAAAATAATTTTAAATTGCCCTATTTAGATACGTTAGTAGTAAGGAGAGGGAATAAACTAAAAATGGATTGGTATCAAAAGCCAACAGCTTCCGGGAGAATTATTAATTATTATTCAAAGCATAATAAAAGAATAATTATTAATACGGGAAAAAATTTGATAGAAAAAGTACTTAAGCTAAGTGATAAGGAATTTCACAAAAGCAATAAAGATAAAGTTAAACAGATATTAATTGATAATAATTTTCCAATGAGAGTGATAAATAGTTTGTTTAAACAGTTAAGGTTTAGAAGAGCAAATAATACAAGAGATGTTACAGAAACTAAAGTTTACAAGTCTTTAATTTATGTACCAGAAATAGCAGAAAGGATTGAAAAATCAAAAATTTTTGATGGGGATAAATATAAAATGGCATACAAAACTTATAATACTTTAAATAGATTATTTAGTAAAACAAAAGATAAGATTAAAAAATGGGACATGTCAAATGTAGTTTACAAAATACCTTGTAATGGTAATGATAGTGAGAATTGTAATAAGTAATATGTAGGTACGACAAAAAATAAACTAAAAACTAGAATAGCTGGACATAAGTCTGATCAAAGATACAGGGACGTTAATAATTCACAAAAAACTGCATTATCTTCCCATTGTGCCAGATTTAATCATTATCCTAACTTTGAAGATGCATCTGTTTTAAATATAGAAAATAATTATAAGCGTCGGTATATGTTAGAGATGTTACAAATAATTAAAATACCAGCAACAAAAAGAATAAACTTTAAGGCTGATACTGATAATGTTGCGCAATGTTATAGACATTTAGTGCATAAAAATTAATTAACGTTTGAGAGTATATGATTGCTTGTAACATTTCTATCGTGAAAGTTTATGTTAATGTATTTGTATTAAGTTGTTTAAAATTTTAAAATAATTTGAATGTTTTCTGTTTTTAAAATTTTTATAAGAATGTAAATGTTTAAAATTATTGAGTTATTTTACTTGAATGTTTTTTGAGTTTTAAATTTATAAAAATGTAAATGTTTAAATATTTGAGTTTTTTGTCGTTTGATTTTTAATTTTTCTGTTTTTGTTTGAAAAAATAATTTCATTTTAATTTTGTTATTTTTGAAAAAAGAAAATTTAATTTTTTGTTTCCTGTTTCCTGATGATGTCACCCAAAGGTGTGGCGAAATATTGAAAATATAAATAAAAAATTTTTATTATTTATAAAACTGACCTAGTGCTTAATAAATTAGAAAAGAAAAATTATTTAAAAAGGTCAAAGAAAAATTTACATATGTATTCGATTAATTTTTGTCGGGTTAACCAAGGAACCTTAATCCAATAATTTTTTATTAAATTTAAAAATTGCAAAACACTATTAAATCACATATTTCAGCAAGTCATGAAATATATGTTGTGATATCCACTATTTTATTTTCATAAACTAATTTATTTTGAATTAATTATTCAACAAAAGGCAAGAATTCTGTAGGGTTGAAACTCCGAAAATGAAGCTTTACGTTAAATCAATTTAAATTAAATTTTTATCTATTTTATTTTTCAATAAACAAATATCTCCTTCAGGTTATAACTTTTAAACAAGAAGTGAGAATTAGATAAAGAATGTAAAATTCAAATGAATTTTTTTTATGGTATTATTATTTAGTGCAGAATTTGTCATGCGGAGCTTGATAAATGACATTATCACAAGAGAAACTTTTAAAAATTTATTTGTTTATATATTTTGTTAGCTTTAGGCTAAAGGATTTAAATACACAAAAAGTTAAGCTGTGACTTAATAAATTCTTTATAAAAAATTCTGATAGAGAAAAAAAAGTAAACGTTCTATATATCGCACACATAGTTCCAAAGGACTAAACTCAAAATTTATTTAAATTGTTCATTATCTAGTGTATAAATATTAAACAAATAAAAAGAATTTTTTATATCATAACGATATGGATTTTCCACTGATTACTCCAAATTTTTTTGTTTTTACCATTTTTATTCAGGTCAAAAGCAGTTTTTTTTAATTTCTGAAAAGTTATAATTTTGAGTTGAGTCACTTTTGTACTAGGTGTGCTATATCATTATCTCCATCTTCTTAAAAAGAAATTTGCTTAATTTTTAATAAATTTTATTTTGCTTGAAACTATTCACTTCAAACTTTCCATCCCTGATTGAAAGTAATATTGATTTTTGCCGAAAAATAAATGAACATTGATGTAGTATTATTCTTTATAGGTTTGTTAACAAACAGGCAAAGCGATTTTCATGTAGTTCGGACTACAAGCTTGTTTCAGCATGTTGATCAAAATGTGGTAAAAGCAGCCGTTTGAAATATATTTGTTTAAGATAAATTAAAAATTATTAAAAATTTAACAAATAGAAAATGAAAAAAGCAAGCGAAATTTCGAGCAGATGCTACATAATTACAAACAATTTTAATTGAATAAATAAAATAAAATATTTCCTTCTATCTTCAACTATTAAAATTTTTAAAAATACAGCAAATTTACTTTTTATTTCAAAGATCCTTGAGCGTTTTAATTTCCTTCTAAAAATCAACATAAAAATATTAGAATTTTTTAATTTAACGACATAATGACTTTCATTAGTGTAAAAGTTGTATTTTTATTAAAGCATTTCTCTTAACTTGATGACATTATTAGCAATAATAATGACTACAATGTCAATAGCAGCAGCAAGCAGCAATAACAATAGCAACAGTTTGAATACACAAAATAAGGCAAGAGACCTTACAGTGAAAATAGAGCCCCTAAAGCTGTTTGTAAGCACTTTTAATAAAAATTTATATTAATTTGTTTTGTTATTGTTGTATTTTTTTTATAGAATGTCTACTAATAATGTTAATTTCCTACGATACTTGAACTCTTTAGCGTAGACTTTAGTGCCATCCACCATGCGGGAGTAAATATTTTAAAAGACGGAATTATTACTTGTGCACTCTAGTGATTGTAACTAATGATGGTTGGCTTTTATTAACTAGTGCCCACTTGTTTATTAAAATTTACATAAAGTAGTATCCTACGCCCTTACAGCAGCAACAACAACAATAAGAAAAAAAAATAAAGACATGAATAGGAAATTTTGTACCCCTTTTGCTGTTTTTAGTCAAACGGAAAGAGTCATTAGAAAAGTTATTTCCGGTTGACGAAAAGTCTTTAATGTTTTTATTTTAATTTTATTTTTGTGCAAAAAAAAAAAATAAGTAAATAAAGGAAAATCGGCAATTAGTAACAAAAATTTATAAAACAAAGTTGCTTTTATATTTAATTTGACTTAAATTAAAATTAAAGAAAACACAGCATGCAATAAATTAAAAATTTTAAAATGAAATAAAAAAATAGAGAAATAACTTTGGCTGTTTAATTAGAAGAACTTACTCAAATTTAATAGGCACAAGTATATTAAAAATTATTTTTCTTTTACATCTTTAATTTCAAAAAATGTCATTTGCAATAAATTATTATTTCTTGTAAAAACGCGTGTCCGAAAGGTCTAAAGAAATATATGTGTATGAACTAAGCGAAGGCATATTCAACTGCCCAGCTGCCATGAAATGAGACATATCAAGAGTGTTTTGTTTATTAATAGAGTTAGTAATATTGGTTGGTAAGCAATTCATATGAAACTAAAATTTTAAATTTCTCAAAATCTTAATCACATGTACTTAGCATATCTAACATAATTTACCAGGAATTCTCAATAAGTCATTGCACCAACAAATGCTTTTTGAAAGAAAAAATATTAATTTAGGCTATTTTTAAATTTTATAAACTCATTGGGTTCTTTTTATTGCAAATAATAAATACGACAAGAATTTATGTCTAATTTATTTACTTGATGCTGCATTATTTTGGTAACTACAATCGTAACCAGCACACGCTTCCCTAGTACAGAAAAAACAACTTATCTGTATTCGTTTTGCTTCATACTGCCATATAGACGAGCTAAAACGCCTCGATTCTTGTAACAAGGAAAGATGTGGCATTCTTACTTAAATTATTTCCATGATATTGTATATATGATGTTCTCGACCTTTTCTTTAAATAATATATTTTGTTTTTATAGAATTTAATATCTATTCGGGCTTTCATAGGTCAAAATTTAAATGTAAACAAGAGACGTTTTATTTCATTTTTGTATCCGACGTTGCGTTGGGATTTTTCAACATCTTCAGGGATAATTAATTTCACACTTAAATTTGAAAAAAGAGTAGAACGTGTTACGAAAAGAACGATAAAAATATAAATTAAAGATATAATTGTAAACATAAACAAAACTTAATAAAATATCACAGTGCATGTACTCGTATATATTTATATGCGTCAGTCTGGAATTGCACTGCAAATTTGGAATAGTAATGTTGTAAATATTTATTTTACTCTATCGTTTCTAGTTTCTGCCGGAATTTTATTGAACAGATCTAATTTTTACTTTAAAAATTTGTGTTTGTAAATTTGGAATGAAGAGAAGTTCGGCTTTAAAAAAAATCTTGCTTGTTTTTATTTGAAATATAGAACTCTTCTAGTCAGTACAATCAAGTTCTGACTGCACGCTAAATTTGAATTTCCATTAAATTTTAAAAAATATCCCATTTAATTACATTGAAAATTTTTTGTTTTCCTTTTTATGCTCGGAACACAACTGGGACGAACGACGAATTTTTGTTTGCGAAAATTCCTAATCAAAAATAAAACACATTTATGTATATGAAAATGCACACAATCATGACGTATGACGAAATTCGTCATATTATTTCTATTTCTTATGCCGGCGAACAACGAACAAATCAGTACAATGTGACCATGTTTGACTTTAGATTCGAAGTATTTTAGTAAATAAAGTTATTTTACTTAAAAAAATTATGTATTTTTATTTCGCATCCTTTATAATAAGCGTACAGATGATAAGTTAAATATAAAAATAGTTTTTAGTTGTGTTTTTTTTAATGTTTAACTTTTTAAATATTATTTTTTTTTATGGTCACTTTAGCAGCTTAAAAACTTCAAAAATTATAACAGCTGTGTTTCTGGTCGTTATTGTGTTTCATACGAAGAATTTACGCAACGAATTTTTACGACGTAAACGTTGCCAGACCCTGTATTCGGATAATAGATTAAGATAAAAACAAAATTTACGATATTTGGGGGGTAGCCGTGTTCTTACACCTACTTTGCTCAAACTTCAGATCCAGACTCTAATATACGAAATTGTATCTTTCTATAACAATTCTAATAGTTTTACCGATTTAACAAAGCGCCGGTTTTGCAACAAAAGCACATGTTTGAAATTCTTAAAGATCTTATTTAACAAGGAACAAGCTGAGCTGTTATTTTTCCTTGTATGTAATAAGAAATAAAAAAACTACCTAAATTTTCAAAAGTAAATCGGTAACTTTAACACTCAAATCGTATTCCAAAGTCCATCGCTAAATGTCTGCGATTTTGTTATTTCCTGTTTCTTTTGTTTAAAAAATATAATAGTCTAAAATTATGTAGTGAAATTCTCCAACTCGTCTAATAACTCTGAAAAATCTCAAGAGAACCAATTAAAATTAATTTAGTAAAAGTTTAAAATTAAAAAAAAAAACATAAAACTTAACTTCCTAAATAAGTGTAAAAGAACAAACATTTAATATCATACTCTGTCTCTCTTAAATAAACTAGATCAATTGCAGTTTCATTAGTTTTTTTAATAAAACTTTACTTTTGCCATCATGACATATTGGTATTTGACAAAAGCAATTTCTTGTCTGTTCACTTAAAGCATTGTAACAACATGACTTTGAAATGTATTGGCTGTCCATTAGACATATCTAAGACAACAACATGTATGAGGATTTAAAAAAAATTCAAAACAAATACCAAAAATACTACTAATGACAGTGTCAGTCAATAAGCAACAGTGGGAGAAATGTATAATAGTAATTTCGTGTACTTGCTGTGTGTGTGTGTTTTGTGTGACACAGAATGACATTGTATTATTTACTCGCGTAGTTAAATTGTTTCTAAATAGTAAATAGTATCCTGTATTAAGTTGTTCATAGAATTAGTTGGTCAATGATGCTCTTGTCGTCGTCAATGGCAAGAGCAAGTTCATTTAAGCTTCAATTGAACGCGTTGCAATTTTAACATTCCATTCGAATTGTCAACAACACACGTTATCTACATTCATTTGTTATATTGTGTGAATTGCGCTTTTTTATTGTCACAGATTCACATGACTTTGCACAGAATGTTATTTTTTTTCAATTTTGTAGACAACAAAAGCATTTTTATTCAACTTTGTTTAATTACTTTGTTTCAATGTTTTTTTTTTTTTTTGTTGAGAATTTTCCTTAAAACACTTTTCACGTTAATTGTGCTTGATTACTTCATGTTAAAAAAAATTCATTTGTTAAGGAAACCAATCGTAATTTTTTTACGTTTGTTTTTAAATTATTTATCTTAATACTAAAATAATGTAAAGCGTGTTTTTTTTTTTGAGTTGACATTATTGCTTTATTAAATCACCCATTTAACAGCTGATATTTGCTTGTTGTTTAGTTTGCTTTGAAATTTCTTTTAAATCGAATTACAGCAGAGCAACGCCTGCACATTGTTAAAATATTTATTAAAAATTATCCTGTATTTCTTTCATTTTATGACGTACATAATCATCCTTCATAACGGCTAATTTGAAGAACAAGACATTGTTTTTGGACTACATTTACTGTTACTGATAATGTGCATCCCATTAGACGCCGAACAGTACACACTGAAGAAGCTGTAGCTGTTGCACCGGAAAGCATTGAAGATGATCCTAATCAATCAATTCGTCGGCGTTCTCAGCAACTGGTGTTTTAACCTTTCACTTTATAGAAAATTTTACGAAAGGATTTTGACTTAAAAGCTTTCAATACGAGTATTCAACTTGTGCAGGTAAATGGGTATGTATATAAGCAGAATGGTCACATTCTGGGTGAGGATAATTCACAAAATTTTATCGAAATAACATGTCACTACATAAAATTAATGCCTAGTGCGATGATAGTCACAATGTTACTATTAATATTAAACGGTATTGGAACTTGATTTTAATTTTGTTCGTACCTCAATTACGTGGCATTAATCCTGTTTATATAAGGTAACAACAGAATGAAGCTACAAGCTACACAGCAGGCGCTGTAATTGATTTACTCGAAGAAACTTTCGATGGAAAAAATAATTTCACCTAGTGGTCCAATTAATTGGCCATCAAGAGCATGTGATTTAACACCATTGGATTATTTTCTTCGGGGTTATGTTAAGTAACTTGTCTACGACGATAAACCACAAACAATTGAACACCTGGAGTTATCGACGAAGTTTGGTGTTTCAAATGGCGCCTTGTACAAACAAGCCGTGGAAGACACAATCCATAAATCATATTAAAACATTAATCTCCTAAAATTTTCTTTCTAATAAATCTCGTTTCATTGATTTTAAAAATAAAATAGATTTCCCTACTTTATTATGATTTAAACTTGTGTCACTTTATACAAAATACCCATTAATTTCAGCAGTAGTTGAAGTTACTGAAATCGTCTGTTTATTACAAAGTACTTTTTCATTTTTATTTTCTTTTATTTTAAAAAATTTTCATCTGACTAAAAAACCGTTTATATTTAAAAGAGAAATCAGTTAATAAATTTTTAACCATTTTTCTTTTCAATTTCCCAGTCCTCTAATATTGGGTGTACCCAAGCAGAAGAATTTACTAGCTTTATCTTAAACTATTATTTAATTAAGTATAAAGTTTTTATTATATTTTTAAAAAAGATTATAACAGCGCAACATTTAATAATCAAAAGCTTTTTTTATTTTACATTGGAATCAAAAACTTTTACGTAAAGTTAAATTTTTATTAAAAAATAAATAAATTTAAATTAGTCATATCAGCAACATTTTAACAAAAATTGTAAGGAATAAAACACAGGGTGCTCTCCCTGTATACTATGTAGACAAAATTATAATCGATCTTAAAGATAAAGAACTACTAGGCGGATTCTTGATACGATCTTAAAGATAAAGAACTACTAGGCGGATTCTTGATACGAGATTTGACGTGATAAAACATTTTAAATTTGAAGATAATACATTTTTAATTTTAAAATTAATCGTGAGAGAAATGCAAGAAAAAACTTGGGTATTTATTTTAATAAATAGCATGATAAAGCTTATAAAAGAATTTGATTTAAATAAAATCAATGGCGTGACTACTCCTAGACACCATATGTCGATTGCTAACCACGAAATAGCGTTACTAACAGAATTATCGAAATTGACTTTTTAGTGTAGAAGTGATTTGCGGCTTCCAACACAGCCACCATCTTCTAAAATACTGAAAAAAATTGTAATAGTTACAGAGATGTATTTTTACCGAATTGTCAGTTGAATACGTCAAAATTTAACGTATGATGGATTCTATATGCCCTGGCTTTTAGTAGCCATTACGGTTCTTGTTGAAAATATAAAAACATTTGCTTTCGTTCACATATCAAATTTAATTTTCTTTCCATCATTTCCCTACGTAAAAAATATATGAAAATTAAACTCTATATATCATGGATTTATTTTATCCAAAGTATATCTATATTAAGTACATGCAGGAGTTCAGGTGATAGTTTTATTGGTGTGCGTGTTTATCATGTATTGTGTCAAAATTTGTTTACATTTATTTCAATTTTTATTTTGCTCTTGTTTTTTACGTGTTTCTTTTCATTTTTATTATGTTCTATCAGGGATGATAAACGAAATATTCAAATTACACTTTTCGAACTCAAGTTGCATTGAACATCCTTTTATTGAATTTTTGTTTAAATTTTTCTTTTTTTTTATAATAATTAAAAAAAATTCATATTAATTTGTTAGTTAGAAAAATTATAAAATGTTACCCACTTTACCGTCTCTGAACTGTTTTTTGACATAATACATGATTTTACACAAACAAAATGCCTGTTGTTGTTCTAATGTTGTATTTGTTGTAGACTTGCAACTACTTAATATAGATATACTTTGATTTTATCTACTTTTTTTTGTAACAGCAAACATTACATAAATGACATATACGAGGGCTGTTCTATATATTTCTGGCCTAATAGTGAAAATGCGAATATTTATAATCAAAAATGGTTTTATTGTTTTTCAAAGTATTCTGCAGCATGATTTATACACTTCTGCATGCGCTCAAACCAGTTGTCGAAGCCCTTTTTCCACTCCGATTGAGACACCTCTAAAACATGGTTTTTGAACACTTCAACAGCTTCTTCTGGCGACGAAAATCGTTGACCACGCATTTTTTTCTTGATGTGCGGAAACAAGAAGAATTCATTAGGTGCCAAGTCAGGGCTGTACGGCGGATGACCCATTAATTCGACGTTTTGGCCGGTCAAAAACGCTCTGGTTTGAGCCGATGTGTGAGAGCTCGCATTGTCATGGTGAACAATGATTCGTCTTCTCTTGTTGGTTTTTCGAATTTCTCCGATGACTTCAGGCAAACAAATTTTAGTGTGCCACTCAGAAGTGACCGTCCTACGTTGCTCAAGCGGAACAGTCGCCACATGACCAGTTTTGCCGAAGAAACAGACAACCATTTGCTTCAAAGTGCTTCTTCCAAGAACAACTTTCCTTGGATTTTGCTCGTCTTTGAAAACCCACACGGTCGATTGTTGTTTCGTTTCGGGCTCATACGCATAGATCCATGATTCGTCACCTGTGACGATCTTATAAACGTCTTTTGAAGCACCGCAATTGTATTTTTGCAACATTTCTTTGCATCAATCGACACGAACCTTTTTTTGAGCGACTTTCAAATTGTGCGGGATCCAACGAGAACAAACCTTTTTTACGGCCAGGTGTTCATGCAGTATCGTATGTATGCTGGTGGAAGAAATGTCCAAGGATGTCTCTATCTCTCGGTATGTCGCATGTCGATCTTGCATTATGAGTTCACGCACGGCATCAATGTTCTCTGGCACAACAGCCGTTTTTGGACGACCTTCACGGAATTCGTTTATGAGAGAGTTTCGGCCACGATTAAATTCATTATACCAATTTTTCACAGTGCTATAGGATGGTGCTTAATCGCCATACAAAGATTTAAGTTCATCAATGCACTCTTGTCGTGATAATCCACGTCGAAAGTTGTAAAAAATGATGGCACGAAAATGTTCACGAGTTAATTCCATTTTTTTCTATATTAATTTTTTCAAGTCACTGTAAACAACGCAAATAATGGTCGTACGTCAAAACGTTTTGAGTACGATTATGCTTAAAAATGACAAACTTTCCAATGGAAACGTCAGATTGCACTTGGCAGCACTCAATGTTGCCAGGCCAGAAATATATATAACAGCCCTCGTAAAAGTATAAAAGTGCCCAAAGAATTAGCGAAATATATGAATAAATTAATTTTAAATCTACACATAAAAATTTCATCGGCTCTTAGTAGATTAAGCATTTTCAAAAAATTTTAATATATCCTTAACAAAGCTTTTAAGTGATACCCATTTTGATATCAATAAAAATATGAAAAAAAAAATATTCTATGAAAAGTTCAGAGATCCATAACTCAAAAAATATGGCTGAGCACCAATTTCTTCACTTGATAAGTTCTTCTAATTTTTTAGTTCTCTATCGCCCCATATAACTGTTTTTGGATTGGAGTCACTAAATGATCTAAATCCAAATGATATGGAAAAATTAGACGCAGGCGTGGTGTTGCGCTCACTGACTCGAAGGACATGGACCAATCTAGGTGATTTTCAACAGCAAAATGTTCAAAACTCGATTTGCGTATTTAAATTTTCTCCAGCTCATCTATTGCTTTGGCTAAGTTGACTTAACCCGAACACGGACGGAAAGAGAATCATCTTAATATATTTTAGATATACCCTTTTTCCACCTGTGTCGAAGGGTATAAAAATATAAATAAATTTATTATCAAAACAGAATTTAATAAATCTCTTATCTTTCTTATAATTAAATATTTCTCTCTTATTTTATTTAATAAAAAATATATAAAACTGTTTCTATTGTTTCATTTAATTACATTATAAATCACTTTATATTTTTTCTATTCTTTTTCAGTTTATTTTTAATTTTGTTAATTATAGCTTCTAAAAAATAACTACAACAATTAAATATATTGTAGAAAATGTTTTGTAGAAAATAAAACGGAAAACCAAGCACTTAATTATAAAACCCCAGAAACAAAATGCATTTAATCGAAGTACGTAAAAAAACTAAAATACATTATCTATGTATGTGTTTTAACTAATACTAAATGAATTAAAATTACACAAAAGTTGGTATTGTTGTTGCTGTTGTTGCTGTTGTTTTTCTGTTTTCGTTAAAATGGTAGTAGCAACAAAACCGAAGAATTTAATATATTCAACATAGAATACACTTATTAAATATTTAATTATATACAACAAAACAAATGATAGAGGACTCCATTAAATAAGATTAAACGGAGATGTGAAAGTGATTTAGAAACTTTGCATGTAAATTAAATGTTAATATTAATAAAAAAAAATAGCTGGCAGACATGACAGATACCACCTTTTTAGTCTATTCAAAATGTGGCCGGTAATTAAGTCTTCACAGCGAAAATGCTCGCTGGCTGTTCACACGACATAGCTAGTATTAACTGTAGTTTTTTTTAATACAAGATAGAACTATTTTAAAATCATATTAAGAAAGCTGATACTATAAGAAATAATAATAATTTTTTGGGTTCATGGTAACACTTTTTAAATTTGAAATTTCTTAATAAGTAAAAAAAATGTGAAATTTTAGTCAAAAAATACCTTCCGTAGATTTTTAACGTTTTTTTAGTTAATTTATAAAATTGTTGCTTTTTCTTTAAGATAAAGTCTTGAGTAATTCATATAATGTTTTTTATGGAATTCTCGTGAAGTCCCCTACAGTCAGCGTCGATAGAAAATCATTTTTCATAACTATATTACAAGTAAATAAAGTGAGCGAAATTTGCAACAATCTGGTGTCTCAATAGCATGAAGGCCTTCTTTATTGCGACTCAACTCTAAATGCGATGTTTCTTTGGAGAAAACATTATTTTGTTACTTTTTGTTTTCAGAATAAGTTTTATTAAAAGCAAACTCAAAAGTCCGATATTAGCCCGAATGGTGCTTTGACGTAGAAGATACCGAGCTCTTAACGCTACAATAACGTAACATTCAAAAATAAAGTTTACAGGAAGATTATTTTTATTCCTTTTCTAATTTGCTAACAAATTTTTATGAAACTTTATACGCAGTTTTATTTTATTGTCGTCTTCATTTCAACAAGAAGACCTTATGTAAATTATAGATTGGTTCTGAGTTAATTATATCATATAATAAACTAAAAACCTTTTTTATCGCCTTCAATTTTGAAATTAAAATCCCTAACGAATGCAAATCTAATTTAAAATCAATATTTTAAAAGTCACTGAAGTCAAACTCCAACTAACATGTCCAAGAAAGCAAAGACAACGAAAAAAGAAGAATTTGAAAATAATTCAAAGCAGAGATGGGCACCGCTCATATTATATGTGGGTGTAATAACTCGTGAGCACTTTTGATAGTGCATAATTTTTCGCTCCAATCAAGCGATCGTGCATGAAAATAAGTATAAAAAATCTGCATGATTGTCTCGTGATAAAAATGTCAAATTTTAATTTTTTGAAAAACAATTAAAAAATCATAAAAAGCAAATAAATGTGGTGTATTATTGGTAATGCTGATTGTATAAAATATTTGGAAAATTTTTAAAATAAAAGTTCAGAAATAATTTCATTTATTTCATTTTTTCCGTAATCATAAATTTTTGTAATTTTTAATTATTAACAGCAAGGATGTGCATCAGTGATATTTTCATAGTCAGCGCTCATAATCATGAGTAAAAATTATTATTGTTAGCATTTCTAAATCAAAATATTTGATATACAACTATTACGTATAATGGTTGCCTTTTAGACATAATTTATTTACATATTTATTTGTGTTGCTTTTCTTAAAAAGGAAATAAATTTTTATACCCCTGAAAATTGTTACAACTTATAATCCCAGAAGTAATTTTTTGGACATTACTTTTTTCAGCTTATATTGGCACTAAAAATGGCATTTTTGCCCCGCCCCTTTTTGTGGTCGGTGAAATAAAATATTATTTTAAAAAATAATGTAATTATTAAATGAAATGGATTACACACCCCTTACAACTCCAGAGATTTATTTATATAGGCAGGGGAAGGTATCCCTCCAATTCCACACCCAAAAATATTCCTGTGAAAAAAAATTTGATTTGAATTTGTGTAATTTGTAACCTCATAGTATTTTATTTATCTGAAAATAATTTATTCATAGTAATAACTTATTAATGATTGGACCGATAAATTCTATTTTAATTTATATCAATTAATTAATTTAATTAATTTAATTTATTTATTCTTCTTAGCACTAAGATGATAATGAGTGTCATTGTCCATCACGATTTTTCGAACACCTCTTCCGAATCTGAAACTTCATTAGCGTTAAGTACAGCTGGAAGGATGAGAGAAATATAATAACCTTTTTTTTTGGAATGGGTCTTCAATATCAATTGAAAATTTTATTAATTTTTGTTTATGAAAACAAATAGAAACTTAACAATGCCGATGAAATATAAGATAAATACGGCAAAAAAATTTAATTAATAGAGTCATAAAACTTAGCAATGATAAGTTCAAATCAAAAAACTTAACTACAATAAAAGAAATTCTTAAGAAAAATAACTTCCCGCAAAACATTATAAACAAATTAATAAATAAAGTAACACAACATATAAAACCACAGGAAAACATAAAAGAGAAAACATCTGGTAACACGCAATATTACGGAATACCATTTATACCAAGGCTGACAGAAAACTACAAAATTAAAGAAATAGTAAAAGAGGAGAACATAACAATTGCACATAAACCAAACAAAACAATACAAAATTTATTTACTCAGACGAAAACTAAAATTGATAAAAGAGAACAAAGTAATGTTGTTTATGAAATTAAATGCAACGGTACTGATAGAGAAGAGTGCGGCAAAGTATACATTGGTACAACTAAGAGAAATTTAGGTATAAGAATTGACGAGCACAAGGCAGACATAAAAAAAGGAAAACAATCAACCGCACTAGCACAACATTGTGTTGATACTGGACATAAGCCTGATTTTGATGAAGTAAGAGTTTTAGATAAAGAGTTGAAAATAAACAAGAGATATACGCTTGAAAGTTTAAGAATTCAACAGAGATCGGGAAATGCAATAAACACCAAAGACAATAAGGACAACACCAATGCAAGTTACAATATAGTTTTAGTATAATAGAAGATATTGTGATGTTAACAAAAATTGCCTGTGATATTTTATAGTTTATATTATTCAATTTTTAAGTTTGTGTTTTGTTTCTTGTCCACTATACACCAAATTAATTTTAAATAACAAAGAAGATTATATGTAAGTAAAATTTTTCACATCTTATATTGTCGCTTTTTTTTCCGCCAATTATGTTTGTAAAAAAAAATAAAAAAACAAAATTATTTTTTATTTTTTACTTTTATATGTATGTGGTTGCCAGATTTTTAATAAATTATCCCTGAGGAAGTTGGAAAATACCAACGAAACGTCGGATTAATATGAAATAAATAATCTTTTATTTACTTAAAAGGAAGGAAATAAATGACCTTGAAAGCCCAAGTATAATTTATATATAATAAATTATAAAAAAAAAAGAAACTTAAATATTAGCACAAAATTTTTTTTATGTAAAGAATTTTATAAAGGAAAAAAAAGTAGATATAATTTTTAGTTTTTTTTACTAAAACCAGAATTTTTTCAAGGAATACCCTAAATAAAATATGAACTCTGAGGTATAATCTCGTATGATAATACACGTGTATTATATAAAATACAAGAATAATTTTACATGGAACAAAACAGTTAAACCACTAATGAGCAACAAGAGTATTATACAAGTGGCAGTAAAACAAAACTTGTATACAAACAATAGATAGATAAAACAACTTAAGGGAAATAATTATAAATCAGAGTTAACGTCGAGAATATTAAAATCTAATAATATAATGGCAAATAATAAAAAGTGTTTATACATTGTTCCATATTTCTTGTGTTATCTTGGGGCTGCATAATAATGGTTGACTACAGTGCTATTGTAATCATAATGATGGTGGAAATTTTCTAGCTCCTTGGCATAATATGAAGACCTAAAACCTCTATTTCTCTTAGACTGTTTGGTGATCTGCCTTACTTGAATTATATACCCTGAATGTAAGCCCAGATGGTCATAATTTGTCCGATCTAAATAAAGTTTTTATGGTCCCCAAGAATAAAAAAAAAATTCTTTTTTTTTTATTAATTCTTAGGGTTTGACGCTCTAAGGACTAATATACTGGTGCAAACGTTATTTAATTATTGTTATTCCCATATTTGTCCTAGTGGCGTAAGAAACAAATGTACACCCCATTTTTTTCAAAATTTGTTAAGCCCAACAAAAACACAAAATAAAAAATATTCAATATGTTAAAGAAAACCGAAAATTTTAAAAAAGATCGATTGATTTTTGTTCGCGAATATTCGTCGTCAAAAATAAAACACATATGTGTATATGCAAATGCACACAATCATGACGTAGGACGAAATACGTCATACGCGACGAACGATGCAATAGAATTATTTCTATTTCTTGCGCCGGCGAACGACGAACAAATCAGTACAATGTGACCATGTTTGACTTTAGATTCGAAGTGTTTTAGTAAAAAAAAAGTTATTTTACTTAAAAAAAATTATGTATTTTTATTTTGCAGCATCTATAATAAGCGTAAATAAGTTATATATAAAAATAATTTTTAGTTGTGTTTTTGCTAATGTTTAACTTTTTAAATATTTTTTTTTTTGTTTAATGGTCACCTTAGCAGCTTACAAAAAGTGAACAACAGCTGTGTTTTTCGGCATTATTGTGTTTTATACGACGAATTTACACAACGAATTTTCGCCGACGTATTCGTTGTGTTGGACGAAATTCGTCGTTCGTCCCAGTTATGTTCCTAGCAGTAGTTTTTTATGAATACGGCAGTAAAAGTAAAAATAATCACTTTTAAAAAGTAGTTATTTTACAGCGATTGATTTCCATTACATACCTGATTAATTTTAAAAACTATTCATAATTTTCTTTAAAAAGTCCTGTAAACATTTCAAACATTTTTTTAATAAATGTCAAAAATTTTTAAAATAAAAATCTGGCAACCCCTTGCTCGCAGGAGAAAATATGTTCTGTTCTCAATATATTCTTCGCTTCCTATTTTTGGCGAGAAGACTTCAAGTAGAATATTCTTTAAACATTCTAACACATTCTTAACTTTTTTGTACAAGGGCCATTATGACAACAAAATAGTTTAATTTTCTTTCGGATAAAAAGCAAATTCACGGGTAAGTAAGGATAACAATATCATGCATGTTGCATATGATATGATAGATAATTATTTGTTGCATAAGGTACGTCTGTGAAGATACCTGAAGATAATTTTTTAAGTTCAATATACCGACGTTTTCCAGGGAAACCATGAATAATTACGTAAAACCGTAATATAATGCAGCATTTTCTGGATCGCTACATCCGTCATCAGCATTCTTCGCATTTATCTACCTTAGGTTGTGTCCGTTTTAAACATTATCTATTACAACTACTAATTTCGTAGGTAAGAATAATCAACATGAATTTAATTAGATGAAGTTGTTCTCCTTCCAAATAATTATATACATTTGTTTTTGCTTCCTTCCCACTATCGGTATAGCGACAAATGTAATTTACATTTTTTATTCTTTTATACTTTTTTCCACTCAAAAATGTGTTTCTGTTTGAGTTATAAATTTAACAATAATAAAAATTTTTGTAGAACTTTTTTTCTATATTTTTGTGTCAAACAAAATTAAAATTCAATTATCAATATGCAAATTAATTCAAAATCTTTGCTTAAGCATTCTGTTCAAATCTATAAAAAAAAATGAATTAAAAATAAAAAATAAAAAATAAGTGATTTTACATAACAAGAAAAAAAACTTGAGCTGGTGTGTGTATTTAAATAAAAAATAATTTAAAAATTTGCCAATTTATTTCCAATCATGGTCTTTATTATACTGAGGCTATTTTTAAAAAATTCTTGAAGCATTGAAATATTTGAAGCTGGAAATAATTTAACACAAACATTCGTCTGTTGAAGTAGTTTTTGTTTTTGTAGGTTAAATAAAATTTTGAATGGCAGGAAAACACCTTTAATAAATAATTATTTTCCTGATGATGCTACACAACGGAGTAGCGAAATATTGAGAAAATATATAAAAATAAAAAAGACCTTGTGCTTAAAAATTAAATAAATATATTAATAAATAAAATTTAAATTAAACAGTTCACTTGATTTTTGATTTTTTTAAAACTTAAAAAACACACCAAAAGATTTTGTTTTTGATGTCACTGTATTTACTCGTTTCTTAATAATTTTTTAACCTTCATTGTTAAATAACGCACACTTTTTTCACGCGATTTACTTGTTTGAGGTTTTGCTTAATACAATCATACTGCTCGTTACTGCGATTTCTATATTTAGGCGAGAAAAAACGTCTTTATTCTTTTGATTTGAAATGATCTGGCAACACTTTTTAGTTTTTTATTTTATACTTGTGTTTATACATGTATGAGTATGTTGCGACAGTAACAACTAAAAGAAACTATCAGAATGTGTGCGAATAGTATAGAGACTATGAATAGAATTTTTATGTTGTTGTAGATCTTACAAACACCATAAGGTTGGTGTAAAAATGATTCTTTGAAAGTGCCGCCATTTCTTTTTTTATTATTATTTTATTTAAAACATGAATACTCAATAAATAAACTGTGCTGAAACTAAAAACGGAAAGGGAATCTTCTTTCGGTTGTAGTAAACAGAATAATTTTTTTTTAACTTTAAATTTATCATGTTATTTTCCCGGTATTGATTATTGAAGGTGAAAGCACGTCTCGATGGCCATTTCGCTATCGCTTACTTAGCTCGTCAGGAAACTTCTCACAAATATTTTAAATGAACTAAAGATTTTTGTCCAAACTATAAAGAAAAGACAAAAATCAAAGTTCAAGCAAAAACAACAATAATCAACTTTGATTTTATTTTTCTTTATACACTGCATACGGCAGACTTTTTTTCTGCTCTTTTATACAGTTTAAAGACGTGCTTTCACATTCAATAATCAATACCGGGAAAATAGCACGATAAATTTAAAGTTAAATTATATTATTAATTATTCCCGTGTTTTTAATTTTTAAATTTTTTTTTATTTTGAAAATGTTAAATCAAGAAAGGTTGAAAAAGCAGAGCACTCAATTTCGTCTATTAAATAAAAGTAAACGATTGCCCTTGTTTTCTTTGTTAATTAAAAATTTAAAATCTCTAAGCTTTTAATTTAAATACACAAACTTTTTTGAAATATTATTTTTTCATTATTCACAAACCATTCCTTTAATAATACTCATAATAGAGCCAAGTCGTTTTAACGTTAAATACATTTTTTAATGTAATTTAATACCTTAAGGACCATTACTAAATTCAAACATAAAGTTGGCCTTTAACAAAACGAGCTATTGAAGAGTTCTAGTTGCAGGCCTATTATTAAGTATTCCATTGTTTTTAAATAAAAGTAGAGCGTGTGTGTGTGTTTATATTAGCACTGATACCATTTAACTGATAGAAATCCTTTATATTCGTTAATTGCAAATTAAAATTTTACGTGTATTTAGTTTTCAGAGGGTAAAATTTTGTTTGAACAACGTGTATTTATGCCCAATGAAATTGTTTGCTATTAAACCGTTTTCCATAAATGAATTTTAGTGTGATAATAAATGTCAGTTAATTTTACTAAGCCGTTGCCATTTAAGGAACATGAACCAGTACCAATACAAGTGTAAAAATTGTTTTATTTAAACATTCGATAAAATCCCTGGTAGGGTAATTTGATGGAAGTTGGCCGGTTGTTATTATTTTAGATGACTTGTTTTTGCTTTTTGATTGTATTGATAAAGAGTGTGTAAAACATAAGAGTTTAATTATTTTATCTTCAGGGTAGTAATAACATGGAGTCCACACCTGACGAATATATATCTTCATGTAAGTTAAACTAATATGATGATGAAAATTTATCCTATGTAAACTTCATTTATGAATATTATATCATCGAAAGGTGAAATCATGAAGGAAATCATTGCCTAATAGATAAAGAAAGTCCTTATATTTAAGCAAACGGGAGGACTTACAGATTGCAGTGAATAAAAAACATATTGTGTTTTTTAAAACTCAATGAAGTTTTTAAAAATAAGGGAAGTTGAATTAATAATCAGAGTCCAGCAAATTTAAAAGTTTGTTCCTAATGTGTCATGATTTTAACTTATGTGGCTTTAGATAATCAACGGCAGAAGGCAGATACAAATTTTTAAAGAGAATTTACAAATATGAACGCTATAAAAATAAGTCTGAACAATAAATTAAAATTTGAAGGATCTTTCCTTATCGTTTTAACTTTTAGATTCAAACCGTCCATATGATTTGTTATCAAAGCTAAAAGTGACTTGTATTAACTGCCGTCTACATCCAAAAAAATAAAAATAATTTATTAATAAATAAATATTTCATATGTCCAACGGAGTGGAAAAAAAGCCTTGCGTTCACTGTTTCATTTTTATCTCAAACGTGAACAACATTTAGCTTTAAATATAGAAACAGAATATTGAGACAGAAGCTTAATTCGCCTTTAAGGTTTTTCGTCATTGTAGTTTCTTTTACGTCTATACGCAAAGGACTTTACTCGGGTCTTTAAATCAAATACAGCATATATAAAATACTTTCAAGCAAATCTAGGGATGCTTTGATATTAATTTAGTTGAGTCTTGGACTGAGCAGATTTGATGGTTCCAAAATGACTCACATTGCGTAAGCGGTGTTGAAATTGCTTCAAAATGTAAGTTTTTTTATTTCTTTGTCACTATTTTAGTAATCTGTATTATTTCTGAAATTTTCTTTTAAAGTTATGAATTTTTTCAAAAAAAATTTATTTAAAAAAAATTAAAAGAAATTTTATAATTCTCACTTTATCTTGTAGAGGCTGTCCGCAGTGAAGATATACAACTCACAGCAATTCCATTGTATTCCTGGCTGTATGCGACGTGGCACCGTCTTGTTGATACCTCATGTTAATTAAGCCCAAATCATGCAGTTGTGGCGTTAAAAAGTTTTCAATCATATCACGATATCGCTCCTCACTCACAGTTACCGTTACGCCATTTTATTTTCAAAGAAGTAAGGTCCTGTGATTCGTCCTGACCGAATTGCATACTAGACTGTCAGTTTTAATAGATGCAATCGTGACTGATGAATAATTTGTGGGTTTTCCATTGCCATGAACTTTCTATCCAAATGAAAATGTAAATCCCCACTCATTATGAATTTTTCATGAGAATCGCGATTGTCACGGAAGAGGTGTAACATCTTTTTGGCATATATACGGCGACGTAAATGTTCTTGTGAAAGAAGCTCTTTTATCAACTGAATCTTAAATGGAAACAAATGCAAATCCTTGTGCAAAGTTGTCCTTTGAAGAAAAAATTTCTGAGCACAGCTTTGAATTAAGGTTGATGTATTATTTTGAACACTTTCTTAAGCAATGCTGATGTTTTCAGCCGATCTCCGCTTTCTCTTTCTTCGAAATCATTCACTACACGATAAATAGTGCGTTTTGTTGGCAAGTTTTTTCATCCAAAAATTTACGTTACTTTCTCATCGTCACAGTAATCGATGGTTGATTTTGTTAAAATATTTTAACGACTAAAACACGTTGGTTTATCAAATATTTTTCCAATATTTTTTAAATTTACCTCTTGTCTACTTCACGAGTAAACTGTTAAGACAAATGTTTACCATAATGGCGTCAAAAAAAGTAGAATAACTTTCCGGAGGACACCCTGTAAAAGAGTGTTACACCGTTACCCTCTGAACCAGTCTAGATATGGATGGGAATTTTTGTAAGATGGGAAACCTCCCACGACTGTTATTGTTCTTGCAAAACTTTTATTATAAGGAAGCAGTCATCTTATATTATTCCATTTATCATTTAGCTTTCACAAATAAAGATGCAAAAGAATTACACTGACAATCTGACATTAGTTTCAAATTAAAACTTACAAAAGCCTTTTCATCAGGCATGTAAAGATATGAAGAATTTCTATTGAATTTTCTGACACTGGAAAATGGTAAAAAATATATAGTTTTTGGATCTTCGCCAAATATTAGGTTTCGTTGCCATTATTTTCTGGTTGCAACACAGAGGGTGTTTTTAGAATTAAAATGTGTTATTAATATTTTACCGCAAAATAAAATAAATGCTTAAAAGTCAGGAAAGGATCTTAATATATATTTTTAAAAATTTTTAGTTCAAGTCGCAAATTTTTTCGATGAAATCGGTGAATATCTATCCTTAAGCTGTTGATATGTGACACTAAAAACACTTTACCTTTTATCTTTAGGTTATGCTAAAAATTGAAATGATAAGATATTTATTAATATCCATAAAAAAAAATAACCCACTCTTTTTAAGTACCCTTTATTTCAAATTAGCTTTATAGACATATTTTCTATAGAACAAAAAAAAACGAAATTGTTAATTATGTTTTCAAATAAAAATAATAAAACCTTGTAACACGTCAAGTACCTAAAATATTCTGAACTTTTGAACAGAAAAGTTTGACGGCAGCAAAAATATTCGTCTAAAGTTTTCAATTTATTGTTGCGCTGTTGAGTTGCTACTTGTAACACTTTAAACTATTTAGCACTTGTTGTAATTGTTTAGATATTTTATCTCAACAACTCCAGAAAAAAGAAAAAGGAAAATATGGTGGCAATTTTTCAATTGCACAGCACCAGCACCAGCAAGACAATCAAGGCCGTAAATGAAGCAGTAAGAAATTGTTATAGATTTTAATGAGATGTTTTTGTAATGAAATTTTGTTGTCTTTTATAGCAGTAATTAATTTTTATACGATTTTTTATAACAGTCTTGTAATATTTAATTAAAATTCTATACGTTTTCTTTATTAAACTAAAAAAAATAGTTAATGCCCTAATTTAACAAATAAAATAATTTCCTAATATTTCTAAAATTATGTTGAGAGTATAAACAAATTACGGTGGTTGTTGATTGTTGCCTTCAATATAAAAATATATTGAAAAAGTATAAAAATATTAGGATATATAAAATAGTTTGAAAAAGAGTTTTTTTAATGGGGGCATAAATATAAAATCATGGCGAAATCATATTCCAGGTAAAGGCTGTTATGAATTCATTAATTTTTGTCGTAACTACAAAAACTGACTCATATTTTATTGATATGAAGTTTGATATGACTAGCAACGGCGACAATTAACTAGTTTTGCACTGTCAGAAAAATTTAATTTTTATTTAGCCTTTCTAACTCCTGAAGAACATTTTTGTCTGCGTCATGTTTATTGTCGAAAAGCTTTGTTAATACACTTGTTTGCACAACGATATTTACCATCCACCAGTGCTATTTTTAGTTTAATAGTTATGTGTCCAAATAATGCAATATATTGCCAAGTCTCGTAAAACAACCCTACTACTTTTACAAGGTAAAAAGAATACCTTAAAATTGTTGCAAGTGCGTTGTGGCTTTATAACTCATGAACGGTCAAACCGAATTCGATTAAATTTTTAGGATTTGTCCGTATGGTCGTATAGATGGTTGATCTATAGTTTGTGCGAAATCGATCGACGTTCGTGATTGTTTGTTTGTGTGTTTGTAAAATGAACGAATTTTAATGAAATATGATAAAGGGTAGTTATATTTTTAAATAAACTAACATGAGGGGAGTAAAACTGAAAACGGGCATTTGTATGCCTCTGAATCAATTTTAAAAAATCTCAGCTAATCGATTTTAAAGAAATTTCAAACATGAATGGGTCGTTAACGGTCTTAACAAAATCATATTCTAAAGATAATTGAAATATCAAGTAACTATCGGAATACCCTTCCGTTTTTTATTTATTTATTTTCTTAATGAGGCTATATTGAAAACTCTAAGAGTCTAAGATAGACGGTTCCACAGATAGAAGCCTGACAAACCGACAAACATTGTATTAAAAACAGTAGGGGCACGTTCTTACACTTTGTGTATGGAGGGATCCCTGGAAATATTTTACACCAAAAGTAAAAAATTTTACAAATTAAATAGAATATCAAATTTTAATATATTTTTTTTTACTTAAAAAAAAGCAACATCTAATTTTAACTGTGTTATCCGAAAATAAAAAAAAAACAAAAACTAATTAGAGAAAAAAAGTCTTTAAAAGTTTGTTAGTTAAGCAAAACAAATACAGTTTAATCTTGCGTAATCTCTTGGCAATATATTACATCGTCGCCCACACAACATAACTTCCCTAAAAATTAACCAACTTACTGAGGGATTTTCCACAGCACATTAATTATTTTTATAACAACTTAAATCCAATAATTTGTTCTTTCTGCTTCCTCTATTTTCTCTTTTCATCATTAATTTCATTCATTAAATTTAATCTATTAATGCTCTTCATGTTTTGTTCTTAAGCTTAATTTTAGTGTTTTTGCTTTCAAAAAAATAATCCATACAACATCAGAGGACTTATGAATAACACAAATAAATTAACAATACAATATCAAAAGAAAAAAATGTACATTTTGGAAATCGTTTATAAAAAAAATACAATTCGCTAGATAATTTTAAATACACTTCAATTTTATTAACAGAAGCTTTTTATTCAAAGAAAAGTTTTTGTTTGCCTGAGTTCGATCCCGGGCTACTCTAGGGCAATTTTTTTATTTAGGTCCCCCTCAGTTTTTCTTTTTTATAGAAAAATTAAAAATCATTATAAAATAGACACTCAATAGTCAACATATACATCATTATTACGGTTCTGTACTCAAAGGATAATAACGTAATGCTAGTGTTTTCAATACAATGACTGCCCATCTGTTACAGTCCTTATCCCTGGAATCGTAATAGATAGACTCATAAAGCGTATAACTATAGCTCTAAAAACAATTTACAGTTGTAACAATTATAAAAATGGAATTATAAGTTAGAGAGTGTTCCAATAGTGAAGTAACTTTCATGTACCTGCCCTTTTTTTATTCGCAATAAACAGATATTTTAAGCACAAATAATTCTATGTTCGCTATAAGAACAAGTACTAAAAATTAAAAATATAGAGGGTGGCCCTACAGTAACTTTATAGACGCTGTACATTTTCAACCGCAGTACAGAAAATCTTTTAATTTATAAAAATATGTACACAAAATTTTCGCGACAAAAGTATGTGTGAACAACAAATTTAAAAATTGTAAGGGGATTCCATGGACACTGTGATATAAACATAATTTTAAACCCATTATAGACAGACACTTGAAATTCTCGCAGCATGCTTGATTTTCTATAATGGTAACTATAAAAAATTAAATATTAAAGGGCGACCACATGGAAGAGTGCTTTTTTTAAACTTTCGATGACTGATTAAATAAAAAGTATGGGGTGTCTCATACATATTATGAAGCCGTTTGTGTGTGAAATCAATTTACATTTAGAGAAAAGTCTACATAAAAATTAGCGCCAAGAACCCAAAAGTCTTATAGAAATTTTAAAGCCTACCAACCTGTCAGAAATATTTTGCTGTATTGAAACCGAAATTTCAGAAAAAACTCTAAATTTCCAAAAAATCGAAATTTCAATAAACGATCGAAATTTCACCAAAATATCATATTTTTACCTAAATTGTGCAAAAAAAATTTTATTGATGATTTGTATTTGTAAATAAAAAGTTAAAATATCATTGAAAATCGAAATTTGAGGAAGAAAATATCAAAATTTCACCAAAATGTCAGTTTTTCACTAAAATTGCACCAAAAATAAAATTTGCAATCCCAACTTTATATTTCATTAAAAACAGAGAATTCCACAAAATTTTCAAAAAATTAAATTTTACTTCAAAACTGTACCCGCAATCAAGAATTGTACATTCCAATAAAAACCGTAAATTTATGAAAAAAAACTATCAATAACTTAATCAAAATATCACTTAAATATCACAACAATACTAAGTTCCTCTAGTGCAGGTTATGCGAGATTCGGCATGGAAGAATAAAACAGTCGTATTTGTTTTATTCGTTTCTTATTATTATCCTTAACTGTATTAATCCTGCAAAAACAATAAATTATTCTACAGTTGCTTTCCATATTTTATTGGAAATTAAAAACAAAAACAATAATAATAACAATAACAATAACAATAAAAATGGATTTAATTTATGACCAAATCCTAAATTCAGGCCAACTTCTGTTAAGAAAAATTGAAAAGCAAAAGAAACAATAAATGGCATAAAATCACGAATTTGACACATTTGTGGTTAATAAAAATAAATTTTATTAATAGTTAACATACAATATTACATATAAAGAACATTTATAAAAGATGTGTTTTCATGTTCAAACATTCGCAATAAAATATTGTTGAAACGAAACAAACTTATTCGCCTTCCCTTTTTTTATTTGGGAACATTTTTTTATTTATTTTTTAGAAACATTAATATTTTAGCTGGTTTGTTTTAAGTAGTATAAGTCCACATTCTAAAAAAATAAGTTAAAGGTAATTTTATTTAGCTATACACTCTTTCTCTTCATAGTAACAATCACAATTTCAATTGAGTTCTATATTGAAAAAAAAACAAAAACCAATTTGCTGTACAATTTTATCGCACAAATATTTCTTTTAAAAGTGGAATAAGTCCATTCCTATTAAGTTTAGTTAACTCTATAACAACTCCGAATACTTTCTTTCAAAGACTTGTTCCTGCTTTTATTTCTTCTAAAATGTTGTTTTTGAAAAAGGTATAAGTCCATGTGGAGCCAAAAAAAATTTATTTTTTCAAATTTTAGTAATTATCATTTCGTAATAAAATTTAAAAGTTGGATAGTGTAAAAATCCTTATTGGAATTCATTAAAGTTAGTCATAATTTTTCAATTGATTCAAACGCAAACCCTTAAATATCTCAGCATATAAAAAATGGACTTATACCACTTTCAAAAAAAAACCAGCTGATTTGCTACATATAAATTTATGTAGTTTAAAAACCAGGGTGAACTTGCAAGTTTTGCAGTTATAATGAAACATTCTATTTTGACCTTTCATTTAAAAGAAGCAATGCTAAGAAATCAAAGAAATGTATAATAAGAAAATAAAAATTTTTCTAATATAGACACGCCACAAAATAACTCTGAGTAAAGTGTTTTATTTTACAAATTCTGTTTAGTCTTAACTTAAAGCCACATACATGTTATAAATAAGTACGTCGTATGAACATATATATGTAAATAACTTTCACAAAATTATGTTCGACTTCTTCAACTAAAATTTAATTCAACACAAAACTATTTAACATGCAGAGAACAGCTGCAAATGTAATAAAGTCTATACTCATATGACAAAGTGCGTATGTGAGTGTGTGTGTTTGTGTTTTGTGTATAAATTTCAATATTTACTTACATATTTAAGTTTATAAATTAACTTTATTACATATAAGGTAAATATACTTTGTAGTTAGGAAAAAGAAAGTTAATTAACACACAATTATAAAGAAACTTGACTAGACATGCACACATTTATTGTACTCCCGAGTTCATTTTAATATGTATGCTGTATATGCTTGTGTGTGTGTTCATTATTCCTAATGTTTTAAATGCAAAACAAAATCTATTTGATAACAGAATTTTTCAGCAAATTATAGAAAATTTATATTCAATTTCGAAAACATAAACGTTGATTATTCTTTTAGAATTTTTGTTTAAGAGTTAAAAACTATTTTATTGATTTTTTATTGAAATTGAATTTTTTTTAGTAATCTTAATACATTTAACAAATCCATCTTGGATTTTTTACAGATTAAGATATAATTTTTTTGTGTTGTGTCTTGAAGAATGCAGTCGATTTTAATAACAGCTAAATTATGCTAATAACACAACTGGAACAAATGACGAATTTTTTGTCGCGAATATTCGTCTTCAAAAATAAAACGCATTTGTGTCTATGAAAATGTACACAATCATGAATCGGACAAAATTCTTCATACGCTGCGAACTTTGCAATAGAATTATTTCTATTTCTTACTCCGACAAACGACGAATCTGATCATGTTTAACTACAGTTTCGAAGCATTTTAGTAAATAAAGGGATTTTACTCAAAAAAATATATATGAAAGTATTTTTTAGTTGATCTTTTGTTAACGTTTAACTTTTTAAATATTATTTTTTTTTGATGGTCACCTTAGCAGCTTAAAAATAGTAAACAACTTTAAAAATTATAACAGCTTTGTTTTTTCGTCGTTATTGTGTTTCATACGATGAATTTACACAACGAATTTTTGACGACGTATTCGTCATGTTGGACGAAAATCGTCGTTCGTCCCAGTTGTGGTCCTACCATTAGTTAAGGCTCATCAGGCAGCTGCCAGCTCTCTAGTATGCGAATAATTTATACCCTTTAAGTTTGAGGAGGGATTATCCTTTAATTAGGTAATAGTGTATCTTCCAAAATAAATTCTGTAAAGAATACAAATCTAGTTATTAAGATACACGAAGGAGATTAGTCGAGAAACAAACCACTGCTGGTAAAGAGGGACTCAACTCCAAACAAGCCTATCACAAACATGTAAAATATTTTTGCTAATGAACAATCGGCAACTTTTCTTCCCTCCTCTCTTTCTCATCCACAGTAAGGCAGCATTAAAACATCATTGTAAGCGCTGGCCATTCTCCTAGCATAGACTTTACATTTGCATTTGTAGTACCTAATGACGTTGGCAACTATGTCACGAAATCACCATCGACACCATCTTTTGACCATTTAGCCGAGGTCAGCAGACCGGTGCAATTACGCATCTAACTTGACCCAGGTCATACAAGGTATAACAAAATGCTCAACTGCACAAGAGAAATCCAATGAATGCGTTAATTTTTCCAATACGAATTGTTGTATTATTATTGCTATCATGATTGTTTTAAAATATCAGGCATCAGGAAATACTAATAGAAGAACTTCATATTATTTATTGAACACAGGATTGATTATAAGCAACCTATTTATTATTAAACTTTTAAGCTAATTTCGTTTTTTTTAATATTGAGCCACAACTCTAATATTAAATTCAGTTTTTACTCGTGTAAGATATCAACATTAATATTGCCAGAGTTTTTACTGAAACTAAACAATGAATAAGTAGGGGTCATCCCCTGAGTGCTGGTCCTAATAAAAAAAAAAAACAATAAATTGGCTATATTCGGCTATGTCGAATCTTATATACCCTTCACCATATTTATATAACCACATGTACCTACAGATAGGCATACAAAATTCGTTCATCTACATTTTCTGTTCAAAACAAGCGTCGAAAAGTTAGCTATTTGTTATATAAGCTATAATAACTGTGGTGAGCATATTATTAAACACAACCACTTGCAGGAATACAATAGAAATTTAAAAAAAAAGTATGTGATGAAAATCAGTGTTGTTTTGTCCACTGCCTTGAAGAACATGGACCAATCTTGCTGATTTTCAATAGCAAAATTTGCGAAACTGTGTTCGGATGACTGGCATATTAAAATTTTCTCTAGCTCGTCTAGTACCAGACGGACAGACAGACATCACTTAATCGACTTCGTTATTCATAAGAACTCAGAATAAATATACTTTTTGGAGTCGGAAATAGATATTGTAGTTTTTTTAATAACAAAAAAATATTTTTATCCTTCATCAAAGTAGATTGATCACATCTGCTGTTTCTTACGAAGAGCACATTAATCTGAAGTGCAGGAAGAAGTATGAAAGAAGTAAAATTGCATTCATTGCTAAGCCGACCATTAGCAGAAATCAAGAACAAATATATAAGACGATTTATAAAAAGAACAACGAAAAGACCTTTGGGTTGTGTGAAGACTTCCACTAACGAAATTTTTAGTTTTCAAATTAAATGGTTAAATAGATGAAGTGAATAACCTCAAACAGAAAAATGTAAAGGTTCAGTTAGACGTGCCATAACCATAACCATGTTCAAACCAACTTTATGGGAAACACTGTATGCTATTGGTGACACGCCATAATGCCATAGCCATAACCGTTACCATAGATATTAATTAAATTTTGATTTTTACCATAACCGTATACAGTTGACTATTGAATTTAGATACTAACTGTTTGCTTTTTTTTTTTTGTTCTAAAAATAATAATATTTTACAACATTCATATTATTGATTCTTCATATATTATACTTACATTATGGTTACCTCAACTATATTTTTTTATATTTTGTGTACGTTCAACTTTTCTTTCTCTGTGAAATACTTTAATAGTAATAATAATGCGAAATAAAAACCATTCAATTGTTATTCGTTTCAAGTCATGATTACTGCTATGCTGAAGCAATTTAATAAATTTAAATAATCATTTCAAATTGCAAAAAAATTGTGTTCAAAATATAATCTTAAAATTTAGTCTCACTCCTTAACTGAGAATCAACTGCCCTCATGTACACACGCCATAAAAGGAAACCTCAAAACGCACTAGTGTTATTATTTTCAGCATTCGGTTTTCCGCTACAGTACATTTATATGGATTTGTTAACAAATATGTGTATGAATATTAATAACACAACAGCACATACAAATTAAGAGCCTGTTTGTGTATGAGTGTCGGTGTGAATGTTTGTGTCAATTAAAATAAATTTGCACTTCCATGTAATTAGTGAACAAGTCAATGCAATTATGAAACAACTGCAATGAAATTAACTATTGCCAAAGTTAATAACACACGAATATTGAATGGATAAATGAACAAGCGATTAATTAAAGCCTCAAAGCAACGGTGGCATGTCATACTGTACAAGGACATAATGGTCATGCATAATCGTTTAGTAACTATATTAGAAGTGATATAAAGTCACAGTTAACGGGGCAGTTCGTATAACGTAATAGTGAAAGATTAGTAGATCCACGCCGCTCTTAATGGGTTAAGCATTTTTTAAAAATTTTAGTATATCCTTAAAGATCTCTTCAAAACCTTTAAAATGGTACCCATATTGATATTTAAAAAAAATTTTAAAAGTTCAAAGGCTGGTAACTCGGAAAATATGGGCGACCGCCAATTTTTTCACTTGATGTTTTTTTTTCCTATTTTTTAATTCTCTATAGCTCCATATATTTGTTTTTTATGGTTGTTACTTCATTGTTCCAAAATATGTGGAAAAATTAGAGGTAGACGTGTTGTTTTGCCCACTGCGTCTGAGGACATGGACCGATCTTGCTGATTACCAACAGCATCTCTTTCAACACTTTGTCTGATCGATTGGCGTATTTAAATTTGCAAAGGCAAACTTCATTTCAAGACGGATAGCTTTCAATCGACTTTGCTATGCATAAGAAGTCAGCATATATAAACTTTATGGGGTCGGAAATGGATATTGTAGAAATTACAAACGGAATGAAAAACTTAGTTATACCCTTTTTCCAATTTTTTGTGGTGCAGGGTAAAACAAAAGAGGTCGTATTCTGCAATTCTCTTAGCTAAAACTTAAGCTAAATTGCTTAAATGTTAAACTAATCCATGTAGATTTTTTTTAATTAATCGGGATCTGTAAGTCTAACTCAATATATAAGACAGTGTTAAGTATAGGGTTAAATGTTCCAATGTCGTCTTTGTAACAAGAAACTGCTTTGTTAAAATTAAATTATTTTAGAGATGGCGATGGCTTAAGCGACTTACAGAATAAGGCTGCTGGTCTTTTTAGAAATTTTAAAATTTAGCACAAATAAACAAATAATAAAAACAATTCAAAGCCGTTTTCCACCCAATATATTTCTTTTTAAATATAAAACATTGTTAAATTAGGGGAACTATTTTACATTAAAATAATTCTTCAAACTAAAGAAATGTTTTCAAAAACACAATTTTTCGATAAAAGATAAAGCAGTTCGCTTTCAATTTTTTATTTTTATTTTTTTTTTTTTCGTTGTTGTTAAAAATTTCCTTTTTAACTAGAAATTCGTTATTATTTTTTTATTGGTTAAAAATAAATTTTAAAATATATTTCTAACTTAAACCTTTCAAATCAAGGGTCAAAAATCGCTTGAAAATTAATTTCGTTTAATTCTTTTTATCCTACTTGCATCTCTATATCGCTCGTCAGAGTAAGAGTTGCAAGCAACTAATTGCATCATGTAAGTGTAGGATTCCAAAATCGCAAATACTGATAAATTAGTAACTATATTAGAACTGATATAAAGTCACACTTTATTCTATAATTCTATTGCTGGAATAACATGGCTTTTTAACGGGACATTTCGTGTTACGTAGCAGTGAAGTATTAGCAAATCCACCCTGTAGCCAAAAAAAATTTAAAATTGAGGATCTAGCAATTTCAATAAGATCACCTTTCATTTAATTGCCCCGGAATCTCAACAATTATTATTTAATCAGTTAACATAAATATAATATAATTTTTTAGGGTTCCGGGTCCAAAGGCCAAAAATTTAACCCCATTGTTTTCTCTTTCATGTCTGCCACAGCTCTCTATCTCTGTGAAGATTTGAGAAATATGCTTTTAGCTTTCACATCCATTTTACCATAAAATTGTTATCTAAACAACCCTTTATTGTAAATAAAAATTACATTGTAACACAAAGCAATCTTACAAAGCAAAAGAATTCAACAAAAAAAATATAATAAAATTGTTGAACAAGTCGTTGAAAGAAAAATGTAGTTTGTAACGAAATTCAAACAAGAATTCAAACAAAATAAAACTCAAGGGGCCAATGTAACGTGTCAATAAATAATTCGGTACATACAATCAAATGACAGATTTGATTGTAGAAGCAAAGAAAATGTGAAAGTTGTGAGTACGAAGTATATTCAAAAAAATAAAAGGAATTAACTGGCAGCGTTTGAGTTTCATAAACTCCTTTCAGCAGATCGGTTGCGGTGAATGAAAGAATATATTGAATGATGGAACATTTTAATACAAGGAAAAGAAAAAAACCTAAATCCAGTTCAACAGCCAAAGGAATATAAAACTTTTGAAAAAAATATATGGTTACTCTAAGAATAATAATTTGCAAAATTCTTTAAATCAGCTCGTACTTTTTTTCATTTCTTATTCCATTTTTAGTTGTATTTTTTCTTATATTCGCTGCTACAAGTGTTGTGTCAATATTCTTTACTTTCCGTATGTGTATGTAGGACACATTTAAAAGTATAGTTCCAAAGACTTGACCAGTTATGCCAATATACATATTTAATAAATAAAAACTTATTTATTTATTAAATAACTAGCAACGTTCGCTGTGTGATAAAGAAAAGCGGGGACAGAATCAACTTTAGTATTTTATAACATTTTGAAGAATTTTTCATGAAATAAATCCAATAATTAATGACTCAAATTTTGACTTAACTACCAAATGCAAAGTTCCGAAATCAGTCACTCGAAATGTAATCCAGTTGACTTCAAATAAATACAATAAATTCTACTGCTTTTTACTCAACATACCCAAGATTTTTCCGAGAATTAAATTCCAACAATAATAAAAGCAAAACTTTACAAAAAATCGAATATTAGCGCAAAAATTGAAATTCTTCAATTTAAAATGAAAATTCATTAGAAAATTGCAGTTAAAAATTAAAATTTTCAAAAAATCTAATTTTTTTTAAAATACTTGGATTTGAAAAAGCTTTAATAATCTCAATTAATATAAAAAATTATATTAAAAAAATTTTAAAATATAATCCTAAAAATTTTTTGTCCCAAATAAATTAAAATTGTGTGTCACTCAATGAGTACCATTAATAATATTATAACTCATTTCAATTCCTTTTGCGATAACCTGCTGGATCATAATCATTTTAGTAGAGTGGTTTGTATTGAAATTAAAATAAACTTTTCGATCTCCAAAATTTTAATCAAAATAAATTCAGAATTAGTTTATTCAAAATCTTAATTTCACCTTTAATCGATTCGTTACCAAAGAGATCAATGTTCCAACGAAAAAAAGCATCTAACGCCGAAAGTTTTAAAAAAATAGAACGACCAATCTAAAATACCACAAAAGTAAATAAATAAAATTTTACCAAATAAGCGCAACATAAGAAGAAAAATAGTCAACACGGTTGAGAATGTAATAAAATAGTATTAATGAAATAGATATCTCATGAATTTGGGAGTCACGACATACTTTTACCAGTCCATTTTCTGCTACGATGAATTCCTTTAAACATAAATTAAATTTTTTAATGCTGTAAAGTTTTTTGCAAATAAATGAGTTAAGTTGACAACTCATTTCAGGAAATTGTTTATGAAAACGTTCTCATTGCAAATATTATTGCATTGCAAGCAGTCTAATTTAAACATTAGTTGTAACTCGGATTAAACTTGACGTTCGTTGAGATAAGCATCCCAGATCTTATACAAACTTTAGAATAAATATGAGATAGAGAAAATAAATAAATAATAAATAATAATAATAAATGAATAAAACAATTTTACTCACAATAAATGTATTAATAATACGGAGAATCAAATTTAAGGATGATACAGGTTAGGAAACTACAAATAATATTCTTCGCTATACTTCCCTTAAATGTATAAAACCTTTGTTTGAAACACTTTTTAATTTGTGTGTTTTGTAATTGTATTTAGGGCGTGTGTACAACGGTAGCAAAGTACCATGGTTAAATAAATTTTTTTCATTGGGAGAAAATTTTGTATTACTGTTGTGTGAAATTATATTTTTGTTGGCAATATAAAATTTTGAGGTTTCTGTAGAAAAAAAGTTTATTTTTTTGAAAACGAATTAATTAAAAAAATATTTTCTTTTGCTTATTTCAATTCTTTTGGGTTTGACATCATCCCACTTTTTTAATATTTTATTTTTTATAAAAACCTATGTATGTACATTGTACTCGTATGTATGTTCATGCATTTTCAAAAGTTACAATTATAAATTTAAGACAATTTTTTTTTATATTTTCACAAAAGTATTGAATTTTGTGTATTAAATTTCTATGTGTTTGTCAAAATTCTACTATCTCTCAGGACTAGTGAAATTTTATCCACCTCAGAACTGTAAAAATTTTACTTACGAGTACAAGAGTACTTTGCTATCCTTTCACACATGCCCTTAATATCAATTTTATTTAAAGAAATTTTTCATTATAAAAAGACTTTAAAAAGGTGATGCTTAAAAATGAATATATTATTTTTTAAAACTAAACGGTGCCCTCATATTACTGAACAGTAACGGACAACCATATTAAACAGATAGAAGTAAAAAAAATAACTTTTAAATCAAAAGGCGTCCCCATACTTAGGGTATTTTGACTCTATCTTTTGAACCATTTTACATAAAAACTTAAAAATTATTAAAAAAAATTTGTACATTTATGGCAGCTGTAAGAAGTAACAACAAGTATGAAATTGGAAATTAAAGGGTGTGCCCATAAATAAAATTATTTAATATACACAGCATTATCTTTAAACACGATACGAGGGCTGCTATATATATTTCTGGCCTGGCAACACTGAGTGCTGCCAAGTGCAATCTGACATTTCCATTGGAAAGTTTGTCATTTTTAAGCATAATCGTACTCAAAACGTTTCGACGTACGACCATTATTTGTGTTGTTAACAGTGACCTGAAAAAATTAATATAGAAAAAAATGGAATTAACTCGTGAAAATTTTCGTGCCATCATTTTTCACAACTTTCGACGTGGATTATCACGACAAGAGTGCATTGATGAACTTAAATCTTTGTATGGCGATGAAGCACCATCCTATAGCACTGTGAAAAATTGGTATAATGAATTTAATCGTGGCCGAAGCTCGCTCAAAGACGAATTCCGTGAAGGTCGTCCAAAAACAGCTGTTGTGGCAGAGAACATTGATGCCGTGCGTGAACTCATAATGCAAGATCGACATGCGACATACCGAGAGATAGAGACATCCTTGAACATTTCTTCCACCATCATACATTCGATACTGCATGAACACCTGGACGTAAAAAAGGTTTGTTCTCGTTGGATCCCGCACAATTTGAAAGTCGCTCAAAAAAAGGCTCGTGTCGATTGGTGCAAAGAAATGTTGCAAAAATACGATTGCGGTGCTTCAAAAGACGTTTATAAGATCATCGCAGGTTACGAATCATGGATCCATGCGTATGAGCCCGAAACGAAACAACAATCGACCGTGTGGTTCTTCAAAGATGAGCAATCTCCAACGAAAGTTGTTCGTGGAAGAAGCACTTCGAAGCAAATGGTCGCCTGTTTCTTCGGCAAAACTGGTCATGTGGCGACTGTTCCGCTTGAGCAACGTGGGACGGTCACTTCTGAGTAGTACGCTACAATTTGTTTGCCTGAAGTCATCGGAGAAATTCGGAAAACCAATAAGAGAAGACGAATCATTGTTCACCATGACAATGCGAACTCTCACACATCGGCTCAAACCAGAGCGTTTTTGACCGTCCAAAGCGTCGAATTAATGGGTCATCCGCCGTACAGCCCTGACTTGGCATCTAATGACTTGTTTCCATGTTTTGGAGGTGTCTCAATCGGAGTGGAAAAAGTGCTTCGACAACTGGCTTGAGCGCATGCAAAAGTGTATAAATCATGCTGGAGAATACCTTGAAAAAAAAATAAAACCATTTTTGATTATAAATATTCGCATTTTCACTATTAGGACAGAAATATTTGGAGCAGCCCTCGTATAGACATACATTTGAATATAAACAAATAGAGTGATACTAAGTCCACATTTATAACTAGAGGGCCATTTATAACGTGAATTTTGTCATCGGTTGAGGTAGATAAGTGTTGTCCAGGGTCCACGTACGGATCCACAAACCTTAAGTTATAACTCAATTGATTTTTCCCATTCTGGAGATTGCAATAGAATCGGTAAAACTACTAACAGCTATGATGATACGTTGATCACTCGGAAGTAATCGGCTTATAGTGGCCGAGTTGATCAGTCGATAATATTCGGCTTTTATTCACAATGTTGGCAATCTGTCAGGAATCCTCGTCAAATATATTGTGCTTTCCGGTGGAATAAACGCAGTCGAAGTAGCAATAGAATTGGTCATTTTTATGGTCGTCGTAGCTTTATAAAATATATTACATAAATTACAAAAACACTTACAATACTAACTTAACTTAAAATAACAATCAGTCAAGGCCGCTGTGGAAAACAGTCAGTCGAAGCTGCTGTGAAAAACAGTCAGCTGAAGCTGTTATGGAAAACAGTCAGCTGAAGCTGTTATGGAAAACAGTCAGCTGAAGCTGTTATGGAAAACAGTCAACCAAACCCGATGTGACTGAAACAGTCAGTATAAACGATAAGCTAAGGCTGCTGTGCAGTCTGGTATAAAATATCCAAACCACATTAAAACACTATTCATACGCATACGCAATTTCACTCCGTTACAATTAGATATCGGTTTTGGCCAGGGTTTAAATTGCTTGTTCAAAAATAGCAACAGGGCTAAAATCTTTGCTTTGCTTACATGTTTTTCAGCAAATAAAATAACTAAATGTCCCAGCATTTACAAAAAAGCAAAGCAAATACAAAAAAAAGAAAGAAACGCGTTTGCTTAAGCTGAAGTGACGTAATTAACTGTATAAGACTTTATCTTTTGGAGCGTTTTATATGAAAAATTAAGTTTTAAACAAAATTTTTCCATATTAATGATCCTTTGTCAACTGTTTTTTTACTTCGTTTTTTGCAAAAATTATTTTCCTTTATGGTTGTTTGTGCCAAAAAATTTTACTTTTTTAATTTTATAAAATTTTGTACGATTTTGCTATGCCGAAATATCAAAATTAAAAATAAATATAAAATCTTAAAGTATATAAAGGGTCCGCCAAATAACTTTTTTTTTTTTTTTGAAAATGCTATAAAAAAACTACTGAATATTTTCTCAACTTTCTTTTAATTTTTTGTTATTAATGGAAAATAATTTCATTCAAATGGCTGCCTCGGCTGGCCATGCAGTAGCCTACACGAGCGGTCCAATTTTTAAGCACATTATCGATTGTGTGCAGCTGTATTTCACCAATGGTTTCACGAATATTTTCCCTTAAAGCGTCAATTATGTCTGGCTTATCGGCGTAACACTTATCTTTGACGGCACCCCACAAATAATAGTCCAACGGTGTCAAATCGCGGCTCCGAGGTGGCCAAACGACATTAGCTCTGCGGCTGATAATGCGATCTTCAAAAACAGGGTGCAAAGCATCGAATGTAGCTTCGGCTGTGTGACACATAGCGCCGTCCTGTTAAATGTTGCCAATATTCTCCTCTTCAATTTTTGTTAACAAAAATTCGTTCAACATGGCCTCTGTATCAAATTTCGCACCAAACAGTGGCTCGACAATTTTGCTTGTCTACATACTCGCCAAGATAAAAATTAGCTTTATCTGAAAATACGAATTTTTTTTTTTACGAAATCGACATCTTCTGTAAGTCAATCGCACCCCACTTAGCGAAACGTATACACAACCATATTCGTTCAGCGGAAGGATAAAACTAATTATCTGTCAAATCAGACATGAGCTAAGTGTTACTGTTCACGAAATAAGCACTAGTTGAAAAAAAAACGTTGGATGGTGAACCCTGTACTTTAAAATATTTAAAATCGTTTTTTAATTAGGACTCTTTCTTGTGATTTAAAACTTGCTTACTACATTGTACGATTTTGTTTTAGATAAAATATTTTTTCTATTAAATTTGTTCATTCCTCACAAAGTAATAACTTTATTGTCAATTGACCTGTAAGGAAGTTAAAATAAAAATATTAAAAGTAGACACAATATAACACATCTTAATCCAAGATGTAGTTGATTTTTAATATTCCATAAAAAAAAAATTTTTCTTAAACTTCACTCATTGGTATGCGAGTGCTGGGTGCATTTTCTGTTAATCTAACACAGCAAAGATTCATCAAGAAGATTGTGTATGAATAAACCATCCTCATAGTTTTCTTTTCTAACACAAATATTATAAAAATGTTTTATGGAGAGCACAAACCAAATAACGAAATATATTGTGTAACTAAAACTTAAAGCAAATAGTAGAACGAACAATCTCTATTCTTTTTGTTGTATTTAAAGTGACAGCAGTGTATGAATGAATAAGTTTTGTTACACTTCTTTTTTCAGTTTCGTTTTTATTATTTTCGAAATCATACAACGTTTAGTTTGTTGCTTGGGTCGGTCTTAAAAAAAATAGTTTTCTATTTATATACACACACCCAAACAATACAAATGAATATGTGAGTATGTGTTTAGCTTGGCGACAGTTGTCCTTAAGGATTTCTTTGTATACACAAGTATTATACAAGTATTAGTTTTAACTTTACATGTAACTGTTTGGCGTTTAAGTATTTGTACAATCTTTCATTCTTCTTTGCAAAGTTTTTTTCGTATTCATTTATTTGTAAAAGTTAGTTAATTTGTTGTTGTTGTTGTTATAAAGTATATTTTTTCTACATCCCTTGACAGACAGCCTGTTCCTGGTGGTATTGTAACTGTTTTATATAACCATTCTTCCACAAGACACATACAAAAATAGTTTAACAATATACCCCAAGAGCAACAACAACTACTGTTGCAATTGTAATGTTGACATGTAGAGAAATTTTCTATGGAAAAAGAATAACAGAAAAAAAAACAACCTGCATCTAAAAAACAAAAGGACTTAAAATAGGAAACAACTAGAAAATAAAACGTATTCCTTCAACAGACCACAAAAGAGGCTAAACAAAACAAAGTTAGAACTATTTTAGAGCATAAAGAAAATACTTAATAGTTTTTACCACAAAAACTATCAAAAGGTTTCATTTAAATTGTTTAGACATTTAAGTTCTATTTATGCATAAAAGCAGGAGATTTGTGGGTAATTGAAAAGTCACAACTAAAATGGATTTAAGCAGTTTGGTCATATCAAGTTATAGAGCTTGAGTTCATTTTGGTATATTGAAGAATTTGATATTCTTAATTAATCTGCTTAAGAGCTTAAGAGTTTTTGAGCTAAGCTCTTTTTATTCTGGACTTACTGCCAAAATATCCAAACAGCACATGGCGAATTTCAATAAGCATTTCTCAAGATCAAACAAAGTAATCATATTTTTAAAATTGTTTTCCTTAAGCCTTACAACTAAACGAAATACTACAGAAGTGGCTCACAAGAAGTGGTATTTGTGAGCGGTACAAAAAAGTTTGAAGAAGCATATAGCGATTTAGTAAAGAATATAGTGATAAGTAAAATTATTTTAATTCCTGTAATTTCTACAAGAAGCATAAAGTCTTCAACAAATTCGTTTCATTTACGCTTGTCTACTGTTTCGAACTTTATCTCCTTTCAAGTTCTGTTGGCTTTGGCCGCCTCTCCTGTGGCTGCATTAAGGTTTCTTATCTATTTCAATTGTGTGCCTCATTTCTCTAACTTAAGTGAAAATTTGTCACAGGAAATTATTGCATTTAACTTGTCATGCATAAGCTGAGAGTAACGCATGAGTAATATTATTATTTTCTATTATAATTAAGATGATTAAACTTTGCTCGCCCTGTGTAAAGTAATACTTCTACGATATATTCATGTGAGATTTTTCTCACTTTAGTTACAGAAACGGGGTTATATTGGTTGCATTTCCAATAAACGAATGGTTTCTGTTATTGATTTCGGACTCAGCGGTATTATTTGCAGATAGAGCCCATAGTTGCTCATGTGATAACATACTTGAACAAAAGATACCTAAAATTCGATGGAGGCAACGATAATGCGCATTGCATTATCGTTGATTTTGCGAATTGTGAACATAATTTGACAGATTTCACACAGCCACTGCTAAGGCTGGCTTTTATGCGATTCTGTAACTTCTTCCTTTAGGCTCTCAGTTGTTATTATCCTACCCGAATAGCAACAGCATTAGACGTTTTCCATCCCTTGCTGTTGTTGGGGAAATCACACATATTTGTTACATTGCCTTTCACGACATTTAAGTGAGTTTTGTCATAAAGGAAGATAATGGACCAGCCTGTCGTACAGGTTCTTTAACATTAATTAAAATAATAATGTGGCGCTTAGAATATAGGAAAAATCAACAAAACATATTTTATTCGTAGTCCCTTGTAGGGTTCCAGATCTCTTAACAATACACATAAAAAAGGTCCTAAGTCTAACTGAAGAGTAACGATTTTTGAAAATAAGAAAAAATTGGGCTTTACGTGTGAATTATAAAAGTTTCAAGACTCAAGATTCATTTTCATTATCAAAAGATTCGTTGTTTTCAATGTTCTTAAGTGAAATTAAAATTTTTGGTCGAAAAGATTTTTCATTCAGTTTGTAATTTCTACAATATCCATCTTCGACCCAATATGCATGGCAAAGTCGATTGAGTGATGTCCGTCTGTCCGTCCGTTTACCACTTGAAATCAGCTTTACCAAGGCAGTAGATGAGCTAAAGAAAATTAATATAAACCTTCGAGTCAGTGGACAAGACACCACGCCTACCTATAAATTTTCTATGTCATTTTGAACAAAGACAAATAAATGCGAAGAGAGAGAGAATAAAAAATAAGGAAAAAAACACCAAGTGAAAAAATTGGCGCCGACCTATATTTTCCGAGGTATGCGCCTCTGAACTTTTCGCACGACCTTTTTCAAGAGGCCTTTAGGGAATACCAAATTTTTTTAAAAATGCTTAACCCTTTAAGCGCCGATGACATATTTATGTAAAATTACATATGTTTTAAACTTTAAGATTATCGTGCTATTTCCCGAATAAATTTCTTAAATCACCGATATTGTCAGTGACCATAAAATTATTAAATTGCAAGTGCCCGTGCATGAAGCAAAAATAAAACATCGTAGTATTTTTGGGATAATTTAATTGTTGGTTTTATTTCTCAAAATCTTTAAACTGTATAAAAGAGCCGAAAAAAGTCAGCCATATACGAGTACAATGGATAAAGAAATGTAATATCATAGTTGGTTATTGTTGTTTTTACTTGAACTTCGATCTTTGTCTTTACTTCATTGCTTGGACAAAAATCTTTAGTTCATTTCAAATATTTGTGAGAAGTTTCCTGAAGAGCTAAATAAGCGGTAGCAAAATGACCATCTAGACGTACTTTCACCTTCAATAATCAATATCGGTGATTTAAATGATTTGTTAGGGAAAGTGGCACGATAATTTCAAAGTTTAAAGTCTTTAAAGTCTAAATTATATAACGTAAAATTCCTGTGTGTTTAAGTTTAATTAAATTAGTTTTTTTTTTTAAAGGAGTAACTCCTCACTAAACAAGATTTGCATATATGGCGAAGGGTTAAAAGATTCGGCGTAACCGAATATAGCACTCTTACTTGCTTGAACTGTGATAGGCAAGCACTTTAAATTTTAACAGAGGCAGTAGAGTTATGTGCGCTATACAACCAAGTGGAAAAAATAAAATTTTGAATTAAAGGGTGTACCAATGATGATGAGATTTTTACTTACATAGCTATAGTTACTTAACCGTAATAGGCAGACATTTTGAATTTTCAAAGATAATGTTCATATACGTTTTCTATAAAAATAAATTGTAAGGAATGAATTTAGAAATAAACGGGTTTTTTTTTAAAAGGCTGGGAATATGAGAGATATGACCATTTTTTAAGACGTTGTATGCAGACGTTTAAAAATTTGCACAGAGTATGTGCTAATATTAAAAGGTGTGCGCATAGTAACGTTATTTTCTGCAAAAAATATATATTATTATGACCGCTGCAGCAAGTACGAATCCTTTCATATGTGATTCAAACTTAAACTTGGAAAATTTATTGTCACACATTTCTATTCTTTTTTATTTTCTGCTATTTTTGTAAATAAACTACAAGTTCAAAAATTTTGTTTAATTAAATTTTTCTTGTCAGAATTTGTGTTTATGGGTGTGTTTTTTTGTGTAACTTTAGTATATTGTTCAATGTAAATTTGAATATCCAGAAGCTTTAAATCTCACTGAATAAATAAATATCAGTCGCAACTGCTATAAAATCATTAATTAATCCCCTTACATTATTTCATCTTTCCATTACATTTGCATAAAAATTATTTTTATTATTCAAAATCTGTTTACAGTTAAAGCAAAAAATTGCAGAAAAAAGAAGCAAGAGTTAAGTTTTCTTTTAAAGCGATATTCATTTTTTTTTTTTTCTTAAAATCATGATTTTTATTAGCTCGACTTTCTTTTGCTTCCTTTTTCTTGCTTTTATTGATAGTTTTTTATTAACTGTCATTTACTTTTTTTTCTAGCATATTTATTGTCTTTCTTGCCCGCGTAGATTTGCATGTGTAATTGCTTCTTCATCACTTCTCATTTTGAAATTAAACAAGTTTTCTGCCACTAACCAAACAGCGCGCTAAAATACCTCAGGCTGAAACAGTAAATCTATAGAAAACTGAAAATACAAGAAATATAAATATATTCTTAAGAATAAATTCAATTTCTTCTTTTTTATAATATTCTTGATATAGTTTTCCAAGTCCAATGTTTCAATGTTTTTATTTTTTTTTTATCTTTTTTAAAGATTTAAACTTTCAGTGACAGTTACTTTTGAAACTTTTTATTTAGTTTTTTGTACATTTTCCCTTTTTGCCATTTTAGTTGCCAATTAAAATTTAGTGTGTGCAGATCTAGCAATCATAACTAAGTGGAGCATGGCATCAAGTGCATGAGTTTTGGTATGAGTTTTAATTTCTTTTTTTATGTTCTTTGTATCTTTAACACATCTGCTTTTATATTGCAGAATGGTAAAAAAAAGAGATTTTTTTAAGAAAAAAGATAACTATTAAAGTAGTGTAAGAAATACAAAATTTGAGAGGACAAAAAAAGAAGACAGTTCGAAATTAAATTGTTTCATCAATGTTTTATAGAAACGGCATCAGGCAGAAGAGGTTATAAAATTGATTAAAAATCTTTTTCTTTGAATTATGGTCATACGGTTTATATTTTATCAAATGTAACATGAATTTTAAACAATCAGACAAATTCAAGTTTAAATGAATTGAAATAAACTTTATTAAATTCTTCGGTTCAAAAATGCTACAAATGAGACCCGTGTAACAGATTTTTTCTCCGATATGTTTGGTATTAAAGTCAAACAAGTAAGAGTGCTATATTTGGCTATGCCGAATCTTATATACCCATCGAAAAAAGACAATTATTGTGGTGACATATAATTAGAAAATAAGAAAAAAATTAAGTACTATATACAATTTTACATACAAATATCATTGGCTTCAATGGGTTAAGCATTTTTTAAAAATTTTAATATCTTCTTAACGATCTTTTAAATGATACCCATATTGAAGTCTTAAAAATGTAGTGCACAATCGTACTTTTCTATGAAAAGTTCAGGGACCCAAAATTCGGAAAATATGGTCGAGCGCCAATCTCATTGCATCGTATATTTGTTTATTTTTTATTGGCGTTACTTCACAGAACTACCGGGTATCCCAACTAGAAAGCAATTTTTAAATTTGGTGCCATTCCAAGAGTCATTGTTTGACATTTAAACAATTGTTATTGTTTGCTAGTAAAAGGTACGAGATTAGTAAAAAATAGAGCGCTACACGAATTAACAACGCATTCTCATTGTGAAATTGTTCTACCAAAATAGTGAAAGTTTTGCGGCTACAGTTCGCAAATTGCGATCAATTCGGGGTCACAATAATGCTCCAAAAGAGTCAACTGTAAAGAGATTAATGGATAAATTTGCCGAAACTGGGTCTGTTAGTAAAGTAAGGACAACAACGCGCGTACGTGATGATTTCGCTCAAACTCCATCCACCTCAATTCGACACCGGGCTCAGCAAATTGGTGTCTCCAAATCCACTATGCAGCAAATTTTCACGAAAGATTTTCATTTTCATGCATACAAAGTTCAATTGACTCAGGAACTGATGCCAGCTGACCATGGACACCGAAGGAAGTTTGTTATTTGGGTATTGAAGAGACAACATGAAAATGATGATTTTACCGATAAAATCATCTTCAGTGACGAAGCCCATTTCCATCTTGATGGATTCTTCAATAGGCAGAATTGTCGCATTTGGGGGGAAAAAAAGTCCTCGAGTGATTCACGAGAAGCAAATGCATCCTCAACGTGTCACTGTGTGGTGTGGTTTTTAGGCTGAAGGAATCATTGAACCTTTTTTTTATGAAAATGAGGCAGATCAAGCGCAAACAGTCAATGGTGTTCGGTATCGTGAAATGATAACCAGTTTTTTCTTGCCTAGAATTGAAGAAATGAATGTGGAGAGCATGTGGTTTTAACAAGATGGCGCCACGTGTCATACAGCCAGAGAAACAATTCAATTGCTGCATCAGTCATTTTCCGGTCGTATTATATCGTGCGATTTAACACCTTTAGAGTTTTTCTTTGGGGTTTTTTTAAGTAGATCGTTTACGCGAATTAGCCGACGACGACTCAAGCCTTAAAAGAAGAAATTGGATGCTGCATTAATAAAATACCGCAGCATTTATGCAAAACGGTCATTGAAAATATCATTAAAAGATCGCGTGTGTGCCAGCAAAGCCGCGGCGGCCATCTGCACGATATCTTGTTCCATACATAACCTCATTATGTCTACTTTACGATATAAAAAAGTTTCACGATTTTTTTTTTTAATATCTGTGTTTTATTTAAAATTTAAAAATTGCATTCTAGTTGGGACACCCTTTAGATTTGTTACAAATAATATGGAAAAATTAAAGGCAGGTGTTGTGTTCCGCCCAATGCTTCGAAAGACATGGACCGATACTTGCTGATTCTCAATGTTGAAACGATGTTTGATCGATTAGCGTAGTATTTAAGTTTTTACTAACATTTAGTGCCTTGGCAAAGTTGATTTCAACTCGAACACGTGAGTGCATAATTACTCAGAATATATGCAGCCCAATTATAAACACAAAAATCGAATTTTTTTTTTACTTTTTCCTTTTCTCCTATTATAAATTATTTCCACTTTTATTGACTGTGAATAGTAAAAAAATATATCGGGAAAAAATTAGATATTAAAAAAAAATAGTATGAGAATAAACAGAACAGCTCTCTTTAAATTATGATGATGCCACTTTTTTGTAATTTGTTTCCAAGGAATATATAATTGTAGGAATCTTTTCTCGAGAATATTCATGATTGTAGAAATTACAAACATCAAACAAACTTCGATATACACTTTTTCAACTTGTTGTAAATGGTATAGAAAAACTGTGAAAAAACTCAGTGACTGCTTTTTCCTTTACAAATTATCTACACAGTTGTAGAAAAAATATTAAAAAAAAATATTTTTAAGCTAAAACGAATAAATACAAACTTTTTCATTTTTGAACTTAGATAGACATGTCCTGAATTCCATCCGAAATTTTCATTTTTTATTTGCCGAAGCGAATCAACTTCAAGGTGGTAGCGCTGACGAATTCTTTAATTTTCGCCGTTATTTCGAATTTCTAACTACATACAAAGAAATTATATAGTAAACGGATTTTTTATGCATGGAGTTTGACAGTCTGGCGAAAATAAATGAATTCGCCTTTGGTACCACCTCATAAACGAATTCGCCTTCTTTATTTTTTTTAATAAATTTATGAAGTAGTATTTTAGATAGAAAAAAAATTTAAAAATGCAGTAGAACCAATATTAAAAAAAAGAATAGATGAAAAAAATTTATTGGCAAAAAAACATAAAATATTTTTAAAAATTCTTTTAATATTATATTCAGAATGACATCGGCTTATGGGTTTTATTACCTTCAAATTTATTTTTATTGCTTTACGTTAAAATCCATTTACAAATAATTCTCTTGAACTGCAATTCTGTAACATAAATCTTTGAAAAGAAAATACAAATTTGCTTTCTTTGTTTTGTTTTTGGTTGGTTTTTCCTTTTTTTTTTTTTTGGTGAAAATTTTTACCAAACAATAAATAGTCAAATAAAAAGCCACAAATGAAAATGATATTTTTGCAGCCTGAAAGCAGCCAAAAAGTGTAGACATTAAGGAGTCATGACTACTCTAAGAGACTGACAAAGATAATAGCACGCATACAAATGAAACACGCATGAAAATTGTTTCATCACCAAAGTGTTCGCATGTGCACACAGCTAATGATTGCTCAATCTATGCATGACACAATTAACATATTTAACCATAAATACAACACAAAGCTAAATTTAGTGATGGTTAACAAATATTGATGAACACTTTTAGCATCACTCTGGTTTCGATGGTAAAAGAAAATTGAATGTGTGTTAGTTCATTTGAGTGAATCAATAATTTTCTTAAATATAATAAAATGAAGTATAGAATTGAAGAAAAGTAGGTCATTATACAACTAACAAACTTTTTTATTAAATCTATATAAAAAATTTTTGAAAATAAGTTGTATGGAAGAATTTTTTTTCATTTCGTTACTGAATACGGGCTGTAAATGTGATGAAAATTAAGTGAAATTGCATAGAATTTTTACGTAGTAAAAATAACTTTAAATTTTTATTAGTTTTTGTTTAAATTATATAATTAACCGTTTTTCAGAAAGAAAAATGTTGTCCATTAGTTTGATTTTTTTTATGTTTGTAGCCGTTTCTTAATCGATTTTAAAATGTTTTTTTTATTGAAAGATGATGCTCAGAGATTGGTCACATTTTATTTCAAAACAGTCGTAATATTAAAACGAAAGGGTGTCCCTATATAACATAGGATTTTAACAAGTCTTTTAAACTGTAGCGCATGCCAATGTAAAGTTTTAAAAAAGTTGATATCACTGTAGCTCCCAGTAACAAAAAGTAATAAAAACAAATAACTTAAAAAATACAGGGTGTCCCTCAGGTGAAATCTTGAAACAGTATAGTCCAAGAGTTTAAAATCACACAAAGTGTGTACTTTTATGTATGTGGCCTTATTTTTTTAACTTTTAATGACAGAAAAATTTAAAATTTTAACAAAATGTAGAATACCATATCCACTAGTGCAATTATAGAAAAACTAAAGATTGTACTCATGGGTGGGTCATTTGTTTCATATAGCTCTTCTTTCTTTTGAACAGTTATGGTCAAAAACAAGAAAATTACATACAATACGCTTACTTTTGCCCGCTGTAGCAACAAGTATAAAATTGAAAATTAAAGGGTGTCCCCAGAGGTGATGTTTTTTTTATATATATTATCTTAACTTTTCAACCGCTATATGTAGTTATATAAAATTAAAAAAAGATTGTGTATTTAATTTTTTATTTCGATTTGAATAAACCTCTGCCCATTTGTTTCTTTATTTGAGACTCTTGGTCTTCAACGAAATGTAAAAAATAAATATCAATTATCCCGGTTAAATTAATTACCGATACTGATTATTGAGGGTCAAAGCACTTCTCTATGGCCATTTTGTTACCGCTTACTTAACTCTTCAGAAAACTTCTGACAAACATTTTAAATAAACTAAAGACTTTTTTCCAAACAATAAAGCAAAGACAAAGATCAAAGTTTAAGCAAAAACAACAATAACCAAGAGTAATTCTATTTTTCTTTCTCTACTGTATACGGTCGACTTTTTTTTTGGCTCTTTTATACAGTTGAAAGGGGATGAAAAATACAATATCAAAAACACTACGATAATTTATTTCTATGCACAGGCATTTTGCAATTTATTTAATTAAAGGGACGGGGCAAAGATCTTAAGTTTATTTAAAATGTTTGTCAGTTAAATAAGCGATAACAAAATGGCCATCGAAACGTGCTTTGACCCTCAATAATCAATATCGGTAATCAATTTAACCGAGATAATAAATAAAAAATAGCACGAAGTTTTATAAAAATTAAATATTTAAAAAATATTCCCGTGTTTTTAACTAAACAAATATTATTATCTTTAAGCTTTATATGCGCTTATTACAAAGAGGATTTTTTGGACTCTGCCATTCCAGTGAGGCACACGCAGAGAAAAAACATGGCTGTGATATGGTCACAATAACCATATTATGTCTTATGTAACAGTGAACTATACATGCGGCGAACCAATTATAGTCGTTTTCACCAAAACTTTAGTCACGATAAACATTTTTTGTTAATTTATATAGCTACTGCACACAAAAAAATGCAACACGGTTGGTTTTAAATTAATTGGGTTAATTCCGCCAGTGTATATTAAACTGTTGTTATAATTATTGGTAATAACTGCCAGAGACGATGGTTATTACCGAAAATTATAACAACAGTTGGTTTTAACTTAAAAAATTTCCAACCACAACCAAAGTTTTATAACTTATTAAAAATAATATAAAATATTTAACCATAATATATTATTATTAACCAAGGTGTGGTTAAAAGCAAACAGAATAATGTTTGCGTTAAAAAATATTTCGTTCTAGTTCTTGACAGCTTAGTATTTTTTTGGAAGCAATAATTTGAATATGAAAATAAATTTTGATGAGATTTGTTCCAAATGATATAGAAAAGTTAGAGGCAGCACTATGCCTGCGCGCTGGCTTGAAGTATATGAACAGATCTTGCTAATTTTCATTAGCAACTCTTTCGACACTATTCTGATCTAGTACCTTAGCAAGCTAGATTTCAATACTAACAAGGACGGACAGAAGGATTGACGGACATCGCTCAATCGACTTCGCTATGCATAAGAACTTTATATAAACCATCTGCACGACCATACGAACAAACCCCACAAATTTAATCGAATTGGGTTGAACCGAATCACAACACACTTGCAATAATTTTTTATATAGATATCTGTAAATTTAGATAAAATTTGTACAAATTATGTATAGATTTAAAAAAAAAATCATGTTGGATTATCTATTTTCATTGTTAAGACTTCAATATTTTCTTTCGTTATATTTTGTTCCGTGTTTGGAAATTAAAGAGTTCTTGTGCAAATTACTTTTATATTAAAGATGTTGAATTAGTTCACTTCACTACAGTTATCTGGTCATAATATGTTCATAAATAGAATTTTTTTTATGTTGTCACGCAATCAGTAAGGCAAAACGAAAACATGCAATTTTTTCATTAATTTTTTATGTTTTTCATCATATTATTATTATCTTTTATTATATTATGACCATTTACATTTTACAACTTTATTATTATGTTGGCAACATTGGTGTCGCAAAAAAAAACGTTTTTCTGGCAATCGAAGCTAAAACTCAATGCAATTTTCTTAAAATCCCTTTTTTGTGTTAAAAGATACGTAACGTTTAACGATATCATTTCAATCTATTGTTTAGTGACAACTACACTACACATCCCATACACTACTGGATATACATAGAGAAAGAGAAGTCAACACTTAAGTGGCTATATACACACACATAAAAAAATTTATGCATAATGCAAAAAAAAATCCCAAAACAATACGTATCTAGGAATGAACTTGTTACTGCTGATATTGTTACGAATACTAAGTGAATGCCAAAATGGGGTCAATATTGTGGCAAGATATACGAACAGGCATAATTTAAATATTTCCAGACTTCACCTACTTAAACTGATACCAACACACTCTTAACAAATAAATAAACATTAATTTTTAAAGCCAAATAGAGAGAAAGATACACAGATTTGAATACGGATACCATTTGTGGCATTTATATGATTGTGTTGATGGCCTTACTGCACAACTGCAGTTTATTGTTTATTCAATAACGTTGTGTAAATGGGTTCAAATAGTAAATGGACTTTGAAATAAAAAATAGTTACATGAACTACATTCTCATAGATGTTATTTTTTATTTCTTTCTGTTTCCCTTCAACAGAGGCTGTAAATATCTTGATATAAAAGCTTTATTTGAATTCTTTATTTCTTGTTGGTTTTGTGAAATGTTTAGTCGATTTGGCTTATGTACTCGTAGAGAATTTTAAAAACTTTTATACCATATTTGTACGCTACACTTTGTATTTAAAAAAATCGATTATAAGACGAATATCTAAATCAATCAATTTTGCACATAAAGCTTTTAATTAAAAAAAAACTCAGCTTCTCAAAAAAGCACTTTTAAAAAATACCTATTTAAAAGTACTTTTTGGAAAAGTACTTTTATAAAAAGTACCTTCTAGGAAAATGTTGTTTCTACAAAAATGTCTTTTAATTCATTTTAGCGTACAAAAAAATATTAATTAAAAAGTACCCTTTTCTGACCAGTTCTTTTTTAGAATATATCTTTTTTAGAAAAGTGTACTTTCAAAAAGCTTCCATTTTCCAAAAAAAAAGTCATTAAAACAGCACTTGCTTTTCTGAAAAGTACATATTACGAGCAGGAAGCGAAATTTTCAATACATTGCAATTGAACAAAACTACTCTTTTTCAAACTTTCTAGAACAATACTAAAATAGTACTTATTTAAAAGTACTTTTTAAAAAAGTAGTTTATGAAAAGTACTTTCTCCGAAAATGTTGTTTCAACAAAAAGGTCTTTTTATGCATTTCAGCGTTTCAAAGAATATTATTTAAAAAAGAACCCTTTTCTTACCAGTTCTGTTTTAGAACATACCTTTTTTCGAAAAGTGTTCTTTCGAAAAACTTCAGTTTCCAAAAAAAAAAAAATATTTAAAAGCAGCACTTGCCTTTCTGAAAAGTACATATTTAGGAAGCGACATTTTCTAAACATTGCATTTGTACAAAGAGAACTCTTGTTTATGCACAAACTTCTCCAAACTGTTGATTTTATAAAATACTCTTTTTCAAAATTTCTAGAATAATACTAAAATAGTACTTATTTGAAAGTACTTTTTTTGAAAACTACTTTATGAAAAGTACCTTTTATGAAAATATTGTTTCAACAAAAATGTCAAAAAAATATTATTTAAAAAAGTACCTTTTTCTGAGCAGTTTTTTTTTAGAACATACTTTTTTTAGAAAAGTGTCATTTCGTAAATTTCGTTCTCAAATCGTATATTTTTTTCTTTACTTTTACAATTTGGAAAGATCTGTTTTCCTTAAAGAGTCTTTACAGAAAAAAATATCCTCTCGGTACAGTTCTAGAACACAAAGAAGTTTTGCATTGGATTTCTGTTTAAAAATATATCATAGATTTTTTAAAACAACCCCTATAAAATACATTATCAAAAAGGTACCTTTCATAAAAGTACCATCAGAAAAAAATGGTATAGAAATTAAAAACAATTTCTTTAAATCTTTACAACAGCACATTTTCAGGAAAGTACTTCAATACAAGTAGATTTCATAAAGTACCTTTTAGAAAATACTTATCAAAAAGATACTTTTTGGTTTAAATTTTTATCGCTTTTACATATATACATACACATATTTTTTTAAAATTATTTTAATATTCAAAAGTAATTTTTTGCAGTATAAATCCAAGAATTGTGGTAAAAAATTTAGACTAGACTTTCAAATAAGATTAAATTTGCAAAACTCTATAGCGGACTTGTAAGTCTGTCTATAGTCGCCAACATTTGTAAGTAAATTTGGTTATAAATTCTCATATATATTTTTTCTCCATCTCTATTTCTGTTGCTAATGCTTACATTTTTTCTCATGCATTAGTTATTTGTTTGATGGATACACTGAGGCAAACAATATTATGCTGTGAATTTGATATTTGAAAATACTTTTTGCACTCAGGCGGTAATAGCAGCAACGACATTAGCATTAATAAAAAGCAATGACTCTACTGTTTCTTATTTACTTACGCCTAATGCAATTTCCTTTTTCTTTATGCAAAATTTTGTAAAAGTTACAAAGCTTCAAATGCAATACGACTGCAGGCAAATACACAAGTTCGTCCATGTGTCACATGGAATATATTTGTAACAGCTATTTAATATTTGGATATATGTAAATAGTTTACAGGGTTGCAAAATAAGAGGAGCTATTAGATTTAAAATAAGAAATGCAAAAGTGGTGCCAATATCAGCATCACTTGTTCCACTACAATTTGTCCCGTGACGTGTCAAATTGCAAGGGCTTTTATTGAGCATCTGTACAGTGAAAAGTGACCAAGCTATGTTGAAGTGAAAAAAAGTTCTGTATCGGTTTTTTCCTTTCCTGATAATAAATTGGTTAAGGTGGGACAATACTTAATACTTGTATTAAAAAGTTAAAAGTTTGCGAGTCATTAAAAGAAGATCTAAGGGAATTTGCTCCCAAAGAAAAAAATAGCAAAAATATATGCGTCTCACTGTCACACAAAAAAGTTATAACTCAACATTTGGTTTCAACAGGATGGAGCTACGTGCCACACAGCCGAAGCTACACTTGATATTTTGAGCCCTGTTTTTGAAATCGCATTATCAACCGCAGAGCTGATGTCGTTTGGCCACCTCGGAGCTGCGATTTGACACCGTTGGACTGTTATTTGTGGGGTGCCGTCAAAAATATATGTTACGCCGACAAGCCAGAGACATTTGACGCTTAAAAGGAAAATATTCGTGAAGCCATTGGTGAAATACAGCTACACACAATGGATAATATGCTTAAAATTTGGACCGATCTGCTGCATGGCCAGCCGAGGCAGCCAGTTGAATGAAATTATTTTCCATTATTAACCGGAAGGATTGTACTTTAAATTAAAAAAAATAAATTTGAGTAGTTTTTTTTATAGCATTTTCAAAAAAAAAAAGTTATTTGGCGGACCCTTTACACACGCAAGAGCGTGCAATTACACAAAGTATTTCTATAATTGTATGCTTTCCGCTTTAAAACAAACCCATTGAAAAAATATAGAATCTTAGTACTTCAAACAAAAGTCTGCAGCATTTTTAGCCTCTGAAATGAGTTATTATGTTCAAAGCATAATTAAGATTTCTCCTCTTAACCACCTGCCCCGTCATAATGAAGCAAGTGTGTAAAATAAGCGTATTTTTTCTAAAGCCTTAGGCGTTGCTGGATGGTATTGCGTTGATTGTGATGTTTTTTTTCCCCATAAGGATACCTTTAACTTTCGTCATCTCATTGAACCAAATTTACGTTTCATTAGCACTATTTTCATGAGCAGGTATGATAATAAGCGAAAAGCTACTCGCGATTCTGTCGCTTAAATTAAAATTGAAAAATTCATATTTCTGTTTCAATTGTTATTATTTTTGACTAAAGAAGACATGATTAGATTTAAGAAGACAAAGACATGTTAAAGGCCAAAAGGACAATTTCGATAAAACTGTCAGTTTTTCCGTTTAAGCGGTTAGAGCTCGATAATGTCATAATGGAAAAAGCATAAAGAAATTTTTCTGGTATACCTTGAATATATTTTATTAGACGTAGTAAAATGACAAACAAAAGAATTTAAATATTTGCTTTTCTTATTCGGTTCATCTTTGTTTGTTTGATTTTAGCCTCTGTAATCAAAAACAATATTTTTTATGCTTGTGCCCGCAGAACTCAGTAATTTCTAAATCGATTTAGACATTTATTCTATATTTGAAAGGTGATGCTTACAGATTGCTCTTGTTAAAAAAAAATAGTTCATAGTCTTATAAATTAAAGGGTGTCCCCATACAGTAAACTTAATTTTTACGTGTACTATTAACCGTAAAGGGCACTACTTTAAAATTAAAAAAAACTGCGTATACCTATAGATCCCAATCACAAAAGGTAGTACAAAAATAAACCAAAAAATAAAAGGGGGAACCATAGGTGACGTAAATTGAACTATATGCATATCTTTTAAACCGTAATAGACAAACGCTTGCAAATAGGACAGAAATGTCGATTGCTATGATGGTTAAAGTAAAAAGTATTAATATTAAAAATTATAAATTAAAGGGTAACCCAATAGTTTTCTTAATTTGATGTATGTGGCCATAATTTTAAAAAAGTATCGACAGACGTTTAAAATTTACAACAAACCTGTATTGCTAACTCTGCTATACCAAAAAGTAAAAAATTTCCATTTGGAAATTTAAGGGTGTCCCAATAGTTGATGTAATTTGATGTATGTGGCCAAACTTTTGAGCCGATATAGACAGACAACTGAAACTTAGAAGGGACCTGTATTGCTAAGTTCGCTATAATAACCAGTTTATAATTTAAATTTAAAAATTAAAGGGTGTTCCCAAATTAATGTAATTGGACATGCATGGCCGTATCTTTTGAACTGTTATAAACAAACACTTAAAATTAGATAAAATTTACACTTCTTTGCTTGGTATAGTAAGAAGTATAAATACTTCAGATTATAAATTAAAAGGTGTTACAATAGTTGATATAATTTTGATATATATGGCCAAAATGTTAAATAGTTATAGACAGACGGTTGAAATGTACAAAGAATCTGCTTTCTACTGCAACAGCCAGTATAAAATTTGAATTTGGAAATTAAAGGGTGTCCCAATAGTTGCTGTAATTTAATGTATATTGCCAACTGTTGAACAGTTGCAGACAGACGATTGAAATTAACAAGGATCTGCAGTGCTAAGTCTGCTATAACAAGTATTAAGATGGAATATTGGGGTATCCAAATAGTTAATATAATTTTATGTACATATGTGGCCATACTTTTAAACTATTATAGACAGACAGATGAAATCTGTTTTGAAGTCAGGTTTTTTTTTTTAATTTTAAATGCACAACACATTCAAAACTCGCAGAAAGTATGTCTTTGTTTCTTTAAAAATGTAGTGATGTTGTTACAGAAAAAATCACGTAAGTAACAAATGATTACCCCTTAAGCTGTGCAATTTGTTACCACATACTATCATACACACACTAATAATATCAACACCCTGTATCACTTATATAGCCATTGTTGTACTTACTTTCTTCCCTTGCCTTGTTAGCATTGTAAATTTTTTAGGTTAAAATCTGAAATATTTTCACAACCCCCTTCACCCATAACCATTAAACATAGGCCTTCAAAAATGTTACATTTTTGGAAGAGGCAACAAATGCCACAACAGCAACACCACAGTAGAAATATTTAATATTTTTGGTAACCACGAAAAACAAAGAATACTGAGAAAATTATTGACTTTAAGTAAATTTAGCAGCAACAGATTTAAATTTAAAAAAACCTTAAATAATTTTTTTTATGTTAAAATAACTTGATGTATAAATTAAAAAACAAAAACAAGTTTAAGAATGTTTCATTTTTAGCATTTCCAAATACATTTGAAACTGCTGCTCCATATTTACTAGAAAAAACAATGTTTTTAAGAAAAAATTTAATTTTTAGAAAAAGACAATAAAATTTCAATTAAATACGAGTAATACAAAACTTAACATCTAATTATACTTTTAAAACTTAATGTTACTTTAAATTTTTGTATAATTACCAATTACAAGTCTTTGCAGACTTTTTTCTTTAACAAACTTGAAGACTTCTGTTAAAACATTTTAAAAACCAATTACGAATTCTTTGAGCATCAAAACAATTACCAAAGAGAAACAAAAAAAAAATATTCCTTTTAATGCCGTCGTTAAATTTAATTATTTTACAATAAAATTAAAAAAGTTTATTTCAAGCTGTGTTTCCTTCTATGCTTCACATCTTTAATAGAACTTTTTTTGTTGTTGTTATAATATTTTCCATAAATTTTATAGCTTTAGAAATAACAAAAAAAAAAAAAAACAATGGAAGCAACAAGAAAAACGAAAGAACCATTTTTATATTTTGCTGGTTATACGAGCATCATTAACACATTTAACATTTGTACAGCTGTTACCTTTCTTTTCACATTAAACGAGAATCTTTTTTAAAACCAAAGCACACAAATTTAAATGAATAAACGTGTGAATGTGAGTTACTTTGAAATATAAACATTTAAGTGCACAAACTTATGGAACATTGATATAAAATATTTTTATATTTTTTGGCGGTTTAAAGCTTCTAATATCAACAATAATGTGCAGCGCTATAAAAATTTTATTTATTAATATATTTCTTTGAAAAAAATTTTGAACTGTGTTTTTTTAATTTTGAAGCAAATGTAGAAGCAGAACTTAAACCAACGAAGTTAAATCCAACAAACATTACTCTAGACCTTAAAACGAAGTAATACCTGTTAATTTGAAATACAGATTGCAGAAAACTAAGCAATATGAAGGCCTTATATTAAACAACTTAAACATATCATAGACCGCAAAATAAATTTTGTCAGAAACAGCAAGATGGCAGTGAAAAATCTGAATAAAATATTTCATCCAAAGGATTTAAAACGTGATCGCTAAAAATATGACTTTATGTCGGATGCTTAAATCAAAATTACATTAATAATCCTATTTTTAAGAAAAGTTAAATATGAAAAATTTCTAATTTAACTAATAAAGTTTCTAATTAAATTTAAAAACCCAAAACACGTCAAAATGAATACTGCACGGAACTTTGCTGTAAGAGTGTTGCAAATAGTTGATAAAAATTATCTTCATCTTTTTAAAGTTTTACTTACATGAAACCCTATGTGATGTAAATAGTAAGTCCTCTTTTACACACATCAAGTTTACTTGATCAGTTTTTAATTAATTTTCATTTGAACCTGCATTAGTGTTCACACACGCCGTCAAGTTTTTTCATCAAGTTTGCTTTCAACTTCAGCAACTTCTATTCTGCAGCCAACTTTAACAACAACAATTTTCTTTAACTTGATGGTACGGTCAGGTTTGTACCTCTTTCTATTCTCTTCTCTTCTTTCTCCCAAAAGCTCAAGACTTGACGAGTCAAACTTGATGTGTGTAAAAGGGGACTAAGGAGCCATAAATTCCCTTAAAACTACAAGACTTGAAAAATGTCTTTTATTTTAATAAAACAAAACACACAATTCTCCTGAATAATTTTAACGTAAAAAATACAACTGTCATTTTCAAAAATTAAACCAAATTAAACTATTTCTTCGAATACTGTATTTATTATTCTGCAATGTTATTGTTATCGTATTAAAAAAACAGCAAACTTTTGTTTAAGTTAAGAGCAAAGTTTGCCATACTCAATTTAAGACATTCTTATTTAATTCTGAAAAAAAAATGTTATTTTCCACAACACATGACACATGCACATAAAGATTAAAATAAAAGTTAGACGTATATATGTATATGAACATGATCCTGTAGCTTAAATTTAAAAAAAGAATAAGAGCAAATAATAAAACCACATTTATTATTGAGGTGAGGTCGACGTCCAACTCCCTGGTCGATAATTTTCTAAACGAATGATTAAAAAAAAAAATAAACCCCAAATAAAAAAAAACATATCTAAACTTGTATACTTTTTAAGCATCACTATGTATTCATGTATGTATGCGTGTTGCTCATACATTTAATGTGATACAACAAAAACGCGACAACACCCATAATTCATTATAGACATACAGACATGCATGTGCATGATTGTTGGTGTAAATTCACACCCTAAAGAATAAAGTAACTTTAAGCGGAAGTTGAAATGACACAAGTTGTGGCAGTTTTGTAATAAACTACGTGATCTCACGCAAACCAGTTGAAAGTGCGCAGCAACAGCATTAGAGAAAATTTTACTTTTTTTTTCAATTTTAAAGTAAGATTTAAGACTGTGAAATCTTATTTTAGGTTTAGAAAGCTGAAATATTTTTATAAGCCGGAAATTTCACAATTTTATGTGTATTCACTTTAACACAGAAGTGTCTATTTCTGAAGGAACTGGCTCGAGTTCTAAATTTTTATATAAAAAGAACTTGTCACTTTTATATGACGAGGACATATGAATCAGTCCATCGCAATCTTTTTAATGCTCTGCAATTAATCACGGAACTTATAAAAGCTCTTACTGCCGGTTATTATTTTTACTTCTCTCCTTTTTCACACGTTGGGGGCTCCTTTTGCTAGCAAATACCAGCAAGTAATTTTTTTGTTCTATAGTCGTTTGTGCAATAATGTTAACTTATTTTTCTTTATATTCTTACTTCACTGCTTTGGCAACATTTTTTCCATAATCTTTTGTCTACTTAACTCATACCATAATTCGAGAAGCCATGCATTCCACAACATTTTGCGACTCTGCCGTGTTTTAACCAGGACACTTTAGCTGATGGACTACGTTTATCTATTTTTATTACGTAGGCGAACATCGTATGCGATACAGCATACTACAGTTGTTTTTCTTGTATACAGGCTTCTTCATTAACTCGTCTATCGAGGCTACCCAATAACTATATTACTTTTCCAATCAAAATATTCCGATATTTAAACTGTTATTTTCCTGGCATTCGACTTGTTAAATAACAATAGATTTGTTCCTTATAATCAAGGTTCTGGTGAATTTGAACCATGATCTTCTCTTAAGCAAACAAGCAGACCCCTCGAATAAAGTGACCAACACTTCTGCTGGGAATATGTTAGATTTCTCCCTCTTCACAAACACCACACTTTATTAGTGGTTGAAATAAATAATATATCCAGTTCAAGAAAGAAAGCTAAAACCAAATTATTACGTCCCTGAATGGTGTTCATTAGTTTTAGCCCTAACACTTTATCTAGAGAGGACCCTTTAATGTCATATGTAATGTAGGAAAAATGTAAACTATATGTACCCTTCAGGTGCCGCGTGCTTCAATTATATTTTACACCAATCATGAATCGCTTTGTTTTGCATCACTTGTATTTTGCCCAGATATTGAACAAAAATCACTGAATCATTTAATTTTACTTTTCGTTCGAGAATACACGGGTAAAAAAATCTTTTTTTTTTTTTTGTATGCAAAAATCCTGTGAGGTAAAAGCACGGTGTAGTTGTCTCTCTGTCTAATGTGCAATACGCAGCATAAAGTTATCTCCGTTCGAATTGTACATGGCTAAAAATTAGCTTTAGCTTGAGAGGAGAGTGGTATCGGATTTGACTTAAAATCCTACTTTTAAAAATTTTAATTTTCAAGTTAAAATTTAGAGAAAACATGGCTACACATAATTTTATTATATTTATTGCTCGAAAAATATCCTTGATAAGAAAGCTAAAAGCATTCAAAAATAAATAAATAGTTTAAAAAAAATTATATGATTTTTTCTTTTTTTTTAATTAAAAAAAATGATTAAAAAGACAGAAAAAAGTTCTTGACTGTCGCTGCTCACTTCGCCCAGATTTATTAGATAAAACAAATTTTATTTATTTATTAAGTAGATTTTATTTTACAATAATTTTTTATATTAATGCTAATTTAAAAATTTTTTTTCGTTATACAGTATATTTGAAAGTGTGTAGTAAGCAGCGAACAAATATGTATTTTTCCATAAACCTGTCTGGCAGCACCAGATGGTATTGTGCACACCTACGGCAACGATTGACATCAACAGCGCATCTTACATATTTATTCTTTTTTAAAATTAAAATTTTATGAGTTTTAAATTATTATTAATATTGCTTTTTAATTAATTAAAATTAAAATAATTTATTTAATTGGTCAATTAATTATTAAATCACAATTTTTTGAGTTTTTAAACCAAAAATTTTAATTAAATTAAAATCTGAAAACAATTTACTCGTATAAATTTTATAGTTAAAAAGAAATGACAAATTAATTTTACATTTTCTTTCTCTTCTTTTTTCGTAGTCATTCACAAAAAATATTAACAAATAGTATTTTTTGTTAGAAAAACAATAAAACTGTGGCAACATACAGAAAGAGAAAAAATTAAAATTTGAGAGCTTGAGAGGAAACGCACTCAAATTAAAATAGATTCTAATTTCATGCGGTTTCGTTGAACGTTTTTTATTGTCAAAACTCCATATGAAAAAAACAACCGCATCCGCAACCGTGAGGTTGTATTTCTACTCTAAGAGTGCTTTATTCGGCTATGAGGAATCTTATATACCCTTTACCATATATGTAAATCTAGTGTAGTGAAGTAACTCCAATAAAAAAAAGCAAATATTGGGGTGACAGGGACAATGACATCGGCTCTTAATGGGTTAAGTATTTGTAAAAAATTTTAGTACTTTCTTAAAGATGTCTTTAAAAGCTTTTAAATGATACCCATATTGATATTTAAAAAAAATTTTAAATTTCAGAGCCCCGTAACTCGGAAAATATAGTCAAGCGCCAATTTATTCACTTGATCTTTTTTTTCTTATTTTTTAATTCTATATCGCCCAATATATTTTTTTTATTGGAGTTAGTTTATTGCTCCAAATGACATAAAAAATTAAAGCGATTATGCTGATCCCTAAGAGCACCTCTATCGACACTATATCTGATCGATTGACATATTTATTTTTTTTTTTTTTTTTTTTTTTTGTGGACGCTAATGCTAAATCGCATAAGAAGTCAGAAAATATATACTTTATGGGGTCGGAAATAGATACTGTAGAAATTAAATAAGGAATGATAAACTTAGTTATACCCTTTTTCCACTTTTTGTGATGGAAGGTATAAAAAACATCTAAGTAAAAAAATTACATATTTTATTTCCTTAGTTGAGAAACAAATTTTAAGATCGGTTCAAAACTTATCGCCCATTAAATTTGACACACATATAATAGGTGTTGTATGTTTGCTGAATTTCCCATCACTGTGCCACGCTGAAATAACACGGCCTTAACAGACTGCCAACATTAACATGACTTCATTGGAAAACTCGCTTTAATAACTTTAACATGTATTCCAGGTGATAATTTAAATGAATGCATTGTGGTTTTTGCATGTCAGCTTTAGTTGCGTGTTTCTATTAAAAAGTGACACCAAACCGTGTTACGTTTAATATTCTACACAAACACATCTCAAAGCCAACCTATACAGAGTAAAGTATACAATAGATGCACGATAGCTTAGCAGGAAAAACTGAGTTAATGTGTGCGAGTAATATATCTTTTTATATATAAAATTTTACTTGGAGTTATTAACCCAGCAAACAAAAAACATCTGACTTGAGTTTTTTGAAAAATTTAGCATCAAAGTAGTTGAGAAATTTCTCACACTATTTGAAAATTAGATACACAATAAGTTTAGATGAAGAAATTGAAAACAATACCAATAACACTTTTTTTAATTGTTTAAGTTATTCTATAAACGGTACTCAGTGAAACATGGTACTACAAAAGAGGCTGGTTAAGGTGTCTTCACCACAACGAAATAAGAAAATCGGACTCTTAAGTAGAAAGAAGAACAATTTTTTTGAAGCTGCGGTAGATAAATTGCCGAAGGTGCCTCAATAGTAGAACAGTGCAAACTTCAACAAAGTATTTGTCAGGGATGGCAGTAACAACATAACAGTAGCGTATTTCACATGGTAAACGTGGCTGAGCTTAATAAAAAGCGCCTTGTAAAGTTTCTGTAGTTTCTAAACGACTTATTGTGTTGAAACTTCACACAGCTACAGCAGAGATGTAGTCGCGCTTAAAATTAAAGCTGGTGGGTTTTATAATTCTGGAAATTTTAAATTCTTGCGATGGCTATTATTAAACTCCAAATACAATTTTTGCAACTTTATAGAATTTTATACAATAAATATACAAAATAAGAAAAGTTGCCAGACTCCTATTACATATCCGAAAAAGAACAGTGTTGTTGTGTGCGCGTGTGCGTGATAAAAACAAAGTTGAATAAATTAAAACCAAAGACACGGGAGTATTAAATTAAATTAATCGAATTTTAAAAATGATCGTACTATTTTCCCGAACAAATTATTTAAATCGCCGATACACTGGATAAAGAGAAGTAAAATCATAGTAAATCATAGTTTTATTTCTACTTGAACTTTGATTTTTCTCTTTAACTTATTGTTAGGACAAAAATCTTTAATTTATTTAAAATGTTTGCGAGAAGCTTCCTGACGAGCTTAGTGAGCGATAGCGAAATGGTCATCGAGACGTGCTTTCACCTGTAATAATCAAAATCGATTATTTAAATAATTTGTTCGGGAAAAAGTTCGTTTTAAGTTGAATAAATTTATTTCATCAAAGTAGAGTGTACACAAAATTATCTAACATGTGTTGAGCAACTCCGTTAGTTACGATGAAAGTGGTGTATGCGTCATCAAGTTCATGAGTTCGAGCCCACTACGTGCAAAGGAAAAATTAATAAAAAATAAAATAAAAAAATAAAAAAAAAGTTACATTTCGTGGCTTAGCACAAAAGCAACAACAAAGACGAGTTACAAAAAGAACGACAAAGAAATGCTTAAAGTTGTATGTGAACTTCGTCTCACCAAATTGACATTAATATTAGTTGGTTAAATAGATGATGTTTACAATGTAGACAACATAATGCAGATAGATGCTAAGAATGCTGATGAAGGATGTGGCAGTCCAGAAAATGCTGCATTTCATTCTGCTAGCGTCTAATTTTTCTTGTTTTCTTTGGAGAACCTCCGCATACATTTGTAAATAATTTTTCTTTCTAAAAATGTTTAGAAATAAAATTAAAAAGAACCAAAAAGCCGAAAATAAGTCAATTTTCATGCATTTATAACATCGATGGTTCGAATCCTGAGAAAAAAAAATTTAAAGGAAAAAATAATAAATATAGACGATCAAGAATAGGAAAACTGTAGCATAAAACTCCCGAAAAGCAAAAACAATTGTTGAATGAGGCCATGGCAGATAATTTGACGCTAATTTTAATAATGAGAAACACATCTGATGTTTTGTGGAAATTAGATAAAATGGGAAAGATGATTGGCTTGGATTGAATGTGGATCTGAAGCGTAGTGAGTCATTGTCATATAGTCGACTTTGGGGGCTTGTAGAATAATGCGTGCTTAGTAAGCAAGAGATCTGTAAGATCAAGTAAAGCTAGAACCACAGAGTAAGAAGAAGAGTATTTATAATGTGCCACCATAGTACTTGCAATCAAAAGAAACCGTACCTCTGTCAAAAAAGGGAAAAACGTGACATATTAAGATTAAACAATGAATATACCAAAATTCCCAGAAAAACTAAAAAATATTCCACAAATTCGGGTTTTTAATTTTTTTCCTATATTTGCCATTCGAATAGACCTAAAAGAAAGACATTTAAACCAGCAAATTAGGTCTTCTCATTTTATTTTTATTAATGGCTTAATTAAAAAAAAATTGGGTTAAATTTTATTTTTTCTTTTTTTAATTTAATTTTTTACGAAATAACACAGTACTCGTAAGCATTTAGAAGATTGTTCTTTAAAAAAATCTCCAAAGTGAGTCTTTTAAGACTACCCAAAATAATTTAAAACTTATAAATCAGTTGTGCGTTAAAACAACTCGAATATAATTCCGACAAACCCAAAGAGAGCGATTTGCGTAAAAAATAAAAACTACAGAAAACAAACGCTCGATATTCGACTGTTTTTAGAATTATTTAGGGACATATTTGGCGCAGCCTAACGATAAAAAATTATTAAAATATTTTATTTTTATTTTTTATTTTTCATAAAAATATGTCATTTCGTAAAGAAACTAGAAATACAAATGTAAAATAAATTTTTTTAAATTTCTTAAATTGAATTTCTTATTTATTTATTTAATATTATTTTTACAATGTAACTGATCCCAGTGGGCTATAAATAGTTAACAAATTGACTTAAGTTTTTGTTATTGCTATGTTTGGCTTTGAGAAAAGACAATTAGAAATGTCCGTATAATATGATTTGAAAAGGACTCGCATACCGCTAGTAATATGATCAAAAAATGACTCAAAAAAGTTTCGTATTCGATTATAAGTACGATTGAAAACAGTTTCGAAAATGATTCAAAAACGCGTGTCATTTGGAACTCGTTCAAAAGAGTAGCAACTACGACATCATTTTCTCCCTTCGAAACAATCATTATCGACTCTAAAACAAACATATTAACGATTATTTTAATCGAGTAGAAGAGTCAAAAAAGACTTGAATGTGATCAATAATTCAAAAAAATGCTAACTGTGTAGGAGTTGAACTGTGGATGTTATAAATAAATTGAAATTAATTTCGGGTTAAATTGATTTTTTAATTTCTAACAACCTTTTTTTAGAATGAAAAATTATTTTACAAAAGCAGAATGTAATGCTGCAACATCCTTCATCAGCATTCTTCGCATCTATCTATTTTATTAAATAACTTTGACAATAAGAATTCAAGAAGTATTCATATCAATATTAAATTTGGTGAGACGAAGTCCACACACAAACCAAAGTATTTCTTCACTGTTCTCTCATTCGTTTTTGCTTTATACGTAGATTTTAAAAAATGGTCGATTTTGAATGGTCTTGAGTAAATTAAAAAAATTTTAACTAATTTTTAATTTCCATAAAAATAGCTTTTAAACTTTTTGTATAATTAGCAAAAAAAAAAATAATAAAAAATTCCGTTTTTAATTTTGTTGATCTAGAAAATATTTTTATTCCTCTTTCCTGAATGCTTTGTTGTTAATTTAAAAAAAATTAAATTTGGGAAATATCTGAAGGTTTTGGCTCTGCTAGAAACCCGAGTTGTGCTACTTTTAAGCATCAGGCAGTGGCTCCCCAAGCAGAACAATGCCCTCCTTTAAAATTTAAACTCAAAAGCTTATTTGCTATGGCCGCGACAAGTAAAGCGCTTGTTAGCTTCATTAAATATCGAGTATTTACAGAGTCTCTGGAGAATGCTGAGGTAGGGGTAGCTGTGAGAGTTTGTTAAGACGCAAGCCTAGTAAACAAGAGAAATACCCATAACAAAGAATAAAAAATAGTGCCGCAGAAGAGTAAAATACAGTTTGACCTATGTGCAATCAAAAAATCCCATACCTTTTAGAGGATAAAACGTATCAATATAATCTGACAAAAAATTCTATTTTTTCAACAGAAAGCCAAAATATTATTATTAAATTATTTAATAATTTCTAAATCACTTTAACGATTATGGCGCTTCAGTAGCAGTCTAATTTTAGTAAACTCCAAATTTCTATATTGAATTGACATGTTCACTTATAAGTTTTGTTGGCTGGGAAATAAAAATGTTGTTGAAAACCCCATAAAATAATTTATTAACTTTTTTAGTCCACCGTTTTTGTTCCCGTAAGTGAAGGTTTTTCATGTATAATGTAAGTAGGTGTATGTATATGTGTGCATTTGCCTTTATCATGACAGCAAATAAAGATGAATGCTTAATAAATTGCCAACGCTGACAACTCACCTTATCTTATGTCTGTCAATTTAGTTGAGGTTTTAGTTCCTCGCTTTTTTTATATAAAATTTAGATGTTATACAGGTTGCCAGATGTAAACTACAGACTTAATAAAAGTAGCTGTTAATTTATTAGTTTTTGCTGGTAATGTTTAAGGCCGTTGGTGCGTTCAGTAACCCACAACTCATCAGTCACTCTAGTTAGTTTGTTTAAATAATGGAATAAAGTTTTTATATTGTTGTTATTTATTTCAGTGGAAGTGAAGGTCTTATTAATTAGAGTCTGTTGAAAGTAGTTTTGTCTTTTAAGTTTAATTTTATGATGCAGCAGAGCACATCATATAATTGAATTTAATCATATAACTCATTAAAAAAAATAAACGTTGTAACCAATTGAATTATTTTAGTTCGGCTTATGTACACGAATAATTTTATTTCTATATTTACTAAAAAAATTTAAAATTTTCTAAAAGGACTCTAGATAAACTAAATATAAGCAGAATGCAAGGCACCATTTTCTGGGTCGCTACACCCGTTATCAGCGTTCTTCGCATTTATCTACTTTAGGTTGTGATGGTTGTAAGCATCATCTATTTAAGCAACTGAGTTAATAAATAAGAAGACGGAGAAATATTTCAATAAATTAATATAAATTTGATTAGACGAAGTCCAATCACAACCCAAACCTTTTTTGCTACTCTCTTAATTAATTGTCACATATATTTGTTCTTAATTCTTGCCAACCAATTTTATTTGTAATAAATTGTCTTTCTTAAAAAATAAGAAATTAAAATGTGGGTGCACTTAAGTCGAATTAAATTAATTCATTAATTAATTAAAATTATTGATATAAACTAAATTGAATTAAATCATTTCAATTTAATATTTTTACAACTTACCGTATCGTTTCTCAAAAAATATCGCATAAATTTTTATATCAGAAACACTTATCAGCAATAATTCAAGAAATCGATTAAAAAATCTTTTCTAATTAATAATAATTCAGCAAGTATAGGGGAACCCGTTAAATTCTAAATTCAAATTTCATACTTGCTGTTGAAGTCGACGTACCATCAGGATTTTTTTATGTTTTTTTTTTTTTTTTGTAAATTTCATTCGTGTGTCAATGTTTCAGCTGTCCGTCTATAACTGTTCGAAAGTTTGGCCACATACATTAAATTACATCAATTATTGGGACTTCCTCTAATTTTCATATACAAATTTTTTACTTGTTGTTAAAGCGGAGTTAGCAATACATGTCCGTTGTAAACTTCAATCGTCTGTCTATAGCTGATTAAAAGTATGGCCAAATCAAACGAACTATAGGGGCACGCTTTAATTTCCAAATTCAATTCTATTCTGCTTATTCTTGCTGTTTGTAAATTTCAACCAACTGTCTATTAGAAATTCAAAACTTTGACCCTAACGTAAAATTACATCAAATATTGGGTCACCGTTTAATTTACAAATCCAAATTTTATACTTGTATTTAAAGCAATAATAATAATACAGATTCCTTATAAAAGTATGGCCATATTCATAAAATTAAATAAACTATTGGGTCACCCTTTAATTCATATTTTTCTATATTAATACTGGCAAACGTTTGTCTCTAGGACAGGCCCATATAGGTCAATTTATATTGCCTATGGGGACACTCTTTAATTTTTTTAATTAATTTTTTTATTACATTTTGCCATTGGGATCTTTATTTTCCTTAATTTTAAAGTGGTGCCTTTTACGGTTCATAATAGACATAAAAACCATATATGTTGTATGGGAACACCCTTTAATTTTTAAGACTTTAAACTGTTTTAAAACGGTACCAATCTATAAGCATCACCTGTCAAATAATAAAAATGTTAAAAGTAGATCCTGAAATTCAACATTCAGTCGAATTGATAAACTCCTTTTTTTAAAGTCCATTAAAAATAGCGACTTTGGAACATTTTGATTTTTTAGCACAAAACTTATTGTACATTGAAATTTTTCAAAAACATAAAACAGGTAATTGGGAACATAAAGTGGTACATTTGTAATGCTGAAATTCTTTAAACATCAATCTTCTTATTTCGTTCTATAGACTATTTTATTCCAGAACTGGAATGGTAACTGCAATTTTAGTGGTAAAAAAAATATATTAAATTGATATTGGAAGTATAATCTAACATAGTAATTATTGTTTTATTTTTTTATTAACCAAAATGCAGAACTATCTTGTTTTTTAGGAATTTTTTTTTTTCGATACATAAAATATCTGTCATTTTATTTGATTTCAACACTTGCTTTTCGCTGATTCATGATGCAATAAATAGAACATGATTTTTTTTCTTAAATATGAATGCATGTTAGGTTTACTTCGTTTTTACTGATTTTTTATTTTTTTTTAATAAAATCTTTATTGCAATAAGTTGTGTAAAGTTTTGTAATAAAACTCAAGCGTGTTTTGACTAATGTTGCGAATAACAATTCTTAAAAAATTCTTCTGCTTAAATACTAATTATGAGAAGTTCTAGACGATTGAATATATAATTTATTTACATCAGGCAAGCAGAAAATTACAGGAGTTTCAACCAAAAATAATAACAATAATTCTCATGGATCAACTTGAAACATTTTTCTCAGTTCAATGTCCAACGTTACTATTTGCCAATATAGCAAAATTCCTTACGCGAACATTGTCCTGTAACAGCGTACATTGACTGCTCTCATTTATTTAGAGTATCCTATTACTCAAAATATTACAAACTTCATGAATTGTTTAAACGTTGGGCAAACCAATACAAAGTTTATTTAATTGCCAAAAGGCAAATCAAATTAAATTAATTTCCTAACGTAACATTAATGTTGATAGGCTGCTTTTGTTTACTTTTTGTAGATACAAAGTTGCGCACTTGAAATGAAACGAAGTTGCAAATAGAAGAAGAAATATGATCATGAACTCGAAAATGAATTTTATATTTTGATTATTTTGATTACATTGAATGGATTTTATCAATACACTACAGTTGTGAAAACAAAAAAAATTTTTTTCATTGTCCGAAGAAGTCTTTGACATACTGTATTTTATTTTATGGCTATTCCTAAAACTGCACTTTATTATTCCTTCGGCTCTTATTTTTTAGGATGTTTATGCAACTTTTTTATTTCTTTTATTAATTTTTATTTTCGTAAATTTTTGCAATATCTAGAATTTCCTTTTTCTCTAAATAAAATTTTAAAATTAGAATTAAATGAAAAATGTTATTAGTTTTCACTGATATTTCAGCATCTTCAAATGCGCATCATTTGATCGATGCAATTTTCTTTTCAAATTAATATCCTTTGCTCTATACATGCAAATCGAATCTTCCCGCTTTGTTTGAAGTTTTGCTATTAAAAAATCTTAAAACATAACTATTGTCGCACTATATTTTCTTTATTTTAAATGCTCTTAATTTCACTATCCAAAAACTATTACTACAACTGTGTTAGCAACAGTAAGAGTATTTTAACATCATGATCACCTTGATCTCATTAAGAGATTGTCATAAAATGAAAACATTCAGGTGCTTAAAATATAAAATATTAAGTTGCCAAATGTGTGCCAAAGTACACAGTTTATCCAAAAATATTAAAACAGTTTCTTAACAGCCAAGTTCGGCTATAAATGAAGACAACTTTATTTTATTTCGAGCTTTAAATTTAAATTTCACTTCATGCTTAAGCTTCATCACTTAAAATTCAAATAAGCAATAAAGTAACAGTAAAATCCTCTGAAATAAAAAAAAAAACTTTTAAAAATAAAACTCCCACAATTTATCTTGAAATTTCGTCTCTTATTAAATTTATACATTTGCTTGCAGCGCAGAAAAAAAATATGCTGCCATTAAACTAAATCCCTCAGCATAAATTTGTTGAACCCTTTCGTTTTGTGTTTTTTTTTTTTACTTTCTATTTTTACGCCCCATAGTTTATTCATTGGTTTTAAAATGACTGTTCTTTTTCTTATTTTATTGTTGCCTTTGACTTCCTAAACAGTTTGATGCGTATGTGGATGTTCTCGTGGGTGTAAGTGAAGTTAACGAAAATTGTCTTTGACATCAAATAAGATTATAAAGTTTTTACGCTTAGTGAAGATTAATGGAGGAATAGGAAAAATTTGCGAAAGTATCAAGTGAATTTTAAGGTTTTCGATTTTATGTTTTTGTACAACACATGGCATTTCTCCACAATTATTTTTAAGTATTCAAAATTCCTTTTCAGTTATATAGACACAGAAATTCTAGATATTATTTATTGAATCCGTTTTAGGAGTGTATTTTAAATTATTTTCTTTAAACCTTGCTAACGCAATTAATTATCCGTTTGGTATTTTCTGCGATTCTAGCTTCAATCTCACATCAATTATTAATTAAAGCGAAATGTACTCCAAATATATAACAAAAAGCAAAAGAGTCGATGATGAGAGAAAACAATGTCGTAAAAATATGGGCTACGGATAGTCTCTTTGTATATCTTCAAGATTAAAGGATAATGTTTTCCACATATCTGGCAAACAGACTTAAATAGATTGCGACCACAATCACTAACAAAATGTGGTATACATCGCTGCCTCAGTTAAACACAAAGTCATTACCATAAGTTCAAATCCCAACACAGCTTCTAAGTAATTACATAAATAATTGTTGTGGAGTAGGTGCAACTGATAAGATTTTTAAAAGTCTAATAAGTGCTCAATAGCAGCTTAAATCATATTTTGATTATATGTTAACATATTATCTTTATGAATAAAATATTATGGTCTTAAATACTATATTATTTTCGAAAGTTTATAAACTCTGTTGGAGCTCAGAATTCTCTTGTTAAAATTCTTTGGTTAAAATTTATTTATCGTGACTAAATAATCTTTTAAACAAACCACAATTTGTTCACCAAAACCATATATTGTTATAGAGAACATAATATGGTTATTGCAACCATTATAAGGTTTAGTTATTAATCTAATTATTTTTTAATAAAACCTTAATCTTCAAGAAGACTCTTTAAGGAAAATTGCCCTCATTTTTATGATTCCTTCCTAAAAACGTATCCTTACTGTTTTCATTACAATTTCTGCCCGTCTGTTGGTGTTCAGAGCTCTCTATCACTAGAAGCGTAATAGGTAGACTCTTTAATTATTAAACGAGCATATATTACTATAGCTCCAACAACAACAATTACTAAATATTAAAGGGTATCCCGAAAGGGACGTGATATTTATAACTATATTCCTTTTTTAAGTGTAAAAGGTAGACACATCAAATTTGCCTGCAATAGAAACAAGTAAAAAAAATGAAACATTAAATTAAAGGGTGTGACAATAGTGAAGTGATTTTCACATAGGTTGCCTTGATATAGAGCCGCAATAGGCGACACATTAAGGAAAAAATTTTTTTGTGTTCGCTATAAACACAACTACATAAAATCTAAATACATAAAAAATTGTCTCAAGTGTGTTGTGACTTTATAACTCTCGATCGGTCAAACCGAATTCGATAAAAATTTTAGAGTTTGTTGGTATGGTCGTGAACATGATGTATCTAAAGTTTTCAGTTATGACTTTTCATAACAACATGTGATTTTTTTTTTTTCATAAAAAAACAACAAATACTTTGACACATATGAACTTTTGCGTTAGTTTAACATAAAACTTAAATGTAAAGGTTGTTTCTATAATGTGATTTTAGCCGATTTTGAATTTACATAGAGTATTTAGAAATATGCCGAAAATAAAAATTAGTGTGATCAATAAATTTAAGAATTAAAGGGGGTGTGTCCTTGAGTTATTATATAATTTTTTGAACCACAAAATAACGACAAAAAATAATGAAAACAAAAGACTCGAAACTAATAGAAAAACGCCCTTCGTTTGTGACTTCAACGCGCATTTGACTGATTTATTTATCATCGAAAAACTCTAAGGATTTTTTTATTCGAGAATTTTTATTATTAAAAAATTAAATTAAAAGATTGAATTTATAAAAGGAAAAAATTAATAACACAAAAAAATTTTTTTAAATAAAAATAATACATCTTTTTATCTATTAATACAGCTTTTTATCTTTAAAACTTAAATAACAAGTTCATTTCGTAAAATAATATTTTACATTTGAACCCAGAAAATATGTTTCCCTAGAGTGAATAAATAGTAAAACATATAAAATATTCTTATCTTTGAGGTTTGATAATGAAAACTTAAAATCTAAGAAAAAAATTTAAAAAAACACATACAAACACACCAAAAAAAACCTTGTAACATGCAATGAAAAGCAGTTGCTGAGAAGAATTGTTTTTCTTTAACATTTTTCCTTTTAACATTTTGCACATTAGTATGTTAGTGGAGCATAAGACAACGCGTTGAAAATATCAAGTGATTTTTCTTTTGTAGAGTGAGACATACAATTTGTTTCTTAGAACTCTTACTTCCCTTCACTAACATCCTAAGCAACCATTCCACAAAAGCAGTAAATAAAGGATGTTTTTGCAATACTTTTAAGCATGTGATTGTGTTGTGGGAATTTAGCATTCTAAATTTAGTTAGTGTGCGTGTAATTTTATATGTAAAAAAAATATTTATGTTTATTTGCGCGTACAGCCTTTTCACTGTCAAAGGTCGTTTGGGGTCTATCGGGAATTTAAAACAATTTTGTGTATTTTTCATGCTTGACAAAGATTTTTAACATATTAAAAACACATTTTTTCTTCTTCTTTTTATTTGTAAAATTGTTTTATAACATTTATTTAAATTTCTTGCAAATCAGTTACAATTTATTTTTATATCAAAAGGGCTTTTTAATAGCCCAATTGTTGTATATCAACAGCCAGATAAATAAATTTGTCAAATTATTTACTAAATCAAAACGATTTATTATAAGTATTCGTAACATAAATCTTATAACTAAACTTCACTGAGTGTAGCCAGTGCTCAAAATAACAAAAAAAAATGTTTAGAAATTAATTAAAAAGAACCAAGAAGCCGAAAATAATGTCAAATTTCATTAATTTATAAAATCGATGGTTCAAATCCTGGTCAGGAAAAAATTAAAAATGAAATCAAACGCTTGGCACTGCGTATTTACATTCACACTTAACTCATAACAGTCAATGTGATAATGAAACAGCGTCTATAATGTTGTGAGCAAACAAGTATGAATAATTAAAAATAAAAAGTAGCATTTCCTGGCTATCCAGCAACAACAAATGTACAAGACGAGTTACAAAGAGAGCTTTAAGTTGTGTGTGAACTTCGTCTCACCAAATTAACATTAAGATTAGTTGGTTAAATAGATGATGTTTACGATGTACATAACACAAGGTAGATAGATGCAAAGAATGCTGATGAAGGATGTGGCGGTCCAGAAAATGCTGCATTTCATTCTGCTAGCGTCTAATTTTTCTTGTTTTCTTCGGAAAAAACGTCCGCATACATTTGTAAATAATTTTTCTTTCTAAAAATGTTTAGAAAATTAATTAAAAAGAACCAAAAAGCCGAAAATAAAGTCAAAACCTGGTCAGAAAAAAATTAAAAATTAAAAAAAATTATAGTTGCTGCCATCGTACTGCTTTCATTTTTCTGGTGCTGGACTAAGAAAAACAATATCCGCTTTCTAAATCGAATATAGTAACGGTCAGCTATAATGTTGCAGGCGATTTTCGCATGTCTAATGATATCAGATTTAATGTAGATTTAGTGAAGGCTTAAATTCCATGGTACAGCCCCAAGGCATGCTTTGAACTATTGCAGAATTTTATATTTATGCATTCGAATTTTTTTAATTTTTAATAGCAATACTGTAATACAACTAAATCCCATGGCACAATATTCAAGAAGCACATTTGAAAAATGTTGGGCTTCAAGTATCAACTGTTACTGGTTTATCACCACAAAACAGTAACTCCATGCAAGAGGTATCAAACCTTTTGTCAATAGACAAGTGCATTTTTCTAATTAAACTTATCGGAAAATTTTGGTTTCCAAAAGTCGATGATCGCCTAAATCAATGCAGTCTATATTTTCAAACAAAAAGCCATTAAAAAATCAACAATTATGGTAACGATCAGCAACTTAATAACGCGATCTCCAACTTTATTTAAAATAAATCAAAGTCCAACAATGCCACTAGCGTGTAAACTGCACCAAACAGATTATCTTTGTGGACATAATATAGTTGCAGGAATTGATGGCTGATTTTCAAAATGCTGAAGCCGCAATATGCATATCGTGCACTTCGCGATTTGTTCGGTGAAATTAATCCTTCAAATGTGCGTACAATCTGAAAAATTGTGCAAAACTTTGAGCAAACCGGGTTTGTATGATATTTGAAAACAGCAGTGCATGCTCGTACAGTTCTTACTGCAGAAAATATTGCTGCTGCTTGTGATAGTGTGGCTGAAGAGCCATCTATCTAAACTCGTCGCTATCGTGAGATGTTAACGAGCTTTTTATGACCCGAATTGAAAGATATGGATGTGGACAATATGTGGTTTCAACAGGACTGTGTCACTTCCGATACAGGTAACGAAACATGGGCTTTTTTGCGCGCCCATTTGATGGCCGTGTTATCTCACGTAGTGGCTATGTCAATTGGCCGTCAATATAATGTGATTTAACACCGTTGGAATTTTTTCTTTGTGATTATTTGAAGGAAAAAGTTTACGTCGAGAAGCATCAAATGGAGGTGTGTCGCTGAGTTCGCCGCGGACATTTGGCCGATATTTTGTTCCATACATAATTGAACCATACCAATATTATCAAAAAAAGAAGAATGACATTAGTTTCCTAATTAATTTGAGTTTTATTTAGAATCAACATCAGCCCTTATCCACCCTTGAATTATTTTGTTTTTTATCAGGGATTTTTTCAAAACTTTAATCAATAATTGCTTACTCAACATCCCGAAAATTAAAAATTCTAATGGTTAGCAAAAATATCTTTTTAAGCAAGACTGGTTGCCGAATATTTGCCATACAAGCATACATCTCAATATTAATATAAAACAGCAACTGAATTTTCCATAGAAATGGGTCCTTCGAGCTTTTCATAATCCCGCAATGGTAGTGGTGATATTTTTGATAGATTACAAAAATCTTCCTGTAATAAGTGATATCTTACAAAATTAGGCGAATGAGCAAAACGATCCTAAACTAACACCGATGTAAAAACTCAAGTTATATAAATTTGTAAAAGTTTTTGGAAATTAAAGTTTATAATGATAAATTATTCTGTGATCTAAAAAATGCCAAAATGTTTCACATAAACGTCAATATGTTTACGAAGCTGTTAAAATGTAAACGTTACCAACAAATAAAAATTATCTACATAAATTATTAACACAAAAAAATATTTGAAAATTTAATAAAATAATTAATACAAAATCTATTAATAAGGGGTCACCACAACATCAAACAAATCTCTGCTACTATTTTATTTAAACGAAAATGTGTTCAATTATTAATTCCAAACTATTGCCGCTTTTATTGTCATTCTTAGATTGTACTTTCAGCCTCTTGTCTTGCATCCAAACTGCGGAAAAATACTTTAGTCGAATGAAAATTATTAATTTTTTTAAGAATTTTAACCTTGGTATTAAGTTGATTGGATTTGTTTTGCAAGTAAATATTATACTGTTGTCATACCTTTCGGTGAAAACCGCCGTCATTAGTTACGTTTGGCGAGCGCTTTCGATGTGAGAACATTATTTTCAAGCCACGTTTCTTTAGTACTGAAGAGATTGTATTTGTTGTATAAACAGTGGTGGATTCAGTTAATGTTCTCCGTTAATATAGTTTCTACTTAAATAATATTAAAGAGGTAGATTGCTTGATATCTGTAATGTTTACTGGGAGTAAAAAGCTTGATACTTCTGTCTTTTTTTATTGGATAGATAAGTGTGGCCATCTGTAGGTATCTTTCGTTTGTAAGAATGTTTTAATAATTTCAGTGGTGTAAAAATTGTGTCAGAGGTTGTGTTTACCTGTTCGTTAATAATGTTTCCATTAAACGTTAGTAGTTTGTAGATTTCATTGTCTTCGTCTTTTTTAATTGAGTGTAATACTGTCATTCATTTATGTATTTCCCTTGGTTCGTGCCCACATTTGTTAAGGCGTATTGCGAAGTTGGGGTCCTACGTTTTTTTATTTGTATAATCGTACGTGTTCTGTGAACCTTGTTTTAAATGTTCGACAAGTCTGTTGGTCTAAATTTATCGATTATTTCCGTTGATGTCTTGAGATTATTTCGTAGAGTGTTGCTCATTTTTAGTGTTATCTGTAAACCTTCTTTCTGAAAAATGTTAGTTAATTTATATATTTCTGGTGCTGTGGATGTAAAAATGTGTCGTAGTGATGTATCAATTGTCTAATTGTCTTCTTTCTAATTGTTTTTCGTGTTGTATTGTCTGAGTAGTTTGTCGATGGTTGTGTAGTTGTAACCGTTATTTTTGGCTAAGTGTAAATTGTGCCGATTTCTTTAACTCTATTTATGTTGACGGAAAGAGCTATTGAGTTCGTTTCAACAATAAAATATTTTTTCCAAAAATTTAATTTTTTTTAAGAAATAGTCATGGACAATCAATATTAATTTGGTTAGACAAAGTCCACACACAACCTAACGAATGTCTTCTTTTGACATCATTATATACATTTTTTTATGATTTCTATTAGCTGTCGATATAGCCAGAAGTACCATTTTTATTTTTATCTATTCAAACAGTATAAACAAATAATTTCATAAAAATTTTATAATAATTATAAATAAATTAAATTTAACAATTTAATTTTTATTATTTTCGGACAAATAAGATAAGTATTCCATTCCTCCTTTTAAATATTTTAATGAATTTAAAACACACTTATATGAAAGAAAGAAGAAAAGAAGAAATATATCAAAATACCACAATAACAATGAAAATAATTTTTCTAACAAGATTACAACAATGTTAACAATTTCCTTTAAACAACAACATTAACAATCAATGGCAAATGTTACATCCTGACAGATATTTTGAACATAATTTTCACTTACTCATCAAATTTTATTGAAAACATACAACAACAATAACAAAATACAATATCACAAAATAATAACTAAAGTTAAAGAAAGTCCCTTTAAGAGAGCATTTACTCACACACAGGCACACACATACACACAGCCAGTAATAATACCACAAATAACCGCAAACGTATAACCATTATGTATGTAAGCATGTGAAATGTTAGATGACTTTGTGTGTATGTGTGTGAAATAAATGAATGTTAGAATTTTTGTTATCCCTATTTTTGAAAAGCTTATATCAGCAAAAATATTTCATAGTTGTTGGTTTCTTTTTTTTAACTTCATAAAACTATAAAATTGCACACACACACACACACACACACTTAACATTTTTACCCACAAATAGCAGCGCATAATTTGAAACGTCTTTTCACCCACTAAACTGAATAAATTTTAAACTGCATTGAATTTAAACAACTGTTTAATTTTTTGTTGAATTTTTTTTACTACAATAATTTTTTGTGGAATAATTCAATGTGGTTACATGTGATGAAACGATTAATTAAACAAGAATTAATAATCGAATACGATAAACCCTCTATCACAGTGCAGACTGTAGGCAACTCAATGACTGAAAAACAATGGAAATAATTCTTTTCACATTATTGTGCACTGCATCTCGTAGTTAACACTTTGGGCCAAGGATCTTGATACAAAAAAAAACCAATTTGGTCGCATTACTAGTTGTTAACTGCTTTCTGAAAGCGAAAAGTAACGGTTGACTGCGATATGAATATGATAAAAATCTTTTTTTTTTGTGCGTGTGTCATAGGCTACATCAGGAAAAGGGTAAAATATAAGCATTAAGCTAATTGGGTTTTTTCGCAAGAATTGATTTACCGTCGTCATATTATTGACAATCTAAATTTAAGAGCTAGTATTACATTTCTAAGGTGTTCATTAGGGTTGTGCTCATTATGGTGGTGTCTACTTAATGATAGATAAATTATCTACATTTTAACACGAAATTTTATATGAGACATTACCAGCTGTCAGATAAATACAACTTCAGACATAACACTCATAGTAAGATTGAGGCCAAAAAGCGCGAGGGCCCTCCTCAGCGCATACGTCCATAAGCAGTTCGACAAGACCTTATCGGACTCTCAGAAAAATCAACTGCAAGTTTCCCAATTGCACGCAGAAAAAAAACATGGTTGTTATATGGTCACAATAACTATATTATGTTCTTTGTAACAAAGTATAGTTGCGGAGAACAAAGTATTGTTGTTTTCACCAAAACTTTAGTCACGATAAACATTTTTTGCTAAATTTCAACGATTATATGATTACTGTGCACAAAAAGCAACATGGTTGGCTTTAACCACAACCAAAGTTTTATAACTTATTAAAAATAATATAAAATATTTAACCATAACATATTATTGTTAATCAAAGTATGTTTAAAAGCAACAAAACAAAGTTAACGCTTAAAAATATTTTGTTCTCGTACTTGACAGTTTAGTAATTTTTTTGATAGCTAAAATTTGAAATAGTTTTTTATTGTTAAGGAAATTGAAAAAATTAAAAATTTGTGTACAAAATAAATAATTAAAAATAATATGCAAAATATGATAACAAATAAAAAGGGAACCAAAACATTTAAAAAAAGTTTAAGTAAATATGTATGTATTGTAAGCATATAAAAGTTTACTTTTGTGTTTGAAGAATAATTGTGAAATCGTTTATTTGTCATTTTCGGCAAATAAATGATTTTTTATGAATTTATGTATGTTTTTAAATAATTTTTATGACAAATTATTAATAAATAAAACAGTAATCAGTTTTTTATATCAGAAAAATTTTGCACTTACGAGACTATATTTTAATTCAATTGTATAATATGACATTTTCAGCCATATTATTACATTTTAATTTAACCATTTAATGTTTAATTTGAACATAACTATGTTTATACTTTGGACAACAATATGGTTGCAAATGTAACAATACTATGTTTTGTTAGCAACCATATAATGCAACCATATTATGTTGCTCTTAGATTATGGTTACCTCAACCATATTTTTTCTTTGCCTGTGTGCTCAATGTATCCATGCAATGCAACATTATGCTATACGAAAACCAATAATTGCTTTAGAAATTATGATATTCCGTAACATGTATAGTTTTATAGATTTTGATCACTTACCTCAGTGTTGCCTAAAAATAACATACGCTGCTTTTGTAAATTTCTCTTCAAAGAATTAAAATTTTTAAAAGTCAAAAAATACGTATATTTTATTTTGCTGATAACATCTTAAATACTTAACTCTCTTTCAATTAATCGAGATATAAATCAAATACAAATTTGAATAACCTATTAAAACTTTACCTTGTTAACTTGCTCCTCTAATTGCCCTGATACTTTTTTTGGATTTCTAACTATTTATGCTTGACCTTACACCCTTTTTGATATATTATTCTGATCCGCCAGCTATAGTAATAAAGGACATTTAAGAAATATTTATTTTATTGAAATCTTGGAAAGTAGTGACTACTCAAATAAGTGGAGAAGCATATGCCACACTATTGGGCTCACTTTTTGACACTATGCTGTGACAAATTTTAATGAATAGATTGATGCTCAAAATCAGCCATTGATTCGCGTGATCTTTTAACGCAAAATTATGTTAAGCGATGAGGCTCACTTTTGGCTTAAATAGTTTGCTAATAACTAAATTGCCGAATATTAGGTGAAACCAATCCACAAGAGACCCTACAGTCTTCCAGACAACTGCACTGTTTAGTGCAGTTTAAAACCTGTTGGCATCAAATAGCAGACAAAGACTGCAACCCTTAACTTATTGAAGTTAAAATTTGATCAATAAGTTGATTTCATTCAATAAATGAAACCTTCAATTGGCTAACAAGGTCCTGCGATTTGAGATCTCTTGAGCTGCTGATAATTATTCCTGATAAACCAGTACCAATTGAAAACTTGGAGCTCAACATTGTTCATATTATTTGGGACATATGGCCACCAATGTGTGAAAAAGTGCACCGGAATTGGACGTCCAAAATGCCATTCATGAGGAACAGCCACAAGGCTCATGTACTCAAATACAAATACGTATTTTTTGATTAAAATTTTTTTTTTTTATTTTATTTTTTAAAATTTAAAAATCTATGGGATATCTTATTTTTAAGGAAATTTCTGATGAAAAATTTGGAAAAAACTGCTTGTATTAGTTTTAAAGATTCCTTACGAAATTGAAAAATATGAATTTTTATTGACATCATAAACTTAATTACATTCAAGACTTAAAGAAACTACTTTGTACGATCTCTTTCATAAACTTGAATTTAATAAATTTGAAGGGAATGAAACGGTTAAAATTATTCATTCATATAACAGCACTAGAAGTGGGAGTATACATTTTCTATTGATGTTGAATTTATTTAATGAGCCCTATGAAACTAGCAAAAAAAAGATAATTTAATTTAATTTATTTATAAGACTTGGCATAAATTGAGAATATCAAATCCTGCCTTTACCCACTAGTGGCGACTTACAGAAATCTTGTGCCATCAGTCTTGTAACGAACCTCCGGTTACTCCGGGTTTATTGTGCGGGTTTAGCTCAGCCCACCAAGGTCCTTTTTTAAAATAAAAAAACACAAACGTTTTCTTTTATTTCACCGCAGACTTTATTTATCACTTTTTCCCTCAACTCTTTTGTGTTTTTAAAATACTCAGCGTAAGCCTTTGTGGTAACATTAGCCGACGTACTACTCACTCCTATACTTCAATTTCTATTCTATGGTTCTTGCCCGAATGTTATTCAGGGCCTACACTTTCCCTAAGCTTTCCGGGTGAGAACCTCCGGGCAAACTGTCTATAGCTTTGCCCTGAGCCAGTGCCCTACGCTCCTTCCTCGATTAAGAGGTAAGCCGGATGTAATCCGTCTGAAATTTCCCTGCACTTATCTTTGCTAGGATTAGTGTTACTAATCCACATTTACTACTATCACTTGCTCTTTGAATTTTTATCTTTTCTTATCGACCTTTGTTACCACTTTCTTACGTTCACCGCTTACAATCATCATATTTTCTATTTCATCCTGCTTTTATAGCAATCTTGGCTACGACTCCCTAACTACAAAACCACACAACTTCGTATGGTTTGAACCGATAGCGGTTGCGTGGACTGTATTGGATGCTGTTGCCTCTCTATGTTTTGTCTGCTGCTATTTGTTGTCCTGTGTGTTTTGTGTGTTTGGCTGCTCTTTGCTGTTTTCCTCTCTGTGTGTTGTTTTGGTATGACTGCTATTTGTGTAGGTTTTATTCGCAGCCGCTGCTTCTCTCTACTGATGTCTCCTGCTGAAATAAAATAAATTTAACTAAGTTGTAGCGAATGTTATTCGCTCCTCCCTTAAGTGGATGTAATTCACGTTCCCACTAAAACGCAACACCTGTAATTTTCATTATTTATTCAAACATATTAATCTTCTTGTGTGGATTTAAATTCCCTGAAGTTGAAGTCCTCAAAGTCTCTTAGAACAATTACAAGATCGTTGCTATTATCAGCCGCTATTTTTGACCTTCTCTATATTTTGTTTGTTTCACTTTTTGGGTTTTTATGATTCTTTGTGGGTCACGGAGCGGCTTATTTACCATTGATGTTATGCTTTAATTATTTTTATGTAGATAAGACATCATTACAGAATATAACGAATCAAATAATAAATAAATAATAAAAATAATAAAAGTCTAAATGTATAGATCAGTAGAATTGAAGTGAATCACAAAGGGCGCAACGAATCCAAAGGGGCAAAGTTGATTTTATGTTTTTCAGGTTTTTATTCTTTCTTTCCCACCTATATTAGAGAAGGAACTTTGAAAACTCACGCACAATTATGTATATTTACTCACCACCTATCGTTTTTTTCTTCTCATGTTTTAGTAACGTTCACAATTTATTTGCGAACAAAGAGCAAGCAAATTAAAAAACTAACATGTTTAGTTTAATTATATAAAGCTTTAATTTCCCAGAATCCTTATTATCACATTGTTAACAGTGAAAGAAAAAATAGTTAAATATTATTTAAACAAGGAAAAGCAATTAAACTTCAAGCCACACATACTTATTCTATATTAATGGAAAGCAAATATTAGGCCGATAGAGAATTAAAAAATAAAAAAAAGTAAACTTAATTAGTTTTGCATAAAAATGCCATTAGCTCTGAATGGGTTAAGCAATTTAAAAAAAAATTTAAGTATTTCTGTAAAGACCTCTTTAAAAGCTTTAAAATGATACCCATATTGATATTTTAAAAAATTTTTAAATTTCAGAGGCCCGTAACTCGGAAATATGGGCCAATGCCAATTTTTTCATTTGATATTGTGTTTTTATTTTTGTTAAATCTCTATTTATCTATATTTGTTTTTTTTTTTTATTTGTTTCAAATGATATAAAAAAACTAAAGGTAGGCGTAGTGTTTTCGCCGCTGCCTCAAAGAACATGGACCAATCATGTTGTTTTCCAATATCACCTCTTTCGGTACCATGTCTGATCGATTGGCGTATTATATTTTTCTCTAACTGATCTAGTGCCTCGTCAAACTTGATTTCAACACTATCAGAGACGGACAGACGGATAGACGGACATCGCTCTGGAGACTTCGCTATGAATAAGAAGTCAGAATATATACACTTTATGGGGTCAGAAATGGATATTGTAGAAATTAAAAGCGGAATGATAAACTTAGATATATCCTTTTTCCACTTTTTGTGGTGAAGGGTATAAAAATAAACATTGATAAAGTAAAAATAAAAATTTTAAAACCATTTACGAAAAAATTTTACTCATGTATGCTCACTCATGTGCGATTTTTTTATACTCAAAGCATCTACACTTTACACTTAAAGCATCTATATTTTAAACTATTTGATATCTCTCCTTAGCTGAAGGTTATACACAACTCGAAAGAGCCAAAAATAGCAGTTTTACTTAAGAAAGCTAATTAAATTAATTTTTTTATTTATTCAAGTCAATAAAAAATTTTTCGTGTGAAATTTTTTAAATAAAAAAAACTCAATTGTTGCACCACAAATATCAAAATTCAAACAAAGTACCAGGCTTAACAACAAAGATCTCAAGTCATTAATTCCTCTTTTTTGTAACCAGAACATTATTGCATAAATTAAAAAGCCTTTCGTAAATATTTTATCAAAATAAATTATCGATTACTGTGACTATGAGAAACTCGCGTGAAATTTTTGTGAGAAACAACGTGCCAACACAACGCACTATTTATCGTGTAGTAAATGATTTCGAAAAAAGAGAGTCTGTAGATTATAGGCCTAAGCATGGACCATAACATACTGCAAGATCACCTGAAAACATTACTGCTAATCAAGAAAGTATTCAAAACAATCCTTCCAACTTCAATCCGACACCGTGCTCAGAAGCTTAATCTTCAAAGAACAACCTTGGCCACAATTTTGCACAAGGATTTGCATTCGTTTCCTTTTAAGATTTAGTTAACACAAGAGCTTCTTTCACAAGACCGTTTAAGCCGCCGTACATTTGCCAACAAGTTGTTACAGCTCGCCCATTACAATCCCGATTTTTATGAAAAAAATCACAATGAGTGAAGAGGCATTTCCCATTTGAATGGATATGTGAATAAATAGAATAGTCGCTTCCTGGCAATGGAAAAGCCTCGAATTTTTAATGAGTCACCTTTGCAACCATTAAAATTGACAGTCTGGTGTGCAATTTCGTCAGGAGGAATCATTGGTCCTTATTTCTTTAAAAATAAAAATGGCCTAACGGTAACTGTGAATGGGGAACGAAATCGTGATATAATTGAAAACTTTTTACCACCATAACTGCATGCTTTTGGCATGATTAACATGAGGTATCAACAATACGATGCCAGATCACATACAGCCAAAATTATAATGAATTTACTGCGAGTAGTATACCTTCATGATGGACACCCTGTACTTTTGAAAAAATGAAATATATTTAATTGCATGAAAATCCTTTTTATTTATCCCCATAATACATTTAATTGTTGAAAAGTACCCACACAACTCTATTTATTGTTTTTTTTTTCTGTCTTCAAAATTTAAATTATAAAACTTTTACTTTGGAACAAATTTTCCCCCATTTCATTTTTGCAGCCAAACTATTATAATTTCATTGTTATTAAACTGTTCATTGCTAAAATGCTTAACAATTTTCACACCATTTAAATATTACAATGGCGGTTACAATAAACTTTACTTTTGCGAAAAGACAATGACAGCCATGCAATGCCACAAATTCACCACTACAATGATGGCGATGATGATTTTGATGGTGATAATGACAATGACTATGACGACATGTTTGTTAAAAATGTTGGCAAGTTAAAGTTTACTTACAAATTTTGCTTTCATTAGTGTATGTAAGTCTGTGTTGATGTGTTTAGGTTGTTTAACTATTTAATAGTTTCTCATTTGGTATAAATAAATGTAGTTTACTACTTAATTGTAATAGAATTATAATTTACCTGAATAAAGAGTGAAAACATTATGTTTTAGTTATGAATGAATAGAATTATGTATTTTGAAGTCAAAAATTAACAAAGAGTAAAAGTAATAAAGATTAATAAAGATAAATCGATTTTTTATAAGAGAAAAATTATACAGATATATGATGAAAATAGATCGAAAAGAATGTTGGTTTTTAAGTGTGCGATGAATTTTGAAAAATTTCGACGTACTAACCAAAAAATAATATTTTTAAAATGTATAAAAACTAATTTTAAAAAATCATAACCATATTTTAAAACTATTATTTTTAAGTCGTTTAAAATTTAATTAAAATTAAAATTGATTTTAAATATTTTATAAAACCTAGAAAGCAATTCATTTAAAAATTAGTAGCTGGACTAAAGTCATGCTTTTACTTTAATCAATTTTACACCGTTTTACACCGCCGAAAACCTTATAAGAATCCTTAAAAGCTCTTTCCATCCTTTTTAGTATTCCTAAACCAATTTCTAGTCAAGATTATTATTTACACATTTTCATTTTTCTTTTTGAAAATTTATATTTCCAAAGTGAAAGTTACAATGTTTGAAAAAAAAAATCAAACTTTTTATAAATATTGTTATGCTATGTATTTCTTACTCTATCTCTGGATCTATCTGGCTATACTTCTTGATTATACGGTCTCATGCTTACTAAACATGCGTTATTATAGACGCAACCATCTACGCTACACTACTGTGTTACTTCGGCAGGACAAAAACTACAAGATGTCTTGTTTAGTAACCTAAAACATTCACAGACCACTCTACTACGCCTTATATCCAAACCAGTCATCATCTTTAATGCAATAGCCAGAACATACATCTGCCGTAAACTGTATTATAACAGGGCTTCTTAACCATTATCTGCTACTCTAGTATTCAATAGGAGTTATCTGCGCCAAGGCTTTACAAAATAATTGTCATTTTTTTTTCGGGAGTATGCACTGCTGCTACTCAATTTTGAATTGCTTTATATGCACTACAATTATTGTTTTTGTTTTATACGCATGTCCGACGGTGGGCTAGAACTCATGAGCTTGATGATGTCTTTGTTTTACATACCTCTACCAACGCAGCCATTGAGGTTGTTGAACATTTGTTAGCTAGTTGTCGTAGTATTTCCCCCCGAGGCACTAGGAGTCTGGCTGAGCTAACCTAGGCACAGACGAAGTGTTCTCGGGGTATGGGGGAAACCATTCCTCCGGTGTGATAAACAGCGGGGTACTATCAAAGAATTTACCACGGGAACCGGAGCTGCCCCCCTCTCAGTAGGTTATTGGTGAATCCCTTCGTAGTACACGTGGTGGTTGTTGGTAAAAAATAAATTTTTATATCTGCAGGTCTGGTGCGAAAAAGATGGAAGTCTGCTGTTGCAATCTCAACAGATGGTGTTCGGTAGTCTCCATACCTCAAGCAAGGAGTAGTTCATAGACCTGCAGGCCATGTTTTTAGATTTTTCAACTCTGTGTCCGATGGAGGGCATGCTTTGTATTTTAATCAATGGTAAGACCATCGTCAGGCAATTATTAATTTAGATAACATCTTCACCACTGGTGAAAGTAACTTATTCACCTCTGTTTTTACCGCGTACATACAGGCAACAGCAACAGGTGTTGGCAGATCTTTATTTCGTAACAATTAGTTATTCACGGATTATTCGATATTTCTAAAAAATGTAGTTTTTGTTCTGAACTACATTTTAATTTTTTTCGTTTTACACAAATAGATTAATTTACAAAAAAGTCATTTAGAAAATAACTAATTTATTTTTATTTTAAAACAAAATTTATAACATACATACATACATAAATAATGATTAAATTAAATCAAATCTCAGGAATATTTAATTAAATTATTTAATTAAATAAAAATACGTGCAATTTTTTTATTAATTTTTATTTAAAAATTACTTAATTTAATTAGATATTCCCATGGTTTAAATTAAGAATTTTCAAAGTGCCGGTGAATAAAACAAAAATAAATTGTCGGAGTGTTTTGTGATATTTTTTGTTTTTGGTGTGTGTGTTTTTTTTCCATCATCTTTTAACTGCATAAAAAGATGAAGAACCTAGACCTATACAGAAGATGAAGAAAAATAAAAGCATTGTTTAATATTGTTGGGTTTTGCTTCAACTTGGACTTTTTTATTTACTTTACTGTTCGGACAAAAATCCTTAGTTTATTTAAAATGTCTGTAAGAAGGTTCCTGAAGAGCTAAATAAGCGGTAGCGAAATGACCATCAAGACGTGCTTTCATCCTCAATAATCAATATCGGCGATTTAATAATTTAATTGGGATAAGGAATTGCACGATATTTTTTTGAAGAATTAATTAATTTAACTAAATATTCCCGTGCTTTAGTTTTAAAAAATCTATAATTTTTACTATTAGAGGCCGTTGCGTATAAAATAAATTTCAAATAATAATTATACAACATATTTTTCCTTAAATTTCAAACCATCTGGCGCTGATTCCAAAGCACATATAATCGTTTACTTTTTAAAGGCCTTCGTTACTTAATGATTTGTGGAACTCGATTGAAAATTTAAGACCACCCCTCTCTTTTCTCTCGACTAATTAAAAAAAAAATATTTAACTGTTAAAAGACCTTGTGACAAAGCAGCAGATACAATTAAATGTACTGTAAGCCTAGGCATGCACAAATATTGTTTTAAAACGTTAACAAAGAATTTCTATTCGAAGCTCTATAATTACGCCGAGTATGAAAACTACAGCCGTTTGAAACTGAAGGTATGAATTAAGTGTCATGTGACTTATAAAGTTTTGTTTGCAATTTTACATGTCTAACTTCTTCCCATAAATATACAGCCAAAGAGGCTTACTTTTTACACTTTTTTATTTTGTGCTTAATTACTATATCATGAAGTATCTAAACATTATGAAGCAAATGCCTTTAAAAATAAGCTTTTGCCCCTATTGAAGTTTCAGATTAATGATGTTATTAATTGACTCAATTGTTTATTTTATCAAAAAAAATTTTTCTCTCTTTATTTCTAGTTATTTCTAAAAAAATTTATACAATTAATTATTTAAGAAGACAGTCATGTATTTATTTATTTCTTTTTTTTTTTTTCTTTTTTTTTTTGAGAATTAAAAATTTAATAAAATTTCAGGCTTGAAACAAATAAAACTTTTAATAGATGCCGAGTTTTTCTGTCTACAGCAAATTTTCTTGTGTGTTTCCTTTTTTGGTGTGTAATAGATTGAACTATTCGCAGTTAATCTTGTTAAAAAAAAATTCTTCGTTCAAATTAACAAACTTTCCTCATAAAGGTTAATTTATATACTTCATTTGAATTGTCAAATATGTCAATTTTTATCTTATGATTTTAAAAAAAATATATTTCAGGTATCTTCTCTGCTTTTACTGTAATATTAATGTGTTCATTTATGGTTTTCATCAATTTGTTTTATCATTTATCTTCCATTAATCGTTAAATGCTTTAAATTTTGAAATCAATATTTTAACATCAATCTTAGTTATTCACCTAAAACTGATTAATATCAAACTTTTTTAACCTTCTTCTTGTTAAAAAGTAAAGATTTTTAGTAAAATTATTTTTTATATTTCTACAAATTCTAACAGTCAGTTAGTCATACTTTCGTAATCTTCCACCCTCTACAATATGTTTTTAGTTTTTAATCTTATTCTGTTAATCGACAAAATAAAAAAGAAATAGCGATAATAAATGAAAAAAGGCAATGAAGCGCGTAACATATTTATTTTTTTTTTCTTTTCTTTTTTCGCTTTGAAAGAACCGACAAATAAAAATGAAAACAAACGTTTTACACTTGATTGCACTGGTAAATCGGAAAAAATGTATAGATACGTTTAATCATATAAAAAAAATCTATTTTTGTTCATCTTTTATACAATTAATACAACTTTGAGGTAAAATTATTTTGTTAGAGAAAAAATAACTGAATAAGACATCAAGTTTTAAAATATTTCACAGTTTTGAGTGAAAAGTTGCAAAGAAAACGTTTTACATATTTTTCTCTTATAAAAAAATGTTGTCTAAATGCTGACAAAAGATTAATTTTGTTTGAAAGACTAGAAAGGAAAATTCTAAAAAGATATAAAAATAATGGTGGAAATTGGTATAGTAATAGATGTGATTGCAGCAAAGTTTTTATAAAAATGTATTAAAATTAACTTATGTGCTCTTTGTGTATCAACTCGTCTGAAAAATTTGTCCGAAAAGCACTGAGTTTTATAAGTCATTGCCATATACATTTTTCAGACAAGTTGAACGCTTGTACAACAGAGACAGCACATTACTTAGCAAAAATAAGAAGGCATTCAACTTTTCTTGGCGTATGATCAATATTTGAAATTTATTTAATAATAATCATACGTAACATCTATCTAAAAAATAAGTTTAGAAACAGCTCCAAGTGTATAAAATAATAGAATGCTTTATTTTCAAAACAACATTTAAACAACATTTTCGTCGTTTTGAGGTTTTCAAAGAAAACTTCCTTGCAACCTTTTAAAAATCTAATATTTTTTCTTGTGAAAGTTAATTATATTTGTAATTTTTTGGTAGACATAAATAAATTTTTTTTTTCAATATTAACATACTTTTAAAAAATAATACAAATTATGCATTTGTCACGTTTTAAAACTAAACAACCATCACCACTTTAAATTACATGTAAAATTTTATATTTTTATTAGGAACTTCAAAAGTAATATAAAAATTGAATTTACAGAGATTATCGTTACCTAAAATGCAAAAAGGCGTAACAAGTAAAATATTTAAAATAAATTCAATACTTACAATTTCGTTTATTTCCAACTAAGTTAAATTTACAAAAATAAAATAAGTATATGGATCCGCTCTTATTAAGTTAGAACCAATATGAGTCAATAAATTAAAATTTTGATACTTAAGTGGATATCTTGAGAACTGTAAGAGATAAAGTATTAATGCCGTAACATTTTTTGTACGTCTTAACATAGAAATATTATATTTAGAACAATCTTATTAATTGAATAAAAAATGATATTTTCTTATCGTTTATAGTTCTTTATTAGCCCAAGGTTTTCTAAGTCGGACCTCCTGGTGCCGTTCCAGCAATTCGGAGGTTGTCCATAATCAAAATTTAAAATCGCCAATTCCACTGATATGCACATTTCAAATTTTGTTATAACCATTTGCGGAATAATTTCCATCTCAACCAGTCATTTGAAAACTTTTAAAAGTAAACAAGAATTTCTCGGCTTTGTTTTACCATCACTGAGGAACATTTTTTTTAATCTGTTATTACTAAACGATGAATGATGATGAATTGACCAAAAACTCGATTTTCACTTTTTGTTGTATGAAACGTTTTAAAACAAAAAGGTTCAATTGTCCTTGTCAATTTGCAAACGCGCTGGTGATGCAGCTTTGGATTTTAGTACACAAGTAACAATTTAGGCAATCTTCTTCATTAAAAACTACAAAAATAAAAATTTTATTTAAACACTTTCAGAAAATGTTATATTTTCAGGAGAGAAGTGAGTTAAATTTTAAAGAAGTAACAATATGACGATGCAATATTTATGCCCTACATAAGATTATTTTTACATTCTCTCAAATCATTTAACTATTCAATTTATTCAACACAAAACTATAAATATAAAAACCAACAAAACAACAACAGACGACATAACCTCACACAAAAATGTTATAAATAAATTCAGCACAAAAAAAAACTAAATAAATATTTTAATTATTTACTCTTCATTGTTGTGTTAACACAACAATGCAAAATATAATAAAATATGTAAAAATATAAAATTAAATAAAATAAAATAAAAATTCATTCAATAAATCAATATTGTTGGCAGCATTTGAAACAAAACACAAACACTGACATCTAGGAAAGTATTGTTTCATCTGTATTTATATATGACTGAGTGATTTTGGGGTTTTAAAAAATGCATTTAAAAAATTTCCGATTAAATACACACCAATGAATATTTGAAAATTATAACAGCATTACAAATATTTGCAAACCAAATAAACGAAAGGAAATAAAATATTGAAAATAAGTCTGAAGGTTATACGTAAGTAGAGAATAAGTAAATGTAAATGTGTAACGTGGGTAATGGAAGAGAAAAAACAGAAAGATAGAAAATGTATGAAGAACACCTTTTTCTCCTTAAAATAAGTTATCGTAAGATCATTTAATCTATTCTCTGTTACAAAGATGGCTTCTTAATATGATTCGCATAATTTTATCGTCGTTCTATTTTTTTTAGAATAAGGAAAACAAAAAGTCATCATTAGTTTTGAAAAATTACTTTCATTTATTTATTTATATATTTTTTGTTTTTTATTAGAAATGCACAACTGTTCACTCGAATATTTTTGAGCATTGTAGATAGAACATTGAAGCAGCCTTTTGCCTCCTTCGGTACTTTTTCACTTTTTTTATTTTCCTCTGTGAAAAGTAAAAAACCCTACTTTCAAATAAAGACTTTCAGTAAAGATCTCTTTCTCTTGGTGTCCCATTCCACACAACTGACAAGTAAAATATTCCCACTCCCTTTTCTCAAAACTTGTTATTTTTGACCATCAACTGATAATTTTCGGCTCCCTCAGTGAGATCTCTCATACCATTTGCATCTAATGTGCTACTGCCCGATGTCCTCATTTTTATTTCAGCCAGTGCTACACCTTCGGACATGATGTCTTTAGGCTTTCCAGATGTACTTGCGATAACGGCCAAACCTCATATAAACACAAATGTGACCACTAGTGACCTCAGAGCACATAATGATATCAGAAGTTGCAAGGCTCATCGTAATACTAGGCAGTAGCATGTCTGGAAACGATATTCACTCACACGTTAACATTAACGGCTTTTGTTGCAATGACACACCACATACGCTTGACCACGCTCTTGGGTTCAAGCAATAACTACCTCGTCACTACCCTGTGAGCCTCATAAATAACTGCAACAAAGACCATACTCTCTACGACTTAGCAGTTTTCGTGGTACCAATAGTTATCCATTGCTCAGACCTCGAAAGTCCCTTTATCTTCTCAAGTAAATCAATGAGGTAAAACCGATACCGCATTTTACCCCAAAAGCAATAAGATCCAGATCACGTGTGAATCTATCCGAGCGTCTTTTAGACACAGCCTGTGAGCACTATTAAAGCCTGCCTAATAGTTTTAGTGCAAGACAACATGTCAGTAGTTCCTTTCCAGGTTCTCTCATTTCCGAAGAGATATTGTCGCACATTCATATATTCGACTTTCCGACACTCTTTCCTTGGATTCTTCATTTTGACCGTTATAAGCACTTACAACTGGATATCATTAAACATGCTGCAACTAGAACTTTCTCTACCCTCTAAAAAATACTATAAAATTATTTATTATTTCCTGTCCATGTCAAATGTAATAAATTATTAACTTTTGCAAATTTGATGCATTTGCATGTTAAAAATATTTTTAATAAAATCATATAAATTTCTTTGGAAACATGTCTGTCTTTCCATCTGTCATTCAGTTTATTTGATTTTTATTTATCTGTATGTCGATTATATATACATGAATGTTATTGGCATGAAGGTTGTTTTTCTTTTTTTGTTGTTGAGTCAAATAAAAATCAAATCAACCAGTGTTATTGTTAACAAATAAATTGGGTTTTTATTCTCATTATTTTCTCTAGAATTGAAAAATATATTAGCAACCAACAATTAACGAACGAAATGAAAGAACTTTTATTTACGAAAAAAATGGAATATGCAGGGTGTCCACCGGGAAGGTATACTACGTTTTGCCGCCATTTAGGTGAACACTGGTCTTGATAGTTCATATTTAGCAGTCATAAAGTAGACAAGTGGCAAATTTATTATGGAAAAATATTCGATTAACCAACATGTTTTAATCATTAAAACATTTTACCAAAATCAATCATCGACTATTGTGACGATGAGAAAGTAACGCGAAATTTTTGTATGAAACAAAGTGCCAACAAAACACACTATTTATCGTATAGTGAATGATTTTGAAGAAAGCGGGTCTGCAGATGATAGGCCCAAGCAGGGACCATAAAATACTGCTGCTCAAGAAAGTGTTCAAAACAATCCCTCACCCTTAATTCGACGCCGTTCTCAGGAGCTTGGTCTTTAAAAAATAACTTTAGCCACAATTTTGCACAAGAATTTGTAATTGTTTCCATTTAAGATTAAGTTGACACGAGAGCTTATTCCGCAAAACCATTTACACATATTTCAAAATAATATTTCTATCTTAAAATATTTAGAAATTAAAATAAAAATGAACTTCAGCCGTAATTAATTTAATTAATTTATAATTATAAGGAATAGTTTATCAGTAATTTGTATCAGCTAATCAAAATAATAACAAACCTTAACTTCCATGTTTATTACCACTTTTTCCACATTTTACCTATTTAAAAGGTTTCTTATATTACAGAAAAAATAATTCGCTTTAGTCTCTACAATTTTTTTGACGACATTCTTAAGATGCAACGTTTAATTCACATATCTTTCAAACTTGTACAACAACTGCTTATGAAAGCATTCAATTTTATTCTGAATTGATCAAGGAGCCTTTATGTTATAACGAAAGATCAGATAAATAAGATGACTTTATAGTTAAAGTAGAAAATTGCGATCCTTAGATTTTTGAAGGGCCTGTTTGGTAAACAGGACAACGCCTATGTTTGCTATACAAAATGTCATAAGTTCTAGTCTCACCGTTGTCACAAAGTGATATTTTAAAGCGAATGCTTAGCAAACGACAGTTGGTAAGTGCAACTCTAGCCAGAGCCACGCGATACAAGTAATAGCAGAAGAAATAAAAATCTACGTCTTTTTATTGGTAATCATGGTTGGTAAGCTGGCAAGCAAGAAATATTTGATTCTACCGCCACTGGAACTTATTTGCAAATTCTCTACAGTCAAAAATACAAAAGAGTCTCCTCTTTTGTGGCAAATTGATGGACATTTTATCAGTTGCTCTGCCGTTAATTATTTTGTTACTTGTGTCAAAATCTTAAAAAATCTTATAATAAAAATGAAATTAATTATGATGTGTTAAAGATTCACATAAAAAACTGAAGTGATGAGAGAAAAATGCAGAGACTTTTCTATCAGAAGAAAAAGTATCAATTACTACAACAAAAAAGTTTTAGCAGATCTTCATTTTCGATTAGTCTCCTCGGCCTAAGGGAAAAGCATTCAAGTGACTGCAAGAAAAACTTTTTACCAACTGATCTGCTTATTAATAATTAACTTCTCTCAGACTAAAAATGGAATACAACACTTATTTGTAGGCGGGTGCTACAAAGACTATTTTGGATTTACTCCATCGATGTCAGGAATATCTCAAGCTTTATTTATTAATGTGGGATATGTTGCACTATTTTACCGTTACTTTACTCTAATATACTCTAATGAAATCAATGAACATGCTCTCTTAAACCATAGTTTTTGGCGTATAAATCGATACTCATTAAAACTCCATTGATTACTTATCACTTTAAAAATTGAAACGGAATTTTTAAAAACTAATTGCCAGTTTTATTAAAGGCAACCAGGCTTAAAGAGACTTATCAATACACAAAATGACTTACAATAACAAACAAAAACAAGCATTTGCTTAAAACTTAAACTTCATTGAACTTTAACAATAGTTTTATTTCTTTCATTTATTACTTACTATTCTTGCAACTTTCAACTTTAACTTTTATATGTTTAAAAAGCCGCTGCCTTTTTACTTTTTCTGAAACTATAAAATATTTCCATTTAAATGGATTTTATTCGCATTATTTTTATTTTTATTTCTTTTAGTTTGAAAATGAAAGGAAAATATCCCTTTCGCCATAATTTATTTTTTATATGCACAACAAATCCTGCAATCCTGGTTCAAAAGTCAGGAACAGGAATCATAAAGTCAATATGTATAAAGTTCAAAAATGTTTTGCAACTGCAGCCTTTAACGGCAACCACATTTCAAAATCCTATTAGTTTAACATACTTTATGGTTTTTAATATTTATATGCAGTGTGGTTTAATACACAACGAATGTTGCCCACGATGCAACTAAAAACTTTGAAAAGATGGGCATGATTTACTTATATGCAACAGATGGAGAGAGAGAGAGAACGAAAGTGTGTGAACGAACATCATTGTAGGCCAAAAAGAATCCAGAAAGAAAATCATAGAAACGCAAATTTGTAAAAATACCAGAAACTGTGTGTTCACTTATAAAAGAATATTTATGATAGGATTTGTATAAGCGAAATTAAAATGAAAACAAAAATCAAAGCAAAAATATTTATACGAAAGCCAATCATTGGGTCCATGACTTTTAAAAAATCTTAAAAAAATGGCAACACTGTCCGTATATAAATATATATGTCATTTGACTCGTGTCGAAATTTTACCTAGATGCATCATTTAGTCTGTATTTAACAGACAGTGATTTCACTCTTCTGCGCGGTCTTAGAGGAAAAATGAAAAAAGTGAATTTCGTGGTTTCATGTTGGCCGATTGGTAATTAAAATTACGACAAATCACTAGTCTCAATATTGACCGGTTTCAAAGGTATGTGAACGCTATCCGCAAAATGAGTTCGCCGTTTCCTCGTTATCGTGCGACCATCTCACAGAAGTGTGTGCAGCATTAATCAACAGTAATATGGACGAAGGAGATCAAACGGCGGGCTTCTCAGGATAAATCGGAGCCAAAGAAAAGCAAGAAGGAGTTATAGAGCATGACGAATGACGAATATTGTGCCAATTTATAAGATCAATTTAATTAATTTTTATTGAAAAAAACGAGCTTAGAAAAAAAAAGAAACCGCAAAGCAGCACTCATAAAGTTTCCATGGCAAAAATTCATGAATTATCCGGCGAATCGCTCTTTCACCTATCTTAGCCTGCGGATTTATCTGGCACGGCTTGGAAAGCGACTTGAAGCCAACGATAAAGCCATCTTACTTATTTACGACACGTAATTTTTTTTTTTTTTTTTTTTTTTTTTTTTGTTGGCAAGGATAAGAAATTTAACGCAATTACGGTGTAGTCCTCGTATATATTATAGTGTAGTTAAAGAGCTTTAATAAATATAAAATAGACTTGGAACTTATAATTTTATTAAATTAACAATTTTGTGACTTACGAGTGTTGGCTGTTTGTGTCCATTTAACTCATACAGGAAAAAATTACTGTTAGGAATGAATTTTAATTTTGTAGCACGTTGTTTAAAGCTGTGATTTTCCAGGGACATACGTTAAATTATTAATAAAATTAACAAGAAAAATTAAGTTTTGTTTGCAATGAAACAAATAATAGAAACATACAATTTTTAATCAATCCCAGTAAAAAATAATGTATGTCATTCTTAGAGAACGGCATCTTATTTACATCCAAAAAAGCTAATACAACTTTTCTAGATTTTGTTAGTTATTTTGAAAATATTTTTTCAAATAACATGTTAAACTACTTCTAAGATTTATATTTTTCCTTGCATGACTGCAAGAATTTTAAAAAAACTTAAGTTCAGATCTTTCATAGCAATACAAAATGAAATGAAATGTGGTTCTCGCTTTAAAGTTACAAAACATTATGATTATTAATGAATCGAAATTAATTTTGACTTAAGTTCATTTATTTTAATTTCTAAGATTCTTTTTTAGAAAGAAAAATTATTTTTCAAATGTATGCGGACGTTTTCCAAAGAAAACAAGAAAAATTAGACGCCAAAATGTAATGCTGCACTTTCTGGACCGCTGCGTCCTTCATCAGCATTCTTCGCATCTATCTACTTTAGGCTGTATACATTGTAAACATCACCTATTTAACCAACTAACTTTGTAAATAAGAATACAAGTGGTATTCATATCAATATTAATTTGGTTAGACTAAGTTTACAGAAAACCAAAGTACTTCTTTCTTTTCTCTCTGTATTTCGTCTTGTACATTTGTTTTTTTTTTGTGTTTTTGCTTTTGTTCCAACGATAGATACTTAAGAAATCAAAAGTCAAAATTGCTTGATGCTAGACGTTACCAGTGAAAATAGTGCAACAATTAAAAATTTTTTTGAAAGGAAAAAATCCGAAACATATAAAAACGTTCCCTATTAAATCTATAAACGAATTAAAGGACGAATTTAAGGACTTGTTTTGTTTTACAACTTTATTTTATAGTTTTTCTATAAGAACAATTATAGGAAGTTACGGATTAAAATAAGGCCTTTGTGGCAATATCTCCAAAAGTTTTAGTAGACCATAACACAATTTTAATTGTGCTTATCTTAAATTACCCCAAGTTTTTTAATAAATTATTTCGTTAGTGTATTACAAGAACTACCAATTTATTTTAAAAACAATTTAATGTTGTAACGTGCTTATCAAAAAATGCAAATTTTCAATACGAATGCACGTTTTCTAAAGAAATTTGATTTTATTATAGCCCCTTCTCTTATTTTGTTCTTAATGGTACAATTTTAATTTATTTGTTAGATAGAACGTATAGTAAGAGCACGAATTTAAAATCGTTTAAGTATTAATTAAGAGATGATCTAAAGTTAGCAAAAAATAAATATTCTAAAAACTACATGTAATTACTTAAAAATTAATTCGCATCACAGAAACTTTTTAGCATTTACAAACCTATTTAAAAGTAGTACAATTTTGTTAAAAATGAACAACATACCGTCAATGACATGTTAATGTAAAATTCATAGGTTTTTCACCCGAATTTGCACCACTTCGTTCGTATAGATGTGGTGTTTTAATCATATCGTTTTCCTCACTTTTTTTACGGGGATAAGAAAAACTTTCATTTTGTCCTCAAAAAGAAATTTCCCCCTTTCTTTATATATTTTACCTTCTTGGTATTATTCGTATCTTGTATTTGGCTAGACTTATTTTAAGCAGACAATTTCTTGTTCACCAAATATGCGCTTTTGATAAACTTGCAAAGAAATTCATTTTTTACTCTGTGACTTCAGCGAGACTAAAAGTTATCGTTGTCTTGTTGTGCACCACAGAACTGCATGAGTTGATTTCACTTTCGCTGTCCACTTACATTTACATTGCTTTTGTATTGCTTACACTGTTAACTCTCTAACAATTGACTGTTATTAACTCACCTTTGTTTTTTGTGTGCTGTTAGCAAAAGGCAGTAAAAACATCTTGCTGTTGTTTGATTGTTTTGTAGAACACTCAAATAACTCATAAAAGCACGTTATATAAAATTATTCCCCAGCGTTCGAAAGAACGTCTTTGCGTAATGTTCAACGATCACAACATACTTTTTTCAATTATTTTGTTATTTTTTTTTTTTTGCTGATTATTGTTAATTTTTTTAAACACTTTTTAATATTTAGTGAAATTTATAAATCTGTCATTTGTTACTCTTGAGTATTTTTGAAGTTATAATTTTTCTGCAATTTTATTTAAAAAAAAATCTGGAAAAATTTACTCATTTAAAAAAGGCAAAATTGTATTTAACTCATAATAATTAATAATTTAATTTAAAGGTTATAAAAATGTATCTCTACATATGGAATAAATTCATATTTTTTCTCGCATAAAAATAAAAATCAGTCGTAAAACTATATTTGTTAGCAGCTTCTTTTACAAAGTATTCAAAACAATCATAATGATTCATTGCTTTGAGAATCATATGCGTTAACAGAACTTGCAAGCAGTAACAGGCATATGTTAACAAAAGTCTCATTAACATGAATCATGCATTAGCAGCATTCATTTTTTTATTGTTAGCTGCTAAGACAGCACTCATTTTAAGAAAAATCAAAATGTGGCCGTTCGAATCGCAGTCATGCAGGTCTCTTCTCTGTTGTGCACACATGCGCCTTTACATAGCGTAGTCTCAATGGCTCGAACAACATTTGCTCCTTAGATCTATCATCTACAATAGTGAGAAACAAACAAGGTTAAGACCATCATTTCCCAGTTTAGTGCATGCATGCCTTTAGCATCTTAGCTGCTGTTCTATTACATAGGCACCTGCACCATCTCATCTGCTACTTTAATCTACAAGCGCCTTTATCTAACTATCTGCCGTGGCCATAAAACCATTTTCTCTTTTCCTTACTGAGATAGCGGAAAGTATGAAATTTTTTTTTTATATATTTATTACTTTTTTTCTTCTCATGTACTGCTGCTATAGCTTCCCAATAAAAATTTTCATTATACATAGTTTAGTTCTGCTAGGGTTTGAACTCATGAATTTTTTAAACTAAACCTTTCGCGGCTTTTGCTTTTCTTTTATATTTTGTTGAGCTTTAAAAGCTAAAGTTTTATTAAACACGCGACCACCTCTAGAAATATGAGCAACGCAGCTGCTAAACGTGCATTATTAATTTCCAAATAATATTAAAAATTACATCAATATGGACAGTCTCTTTAATAATTACAATTTTTTTCCCCAAAAATTCAACTTTTTTTAAAAAATTTACCTTCTGGACCCAGTACTCATACCAAATTTATTTTATTAATTATATTAATTTTTAAAGTTATATATAAAAAAATGATTAAGTGGAAAGTAATATTTCAACCTTAATTACAAGTTCACCTCGAATTTACCATTTGCGAATATTATTTTTTTGTGAATTTGAATAATGTAGAAATCTTTTATTTTAGAAGTAACAATTAAAAATAATCTGTTAAAGCGGGGTTTTCAACAAATATAAAAACTAATAGGAAAAATCGGCACAATATTTTTTTTTTTTTGCTTCTTAACAGTCTGGCAATATTGTAACATATTTTAAGAATCATATCGCAGTGTAATATGTTTGTCCATATTTAAGAAACTACAAAAACTTAAATATTTGATACTAGAATATTTAAAAATTTTCCTGTTTTGGAATTACTTATTTCAGAAATACATATTTTGATTTCGTGCCCTTCTGTTCAAGAGTAAAAGATGAAATGAATATTTTCACAAATATTATGTTGTCATGCCACTCATATATGTATAAAGAATATCCACAGACACACCAGCAAATACAAAACTAATTATTTATTTGTATCATCATAAATTAAAATTTTATCTGGATCATTGTAATCAAAATAAATTGCAACACGTCATAAAAACTAACAATTGCATTTATAAAACCAACTGAATTTATTTTAATTGCTCATCATAACACAAAAACACACACACAAACATGCTCATTTATTCATACAAACATTTCAAACAGGGACAAATGTGCATGAACTTTTTGCATGCATGAATGCATTCTTGCATACGTCATGCACAACATTAACTATGTGTAGATTAAAATTCCATAGAAAAATGATATGATATATTTAAATTTTGTGCCACATGTCACACCCATTATTTTTTAGCCTAATAGTACACCAAACATTAGAAACCTCTACGCCCACTCTTCCACACCTTTCGATTAGATCATTTTCCTAACGATCTTTCTTTTCTTTTTTAAGCAAAATTTTTAAAATCTTGTAGCAAGACAATGATGTTTGTTCAAAATTGTATTGGCTTATTAAGGAGTTTTAAGTAAATTACTACAAATTGAAAAGTAAAATACAAAGAGGTGGGAACCTAATAAAAAGGAGATTTATTTGCTCTCCCAAGAGATATTGCACTGGTAAATATCTAATGTGTTAGTTAGGGATGAAGCAACTTACGAGTCTTTTGAGGATGAGAATCCTGTGGCTTAGATTTAAATAAAACTAGGTAAATTTAAATGGGAACTTACATTAGTTGTTTTATTTAATATAAAATGATTAGAGTTGTGTGTGGAAATCTTCGGGTTGATAGTTGGTGCTTAATAACTTCTGCTTGCACAAAGAATAAAAATGGATGTTAGGCCGATGACGGTTGAATAACAAAAGGGACGAGATCGATCCTCTAAAAAACGAATACCGCGCATTAAGCATGGCCCTGTCATTCCGAAGACCCGCCAACTAGAGTATGTACTAAATAATTCACAATAATATAATTCACAGAGCTGGAAAAAACAACTTTTAAATTTAAATAAAAAAAAGGAGTATAAAAAATATGTTTAAAATAACTTAAACAATGTTTAAAAACTTTAGTTTGGAATTGGAATTGCCATACGGACTATTATCATTCCATGATATTTGCTTAAATTACACATTAGTGTTAAAAGGTTTCCCATACCAGGACTAAAGACCCTATTCAGTATGGTTTTTCAAGTTGCCGATTTAAAAGTTGTTCATAAATATTAAAAGAGTAGTCCAGATTCACGATCATAAACTTCCAATGTTTGGAGTGACATGCTCGGCAGTAAATTAAAAATTATATATCTTCTAGTCCGTTTCTAGAAAGTACACTGTAAAAATTTTAGGGCAAAAGGTCGGTCAACTGTGTACTCTACTGTAGTTTTAAAAAAGACACTCCTCTATAAGTTTAGTTTCGATTCGTTTATTAGTTCGGCTCCGCAATTAAGGGCTGTGAACAACCTTCTATCAGGAGAGAAAAGACCGCCAAAAAAAAAAGACATTCCTTTATTTATATAAACAGACAATTACAACAATAACAAGAATAAACGAACAATAGATGTAACAACGAATGTCGACACACACATGCAGGCACGTATGAACGGATAGAGCACATCCGTGAGTATTTAAAATTTGTGTAGTTGTGTTAAAAACATCCGTTTAACAAATGTTTGGAAAAACAAAACCAACCATTATAAATTTTATGTATTTCAAATTCTGTTGTAGGACAAATGTTAAACAAATGACAGCAAAAATAATTACAATAAATAATGAGGAAAATAATCATCTAAAAAACAGTGCAGAGAAAAACAGAGAGGGAATGAGTGGGAGAGTAACTGTATTTATAGCGATATTAGAATCAGTGTTGCCGTTTGGTTATATTGCTTAAAGTTTTTTGTAAGTTTTTAAGGCTCCGCGTAACATGTATTATTTTGTCATATTTGGCCAAACTTTTGTAACTTTTGGTACAGACAGGAAATAAAGTAATATTACTAACAAAAGTAATTGTTTCATTATTTGGAGTAAGAAACTCTGTTACCAAATAAACTTTTCTTAACATATAAATTTGATTTTTACAACAAAGGCTACTTGCGAATGCTTTTAAAATCCCACATAAAAAATTAGTTTGAAATTAAATAAAAATATCGTTGTCAAAGTTTATAAGTGATAAATCATAAAAATGCTTTATGTTTAAAAACAGATAAATGTTTCTGTTAACAATTTTTTCCAACTATGAAACAATATGAGCTGCATTTCATGCGGAAAACTAAATATTCTCTTCAAACTTGTGAAAATTGTTCGCGACTTTGGTTATTCCGCTTAAAAAATTTGACAACTTGCTAGCGTTACCATACCAATCAATACCTCGACTTAGAAAAGAGCTGTCTTTTAATTTCCTTGAAGAAGAGCCGCATTATATAACGGAAAAATAATAACGGTATTTTAAAAATAATTAAAGTAGTAAATTCTATCGAAGCTCAATCTATCAAAGAATAAGGTCAAAAGGATTTATAAAAAAATCCTACTTTAACTAATTTTATTGAATACTGAGAGCATATACTTTTTCATCCCGGAATATTAATATTGAGTGCTGATTCAAATACTCATGAGTATCATCGGGCAAAAAAAATTTTTATACGTTTTCTACTTTTGTTTTTTTTTTTGTTTCGTTTTGTTTTTGTTCAGTAAATGAATTTGTTGCCTTGTTATTTTCCCTGAATATTTTACATAAATTACATTGAATAACTATTTATTTAAGGAAAATTGTAAAATGTAACTTTTAATGAAAAAATATTTTTTAAGGAAAAGCTTAACTTTTTCTTGTCTTTCCCTGGCAACACTGATAAGAATATAACAAAATGATTAGAATCCAAAAATTACAGTTTAGATGTTATGCCACGAAAACCCCTATTTAAGCCCAATTTCTATATGCAACGTACTTGTGTAGTAAATTAGTTGCATAATTAAATGATTTTGACAGTGTTCAATATATATTTTTAGATTAGAAGATCTTACAAATTTTTTTTAATTGATGATAAAATACGAGTATCATATTTGGGCATTAATGATTTTTTGGTGAAATTTTTTAAGCTTAAGAGATTTTTGATTGATGATTTTTTCCCGAAAATTTTAAATGTTTTACAAATTTTTCAGGTCTTTTTATTTTATAATATTAATTTTTTATATTATTGTAACTTAATTACAATTAAATCATTTTATTGTGGCATTGCTTAAAGTAACTTTTCACGTAGAGTGTTGTTAAAATACAAATAAAAATAATTAACATAAACTTTTCCTGAAACAATGCAGATGTAGTTCTCCGTTAGTTCTGTTAAAAACATAACGAATGTTTTTAACAACATTTTAAACCAACATATGAATTAATATGAAGGGAACTTATTTTGGTTGGTACTTTAAATAACCGGTTTGTATCTGTTTGTATTTTTTTTTTCCTGTTATCATGGGACTTGCGAAGGCCCTAGAAAACCAACGAACATTTAATCCCATTAATTTACAGACGTACTTTCTAGATTATTGCTGTGGAAATAACCACATTGGCTTATAAATAGATAAGTTATCAGCAAGAAACCACACATTTCTTTTTTTTTTATATTATGTTTGAAAGAAAACTAATCTAGCAGGCGGAGGTTCGCAGAGGACAGGCAAGTTACCATGGTTAATACATTACTTTATATTTAATATAGATGAGAAATCATTAAACAAAAAAGTGGAGCTCGATGTATCTGCAAACCACTACAAGAGGCGGGTAATAGTCCCGAAGATAGGATCAGTGGAATTAAAGTAACTGACCAGCGAATCAAAGGGATCCGGTCTATATGAGAAAATATTCCGCTTAAAAGAAAATTTTCATTTTATTTTATTTGTCCAATCAAAAATTAAATTTTTACATGACAAATTTTGCAGGATAAAAAATATATAACTTTAAATACAAAAATGTAAAGAGTACTTGGCTGGAAAAAAAATAATTTGCAAAGCTACAAAATGTTTCTGGCATCACGTTTATTAGCTGCAACATGTTTCTGGCAACAATTGTTTCCAACTGCAACATAATACGATCTACACTTATTTTTAGGGAATTTAAAAAAAAAACAAACAAAATCGAATACTTAAAGGGAATAATAAAAAAGGAATTTCTTTCTAGATCGTGGCGATGGCTCCACTACCTAATTGTTAGAGTTTTCAAAGCGAAAATAGTTGCTCAACAATCTTCATAAGCTTGAGGAGATTAATTTTTTTACATATTAGTAATATGATTGATGAAAACAACAAATAAATAATTTGAATATATTTTTGACAAAAGACTTCACATATCAAGATGCCGCTGAAACAGAACCACCAGATGACTGATAGAATTTTTGTTGACTCTTATTCGAATATGGTCGCAATTAAAACCAAAATAAGGAAACAAAATTAGAACTACGAGGAGAAAGATTATGATATGTGAACTTTAAGATTATATTCATCAAATTATAAATTGCTAAAAATATACACAAATATGACATATTTCGGAATAATATGCAACTATATTCATTATAGGGATTTTGGGGGCGAAAAAAATTGGTTTCTTGAATTTATTATTTAGTTATTTATTTATTTATTTAGTTATTAAAATTTATTACAATTAAAATTTATAATAAACTAATTTCTAAAGTACTAGAAACTATAGGCTATCGGCTTTATTCTTGAATTTTTTTCTGATAAAAGTTTTAAATTTAAGTATTTGGCTGGAAAACAATATAAAAGCGATGATTAACAGTGGAAATATATATTAAAAAAAAATACGATCCAGAAAATGTATAATATTAAGGGGATATTTCCGATTAAAATATTTTTCATTTTTTTTTTAACGTATTCTGTCTAAAAAAATGTGAATAACTAATAAAGCTGCTTGTTAATCAAAAAACAAAAACTTATTGTGAAATGCATTTTTAAATTTTTTGATTATAGAAGAATAAAACAAAAATAAAAAGTTTTAGTCGCTGTATAAGTTCAATTAAAATAATTTTAGTGAAACCCCTACTCACAATATTCACAATTTATGTAATTTAAATGCAAATTCATGATTCTATTCAAATAAAAAAATACCAAAATTGAAACAATAATAAATGTTTTAAAATAAACTAAAATAAATTTTTTGCTTAGTAAACGAATAAAATATTAACAGAAAAAATCCAAGCCTTCAATATAAGATTTGTTTGTGCAAAATAAATTATTTATTATTTATTCAGAATTGAAATATATTTGAATTTCGTTATTATTTGAATTGTTTCAACAAATAGAAATGTCATATAAATGAACATACAATTTATTAGAATAAATATTAACATTTTCATTATGATTTACTTTAGATAAATTCTAGAAAAAAGCATTGGTGGCCATACGAATTTTTAATGAAAATAAACGTATAAAGAAGACTCAACTGAAGTAAATAAAGGATTTAATTAGAAAAATAAAAATAAATTAAGTTATTAATTTAATATATAAATGATGTTTTAAAATTCAAGCTTAGCTGATATTTAACGCTGTCAGTGAGTTACCCAATTTTTTTAATTTTTTTAATTTTAATTAAGTTTTTAATTTTAATTGAAAAAAGTAAGAGTTTTATATTTGGTTTCGCGAAATCTAATATTCCCTTTACCATTAATGTTAATTAAGTTCAGTGAATTAACTCCAATCGAAAAAAAATATAATTTTACATAATTGTTTGTGTCATTGGCTCTTAATGGGTTAAGACTTTTTTTTAAATTTGATATTTCTTAAAGATTTCTTCAAAACCCTTTAAATGATGCCCAAATTGATATCTTAAAAAATATAATGCACAATGGTCTATGATAAGTTCAGAGGCCCTTTACTCGAAAAATGAGTGGGTGAGCGCCAATTTTTTACTTGATGTTTTTTTTCTTATTTTTAATTCTCTATCGCCTCATATATTTGTTTTTTTGATTGATGTTTCTTCATTATTCCATTAAATATATAAAATTAAAGGCAGGCGTGGTGTTTTGCCCGCTGCCTGGAAGGACATGGACCTATTTTGCTGATTTTCAATTACAAAATTTTCGAAACTATGTCTGATCGATTGGCGTATTTAAATTTTCGCTAGCTCATGTAGTGCCTTGGCAAAGTTGATTTCAACCCGAACACGTACGGGCAGACAAACAGAATTCTGAATATATGTATACATTCGTTATGGGGTCGAAAAGTGATATTGTAGAAATCACACACGGAATGACGAACATGGATATGCCCTTTTTCCACCTGTGTTCAAGGGTATCAAAAGATTTTTAATCCCATTTTATTTTTCTTTTCACTTTGAACATTTAACATTCAGTTCAATGTCATAAAAATAAAATCCTTAATAAATATTTAACAAGATATTTAACAACAATCAAAATCTATTGAAATAAACAATAAAATATGTAAAATAAATATAGAAAATCAAAATAAAATTGAAAGGAATTTTTAACAACTTTCTTCAACAGCCAACTGAAATAATCAAAACAAACAAGGAAAACTTATGAATAACAACAAAATAACTACTTAAAAATATATACACACTCACGCACACACTCACTTTTAACAAGCATATTTGTATTTAGAATATATTCATAAATACCAGTTTCCTAAGAAATATTGGCATAAAAGAATTTGAGAACGAGTTGTTATTTCGAAGAAGTTATCCAAGCACCAACTTAGAAATAACTTTGATAAATACACAAACTTAATTTAGTTCGAAAGTTATTTGTTTATTTGCTTACTTGCTTAAAATCTGTGTAGAAATGTGCACGTGTTTGTTTATTTTTATGAATTAATTTTTTATATGTTTTCATATTTGTACACTCTACACACTCCATCTCATCATGAAGTAATGAAATTTCTAGGAGTTGTAATCTCTCTTTCTTGTGGTCTTTTTATCGTTTATACGACTGTAATTTTTTACGCGCGTTTAGAAGAAAATATGTTTTCAGTTTAAGTTTCTTTATTAGGATGGCGTCATTAAATGGAAAACTAAAACTGCTTTATTAACTAAAAACTTTAAAATGCTTCTAATGAAAGCATTTCATTAACAAAACTTTTGACTGAAATACAGATTAGAGTGAGATTGTCACTCTTATTTTGAAGAGGAAATATGATTAACCTTTGATTTGTTCTTTTTTTTGAGTTGTCAGTTTAATTCTTTTCTAAAGTTTCAACAATAGTATTTTTAGACTTTGCCCATAAGACTTAAATTCGGCTCTAGAGTCATCATCTCTGTATTGGATGCTGGAGGTTTTGACAGTCGCACTTAAATGGTTAAGGAAACACGATACCAACTTCGACAACAATGTTGCTAACGAACTGATAAAAAAGGCAACAATGCTTGAATAGGGTGCAATTGATGTCTTCTGTGGCATACATCTCTGCTTGTGGACTTATTGACGCTACTCTCTTAAGTATGGCTCCGGTCAGATGGTCAAACAGGCTGACATGCTCGACCCCCGGCCCGCTTCAGATCGGGGCAGGGCGACTGCACTAATGCGGTAACCGAGGGGTCAATTAAGCAAATTGGTGGCTGTGGTAACTGTGCACTACCTGTTCGGAGTCCATGCTAGGAGGATAGGTTTCCCATTATTTACTTCTATAGAAGTTGTTAAGACGAAGAGGAAGAGGAGACGGCCGATAACCTCATATGTCTGTGCCCTGCGCTAGAATACATATGACTGAGTTACTTACCGTTGTACAGGGTCCGGCATCTAAATGCTAACACTTAGCTCATCTCGGATTTGACAGATAATTAGTTTTATCCTTTAGCTGAACAAATATGGTTGTGTATACACTCGAACAACGCTAAGAAATATTGCGGCATTACTTTGCGAATGTGTACGAAAATTGCGTCGGATTTTCGAAGAAATTAAGCACCGTCAACTCCGTATGTTCGTTATCTTGTGAAAAAAGTGAAAGAAACTGGCATCCTCATCGATCAACCAAAGCGTGAAAAGCCAAAAGCTGTGCGTACACCCGGGAATATTGCTGCTGTGGTAGAAAGTGTGCGTAAAGCGCCATCAACATTAATACACCGTCGTTATCAACAATTGAACATTTCGAAGACATCATTGAGACAAATTTGGCATAAAGACCTTGATATGACGCCATAAAAAGTTCAGGAGATGAAACCAACTGACCATCCAATGCGTTTTCGCTTCGCTTTCATTCAGCATTTAAAAAAAAGGTATTTGGCGAACCTTTTATTATAGGGGCTTACCTGATGTATCATAGTGCACATATTGGCCAGAAGGCCTTCCTTCGGCTGGTTCTTTTCTGTATCTATCGCGCCCAGTTTTCTATTTCTCTCTTTGGGTATTTTTTGTTTTCTTTTCTTACTCTTCTAGAACAATTGCCGTATTCACCTTTTGTTTACTTCTTTGTGAACAACCATTGTATCAGTGTGCCATTGTACATTGTACTTCATACGTCAAAAAGTAAATAAGAAGAAGAAAAGTGCTATTCATCATTTGTTATTTATAAGCCAAATGGGTGAGAAAACAGAAAAAAGTTAATTAATAAATTTTTTGTGTGAGGATGAAATTCAAGACATTTTTAGGATGAACTAATGTACTTGCTCTCCAGTCGCAGAATTATACATTTAGGGCTACCAAAATCATCATTATGGCATAATCGGGTTTTAAGATATTTTGATGAAAACAGATTTCTTCATATGATACTACTACGGCCAGAGGAATTTGCCTATATGTTCAACCTTATAAAAAATGATGATGTTTTTCACACACTTGGCGAAAGGCTCCAACTACGCATTGGCTTGCAGCTTAAAATTGTACTTTACTGCTTGGGATCTTCAGGAAATAGTGCTTGTGTTCGTAAGGTAGCATCTCTTTTTGGTATAGGTGATGGCGGTACCATACGAAATATTAGAAATCGAGTCTTTAAAGCAATATTAAATCTTAAAGAACAGTTTTTATATTGGCAACTTTTAACTTTCAACTTCAACTTTCCAATAAATCAGTCAAATCAATAAATTAAATAAATAAAACTAATTAAAATATCTTTTAATTCAATTTAATTTAATATAATTCACACCAGAACACAAAAATAATAATTCATTTAAACATAAAACATTTAAACAAATACAACGTTTGAAAAATATATGAAAAAAAGTACTAAGTGTTGTATCGCATGTTTGCATGAAAATTACCAACAACACAGCTAGCACCGTTGTATTTTGTTAGCACTTAGCACGTACTAGGAGGCTTGTGAATAGGACAAATATGTAATTTTATGTCATTTAAAACTTTTGGTTAGAAATAATTAATTTGTTTTCAAATCATTTCGATTTAGGCCCATTATGTGGTACTAAAATTTTCCATAAATCAAAAAATACGGGATAGTTGGTGATTTTTATTTTTATTTTTTTTTTAACAAATTTAAAACTTTTAAAAATATATATTTTAAGAATAAAATTTAACAATTATGAGCAAGTTGGAACAAGTCCAATATTACTTTTGCATCCTTTTAGGTACTTTTTAGGGACTTTTTATATTAAATGAAATTAAATTTTATTAAATAAAATATTAAACATTGAGCCATCCTATTGAGAGCATATTGTTTGTTTTTCTATTTTATATTTCATGTCTATCGTTATGGCATTTTTACTTTACGCTTGAATTATCCTCCTTTGTAGGTTATATATTTTCATACTACATTAAACTTATAAAATGTTGGAATGTTGCTGGTAGTTTGAATATCTGACTAACTATTAACAAATACTTTAAATATACATACACACAATCTTACATATTCGTATTTACCTGTACAAGCCATGTGTGTGATCATGCGTTTGTTTTTAAATATTTTTAGTAATTTTTTCTTGCAGATTTTTTGATTCATATAAAATATTTTTCAAAACTTTTTACACAGAACAATATGTTATTGTTTGTGTATGTGTGTTTCATACTAAGGAACTAAAGTTTGCTTTACTGTTCACATATTTTTATTACGCTACACTTTTAAAAGGTTGGGTAGAAATTAATTTCTTTCAAGTATTTGTAACATTTTAATGGATTTTTAACAGCTAAAGACATTTAACGAGTGTTAATATCAACTTAAAAATGCTTTATTTAAGTGAATGTAATATTTTAGACTATTGTTATAAAAAGAAAACTAATTATATTAATGTATTTAAAAAACTAGAATTTACAACAGCAAACAAAAAACATTAAGTAAATTTTAAGTTAAAGGGGCTTTTAAGGCGAACTAGTCTGCTGCTATCTTGTATAAAGTTCTTTTTATTCCATATATTTATTGCATTATTATGATTTTACAAGTGTTTAGTTTTATATCAGGGCTCTTTCTTAACTGTCAAGGAGCTTCAGTTGAGTTCATTTCAACTGTCGCAAACCAGCAGATTATAATTTTTTAAAAAGATTTCTTAGCGACTTGATATTAAAGTGTTTGTGGTACTTTGTAAATAAGATGATATTAAAACTTTGATAAACAAATCAATATGACAAATGTTTTAAAAAAATTCAATTTTACAACAAGTAGAGGTGCAGTTATATTTTTGCTGTTTAACAAGTGGCAGTTTTACATTTGAAAAAACTTTCATAAATAACACTACTGATGGGTAAACTGTTCTCATATTTACAACCGCTTAATAACGTCTGGCAGAATTTGAAGTTCGCTTGCTATTTTTTAAAGGCAAATGTAGACATGAAAAATGTATCCCGATTAATTAAAAATATCGGCAAGTGTATTGTGACAATACACAATACAACTCAAGATCGGTCAAACCGTATTCGGTTAAACTTTTAGGGTTTACTCGTATGCTCGTGTTGATGGTTGCACGAAATCGGTCAACACGTTTATGATGGTTTGTTTGTGCTTGCGTCAACCACGACTAAACGACTCAACCAATTTTAATGGAATTTAAAACTAAATAGCCGACTAGGAGGCGAGTGAAACGGGAAGCAGGCATTTCTATGCATCTTAATCAGTTTTAATAAAGTCTTGACAAATCGATTTTTATAAAATTCGAAACATAGATATGTCCTTATCGATCTTAACAAAATCAGATCCTTAAAATATTTGAAATATAGATATATTCTGTTCTAAAGATTTTTAAAAATTTTATCGATTTTTCACCAGCAGGTTAAAAAATTAAACCCAGGCAACGCTAATATTTCTATAAAGTTCTTAATATTAAATATTTTATTTTAATTCTTTCAAATTATTGGTTCACTTTCTTAGTTTTATAGCCAATTGAGTAACCAAAAATTATTTAAAAGTTTATAAATTAATTTTCGATAAACAATTTCAAAAACTTAAAGAATATTAAATTACACCTAAGACTCTGCGCATTCATACTTTCTTCACAGCAATCGGTTTGAAAGTGAAACACCATCTAATGCGATCTAAGAATTAAGTTAATAAACAAATTTTTCGTATTCTTTAAAAACAATCACTATTGATTTTTTTTGTAACACAGCCCATACTCCGATGTGTATCATTTTAAAGCTTTTGAGGAGATCTTATAGAAAATACTTGATTTTTTAATGGTTAACCCATTAGGAGCCGATAGCATTTTTATGAAAAATTACCAATTTTTTTTATTTTTAAACTCCCTGTCACCCCAATATTTGCTTTTTTGATTGGAGTTACTTCACTACACTAGATTTACATAGATGGTGAAGGGTATATAAGATTCGGCATAGCCGAATATAGCACTCTTACTTGTGTTTACTTCAGCCCTTAATTTATGTTTTTACTTATTTCCAAGCGAAATAGTTCTTCACTGGAGTAAATAGTTGCAGGACGATAAGATGCCATACATTCTCTTTATTGGCCCTACACTGAAGTACCGATGACCCAAGCAATAAACCCAGATACAAAGAATTACTATATTCGCTGTAAATGTTTTTCTTATTTAAGATTTCCTCAAAAACATGATGACATTATGCTTATACTGTAACACAAACTTTGGCAATTATATAACAGCGCCTGATGATCGCTGCACGTTTAGTTTGAACTGTATCATCAGCCCTGTACAGTATCTACGAGTATTTTTGCCTATTGTAGCAAAACACCACATCGACTTTATCATACCCAAATAAAGTAGTTGTATGTAAATACAATAGAAAGGAACCAGTATGTCCTACAGTTGTGTTTTACTACCAAAAAACCAAATTTATTTTATTTTATTTTTGTTCTGTAGTCAATCAAGTGAATACGAGTATAAACAGATAACTTTGTTATATCTTTAAAATTATTTATTAAATAAAATCATCCTGATTTTCAAATAAAACTGTTATTGATACCAAATTAAAATTTAAAAGATTTTTGATAACAAATTGATAATAAATAATAATAATGGATTTTTTAAGGATCAATATACATAAATGTATTTGGATCTAAGTTATAATGAAATTTATTTACTTTATTACTTATGTACGTATGTATCTAAGAATGTTTTAAAAAGTAAGATGTACTATTTTTCCAAAAAAGTTAAGAAAACTTCAAACAAATAATTGATTATTAATCCGGCTTAAGTTGACGTAAATTTGCATTAAATTTTTAATTAGAGAGAACAAATAATTTACAAAGTTTTTCTTAATTATTAAAGAAAAAATGAAAACTTACACTCTAGCAGAATATAAATCAGAATTTTTCGTACTCGTACGTTGTAAACATCTATTCAACCAACTAATTTGATACATAAGAATATGTAGAATATTTATAATGTATTTATCTAAAAATATATTGTAGCGGCTGCTGTATAAAAAAAACAATACTGTAAACATTTTTGGTGGGTTACCAGACTGCTGGCCGCGCTGGTATGCTGGCGTTAAGCACCGGCTAGGACTCGCCGTTTTGGGTTGGTTATTGCCAACACATTAAATCATTTCAGCAGCTACAAATAATCATACCAGCTGTGGTTGAAAAAATTAAAATTTTGGTAATTATTTGAAATTTTTTGAGCCCGAGGCAAGTCTAGCCAGTTCCCCGAAAGCACACACACAAAACTCCTCTGGCTGATGTTCTGCCAGGAAACCTAATCCCTCCCACTTGAGGCTGTAAAACCTCACCATGGCATCGTATTTAAATTAGTTTTTAGATGCCCCAAATATACACTTTACATTCTTTTCTTACTCTACCTTTCCCCAACTTACCGCTTTTAATCATTCCCCATTAATAACACAATCCTCTTTTTTAACGGTCTTATCATAACACCCTGCCTTACCTTTCTCGCTCTTTAAACCTTTCACTGGGTGCACACGACAAATATTATATTATTAAACCAAAACATTTAGTAAAATGAGTGCAATTTATTTGGATGTTCCCATTCAAAAAAATGCCAAAAAAATGTATTAAAAATTTTACGAATATAATGAAGATTCTGTTAGAATTACCCCATGCAAGCTTTTAAACCTTTTTCTTACATTTTGCCCTTAGTGAGTTGCTTGAAGAGATGAAAGAAGCAGGTGAAAGAAATCTTAACAATTGATATTATTTATTTTCACATAAAATGTACAAATTTTCATTAAAGTGTAAAGATCTCTAAAAGCAGATGGAAGGAGTATATATAAGTCGTCACTCCGTCTGTAATTTCTACAATATTTATTTCCGACCCCATAAGGTTTAAACGTTCTTGGTTCTTATACATAAGGTAGTTAGCCATATCCGTTCATCTATCGTTAATCGGGTTAAAAATCATTTCGCTATATTTTTGATGCTACGGAATTTAGCTATGGGGCACTGCTTCAAAAATTCTAATACCCATCGTGACTTAAACATGCCTCTAGTGACTGCTGAAATTGCTAAATACGCAGGAAAATACTTATCAAAACTCGAGACCTATCCTAACCTACTTGCTCGCAATATATTAAACTTTAGTGGACACATCCGCTTTAAAAAGAGGGATACTAAGGCTCTAGTTGTCAACGATTCAGTTAAAGCGTCTGAATACTAGTGTTAAAACTATGAATCATTAATTTTCTGCCACTAAGTTTAGGTCTGACATTGGTCGGGCCTTATTTAGTTATTTCTAGATTTAAAACTTGATAACTCATTGTTAGTTCGTATCCTAAAGATACAATAAATAAATATCAATCAGTCACACATTCTAAAGAAGTGTTATTGAGATTTAACAACAACGGTCCATAAATGATGAGGATATGTTCAAAAAAAGGCTTAAAGATTTCACAATTTCTTTTCACGAAAATTTTACCACAATTTTTTTTTCCAAAATATTTTGCTCGCAATAAAATATTGGAAATTTCATTCAAAACCGAAAAATAGCAAAAAATAAAACTAAAAACTTTTCTGAATAACCTCACTTTCGTTAAAAACACATTTACACTACTGAATAATTATTTATATTATAATTGTACAAGGTGGAAGGGGCAATGGAATATAGAGATAATAGAGCGGCTAAAGAATTCCAAGGGGGTTGAGGATGATCCCTAATAGTGCAGTCAACTTCTTGTGGACTCCCAGTAGATGATCGTGGACCATCATTCTCTCCCTTTGATTTATATGAAAGACAATTAGTGTGCATGTGTCGGAACACAGTGAATATTGGACTCAATGGAACGACCAGTAGAAACCAAAGAGTATTCAATGATCCTATAAGAATAACCTGTGTATAAGCACTGGAACCCAGGCGTCTTCCAATGGGCACAGAGCAGACCCCAAGGTGACAAACAAAGAACTCAAGTTCACACCAAATATCTTCATTGTATTTAAGATAAAGATATTCCTGAAAACAAAATGGTAAATGGGACATAAGATTCAATAAAGGTGAATATGGCACTCTTGTCTTTTTTTCTTGGAATTGTTCTTATCATGTCATCGGTCGCCTATTTAGATGGAATCTCAAAACCTTTCTAAGTAACCAAAAAGGGAAAGAAATGTTTAAAAAATGCAAAAAAAGATTGCAACACCTTTATTTCTGGCGAAAACTTAAAAGATCCATAAAATGTTGTCGTACTCAAGTTTTTCAAAAAAAAATTTAAGAGTAATTTAATTAATAATGAATTTGCGACTTTTATCAAGTAATACAAATGCAATCCGAATAGGCTTGATGCATACTAAAGGTTTTTCACGATTTGAGAAAAATAAATACGTACCCTATCGTCACACATGTTTATTATTATTTCTTTTTTGTTTTTTATTTTCTCTAACGTAAACAACATTTTCAACGTTAAGTTAACAAAAAAAATTACTAAACTGATAGAAAAGTATTCTGTCAAGACCTAAAACAAAATATTTTCAAACGCAAACATTATTTTGTTTGCTTTTAATCATACTTTGATTAAAAATATTACATTTTAAAAAGCAATAAGACTTTGTTTGTGGTTCGGATCTTTTAAAGTTAAATCCAACTATATTGCAATATTGTGCACTGGAACCGCATAGTGGTCAAACGTTAACAAAAAAAATGTTTGTCATAACTGAAGGTTTGTTGAACACAACTATAATTTTTTCTAGGCAATTATATATTGCTACAAGGAACATAATATGCTTACTGAGACTATATCACACCCACGTTATTTCTCTGCATGTATATATTATTTTGCATAAAAATTGCCTTTGGCTCCTAATGGGTTAAGCATTCTTAAAAAATTTTAGTATTTCCTCAAAGGCCTCTTTAAAAGCTTAAAAATGATACCCGTATTGAGATTTAAAAAATTTTTAAATTTTTAAAACCCCGCAACTCGGAAAATATGGGCGAGCTCTAATATTATTACTTGATGTTTTTTTCTTATATTTTTAATTCTCTGCCGCCTCATATATTTATTTTTTGATTGGAGTTACTTCACTGTTCCAAATGACATAAAGAAATTAGAGGTAGGCGTGGTGTTTTGCCTGCTGCCTCGAAGGATATGGACCGATCATGCTGATTTCCAATAGCACCTCTTTCCACACTATATCGAATTTATTTATAATTTTTTTTTTTTTTTGCCGAGGCATATTTTATATCATCACTAACACGGACGGACATCGTTCAATCGACTTCGATATGCATAAAAAGAATATATATACTTTATGGGTGAAGGGTATAAAAATTTAATTGAAATAGACCAATGAAAATATAAAACATTATTTTGTTGATATTAAGGAAACGATTTTTCAAGTGGCAGTTTTTTCATCTTCTTTACTTATCATTAATATGCTTTCAGCATTAAAATTCTCACCATAAAATTATTCATAAAGTCACAAAATTATTTTTGTGCATATTACCAATTGAAGAGCAGTATAATATTTTTAATGATGTCATTACGTCCTAAATAATTCCTTAAAAAACATACTTGCATAATAGTGACAGCAGAGGAATACAAAAATTTTCCCACATATTATTGCATAGATAAACATTTTGTAACTTACGAGAAATTCAAATTGACTGTCTAAGGCGTATTTCACATTGAAGTGCAATTATAACTTTATGTCATTCAAAATTATTTTAGGAAAATCCCAAAAATGGCATTATTTACACATAAGAAATTTCTAAAGTGTTTTTGCTTAACTGTATTTATATTTCAAGAAGATCTTAGCAAACAAGAGCGTATATACAAACAAGCATGAAGGAATATTTCGTTGTATGATATGTAAGTAGCACAGCAATCAAATATTAACATTTAACTGCCACGAATATTTACAGTGAAGAAAAGTACTTTTCTTAAAGGGTGTGGTAAAAATAATGCTCTAGTTTGGACTTTAGCAAAAATATTTTTATTCCAGATTTTACTTGTTTTTAGGCGTGATATTTTACAGGGATTATCTTGTTAACCAGGAGGACACCAGCGTACGGGACTACATTTAAGCTCTTGCCTTATGATCTTATATCGCATACTGGTCATCAGGAAGGAATCTAAACTTTAATAAATTATAGGTAATATTAACGAAATAAAAAATTAGAAAAGCCTGATCGAAAAGGATGAATTCCATTTAAATTTTTTTACAAATGGTGTGACACAATCACCTTAATTAAATTAGTCAAAAACTTGCTTGTTATATTAAATTTATTTTTTCATTCGTAAACTCATCTAATAATGCATAAAATTTTATAATTACTTGTATGTGTATTTTTTTTAAGCCCGATTGAAATTTAAATTGTAAAACTTAAATACAAAAATTAAATTGTCATGAAGAAGAATTTTTTTATACGAATGATCAGAACATAGATTTTAATATTTAAAAATGATGTTGAATATATGGCCACCACGGCTGCTCATAACGCATTCGGGACTTCCAATGTGTGGTCACTTCTAAAATTACTGCATAAATTAGTGACTTCACGTGACCCTACAGGAAATAATCGAGAGGTGTCAACTCGCCTTCCTTGAAAGACAATTGACAGGTCCATTTCTCGAAATCAACTTAACGCAAAATTCTGATTTCAATAACTTGATAGTTCCGGTCGCCGTATGGCACGTAGCGCTATCCTGTTGAAACTACATTTCGTCCAGATCAATGTCATACATATTTTTAAACAAAAAAGCAATAATCATGGTGCTTAATTTTTGAAGAAATAAGGTCCGATGATACCATCACACCAAACGGTACATTTTTCTGCACGCAGAAAAAACATGGTTATGATATGGTCACAATAACCATATTATGTTCTTTGCAGCAATGTATAATTGCGGAGAACCAATTATAATTGTTTTCAACAAAACTTTAGTCACCATAAAAATTTTTTTGTTAAATTTTAACGTTTATATTGTTGCTGTGCACAGAAAATCAACATTTAACTTAAAAAAATTTCAACCACAACCAAAATTTTATAACTATTTGAAATTAATAAAAAATACTTAACCGACTCATGTTTGCGCTAAAAAATATTTTGTTCTATTTCTTGACAGTTTAGTAATTTAAAATTTGAAATTGTATTTTTATTTTTAGAGAAAGTGAAAAAAATAAAAATTTATGCACAAAATAAATAATTAAAAATAATATGCAAAATATAAAAAGAAATAAAAAGGGAACTAAAACATAAAGTTGAAATAAATATATATATATATATATATATATATATATATATATATATATATATATATATATATATATATATATATATATATATATATGTACATATATATTGTAAGCATATACATCTTTATTTTTGTGCGAAAAGCACAATTGTGAAATCATTTATTTGGGATTTTATGACAAATCGTTAATGAATAAAACAATAATAACTAAGGCATTTATAACTGGAAAATTTTAACCATTAAATTTTTATATTTGAACATAATTATTTTTATGCTTTAAAACATTATTGTTTTGCTAGACAACAATATGGTTGCAAATGTAACAATACTATGTTTTGTTTGCAACCATACAATGCAACCATAATATATTGCACTTAGATTATGGTTACCTCAACCATATTTTTTATTTGCATGTGGATGCAATGGAGTTTGTAGGGTACGTTATGGAGTGGTCTCACTCCAAATGCAGCAACTTTGCTTATTAAAAACCCCGTTAAGCCAAAAATGAGCCTCATCGCTGAACACAATTTGGCTCGAATTGATAAATGATTTTCAAAGTAAACTTGGATGATTTAAAAGCGTTGTTCAAGCGTGAGTCTATTCATAATGATTTGCCAGAGTTTACTGAAAATAATAAGAAAAAAATTTTTCATCAAAATTGAATTTTTAGTGTTATGAAATTATTTAAATTTCTATCGGGCTTAAAAAAAACACCCGATAAAAGAATTTCCTTTCTGTTTGAAGAAGTTGTTTGTTTCACAATCGCCATTGTAATGTAAGGAATACGACTTACAATTATAAAATCAAGTATATGATTCCTTTATATGTTTTTATTTATATTTTGATATAAGACTTTCTAGTTTTCTATACAAAATTTGGGTAAAATCCACTGATGAGCTGTTTAAGCAGTAGTGAAATGGCCATATGGATATACTTTCCCCGCAGTAATACATTTCATTTTTTAGTTTAGTTCAAAATAATAAATATTTCATGAGAATATCATGAAATATTTATTTTTGAAGGAATCAAGCACGAATAAAGTAAATTAAATATATATATTTTCGCTTGTACTTTACAGGAAACTAAATGATAAATTCAATCGTTTTAATCGTCTAACTGACAATCGAAATAATCAAATAGATTAAATAATTATTTTAACTAGACAAAGGAAAGGGTACACTCTTTAAAAAAAAGTCTTAATAACCAAAGTGATACTTCTAAACTTGTTATAACTTACTCTAGAAATATTCAAAACTTTTACTAACTATTTGATTTCTCCATAACTACAAAAGTGAAATTTTATAAAGTTAATGCAGCTTATTTTAAACCTTGAAGGTACGAGTATAGATGGTGGGACAGGGGTACCTATTATTTAATATATTTCTTAATTATCCTATTTCACGGGTGGGTACCCCATACGCAAAAATTTATTTTGAGACGAAAACCTTTATAAATTATCTGAATCTACAAAATTGTTAAGGTCGATTTTTCGAAAATTAAATGTGCTCCGAATGAAAAGCCTAAAGGTACATGAAGGGGATAATTGTACCCCTGGAAAGAAACCAGACAAAAGCAAGTCATTATATGGCAAGTACTTTTTAAGGCAATGTCTAATTTTTTGCTGGGAAGGAGCTGTGTACCTCAACGGAAAATAATTATTGTTAATTCTATAACTGCACAGATATAAAAACTTTTTACATTTGCATTTTCATGCTACAGCCTAAAGAAAGGAAGGAATGAGATGAAAACTGTCCCCATACAATGTTACTTTTATTTATCTAAATCATCCGAAATAGCGCTTAAGGACGATATTTCTGGCCTTGCTATTCGGATATTTTCGGACAGTCAGGCGGCAATCAGGGCGCTTGCTGGTGCATACAGTACATCTAAGCTAGTCCTGAGTTGTCGCTCATTACTGAACACTCTATCGGAACGATCACAGATTGACCTGATTTGGGTCCCTGGTCACAGGGATATCCAGGGTAACTGTGAGGCCGATGATCTTGCTAAACAAGGCACATTGCTTCCTAACGTCTCCTCGCTACCAGATATTGGAATTCCTCCGGCAACGGTAAAAATGGCCATAAAGAACCACTACCTCAATTTGGCTCGAAAATTATGGGTAGAGGAAAATTTCTGTTGTCTCCAGACAACTGTAGACTACACTGGACCTCAAACGGACCAGGCAGCTGCTCAGACTAGACAGAAAATTCATAAGTATCACGGTCTCGGTACTAACTGGAGACTGTCTAATCGGCAGGCATGCTGAAAGACTCGGTCTGCCCTTTAATGATTTCTGTCACAGCTGTGGCTCGGAGGATGAGGAGGAGACCATACTGCACCTCCTATGCCATTGCCTATCCCTGCCTCGAAGAAGATTAAGAATTCTGGGCTCTCCTTTCTTCGGAACTCTTACGGAGCTCTCATCTAACTCTATAGGGGACATAGCGAAGTTCATCCGTGCATCCTCATGTTTCTCGGCTGGGTAAGGGGAGTCGCGCCGCTTTCCTTGTGGTATCATAACGGGCCATTCGATTGTGCTCAAGTGAGCTTTGTCGCGAGAGGCTGCCACTCCTAACTAACTAACTAACTATTTATCTTAAAAAAGAACTTCAACTGTAAGAGTCACTAAGATTTACATACTTTGTTATTCTGAGAATAAAGTGAGTTTAAGGCAAAGTCCCGGTGGATATTTTGAAAAAAAAATTGCAAAAGCTGGTATGACAGAAGTATCATAAGGGAACCTCCAAATAAAATAATTAAAATTTTTTATATCTGGAGGACTTTAAAACTAAAGCATCGTATTTATCATATTTATATATAACAGGAAAACAATGTTAGGAGGGATTTAGAGAAAGTAGAAAGGAGGAAAAGGGGGAGAAGGGTTCCTCGTAAGATAATTACTAATCAATCTGTATCTACACAAAAAAAAAATACGTACGTCACTCTGAAATGAAAGTGCATTTTCAAGCTAAAGTGAGACTCTCTATATTTCTATTTTGATAACATAAGTCTGAGAATAAGAGCCACTTTTAAGCAGAGAGCTGGTGACTTAGCATTGCCCAGCCAAGTACCCCCATACAAATGACTCACTACAGCAATTAAACTTCCTGTTTTATGTATAATTATTTTAGGAATAAATTAAGAGGTGTTGATGCATATAAAGGGTGAGACGGGTGCCACTAACAAACTATAAAACTGAGTCTTTAAATTTTGCAAGAATTACCTTTACGCTGAAGTGGATAATTAGGCAGAATTTTGGAAAATAGGAGAGGTAATGAGGGTACCAACTTAAAAGAAAATATCTGTTAAACCTCATTCCATTTTTTTACGATGACAGAGATATCAGAATTTAGCGGCTGTATTAAATTTTGACATAATTCTGAAATATTTACTAAAAACTTTAAAAAGCAATATTTTATTTTTAAGGCTGTCTAAAAGATTTAAACAGCTTTATTTATATCAGTATAAACACGAGCCTGCTTCTGTTATAAGGACACTTAATACCCTTAATATCTCATCCTCCTTCTTTATCTATCCCCATCATTCTTAAGCATTATTCCGACATGCTGTTCTTTTCTACTTTACGCTTCCTTTCAGCCTCTTTATTTTTTTATTTTATGATTTTCTGATAAAAAATAAAATAAATGTCTTAGCAGTGTTTGAAATCATTTTCCGAATACTTGAAAATTTCAAAAGACATTTTACTTTAAGATTGTGTTAGCAAGCAGCTGTCAGTGTAAATAAGCAATCCATGTGTTTGTGTAACTGATTTTATCTATAATATTTTGGTAGAAATTTTATTTTAATACAAGTGGGGTAAAATCTTGTATTTGTTAACACAGAGGATTTTTTCGCATAGAAACAAAACCAAAAAGAATGAGAAAAGTTTAAAATAATAGATAGAATTTGAATGGTTCTGCTGTTAAGGAAATGCAAAGTGTTAACGCGGATTTGTATTTTGTTTTACATCTCAAATTTATAAACGTTAAGAAAGACGGGTAAATAAATTGTTTAAGTGGTTGTATATTTAAGCTTAAGTTTTTGCATAATATTTGTTTGAGGTAAAAAGGAGAGGCGAACAATTTAAATTTTATTTAGAGGGTGTTCTTTAAGCCTGATAGAATGTTAAATTTTAAGAAAAATAACAAATACAAATTTTAAATTTTTTTTTTGGCGCATGGCCACCGCAGCTGTTCTTGACTAAGTGTATCTTGGGCATCTAATTTTAGGCCATCTTTTCAAACCCGAATTACAATTTGATTTGATTTTCCAAATAATCGATCTTTCGCAAAAACATATTTTTTTACCAACATTATAATCGTGACTTGGCACAAGAATTTAAAAAAAAATTTGAAAAGTTAAAAATATCGTTATTTTATCAAAAACTTGCAATTTCGCCGAAGAATGCAGTTTTTGCCCCAAGTTCGAGACTACATAAATATTTAGACGAAAGCAACACGAAATTTAAAAAACTGAAACCCTTCACCACAAAAAGTGGAAAAATGATATATATAAGTTTGTCATTCCCTTTGTACTTTCAACAATAACCATAGCGAAGTCTGTCCGTCCATGTTAGTGTTGAAAACAAATTTGCCAAGGCACTAGCTCAGCAAGAGAAAACTTAAAAACGCTAATTGATTAGACATAGTGTCGAAAGAGGTGCTATTGAAAAACAGCAAGATTAATCCATGTCATTCTAGACTCCTGCCCACAACTTTTCCATATAATCTGAAACAATGAAGTAACTCAAAAAAAAAACAAAAATATGGTGCGATAGAGAATTAAAAAATAAGAAAAAAATATCAAGTGAAATAATTTGCGCTCGCCCATATTTTCCGAGTTAAGGGCCTCTGAACTTTAGAAAAGTACGATTGTGCGCCATAAATTTATAAGATAATAATATGGGCATCATTTAAAAGCTCTTTAAGCGATTTTTAAGAAAATACTAAATTTTTTTAAAAATGTTTAACCCATTAAGAGTCGATGTTTTTTTATGTAATATTATATATAGTACATATTTTTTTATTAGAGTTACCTCACTAATCTAGATATACAGATATGGTGGCTACATGTGAATGTAAAATATTTTTCAGTTTAACCATAACCGTTCAACTTTTTGTTTTTGTGAAACTTAAAAACGTATGCAGATGTGTTCCAAAGAAAACGTGAAAGACTAAATACGAGCAGAATGTAATGCTGCATTTTCTGGATTGTTGAATCCTTCATTATAATTCTTCGCATTTATCTACCTTAGGTTGTTTACATTGTAAACATCATCTATTTAACCAACAATTATAATATCAATTTGGTTAAACGAAGTCCACACACAACCCAAGACTTTTCTTCGTTGTTCTCTCTCGAACTCGTCTGGTACATTTGTTTTTTTTTTTTTTTTTTTGCTTTGTGCCAACCTTCGGTTGATCAGGAAGCAATTTTTATTTTCTTACTTATTTCCTCACAACATTATAGACGCTGTTTCAGTATCATATTGATTGTTATGAGTTGTTATAAGCATGATTTACATGCGCTGTGCCATGCGTTTTTAAAATTAATTTCATATTAAAGGGCGTATGTATTGACAATTCTGGAGTGAATATAATTACACTAGCCCTGAGGGCTAGTAGAATTGTTGACAAAAGCATAGAAACTATTGACACAAAAAATTTTAATACTTTTTTCACAATGTAAAAGCGA